>OY728136.1:1088893604-1090283604 GCA_963277665.1 Viscum album | reverse complement strand
GGAGCTTGTGCATAACATTTGAAGATCATTCCATACATATTAGAGAATATAATAAAGATTGGAAGTTCATTAGACATGAATCATAATATAATTAAGAGAATAAGTTTTGAAAGAATAACATAGGAATAATACATGAAATTTGTGGCATACACATTGGTTTATAACTTTATAAACATGTATAAGTTGAAATAGGTTCACTCATTAAGTTATGGACATTAGATCAGTCCTCCACATCAACTTATGGACATTCAACTTGGTCCATGCATACCATTGTGAATGTGTAATCAGGTTAACGCATAACCATATGGACATGAAACTTGGTCCATGCATAAAATTATTAACATGTAATCAGGTTTACACATAACATTGTGAACATGTAATCTGGTTCTTGCATAAACTTGTGAAGACATAATAAGGTTCACTCATAACATTGTGAACATGTAATCAGGTTGATGCATAAACTTATGGACATGAAAATAGGTACATTCATAACATTGTGAACATATAATCAAGTTCACTCATAACATTTTGAACATGTAATCAGGTTCACACATAATCTTATTGACATGAAACCAGGTCCATGCATAACATTGGGAACATATAATCAGGTTCATGTATAACCTTATGGACATGAAACCAGATCCATGCATAATATTGTGAACATGTAATCAGGTTCACACATTACATTTATACTCATGATTCATCTATAATTACCCAATTAATTAGAAGGAGATACAAGTCTCAACCATCTTATAATAAAATCATGCATACATGTGCCCCAATATAGTAAAAATTTCATCATATCATGACCCATAAAAAGAGTTAGGTTTTATGGACATCAAATCAAAACCCATGAAATGAAATGAGTATCATTAGAATTCCATCATATCATAAACTAATAAAATATATGGGTTTCATAGTCACTTCCTGAAATCATAACCCTTGAAAATAGGCGAGTTTCAAAAGAATAGGACTCCTGGAAGTGAAACTGGTGTCAAAAGCATTATTCCATCAAAACATAAACCATTAAAGAAATAATATGAATGAAAAAATTGTTTAATTTTCCATAAGTTCTTTATTAACACCCGTTTATGTCATATTATATGGAAAATAACTTGGAAAGATATTTTGAAATCATTTCTTAAGGAAAATATTCTTTCTTCTTTGAAAAAGTCTTTTTAAAGCATAAAACATTTTTGAAATCCATTTTCATTGAAAATACTTTGAAAACGTAGAAAGAAGGATTTAAATAATTTTTTAAAACCTTTCCCCTAGAAACTTGTAAAATAATCTTGAAAACTATTGAAAACCTTTTTCCTTGAAAACATATAAAATAATATTTGAAAAATTTTAAAAAAAAATTTCTAGAAAACTTATAAAAGAAGCTTGATTTTTTTAAAACCAATTGTTTGAAAATATATTTTAAAAAAAATTTCTTAAAAATTAACCTTTAAACATGAAAATAAAACTTCAAAAGATTTAGGATAAATCCATACATTTCATATGGGGTATAAATAACATTCATTTTTCATGGTAAAAATGTTAGAAAAACACCTTGTTCGGAAAGAGATAAGAATATTCCTTTGAAAACATTGGAAAAATAAAAAAGGGTAAAAATATGTTTTAATGATCATATGAGAATATTATAATATTCTTGGAAACCATTTTTTGAAAACATGATTTTAAATGAACACAGATTTCCGACTGAAGAGAGGGTAAAGTCAGGCTTTCTTAAAAAAACAATTTCTTAACTATCTTATGTACCAAAGAGTGGAATAAATGGTATAAATATATGAATAAATAATGAACAACCAAAGGATAAGAAAATTCATGAATTTTCTTGATATATTGATCATAATATTTCATCCAAGGGAGCATAAACATAAAAAATCTCGAAAAAAGCGATGAGATTGTTTCAATAAACTCTTATAACTTGGTAACTTGGGATCATAATCTCCATGTAAGAAAAGGAAATTACATGAAACCTAAAATATCATTAAAATAATTAAATTAATTATATAACATGTAATATGGAAGTATATACACCTCTAATGATAATTTAGGTGCATAACAAAACATGGGTCTCAAAGAAGGCAAATTGAGACAAAACTATTTCACCGATTTAGTAACTTTTGAAACTTAATACCAATGAAATAAAGATCATAAAATGGATATGTGAATACCCATAAATTGAATTATAATATACATAGAATACAATAATGGGAATTAAATACACCACACAAAATGAAAGAGTGGTGAACATAGCACGTATCTCATGGAAATAAAAAGTGAGATAAAATCCAATTACCTTGTGTGTTGAATTTCACCGTACTCATTAAAAACACAAGTATAATAAATATAAATTTATTATAAATATTTTACATAATAATATTATTATATTTAATACCATATATTGTTTTTATGACCTTATATTACCTGCTTGTTAACCATCCTATGTTAAGGTATCACTTTGGGTAATATTCAATTTATTCTTCACATGTGTCTTAATTTGTTATAACTTTGGTACCTATAATTATATCATGAATTAAATAATGTAAAAAATGGTATAAATATCATTTATATACATTATATTTGTGTTATAATAATTTTTATAATATATAAATATGAAATGGAATACACCGTTCATGGAGATGGGAGGCCGTACGTACGCTTGAACGCTATTTTTGTTTAATTGTCATGTGGAATGAAAGAAAGTAAAATACATATATGTATATATATATATATATCATTATTATATTAGATTTATGATATCATATATGTCTTATATATTCACTAAAACTATTCTTAATACAATCCATGTAGTGTATGAACGAATCATATCACTTTGAGGGGGACCGTAGTCCACACTTCCTCAAATGAAATTATCGTATTAACACAAAATGGAATGTAAAAAGATATGTTTTGTAAAAGGAATAAATGTAAATAAATAAAAAATACATATAATAAATATAATATATAAATATATTTTCCATCATAATGTCCACCATGAGAGGTAGTAAGGAAATTTGAACAATCATTGTTTAGTGAGACAGTAGTTCGTTGTACACATAAACAATATGTTTGTTATCCATTAGATAGAGGTGTTTGTAAGTGTAGGTTAAAAAATTAACATAAAAACATCATAGTATATTTATTATACTGTTTTTTTATAAAATAATGGTATAAAATAAAGTGGAGGCGTTGTATAAAGGAAATAAAAGAAAGGACTTGAGAGAAGAAGTTACCTCTTAATCAGGTAACTCCTTTTGGTTTGTTCCAAAAGGCATCATTGGATTTACTTATACACAAGTTAAGGATTATATGAATAAGGTATAATTTCTGTTAATTTTATTCAGAAGATATTTTTTAAACTTAATATGTTTGAGATGTGTGATAAAGTGAGAGAGGTGGTGGCCTTTTATAGGGAAGGAAAAGGACTCACTTGGAATTTTTGAAAAAAAGTTAGGTGTACACTTGTTATTACATAAAAAAAGTCATACCAAACCAACATAAATAAATAATTTAAGGTGTGTGGACAAATAATTTCCATAAATTTTGTTTTGTACAAGTTTCTATCTCATTTGGGCCCCTAAGATTAAGGATATGTCCCTAATTAAACTTAATTCGACCTTAATCACTGTGATTAATTTTAATCACTAAACATTTTGGTTAAAAATAGGCATTATATAATTGGAATCTAAATATTATACTGAATAAAATTTTTTATGTTGGTTTTTTGAAATTAAATTAACAGAATCATCAAAATTATTATTAATGAAAATCTCGCCGATGGGATGAAATTACAGGGTTTTAAAGTAGAAAGAAGTTCAAAAGTTTATTAAGTTTTTATATTCAATTTTAATGTAAAATTTATTATAATGAAATAAATTTTATTATTATATTTATAATTTATATAATTCAACCTTAAAATAAATTTAAAATATAATTTAACATAAATAATTATTTAAATAAAAAGGCAATTTTTAACTAAAATGCAGTATTTCTTACTATTCATCAAAAGATGAAGTTTCACAGAAAAATACCTAAAGTTCACCCTAAGATAATTTTGAAATTATAAATTCAAAAAAGAAGTTTATTTCATCAAATTTAATTTATAAATGTGTCTATATTTAATTTTATTATTAAAAGCAGTTCATTCTAGAAAGTGATATCTTTAAATGTAAAAAGACTTTACCTAAAATCATATCTTTCATTATCAATATGTTTTATCTATATAAAAAAAAATAAAAAACAATATTTGAAAATTGTTTATTACTATTCACATAAAAAAGTTTAACAAATAGGTTATAATTATCTCATTTAAATAATTATATGAATAGAATTATGTTTCGTAGAAACATCTGTGTTGTGTGTAACGTACACCAAGTTAATTTTATGGGTAGTGCAATCCAAGTTGGTATCGCGTGTAGCAAAAGCCAAGTCAGTTATGTGTGAAAGGAATTCTTGAATTGGTGTTTTAATATATATATATATATATATATATATATATATATAACAAAATATTTCCAGTATCACGTGAAATGAAAAATATCAAAAAGTTAAATTAATTAAAAAAATAATAATTCAGAAAATCTCAGGGTGTTACATTCTACCCCCCCTTAAAATGAATTTAGCCCTCGAAATTCATCTGGGTTATCAATGGTTTAATACTTGAAAGTTTTATTCATAGAAACCCAAATCATAAAAATGAATACTAAAAATTCTTTTAAAAAAGTAAATTTGGAACCATAAAAGTTACCCAATGTAACATATAACTAGGTTTCCACATAGGAGAACATAGATTGGAAGTGAAAACATAGACGTGAAAGAAAAATCTAACTAGAATGTTCTGATATATAGTGATAGAGAAAAGGTCAGGAGGAAGTTAACAATAAAAAATCCATAAATCTATGATTAACTAAGGAACCATATGATTCATCAGAAACAGAGGTACTAGGATAACATTTTTTTTGTATCAAGATCCTTTTTCCTAAAGTTAAGGAATTTTCATGAAAATATTTACTTTCATGATTTTAGGACAACTGCACCCGTTTTTGTTCCTTGATCCACTTCACCTCTTTTTCCAAAAAGGAATTTTACTTTTTCTTTACCTAAGTACTAATAGATCATGAGATCCATGATAATTCAACCCATCAATATTAATTTACAATAAAAAATAGGTTATCCAATATTTTTAAGTCCGAATATGGTGATATAATACATTAATATAAAAAAAATTATTTTAATATTGACTTAAACTTTCTATAAATGGATAACCTTATAACCCTTACAAAATATAATTCACCCTTCCTTAAATATAGTCTTGTCTTATAGAAAATTTTTTTTCTTGAATAATTGGGTTCATCCATGCACCGCTAAAACATTAAATGAGATTTTATTATTCCAAAATCCATGTAGAGGGATATAATCACATGAAACTTCACTAAAGTATGAAAGACAAGATTATCATAGGTCTTATTCATACAAAATCAAACATGAACTTCCCAATTAAGGGAGGGGGGATAAGTTTTCCTCTAATTTTCATTATTTACTTCATCCCTTGTGATTGAATAAGATTTACCAATTTCCTTTTTCCCTAGAGGTTATTGTGTATTATCATCCATATCAGCCCTTTGATTGGGGAATTGATTCACATAATTCCCAAACTCTATGCACTTGAAACACTAAAGTGTGGATGGTTCATTATATTGAGTTTTATCTCAACTTATTTCATTGAGATTCCTCTTCTTATAATTTCTACATTATTTTTCTTGGTGGTTGGGCTTCCCACACTTAAAAAACATTCTTGTTTCTTTCAGTAACTCTCCTAAGTGATATTTCCCACAATTTTGGATAGTAGGAGTTTGAAACTTTTTATTCTCTCTATGGTTTTTAGATTCTCTTTTGAATTCCATCCTCTAATTCTTGTTAAAACCATGATAATGATATGTAACTCCAACCTCCATTTAAAATTTTATTGCACAATGCACGATCTCTTCATAGTTACTAAAGTCTCTTATGGAAAACACCCTTATGAGACTTGGTTTTAAGCCATTGGAGAACCTATCAACTTTACTTTCGGGTTGGATGATAACACCAAAATCATACCACACAATTCTTGGGAAATTATCTTTACAGGTACCAAAAAATTTATAATCCTTTTCTTTTACTCAAGCAACTCCTTTTCCATCTTTGTATAAAGAACATGAGGAAAGTATTTATTGAAGAATAAGTTCTTGAACTCATCCCAATCCATGGATTCAATTTAATCGTTCTTCCATGTATTCATTATTAGATTCCACCACTGGTCTACTTCACCTTCTAGCTAATAAAAATCCATAGTGAATTTCTCATATACTTAATAATGGAGACTATATTTTCAGTTGTACCAATCCAGTGTTCAGAAAAAAGTGGATCAGATGACCCACTGAAAGAAGGTGGATGATGCCTCATAAAGAACTCAACAGAATGTTGTTCCCTCCTTTTCTCATTTTCAAGCTCAGTATGATTCATAGTTTGAAAAATTTGTAAAATTATAGCACTGATGTTTTATACTGCAACCCCCATATCATTCAGATCTTCAGGAGGAAATTCATTTCATTATCCATGAAAATCACCATTAACACGTATCCTTCAGGTTCCATCCACTGGCTAAAACCAAAACCATAGATTAAGAAACAATTATCATAATGAGGAACCACATAATCATGAAAAGTCACTTATATGATGTCTAAAGTAAGACTTATTCCTTAATTTATGACACCTTAGGCTTATCCAAAGTTATTCATGGCCAAATTCTATTTAAACCATTCAATATGGTTTGTGAAGAGTTTTTTAATTCCCAAAGAATATCCCCCAGGAGTTTCAAACTATGTGTAAAGTAAGGCCCATTGTTTTGTACTGTAATACTCTAATTCAGGATCGAAACATCTTGTTAGAGTTGTTACCCCTAGGTACATCTATGCAAGAGCCACATACACTTTTAGTATTTAGACAAGGATGTATTGCTAGGAAACCACTCACTCTATCTTTTTCCATAATTCCAGGAAATTTTCAATTATGTTAACTCATCCTTATACTTATTCTTAGAGAAATCCCTAAACATATCCTTATAAATATACCTAGGGATCTCTCTAAAGTTTTATTATCCTAGTTTCCAATGCACGACTAAACCTTTCCTTTGATACCAACTATAGTGAACCTGGATAAACATACATGGATATTACATCATTTTAGATGAATACTCAATAAATTACAAAAATACATGCTTGAGGACCATAATAGTTTAATGTCTTTGGAAACTTGGAAACAAAATCTTCTATCCTGGATAAAGATCTTCAACATCTCCCATAAATATCTTCACATTTAGTACTGCTACCTAAAACCTTTCTTCATAACCTGAGGAGGGAAACATAAGAAAGGGGTGAGCTTAAATGGTCAGTAAGGGTAAAAAAAGGAAATACGTAATAATAACATGAAAAAAGGGTATGGAACTTGATCATAGAATTTTAAGATCATACCCTGCATAATAGAGATCCTAATAAAGGCTAATAGTTTATTAGACATGAATCATAAGAGAATTAAGAGTATAATTTATGAAAGCATAACATATGAATAATACATGAAATTTATGGAATACAAACTGGTTTATAACATTGAGAACATGTATAAGTAGAAACAAGGTCACTCATTAAGTTAAGGACATGAGATCAGACACCCACATCAACTTATGGACATTCAACTAGGTCCATACATAACATTGTGAATGTCAAATCAGGTTCACGTATAAACTTATATACAAGATATAAGGACCCATGGCTTAAACATTGATTATTATTTAGATAAGTCAACAATTGACTTTAATTCACATTGAGTATATTTTCAGGTTAATATCTTTAGATAATTAGGTCATAAATCATCCATAGAAACTTAAATATTTCAAGCAGACAGTTCTACTCACTATCCATTTTTTCCATAAAAAACTCTTTAAAAAGAAACATGGTATCGTTTCATGTTTTAACATAATACCATTTTCGTGATCCCATCCTTGAATATATTATTATTTAAGTCCCGTGAAAAACATTTTAAAACTTGGGATGAGCATAAAAAGCTCAATATGGTATATAAAATTAAGAAAAACTATTAGTCTTGGGAAAACATGAAAACCATGAATACTTTATCATAAAGTAATAGATTTCACCTTTATGAAGTAGTAAATATAATTCACTTAAAATAATATCATTTCTTACCCTTTTTGTAAGAAAAATATCACCATAAATCCCATAGAATGAATAATATAACAAATAAAGGTAACTTGGGACATAATCATACTTAAATGAAAAATCCATAAGGTAGACTTCCACACATATCACTAATTGGAATAACCATACGACCGACTTCCATACCCAATGCATTGGAGGTAATAACATAACTACTCAACCTTGGTTTATCACAGAACCACACATCTTTGGTTTATCATGTAACTACCCATATTTGGTTTATAATGTAACCAACCATCAAATTTTCAAGTACCATTATGTAATAATAACCCGTAAAAGATTGTTATTATCAACATTTCACTCATAAAATTTTATTTTCAATCACAAGAAATAATTTTAAGATATTGAAATAGTAAATCCACTTTCAAAACCATTTTCAATACCAAAAACACCCCAAAAGGTAATAAGGTATTTCTTTTCCTTTTAAAAACATTATGTCTTATTGAGGATGCTAAATATCAAATAATGATTCTAGCAGAATAGGAGTCATTGTTGCCGCATACGTTAAAAATATTCCTATTTTTAATTTAGTAAAATGATTCATAGAAAAAAGATTCCCTTTGTATTAAATTAAAAGTAAAATGGGTTTATTATACACTATATAAATGAAGGTGGTGTATAACATCAAAATATGCCTCAATAAAAGGATATAGAGATGAATTCCCTTACCTCGAATCCAACTTGTCTCATTCATTCTTTATATTCCTGAATAATAAACTTAGGTAAATTTCTAGTTGATTCAAAACATTTTTCAAGTTTATTATTCCTTTTATATTACTTATTATCATGTTATAAAAATTACATAATTATTTAAGTTCATATTAATCGTTTTGTTGATATTGAGTACTTGAATTGAAAATTAACTTATTTTGATGTAAATTGTCCATGTGGTAAAAGTACATCATCTCAAGAATATTATTCATAATTTAAATATCACATATATACAAAATATATTTATTTATAATAGTTCATAATATTTGGAGATAAGAAATGAAATGCACCATTCATGGAGACGGTAGGCCATACATACGCATGAACGCTACTTTCATTTCTTTATCATATTAAAGGAATGAAAACTAAATGATACATCAGTATAATATAATATCAATATAATATCTATATTATATATGTTACATAAGTTCATTAACTCCACCATTTATATGTTCCATGTATGACATGAATGAGTCATATCACTTTGAGGGGGCTGTAGTCCACACTTCCTCAAATGAAATTATCGTATTTACAAATTATAGAAAGCATAAAGGTATGTTGTAAATAAAAATTACATAAGAATAGAGAAAATTTAAATATAATATATATAATATAAAAATATAGTTCTATCATAATGTCCACTATTAGAGGTGATGAGAGAAAATTTAACAATCATCATTTCTTGAGGCAGTAGTTCTTCGTACACAGAAACAATATTTTCTAAATCCATTAGATGGAGGTGTGTCTAAGTGTAGATAAAAACCTTATAATAAAAATATCCTAGTATATTTTTTATACTTGTTTTGTTATAAATTAATGGAATAAATATAGTTTATGGGGTTGTAGAAGGAAAATAAATGAAAGGAGCTTGAGAGAAGACATTACCTCTAAATCGGGTAACTCCTTTTGATTTGAGTCAAAAGGATTCCTTGAGTTTCCTTATGACAAAGGTAAGGATTATAGGAATAAAGGAGGTATTTTGGGATATTATTTGAGCATCATTTTGATGAGAAAATGGGATTTATAGGCGTGATTAAGTGGATAGAGGTGGTGGCCTTTTATAAGAGGGAGGAGGGGCACTTTAGGAATGTTTTGAAATATTAATTTATAAAAAATTTATTTTAGAATTATAATAGTTAAAAAGTGATATATTTATAGTATAATATGATTATGCGTATAAATAATCTCAACTGATAGGTTTTAGACAAGTTTATGTCACAAAAGTAACCTTATCTTTTAACTTTAACCCTTAGTTAAAAACATTAACTCTTACCACGCCTTCTTGTATTTTCATAATATATGGTTACTATAGTTACTATAAAATTCTAAGAGAACCAAAAGTGGATAATTAATTAATATTTTAACATTATATAAGTTAGTTGGATGAATCTTATATTTTTAGGACTATTATATCATTAATAAAAAAGTATTTGTTTTAAAAACTCATTTATGTCAATTTTGACACTATTTAGTAATTGATTTTTGTTAAAGTCTCAACAACTTGATTCATTAGAAAAAAATAAATTAAATCATCCCTAACATGTCAATGTCATATAATAAATTAGTTTATGGAATCAAAATTTTTAAATTAAATTTATTTTAATATTTATAATATCATTTATTTGAATCTTTCATTAATAAGGTAATCATTGAATCATAATTGTGTCATAAATAAAGTTATTTATTTAATGTCTAAAAATTATAAATAAAATAAAATGTTATAGGAAATATTTTTAGCTTTCTAATGAATATTTATATTCAAAGAGATAAGTTATATAAATCTATATTAAAATTGTTTTAGTAAAAAGATACACGTTTATGTTATATTTCTCTTTACTTTAAATTAATTATTATAACATGTCATTATCACACCCAAGTGGCTTCATGAGCTCCAAAAATCAACCCAAGGATACCCATTATTGACCATATCTCATAAAATAGGATTAAGACATGTTTCAGGGTAGTTTTATATTATTATAATATTATTTTTTACCCTTATTTACCTGATTTACCCTTTAACCATGGTAAATAAAAATAATTACTAAAGTTACTATTCATAATGTCCAAAAATAAAAGGGTCCTATTTACATAATTTAGGACTTATGATTCATAATATGTAATCTATTTTTACAAATTCAAAACACATAGTTGGCTTAAATTAATTTAAAATTAGTTCCCATTGTCAAAACCAGAAAGCGGGTTCCTAAGAAGTAAAAAAGCCATCAAAAGATTGACATGTGTTTATGTCCAATTTCAATGTGAAATTACTTAAAATGACAAAAAATAGATTAAATGATAAAAAAATAATCCAATTAAACTCTAAAACCAATTAAAAAAACAATATAACTATATAAATAAATTATATGAAAAGGTTGTTTTGAATTAAAATGCAGAATTTTTCACTATTCATTAAATTATGATTTTTTTTAGAAAAACACCAAAATCTCAACCAATGTAAATTTTTATGTTCCAATTTAAAATAAGTTTATTTTTTCAAATAAAACATATAAAAGTGATAAAAACTAGATTTAAAAAGGTTTCTCCATCAAAAGAGGGTAAAACAAACTTTTCAAAATATTAGAGCATTTTATGCTTAAAATTGGATTCATTCTCATTTTAAGCATCTAAAATTTATTAGATAAATCTAAAAACATTTAACAAACTTGTGTAGTCATATTTTAGTTAGTTATATTAATTCTTTCTATTACAACGACAAGGCATTAACTAACATTTAAAATAATAATAATATTATTGTATTATTTTTTAGTATAACTCAAAGTTGTGTACAGCATAAGATTTCAGAGAAACCCATTGTTGCTTGTCAAGTACACTATTATAGAATGTGTACCCTTTAACATAAAATTAACATCTTATTCATAAATATTAATATATATGAAAAAGTATTATTCTATAAATACTTAGAACGCTACTTACTTCCCGCTTTTTGGAAATTGAGTCCCCATAATTTTATTTACTTATCAAATAAGTGGGAGTATTTATCCCTCATATCATTCTCATATTACCACATCGCCTCTTCAACCATATGGGTTTTTCACAAAACCTTTATCGAATGAATCCCCTTATTCAGAAACACTTTCTCTCTTCAGTCAAAAATTTGTACTCGTTGTTCCTTATAAGAAAGATTCTCTTCCAACCGAACTACCTCTGGACTCAAAACAGGAGATGTATCTAACATATACTTTCTTAACATTAAAACATAAAAAAAATTGTGTAACTGTGATTAAATCGGAGGTAAATCCACTCGGTATTCAACTGATCCAAATTTCTATAGAATTTGATAGGGTCCAATGAACGTCGGACTCAGCTTCCCTTTCTTATCAAAATGAATGACACTTTTCTATGAAGAAACTTTGGGAATGACATAATCACCTAGCTCTAAAGAAAAATCCTTCCTCCATTTATCTACATAACTTTTCTACCTTCTATGAGCTATCCTCATGTGATTCTGCATAAACTAAATTCTTTTTTCTATCTCTTCTCCAATCTTGGTCCCATCAACTTCCTTTCACCTACTTCATCCCAAAAATATAGAGTTCAAAACCACTTTCTATATAATGATTCAAATGGTGCCATATGTATATTGAAATGAAAACTATTATCTTAGGAAAACTCACCCAAAGAAAGATGTTGTTCCTAACTACCCTGGTAATCCATTTAACAAGAACGTATCATATCCTCCAAGTTCTGAATTGTTCGTTATGACTGCCCATCCGATTGAGGATGAAAAGCAGTACTGAATTTTAATTCAGTTCCCAATGACTTCTGAAGGCCTTTCCAAAAGTTATAAGTGAACCTGTGATCATGATCAGATACAATAGATAGAGGAACTCCATGTAACATGACTATCTTTTTAATATACAATCAAGAAATCTGATCTAGATACATAGTATCTTGAATATAAAGAAAATGACCAGATTTAGTCAGTCGATCAATAATAACCCAAATTGAATTGTTACCTGAAGAAGTCTTTGATAATACTACAATGAAATCCATGGATATATTTTCCCATTTCCACTACGGAACTAGAAAAGGTGAAATCATACCTTTTGGTAACTTCCATTCTTCTTTAACCTATTGACACGTCAAAAAATTCACAATAAATTCAACAATATCTCTTTTCATTCCATCCCACTATTAATACTCTCGAAAATCTCTATACATCTTAGTACTTCCATGATAAACTGAAAACGAAGAACTATGAGCTTCACATACCAACTCTTTCTTCAAATTTTAATCACAAGGCACACATTATCTCTTTCCAAACCTCAAAACACAATCTTTATCAATGTTAAATTCAGGTAACTTACCCTTCTGAACCAATTATTCCTTTTTCTACAACTCACTGCCTTCTTTTTGTGCTTGATTAAACCTATCTGATAGAGATGATTTCATTTCAACCTAAAACAAAATAGAGTAATTCCCTGTACCAACAACTTTCAATCCAACATTCATCATGTAAGAAACCAAAGGATCTCATTCCAAATGTAGCATGGTTAATGTAGCATTACTCTTTCGACTCAAAGTGTCAGTCACTTTATTTGTATTTCCTGGATGGTAATGAATCGTGCAATCATAATCCTTGAATAATTCCATCCATCTCCTCTGTCTCATGTTTAATTATTTCTAAGTGAATATATACTTCAAATTTTTGTGATCAGTATATATTTCACACTTTTCACTATACAGATGATGCCTCCAAAATTTTAATGAAAAATCAAAAATAGCTAATTTCAAATCATTTGTATAGTAATTTAACTCATAAGTTTTCAACTGACATGAAACATAATAAATTACCTAATCATTATGCATTATAACACAACCAAGCCCTTTCAACGATTCATCACTATAGATAACAAACTCACCATTCCTAGAAGGAAGGGAAAAAACTAGATAATTTACCAATCTTCTTTTCAATTCCTAAAAACAATCATCACATTATTTTGTCCAGATTAACTTAACTCCATTATGTGTTATCTTAGTTAGTGGGACAGATAATTGAGAAAGTTTTAAAAAAACCTTCCGTAATAAACCGCTAATCTAAGAAAACTACAAATCTCTGTGATATTGGAAGGTCTTGGACACTATTATTCAACTTTTGTTTTAGAAGGGTAAACAAGTATGCTATCTTTTGAAGCAATATGTCCAAGGAATGAAATTTGTTGGAACAAAAATTCACTCTTACTAAAATTTCCATATAGTTATTATTCTTTTAGGGTTTTAAAAATAGTGCTTAAGTGACTTTCATGTTCCTATGGAATTTTAGAATATACCTAAATGTCATTTATAAACACAACCACTATTTATCACTTGATTCAACTAAGTCATCACTCTAACAGACTATTCATTTCTGATTCAGACCATATTAGGATGTTGATTTGGAAAGTTATTTCCCTTTGTATGACTTCCCAGCACAGCTGTCCTGTTTCCTCTGTGGAAAACCATTCTAACCAAAAATATCTTAGATGAAGAAACATGGTAATATTTTAATGTTATATCATTTATTTTTGACCATAAAGTAAAAATATTTTATGGATATTCTATTAAAAATATTCTAACTCCTAAAGTTATCTAAACTGACCTCTGATACCAACTATAAGGCCCGACACCTTAAACATTACTTAATCTTGAGATAAGTCAACAATTGACTTTAATAACTTCAAGGATCTTTTAAGCTTTATAGATTTAGATAATTATGTCATAATTCATACACAACAACTTAAATATTACTAGTATACACTTCTACTCACTATACATTTTTTCCATAAAACAAAAAAACTTTAAAAAGAATCATCATATCGATTCATGTTTTAATAACATAACTTTTCCTTGATCCCATTTTGACACTATTCTTCTTTAAGTCCTATGATTGTTTTTTTTTCAAAAATTGTGATTAGCATAAAAATCTCAGTAAGGGATACACAAATAAGAAAAAAATATAGTCTTGGGAAAACATGAAAACCATGAATACTTTATTATAAAGTAATACTTTTCACCTTTATGAGGTAGTAAATATACTTCAGTAAAAATAAGCTCACTGCTTACCCTTTTTATAACCAAAATATTATCATAAATACCATAGAAAGAGACATATAACATATAAAGGTAACTTGGGACATAATCATACTTAAATGGAATAACCATATGGTCGACCTCCACACATATCACTAATTAGAATAGCCATACGGCTGAATTCCATACTTCATGCATTTTAGGTTAGAACGTATTCACTCTTACTCGGTTTATCATGAAGCCACTCATCTTTGGTTTATCATGTAACCACCCATATTTTTTTATCACATAACCACCCGCCAAATGTCCAAGTACTATTATGTAATAATAACACATAAAATATTGCAATTATCAACATTTCACTCATAAAATTTCATTTTCAATCACAGGAAATCATTTCAAGATATTGAAATATTAAACCCACTTTCAAAACCATTTTCAATACCCAAAAACCAAAAAATGGAATAAGGGATTTATTTTCCTTTTAAAAACATTAAGGCCTATAGAGGAAGCCAAATATCAAATAACGGTAACATCAGAGGAAGAGTTGTTGTCGCCGCATACGTTAAAAAAATTAATTTTTTTCATTTAGTAAAATGATTCATAGAAAAAATATTCCTTTTGAATGAAATTAAAATTTAAATGGGTTTATTATACACCATATAAAAAAGGTGGTGTATAACATCAAAATATGCCTCAAGGAAAGAAGATTGAGACGAAGTCCCATACCTCGAATCCGACTTGTGTCGTTCATTATTTATATTACTGAATAATAAAATTAAGTAAATTGTTAATTACTTATTTTTTTTAATTTTATTATTAATTTTATATTACTTATTATCATGTTATAAAATTTACATAAGTATTTAAGTTCATATCAGTTATTTTGTCGATATTCAGTACTTGAGTAAAAAATGAACTTGTTTTGATGTAAATTGTCCATGTGGTAAAATTACATCATATCAAGAATATTATTCAGGATTTAAATATCTTATATATCTAGTATATATGTATTTATTATAGTCCATAAAAGTTTGAGATAAGAAATAAAATTCACCCTTCATAGAGATAGTAGGTCGTACGTACGTATGAACACTAGTTTCATTTCATTATCATATTAAAGGAATAAAAAATAAATGATACATAAGTATACTATAATATTAGTATAATATCTATGTTATATGTGTTACATAATTTAATTAAATCCATCCTTTATACATTCCATGTATGGAATGAATGAGTCATATCACGTTAAGGGGGCGGTAGTCCACACTTCCTCAAATGAAATTATTGTATTTACACATTATAGAAAGCATAAATATATGGTGTAAATAAATATTATATAAGAATATAGAAAATATAAATATAATATATATCATATATAAATATAGTTACATCATAATGTCCACCATTATAGGTGGTAGGATAAAATTGAACAATCATCGTTTCATGAGGAAGTAGTTCACTTTACACAGAAACAGTATGTTCTATATCCATTAGATGGAGGTGTGTGTAAGTGTAGGTTGAAAAATTTGCACAAAAATATCATAGTATATTGAGTATACTGATTTTTTTATAAATCAATGGAATAAATTGAGGTTATAGGGTTGGAGAAGGAAAATAAATGAAAGGATATTGAGAGAAGATGTTACCTCTAAATCAGGTAAACCCTTTTGATTTGAGTAAAATGGATTCCTTGAGTTGACTTATAACCAAGGTGATGCTTCTAGGAGGAAAGGAGGGATGTTGGGAGATTGTTTTAGCAGAATTTGGATGATACAAGGAGCTTGAGAGGTGTGAGTAAGTGGGTAGAGGTGCTGGCCTTTTATAAGAGAGAGGAGGGGAACTTTGGGAAAGTCTTGAAATATTATTTTATTAAAAATTGATTTTAGAATTATAATATTCCCAAAGTGATATATTAATAGGATAATATGATTATGGGTCTAAATACTCTAACAAAATAGGTTTTAGACATGTTTAGTTCACAAAATTAACCTTATCTTTTATCTTTAACCCATAGTTAAAAACATTAACTCTAACCATGTCTTCTTGTATTTTCATAATATATGGTTACTATAGTTACTATAAACTTCCAAGATAACCACAATTAGATAATTATCTAAATTTGTAACATTATATTAGTCATTTGGATGAATATTAGATTTTTAGGACTATTATATCATTTAATATAATAGTATTTGTTTTAAAAATTCATTTATGTCAATTTTGACACTATTTAGTAATTGATTTTTTTAATTCAAAAAAACTTGATTCCTTAAAAAAGGAATTAAATCATCCCTCACATGTGAGTTTCAGACAAAAAATTTGTTAATGACATCAAAATGTTCAAATTAAATTCATTTTAATATTTATAATATCATTTATTTGAATATTTTCTTAATAAGGTAATCACTAAATCATCATTGTGTCATAAATAAAGTTATATATTTAATGTATAACAATTATAAATAAAATAACATGGTGTAGGAAATACTTTTAGATTTATAATTACTATTTATAGTCATAGAGATAATTTATATAATCCTATATTAATATTTTTGTAGTAAAAAGATACATGTTTATGTAATATTTCTCTTCACTTTAAATTAATTATTATAACATGTCATTATCACACTAAAGTGGCTCCATGGGGTCCTAAAATTGAACAAAGGACTCACATGGTCGGCCATATCTCATAAAATAGGATTAAGAAATGTTTTAGGGTAGTTTTATTTTATTATAATATTATTTTTTACCTTTATTTACCCGATTTCCCCTTTAATCATGGTAAATAAAAATAATTACTCAAGTTACTATTAATAATGTTCAAAAATAAAGGGACCTATTTAAATAATTTGGGCCTTATGATTCCAAATATGGAATCCATTTTTCCAAATTCAAAACACATAATTGGCAGAAATTAATATAAAATTAATTCTGGTTGTCAAAGACAGAAAGTGAGTTTTTAAGAAGTAAAAACTATCAAAAGACTGACATGTGTTTTTGTCCAATTTCAATGTGAAATTACTTAGAATGACCAAAATTGTATTAAATGATAAAAAAATAATCCAATTTAACTTTAAAACAAATTAAAAAGACAATATAACTATATAAATAAATTAGATAAAAATACAATATTTTCACTATTCATTAAAATATGAATTTTATCAGAAAATACCAAAATTTATACCAAAGTAAATTTTAATTTTCATATTTGAAAAAATAAGTTTATTTTGTCAAATATAACATATAAAAGTGACGAAAACTATATTTAAAAATGGTTTTCCATCAAAAGGTGGTAAAACGAGCTTTTAATAATATTAGAGTATTTTATGCTTAAAATTGGATTCATTCTCATTTTAAGCCTCTAAAATTTATTGGATAAATGTAATTTTTTAATATAGGTGTAATAATATTTTAGTTTTTGCTATTCATTCCTACCAATACAACTTCTAGGTGTTAACTACCATTTAAAATAATAATAACATTATTGTATTGTTTTTTGGTATAACTCCAAGTTGTGTGCAACGTAAGATTTCAGAGAAACCATTATTGCATGTCAAGTATGCTATCAGAAAAAGTGTACCCTTTAACATAATATTAATATCTTATTCATAAATATTAATAAAAATGAAAAATTATTATTCTATAAATACCTGGGATGTTACATCCTTCCCCCCTTTTGAAAATTTTACCCCCAAAATTTTATTTACTTATCAAATAAGTTGGGGTATTTATCCCTCTTAGAACTTTTATATTCCCACATTTCCTCTTCAACCATATGGTTTTTCCACAAAACCTTTACTTGATGAATCACCTTATTCCATAACCCTTGATCTATGTGCTCAAGAATCTGTACTAGTTTTTCATCATAAGAAATATTCTCTTCTAACTGAACTACCACTAGACTCAAAACATGAGATGTATCCAGCATATACTTTCTTAACATTTAAAAATAAAAAACATTTTGTACCTGGGATAAACTCATAGGTAAATCCACTCAGTATGCAACTGATCCAAATTTCTCTAGAATTTGATATGGTCTAATGAACCTCGTACTTAGCTTCCATTTCTTATCAAAACACTTCACACTTTTCCATGGAGAAACTTTGAGAAAGACATGTTCACCTACCTAAAAATAAGGATCCTTCCTCCAATTATCCATATAACTTTTCTACCTTCTCTAAGTTGTCCTCATGTGCTTCAGAATTAATGGAACATTTTCTATCATCTCTTCTCCAATTCTGGTCCCATCAACTTCCTTTCACCTACTTCATCCCAAAAATCTGGAGTTCCCCACCACTTTCCATATAATGATTCAAATGGTGACTTCTGTATAATGAAATGAAAAACATTATTAAAAGAAAACTCAAACAAAGAAATATGTTTATCCCAAATTCCCTGGTAATACATTGATAAATCACGTAGCATATCCTCTAAGGTATGAATTATTTATTTTGACTACCCAACTGATTGAGGATGAAAAGTTGTACTGAAATTTAATTCAGTTCCCAATGAATTCTAAAGGCCTTTCCAAAATTTAGAAGTGAACCTGGGATCACGATCAGATACAATGGAGAGAAGAAAACCATGTAACCTATTTATCTCTTTAATATACAATCAAGAAAGTTGATCTAGAGACAGAGTATCTCGAATGGTAAGAAAATGAGAAGATTTAGTCTATCGATCAATAATAACACAGATTTCATTGTCACCTCAAGAAGTATTTGGTAATCACACTACAAAATCCATGGATATATTTTCCCATTTCCACTCCGGCACTAGAAAAGGATGAAGCATCACTTTCAGTAACTTACATTCCTCTTTAACCAGTTGAAAAGTCAAACACTTCACAATAAAGTCACCAATATCTCTTTTCATTCCATCCCACCATTAGTACTTCCGATGATATCTGTATATCTTAGTACTGATTGGATGAACTGAAAAAGGAGAACTATGAGCTTCACATAACAACTCTTTCTTCAACTGTGAATCAAAAGGCACATATAATCTCTTTCCAAACCTCAAAACACAATATTTATGAATGTTAAATTCTAGTAACTTACCCTTATGAACCAATTATACCTTTTTCTTCAAATCACTGTCTTCTTTTTGTGCTTTCTTAATTCTGTATAATAGAGATAATTTCACTGCCACCTGAAAAAAATAGTATAATTCCTTGAACCAACAACTTCCAATCCAAAATTCATCAAATCAAAAACCAAAGGATATCATTCCAAACATAGCAAGGTTAATGTAACATTACTCTTTCATCTCAAAGAATCAACCACTTTATTTTCCTTTCTTGGATGGTAATAAATCGGGCAATCATAATCCTTGATTAATTCCAGCCATATCACCTATCTCATGTTTAATTATTTCTGAGTGAATATATACTTCAAACTTTTTTTATCAGTATATATTTGACACTTTTCACTATACAGATGATGACTCCAAATTTTTAATGAAAAAACAATAGCACCTAATTCCAAATCATGTGTAGGGTAATTTAACTAATGAGGTTTCAACTAGCATGAAGAATAAGCAATTACCTGATCATTCTGCAATAGGACACAACCAATCCATTTCAATAATGCATCACTGTAGATAACAAACTCACTATTCCTGGAAGGTAGGGCCAAAACTGTATCATCTACCAATCTTCTTTTCAGCTCTTGAAAACAATCATCACATTATTTTTTCCAGATGAACTTAACTCCCTTACATGTTATCTTAGTTAGTGGGATAGATAATCGAGAAATGTTTTCTAATAAACGTCAGTAATAACCTACTAATCTAAGAAAACTATGAATCTCTATTATATTGGTAGGTCTTGGCCACTATTTAAAAAATTTTGTTTTAGAATGGTCAATAGTTATTCCATCTTTAGAAACAATATGTCCAAGGACTGAATTTTTTTGTGACCAAAATTAACTCTTACTAAAATTTCTATATAGTTTCTTTTCTTTTATGGTTTTCAAAAGAGTCCTTAAGTGAATTTCACGTTCCTCCCTGCTTTTAGAATATACCAAAATGTCATCTCTAAACACAACAACCATTTATCACCTTATTCAACTAATCCATCACTCCAAAAAACTATTTATTTTTGATTATGACCATCTCAGGATGTTTATTTGGAAGGTTATTTCCCTATATATTCCTCCCCAGCCCAAATTCTCTATTTCCTCTATGGAAAACCATTCTGAAAAAACATATCTTAGATGAAATAATGTGGTAATCTTAAAATGATATATCATTTCAATTTTAACATAAATTAAAACTATTTTATGGATATTATATTAATAATATTCTAACTCATAAAGCTATCTAAATCAACCTCTGATACCAACTATATGGCCCCATGCCTTAAACATTACTTAATCTTGAGATAAGTAAACAATTGACTTTAATTCACTTCAAGGATCTTTTCAAGTTTAGATATTTATAGAATTAGGTTATAACTCATACATAACAACTTAAATATTAAAAGTATACACTTATACTCACTATATATTTTTTCCATAAAACAGAAACTCTTTAAAAATAAACATGTTATCATTTCATGTTTTAATAGCATAACTTTTCCTTGATCCCATCCTTGACTCAATTCTTATTTAAGTCCTATGAAAAACATTTCAAAATTTGGGATGATCATAGAAAGATCAGAAAGGGATACACAAGGAAGGAAAAATATTAGTCTTGGGAAAACATGAAAACCATGAATACTTTATCATAAATTAAGACTTTTTACCTTTATAAAGTAGTAAATATAGTTCACTAAAAATAAGCTAAATGCTTACCCTTTTGTAACCTTAATATTACCATAAATACCATATAAAGAAAAAATATAACATATACTTAAATGGAATAATGATACGGTTGACTTCCACACATATCACTAAATGGAATAGCCATACGACCGACTTCCATTCCCAATACATTAGAGGTTATAACATAACCACCAGTATTTGGTTTATCACAGAACCACCCATCTTTTTCTTATCACGTAACCACCCATATTTGGTTTACCACATACCCACCCATCAAAATTCCAAGTACCATTATGTAATAATAACATGTAAAAGATTGCAATTATCAACATTTCACTCATAAAATTTTATTTACAATCACAAGAAATAATTTCAAGATATTAAAATAGTAAATCCACTTTCAAAACCATTTTCAATACCAAAACACCCTAAAAGTTAATAAGGTATTACTTTTACTTTTAAAAATATTAAGTCTTATAGAGGAAGATAAATATCAAATAATGGTTACGGTGGAGGATGAGTCGTTATCACCACATACATTAAAAACATTCCTTTTTATTGTTTTGTAAAACGATTCATAGAAAAAATATTCCCTTTAAATGAAATCAAAATTCAAAGGGGTTTATTATACACTTTATAAAAGAAGGTGATGTATAATATCAAAATATGCCTCAATGAAAGGAGATTGTGACGAAGTCTCTTACCTGGAATCCGACTCATCTCGTTCGTTCTTTAAATTCCCGAATAATGAAATTTGGTTAATTTATACTTTCTTCAAAACCTTTTTCAATTTTATTATTAATTTTATATTATTTATTATCATGTTATAAAAATTACATAATTATTTAAGTTAATATCATTCGTTTTTTCAATATTCGGTACTTGAGTCAAAATGATCTTTTTTAATGTAAATTGTCCATGTGGTAAAATTACATCATATAAAGAATATTATTAATGATTTAAATATAATATATATCTAGTATATATGTATTTATAATATTACCTACCATTTAGATATAATAAATGAAATGCACTATTCATAGAGACGGTAGACCGCACATATACATGAACACTACTTTCATTTCTTTATCATATTAAAGGAATGAAAAATAAATGATACATAGGTATACTATAATATCTATATAATATATATGTTTTATATGTTACACAATTTCATTAATTATATCCTTCATATGTTCCATGTATGGAATGAATGAATCATATCACTTTGAGGGGGCGGAGTCCACACTTCCTCAAATGAAATTATTGTATTTACACATTATGGAAAGCATAAAGGTATGTTGTAAATAAAAATTAAAAAATAATAGATAAAATATAAATATAATATATATAATATATAAATATATTTCCATCATAATGGTTACCATGAGAGGTGGTAGGAGAAAATTGAACAATCATCGTTTTGTGAGGCAGTAGTTTGCCATTCACAGAAACAATATGTTCTATATCCATTAGATGGAGTTTTATGTAAGTGTAGGTCTAATAATTATCATAAAAACATCCTAGTATATTTATGATACTTTTTTGTTATAAATTAATTAAATAAAGAGAGTTTATGGGATTGGAGAAGGAAAATAAATGAAAGGATCTTGAGAGAAGACGTTACCTCTAAATCGGGTAACTCCTTTTGATTTGAGTTAAAAAGATTCATTGATTTTCCTTTATGCCCCTGGTAAGGACTATATGAGGAAAGGAGGGATTTTGGTATCTTATTTGGGTAGAATTTATATGGTTCAAGGGGTTTGAGAGGTTTGAGTAAGTTTTTAGAGGTGGTGGCCTTTTATAAGAGGGAGGAGGGGCACTTTTGGAAAGTCTTGAAATATTATTTTATCAAAAAAAGATTTTTCGAATTATAATAGTTAAAAAGTGATATATTTATAGTATAATATTATTATTTGTTTAAATAATCTCAAACAATAAATTTTAGACAAGTTTAGGTCACAAAATTAACCCTATCTTTTAGCTTTAACCCTTAGTTAAAAACATTAACTCTTACCATGTCTTCTTGTATTTTCATAATATATGGTTACTATAGTTACTATAAAATGTAAAGAAAACAAAAAGAGGATCATTAATGAAAATTTTAATATTATATAAGTAATTTTTCCTAATATTAAATTTTTAATACTATTATATCATTTAATAAAATCGTATTTGTTTTTAAAAACTCATTTATGTCAATTTTAAAACAATTTTGAAATTGATTTTGTTAAAGTCATATCAACTTTATTCCTTCAAAACAAAGGTGTTAAATCACCCCTAAAATGTAAATAGAATCAAAAAAATTCATGGATGTCATAAAAATGTTCAAATTAAATTTATTTTAATATTTATAATCTCATTTATTTTAATCTTTCATTAATAAGGTAATCACTGAATCACCATTGTGTCATAAATAAAGTTATTTATTTAATATCTAACAATTATAGATAAAATACCATGATGTAGGAAAATTTCTTAGATTTATTATAACTATTTATAGACATAGAGATCATTTATATAACCCTATATTAAAATTATTTTAGTAAAAATATAAATGTTTATGTTATATTTCTCTTTACTTTAAATTAATTATTATAACATATCATTATCCCACCCAAATGGCTCCATGGGGTCATAAAATCGACCCAAGGATTCACATGGTCGAAAATATCTCATAAAATGGTATCAAGAAATGTTTTAGGGTAGTTTTATTTTATTATAATATTATTTTTACCCTTATTTACCTGATCTTTACCCTTTAACAATGGTAAATAAAAATAATTACTGAAGTTACTATTCATAATGTCCAAAAATAAAGAGGCCTATTTAAATAATTTGGGATATATGATTCCAAATATGGAATCCATTTTTCCAAATTCAAAACGCATAATTGGAAGATATTAATTTTATATTAATTCTTGTTGTCAAAACTAGAAAGCGGGTTTTTAAGAAGTAGAAAACTCTCAAAAGATTGACATGTGTTTATGTCCAATTTCAATGTGAAATTAATTCTAATGACTGAAATTGGATTAAATTATAAAATAATAATCCAATTAAACTTTAAAACATTTTAAAATGACAATGTAACTATATAAATAAATTAGATGAAAAGGCAGTTTTGAATTAAAATGCAGTATTTTTCACTATTCATTAAAATATGAATTTTCTCTGAAAAATACCAAAATTTAAAAAAAAATAAATTTTGATGTTTCTATTTCAAATAAGAAGTTTTTTTGTCAAATATAACATATAAAAGTTATAAAAACTATATTTAAAAAGGGTTCTCCATCAAAAGGTGGTAAAATGAGCTTTTAAAAATATTAGAGTGTTTTATGCTTAAAATTGGATTCATTCTCATTTTAAGCCAATAAAATTTATTGGATAAAGGTAAAAAAATATAATAAACATGTGAAATAATATTTTAGTTAGTTATGTTCATTCTTTCCAATATAATTTCTAGGCATCAACTACCATTTAAAATAATAATAATATTATTGTATTTTTTTTGTATAACTCAATGTTGTGTGCAACGTAAGATTTTAGAGAAACCTGTTGTTTCATGTAGAGTACGCTATTAGAAAAAGTGTCTCCCTTAACATAAAATTAATAACTTATTCATAAACATTAATAGATATGAAAATGATTTATTCTATAAATACCTAGGATGTTACACATGAAACCAAGTCCATGCATAACATTGTGAACATGTAATCAAGTTCACACATAACATTGTGATAATGTAATCAAGAACACAGATAAACTTATGGACATGAAACTAGGTCCATGAAGAACATTATGAACACATAATAAGGTTCACTCATAATATTTTGAACATGTAATAAGGTTCACACATAAACTTATGGACATGAAATTAGGTCCATGCATAAAATTTTGAACATGTAATTAGGTTAAATCGTAACATTGTGAACATGTAATCAGGTTCACGCATAAAATTATGGACATAAAAAGGTCCATGTGTAACATTGTGAATGTATAATCCGGTTCATGCATAACCTTATGGACATGCAACCGGGTTAATTCATATCATTTTGAATATATAATCAGGTTCATGCATAACATTTATACTCATTTGTCATCCATCATTATCCAATTCATTGGAGGGAGATATAGGTCCCACCCATCTCATAATAAAATCATTAATACATTTTTTCAAAGATAATAAAACATTCATTATATCATAACCCATAAAAATATATTGGTTTTATAAACATCAAATCATAACCCATGAAATGAAATGGGTATCATTAACATTTCATCACATCATAACCTAATAAAATATATAGGTTTCATAATCACTTTATGAAAGCATAACCCATGAAATAAAGCAAGTTTCAAAAGAATATGACCCATGGAAGTGAAATGGGTGTCATAAGCTTCATTCCATCAAAAAATAAATCATTCAAGAAAGAATATTTTAGGAACATTTGGATCATTTCCTATAAGGTATTTATTAACATTAATGGATTTCATCTTATATGGAAAATAACATGGAAAGATATTTTGAAAATATTTCTTGAGGAAAATATCACTTCTTCTTTGAAAAAATATTTTTAAAGTATAAAACCCTTTTGAAAACCATTTTCATTGAAAATACTTTAAAAAATTATAAATAAGTATTTAAATAATTTTGAAAACATTTTTCCTATAAAACTTGTAAGTGAATCTTGAAAACATTTTGAAAACATTTTTCCTTGAAAACTTATAACATAAGCTTCGAAACATTTAAAAATCATTTTCCTCAAAAACTTATAAAAGAAGCTTGAAATATTTTTGAAAACCATTTATTTGGAAATATATTTTAAAAAAATTTTCTTAAAAATTAACCTTAAAACAAGAAAATAAATCTTTAAAGGATTGCTGGAAGATAAATCCATACATGTTGTATGAGGTAAAAAGATTATTCATTTTTCATGGTAAAAAAGTTATAAAAATTCCTCATTTGGAAAGAGACAAGAAGATTCCTTTAAAAACATTTGAAAAACATAAAAAGGGTACAAATTTATTTTAATTATTATAGTATAGTAGTATAATATTCTTAGAAACCCTTTTTGGAAAACATGATTTTAAAGGAACACAGATTTCTGACTGAAGATAGGGTAAAGTTGGGCTTTCTTAAAAAAACACATTCTTAACTATGTTATATACAAAATAGTATAATAAGTGGTACTAATATATTAATAAATCATTAATAACCAAAGGATAAATAAATTCATGAATTTTCTTGAGATATGGATCATAAAATTTCATCAAATGGAGCATAAACATAAAAAATCTTGAAAAAAGCGATGAGCTTGTTTCAATAAACTCTTATAACTTGGTAACTTGGGATCATATTCTCCATGTAAGAAAAATAAATTAAATTAAACCTAAAATATCATTAAAATAATTAAATTAATGATATAAGTTGTAATATGTAAGTATATACACCTTGAAATATAATTTAGGGGCATAACAAAACATGAGTCTCAAAGAAGGCAAATTGAGACAAAACTATTTCACCAATTTGGTAACTTTTGAAACTAAATCCCCATGAAAGAAATATTGTAAATAGATATATAAATACCAATAAATTTATGTATAATATATATATAATACAATAATGTTCAATATATACACCACACAAAATAAAAGAGTGGTGAACATAACATGTATCTCACATAAATAAAAAGTGAGATGAAATCTCCTTACCTTGTGTCTTGACTCTTGTCGTACTTGTTCAATCCACATGTATAATAAATATAATTTTATTATAAATATTTTAAAGAACCATATTATTATATAAAATATTATATATTGTTTTATTACAACCTTATATTGACCTCTTGTTAACCATCCTATGTTAAGGTTTCACTTTGGGTAATATTCATTTTATTCTTCACATGTGTCTTAATTTGTTATAACTTTATTCCTTATACTTATATCATTATTTAAATAATTTAAACAATGATATAAATATAATTTATATACATTACAAATATATTATAATAATCTATATAATATATAAGCATGAAGTGGAATACACCGTTCATGGAGACGGTAGGTCGTACGTATGCATGAACGCTATTTCCGCTTAATTGTCGTGTTGAAATAAAGAAATTAAAAGACATATATGTGTATATATATATATATATTATAGTATATTTTTGATATCATATGTTTATTATATATTCACTAAAACCATCCTTAATAAAATCCATGTAGTGCATGAATGAATCATATCATTTTGAGGGGGTGGTAGTCCACACTTCCCCAAATGAAATTATTATACTAACACCAAATGGAAAGTAAAAAAGATATGTGTTGTAAAAGGATTATATAAGATTAAATAAATAATAAATATAATATATAACATATATAAATATATTTTCCATCATATTTTACTCCATTATAGGCGGTAAAGAAAATTAAACAATCATCGTTTAGTGAGGTGGTAGTTCGCCATACACATAAAAAATATGTTTGTGATCCATTAGATGGAGTTGTGTGTAAGTTTAGGTTAACAAATTTTCATAAAAAAACTATTATATTTATAACACTGTTTTTTATACAATAATGGAAAAAATTAAAGTGTAGGGGGTGGATAAATAAAATAAAGGAAGGGACTTGAGAGAAGACGTCGCCTCTTAATCGGGTAACTCCTTTTGGTTTGTGCCAAAAATATTCCTTGGATTTCATTATTCCCAAGGGAAGTATTTGAGGAGTAAGTTAGGATTTATATTAAGTGAATTGGGAATATATTTTCTTTACTTAGGAAGTTTTAGATGTGGGAGTAAGTGGGAGAGGTGGTGGATTTTTATAGGGAAGGAAAATGACTCACTTGGAATTTTTGAAAACAAGATAGGTGTACAAATTTTATTACCTAAAAAAGTCATAAAAAACCAACCAAAATCAATAATTTATGGTTTATGGACGAATCATGCCCAGAAAATGGGCTTTTTACAAGTTTCTAAGTCATTTGGTCCCCTATGATTAAGGTTTAGTCCTTAATTAAGCTTAATATGACTTTAATCGATGTGATTAATTTTAATCACTTTTACTAATCATTTTGATCAAAAATAAACATGATCTAATTGGAAAATAAATATTATAATTATTAAAATGGTTTATGTTGGTTTTTTGAATTTCAATTCACATAATTGACAAAATCATGATTAATACTAACCCCACAGACAGGACGAAATTATAAGTTTTTAAAGTATAAAGAAGTTCAAAAGTTTATTAAGTTTTTTATATTCAATTTAAAAGTGAAATTTATTATAATGACTTAAATTTTATTATTATATTTATAATTTATATAATTTTACCTTAAAAAAATTGAAATATAATTTAACGTTAATAATTATTTAAATGAAAATGTAGTTTTTAACTAAAAAGCAATATTTTTTACTATTCATCAAAAAATGAAGTTTCTCAGAAAAATCCCAAAAATTAACCCTAAGATAATTTCTAAATTAATAATTAAAAAATGAATTTTATTTATTCAAATTAAATTTCTAATTGTTTCTAAGATTAATTTTATTATTAAAAGTAGTTCATTTGAGAAAATGGTATTTTTAAACGTTAAAATACTTTACCAAAAATCTTATCTTTCATTATCAATATGTTTTATCCATATAAAACAACTATAAATAAAATTTGAAAATTATTTATTACTATTCATATAATTAATTTTAAATCCTAGGTTATAATTACCTCATTTAAATAATTTTGATAATAAAATGATGTTTCATAGAAACATCTCTGTTGTGTGTAACGTACGCTATGTCGGTGTTGTGGGTAGTGAAATCCAAATCGATACTACATGTAGAACAAGTCAAGTAGGTTCCATGTGAAAGGAATGTTTGAATTAGTTTTTTTAATATATATATATATATATACATATATACATAAATAACTATTTCTAATGTCATGTGAAATGAAAAATATCAAAAAGAAAAATTAATTCTAAAAAATTAATTCAGAAAATATTGGGGTGTTATAGGAGAGGCATGAATTCCCCTTTGTAGTTTTGAGTGGTGACATGATTATTTTGTTGATAAAGTAGTAGAAAAATATTATATTTTCAGGGTTGATAATTTCCTATTGTCTATTTGATGTACCTCAATAAGGTATATGATCCTTGATGGCTGTATTTGGATAGGTGATATGATGGTGGTGGTGTTCATGTGACATGTAGTAGGAATGGGTGCTTGGGGACTATAGTGTGTTGGGACTCTAGGTTCCCCTTCTGTATTCCACTCTTATGAAGGTAGGTTGAGTATATGAGGAACCACCTAGCAGTTTATTGATCACCACCTTGAATTCTCTTGTGTTGTAATATTTCCATGGGTCTTATCACGACTGATGAGGGGAGATTTACCTCTTGTATGATGGAATGAGGTGGGAGTCACCCATTTTTGGGGTCAATAAACCCTTGGATATTTTATCATTCTCAATGGTGTGGGTTCCCTACTCTGATCATACTATCACTTCCAGAATTTGAGTGTGAAGTTTTCATATGGGCCTTATGGAATACAGATTTATTAGAATTATGATTTCACCTGTGAGTTTAGTTGTTCACCATATACGATGGGTGAGTGATAATGTGAGATTATGAAGATAGTCCCATGGATGGTGGGACCCTTTATGTAGGATCTTCTTAACAAGATCTTCATGGTTTGATGAGGTTATTTTGGTTAGGATCCCATAATAAAGACTAATGTGGTTTAATCCCTTATGTTATAGAGGATATAAGAGGTGTTTATCATTGAGGAACATGGTGTATCTATTATAGATGAGTGGGTAGATGTTTTCCCCAATTTTTTGTGAGTATAGATGAATTTTTACATAAGTTATAAGATCAATTCATATTGTTCTCATTACATGGACCAAGTTTAAATTTGGGGTTATCCATGGTATATTCCAGTGAGATCGTATTGGGGTCATATTGGGATGTTAAACCAAAGCTTATTACCTAGATGGTATTTTCCCCCTTGATGGAGTTGGTTGGTTGTATAGTTCAATTCTTAGCTGTGAGATGATATGTATCCATGTCACCATTTTTTATTTTTGGGGAATCCTATTGGATATTTTTATACTCAACCCTATACAAGACATATTCCCACACATGTTGTGTTTGTGTAGAAAATTTATATTTTGGTGGTGTTTTTGGTGGTAGTAGAGATCATGGGGATAGTGGAGATGAAGATTATTTGAAATCTGGTGGGATTCTATCATGATGTGAATCCTGGTTTTATTTTATCAAATGTTCATCCATCAGAATTATGTTCATCAGAACTATGTTCATAATAATTTTATTGCATCATATGATGTCCGGACTTGGTGTTCAAGTAGTGGAAATTAAATATCTCAAGACATCATAAAGACCATCATAATTTTATATATTATTATGGAGTCAAGAAGTCCCATAATGTTTGATAAATAAGGAGAATTTATAATAATGTTTTTGGAAGAGTTTACCGAAGCAAGAGATTAATTTAAATTATGTCATAGGAGTATTCACATACCAAATGGAGTCTTTTCAAAGAATATTCGATGGTGGAGGAACCAGGATAGATAGATGGGGTTTTTTATAATGAGAAGTGGGTACCATTTTCATAGTACATTATAATAGAGAATAGTTCATTATTGGGTTGTAAATTGATATGATAATTAAAATTTTTTAATCCTCTACAATGAGTTCTTACTGACTATTTTTTTAGTTGATTGTAATCTTATATATCTAGTGAATATAAAGAAAGTTGTAGTGTTTCTTCCATGAATGGAGGATAACTCATATGGATCATGTTAATACCTTTATGTCCTTTCATATTCTATTTTATTTCTTTGAATATGTTTTCCTTTGTTTTGAATACATGTGATTTTTTTATAATTGGGTGTGACATCGACTTTGTGTGATGAGTAGGGTACATAAACTTCCTACTTTTGGTACATTTATTGAAGGGAGGACACATACATTCATAGGTATCATTCCACTACAAAGACCTTATATCATGAAATTTTTGGTTCAGTAATGATTGTACTTATAGAGGTCAAATGAAAGTTATCCCATCCTTTCCAACAAGAGGTATCAAAGATTTTGGTTCAGTACTCACTACATCGAAGTTAACTCAAGTTTTGTTCTCTCTTGATTTGGTGTGATTTTAATTTTTAGTGGGAGTTTTACTAACAATGTAATTTATGGAATAATATGAAGGAAATATACAAAAAAATAAATTTTATGGAAAATATTTTGGATTCTATAGAATGTAGTTGAAGAATAATCTAATTCAAAAGGGCCCAGATATTCTAATATCAAGTGTATATCTAGAGAAAATAGAGAAGGTAGAATGGAAATGGTTTCATAGAATGTTATAAACATTGATAAGGATTACACTAGAACAAAATATTTATTTTACTATCCATGAAAAGAAACTAAAGATAAAGTTATTATGAAATTGGTAGATATGTATCGAAAACAAATGGAACTTAACAAAGGTTTCATGATGTGGTGGGTTTTTAGATTAAGTTAGTCTAAAGAAAGACCATTAGAAGATCTTATGAATGACTTAAACATGATTTATGGTCTTCTTGAATTAGTAAGGGTAACATTAAAAGATAATTTTTGTGTGCTACTTGTATTATCTTCACTTCTATAAAGCTAGGATGATATGGTAACTACAATTAATAATTCTAGTGAAAAAATTGGCATTTGAGGATATTTGAAATCGATCCTAAATTAGAGGATTAGGAGGATATAAGTCCATGTAAAATATAATAGTGTGATTACTGCTAAATGATAAGTATGATAACCTCAAAATATTCAAACCTATTAGAGAAAAATATTAGAAGATAAGTCTTGTGAGACAATTCATAGCAATTAGGATAAACCAAGTCCTATATACTAGAATTTTAGGAAGAAAGGGAATATCAAAAGGAATTAAAAAAGTAATAAGGAGGAAAATATAAGGTAATTAAATTTTGTTAGTTTATATTTCATTATTTCTATGGAAGGTGGACATAATTTTTTATTGAGTTTTAATACTCTGACAGAAGCTTGGGTGATTGACTATGGAACATCCTTTAATTAAATCAAAGAAAAAATATGCATGATCAATTCTTTATTAGGGATGTTTGTAAAAGTTTATCTAGTGGATGATGAATACCTAGATGATTTTGGAAAATAAAATTCTAACATCCCAAATAAAAATTAAGTATTATTGAAGACAGGATAAGTAAGGCACATCCCAAGTCTATGAAAAATTTTATTTCCATTAGATAACTCGATGAGGAAAGTAATAGAACTACCGTTTTCAATGGGGTTTAAAAAGTTACTTGAGATTCCATGGTGGTTTCTAGAGTGGAAAAGGATAGAAATGTTTATTTTACTAGAATCATATATGAAATTTTAGTTGCTGGAAAAATAAATTTTGATGATATAAAAGCTTATAATTTCAAGATTGATCACCTATTGGAGAAGAATATAAAATTTTAAATTAAAAAAGGAATACTAAATCATGATCACATGAAAATTGGAAAGTTTGAAATTTTTGTAATGTGGGGACAAATAAGGACATATTTCAACATAAATAGATGGAATCCCAGATCTCAGAAGATGGTAATAATTCATATGATTTTGTTGGATCTTTCTTTAAGATCCTACCCCTCCTCATTGGGTTGACAAGTTATGGGGGAGTTACTAGTCATAGGTGACATCCCCAAGACGTCGAAGGCTGGAAATAAAGTCCATGGGCCTCAAGAGCATTTAGGGGATGATTTTACTTTTTTAAAGATAAAATACCCAGAAAAAATTAGCAATAAACATCCAACCATATATATGATTCATGAATAAAAAAATTCAACTCAAAACATAACCAAAACATTAAAAATTATTAGATTATAAGAGGAAACAAAAATAAATACTAAACAAACCAAAAGAACACAAAAATTAAATAAGTCCAAGTGGAATTAGTACAAGAAATACCCAACCTGATATAATCTTCAAGTCTACATGTTATTACCATGGTATTAAAAAGTATCACTAAATAATTGAGACACCTTGCATTTACATGTGTCTCAATAGATGAAATTTGGAAATGTAAAACAGTTCCCAAGAATGGTTTGAGTTAAAAATTAAAAGGATTTCCCAAAAATAATTCCTAACTCATACTACCGGGAAAAAAGTTACTCTCGCAATTTATATAAAACCATTTTGAAATAAGATAAAATAGTTTATATTAAAATAGTAAAAAGGTTCTTTGGAGAACATTATAAAAAGTGTAAAACCTTTATCATGTATTTGTAATACCCATAACCATGTCTCTACATAGACACACACACAACCATTAATTCCTAAGTGATAGTTCTATACTCATGAGTGGTCTCTAATCAATTCATGATGTCTTTACAAGGTGACCAATACCAGGTGCCCCAATGGAATATTCCCCTTCCATAGAGTCATGTCTACGAATGCACTCACACTAACCATGTATGAAAAATCCCATGAAAAACTATTCCACATAAAACCTGTATTCCTTTAAATAATTTTAAAAAACACTTTCCATGCATAAAAATAGAACAAAAATTTTGAAATCATCATTTTAAAATTATAACCAAATATATTTTTTCAAGAAACCATTAAATTTCCACAAATTCAAAACCATAACCCAAAAGATGTTTCCATCAAGAGTCTCACACTGATTTCACAAAAATTTCAAGAAAAAAATTTAATTAAAACCAAGTCTTTAAGTTTTATGTCAAGTGAAGATGAGAGAGAAGAAACCTACTTCTCAATAGTTGGTGGAAATAAAAAATAACACTACAATTTTCTAGATTCCACCTTGGATGTTCTTTCCTTCAATAGATATAATAATAAATCATCAAGACACCCATAAAAGAACATAGATATATCCATAATTCACTATACCCATGGTTTTTGGAGATATTGGAAGAATATATCTAAGAGGAACTTTGATGAACATTGACTTACAAACAAATACATATCTCTAACATGCTTCGATTCACCTAAAAATCACTTCAGATTGAAATGGATTATCTCTCAAGCCTTAGGAGAAAAAGACATTTGATATTTCAAGGGATTGGGTGATTAAATAGGGTATTAGTATTTAATTCATATTTGATCCAATAATTTTGGGGTGCCAACTATACACTTCATGGTTAGGCTATACTATTTGTAAAACCGTGTGCCAATCATGCGATGCTCCTATCTCAAGGCCATACCTTTCATGGTCAAACAAACCATGCACTAACCATGTTTTACCCTATATTTCAAGTTTCATTATTTTTCCTAGTCACACATAATGTTTTTTCTAAACTTTTAACTTATGATTCACCTTCCCAGTTACACACAAAAAATGTTGTACAATTCCCTAGAGTTGGTTAATGGTTTCTACTAACCATGCACAAACCGTAAACCTACAGAAACACCTCCAAAACATCTATAATCCTCCTGGAAACTCCCTAAACAAAACAAAAGTATTTTATAATATCAAATTACATAAATAAAAGGACATTTACCTAAAATTTTGGGGGGTGCTAAATTCTCCACACCAAAGGTCATTCCATCACTGGAATGTTAAAAACTAAAGATATTCTTGAAATGTTCAGGCCATTTATCTAACAATTATTTTTCACTTTCCCACATATTTTACTAAATCTAACCATGATACCATAAAACCTATACTAGACCAATTATTTTTCCATTAAATATCTTCTAATTCTAATAAAAAATATGTAATAACACATGAATCAATGTAGTATCTGGATCTAGGTCAATATGATCCCATGGAATCACATGGTCAGGATTATGTTGTTACTTCTTTAACTTAGAAACATGAAACACATTGGTCCCTAAACTAATCCTTGGTAGAAAATACAATTGATATTCCACATAAAAAATCATTCAATTATCTTAAAAGGTCCTATGTAACATGGGGAAAACTTTACCTACATACCAAAATGATGATTCCCAAGTCTCAGAGAGATTCTTAAGAAGATATTATCACTCACCTCAAACAAAAATAGTTACATATGATAATTCTCATATGATTTCTAATGACTCTAACCCATCACTATCTTATTTCTAATAAAATAAATCTAATATTTTATCTCTTGTACTAAGATGGGTATAATCATTGAATTCTCACCTGTTTACACCTAAAAAAGTGGAGAACACTAATGAAGTCTATACAATGCTTCAAAAGGATCCTTGTATATTGAGTCTTGATAACTTTTTTTGTATCATAAATCCACTAAATGAATATGATCATTCCATAAGCCACTAAAATCCATTACACAAGCCCTAAACATGTCATTTAATGTTTATATCTTCCTTTTATATTGTCTATAAAACATATTGGTTGTTTTTGAACATGCCATTTTTTCAAAACATTTTTAATTTTGTGTTTAGTGAGTGGACCAAATTTTATTTTGAGATTTAGAGCTTAAAATGAGTGTATTAATGATACAAGGTGTTGTTTCTATATGGGGTTTAATTCCTAGTGAGTTCCTTGGGTGTTCAGATGAGTTTTGGGTGAATAAAATCCCAAAAAATTATTTTCATAAAGTGAAGGAAGAGAAGAACAATTTTTTCAAACTATGAACCCATTAAGGGGAAACTATGTGACCCATTTATATAATATAGAATGTTTTGTAAAACCATGTGAGTTAGGCTACACAGGCATACATGATTACTGTAGTTTTTAATATAAGGTTCACATGGGATGTGCATGATTTGAAAAAACATACAGCTTATCCCACATGTTTAGTTCCACTTAGGATGTGAGAGTGCATGGTTGGCGCATGGTCTGGCCAAACCTTATGGCCAAATCATGTGAAATATTTTAAAGGGGGTTCCCTTTGGATAATGGCACTATAAGGCCAGAACATAGTTATCCAAACCATGTATCGAAATGATGCAGTTCATTAAAGGGGGTTTGTTTACTAAACTACCCCTCCACCCTTATTTCTTATTTCTTCTCATTTGTCCTCTCTTTCACACACACAACATTGATCTCATATATTTTGTTCCTCCTGTGGTTTTTGGCCTATCTCATTCATCTGAGCTCTGATTTGAATGTTGTTGGATGAGTTTGAAGTGTAAGGGTAATAACTTGAATCCTTTTACTTCCTTTCTTATTTTATCATTCTATATGGAATGTTAAATCCATTCAAACTATTTTTCCCTATATATAGGGTGTTTTTCTAGAATATCAATTTCAATCGTTTCATCTCATATTAGAGGTAGATAATCAACGAGTGAGCCCCTATGAGTCTAAGGTTGGTGGTTCCTAGATTTCTCTTTTAAACCCTTAATAAATTAATTTTTTTCTTTATGTTGTTTAATTGATGTTATGAGATGCTGATGGGCATGATCTTTCCTCTTTAATTATTTTAATTCAGGTATGGAGATCATGGTTGGTTGGGTAGTTTATGTTGATTGATTAAATTGATTAAATTAATTTAAATGTGATATGACTTCATGAGTTCCAAGGGAATTTGATGTGTATGGCCTGAGGTATTGAGGTGATTATGATCACTAGGACTGAGATGGTGAAGTTCTTTGGGATGCGGGTATGGACCAAGATATATGGGATGGTGTTGACCATCAGAATTGAGGTGGTGTGGTCGCCATGTTGAAGTGGATGGTGATAACCATGGTGTGTATGGGATATGAGGTTTTCATTGATAGTGAGGTTTTCAGATGGTGTGTCTTAGGTACTTGTTATTGATTTCTTCTCACTATTGTTGGATGAGGTCACCATTGGAGTCGTGTTTACATAAATAGGAATCAGATGAGGTGGTGTTGACCACTTGTTATGGGTGGAGGTCTCCATAGTTATACTGGCTTAGGGGATGGTGTTGACCATAATTTATAGAGGAGGTTATCACTATAAAAATACATGGGATACAGTTTTAAATACCATTGGTTGGTGTCTGAGACTTTCCATTTAAATTTAAGTTTGATGGGATATGATTTTCGAAGGAAATATATCACCATGCATTGGGAATTGGGCAGTCAAACCAATGATTTATATATTCATTGGTGGATAGGTATCTCTATGCCTCAAAACATAAGGATTTTGATCTGATAGTGATTTTTGAATAGAAGTTCATGGGACTGGTGATGTATTTGTTGGGTGTATTGCTGGGATGCATTTTGTATTCGATTTGAGGCTAGATGTGGTTTTGGTTGGAACATGATGTCGAGTGACATGAACATGGACGAGATACCAAGGTTCATCCTGTATGAATAACTATGGATATATCATTCCACTATGGAATTGGCGAAAGTAGGTAAATGCTTCCTGATGGATATTGATCATGAGTATAGAGGATTTTTTATTTTATACATAAGTGTAGTTCCAATTTATTTATGTATCTATACACTATATAGTTATGGATGTAATAAAGGAACATGTTGCTAGTTGCCTACTAAGTTCATACTCACACCCTACATATGCCCCTCATAATACATATATACTTTATGGTTTTGAGATCAGGTTAGGAACCAGGTTTATTCTTTGGACCACAGTGATTAGGGATGTAGTTACTTGGGATGGATGGAAGAGAGACCATGGTGGTTCATTGCTTTGAACGAGAGTTTCTTTTGGGGATTTTGATTCCATTATTATATGATCATCCATAGAAAATCTTACATGTATATTTTTTAAATAATTTTTTTATATGTATACTTTATTAGATATGTATGCATATTACTTTTATCTTATTATTTACATTATCTATTATTTCTTTTACTAAGTTTGGTATTTATTATTCCGCATTGATTTATTATTATTATATAACCATTATTTTTATATCATCACCAAAGGGTATAGTCACCCCAATATCACCTAACATACCCTCACTACTAGTTAGTCGCCTTTGGCATATTGGGAGGAACGTCTAAGACCTAGTGGTCCTCTATCACAAAGCACGAGATTTAAGTGGATCATGGGATGAGGCACTAAAAATGGTATTAAAGGTGTTTATTTTCCTTTTTGGTCTTAATATTTGGGTTATGGTATATCAAAGACTAGGATCTAGTTAGAACCAGGTAAAGATCTCATGATTAGGTTCCTGCATCCCCATGCATAGGGGACAGAATAAGTTTCCAAGGATGTAAATTAATTTTTTTCCCACTTTTATAGTTGATTGATTTCAACCTCGAGTGGCACAATTGGGTGTGATGTTATTGAATTATGAGATTTTGAACCTTGGATCAGTATATAAAGGGAGGAGTTTTTATGTACCATGGTAGAAAATTAGGCTCATATGATGTGTGTATATTCTTGTGATTGTCATTGGTAACCGGGAATGTGGTAATAGGGGTTTGTCTTTTTAAAATTTCAGAAAAATCTAAACAATATTTTCTTGCATAGAATTTTTTTTGCATTCTACTCACCCAACCCAGGTATTTTGATCCTAATGAGAACATTATGTGACACTCTTAATGTATTATACATATAGTCCCTAATCTTTTATGGGTAGGCAGGGATAATGAAAGAGGGTGAACCATTTAAAATCTCAAAAAAAGCTAAATAACTTTTTCCTACATAGCCTTTGGTGACATTATACTCAACCACTATAGATTAATGATATCTAGTATGCATGATATGTGATTCCTAACCCTTTTATGGGTAGTAAATGGGCCATTATGCCAGATGATATGTGATACATAACTCTAATATGGTTAGGTGAGGGGCCATGGGGCCCAATGACATGTGACATGGGTGCGAAAGGGGAGTGTAAGGGTGGTGAGATACACCGCTTGTTACATATTTCACCATATGTGATATATATATATATATAAATATATATTGTTATGGATATTTTGACCATAGTGTTTTTCCTTCAATGTGATGTCACCTAAAAGGATTTTGGTGGAGAGTTAGGAGGGATGATGTTTGGTTCTGCTAGAGAGTGCACAAGATGAGGACCCTAAGTGTTGGGATGATCATGATCCATAGTTATAGGCTATGATGCAGGTGGGTAAGTCACAAAAGATTATAGATTTTGGGCCATATATGGAAGATCATCCCAGAGTGAGCTTTATGTGAGTCATGCATGGTATTTATATGGGAGCTTAGGGAGATGAGTCATCCCTAGATTATTTGACTCATGAGTTCTAGTATTAAGACCCATCATTGTTTCATGGTGAGGGTGGAACATATGTATTAGAGAACTTGATCAATTCCTTGAATATGATATTTTACCATCTCAAGACACCACTAGGTGAAAGGGTGAAGCTGGAATCCAATATGCTCAAAAGATTATTAAAGTACTAGTGGGATGCACAAGTATAAGATATTAGGAATGAGAGTCTAGCATTGAAGGATTTTGAGGTTAGGTTCTTCAAGAACATTTTCCTGAATATGTTGAGGGTGGATTGAGCTCGTGAGTTCATGAACTTGTAGTAGGGGGATACATCCATCATGGATTATGAAATGAGTTTTACAGAATGGTACTGATTTGTTCCTTATATAGTGGATGATGTCATTTCCAAGGTGAGGTAGTTTGAGGATGGATTACAGAATGACATCAAGGTGTAGGTAAACATCTTTAGGTTGAACTCATCATTGAAGGAGGAGGACCAAGATTTGATATGTGAAGGGAATATGGCAGACTCAACTTATCTGAGCAGGGTGATAGTGCTAGGTGAGACTGGTAGTGATGATTTAGGTAGCCAAAAGTGGGGCCATGAGGAGCCTCAACAAGGTATTTAGGCTAGAGATTCTGTAATACCACTGTGGAGTGTGTTATCGATATTGTGCTTCTAGTGTGGGAAGTCAGGTCTTGTATGGACCCAATGTGAGTGACCTACGAAGGAGTGCTGAGAAGGTGTCTAAATGAGGTACCTAGAGAAGTTCTACATGAGGAATTATCAAGAATATGATATTCATGGACTAGATTACACTTAGGGATTTGAGGTAGGACCAGGAGCGGTACTAGGATCTAGTTTATGGGATAGTACTATGCGTGTAGGTCATGGTAGAGAGAGAGACCCAACAGTGGGGCTAGTGGTTGGTAGCCGGTGTAGCTTTGTAGGGAGGTCATGCCTCAGTGAGTTGGGATTTGGTCTAGGTACATTTTCTTGAGCTGGTAGGTATAGATAAGTATTGGGTGCCGATGAAAGTTAGAGGTTTTCCTTGATTTGGGCGTGCCCATTTGTTTTTGGGCATAATAGATATGGGTGCATGAGGTGCACATGTTGTGGATGAACTAACTAAGAGCTCGTTAGTATGTGAGAATCAAATATTATGAATGGTTTTTATGAGATGCGTAGGCATCCGGACAATTATGGGAATGCATGTATATATATATATGATTCAAAATTTCTTTTTAAGCATTAATGTGATGCAGTAATTGTGAGCATCGGTTGCAATGCAGGACCTCATGAGTGTCATGTGTGACATGGATATGGGATGAGCACCAGATGAGGTATAGGAATGATGGTATGTTATATGAGGAAGTGTATGTCCATGGATGGTTGAAAAACCACCATAGTGTTGGATTTTGGGTTAGGAAATGTCCAGGTAGGTAATTATGAAGGTGGGGAGTGCCAAAAGGTGAATTAGCCTATGAATGGGTAACTAGGATAGATCAGGGTAATGTTTATAATATGGGTATGTTTGGTACCATATCAGTGTAAAACCTTATAGCTTTAGGATGAGACATTTTATGGTGGGGAGGATATATCACCTTGATTTTTTAATGCTTCGTCTTTCGGAATGTTTTTGAATTTTGAGTTTGGCAAGCAGACCAGATTTTATTTTTAGCTTTAGAACTTAAATTTGATTGTATGAATTATCTATGGTGTTATTTTTAGGAGGGTTTTAATTATTGGTGAGTTAATCTTGGGTAAAGATGAGTTTTAGGCCTGTCAAGCTCCCAAAACGCTTTTTAGAAAAGTATAGGCAGAGGTGCACAATTGGTTGAAACCATGCATCCCTTAAGAGGAAATTGTGTGACCCATTTTTTATTGGATAATGGTTAGGAAATCCATGTGAGGTGGTGTGAATGGATGTGTAGTATTTCTAAATTTTTTAAAAGAAGGTGCATATGGTCTACACACATTTGATAAACCATGTAGTTAGCCTGCACATTTAGTGAAACTTAGGCAATGAGTGCACACTTTTTTTCACATGGTCTAGACAAACCGTATGTCTAGATAATTAAACCTTTTTTAATGGGGGTTCCCTTTGGAAAGTGGCACTGCATGATTAGACAAACCATTCAGTCAAACCGTATGGTTTATTAAAGGGGGATAATTTACTAAACTACCCTCCCACTTTATTTATTCTTTCTTCTCCTTTCTCTAACCTTTCACATGAATAGAAATGATCTCCTCTATTTTCATCCACCTATAGGATTTAACCTATATCCTTTGTATGAGATCCGATTTGAACTCTGTTGGGTGCGTTGGAAGTGTAGTGGTAAGAACTTAAATTCCATCTCTTCCTTTATTATTTTATCTCACCATACATGAATACTAAATACATGAGAGATATTTTACCCTATTTTCTGGATGTTTGTTTAGAATCTTGATTTCCCTCATTTTGGATTATATTAGAGGTTTATAATCAATGAGAAATATCATGTGAGTCTGAGGTTTGTTGGACCCAAATTTCTCTATAAATATACTAGTGTTATGGGGTGCGTTATTAAATATGCATATATAGGTTTTCCTGGTGAAACGATTAATAAATTAATGATTATATTTAAATTGTTTAATTGATGTTAAAAGATGCTGATGGTAATGGTCTTGCCACTTTAATTATGTTAATCCAAGTTTGTGGCTTTTGGTTGGTTGGGTAGGTTATATTGATTGATTATAATTATTAAATTAATTTAAATGTGATATTATTGAATGAGTTGTGAGGGAATGTAATGGGAATGGCCTAAGGTATTTAGGTGATGTTAATCACTAGGACTGAGATGAATAGTTTTTTCAGGCTGAGGGAAATGGATCGAGATATATGAGATGGTGTTGATCATCAAACTTAGGTGATGTGATTGTTTTTTGAGTTAGATGGTAATAACCATGCTGTGTATGGGAGATGAGGTTCTCATGTGGAAATTAGGTTTTATAATGGTGTGGATTAGGTATTTTTTGGTGATTTTCATTCATCGTTGTTTGATGAAGTTTCTATTGGAGTCGTTTGCACATACATAGGTCACATTTGAGGTGGTATTGACCACTCAATGTGGGTAGAGGCCTCTATAGTTATAGAATTTTAGGGGATGATGTTTTTCATCATTTATGGAGGAGGTTATCACTATACAAAGCCATAAGAGATGGTGTTTGAGAGCATAGGTTGGGGGCCGATTCTCACCATTTATATTTGAGGCTGATGATCCAGGATTATTGAAGGAAGGATCTCATCATGCCTTGGGCATCAGCCTGTTGAGCCTATGGTGTTTTATTATTCATTAGAGGATGAATCTCATCATGCCTCATGATGTCGGGCTATTGAGATGATGATGAATTTTTAATGGAAGTCCATTGGACTTGTGACATATTCATTGGGTATGCCATTAGTATAGTGATTGTACTCGATGTGAGGATACATGTGATTTTTTTAGAAAGAGGAGCCTGATGAAATTCACATGGATAAGATATTGAGGTTCTTATGGTATGAATGATAATGGATATATCATTCTACTCTGTCATTGGCCAAAGTAGGTAAATGATTACTCATGACTGTTGATCTTGAGTAAAGTGGGTTATGAAATTTATGAATGAGTGTAATTTCTATTTACTTACATATTCATGCACTATCTAATTATGGATGTAATACAAGAACACATTGGTGGTGGCATACTAAGTTCATTCTCACACCCTACACATTACCCTCAAGATGTGTGTAGATTTTATAGTTTTGAGATCATGTCCCGGACCAGGTTCATGATCTGGAGTATAGTGACCAGGGATGAAGTTACTTGGGATGGATAGTAGAGGGACCATGGCGGTTCTTCGCTTTGACCTGGAGTTTCTTTTGGGGGTATTTTTCTTTTCTTATATGACTGGACATGGGTGATCCTTCATGTCTATTTTTTACTATTTGACATATATATTTTGTTAGATATTTATGGCTATTTCTTTTGGATTTTTATTTCCGTTATCTATTATTTCTTCCACTAAGTTTTGTATTTACACTTCCATAGTGTTTTATTATTATATTACCATTATAATTATAACATTACCATTGGTTATAGTCTCCCCAATATCACATAACATATCCTTATTTCTAGTTTTAATCCATTTACATATAGGGAGACATGCCTAAGGGCTAGTGGTCCTCCAACCCCGAGCATGGGTTTTAAGTGAATAGTGGGTCAGGGAAATATAGTCCATCTTTTTGAGGATGATAATCTATGCTCATAGTCAACTAGGTTCCAAGGGATTACTGTATGGACTTCCAAAAATAAGATGTAAACCTAAGATCTTGGTTAGATACAATTAATACTAAAACACTATGCATATGGATGAAGTGAGTGGACTTTGTGAGATGATACACAATCACCCATATGGTATCATGTTTTATAAATATTATTGGTATAATTGTTACAAAATCCATGTATATCTACTCCTACTTCTTCATGATAATTAGTAAAGACTATAATACACCAACTGGCCATTGATTCTCTTCCTTGACCTGATGGTAGGTGATGAATCTTGATACATATTCCACTACAGTTACTTTCAAGAAACCCACCAAAACTATGATTTAAACACTTTATACATTTTCTAAATTCTAGGATGGATAACCCATCTTGAATGGTGGTAAATACTAATAATTCTATCATGATAATAGAAAGGTACAACCACATGATATCTAAACCATAAAACTAAAATCTCATCTAGCTTCCATCCCTCAATAGTATCCCAACAATTGAGTTTTTTACATAAATGTAACAAATTTAGGATAAAATGTTTGAGAATTTATATAATGCTCAACCAAATTAGAAATAACAAAAAGTAGAAAGAAAACTGAAACACTACTTTATTTTCAAAATCTAGATGCATATCAGCTATGAATGACACATTCTACTATTAATCTAAATCCTATTTATATAAATGAGAATATGTATTCCTACTCACGACATCTATTACAAAATGTCCTTTCCTCAGTTTATAAAAAAAGTCAAACCATAACATTTAAAGATATTCCATCCATCTTCGTTATCGCAGATTCAAATCTCTTTGTGAGAAAATGTACTTCAAGATTTTATGATCCATATACACCATAAATTTCTCACAAAAAATATAGTAATGCCACATATTTCATGAATGAACAAAAATATCCAAATCCAAATCTTTTGTTGGGTAGTTATTCTCAAGTATACATAACTATCATGAACCATATAAAATAACATGATCACCCAACATGAGAATACACCCTAACCCAGATCACAATGAATCACAATAGATAACATATCCCTACCTAGATTCTAACAATGTAAGTATATGTGCTGATGTAAGTGTAACCTTAATTTCTTGAATGATTTCTATAATTAATCGTTCTATTATAAATGAACACCTTTACTCATAAAATCTATCATTATTGATTCCAAATATGAGAAAAGAATATATATTATTGTTCTAAGATAAGGAAACTATGTATCTCAAAGAAATTTTTGGTGATTCCCAAGGGGAAATAGCTTCTATATTTTTATTATCCAAATAAATCCTTTTTAGAAATGACATGGCCAAGGAATCACACCTCTTATATCCTGAAATCACACTTTGATAACTTAGAATAAATTCTATTCTCCCACAAGATACCCAAAACTATATCCAAATATTTTTTAGAATCCTATTTAGTCTTAAAATACACCAGGATTCCATCAATAAACACTACCATAAAGGAATATGTATACCTATGAAATATTCAATTCAACAATTATATAAATATGATAGGTGAATTCATAAGACCAAAAGGCATAACCAAATATCCAAAATTACCATATCTAATTTAGAAAGTTTTCTTTGGGGTATCTTTTTTTCTAAGTCACAATTGGTTATGTCCCAAACATAATTCAATTTCATATAACCACTATGATCCCCTAAATTGATCAAGAAAATCACTGATTCAAGGAATGTGATACTTATTTTTATCATAAAATTTTCAAGATTATGATAAGGCACACAAATACTAAGAGTTTTATTGGCCTTTTTCACAAAAAGAACTGCTGCTTCCCACAAATATGATCTAGGTCGAATAAACTATTTTCATTCCAAATATTCTAACTGAAATATAAATTCCTTAATTTTTATTAGTTCTATCCTTAAGAAAATAGTGAAACTAGAATCATACCTAAGAGGATATAAATCGTAAACTCCACTTCTATTTAGGGTGGAAACCCTGAGAAATTTTTAGAAAAAATGTTAGTAAATTGGTCAAAGATGTTTGAAGAATATCTGTTTCTAATATCCTATATAGATTTCAAAGTCATCACTACCAACTGATATAATATAGTTGTAACTTATGGTGCCAAAATTTATACTTTACCTTCCTTTACATCTCAATATCCTTTAATGTTTTGACCTATGATGTCAAGATATGTGAAAATAACCTTCTAAGAATAATAGTTGATGTTGGAATTGAACAATATCAGCCAATCCATGCCCAAAATAAATTAATAGACATACATCTCAAGTATAATGAAATTACAAATCAAATCATCCCCATAAATAGTTATAGAACAATATTTACACATAAAGTTTCAATAATCTCTTGATCCAAGAGGATTTTAAAGTTTCAAAATAGAAATAACCAAATCAATATGAAAATATATATGATCAAAAATGTGAGAAGAGAAAAATGAGTGGCATTCACCCATATCAAACAAAGCTTGCATAAGGGTAGATTTCAGAAGGACTCTATTGATCATATAAGATCACTTTATCTTTTACATAAAATTGATTACTCAATATGATTTTATCTTTATTAACCTATTGAGATTTCATAGGTTTAGGATTAATTGTGTTCCTATAATCACCATGGATCACTCAGTTCTTATGATAAGAATTATTCCACTTCACTCATCCCATTGAATCATATGATGTTTAGGAAACATGATATTAATATCTAGAACCATAACATATATAACTATGAAAATAGTGCTGAAGATGTCCCGTCTAATTTCAATTATGAAAATCTTTATGCGGTGTCATAAAGTCTCACCTAATATGATCAAAAGAACCAAAATTAAAACATCTTGTCATACTTTTTGGTCGAGGAGGAATGTCTAATCATCCAATGGTTTGATTATAAGATATCCCACCACACTAGAAATATGTGTCTCTATTTCTCTTATTCTTAGAATTGGAGTTCCCACCTATTTAGAGGAATGTTTACTCATCTCATGGTTTGATTCTATTATCCATTTCTGTATACTCTGTAATTAAAATAAAGACAATATTTCAATGTATATTCGGTAATAACCCTAACATAAAATTTATGCCTTCAAAGATGCACTTTCATCCACTTCCATATAAAATAAAAATAAAATCATAAATTTAGTTGTATACTCTATTACTAAGACATTAAATTGATTAAAAATAAATAATTCTGTTTTTCTAACAATCTGAAAGGTGTGAGGATAGAATTATTTACTAAAAAATTATTCAAAATCTACAGATGTCATTCCACAGCCAGCTTTATCATGAACATCTAAATCCAACCATGGGTGTATTAGATCCTATAGCAAATATGTTTCCAACTTAACTTTAAACTCAGACTGTGTCCTAAGGAAATCAAGGATTCGATTCATCTACTTCAACCAAACTTCTTCTTTTTCTAGTTCGTACCCCCGTCGAAAGGTGGGTAGATTTTTCTTTTTTAAACTGAATTGAATGGTCCACTTTTCAAGGATTATCATTATGAAGACCCATATCCAAGGCCTAAAAATTATGGAAAATTCTTTAGACTAGGAGTTGGTTCACCTACGGGTTAGGTGAAACCACATTTTTAGAAACCTTTTCTAGTTGATTCCTACGACATCTACCCAATTCCATTCTCTAAAACTATAAAAAACTCCAGTTATTCATTACCCGTTAGAAAATTAATTCTTAATAATTCCAATTTACCACATAAAAACATGTCAAAATCATACATTTCCAAAATTCAACCATTTTCATCATTTTAATCATTTTTAAAAATATTATAACCATTATTTTCAAAATAAAACCATTTAAATATTTTCAAAAAACAAAAAATTTACACCATTTCATACACCATTAAACTTAGAATTAAAGATACAGTTTTAGTGGTAAGTCTTACTATAGCGACCCAACCTTTTCTTACATTACTATTAAATCGTTTCAAAGATAAACAACACAATAGTGTTACACATAGTGGATCCAGAGGTTTAGTGTCTTGGGAAAACTAGGAACATACATAAAAAAATACAACATCAAGCATAAACATTTATTTAATTTCTTCTTTAATAGCTTCTTAGTGGCACTTGTCCTCTCTTTAGTACACATAGCCACCTGAGGATATAAATAAAAAGGGGTGAGATAGAATCCCAGTAAAAGGATAGATAAGAACAATATAGAATGGGGTGAGCATAATCATAACATAAGCAAAAGATCATAAACATGAGAGGAGCATAAATAAAAGACTTGAAATGTGGAAATGCATAAAAATGAAACATTATGTCTTAGTGGTTATCTACCACTCATACTTGTGAACCATGATAGAATATTTTTCACACATCATTTCACATTTACTCATGAGATTCATCACTTTACCCAATGCATTGGAGCGCTGTATAATTCCGGGCGCACCTGACACTTTGAAACATTCATATTGTGCTATATAATTCTGGGTGCACCCGTCACATCATAACATTATACTTATCATGATTACAACATAGAAAACATATCAAAAGTAAACATAACTAACCCATGTAAAAGAATGGGTTTCATATCATAAGAATACATTCATAAGCTTTGGGTCCCCAAAAGAAAGATGGAACAACATACTTGATACAAGAACCATCAACCATGAATGAGAGGTAAAAGTTGAGTTCTCAAAAGAAGAGTTCTTATGGAAAACATTCAGATTGACATAAAATTCATTAGAAATAATGTATATCATATAAATGGAAAGAAAATGATGAAAAAATTATCTTTTGAGGAGTAACCATATAAAAAATGGAGTGAAAGAGGGAGAACCCGAAGGAAGAAAATTGGGTTCGAGATTTCCCCTTACCTTGTACCCGAATGATTCCTTATCTTTAATGTCCTTTATAATGACATTATATTAATTAATTAGAAATCCAGAACAATTTTTACATTAATTGGGTTAATTCTGGTTTCATTATGTTATATTATGTTCCTTTGGATGACTTATAGAGTTTAAAAACATTGTTCGAGGATGTTCGTTTTTATGGTTTTCTTGAGTGGTTCACTTGTATTCTTAAATTGATGTTTGGGTAGATCATGGGTAAACATCCAGAACTGATATTAAATTTTATTAATTATATTACAGGAGATTCAATGATTTTATAGTGAATTATATTAGATCCATGTGGATGAATCATTAGATAAGAATTTAATGATTGTTATTTGGGTTGATTTTAGCATTTTTTGGATCACAATGAACTTGTTTTAAATTTTAACTTAGTAATTTGGCCATAGATTATATACAGAAATTAAAATAGAACATAATACATATAAAATATTCTGGTTCAACCATAAAAATTGTTTCATGACCAGATCTGAAGGTAGAAATGGAATAAGAGAGCATGTCGTTTTTGAAGGTGATAAATTAACACCTCATGAACAACGTTCTCTTTAATAAAATAAAAGGAAGATGGAAAGGGTGTGGGGTGATATTAGAATCATAAAAATTATAGTATATGTATAATACTGGAGTTACAAAACAATTTGTATGAATATGGGTGGGGAGAGATTAATAAAGGAACTTGAACTTGAAAGGAAATTAAAGGAGAAGAGGGAGAGAAATTACCTCTAGAATCTTCCTCTTGATATCCTCCTTAAGGAAGCTAGGATTGGTCTTTTTATGAGACCAGAAGATTTTGGACGTGGGGGAGGGGCTAGGTAAGATGTTTGGGCAGATTTTAGAGGAGGATTGGAGCTTGAGAGGTGTGAGGGAAAGAGGGAGTGAAGGGTGGCTTTTATAGTGGAGGGGAGACGAGTTTCCTTAATATAAAATTCATTAGTTTATTATTTTCCCCTAAGACAAGAAATAGTGAGTCTTGGATGACCAAGAATAGTAAAAAAATCATGTGAGTTTGGGATTTGGGTTCTTACATCACTTGTGATGTCAGGAATAGTGGGTTTTAATTAAAATGTATTTATATGGCAAATTAACGTATTCTACTATTCACCAAAAATTCCAGTATCTCAGAAAAATCCCAAAACTTTACCCCAACCATTTTTCGATGTGTAGAATCTAAAAATAAAGTCCATTTTTGAAACATAATTTTCTATATATTATTAATTTAATATTTAAATAAAATCACAATTTACTTAAAAAACAGTTTTTTGAGATTAAAACTGATTTTATTGTTCTTTAAAAAATTATGTAGGGTCTTATAAAATTATCTAAAAACTATTATACATTGATTCAATAATTTATGAATACATTTAAGGGAAATAAATATTCTTTTAAATTAATTAATTAATTATAATTATTTATTTATGATTTATAAAATACCAAAAACGTTTACTAAGGTCAAATTGTCACTTTATAAGATGTCTAAATTTTATTTTATTATTCACAGGTAATGTTACTCTTTTTTACAATTCATAAGGGTCATATTAATATTCATAAGGGTAGGATACTTTTCATAAGGGTAGGTTACTATTCACCAAAAATTATTTTTGTTTCATTAGACTCCAAAAATCATCTTGAACACAACCGTGAATGTTAGATTTTCAAAATTCAAAACATAGTTGTGACAAACTTATGTTTAAAGGTCACTATCACTTAGTAGTTCATTTTTTTTGTGTTTTCATGTTATTTTACGACATAAATATAAGAAGGGAATTTCCATTGAAAAACATTGGGTCGTTGCATTCTTCCCCCCTTTAGAAATTTTGCCCCCGAAATTTCACTTTACACAAACAGGTGAGGGTACTTATCCTTAATTTCCTCTTCTGGTTCCCAAGTTGCTTCCTCAAACTTATGGTTCCTCCACAAAACTTTGACAAGGTGGGTTGTCTTGTTGCATAGAACCTTATCACTTCGGTCCGGAATTCTTACCGGCTGCTCCTCATAGGAGAGATCATCTTCCAGCTGCACCACCTTCGAGTTTAGTACATGTGAGGGGTCTGGTATGTACTTCCTCAGTAATGATAAATGAAACACATCCTGAACTTGATCCATATTCGGTGGAAGTTCCAGACAATAGGCCACGAATCCTATACGGTCAAGGATCTCAAAGGGGCAAATGTACCTTGGGCTTAACTTTCCCTTCTTCCCGAATCGTCTGACTCTTTTCCATGGAGATATTCAAAGGAAGAATTTATCTCCAACGTCGAATTCCATGTCCCTTAGATGGTTGTCAGCATAGCTCTTTTTCCAACTTTGAGCAGCTTTGATGTGTTTCTGGATGACTTGAGCCTTCTCGGTTATCTCTTGAACAAGATCGAGACAAAGTAGCTTTGTTTCTCCAACTTCATCCCAACAGGTTGGAGTTCTACATCACTTCCCATAAAGAGCTTCATACGGAGCCATCTAAATACTCGAGTGGAAGCTATTGTTGTATGAGAACTCAACCAATGGGAGATGATGATCCCAACCACCTTTGAATTCAAGGGAAAAGGCTCTTAGAATATCATTAAGCATTTGAATAGTCCTTTCAGACTGGCCATCAGTTTGGGGGTGATAGGCCATGCTGAAATTTAATTCAGTACTCAAAGCATGTTGAAGGCTCCTCGAGAACAAAGATGTGAACCTTGGATCACGGTCAGAGACAATTGAGAGTGGAACACTGTGCAGTCTCACCAATTCCTTCACATATATCCTTGAAAGTTATTCAAGTGATAAGTCTTCCGGAAGAGCGATAAAATGGGCAGTCTTGATGAGTCAGTCAACCACAACCCATATCGCATTATTCCCCTTTGACGTCTTCGGGAGACCCGTGACAAAGTCTATAGTAACATTTTCCCATTTCCACATGGGTATAGGCAATGGATGCATCATACCTTTGGACTTTTTCCACTCATCTTTAACTTGCTGACATACCAAGCACCTTGATATATATTCCGCAATCTCCTTCTTCATGTTATACCACCAGAAGTGTTCTCGGAGATCACGATACATCTTGGTACTCCCAGGATGGATAGAGAAAGTTGATCTATGTGCACTATCCAATAGATCCTTCTTTATCCCGGGTGATGAAGGCACACAAAGCTGCGTTCCAAACTGAATCACACCATCATTGTTGATATGAAACTCTTGAAGCTTCCCTTCCTTTACTGAATTCACCCTCTTTTATATCTCCACATCATCCCTTTGTGCTTCCTTAATCTTCTCTTGAATGGATGGTTGCACAATCATTTGGGAAAGGTAGGATGTATCCCCTGCCCTTATGATTTCCAAATACATCCTTTGAATATCCAAGAAGATAGGGTCTTTCTCAATCCGCAACATGGATAGAGTAGCAAGTTATTTTCTACTTAGAGCATCAACTACCTTGTTCTCCTTTCCAGGATGATAGTGAATAGATAAATCGTAATCCTTGATTAGCTCTAACCATCTCCTTTGACGCATGTTGATCTCCTTTTGTGTGAATATATACTTTAGGCTCTTGTGGTCGGTGTATATGTCACACTTCTCGCCATAAAGGTAGTGCCGCCAGATTTTCAAGGCAAAAATCACGGCTTCTAGCTCTAGATCATGCGTCGGGTAGTTCTGCTCATGGATCTACAACTGTCATGAGGCGTAGGCTATTACATTATCATTTTCATTAGTACACAACCCAAGCATTTTTTTGAAGCATCACTGTATATCACAAAACAATATCCACTTTTAGGTAGTGTGAGTACAGGTGCAGTGATCATCCTTCTCTTTAGCTCCTTGAAGCTTCCCTCACATTCATCCATCCAGACATACTTTACCCCTTTCCTAGTTAACTTCGTTAGCAGGCTTGACAATCGTGAGAAGTTTCTCACAAAACTTCGGTAGTACCAAGCTAATCCAAGAAAACTACGGATTTCTGTGACACTAGAGGGAATGGGCCATTCCTCAATCGCCTTTGTTTTTGAAGGATCCACATAAATTCCCTCACTTGTGATCACATGTCCTAATAACATGACTTGATTCATCCAAAAGTCACACTTTCTAAACATGGCGTACAACTTCTCCTTTCTCAATGTTACCAACATAAGTCGTAGATGTTCTTCATGTTCCTTCTTGCTCTTGGAGTAGATGAGAATATTGTCAATAAACACTACCACAAATTTGTCAAGGTAATGTCTAAAGACTCTATTCATCAAATCCATGAAGATTTCAGGGGCATTAGTAAGTCCAAAGGGAATCACTAAAAACTCATAGTTCCCATACCTTGTACGGAAGGCAGTCTTCTGAATATCTTCCTTCTTCACCTTTACTTGATGATATCCAGAACGAAGATACACCTTTGAGAAGTATTAAGATCCTCTTAACTGGTCGAACAAGTCATCAATCCTTGGGAGAGGATACTTGTTCTTTATGGTGATCTTGTTGAGTTCCCGATAAACGATAAATAGCCGCATGGTTCCATACTTCTTCTTCACAAAGAGCACTGGCACACCCCAAGGTGATGCACTAGGGCATATCAACCCTTTTTCCAGATGCTCTTGCAGCTGCTTCTTCAACTCCTCCAGTTCGATAGGATCCATCCGATAGGGACACTTTAAGATAGGAGTAGCTCCGGGTATGAGTTCAATTGAGAAATCTACCTCACAATCCGGGGGAATTTCGGGCAACTCTTCGGGAAATACATCGCCGTATTCCCTCACGATGGGAATTTCCTCAAGGTTGGAACTTTCCTTTGACTCAACCATTTGGGCGAGGTATGCTTCTTCATAGGGAATCAACACCCACACCATTGAAGGAATTTTGAAAGGAGATTCATGATCTTCCTTGCATTTGTAGAGGAGCATGGGATGGTTTGGAATATGAAAAGATATTTCCTTTTCCTGACAGTTGATATGTGCTCTATATAACAAGAGCCAATCCATTCCCATTATAGCGTTGAATTCCACCAAGGGAAGTATTACAAGGTTTGCCGGAAGAATCTTCCCAGATACGCCAACAGGAGAAGAGTCAAACACTTGGGTTGCAATGATTGCACCACTAGGTGTCTTTACAGATATCACTACTTCAAGTTTTTGGGGCTTCCATTCTATAGTTCTAGCAAACTTTCAAGATATAAAGTAATGCGTAGAACCAGAATCAAATAAGACTTTTTCCATTTATGAGTGAATAGGAAGTGTACCTTGTACGACTTCATTATCATGCTCCACCTACGAAGTAGTGATGGAATAAGACTTCCCTTGTTCCATTGGATTTAGTGGTTGCTGGCACTGATTACCCTCGAGAGCTTGAGGTTTAGTTCACTGGTTTGAATAGTGCCCTAAATCCCTACAGTTGTAGAATTAAACCACGAGTGGTTATCTCCTTTCATCAGCTACATTCTCCTTCCTTTTCATGTCTTTTCGACACTCTTGAGCATGGTTTCCTTCTTTCCCACACTTGAAGCATTTCCCCATCCCTTTGAGGCAGTTCGCATGGTGAAACTTCCCACATTTTTTTCATGTGGGTCATGGATTTTTCTTCCCACCTTTGTCATTAGATCCACCATCTTGAAACTCCATCTTTCATTTATTATCCCCATATCCATGGGACCATTCTCCAAACTCTATCTCCACTTTGAGAGAACACCGAACAAATTCTTAATAACTCCCAAAGTCTCAAATTGCAAGAGCCTTTAGAAGGTGTGGTTTTAATCCACTAAATAATCTATCAATTTTGATATCATTGTTGATAACAAAACCTGAAGCATACCCTGAGAGCCTTGTGAAATTCGCTTCATAGGTTGTGACAGATTCACCTTTTTTTTCTTAAGCTCTATAAATTATCTCTCCATCTTCGTGAAAAGAGTTCGTGGGAAGTACTTATTATGAAAAATTAACTTAAAGTATTCCCATTCTATCCCTTCAATTTCCTACCTTGGCTTGGTGTCCGTAATCAAAGCCCACCATTGATCAGCTTCTCCATTTAGACGATAAACAGCTAGAGTCACCTTCTCCGTCTTGGAACAGTGAAGCACAAAAAAGATCTTCTCCATGGAGTTGACCCACTGTTCCGCAACTAGTGGATCAGAAGATCCACTAAACGTCGGTGGTCATTGCCGCATAAAACATTCAATATCCAGTTGCTCCCTCTTTGGTGAAGGAGGATTTTCCCCGTTATTATGGTTATTATTCAAAACCTGAGATAATTGGTTAAGAATTTCCATGAAGTTTTGAACTCCACCTCCCAAATCATTGGGGATGTCGTTCGGGCAATCGTTGCATTGGCCCTCGCATGAGTTGTTGGCCCGATTTCTCCTGGTTCCCACCACTTTCTAAAATAGAAAATGTTGGAACAAAACATAAGTAAACAAGTCATGAATACATAAATTATTAATTTGAACAATTTATAATAAAAGCATAACATATGGGATCCCTATTTAAATATTCTTGTGTGCATATTTTTACTTAGTCTCATACTAGAGGTTTTCTCTAGGGTTCACTAATCCCAATTCCCAAATTAACTAAACCTTTCCTCTGATACCAACTATAGCGACCTGACCTTTTCTTACATTACTATTACATCTTTTCAAAGATAAACAACACAATAGTGTTACACATAGAGGATCCGGAGGTTTAGTGTCTTGGGCAAACTAGGACCATACATAAAAAAATACAACATCAAGCATAAACATTTATTTAATTTCTTCTTCACTAGCTTCTTAGTGGCACTTGTCCTCTCTTTAGTACATGTATCCACCTAAGGATATAAATCAAAAGGGGTGATCTAGAAGCCCAATAAGAGGATAGATAAGAACAATATATAATGGGGTGAGTATAATCATAACATAGGCAAACGATCATGAACATGAGAGGAGCATAACTAAAAGACTTGGAATGTGGCAATGCATAAAAATGAAACATCATGTATTAGTGGTTATCTACCACTCATACTTGTGAACAAATCTAGCATCTTGTTCACACATAATTTCACATTTATTCATGAGATTCATCACTTTAACCAATGCATTGGAGAGATGTATAATTCCGAGCGAACCCGTTACTTTGAAACATTCATATTGCGCTATATAATTCCGGGCGCACCCGTCACATCATAACATTATCATTATCATGATTTCCACATAGAACACATATCAAAAGTGAACATAAATAACCAATGTAAAGGAATGGGTTTCATCTAATAAGAATACATTCATAAGCTTTGGGTCCCCAAAATAAAGAGGGAACAACATACTTGATACAAGAACCATCAACCATGAATGAGAGGTAAAAATTGAGTTCTTAAAAGAATAGTTCTTTTGGAAAACATTCAGATTGACATAAACTTCATTAGAAATCATGTATATCCCAGAAAAGTAATGACAATGATGAAAAAATGATCTTTTGAGGAGTAACCATATCAAAAATGGAGTGAAAGAGGGAGAACCCGAAGGAAGAAAATTGGGTTCGAGATTTCCCCTTACATTGTACCCGAATGCTTCCTTCTCTTTAATGTCCTGTATAATGACATAATATTCATTAATTATAAATCTAGAACCATTTGTACATTAATAGGGTTCATTCTGGTTTCATTATGTTATATTATGTTCCTTTGGATGACTTATAGAGTTTAAAAACATTGTTCGGGGATGTTCTTTTTTATGGTTTTCTTGAGTGGTTCACTTGTATTCTTAAATTGATGTTTGGGTAGATCATGGGTAAACATACAGAACTGATATTACATGTTATTAATGATATTAAAAGAGATTTAATGATTTTATAATGAATTATATTAGATCCGTGTGGATGAATCATTATATAAGAATTTAATGATGGTTATTTGGGTTAATTTGAGCGGTTTTTGGATCACAACGAACTTGTTTTAACTTTTAACTTAGTAATTTGGACATAGGTTATTTCCAGAACTTAAAATAGAACATAATACATATAAAATATTCTGGTTCAATTATAAAAATGGTTTCATGACCAGATCTAAAGGTATAAATGGAAGAAGAGAGCATGTCGTTTTTGAAGGTGATATATTAACACCTCATGAACAATGTTATCCTTAATAAAATAAAAGGAAGAGGGAAAGGGTGTGGGGTGATATTAGAATCATAAAAATTAAAGTATATGTATAATAATGGAGTTACAAAACAATTTGGATGAATATGGGTGGGGATAGATCAAGAAAGGAACTTGAACTTGAAAGGAAATTAAAAGAGAAGAGGGAGAGAAATTACCTCTAGAATCTTCCTCTTGAGATCCTCCTTAAGGAAGCTAGGCATAGTCTTTTGATGAGACCAGCAGCTTTTGGACGTGGGGGAGGGTCTAGGGAAGATGTTTGGGTAGAGTCTAGAGGAGTCTTGGAGCTTGAGAAGTGTAATGGAAAGAGGGAGTGAAGGGTGGCTTTTATAGTGGAGGGGAGAGGGGTTTCCTTAATATAAAATTCATTAGTTTATTATTTTCCCCTAAGAAAAAGAATAGTGAGTCTTGGATGACCAAGAATAGTAAAAAAGGCATGTGAGTTCGGGATTTGGGTGCTTACATCACTTTTTATGTCAGGAATAGTGGGTTTTAATTAAAATGTATTTATATGGTAAATTAATGTATTCTAATATTCACCAAAAATTCAAGTATCTCAGAAAAATCCCAAAACATTACCCCAACCATTTTTCGACGTGTAGAATCCAAAAATGAAGTCCATTTTTGAAAAATAATTTTCTAAATATTATTATTTTAATATTTAAATAAAATCACAATTTACTTTAAAAAAACAGTTTTTGAGATTAAAACTGATTTTATTGTTCTTTCAAAAATTACGTAGGGTCTTATAAAATTATCTAAAAACTATTAAACATTTATTAAATAATTTATGAATACATTTCATGGAAATAAATATTCTTTTAAATTAATTAATTAATTATAATTAATTATTTATGACTTATAAAATACCAAAAATATTTACTAAGGTCAAATTGTCACTTTGTAAGATGTCTAAATTTTATTTTATTATTCATAGGAAATTTTACTATTATTTAATATTCATAAGGGTCATATTACTATTCATAAGGGTATGTTACTGTTCATAAGGGCAAGTTACTATTCACCAAAAATTATTTTTGTTTCATTAGACTCCAAAAATCATCTTGAACACAACTGTAAATGTCGGATTTTCAACATTCAAAACATAGTTGTGAAAAACTTATGTTTAAAGGTCACTTATCACTTATTAGTTCATTTTGTTGTGTTTTCATGTTATTTTATGACATAAATATAAGAAGGGAATTTCCATTGAAAAACTTTGGTTCGTTACACTTACTGTTAATTCATGTCATTTAATTCTAATAGGCTAAACCCATGAGTATGAGATGAAAAATTAACTAGAAGTGTCTTAAAACAAGTATGTACCGAAAAAAACTAGTAACTTGAAGTTCAGAAAAAAGGGTTATTTATGTATTTTTAAGATATACATTTCAAGTTCTGATGATCCTATATTCATGCTACCATCCTAGAGACATACTGATTCTATTTCCAACTAACGGAATGAATAATATGATACTATTTGTAACATCCCATCCATCTTTATTAGCTTGAGAAGTGATGGGGTAGTTTCTAACCGTAGTTTACATCTTGAAGACACTAAAGGCTGATAATAAATTACAAGGGCCTCAATAATATTTTGGGGATTATTTCCCCTTTTAAAATATAAAATATCAATAAAACATTAACAATAATCTTCTAATCCTATATAATATTGATTTGTGAAAAGTATAACTCAAAACATAACTAGAACATTAAACATTATTATAGGAAAATTTGAAATAAAAATAAATTCCTGAGAAGAAGAAGAAGAAAAAAACTCAATGGTTCTAAAGTGGAATCAATGTAATCAACAACCAACCCACTCCAAGCTCCAACTCCACATGAAATTCCCACAATATTAAGAAGCATCATTAATGAATTAAGATACCTTACTTTTACCAGTGTCTTGACAGATGAAATATATAAACAAACAGATAGTTCCCAAGTAGGGTTGAGTATAAAAATAGTGGGATTTCACCAAAGACTTACCAACTCACACAACTAGGAAAAAAATTTTTAGTAGAATTTATATAAAATAGTTTTCATAGTAAATGAAATCGATTATATCAAAACAAAAAAAAATTTCCAAGGAAAAAATTATAAAAATAATAAAACCTTTCTCATGTATTTTTAATACTTATAACCATGTCTCTACAAACACACACATACATGCATGCCCATGTGACAGATCTATACTCATGATAGGTATCTCATTGATCCAAGAGGTTGTCACAAGGTGACCAATACCTGGTGCCCTAATGGCACATGCCCCTTTTACTGGGTATCATCTATTAATATACTCACACCAACCATTTATTCCAAATCCCATGAAAAACCATTCCACATAAAACCTTTTTTATTTAAATCATTTCATCAAACACATTCCATGCATCAAAATAAAACCAAAATTTTAAAATCATAATTTTAAAATTATATCCAAATATAATTCTCCAAAACACAATTAAATTTCCAACAATTCAAATCCATAACCCAAATGATGTTTCCATCAAGATTAAATCACTTATTTCACAACAATTTAAAGAAAAATATTAAATTAAAACCAACACATGAAGTTCTAATTCAAGTGGAGATGAGAGAGAAGCCACATACCTCTCAATGATTAGTGAAAATGAATAAGGACACTAAAATTATATAGATACTACCTTAGATCTTATTTCCTTCAATTGATACCATAATAAATCATCAATAAATCCCTTAATGAATATAGATATATCTATAATAGACTATATCTATGATTCTGAGAGAGAGTAGAAGAATATATCTTATAGGAAAGATGAAGAATAATGACTTATCGATGAATAAAAATCTCCAACATGCTTTGATTAGCCTAAGAATCACTTGTATATCAAAGGGGATCATATCTCAGGCCTAGAGAGAAAAAGGAATTCAATGGAATCATGAGTTAATTATGATTAGATCTTAGAATTCAGGGGTTCCAACTACACACCACCTGGTTAGGCTACAGAGTTTGGAAAACTATGTGCCAACCATGCAGTGATACTATCTCATGACCATGCCTCAAAGGTTCAAATCACATAGTTATAAAAAACATGGTTAGCCAAAACTATGCACCAACCATTTGCCTACCCATTTACTTGAAAAACATATTTCATGTTTTCTTAGAGGTAGTGGAAAATTTCTATTAATTGTGAAAAAACCATGAACCACTATAAACACCTCCAAAAAATTTATAAACATCCTAGAAACTCATAAAACTTAACCCAATTATTTTATTAGATCAAAGTACACAAAAAAAGGTCATGTTCCTAAAACTGGTGGTACTGCACTTCCCTTGTACCATATCATGGTGGTTCCCTCTAATTTGTAATCTTTATTGATTATGCTAGTAGGAAAGTTTTAATTTACCTTTTGAAGCATAATTATTATCTATTTTAGGATTTTATTCAATGGAAATACTTAGATATAAGATAATGTGAGTGAAATTTGAAGTATATGTATTCAGAAAATATAGTTTAGTATACCAAATACAACATTCAAATCTTCAAAAAAATAATAATGGGATAATGTGTTAGTGGATAGTTCTCATAAATCCATAATATAACGGCATGTAAAATAGGATGAATCTAACTTTGATGTAAATTTCTAAAATTATGATTTTTCACTCAAGAATATATAAGGGTATTTGGTAAAAGGCACTCAACACAATAGTATATATCATCAATAGAATTATATCATCGATGGTTGGGCAGTAACTTATAGAGGATTTATTGTATAATAAGTAGTAGGATGTTCGCCATCTTAAAATATTTAAATGATTTGAATATGAGAATATTGAAACTAATGATCCTGAAAAGCTTTAGGAGAAATACAAAATGTGTTATTAATTGGATATAGAGATACATATTTTTAGAAATTATCCATGGGATAATGATAGGAGAAAAATAATTTGGAGTAGAGATGTTCAATTTAATGATAAGGTTCTATAGAAGGATTGAAACCTATAAGAGAAAGAAGTTGAGGGTAAAGATTCAACTATTTAAGTCCAAGTAGATCAACTTAATAACACTGAAAGATTAAAACTTATAGATAACTCAGATTAGAATGATAAAGTAATTGGAAGTCCATAGGTGAAACCAATGGAAGATATGCTAATATTTCAAGTGTAATTAATGCATTAATAAGCCTATAAGAAGTTAGAAATTTAAAAATTTCAAACAAAATCAAGAAACATAGTGTAGATTATTTATTTGAGAAGATACACTATAATAAATAGACTCATTCATAATTTTGGAGTTGACATGAATTTATAATCTTAACAGATACATGGGAACATGAATTATTGGAAGAATCAACATATCTCATTATCTTAGAAAAAGTAAATCGATAATGAATGAAGATATGTCTTCATTTAAGTCTAAAAAAACTTGGTAGAATAATGATTTCTATAATTAAAGTGATATATTGAGAATAAATGGGTTTATCTCTTAAAATAAGTGGTTGATATAAATAAGAATCTCAAACCATGAATGGTGAAAAGGGGATTTAAATAGAATGAATGTGTTTATTTCTTCAAAACAATTCACCGGTAGTTAAAAATTAACTATCTAGATTGTGCTAAGTATAGTTCCATTATAAGATCTATATCTCAAATAGATGGATTTAATGATAGGTTTACTTTAGGGGAAGTTGGAGAAAATAATTTACATCATGAAACCAAAAAGTTTCATAAAATATGGGAATTGAAGCATGGTGTTTAAATTGTAGAAAGTGTTTATGGGTAAAATCAAGCATCGTGACAATGTAATAATTTTTTTGACTCATTTATATTGGAAAAATAATTCAAAAGGTGAAACATATATCAATGTTGTTATTGAAAGTAATAGGATTATAAATCTATTATCATGTTTATTTTATATATCGATGAAATTTTGATGGTTATACCAGATGAATGTTATATTTGTAAATTAAAGGGTAATTTATCTGGAAGATTTTAGATAAAAGATATTGGGAAATAAAAAAGATATTAGGGATAGGGATTGAAGAATATAGGAAATCTAAAAATTTGATTTTATCTTAGAAGGACTATATCCATAAGATTATTGAAAAGTTTATAATAGTTGTATATAAACCTATCACCACCCCTCTTTCTTGACACTTAAAATTGTTAAAGGCACATGAAAATGCAGTGAAAGAAGAGCTCAAGTACATAGGGAATGTGAAATTATCCTGAGCTTTAAGATTCTTAATGTATGGTATTATTTATACTTGGACATATACTATATTTGTATTAGGATTTTTAATTCAAATTATGTCAAACCCCAGAAGTGATCTATGGGAATATGTGAAATGTATTATCCATTAATTTAAAATAATATAAGATGTTTCACTATGTTTTTAGGAGGAATAACCATTATAAGGTTTTGTTTACATAGACTTTACTGGAGATTAAGACAGCCAAAAGATCACAAATTACTTTTTGTTTACCTATCGAGGAATAATGATCTGTTGGATGGAATGACTATAGAATTTTTTTTTACTTTAATTAAGATGGAATATGAGTATATATCTAAAATTAAAGCATGGAAGGAGTTAGTTTGGTTGAATAAATTATAGAAGAAACTCAAAAGAAGTTAAGAATGAGGAATATTGTTCCATGAAAACTAGATTGATTTTTTCATGGATCAGAATCTCGTAGTTTATGCAAGTACCAAGCACATGGACCTGCAATACGACATCATTAGAAACATGATGGAGGAAAAAGTTTTGTACCTATGGAATATATATTGAAGAAAAATACAATTAACATGTCCAATAAAACATTATTTCAAGAATGTATGAGGTAGAAATGTGCCTTAGTGGGGATTGGATAAATTGAAGGTAGATGAAAAAACTCTGAAAAATGAAGAATATGAAAAGAAGGGAGTTTATTTAATTTTCCAAATCATTGGAGAGTTTCCAAATTTTTCTTGAAAAAAGTCTTCAAGGGGGTGATTGTTGAGTTTTGAAGCCTCATTTAAATTCACCAGAAGTTTATCCCTTAGAATCATGTTCACTAAAATTTCATTCCTTGGATAATGGCCTAACTCAGTGTTCATGAAATGGTAGTTAAATATTTTCAAGTTGTAGAATGACTTTCAAAAGTTCATATCTTCCAATATATTCACAATGGTTTAGAATTATTGATGAATTAGAAGACTCTAAAAGTAATTTTTTTGGAAGAGTTTACTGAAGTAAGTGTTTAAAGTTGATGATATTATTGGAGATCACTAGTAACATTCCAAATTGATTCATTCACAAGAAATTTGGGGGCGAGAGGCAGTGGAACCTATATTACCAGATTGATTTTTCTATAAAGGGATGTGGAGACCTTATATGTAGTATATAATAAATGAAAATAGTACATGAGTGAAGTGTGAAATAATTTGATTATTATGGAGTATTTATCATCTATAAGGATTTATTACTATTTTTTTAGTTTATTGAAATCTTGTACATACAATGAATATAAATAAATCTTAATTGTTTTTCCATGTATGTAAGAAAATTTATCTGAAAAATATTAATCCCTTAGAGTTATTTCCTATTTTGTGTTCTTCCATTGTTTGTATTTCCATTAATTTTTAATGTGTGTGAGTTTTTTTCCTGAATTAACCATGAGGTCGACTTTTTTATGATGTCTATGTTTCATCAACTTTTTAATTCTACTTCACTTAGTCAAGGGAGGAGGTAGAATTATGAAGGCCTCATTTTTACTGTGCATACCATACAAAATTAAAAGATTATATGGGTTGAGGATCGTGCTTCCAGTGGCCAACCAAATGTTTCCAAAACCTCTATTAACATATCTATGGCTAGGAGTGGTTGGGATGGAGTTGGTATGACATAATGAGCCCCATATTCCATGTCTATTTAGGTAAGTTATACTTTGGGTTGTCATGACTTATATTATTTTTCCTATTCTTTACTATTATATTTATTGTATGTATCTGGAATGTCTAAAATATGTATGAATTAATATATATATATATATATTATTTATGTTATATGTGTTATCCTGTGTGGTTGTAGATATTTTTGTTATTGGTTGGTGATTTATATTTTATACAGGTTGTATAAGGTAAGGCCTCCCATATATATTTTATGAATTCTTGGTTAGAGTCACCAACCCTTGAACTTTTTGAGGAGGGCCTGGGGTGGCACACCCTTTCTCACCACTAGACCAATAGAGGACCCGATCAGTCGATTCATGTTAGATTTGTATTAGAGTGAGGTTTTTTCAAGAGATGGGGTTTGAAGATATTTATGGTGTTTCTATTTCAGGACATGTATGGAGAAAATGATTGAAGGTTATTAGGTTTTATTTAGATACCATGAAACCAAGAAAGGATTTGGAAGATGACACATTCCTATGTAAGAAATCTAATAATCTGTTGACTAACTTGTTTTCATAAAGAATTGTTTTGCAAGGTATAACTGAGTTTCCCATTGATCATATAATGTTTAGTGATTTTTTTTCATAGATTGACATCCAACATCTTGAGATATTTTTATTCCATGAGGATGGTGGTTTCCCTCATGAAAATAATTTATATTAAGGTGACAGATAGACCTTTTATGGATGATGGGAGTGACATGATTACTCATAGACATGTGACCTTCCAAGGTGATACTAACCAAATATTTAATTTATTTAGTTCCTAAATTATTTATATATGCAGAACTAATTATAAGGTTCATGTGTTTCGATTGGAGTGTCCTCATCCATTAGGTAGGGTCGGGATTCCCCATATTTACTAAGGTTACATGATCCTCTATATGTAGATTCATTATTCCCCCATATAAGAGCTTAGTTGGGGGGGGGGGGATACTCCACTAGGGTCGGTACTCCCTCATCTGAGGTGTATTCCTATGTGGTGTGGGTCCCCATATGAGATTATGGATTTTTAAACCCCTGTATGAGTATATTGGTGTACACTACCATCCATGGGGTATGATTCTTTAATTTTTGAATGGGGTTCAGTTTTCACTCGAACCCTATGAGGTGCAGGTCCCCCATATTATAGGGGGTCAATAAACCCCTGTTATACAAGGTACGATTCCTCTATCTACAATTTTTTATGTTTTCAAATAGATGATATATTGTTCTTTTATCTATGTTATCTGGTAGTCCCCACAGGTACAAGAGATCAAAAATTCATTTATGGGAACAAGGATTTTCCATTCAAGCATGGGGTCTGTACTCCCATGATCGTGATAAGGATCAGGTTTTCCATACTATAGAAGAGTTTCTACTCCCATATGAGATTCCATATAGGTCCTATATTCATAGAGGTAGAAATTTTATGCAATATAGAGTTTGATTATTTTAACATTATAGTGCGGTACCCCCCACAGTTTGGGGTATGAGGTCCACCATTAGTGAGGTTGGTTACTCCCTCAAATGAGGTATTATAATTTGGTATGGTTACCTCATTACAATTTAATGGTCATATAGAGTTTGGTTGATTCAAAAAATTAGATCATGATATCCTGGTCGAGTGTGGAACCCTTTAATAATCCATCGATAGGGTTTGATATATCATATCAAGCTATTTTACATAATGGAATATGAGTCTAATGAGTCATATTTTGGACTTATAAGACTTTGATGGATGGTATGTTCCATATCATGTGTGTGAGGCATCCTTTATATCGTGATATTTTCTTGTGGGTGGTAAACAAATTATATTCACTGGGACAAGTATATCCCAGTTTGAGCTATTGATGACTTAGATTGAGAAATGTATGATGTGTCTTAGGGTGTGATATTTGGGCCTTTTCCCATGGTTTCAATGTTTTTTTGCAGCAAAATGTGATATTCTATCATGGTATAATTGATAAATGGGATCCATGGATCCTATTTGACTGTTTATGCCAATGTGTTTTGACTGGAGACTCTTAATGGAAGTGTCCCTTTTCCCCTGTTTTAGACACCAGTGTGAGGTATCTTAGGAATAGAGGATTTGGTATCCCATAATGGATAATTGAGGTCCATTGATGTTGTTTTTATTGATATATGGGCATTATAATTCGTATTTCAAATGAGTGACCATCCTTGTAGAGAATTTTCTGATTGAGAAGATAAATTGTGGTCTAATTTTATTGGGAAGTGAGACCTAATAAATGAGTAGGGTAAATACCTCAGGAAGCTGAAACCATTTCTATAAATGGTATTTGATCTTTGAATCACATGTTATAGTTACATTAGATGTATTTTCCTACTATTATAGAGAATGATATGGTTCTTTTCCTTGGAATATTTCACATGTGTGCTCAACGTGTAAGATGTCGAGTATATGGGAATGGCTAATTTCAAAGGTTTATAAGGAAATAGAGTAGAGGTTGAGATATGTTCCTTATCAGTATTTTTATAGCATGGAGTCGTGGGTGTGGTGATCTGTGATGACCTTAGTATGTTGGTCCTAACAGTGTGCTAGGGAGAAGATGGGCTAGACAATGCATGTATTTATCTCACAAGTATCTTACTGACCGGTAGTCAGTCATCTTAACCAAGGATCCCTATTGGTGGTGTGTAGAGAGTTTTAATGGGAAATACAATGTGGTATTTTGGGATGTGTAATAAGTTATAATTATCTATAGGATTATAGTTTCATACATTCATATTTTTTGGAATATATTGACCTTGGGATCTAAAGAGATGATTTGAGTCATTTGTGGTTGATGAGGTCCAAGATAAGGTTAGTGGTATATGAATTTTAATTTATGGTTTATTAGAAATTAAAGGATCCAAATATAGATGTTATCCCTATGCTTTGATCTAGAAAATGGTAATTTGAAAGCTTATTAGTGGATGATTCATGGCAGAAACAGGGAAATCTCTTATGTTATGGTATGGAACTCTTATAGAGGCACTTGGTGGTGGATTTTGGTATTGTCAAAATATTCAATATGACAGTATTTAGGGTATCCCTATAATGGAATGTATTATTGAACTATGGGTCCTTGTGGATGTATAAACCTTATAATTCTAGAAGATTTCATACTCAGGATTATTATCTCCCCATGTGAGGTTGTTTTATGATATTTTAGAGGGATTTTTGGATTGTTTTTCATTTTGAGAATGAAAATAATTGAAAGGGGGAGGATTTAGTGACCCCAATTTTCCCATGTGAAATTCTTAACTCGTTTTTTTTTGTTTTAGAGACACTACCCCTTAATAAGGATAAAATGGTAAATTTACCCTTGACCAAGACATTATAAAATTTTTATGAGGGTCCTATTTATTCCATTTTGTGGTGTTTACCCATGAAATGAGTTGACTTGGAATTGTAGTTGGGATGGTTGATTCATTAATATGTATTAAGTATAAAAATAAGAATTTTTTTTAGCCACATGAATATTTCATCATGAATTATTATTTTACTTCAAAATAGAAAATTGTATGGGAAATTTGAGATTGATATTGTGTTTGAAATGGGGGTTTTCCTTAGGATAGGCATAAATTTAATTCACATCTATACCATCAGGATCAGATACTACAGGTGGAATGTTTAGTATAATAAATAAATTTATTTATTTAAAAACCAAAATCCCACCCATATATAAGCCTATTTTGGGCCTGTAATTAGGTTTGGTCATAAACCCTAATGAGAGGGAGTATAAGAGAGGTAAGGGATCTATTGAGATTAAGATGATCATATTTGGATCAAGTTTTCCTGACCAAATCATTGTGATGATGATGATCAATCCATGGTGGTAGCAGCAGATTGAAGCATTGATGATTTACCAATAAGGTTGGACTTATTTTTAATTTTGATTCTATTTTTAGTAATATTTATTTCTTTTTGGTGAATCATAGATGAGGTGACTTATATTGGTTCCAATATTCTCCCCCCTTGTGAAACTTATCAGCTCCATTCTCTTAAATTGACTTGATATTTATATATGAAGCTACAACAATCATAAATATAAATTTTTTGTAATGGCCTCATACAGCTAGCTTGACAGCTCATCTGTAACTGAACGTCCAACAAAATTTTTATTTATGATATAAAAAAAATCTATATATTCCAATTATAAACGTATGATAGTCTGATTTACTTCCATATCATTTTTTAATATGATAAACCTTATAAGGATCACCCTGATATATCAGTACCAGTATTAGTCTGATGGTCATGACTATTGTTAGTACAAGAGAAAAGTAAAAATTATAACCACTGATCATGATATAGGTTAGTTCAATGAATAATATGCATCCTTAATCTAATGGATCAGATTAAAGAATAATAAGTTTACATTATCCATACTCAGGAATTATTTTTACATTAGGTAAAAAGTAATGTTTTCTTCACAAACATACTATAAAACTTGATACATAAAATGTTAGTAACAAAATTTTTAATAAGGTGTTTGTGATTTCCAAAACTAAAGGAATATACAAGTAATAAGTAAAACTTTTGACTCCAGAATCTCCTCATGTTTGGAAAGCACAAAACTTAACACTTAAATGAAAAATAATAACTTAAAAAACCTACATCCCTTTATTCTTTTAATAACTTTGAAGATATTTTTAATAATTCCCCATGATTTTATAACTACATTATGATACGATGAAAAATATTAAAACATCTCCCCCTTAAATAATACTTCTCCCCCTCAGGAATAGAGACACTACTTTTCTTACATGACTATTACATCATTTCAAAGTTAAACAAACTAATAGCGCTACAATACTAGGATCCAAAGGTTTAGTGTCTTGGGAAAATTAGACACATACATAACTTTCACAATAATAAAACATAAATTTTATTTAAAATATTTTTCTTGATCCCTTTAAAGCTCACCTTCTACTTAGTACACCTAGTCGCATGAGGATATATATCAAAGAAAGTGGTGATCTAAAATCCGAGTAAGAGGATAAATACGGACATTAATCAGTACAACGTGGGTGAAAATAATAATAATCATCATAACATATGAATTGGATCATCATCATAATCATGAGAGGAATCATTAGATAAATTCATGGAATTTGGAAATGCATTAAAATGAAACATCAAGTCTTAGTGGTCAAACACCAGACATAGTTGTTAATAAAGATAGAATCATGTTCACACATAAAATATGTGCATAATCATAACACCATCATTGTTAAAAAATATACAATCTGTTCGTGTATAATAAACATCATCTCATGAGATACATCACATTCCCAATACATTGGAGGGCTATATAATTCTAGGTCCACCCGTCACATCATAACATTTTCATAACTGTGTATGCCACATATAATGTATAACAATTCTAATCATGATATAACCTATGAAAAGAAATGCGTTTAATAAGTATTTCTTAAAAAATACATTCATGAATTAAATTTTTGGTTTCAAAATGAAAAATTTAAAAATATACTTGGTATAGAAATCATCACACTTGAGTGAAGAAGAAACAATCTCAAGAGGAGTCAAGTTGTGAATTGGAAAGAAGAGTTCTTTTGGAAAATATTTATATTTTACATAAAATCATATTGGAAACATGTATATCCATGAAAAAGAAGTGAATAAAAATAAATTTATATTTTAGGAATATTAAATGAACATCAACACTAAAATTTGGCATGAAACATGAATAACCCAAAGAAAGAGAATTGGGTTTGAGAATTCCTTTACCTTATGTAAGAATGATTTATTTACTTTCACTTAATATCCAATACAATAAAATTATATTTTTTAATTACATAATTAAGAACCTATTTTACATGTATTTTATTTATAATAAATTTATTAAGTTCATTTGTGACCATTTTTATGATTTATAGAGTTCCATTTTTTTGTTTTGGGAGTGTTAGTTTTCATGGTTTCATGGTTGGTTTTCTTATGTATAAATATGGGGGTTTTTCTAAAATGGGAATACATTATCTAGAAGTGAAATTATTTACTATTAATTAACTTAAATAATTTTAAATGGTCTCATATATCATTTTATTATATGGTATGAGGATGATTCATTAGATAAAGTGTTGATGAAAATGTTTTTAGTTATTTCGGCGGTCTTTATGACCATCAAAAACTTGTATCATTTTATTTAATATCATGATTATATATTTGTTTCAGTATATGATAAAAGTTATAATATGTTTCTTACAATCTTATTTAACAATAATAATGGTTTTATGACTAGCCTTGAAGGTGATAATGGAAAAAAAACTCATTATCCACAAAGGTGGTGAATGGACACATCATAGATGATGTTTTCATTTTTTGAATAAAAGGAGAGGATAAAATATTTGATGATGGATATTACATTTAAAAAATAAAATTATAGTATATATAATATATGGGAGTTATCATGACTCTTTGGACAGTGGATGTGAGAAGTGGATAAGAAAATAAAAGAAATTGAAAGAGAAGGATTGATGGTTTTCCCTCTTGAATGTTGTCTCCTTTAGAACCTCATTAAGGGACTTGGGTTTGGAATTTTTTGAGACCAGAAACTCTTGTATGTGGGGAAGAGGCTTGGTAATGGGATTAGGAGTAATTTAGACAAGTTTAAATTCTTATAAGGTGTGAGTAGAATGAGTGGTATTTATAGGGGGAGGAGAGGGGTGTTTTTTTATTATTAAATTCACTAGTTTATTATTTTGGCTCACAAATATCATTAATTTTGATTCTAATTAATAAATATAGTAAATAGAGAATTAGAGTTTTATATAATGGTTATTTTATCATCCATACATCAAAAATGACAAAAAAATCTTTTATTTACTTATAATGTTAAATATCGTAAATTAACATATTTCTCTATTCACCAGATATTTAACTGTTTTAGAAAAATCCAAAAAATCCACCTGAACCATTTTTTGATGTGTAGATTTAAAAAATTAACTCCATATTATGATAATAATTTTTTAAATATGAGAATTTTATTTTTTAATTAAAAAAATCATTTATTCCAAAAATATCAATTTTAATATTATAACTGATTTTATGACACTTTGAAAAATTAATTATTGTCTCATAAAATTATCTTATAATTAAACCACATAAAAATATTAATTTATGAATCTATTTTATGAAAATAAATTTTATTTTAAATCACTATATTAATTATAAAATTGCAAATAAACATTTATTTTTACAAAAATACCATCACTTAATAGGTCATTTTTAAAACATTTATTTACTAATTTTCATGATATAAATATATCATATCTTCATTTATAAGATTATTAAATTTTATTTATACTTTCATTGGTTAATTTACAATTATATATTAGCATTCCAACAACCAGGTTACTATTCTATCTATATAGGTTTCTTAATTTCTAAAAATACCACTTATTTCATTCTTCATTTATGAGAATAATTATTTTATTGGGTTATCTATATTATATATGTTTATTATACAATATACCATAATTATAATAAGGGAAAATTCCATTAATAAAAGTTTGGATCATTACATTACTCCCCCTTTTGAAATTTTATCCTCAAAATTTCTTTTGACATAATAAGGTGAGATTAGGTGAGGGTAATTATCCTTCATCACTTTCTCCAGTTCCAATGTTTCCTCTTCATAATTATGGATTATCTAAAACACATTGACAAGGTTATTCATTTTTTTGTGTAGAACTTTTTCTCTACAGTCCAAGATCTTCATTAACCACTCTACATATGAGAGGTTGTTCTCAAACTATAACACCTCCAGATTCAATACAGGTGAGGGGTTAGTTATGTAATTCCTTAATAGAGATACATGGAACACATCATGAACTTGATCAATATTTGTTAGAAGTGAAATATGCTAGGCCACTACTCCTATGCGATCAAGGATCTCAAAGGGGGCAATGTACCTTGGGATAAGATTACCTTTCTTTCTAAACCACATGAATATCTTCCATGGTGATATTTGAAGGAAGAATGTGTATCCAAATTTAAACTCCAAATTTCTTTTATGGTTTTTAGCATAGATATTTTTTAAAAACTAAGAAGCTTTTATATATTTTTGGATGGAATGAACCTTCCCTGTTATCTCTTGAATAAGATCAAGTCCAACTAGATTTCATTGGCCAACTTCATCCCAACAAGTTGGAGTTATACATCGTTTCCCATACAGATCTTCATATGGATCCATCTGGATTATTAAGTGGAAGCTATTGTTATATGAGAACTCAACCTATGGGATATGATAATCTCATCCACCTTTTAATTCCATTGATAAGGATATCATCATTTCCTCGATTGTCTGAATAGTCCTTTCATATTGACCATTAGTTAGGGGCTGATAAGCCATGTTAAAATTCCATTCAATACTCAAAGTATTTTGAAGACTTATCCAGAATATAGATGTGAACCATGGATCATGATCAGATATGACCAGAAGTGGTACCAAATTTATCCTCACCACTTCCTTCAAATATATCTTGGGAAGTTGTCCAAGTGATAAATTTTCCTAAATAGTGATAAAGTGGGAAGTCTTGGTGAGTCGATCCACTATAACCCATATCACATTGATTTATTTGAATTTCTTAAGGAGACCATTGAAAAAGTCCATAGTGACATTCTCCCATTTCTATATGGGTATAAGAAATGGTTTCATCATCCATTTTGACTCATATCTATCTGCTTTAACTTGTCGACATACCAAGCATCTTGATATATAATTTGTAATATTCTTATTCAGGTTGTCCCACCAGAAGTGTTCTCAAAGAAATGGTATATATTGGAACTTATAATATGGTTAGAGAATGGTAAGATATGTGCATCATCCAATATATCATTATTTTTCTCAGGTGATTAATCCATACATAGACTCGTTCTAAACTGAATCACACCATCATCATAGTTTTAGAACTAATGTAGCTTTCCTTTCTATACTACATTCACCTTCTTTTGTAACTCTAGATCATCCTTTTGTTCCTCCTTAATATTGTCTTAGATATATGGTTAGACAATCATTTAGTAAAGGTAGGATTTATTCCCTTCCATTATGATTTCCAAATCCATCATTTGTATATCCATGAAGATAGGGTATTTCTAAATCTACATCATGGATATAGTAGTAGGTTCTTTTTTTCTAGGAGCATCAACTACCTTGTTCACCTTTCTGAGTTGGTAGTGAATAGAGAAATCATAGTCCTTGATTATCTCTAACCATATTCTTTGACACATGTGGATCCCCTTATATGAGAATATATAATTTGGACTCTTTTCATCAATATATATGTCACACTTCTCACCATAGAGGTAGTGTCCCTAGATTTTCAAGGAAAAAATCATATCTGTTAGCTCCAGATCATGTGTCGGGTTGTTCTTCTCAGGGATAATCAACTTTAATGAGGTTTAGGAAATCAATTTACTATTCTACATGAGTAAAAAATCAAATATTCTCTTTAAAGCATCATTTTATATCAAAAATCTTTCTCAACTTGTTGGTAGTGAGAGTATATGTGTAGTAATTGGTGTCTTATTTAGATCCATAAATATTTCCTCACAATATTCCATCCATACACACTTTACCCCTTCCCTTTTTAACTTAGTTAGAAGGCTAGAAAATCATGAGAAATTTATCAAAAAAATTCTGTAGTACCTGTTAATCCATGGAAACAACATATTTCCATGACACAAGTGGGTTTGGTCCATACATCAATTGAATTTGTTTTTTAAGTGCCCACATAAATTCTATCAGTTGTGATCATTTGTCCTAATAATGTGACTTGCTATATCCAAAAGTCACACTTTCTGAACATAGAATATAATTTATCCATCCTTAATGTCTCCAACACAATCCTTATATGTTCTAAATATTCCCCCTAACTCTTAGAGTATATGATAATATCATCAATAATAAAAAAAAATTGATGATGTGGTCTCTAAAAATGTTATTCATCAAATCCATGGAGACTTCAGGGTAATTAGTAAGCCTGAATATCATTATTAGAAACTCATAGTGCCCATACCTTATATGAAAAGTAGTATTCTGAATATCTTCCTTCATCAACTTTAGTTTATGAAATCTAGAATGAAGATAATCGTTTGAGAAGTATTGATCTACTTATAGTTGATCAAACAAGTCATCAATCCTTGGAAGATGATACTTGTTCTTTATTTTCATCTTATTGAGATCTGGGTAATTGATACAAAACTGTATTGATCAATCATTTTTATTTAAAAAGAGCATTGGTGAACCCCAAGGTGATGCACTAGGCCGTATGAACCCTTTGTCTAAATTCTCTTGCAGTTGCTTCTTTAACTCCTCCATTTTGATCAGGGCCATCTTGTAGGGTCATTTTGAAATAGGAGCAGATCCGAGTATAAGTTCTATTGAGAACTCTACCTCACTATCTAGGGGAATTTCATGTAACTATTTGGAAAATACATCACTATATTCCCTCACAATGAACATTTCCTTAAGTTCGATGCTTTACTTTGATGTAACTATTTGGGCCAGATATACTTCTTCATAGGGTATTAATAGCCAAACCATTAAGGGATGTTCCAAAAGAGATTCATGGTTTTCATTTTATTTGTAGAGGATCATGATACGGTTTAAAATAGGAAAATGTATTTCCTTTTACCGATAGTTTATGTGTGCTATATATAAAGGGAGACAATTCATGCCTAGTATAGCATCAAATTACACAAAGGTATGTATTATGAGATTCACTAGAAGAATATTCACACACACTCCAATAGAAGAAGAGTAAAACACTTGGTTTACAATGATCTCACCACTAGGCGTTTTTATTGAAATCTCTACTTCAAGGTATTGGGACTTTGATTCAATATTTCTATCAAACTGGAAAGATATAAAAGAATGCATAGAACCAGAATGAAATAAGACTTTTTACATTATTGAGTGAATAGTAAGTGTAACTTGTATGAATTATTTTTCTTTCTCTACTCTATCAGTAGTGATAGCATAATATTTTCCTTGATCCTTATGCTTTGGTGGATATTGACACTAATTTCCCTAAAGGAGTCTAGGTTTAATGCATTGTCTTTCATAGTGAAAATTCTCCGTATAGTTGAAGGATTGAACCATGGGTGGTGCTTTATTTTTTCAATTATATTGGATGGATTCTTCATGTATATTTCACATTCTTGAGTTTAGTGGACTTCTATTCAACATTTGAAGCATTTCCTCATCCCTTTGTAGAAATTCCCATAACGTTTCTTCCCACATTTCTGATACATGAGTGCTTGGATCCTCTTTGCTCATTAGTCATTTGACCCACCAGAATGAAAATACATTCTTCTCTTATTATCTATATAATCATGGGAACATTCTATGAACTCCATCTCTAGTTTAATAGAACATGAGACCACTTATTAATATCTCCCATATTCTTGGATAGCTAGATCCTTTCAAAGGTGCAGTTTTAAACCACTAAAGAATATATTTATTTTTCAATCATTATTGATAACAAAACCTGAGGTGTACCTTGAAATCCTTGTAAATTTTTCTTCATAATTCACAACATATTCATATTCCTTTTTCTTTAGCTCTATAAATTCTATCTCTATATTTTTCCTAAGAGTTTTAGGAGAAAATGTATTAAGAAATATTTTCTTAAAGTCTTCCCACTCCATCTATTCTATTTCATCATTTTTCGTGGTGTTCTTGATAAACATGAACCATTGATCAGACTCTCTATCTAAATGATAGATGGATAGAGTCACCTTCTCCTTCTTAGAACATTGGAGAAAAAAGATATTCTCCATTGATTTAACCCATTATTCTGTATTGAGTGAATCAGAAGATCTGCTAAACGTTAGTGGTCATTTCTACATAAAGAACTAAATTTCTAGTTTCTACTTCTTGGGAGAAGGCACACATTACATGTGGTTCAAGTTGTTAACCATAGCCTAATAAATATATATAATCATCACTGTCAAGTTTTGAACTCCACCTCCCATGTCATTGGGGAAGTCATTTGTACAATAATTGTATTTTCCCTCACATGGGTTGTCGTCTTGGATTCTCATAGTTCCCACCATTTTCCATTATAGAAAAGTTTTGAAAAAAATTTAATTAAAGAGTAATGAATAATTTATCCTTTTACACAATTAAAACTAATGGAATATATTATGGGATCCCTTTTTTAAGAATTTTTCTAAAAAAATATTCATATACATAGTATTATACTATGATTTTTTACTAGCATTCTATAATCCCAATTCTCAAATTAACTAAACTATGCTCTGATATCAACTATATTAACCCTTCATTTCTTACATGACTATTACATCATTTTAAAGATAAACAGCCTAATAGTAATTACAAAACTAGGATCCAAAGGATTAGTGTCTTTAGAAAATTTGGCATATAAATAACTTGAAAAATAATAAAATATAAAAATTTATTTAAAATAATCTTTTTTATCCCTTTAAATATCATGTTCTCATTAGTACATGTAGTCACCTAAGGATATACATAAAAGAAAGGGGTGATCTAAAAGCCTAGTAAGAGGGTAAATAAAGACATGAATCAATATACATGGTTGATTATAATCATCATAATTATTACATAAGTATTAGATAATCATCATAATCATGAGAGTAATAATTTGATAAATTCATGGAATGTGGAAATTCATAAAAATGAAACATCATGTATCAGTGGTAAAATAACACACATAGATATGAACAAAGATAACATCATGTTCACACATAAAATATTTGCATAATCATTACATCATAATTTTGAAAAAATATAATCTCATGTTCATGCATACTACAAATAATCTCATGAGATACATTAAATTACCCAATGCATTGGAGGGATATATAATTCTAGTCCCACTCATCACATAATAACATTTACATAATCATACATGCGACATAGAATGTATAAAAATTGCAATCATGAAATAACCCATGGAAAGGAATAGGTTTCATAAGTATTTATTAAATCATACATCATGAATGAAATTTTGGGTTCCCAAATGAAAAAAGGGAAATCATACTTGGTTTATAAATCATCACACTTGAGTGAAAAAGAAACAATCTCAAGAGGAGTCAAGATGTCAATTGGAAAGAGGAGTTCTTTTGGAAAATATTTATATTTTCCATAAAATCATATTTAAAACATGTATATCCCTAAAAATAAAAGGTAAGAACAATGAAGTTATATTTTATGAATTTTAAAAGAATATCCACACTAAAATTTTTCATGAAGGAGGAATAACCCAAAGAAAGGTAGTTGGGTTCGAGAATCCCCTTACCTTATATCCGATTTTTTTTTCACCTGTTCTTAATATCCTGGATAATAAAATTAGATTCATTAATTACATAATTAAGAACATATTATACATGTATTTGATTAATTATAATTTATTAAGTATATTTAGGGCCATTTTGATGAGTTATAGAGTTTAATTTCGTCATTCTGGGAGTATTCGTTTTCATGGTTTCATGGTCAATTTAGTTGAGTATAAAAATGAGGTTCTTTATAAAATAGGAATAACTTCTATATATGTTAAATTGTTTAGTATTAATGAATTTATAGAAGTTTAAATGGTCTTATATATCATTTTATTATATGGTATGAGGATGATTCATTAGATAAAATGTTGATAAAAATGTTTTAATTTGTTTTTTTCCAGTTTTTACGACCACCACGAAGTTGTATCATTTAATTTAATATCATGTTTATATATTAGTTATAGTACATTATAAAATTTATAATATATATTAAAATATTATTTAACCATAATAATTTTTTTACGACTAGTATTGAAGGTGATAATGGAGAATGAAAACTCATCGTCCACGAAGGTGGTGAATCAACACATCACAGATGATGTTTTCATTTTTAGAATAAAAGGAGAGAATAAAATATTTGATGAAATATATTATATTAAATAATAAAATTAAATTATATATAATATTCTGGAGTTATAAAGAATTTTTGGATAGGGGAGGTGAGAATAGGATAATAAAGGAAAAGAAATTGAAAGAGAAGGATTGAGGGTTTTTCCTCTTGAATGTTGTCTCCTTGAGAACATCTTTAAGGAACTTGGGTTTGGTATTTTGTTGAGACCAGAATCTACTAGATGTAGTGAAGAGGGTTTAAAAGTTTACTTGGTATAAATTAGACATGATTCAAGTATTAGAAGGTGTGAGGAGAAGGGGAGGTGAGTGGTGGTATTTATAGGGGAGGAGAGGGGTGTTTTTTATTATTAAATTCATTAGTTTATTATTCTAGCTAAAGAATATCAATAATGTTGACTACCATGAATAAATATAGTAAATAGGTAAGGATAGTTCTATATAATTGTACTTACATTGTCCATACATCAACAATGACTCAAAAAATTCATTTATTTACTTATAATGTGAAATACCATAAATTACTGTATTTCACTCTTCACCAAAAATTCAACTACTTTAGTTAATTCCAAAAAATTCACCCTAACCAGTTTTTCTTTTTTAGATTTCAAAAATCAACTCCATTTTAAGAATATAATTCCCTAAATATGATAATTCTAAAATTTAATTGAAAAAATCATTTATTTTTAAAATATCAATTTTAATATTATAACCGATTTTATGACACTCACAAAAATTAATTAAGGTCTCATAAAATTATCTTATAATTATAACACATAAAAATATTAATTTATGAGTCTATTTATAAAAAAACATTCTTTTAAAACATTGTATTAATTATAAAATTGTAAATACACATTTATGTTAAAAAAAACGAACACTTAACTTATCATTTTTTAAAAATTTATTTTCTTATAATCATGATATAGTTATATCATTTTTTCACTTATAAGATGCCTAAATTTTATTTATAATTGTATAGGTGAGGTTTATATTTTATTGGCTAGATTACTATTCCAAATGGTTATATTACCATTCCAGCTACCATGTTACTATTCTATCGATATAGGTTCCTTAATTTATATAAATAACACTTATTTAATTATTAATTTAGGAGAATAATGATTCTATTTGGTTATATATGTTATATATGTGTTTCATACTACATAACATCATTATAAGAACGGAAAATTTCATTGATAAAATTTTGGGTTATTACATTAGGAATACTTCTCCCCTTAAGGATAGTATCTCCCCTTTTTTAAAAAAACATCTAACCCTTTATTAAAACTTTTACCCATTTGTGATTAAAAAAAGGGAAATAATAGAACCTAAAATGTTAGTGAGAGATAAAATAATCTTAATATAAAACCACAAGTCACCCAAGAAATAAATACAAGAACATACATCCAATAGTACTTACAAAATATTCAAGTACAAAGTATTGGATGAAAAATAATTCAAATAATAAAATTATTAAAAAGTTTGAAATTGTACATCGTGAGTAAAAAAATGAAAAAACCATTCTTTCTTAAAAAGAAATAAAAAAATTGACTTTATCTTCTTTAACTACTCTTGATCCTTCCCAAATTTCACAATAATTTCTTCTATAAATTTTTTCTTTTGGACTTCAGAATTTAGACATTGAAATTACTATTTAATAAGGATCAATTCAAATTCATAATATATCAGCCTACTATTCTACAATTTCAGACTATAAACTCTTTCTTTCGAAACTTTCAGTTCCTGAGCACGATCATTAGTATCATATCTGAAATATTCCATATACCTCACCTAATTTGAAATATCAGAAGATTAATTTTTGAATGATTCTTCCATTTCTAAGAAAATTTTATTTACTTTAGTAAATTGATCATCATGTTCATTGATATCATTATCCACTTGGTTGGACCCCTTGACCATTTTATTGTACGATCTTTTATGAGTAAAATGCTTTTCTTGAAATGTCTTCAAATGTTCTTCAATAAGTATAACTGATTATATTTAAACTTTTAATGAAATTTATTTTTCAAAAGGCTAATTTTAATAAGTTCAAATCTTTCATCAAGATTAGAAATGTTTTTAATGCTGTCTTCTAACTTTATTAGATATTGAAAAATGAAATCAAAAACTTTTTTTGCAATGGTTGCCTCTGAATTTGATGAAACTGAAAAGGGTTTAAGAGGTTTCAGTCTTCTAGATTTGACATTAGGATTTTCTTCAACTTTATATTTCCATTTTTGGAGACAAACCTATCATCTACAACTTCAATAATATTAAAATTCTCATCTCATTCAGTTTTTTTAATAAACTTTTGTATTTGAAGGTTGATCTTCATCTTTAACTTACATTGAGGAAAAATTATATCCCTTTTTTCATGATTACTTTTCCTTCACTGAAGATAACTTCTGAACTTGTGGCCTTAAAATTCATCATCCTTATCTTCTTGGGAATATAAAGGACATGATGATGATTTTGATGTTTTTCTTTCTTTTGATCATTCATCAATCTCTGTTTTCTTTTCATCATCATCATCATCATCATATTATTATTATTATTCTTACTATATGTATTCCAATTCTTACTCTATTTCTTTCTCTACTTATTCCTCAACTTCTTATTATTCTTTAAATTCCTCAAGATCATTTTCTAATTTTCATGTGGTATGAAGAACACTTTTTTCCAACTATTTCGGAAATTTTTTTTCAGGTACCTGTGATGTTACTTCTTAATTAAGTTTTTTATTTAACTTATCAATCACCTAAGAAACTATTATAGGAATATGCAAATTTCCAAGAAAGTCAAGTCTGAGGTCATGGATTAATTGATCGGTATAAGAAATTAGTAGAACGATATTCTCAAAATCCTTTTCAATAACTCTCAACAAACTTTTAAAAACTATTTCTTCTAAAAGCCTATTATTTTGTTTATTTCTCTTTTTTTTCTAACTAATTTTATACCCAAATATTTAATTATTTTTCCTCAAGATGATCAATTCCTAACTCAGAATCCCATGGATTCTTTTGAGCCTCATGCTGATTCAATTTGTTGAAATCAACATCTGAAATTACTTTTTCTTTATTTTGTTTATTCGATGGGGATGAATCTTAAATTATTTTATTATTTTCATCCTTTTATTTATTTGATAGTTTATATTAAAACACACCTCATTTAAACTTATCTACAAATTTATTTGTCTTGGAATCAAAGACCAGATTCATTCTAAAAAGCATATCTTCACCAATAAATGAAATTTTTTCTTGCATTGGGTATGATTGGTTATGAAAATTGAAAATATTCATAACATTCATAGGTAATTTGTTGGTGAAATCATAAAATAAAATATTATTTTACTTTATTGTGGAATTCTTGAGGGATTCTACCATAATGAATTTTTTTACCAATTTAATTTGCCTCATATTTACTAGATAGTCCAAAACAATGTTATTTGATACTTTAAGAGTATCTCGATCAACCTTCCTTGGTATTAGATAACCCTAAATCTAGAATGATACAACAATGTTGTCCGATGTTAGATGTGATAATTTAGTTACTTTCTCATATCATGGAAACAAATAATCATCTGGTTTATTTCTTTCAAAAGAACCAAGACTTTTAGGAAGTTTGTCCGATGGTAAAAAGGCTTCTCCTTTAGTAGTAAATCCAACCAAATTTGCAAATTTTTAATAATAAAATTTGTATTTATTGACAAATAAAGAGAAATAAACTTGATCCTTATAAAGTTATTTAACAAAATTAATAGAGGCATAAATCTCTTTCATGATTTGAGGATAATATAGGTCAAAATAATTATCTTTTTTTCTGCACACATACTTCCTCATATCCTTGGAAATTGATGATTATTTTGAGAGAATAGTCATACTTATCAAACAAATTTATTTCAATGAGGTTTTATTTGAAAACATACATTTTTTTCATAATCTTCCTTGCTTTACATCGTAATGAGACTAAGGCCTATAACTAGATAAATTCCAAAACAATCAGATTGATGGATTTTAGGAGTGAAGAGAGTCAGAAATGAAATATTTAGTAACTAATGTGGGGTACGGGTTGTCCCACCCTTATATAGGCACAAAGAAATGTAAATTTTTATTCCAAAAAACTTTCAATGACTTAGATTAAATCCATAAGAGATTTGGTGGCCAATATTTAATCGAATAAAGTTTTAAATATAAATTTGAACTCTCAATGTTTTAAAAACTCTTATTGGAGTGAGAATAATTCCAATTATATTTTTTTTTGAAAAAAATAAATGTAATTAAAATAAAATAATAATTAATCAAAAAAATAAAATACCAAATTAATGGATTTTTGAAAAAAATCAAATGAATAAACAAGTACCGTTTAGAGTATAAAGTTTCATCAGTATGAGCAACATTTTCTTCTTGGTTTTTTAATGAAAAATAATAAAAAAAATTTATAAAAAATAATTATGATAATTTTAAAATATAAATTGATTTGGATAATTTTAAAATATAATCTGATTCTGATAATTTTAAAATATAATCTGATTACAATAATGTAAATATATAATCTGATTACTATAATTTTAAAATATAATATGATTATGATAATAAATTTTTATAATTTTTTTAAAAAAACTGTAGAAAATAATTTATTTGGATAACATAAACATATGTAATCCCCCTATTGAAATTAGTTCATCAATGTAAGGATATGAATGAAAAAGAAGTGTATATGGATGATCGCTTAACATTGATCATTCCTATAATTTATTTAATGTATTCAAATCTCTCAGAACTAAGGGCTTTAGTAAAAATATCAGCAAGTTGTTCTTGGATTTAAATAAATTATAAAATTATATCTCCTTTCAGTGTGTGATCCCAAAGGAAATGGTGCGTTATTTTTATGTGCTTAGTACATGAGTGATGTGATGGGTTTTTACTTAAATAAATCAAACATGTGTTGTCAAAAAGTATTTGAGTTTTATTTAAACTCATGAAATAGTCTATGAATGTGTGTTGTATTCAAAACACTTGAGCACAAAAACTTATAACTGCCAAATATTTGGCTTTAGTAGTGGAAAGTGATACTGGGTGTTGTTTCTTACAAGACCAAGAAACTAAAGAATATCCAAATAAATGAAATGTTCTAGATGTAATTTTTATATCCATTCTACATCTACCAAAGTCAACATATGAATAACATTTTAGTTCAAACACATTTTCATAAGAATAGAATATTCCTAAACCCATAGTTACCTTATGATAATGAAATATTTGTTTAACAACTTTTAGATGGGATTATTTTGGATTGGATTAATATCTTGAACATAAACATACTGAATAATTTAAATCTGGATGACTAGTTGTTAAGTAAAGTAAGCTTCTAATCACACTTCTAAAATTTTTCTAATCAATTGGTTCCCCAAACTCATCAAGATCTAAAGTATTGGAGGAACTAATAGGAGTAATAATACTTTTAATGTTTTCATACCTGAATTTCTTAAGTAAATATTTTATATAATTATGTTGAGATATAAACGTACCTTATGGTTTTTGTGAAAATTTTAAACCAATAAAATATATTAACTCACCCATCATACTCATTCAAACTCAGACTTCATGAGATCCACAAAGGAATCTGGTAATTTTTTTTGAGTTGAACCAAATATATTGTTGTCAATATATATTTATACAATCATAATGTTTTTTAAACTTAATTTATAAAAAGTTTTGGATTTGTAGCTCCCTTAACCACATTTTTTTGTAAAAAAAATCCAGTTAACCGATGATACCAAGCTATAGGGGCCTGTTTAAGTCCATAAATTGACTTGGTAAGTTTATAAACATGTTTTGGATATACTATATTTTTAAAACTAGGGGGTTGTTCTAAATAAACTTCCTCTTAAACATATCAATTAAGGAAATAACACTTCACATCTATTTTAAATGGTTTGAAATCAATGAATGATGAAATGGATAAAAGTATTCTAATTGATTCAAGTCTTGATACTAGTTCATAGGTTTAATCATAGTCTATTCCCTCTTATTGGTTATAAACCTTGAAAACAAGTATAAATTTATTTCTAACTATTATTCCATTCTCATAACATTTATTATTAGAGACCCATTTTAATCTAGTTATAGATGTTTCTATAGGTTTTTTAACTAATGTACTGACTTGGTTCCCATAAAAGTCATTGATTTCATCTTGTATTTATTTTATCTAATACTCATAACCTAAATCCTCATTAGGATTCTTAGGATCAAATTCTGATTAAAATACAAGATGTTCAATTTCATTTTTCAATGAACTTTCATTCCAAAGCGGTTGATATATATTACTAATGATACTTTAAACAGGATGATTCCTAAGAAATAAATGACTTCTTAGGTTTTCGAAAGTATGTTCTTCAACAATAAGTTGAAAATATTCTTGAGGAAAAACTTTAGAAACATAGTTTTCGGTAATTTTTTTATAAGAATAATTTTATACCATAGGCTGAAATTTTTTTTAGAAACAACATCCAAGGATGTAGGTTGAGGTTGTTTAAAATAAAAAGGAGCAATTTCATCAAACTTAAGACAAATTATTTCCTCAATAGTATAATAGTTTTTATTAAAAACTCTATAATAATTAGAAGCAGTGGAATAAACTAAAAATGTTCTTCATCTGATTTGGGTACAAACTTATGTAAATTATCCTTAGTATTTAGGATGAATAGTTTGTATCCAAAAACTTTGAAGTAAGAAACTTTTTGTTTTATTCCTATCAAAAATTCATAAGGATTTTTATTAATAAAAGTTATAATTAAAACTCCCTTTATAATTTAGAATAAATTACTAATCACTTCAGTAAAAAAATATTTAGAAAATTAGTATTCACTCAAAATGGTTATAGTAATCTCCTAAATAAATCTATTTATTCTTTCAACTAAAACATTTTTATATGGGGTTCTAGGTGTTGAAAATTTATGTTCAATACCTTTCTTACTAAAAAAAGTTTCAAGTTTTGAATTTTCAAATTCTATACCCTGATCACTATAAATAGTTATCAAGGAGAGGTTTTTCCCTTTTCTAACCCCAACTAAAAAATTTAATATAAATAAAGTCTTTGAATTTCCTTATTATAAAATATACCCATGTTTATCTAGTGTAATCATCAACTAAGATATATAAAAATTATTTTTCCACCAATACTTCTGGTTTTTGTAGGACCAAATAAGTCTATGTGCACTAACTATAAAGCATTATAATTTAATCCTTTAGAAATATATTTAAATATTTAATTATGTGGCTTACCATGTCTATAAGGATCATAAAGTTTAGAATTATCAAACCTACGTTATGATAGGTCCTTAAAAATTCATTTTTAGTCAACTTAGATAAAGTTTTATGGCTACAATGTCCTAACCTTCTATTCCCTAACCAAAATTGATCTTCCTTTTCACTAAGTTAATCTAATTCTTGGATCTTAAATTCTTCTAATTCTAGTGTGTAAACGTTCTCATGCTAATTAACAGAAAGAATAAAATCATCCTTGGAAATATGTACTGTAAATTTATCATTTTTAAAGTTCACAGGTAAACATCATCACATAATTGACTTATACTGATAAGGTTGTACTTAATTACTACCAAAAATAAATCATTTGAAATTAAAGCTTTTATAATAAGGAAAATGTTACCTATACCAATGATTTCTCCTTGATAATTATTTCTAAAAGTTACTTTTCCATCTTTTATCTTGATAATCTTATTTAAGAAGTATTTTTAGACAGTCATGTGTCTGGAGAAACCACTATCCATGTACCAAATATTTTGGTTGTTGATAATATCTTTTTTTTCTTCGAAATAGAAGAATTAGTTTTCTAGAACCCAAACCTTCTTGGGTTCGATATTATCAAATACTATAATTTTAGGAATCCATATTTTAACAACATTATTTCACTGAGTAAATGTTGTTTCCTCAGAAAAATATGATTTATGAAAACCAAGAGAATGAACTCTATTTAAATAAATTTATTTTCTTCTGGTGTCTACCACTTCATCATTTTATACAAAAGGGTGCACTTTTAGGAACAAAATATTTATTACTAAACACTGATTTTTTATTTATAAAACCCATTCCTAAATTATTACCATGATGTAATATTTATTTATAATTTTTTTCAATGATTTCCTTACTAGTGGTAAACTTAGAATTTTTTTCTTAAAACTATAAATTTTAGATTTTAGTTCGATAACTAAGTTTTTATCCCCATCATTAATATTTTTGGAAAGAAATTTTACTTGTAAATAATTTTGTAAAGTAGTTTTCTCAAAAATAAATTTATCAAGATCTTTAGAAATATTTTATTTTCTTAAAATTTGTTTTATCAAGATATTTAGTAATATCTAATATTTCATTAGTTAAAAGGGTTATCCTTGAATCTCCCATAACAAGTTTTTCTTTAGAAATTTCAAGTTTTTCATAAACATTACAATTTTTATTTTTTAAATGTTTTGAAAACCTAGAAACCTATTAATAACTAGGTAAGGTATTATCCTCAATAACCAAGGAAGATTATTCATAAGAAGATATAGAATTTTTATCATTATTTGTTTTAGGATAATTGTCATTTAAGGATAAATTTTCAAGGGATTCAACGGTGTGTACCTTATCTATAAGACAATTATTTACTATAGGTACTTTTGAAAATAGGTCAATGTTCCTTTGTCAGAAACTTTCATTATCAAAAGAATTTTCAATATAATCCCCAACATTAGAACTCCATGTGTTAAAATATTTTAGACTTCTCTTATTATTAGACTTATAAAAAAATTGTATTTATGTTTGTATTTATATCTTTACTTTATTTCCTTTTCAACTTAGGAAAATTAGGTAGGATATGTCCTACAATCTTGTATTCATAACAAGTAACTTCAGAAACATCTATATCATTTTAATCCTTATAAATTTTATTATATATGTATTAAAAATCTTCCATTCAAACTATCTTGTTCATCCTTTTTGAAATATTATCCAGCTCATTCTCATAAGGTGTTAATGAACTTGAAATATATTCAATAACAACTTTATTTTCCTTTATGTACTTCACTGATTTCTCTAATGACTGAAATTTAGTATCAATAATTGATGTTGTAGAAAACAAAACTCCACCGTTTTTATTTTTATAATTTTTAGTGTCTATATTTAATCTTCCTTTATATTGCATGAGGGTACCAATAAAATCATCAATAGTTAGATTAGTAATATTTCTCATGTCATCTAAAAGAGTTATTTTTTATTCCCTCTCATTATACATTTTATCAATAATATTTTATACCAAAATATCTTCATCAAGACCTTTTTCTCTAAGAGACTATAAAATATTGATAATAGTTATAAACATTTAATGTATCTTGGTAACTGTATCACCTGGTATAAAATCAAAATCTAGGTAATCATCTATAATCTTGTCTCTTTGTGTTTCAATGACTTTGGATGTACCAAAATGTGTTACATCCAATTTACTCCAAATACTATTGGCGACTTTATAAGATGATCTGTGACTATGTGTATTCATAATCATAGAAAATAATAAATTATTTATAAATTTTTAGTTTATATGATATTCTAACTTATTAGAATTATTAAAAGAAGAAAACTACATATTAGGAATCTTGTACTTCCCAGTAAGAATTAATAAACTATCAACTCTAGTGTTGATCACAAAAGTTTCCATTATATCTCTCCAATAATCATAGTCATTCCCATTAAATATAGTTGGTCAAATAGGATTTAGATTATCAAGTGATACAATATTCATACCTACTATCTTAACAAAAATAGAAACTCATTTTATATTAAAACATGTTTGTGTAATAATTTTTAAAAACAAGGAGTTTATATCAAAACTTAGTCAACTTGCAGTTAATAAATAATGTAAAAAATCAGCAAGTATAAGCAGTAGAACCACGTCTCATACCAACTGTTGGATAAAAATAGTAACTAAGATGGTTAATATTACAAGATGGGGGTGAATTGTAGTTTAAAAAATATTAAACTATAATAATACACTATACCACTTTAAGTAAAAATATCACACTCACAGATCATCTGATGATCAGAGTTTCAGAATCAGAACCAAAAAGTGTTTAATTATATCATATTATGTTTTAATCTTTATCATAGATACATTTATAAGACCAATGATAAAAAATATTTGTATGAAAAACCCTCAGTAGACAATGGTTAAATGTTATAGTGGTGTCCATTTGACGGGAGGTGGAGGTATGATCTTGCGTCAGACGATGGAAAACACTGATGAAGTAACTACATGGATGAAGTAGGTATGACAACACATTCCACCCCATTTAAAGGCTAGGAAAATACAAGAACAAGAAAGGGAATACCCTTAAATATAAACACCAAACCTTTAATTGTGACCTTTCTAGGATCTCTAATTTAAGAAAAATTAAAAACAAACCCAACCTAGTCAGGTCTATTGAGCCCATTAAAAATAACTATTTCAATCACGGGAAAAATCCACATCTATAATTAATAAAAAAATTAAAAAACTTTCTTTCGACACACAAACCCTTAACATCCTACCAAAAAACTCATTTCAAACGAAAAAATATCTTTTAAAAACAATCCAAACTTTTAAACATTATTCCTTTTTTAGAAAATAAAAAGATATAATTTTGATAAACTTAATTACAAGTTAAAATCTCAACCTCCTTAGTTCAAAATAATCATGTAAAATCCATCATTCAAATGTAAACACTTTATAATTTAAAAAAAAATACAAAATCATTCACCTTTGGATCAACTATAAAGGGTTAAAAATAAATAACAACACATAATATAGTTTTTAAAACCAATTAATTTCTTTAAAAAATAAACTCACATGAACTTTTTAAAGTTCACCTTTATTAAAAATACTCACCCATTAAAATGTTTCCAAACACCACTTGATTTTCATTTTAAAACAGATCATTATTGGAAACATACTCTAAGAGGTTAAATTTACCTTTACAAATAGATCATAAAGACGTTTTAAAACCAAATAACTTTCCCTATTTCATAATAAAATAAAGCAATTCCAAAAACATTACATAATAACCAAATTCTGTTTATAAACATGCCCTAGGGTCTCATTTCAAGCTGATTTTTCATGAAATCCAATTTTTACACCTAAAACAACATTAAAAACACTCAAATAAGAAAGTGAACACAATAATTATAATAAAAATTTATTTCTAAAATAATAAGATATAACAAGACCTACCTTTATTATTTTCCCATTATCCAGAATCACTCAAAACCACCAAAGAATTAAGGGTTATAAATAGTAGAATAAAACAAGATGAAATATTATTCTTGAATTGGTCTCATGATTTGAAAATATATGCACTAATCATGAAATAATCTATGAAAAATTTCCAAAATTAACTATTTTTCCATTGTATTGTTTTTAATTCCATTAAATATTACCCCCCACTTCGTATTCCATTAAGTTTCTTCCCCAAATTCCAAGAACAACCCTAATGAAACTCATCCCATGACAATGAGGATAAAAACAACCATACTAGACCATAATCCAATAAAATAATCAAAATGAAATCTAAAAACCAACAACTCATGGAAACATGAGGCATATGGTGAGAAAGAGATAGCTGGAATCTCCCACACCTATCTCTTGAGCTATAAAAATCATATCAACAATCTATGAGATTTCTCAAAAAAATAGTGTTTATATTGAATATAGGCCCATATCAAGAACCTAATATTTGATGATATTTATAATAAATCAACATAGTTAAACACGACACATCACCCAGGTCAGCCTACAACTAGGTCTTATGAGCATTTCTAATCCCTAAGGGATGGTAATGCTAGGTATTAAGAATACACCCATTTGAATGGTATCGCCCTTATGAAATAATATAAATAAGTATAACAATATATAAATAATCTCTAATTAACCATCCAAACATTGGATGACCATGGATATAAATAAGAAGATATTAATAATCCATAGGTTAAACATGGAATAAGTATGAAAAGTAGAGACTATAATCATTCATACCACAAGAGAGTTTGGTTTTAAGTGAAGAAATTTTTAAGAACTCAATTCATCACTCCTATTGAGTGATTTTGAAACACTTCTATGAAAAAAATATTGGTATCAAAAGAAGTTACTTTTGAGTTCAAAAATATCATTAGTTAATGTTGAAAGATCTATTTAAGACAATGGATGATAACAAAGAAGGAATCTCTATGCTTAAAGGGCCACATTTTAATTAAAAAATCTATAGATACTGGTAGTCTCAAATGATTATCAATTTAAAAAGCATTTGTCTAAATTTTTACTTAAAATTCATTATTCCCTATGAATTTATTGAAAGATGTTCATAAAAATGGGAAGCTACTGTAGGATCCAAATATAATCAAAACTCAAAAATCCATGAATATTATAATTTTATGACCATATACAAAGACGTTTAATAGAGTTTCATAGTGTAACATTTTTCATGAAATATGGAATACAATTTTTGTTTCATATTAAGGGATTGATAATTCTTTATAACATTGATACAACACTAGAAAACTCATGTTTTAATTATTCAATACGGTGGAAGGAGAAATAATTACATAGTAACATGGAATATTAAATGATATTTTAAATTATATTTATTCTCTAGGAGTACATGTTACTAAACCTGATAAATATATAAAAATTATAAGAATTACACCATCAAAATGGAATGAAATATCATCTATTATATATTAGTCAACACCTATTTAATTTTTCAAGATAAAATATCTAAAATAATCCCTTATAATGTACGAGTCCAAAATTCATGTAGATTACGATGATCACAAGATGACTAGAAAATAGAATACTACTATAAATTTTGTATTTCTATTGTTGAGAATAAATCAAAAGAAAAAATAATACCCAAATCATCTAAAGAAGAATACTCAAGTTGTTAATATTTTGATGAAGTTATAGATCATTTTTCATGAAGTTTTAGAAAGATATACAAATAAATAAGAGGATTTAGGAAACCCTTTAATAAGTAAAAAAAATTATGGAAATTTAAAAGAGATTAGATGCTATAAATGAAAAATTATAGGAAATATCAATCCTTATTTTCCTCTACAGAATGATAAGAAAAAGGTTCAAAAGAATCTCCTTAAGAAAATTAGTTTTAAGAAGAAATAAAAGTAATTTATAAAATAAACTTGGCATACTTTAGAATATTTGAGTTATGATTCATATACTAGATTAGAGTATGCAAAATATGAACCAAAGGTTAATATATGATTTATGTCTTAGATATACGAGGTAAATCATATTTATTATTCTTCCTATTAATTTTAATATTAATGTTTATCTAATATTGGACTCAATGAATATTTAACTATGTTAGTAGATAAATATGAATGCATTTAAAAGAAAAAATGGTATTGTTTTTAATAAGGTATAAGAGTATCTAAATAAAACCCTTAGTAAGAAAAATAGAATAAATAAAAATATGACATATGATGTAATGGAGAGAATTCCAAAAAATATTGAAATTACTTTGCGTATGGGAAAAATAATAGATGCATGTCTATTATTACCTTATTTAATTTATTAATTTATAGAAATTATTCGATACATGTATTATTAAAAATAATTGAATAAGTGGAATAAAATTTTATTATATAACTATAAGATTACATTATAATAAATAAGAATATTTTATTATATGTTTGAAGATTTGGTTACCCATACTTTAATTTCTATCATTGTTGAACCCAAGAGAATTTTGTAATAAAAAAATTACTTTTTTATTTCTATTATATGGAAAATTCCACAAGGATAACGACACTAAATGGTATATGGATAGTGGTTGTTCAAGGAATATGAGTGGTGAATTCACCAAGTTTCACCATCTTTCAAAATTTGATAGAGGATATATTAGTTTCTTTTATAATGATAAAGGAAATATCATTGGTCTTTCTATAGTTAGAGATCCAAATTTTTTTCTTATCAAAAAAAAATTTATATTAAAGGTTTTAAGTACAATATGATAAGTATCTCTTAACTCCATGATGATGTTTATTTTGTTTATTTTTCTGATAATTCATTCTCTATTTCTAAAGATATATTTATTAAGTTTAATGAACTAAGAACTGAAAATGTTTACAACTTATATATTTATTCATTGTTTAAATTTTTTTATCTATTTGAATGATGAAATCAAAGATTATTAGATTTGGAATAAAAGAATTAGAAATTTCACTATTTAATATTTTAAAATTTTTTCGAAAAGAAATATAATTTCATATTTTCTTTAACTTAAATTTAATTAACGAAACTTTGTGATGCATTCAAAATGGGAAAGAAACAGATATCTTCTTTTAAACTAAATAAATGGGTTTCTACTATTATACCACTAGAACTAATCCATATAGATCTGGTGAGTCCAACTTGAACAATAATCATAGAAAGTAATTTTTTTATGTTTTTGTTGATGATTTTTCTTGATTTACTTTGGTTTACTTTTTAAGAATTAAAAGAAAAGAATATTATTATTTAATTATTCATTTCAATCTTGTAAAAAATTAAAAATATACAAAAATTTTGAATTTATAAATGAATATGGTGGAGATTTTGGAAATCATGAATTCAATAAATTTTTTTTCAAAACAAGATAATAAACATATGTTTTCTTCCCCTAGAATACCTCAATAGAATATAGTTATTAAAAGGAGAAATAAGACTTTGAAGAAAACTTCTAGAAATATATTATGTGAATATATAACTCCCAATCACTTCTAGGATGAAGCTATTAACATATCTTGTTATGTAATTAAGAGAGTATTAATAAGGCCTTTATTAAAGAAACACTCTATGAATTATGGAACAATAAGAAACAAATGGTTATATAAATTAATTTTGTTGGATATAAAGTGTATATCTTGAACACCAATGATAATTTTGGTATGTTATATCTAAAGTCCGATGAAGTGATCTTCAAATAATAATCTATTTTATATAAAGAATATATAATTTTCAATAATAAATCATAGATCATTAAAGAATATACTAATGATGAATTTGTTAAAATTAAACCTTTTGAGAAAAAAAATACTCAAATTGATAAATTAAGTGATTCTATAGAAAACCTAGGGTATGGAACTCTATTTAATGATATAAAGGATGATGATTTAGAATATGACCAATCATAATATATTCCCAAAGGTATTGATTCTGAAGAATCCGAATGTGTTCTACTTAGACAACCTAGGATACTTAGAAAATAATTTTTAAACTATTATGGGAAACCTAGATACTAGTGTTAGTACAAGAATATGTGTAGGATACCTTATTTAATTTTATACCTTTCATTACCATCTTTAACCTAAAACCATAGATTAATATTTAGAATATGAAAATTGGGTAATTCTTTTGAATGAAGTGAAAAACATGTTCAAGAGGAACTTGGTATAATAATTAGTGGATAAAACCAAATAATATCTAGTTATTAGAACTAAATATGTATTTTGGAACAAATAATATGGTCAAGGTGTAATCACTAGAAATAAATATGGATTAGTTTCTAAAAGATATAATCAAGAATAAGGAATAGATTATGAGGAAAACATTTCCCCTATTTCTATATTAGAATCCTTTATAATCATTTTAGCATATGGATCTCATATAAACTTTAAAGTATATCATATGGATGTTAAATATAATTTTATAAATGGATTTATAATGGTGTAAGTATATATTGAGAAACCTATAGGCTTTGAATACCCTCATTTTAAAAACTCTATTTTAAAGATTAACAAATATTTGTATGGTCTTAAACAAGAAATTAGATTTTCATATAAAAGATTAAGTTATATTATTTTTTCAAAGAGTTTAAATGTGGGATTCATAGACCCTACTCTTTTTATTATAACTTAATCAAATAATAATTTATGTTACATCCTATAATCTCACATCCAAATCTAATGCTCATAGAAACATTCTTTATATACTTTCTATGATACCACCTGTGAAATCCTGGCAAAAATCAATAATGATTAATTTAATATCTTAAATATCAAGGATATTTTTAGTTTCAGAGAATTATATAATTAAAAAACATCATTAACTAATAATTAGCATGTCTTTATCAATTAATTGTCATTTTTTCTACTTTATAAGAAACTAATTAATCCATAATAAGTTTTCAAAATTTTCCATAAATTATTCTGCATGTATAATCCTTTTAAACATGTCACGTGAAATAATTTTATTTATAAACCAGGGAAATGGAATAATAATAATGGGTGAGCTCAAATGATAAGTAAGGGAAACATACAACTAGAGAAATCACAACATAAACATAGTATAAATATTATGATAGGTATAAGTAAAGAAATGAATCCATAATCAACATGAAACTAAGAGTATTATATATCCATGAAAATAAATGAAAACATGGATATCAATAGTACATATCTTATATGTAATGACCCTAAATTTTGAATAAATCTTGGTTCCTAATTTTGTGTGTTATTTTATTTTTATACTAAAAAAAACTATTTCATTTGATAACATGAGTATAATTAAAATGTGACCGTAGGGTTTTTACTGTTATATGATCATTGGTCAATATGACCACTTGAAACTAGACGTTTCAATTACTGTCTCTAAATACAAGTGATATTGGTTAATTAATATAGAAAGAAGATTCGATGGCCTTATCCAGTAGTCTGGGGCCAATCGAATCCCATCTAACGGAACTTGGGAAGGAGGTAGCACCACTGGGCTTTACTCTAGACCAAACCCAAGACAAACTTCATCGTGTGAAGCTAGACCAGAATCGCCATTGCGAGAAGTTCAAACTGATAGAAATTACTACTCGGGCGATGTTGGCTGAGCCTCCCTCAGATTCTCTCACCTCAGCACACCTTACACTTAGGTCCTATGCTGGTGTGATAAGGGGCTATGTAAGGAGACCGTAACTGCGTCGTGTAATCCTTTGTTTTAAATAAAAATTTTGATTTCTTCTTATGATGAAGTTTATGAATTTTCAAATGTCTGGATAAATATAGTATGCATATTTTTTATGAATATTAGAGAAAGGATATTTTAAAAATGTTTATGTAAACCTTAAATAATTAAAAATTTGTAATTATTTTTTTTAAAAAGGTCTTCTACAATTATGTTCAGTACGAAATTTAGAATCTAATAAGATCAACTTAATTTTTGATGAATAGTAAATTATGAATAGTGATTTTATGCTTATTATTAGTAATGTGACCAAATGGATTAGTAATCTCACTTAAAAAAAGTATTAATATAATCTAGGCACCTTAATTAAGTAATGAGATTCAATAAAATGGTTAAATAACGGTTTCATAAATTATTAGTCAAGTATTAGTTTTTTTGGGTGAATGATGTTTTTTAATTAAAAAATTAAATTAAAAATATTTAGAAAATTGTTTTTATAAAATGGACTTTATTTTTGAACTCAGAGCATCGATATTATGTTAAGGTAATTTTTGGGGATTTTTCTGAAAAAAATGAATTTTCGGTGAATAGTGTATTTATTTAAAAATTAAATTAAAAATATTTAGAAAATTATTTTTATAAAATGGAGTTCATTTTTGAAATCAGAGCATTGATATTTGGTTAAGGTGAAATTTTTGGATTTTTCTGAGAAAGTCGAATTTTCAGTGAATAGTAAAAATACAGATTTAGGGTTTTGGTATGTTTAATGACATCATAACTATGTCATGATGTTTTCATGAGATATTTTAAGGGTTTTCTAACCAAAGGTGATTCATTATTATGTGGGGGGACCCATATGGCCTAACTCCATGGGAAATACCATGGGAGAGCCCATGGTTTTGAGAAAACCACTTGTGAGGTGTCCCTTGGCCATTAATGCCTTGTCCCCTCACATTCCCTATAAATAACCACCCTTTACTCCTTTATTTTTCACTCCCAACTCTCCCCCAACGAACCTCTGGTCTCATTACCTACCAAGGAGTCCTCCCAAGGTTCCCCCAAGCCCTCAAGGTCCCATCCTTTGAGTTTTAAGAGTTACATTTAAGGTAAGGGATCCGACCTCTCTCTTTCTTTTCAAGTAATCTCTTTTATGTCATTTATTTCATGCTACATGTTCTTATGTTGGAGGATGTTCTTTTATATTCCTCTTACTTAACTTTTCATGTTAATATGATGAGATACCCCCTCTTTATCTCATCAATTCATTTTAGGAAGGTTTAAGTGGCGCCGTTAGGCTGCCGAAATTGTAAGGGATTCATTCACCTTTCTCATTTTTCAAAGTTCTACTTTCATGTCAAGTCTTTCAAGTTCATTTTTATTATGTTGGGGTATGATCTCTATATCTATAATACTGATATTTAGTTTTCATATGATGAGAGACCCTATTTTATCTCTTCAATTCATTTTTGTTGAAGTTTGGGTTACGCCGTTAGGCTGCTGAATTTTTAAGGGATTCGTTCACCTTTCTCATTTTTTCAAAGTTCTACTTTCATGTAAAGTCTTTCAAGTTCCTTTTTATTATGTTGGTGTATGATATCTATATCTATCATACTGATATTTTATGTTCATATTATGAGAGACCCTATTTTATCTCGTTAATTCATTTTTTTAAGTTTAAGTGACGCTGTTAGGCTGCCGAATTTTCATAAGAGAAATCTTATTTTTGTTTTCCTTTCATGTTCGTCATTTCATATGGTCTATCTTTGAAATTTAATTACCATGTTCTTAAATCCTTTATATTCTATCCCCCTACTTTTTTATGGATCATTTATGAGTGGGTGACCCATGTCCCCTCTCTTTTCAATGTTTTCTAAAACCTCGTAACATAGTCGTTATGCTGCAGAATTTCCGTCTCAAAATGTCTCTCTATTATTCTCAAATTCATTTATTTTATTAAGTGAATACTCAAAGATTTTTCTTCTAAAGGGGTATTCACATATATACCAAAATGTTCTATTTTAAATTCTGGGATTTACATACATGAGACCCGCTTTCCCTTTCCGTGAGTTTAAAGTGACATAAAGATCATGTCTTTAAAGCGGTTTTTAAAACGTTATGATTATGAAATTAAACCCATTTCTTTTATGCTATATTGGTTGTTTATGAAATGATTGATGATGATATATGTGGCTAACAAGATAATAAAGACAAATTAATGGTACACCCTGATATTTCTCCAATGCATTGGGTAAAGACTTAATCTCTAGAGATGACCATTTTTAACGACACTTGGGTGAATAACCTTGGTAATTTTTAATGACACCTTGGGGATGGACCTTAGTGAAATGGAAATGATTGTCAATTTTAAATTTTGTAGCCACATCTTCAAGTTATAAAATACATTATTTTTATTATGATATTCCTCATGATTTCTTTCTCATGCCTTAAAGTTCTTTTTCATGACATTGTTGATGTATCTCAAGTTCACATGTTAAATGTTTCCCCTTTTTTCCCTTATTGGGACTTCTGCTCACCCTTTCTTTTGATGTATGTCCCCATGTTATGAGATGAAGTAATGAACCTAGGATGAACCTAAGGAGAATCTTTTCAAGTGTTTAAGAAGAATGTTTTATGTTTTCATGTTTTAAGTTCCTGGTTTTCAAGACACTAAACCTTAAAGATCCTCGGTTTTGTAAAATGTAATGAAAGTTTATGTGATAAAAGGCGGGATGATATAGTTGGTATTAAAGGATGGTTTAGTTATTTGTGAAAATTAGGATATGAAAACTTTAGGAAGAATCCTATAGAAAAGTTTAAATATAGGAAATATTCCTGGTATTTTAGTGAGTATTGAGTAAGGGGTTGCCAAGAAAATACATCCCTGTCTGGATACGAGCAGGTAGAGGTGGCTCTGGAACAGATGTACATAGGGGTAAAACCCGAAAACACCGCTTTGAGATATACTTGAATGGGAACTGGTACACAACAACAGGCCTTTCTGCACTCTTTGTTACAACACTCATGGGGTATATGATTTGGTAAATTCATAAGCTTAGTATGAACCATTATTAAAAGAACAAAGATAAAATAAAATAAAGATTCACATAAGAGCATATGATCATGGATAACCTAGTTTGGAACTTAGGGGATCACAAATGAGGGTATACTTTTTTTCTACATGTTATCCTTATATGCTTTAAGTTCCTTTTCCTGATTATTAGCTAAGTATTTAAGCTCCTAATTGTACTTTCTTTTCTTAGTTAATGGCGTGAAATATAAGAACATGTCCCAACAACAAATGTAATAGGAAATGTGATGATTGCCTTATTAATATGACAGAGATGATTAGGGGATTAAAAGATGATTATTATTTTGGAAGACATTCACTATTTTGGGAACCCTATTTGATCGAGGTAAATAGATTACTACCGTATTTTCTTTGTGGAGTAAAGGTTGACTTATATTTTGAAGAATATATGAATTTAAGGTGGACTTATAGTAATTTAGGTTACTTAGGGAAATGATTAACCTATCTTGGGGAAAATATGTTTAGGTTAGATTCTTTTTTTATAAGATGTTAGGAGTGGTTGATGTTGTTTGGAGATGAACGATGAAGTTTATTTTGGAAGACTATGTTATCAAATCCTTCTTGTATTTGGGTTTCAATCTTAGTTTGGTTTATTTTGAAAAATTTTAAGGATAGTTATTTATGAAATGGTATATGATGAACTTTGGGTAGTACCATGAAACTTTGAAGATTTAAAAGTAGTTTCTCTTCCTATGGGATTATTTCTTTTTGAAGAGTTGTGTTATCTTACCCTTTCTGTTTTTGGGATAATGTTTAAAGATAGAAGAAATTTATAGTTAATCTTTTGTGGATTATGTGACTCTCAAGAAGATGATTCTTGTGCTTTGATGAGACCAAGTAGTTTTGAGTTCTCATCGTTTGGAGAAAAGATTAGTTTCGGTATAAACTTATTAAAGAATGAAACTCTACTTGAAGGTAGGTATATTTTCCAGTGTTTTATTCTATGTAGTAAATGAATTCCTCAAAACTATGACAAATAACGTAAAACAAAAACGATGTCTGTTAACATTTCCTACTGGCAAATCAAATACTGTTTAACCCATCATAAGTTTGTGATTTTCTTATTATTAACTTTCTCTTAATCATGTTTTCTATCACTCTCCCTCAGAACGTGACCATTTGTTTTCTCCTCCATGTCCATGTTTTCCTACATGGAATCCTACTATGGGTTAACTCGGGTGACCTTTGTACTTCCCTTTCTTTCTTTTAAAGTAATAGTTTTAATGAAATTTTTTCCGATGTGGGACTTTCAATGAAATTTCAAAACCCAATTTTAAAAATTGCGAGGACACAATTTCTTAAGGGGGGAACATTGTAACGACCCGAAATTTTGAATAAATATTGTTTCCTAATTTTTTGTGTTATTTTATTTTTATACTCAACAAAACTGTTTCATTTGATAACATGAGTATAATTAAAATAAGATCGTTGGGTTTTGACTGTTATATGATCGTTGGTCAATATGACCGCTGGAAACTAAACGTTTCGATTACTGTCTCTAAATACAAGTGATCTTTGTTAGTTAATATAGAAAGAAGCTTTGATGGCCTCATCCAGTAGTCTTGGGCCAATCGAATCCCATCTAATGGAACTTGGGAAGGAGGTAGCACCACTGGGCTTTGCTCTGGACCAAACCCAAGCCGAACATCATTGTGTGAAGCTAGAACAGAATCGTCTTCACGAGAAGTTTAAACTGATAGAAATTACTACTCATGCGATGTTGGTCAAGCCTCCCTTGGATTATCTAACATTAGCACACCTTATACTTAGGTCCTATGCTGGTGTGTTAAGGGGCTATGCATGGAGATCGTAACTGCCTTGTGTAATCCTTTGTTTTAAATAGAAATTTTGATTTCTTCTTATGATGAAGTTTATGAATTTTCAAATGTTCGGATAAATATAGTATGAATATTTTTGATGAATTTTAGAGAAAGGATATTTTAAAAATGTTTATGTAAACCTTAAATAATTAAAAATGTGTAACGATTTTCAAAAAAAAGGTCTTCTACAATTATGTTCAGTACGAAATTTAGAATCTAATAAGATCAACTTAATTTTTGATGAATAGTAAATTATGAATAGTGATTTTATGCTTATGATTAGTAATGTGACCAAATGGATTAGTAATCTCACTTAAAGAAAGTATTAATATAATCTAGGCACCTTGATTAAGTAATGTGATTCAATAAAATGGTTAAATAACGGTTTCATAAATTATTAGTCAAGTATTAGTTTTTTCAGGTGAATAGTGTTTTTTAATTAAAAAATTAAATTAAAAATATTTAGAAAATTATTTTTATAAAATGGAATTTATTTTTGAACTCAGAGCATCGATATTATGTTAAGGTAATTTTTGGGGATTTTTCTGAAAAAAATGAATTTTCAGTGAATAGTGTATTTAATTAAAAATTAAATTAAAAAAATTCAGAAAAATATTTTTATAAAATGGAGTTCATTTTGAAATCATAGCATTGATATTTAGTCAAGGTGAAATTTTTGGATTTTTCTGAGAAAGTTGAATTTTCAATGAATAGTAAAAATACAGATTTAGGGTTTCGGTATGTTTAATGACATCATAACTGTGTCATGATGATTTCATGAGATATTTTAAGGGTTGGCCGACCAAATGTGATGAATTATTATGTTGGGGGACCCATGTGGCCTAAATCTAGGGGAAATACCATGGGAGAGCCCATGGTTTTGAGAAAACCACTTGTGATGTGTCCCTTGGCCATTAATGCCTTGTCCTCTCACATTCCCTATAAATACCCACCCTTTCCTCCTTTAGTTTTCACTCCCAACTCTCACCCAATGAATTTATGGTCTCATAAACTCCCAAGGAGTACTCCCAAGGAGTACTCCCAAGGTTCCCCCAAGCCCTCAGGGTCCCATCCTTCGAGTTTTAAGAGTTACGTTTAAGGTAAGGGATCCGACCTCTCTCTTTCTTTTCAAGTAATCTCTTTTATGTCATTTCTTTTATGCTCCATGTTCTTATGTTGGAGGATGTTATTTTATATTCCTCTTACTGACCTTTTCATTTTCATATTATGAGAGACCCCCTCTTTTCCTCATCAATTAATTTTAAGAAAGTTTAAGTGGTGCCGTTAGGCTGTCGAATTTTTAAGGGATTCATTCACCTTTCTCATTTTTCAAAGTTCTACTTTCATGTCATGTATTTCATGTCCTTTTTATTATGTTGGGGTATGATCTATATATATATCATACTGATATTTAATTTTCATATGATGAGAGACCCTATTTGATCTCGTTAATTCATATTTGTTGAAGTTTGGGTTACGCCATTAGGCTGCCGAATTTTTAAGGGATTCGTTCACCTTTCTCATTTTTTCAAAATTCTACTTTCATGTCAAGTCTTTAAAGTTCCTTTTTATTATGTTGGGGTATGATATCTATATATATCATACTGATCTTTTATGTTCATATTATGAGAGACCCTATTTGATATCGTCAATTCATTTTTTGAAGTTTAAGTGACGTCGTTAGGCTGCCGAATCTTCATAAGAGAAATATCATTACTGTCTTCCTTTCATGTTTGTCATTTCATATGGTATATATTTAAAATTTAATTACCATGTTATTAAATGCTTTATATTCTGTCCCCATACTGTTTTATGGATCATTTATGAGTGGGTGACCCATGTCCCCTCTCTTTTCAATGTTTTCTAAAACCTCGTAACATAGCCGTTATGCCGCATAATTTATGTCTCACAATGTCTCTATATTATTCTAAAATTAATTTATTTTATTAAGTGAATACTCAAAGATTTTTATTCTAAAGGGGTATTCACATATATACCAAAATTTTATATTTTAAATTCTGGGATTTACATACATTAGACCTGCTTTCCCTTTCCGTGGGTTTAAAGTGACATAAAGATCATGTCTTTAAAGCAATTTTTAAAACGTTATGATTATGAAATGAAACCCATTTATTTTATGCTATATGGGTTGTTTATTAAATGATTGATGATGATATATGTGTATAACATGATAATAAATACAAATTAAGGGTGCTCCCTGATAGCACTCCAATGTATTGGGTAAAGACTTAATCTCTATAGATGACCATTTTTAAGGATGCCTGGGTGAATAACATTGGTAATTTTTAATGACACCTTGGAGATGGACCTTGGTGAAATAGAAATGATTTTCAATGTTAAATGTTATAGCAACATCTTCAAGTTATGAAATACGTTATTTTTATTATGATATTCCTCATGATTTCTTTCTCATTCCTTAAAGTTGTTTTTTCATGACATTGTTGATGTATCTCAAGTTCACAAGTTAAATGTTTCCCCTTGTTTCCCTTACTGGGCCTTCTTCTCACCCTTTCTTTTGATGTATGTCCCTAGGTTATGAGATTCAGTAATGAACCTAGGATGAACCTAAGGATAATCCTTTCAAGTGTTTAAGAATAATGTTTTATGGTTTCATGTTTTAAGTTCCTGGTTTCCAAGATACCAAACCTTAAAGATCCTCGGTTTTGTAAAATGTAATGAATGTTTATGTGATAAAAAGGAGGGATTCTATATTATACTAAAATAATTTATAAGTTTATACATAAAAAACATGATTTCAAGGTTTTGTACTAAGAAATTTACTTGTTATCGTAACTACAATTATGCCATCTTACTAAATTGGTAAGACATACAACAAATACCAAACCCTATTTTGCCTAACGTGACTTGTTGATTCATCAAAGGGATATATAATTTTGGACCCAATTCATCACTTGATTCAGTCCAATGTATTCACCATAAGAGTAAATAATACACTTTATACAATTCCCCAAGGAACCTCTTACTAAATGAAAACATGGCTATCCCTATAATGAAGAATATGAAATATCAATACATGATAAAATTAATTATAAGTAAATAATCATTATGAATTTAAATAATATTCCACATGTTAATAAAGTTGATAAAATGATCATAACTAATCTTGAGAAATAATGTGGATGGTCAAATAATACATAAAAAAATTTCCAATAATCATCTGTATTGGAATAAAAATATGTAGAACAGTATAACTTTCCCCCATTTCACTAGAATATCACAATTTCTTGGTGAAAATAATTCAATATGAATTTCAAAAAATATATATAAATTAGTATATGTCTAAATCAATACTGATAAAAATATTAAAATAATCCATCCATAGAAAGAAAGTGGATAGTTTCAAAAGAACATATCCCAAGAAGTGAGAAATGTTTTTCAAAAGATTTAAGTGATATGAATTTGTATACCTGTAAAAAATGATATAATAACACATAATATAATCAATGGTCTATATTCACCAAAATTATTTTAAATAAGTTCATGATAGTGATCATAACTCAATGAAATAAAGTTCAGTTGCCAAAAATCACTACTACTAGGGAGACACATGAATCAATAAACTCTTAAATAAGGGAAGATGATTTGGAATGTAAATACCAATAAATACAAGTAAATTAAGTACATATAATACATGGGATAGTAAATCAATAGAAAACTATAAAAAGGGAACATGGTGAATCACATGTAACATGCCTTTAATAATCATAATTGAGACCAAGAAAACTCATATGGTTTGTGTAACATTTTAATAAAAACACCCTGAAGGAGGGGGATTATAATTGAACTTAAAATTCCATTATTAAATTATTCATTATATGATATCTCAAATATTCTGTATATATTCTACATAAATGTAATTAGGTGTATAATACCAAACATCTCTCAAAGATATGATTTTGAGACAAAAACCCTTACCTTTTATCCTGACATCTAGAAAAATAATATAACCTCTTATATCAAAAACACATCTATCTTGATCACTTAATTATAACCTTACTATAATCTATTTTCATTCATACTCTTCATAAATAGTAATTCTCAATATGAATTATTTTGATTTTATACATTGAGTATTTATAATGATGACCATTTGTTCTAGTTTCATAATAGTTATATTTTTATTCATTATTATTCCAAATTTTATCATTAATAGGTAATTAGGGTTAATTATAGGGATTTTATATAATTATTAAATATGTTTTAAAATCCTTTTATGAGTGTTTTAGTCTTTATACTTGAAGATGAAATTGATAACAAGCATGTTTCAATGATTCTTTACAATCTAAGAGTGTTTTCCTAATTGTTGTTTTAAATATCAATATAACATGTTCATAATAATAAAATTATTTATTTAAACATTTATATTTTATTATAAAATTAATTATGTACCTATAATCATTCATGATTTTAATTCATTATATTGTTCAAGTTTGTGGTTAAATTGACCTAAACATGAACATACCCCGATTTAATGAATGATTATGAGGTGGTTTTATTGTAATATCATTATAAAAGAAGAATAATGATATTATTTAGATATATAAAAATTTTAATAAATTAGATTATTAATTTATGTATATGAATATATTATGCAATTTGAATAAAATGTTATCCTCTTAGTATGCTTATTTTTAATAATCAAATTAACGATGATCATTTTTTGATCCTATCATTAATTGGTTTTATATATAGTTTATAATATAACCTTAATGAAATAATAAATTTTATATTTATCCTTAAATATAACTATTATATCCATCCATGTAATTTGGTGATGGAAAACAAAACATGTTGTGTCGTGGAGGCAGTAGTTTGTATAACATAGGAACAATAGTTTTGTTTTTATTAATGGATGGGGTATATGAATGATAAATATAATAATATAATTTAATAAAATTATAGTATATAAATTATAATAAAAACATTCTATTATTTTGGCTAGAATAAATTTGAATGATGGTAATTAAGCAGAAAAACTATGTAGTAGATAATACAATCATTGGTAGCTTGAAGTTTCCTTAGAAGCCACCTTAGAAGAGAATCCCTTATACTAACTATTGGTGTCTAGAATCTTTTGAATGTGTGATAGGGTTATATGAGGAGAAAAATGGAATATTTTCATATAGAAATTATAATTATATGTGATTCTTGATGTGGTGGGAGTGTTTCCCTTTTATATGTGAAGGGAAGGGTAGTTTAAGGAGTAACACTTACACCTTCAATAATGTAAGTTTACTATTCAATGGTAAATGGAATGAAAATGGAAAATAGAGGTGTTTATAGGGATATTGGTTATAAACTCCCCTAAACCACTCCTTTTTTATATAAATTTGTGTGTTTTTGGGATTTTTTATTTTTACTTTTTATTTTTACCCTAATTTGTTTTTACATTGGTAATTAATTTATATACTTAATAATTAAATCAAATTAAAAAGATTAAGATTTAACCTTTAACCTAATCTGATAAAATTGATTTAAAACTTTAAAATTATTTTATCAAATAAAATTTCTAATGGTTTGAAATGAGAATATTAAAATAAACACTCTTAATCACTTAAAAATATTTTGTAGAAAAACATAACATTTTCCATCATTAAATTTAGATATAAGATAAAATTATCTTGGATAATAGTTTTAATGAAATAAATTGTTTTATTATAAAAAAATAAAGGATATGAGTCTTTTAAGGAAATACTGAAATAAATATCCATTAAAAATAATCAATTCAAAGAGAAGATCATAAGTAGTTTTTTATTAAGGCAACATTTTAATTAGTTTTAAAAATGATTGGCATAGGATATATAGGATCAAAAAATATTTTAAAATTCATAATTTTATTTCATATATTAATATTTTATCACCTAAAAGTTTTTTTAATCTTGTGGATCATTCTTATATAATTTTAACTTCTTAAAAATTATAATTTTCATGAAAATTATTATTTTTGAATAAAAAATAATATTTTTCAGAAAAAAGATTAAAAAATCATAATAAGTCAATTTTGATTTGAGGAATTGAAAAATTAAGTTAATTTTTATTAATTTTAAATTCCAAAATTTATAAATTCAATTTTTAAATAAAACCATAAAATATAATGGAAAAACATTTTTATTAAAAAATTGTGTTTTCAAATGTTAAATGTTATTATTCTTATTTCATATCATTTTACAAATAAATTTCTGTTAATTAATTATTAATATCAAACATAATTTAACATTAATCATATATTTTTTGAAATAGAAATGTGTATCAAATAAAATTATTTTCTTATGAAAATACTCCTCTAAATAATAAATGATCTTATTAGTAATTTTAGGTATACTAATTGAATTTCATTGAAATTAAAAGTATCCTTTATTCTCTCTCTCTATATATAATTCATTACGGGCTAAATCTTATTCATACCAGCTGATTTAATGACTAGTTGTTAAATAGTCTAAATATATCATGGGTTTGTTTTAGTTTAGTGTTGGGAATGGAGAAATATATCAAACACGTTAACTTATATAAAGGTAATCATATATTATAATTTTAGGGTATTACGATTACTTTTAGAAATTGATGTTGATGTTATAGTTTTTTTTCATAAAAATAAGAATATGTAGTGACTTTCCAAAACTCATGCAAAAAGTGTTCAAAATGAGCATGATGGGTGAGTTTGAATATTTTGCTGGATTTCTAATTCACTAAAAGGATTTTGGAAATATTTTTAGAAAAAAAGTAGATTTACTTAAAAGTTTTGGATATCAAAATAACTAAAGCCTTTTCAACTCCTATGAGTTACAATATTAATCTTGACTTGGATAAAACTGGAAAATTAGTTAATAGTAATCAATATAGATGAGTATTTGGAATCTTTATTTATTCAACTATATGTATACTAGATATTATGTTTTCATTATTTATTTAAGCTCATTTTCAATAAAATCCAAAATAATATCATTTAACTACATCCAAAATATTCTTATGGTATTTGAATGAAAAAATATTTTATCTTTTCTTTTTCCAAAAATATTTGAATTTGATTTAACTTCATATTAGGATAATAATTTTGGTGGGTTTAGGATAGATATAAAGAGTACCTTAGTAACCCTTCACTTTTTGGGAAAATATTTAGTTCTATAGTTATGTATGAAGTAACACACAACTTCATTAACAACTATAGAATCCATATACATTGGATCTGGTAGCTTTTGTGGACAATTATTATGGATAAAACATACACTAATGAATTTTTTCTTTAATTTTGACCATATAAGAATAAAATTTGATAACAATACTATTAATTACTTTTCAAAAATTCCAATAAAAATTAGAGAAAACATAACTTATATTTAAGGAATCACTTCCTATGAGATCATTCACAAAAGGGGGATATCTCTTTTGAATTTATTGGTACAAAAAATCAATTAGAAATCATTTTTACCAATCCATTTACAACTGATCCAATATATTTTATCAAATGTTTTTTTAGGTTTGTTTGATTCTAAATTATTCCATTCTATGTGATCTTCTCTAGTTATATAATTATGTGTCTTTAGATCCTCTATAAATAAATCTATTTTTAGATCAGATTTATACTATATTCCTCTAGATTTTTTATTTGGTTCTCAATGTGTCATAAAGATGAATGATTATATCTTGTTATGATTTCTTTTTTCACTTCACTCTATGGAGACGTTTCTTATATCTTGAAAGAAAAAGAACAAATCAATCCTTTTTTAGAAAACTTTGAATATTTTTTAATATAAAAGCTTACTCCATTATACTCAAACCCTTATTTCCATAAATACTTCGAACCTCTTTGTTTGTTTTATTCACCAGTCATTGTAAATAGGAAATACTCAGATACAACTACTTTTAGTAGTTTGAAGAGACTAAAGACATTTATAAAATTTATCAATATGAAAGTAATATATTTTAGTTGGTTGGAGAAAACTGATATAATATTAAATAAATTATTGGGTAATAATGAATGAGAGTTTGTTTTTGATGAAAATAATATGAATTTATTTTATGAGAAATAAGTGTGATAATTTTATCACCATGATTTTTTTTTATTTTTTGGATAATGAAATCCTAGTTACCTCAATGGTGAATCGGAAAGAGTTTTCAATGTCTCATGTGGAAATTTATAGAGTGTTCTATTGTTGAAAAGAGGTAAGGTTTGACTTTAATACCTATATTATTACTATTTATTAGGTTATACCTCCTAATATCATGAAATCTCTCTTTGGTGTTTCTGATATAGAAAATAAAGTTGTTAAGGACCTCGATCCTGAATGTAATGTCTTTTTTAAGTTTATTAAATCTGTATAACTCTATGAGATGTTGAGTTTGATAAGATTTTTTTTCAAGACATTTATTTTCCAGATATATGATTTATTGAGAAGAACAATAATCTTATGAGATAAATTATATGGTATATGTGTTATGATTAATATAAGTATGTGAATTTGTATTATTTCAAATTGATTTTTATGGTCATAATTGTGAAAGTTGGAGTTTGTTTGAATGATTAAATGGACTCTCATTGTCATGGTTTTAAAAACATTAGAGAATTAGTACTCATGATATAGTGGGTATTTTTGAATATTTTCTTTAAAGAAATTTTTTCCTATTGGTGCTGATAAAGTTGTGGAATTGGATCTTGCTTCAGTTTAGGGGGAGTAGTAAAGGGAATTTTTTGTATCCAAATGATCCAAAGAATTTGATGTGAGTACAATATTGGAAGATCCTCTTGAGGATATATCCATTTCCTATAGAATAATAATAAGAGTTAGAGTTATTATTTCTGATGAAATTCAACTTGAAGCTGCTTATAGGGATGAGGAATCTAATCAAGGAGTTGAATGAGTGGTGAATCACATTGTAGTTTAGAAGCTTAAGGTTAAAGCTCTCTCTCCTCTAATTATTGAGGATAGAAATCTAGGAAAACCATTTATAGATAATTTTATTTAATTTTTCTACTAGAGAAGGATTACTTATGAACATAAATAATATGGTAATCCCCGATCTTGGAGAAAAAATGAATATCTATATAGTTGTGGTGTACATCATTTTTTTGATGTTTCTAGACTAATTTATTATAGAAGGATATTTAAAAAGAATCCAATTAATTTTGTTGAATGTGATTTTCTAGGATCATAAGTATCCTAAGAAGAAGTATATGGAGGGGATTGTTCCTTTAACCATTAAGGGGAGAAATAAGAGAGTTTCAACTCAATCGTCTTACGTACAAGGGAATAAATAAGTTACTTATCCTATATATGTTGAAGTTGAGCATAGTAGTCATGATGTGCATAATAATAAAGTTTAAAATTTTTCAATAAAAATATATCATGGCATGATAAGATCATAAAAAAAATTAGTCTTTTGAAGTCCGTGTTAAGTGAGTCCGGACTAGAAGTTATGACTATTAGGGAGAATTTAGCTCTGAAGGATGATCTGGATTTTTCAAAGAATATGTTTGTATTCCAATTAGAGTATATAAAATGGATACTAAAATATTAACCAAATATGATCTCCAATTAATTTTTTTAAATCCTTAAAAACTTGATCCAATCTATTTTGTAAGTCTCTCAGAGATCCCTAGTTTATTGAACATGAATTCAAGGATCACATGTTAATTTTTTTGGATGATAATATGGAATCAGTTTCTATTGAAATTGATTCTTTGACTATAGGAATTGATTGTATTCAGTGTTATCTTATCTCTATAGAAATTATCTAAGATATTAAAATATATTCATATACTATTATTAAAAATATTCTATTTTTTCAAAGAATTAATTTCTAGAGACTCGACAAGATGGTGAATTAGATGGGAGGTTTTGTTCAGGATAATGTTTATTCAGTTAAATATACTTATTTAAAGACCCTAAAGAATAGAATTTTCATTGTGACTGGACATGAAAAGAAAACTAGTTTCCTTCCCGACAACTTTTCTTATCTAGAATATAAGCTATAAAAAATTCATTAGTTGGTTCACTAGATTTCGACCTAATAGACATCATTAAGTGAATTTATATATAAATAGATTAACTATTTCTTTAGTATGGAGTATATTCTATTATAACTACCCCCTCAGATCTACATCATGTTGATTCACAAATTCAAAAATAGATTTTTGATCCTTTTCTCATATATGTGAAATAAAGTTAGAATATTATTCACGAAACATAAACAACTACTATTGATCCTCTCACCTCACAATGATTAATTTATCACTTATGGACAAATATGTATTATCCTAATCCCAAGAAGAATTTTATAGAATTTAGAAGAGTACTTCCAAGATATTTATACATGATTGTGCTTGGCTGAGCGGAAAATTTATTTCTGATATCCCTATTTGTAATCCTTGTAGAGAAAGTGTATATGATTCCTTTACAACCTCTTTCTTTTCACTTAGATGACCTCCGTCATTTAATAACCCTACACCTAAAAGTACCCCTCTTGATATTGTGATGAAAGACTCATTGTTCTCAATATTCTATTTGACTGATGAATTTTTGAAATATTTTATTGTATTTCATTGAATGTATTTCATTACTTCAGTTATTTTTTTCATTTAATTATTAGAATATTTTAATGATCATTGTTTCTGTCTCTAATAATCCTTATTCATTCCATTTCTTTATAATCAAATCATTTCTCCTGGATAATATACTATAACGAAAATCCTTCTCTCTATAATTTTACCATCAATATTGATATAAAAAAAGGGGTATTATTAATGGTTTATGATATTATATAACATTTTATTTAAATTATTTTCCACTATACAATATTTAATATCATATTGGTTTGTTTTTTTGGTTATGTGATTATCAAAATGGGGGATATCATTGGATAGACATATGTTATTCCTCCATATCTCATAAAATTATATATATTTTTATTCTCACAAAATACTTACTTTCTATTGATATGTTTATCATAAGTTTTTTTGGGTCAAAAACCATATTTTAAATCCATTTTAATGATTTGAGTTGTCATAGAAAAATTTATAAAGGACTTTCTCTTACACACTTATATTTATCTTACACTCTAAATAATTCTCATATGGTGGTCTCATCACTTTCACTAATTTTTTTTCTAAATAAACTTATATTATAGAAGATTGGAATAAGAAAATTATCTTTCAAAATAGATGAATTAACTTCTATAAAGAACTCATGATTAGAAATTAGAGGCAGATGGATATTCAACTAAGTAATTTCTTTTACATGGATATTGATTTATCTTAAGAAAAGTAACTTCATAAGTAAATTATAATATGTGAGGAAAAATTTAGAGATCTGATAAGGAACTTATCTTAAGAAATATTTTTGTCTTATAATGTTGTAATTATATTAAGAGAATAATGCTTCCATACCATTTATCTTATATAGATCAAATTATCTTATGAATGATTGATTTACATCTTTAGATCTAGTGTATCATTAAAATAAACTCTTTACCATTACCATATATTTTTGAAAGTCAAATTATACTTTTACTTTTTTTATAAAAGTAATCATCTATATAAGGAAAGAATGATTTAAATAAAGTTCAAATTTATAATAATATAAAGAACTGATGAAGATGAAATCTACTACAACCTTACACATCTATTCATTCCATATTTGGTGAATAAGTATGCATTATAATTAATATATTATTACCTAAAATTTTAAAAAGTATTGTTTTTATAAATAATAGGATTAATAAGTGTAAAAAGTTAAAATTAAAAATGGGGAGGTATAAAAATAAGAACACATAGATAGATATATAAATCCTTTCTCAGTTGCGTGATCAATTCCATAGTATCTCTCTTATTATGCCTTCAAGTATAAATTTTGAAACTGAAGAACCATCAATGCTACTCTTTGAAGCTATTATATCTCTCTATAAATTTATTTTTCATGTTTCAATTTCCACTTTAAACTTTTTACTGAACCTAATTAGATCTTTTACTTTTCATCTCTGTAATGAATTTCATTGTTTATTTTCAGTGTTTTATAATCATAGATAGGTATGCGAAGCGAGATCCTGGTTAAAATATCTTGGAACATTTTATGAAGTGATAGATTCATGCACTTAGTTGGTAAGACCATGGAAAAAGGGATGGTCTAGTTAAAATGACCAAATTGAAGGAGTGAAGTGTTCTTAGAGTGGTTAATGGGATCTATGTTCACTAAACCACAATAAATCTTATCTATTTAGTCTTTATCTTAGTGTTTTCATTCCATTGGTTGTTTTGTATAATTGAAGATAAGAATCATTCATAAATTAAGACAGTGTGGCTTTAAGTGAATAAAGTTTCAAGAATATAATTCACCCCCTCTTGAGTCATTACACAACACTTATCTAACCAATAGGTTCTATGTAATCAAATAAAGGATAGAGGATACAAAAAATCATAGAATATGTTCCCCCCAAATAATCCATACTGGGAACTAAGAATCACGAGAAACTCTTAAAATTATAACATGAATGATATAATAATTGGCTTATTGGACCAATTGCTAGGCCCCTATTTAAAACTAGAGAAATTATGTATGCATCTCTTTTAGCTTTGTCGAGGTCTATATAAACAAACCCCTAAAAGGGAAATACTTTCCTAGGAAACTAGCTGGGGTGGGAACACTAATATAGTTTAGCTCATATCCAAACCATCTACTTAGCCACCTAGGATCCCATGATATTTAACACCTTGATATTTTATGAAATATATTTTTTCAAATTAATTTGATTTCTTTGATACATTACATTACACAAAACATCATGTTTAGACAAATCCCGAGGTAAAATAAAAATATTACTATTTGATAGTCATAGCCTAGTAGTTGGATTGATAGGTTTAAATAATACCAAATACATTATGAAAAATGTATGGTTACATGTGTATAAATAAATTCTATGGGTATCAATTAATTATAAATATAAATAAAATTCATTTTAATTGTAAAGAGATATTTTTTATGAAAAACTATTTTATATGGAAAATGTATTTTTTTATTAACAAGTTAAATTATTAAGTATTGATGAATTATTTTAATGAAATATTTATATCATATAGTTTATCATATGGAATTACATACATTTAATATTTTTCTAGTCATGGGATAAGAATAAAACAAATTTTATTCTTAAAAATGTATTTTTATGAAAATACTATTTTTTCAGGTGAAACAAGCTTAATTTTAAACTAATTTACATAAATTTTAAGAATTTACTTTTATAAAATGGATTCCATATTTTTAATCAGGAAGTTAAGATTTGATAAATATGTGCCTTTTATTTTTCTTCAATATGATTACAAACTGGGGTAAAATTTATCACCTTGGTAAAGGGTAAATCAGGTTAATCTAGATTTAAAACAAGTGATAAGGTTGTAATTTTATTATCCTAATTCTTATTAGATTAATTTAATTCAATAATTATAAACTTAGGCATGAAATTGAGTTGTTTAATTTATAATTTTTTATGAAAATTACATATACAATATTTAAAGTAAAAAAAAGTTATAAAGTGTCTCTATATTAGTTGTAAATATTTATTATATGGATACCTAGAGAAAAAAATTAATTTTTAAATGAATATAAATTTCTATTTTTATTAAAAGAAAAAAAATTAATGATTGAAATTTATTTATATTTTTTTGTAATTATATAGTTACCTTAATTGATTAAGAAATGCTAATGCAATATTTTTCCAATTAATAAAAACATATAATAAAATATTTTAAAATTATTAAATGTAATATAATTTGAATTAGTAATAGTGTTCCAGGAATTTTATAGATAAACATGACATATTAGTATTTTTTTGAAGGATTATATTATAATTAAATTTTTTTTATTTATGTATTTTATGTTAAATTAAATTAATAGAGTCAAAATTGACATTATTGACATTTTATCAAAATAATATTTTATTAAAATACCTAAAAATCATAAAAATATCCTGAGAGGACAATGATGGTATGATGTGGCAAAAAATGTCATTAATTGGCCATTTATGGTTCAATTTTAACCTTATATGTAAAACTATAAAACATTAAGAGTAAGAAATATGTTACAATAGTTAATTTAAAAATTTTTTAACTAGGGGCTAAACACCACTTAATCAATATTTTAATATTTTAAGAAATTCAAAAAGTCCCCCACCTTAATTATAAAAAGGAACCTCCACCCTCAATTATTCACACCTTTTGAGCCTTCTAGATTGACAATCCCCTGGAAAAATCACATATCAACTTCTTTATCCAAATTCTAGAGGTGTTGTTCTTCCCAAAATAACAACCCTAGGATATTTAAAAGGAGTTCTTTCAAAGGAGAGGTAATCGCCTTAATCAATCACTTTATTTTTTGAAACATATTTAAATCATCTAAATATATGTTATTTATCATAAAATAATAACTTCAGTATCATAAATACAATGAAATTTTATTATGATTATTAAATAACTAATATCCATCCACTTTAATATTAATTAGGAAGTGAAAGTGTCGCTCATGCGCACGTATGACTTACCGTTGCCACACAATGATATGATTCGTTTTCCATCACCATATTTCATGGATTGTTAATATAATGGTTCTAAATTTTATATATAATATTTTTTAAATAATTATACTCCTATAATTATAATATCACATCTATATTCTTACCTTCACATTTGTTGGAAAATGACAAGATCACTCATGTGTACGTGTGGACTACTACCTCTATAAAATGATGTGATTAATTTCTCATTTAAATTTTAATTAAATGATAATGAGGATATATTTAGTGAATAAATAATATATATATATGATCTAATAATTATTATTTAATGGTGAATTATTATTTAACATTCTTTCCATCTGTTGAAAAGTGATGAAAACATTCATGCATATGTATAGCCTAACGTCTCCATGAATGGTGTAATTAATTTTCCAACATATGCTTGTATAATGGACTATAAATATGTATATAATAAAAATATGTGATATTTATATCATTATTTACATTATTTATATTATTGAAACATGATAAAAGTACATGGACCAAAACTACTGAACCAAAACATACATGAAAAATGAAATAGATATCACCCAGAACAATGCTTAAAAAAGATTTATTAATAAAATGGTGATAAGAAGTTATAAGTATAAAATATATGGTATGATATATATTATAATTTTCATATAATAGATGTATATTAAATTTATATTTATTATACATGAGGTTAGAACACACACGAAGGGTGTCAAATATGAGGTAAGCGATTTTCATCTCACTTTTATCTCTATTAGACACATTTCATATTCACCAATAGTTTCTTTTAATTGGTGTATATATTGTCCATGAATTTATTGTATTATACATATTATGAAAATTATGGGGATTTAAATTTCCATATATGTCTTTTTAATGGATCTTAGGATTTAAAGGTTACTAAATCGGTAAGGGTTTTATGTCATAATCTCATTATTTTATTGGAATTATTTACGATTAACATTTTAATGATTGAATATTATGATCTATCTGTCAAGAAACTCATGAATTTTATTATACTATATTTATTTCTTTAAAATACCTATTTTCCTTTCATTTTCCTCACTGTATGTACTCAATTGAAAAAATATGTTTTTAATAAAAATTGATATTATCTCTCTCTTTGATCAAAATACCAATTTCTTTCATATCTATGTTTTATAAAAATGTTCTAAAGAAGGTTTTTACTATTATCATATAATTTTTAAAGCCTTTTTTACCCATGTTTTAATTTTTAAAAATCGGTTTAAAATTAATATTGTTTTTTTATGAATTACTTTTTGACTTTTTCAAAAAATGTGAAAGGATTGTTTTATTTTAACTTATACGAAATGAATGAAATTTATCTGAACCATGACCAATCAATACATTAAAGAATACATGAAAATGTTCCAAGTATATTTTAAATAAAATTATTTTCACAGTATTTTATGAATTTATATTTTTTGAAAAGTGGTATTTAAAGTTGAAAGGGAATTTACCTCAATAATGTTTTAATGATATTATAATGGTATTTGTATTCATCAAAGACAACAACCCTTGATTTTATTAATGATTTACTGGGGATATATTCTAAGGTAAATGTCCTAATTATTTCAATGGATGGTTTATGATTATGATGACAAGACTTTTATGAAACCCATTTTTTCCTTAGGTTATGCGATGATGAAGTGATAAAATATTTATGAAACCCATTTCTTTTCCATAGTTTATGATAAGATGAAATGTTTATGAAATCCATTTATTTTCATGGCTTATGATGTGAAGAATTATTTATGATCTTATGGAACACCTATATATTAGTTTTATTATGTGATGGGTGGAATTGAAATTATATATACCTCCAATTAATTAGGTAAATATAGGTATGTCATGAGGTAAACTTGACTAGAATGGGTATTAGACCATGTTCAATAAAGGAATCTATCCACTATGATAATATTATGAGTGAACTTTGACAACTATGATATTTTCAAGAGTGAACCCTATAACGACCCATACTTTACATACATTGTTATTACTTAAAAATTGAAGCATACTTATTACAACATATAACAAAACCATGAAATGACCGTATAGGTATAGTGTCTTTAGAAACTGGGAACATAAACAACTGGTTCATAAAGTGTCTACACTATCTCCCATTTATTTCATTATATCTATAGTCCCTTTTGGAATATCTTACTTAATAACCTTCTTCCTGACCTGGGGAAAGAAAAACATACAAAAGGGTGAGCTCAAATGCTCAGTAAGGGTAAACAAAAGATATATCAAACATATCATAAGAACATAACATTTTGAAAATCTTATCCTGCAAAAGAGATCATAACATGGGATAAATCATAGAAGTGAAATGTAATCCCAATAATCATAACTTAAAACATGAAACTTTGTGGAATACACACATAATCATAGAGAATTATTTCTTATTAGTCATGGCTTATTTCCAAGACTATCTTAGTGGAAAAATCCATTTCTGACCCGAGTTCACTCCTCATTTCAGTCTTGTTTCACCGAACCGGTTTAACCTGCCGTTCCATCCATATCTATCTCATGAGATATAAAATCTTTACCCAATGCAATGGAGGGAGATATAGGTCCCACCCATCTCATAATGATACCATTCTTATGTGTTCCACAAAATCATAAACCATACATCATAGCATAACCCATGTAATAAAAATGGGATTCTTAAACATCATGAAATCATAAAACAATTCATATAAGATAACGGAATTCAAAAAAATAATTCCATCACAACATAATCAAATAAATGTAATAACAGGGATAGAAACAGAACCCTTTATTATCTTAGATGGAAAATAATTTTGATAAAACACTTGAACTCCATTCTTGAGGAAAATATCCTTTCTACTTCAAAAACACTTTTCCTTTCTTAATGTGTCATTTAATTCTAAAATAAAAGAAGTTGATTAAAAATAAACTTGAAAACTTTTAAAGGAAGCTTCTTGGAAATAATGTTTTAAAAATCCATTCATGCCGTATAATTTAAAAAAACATTCTTCTCGTACTTTTGTCGGAAAAGTCAAAAAGTACCTCGTACGAAAAACGACAAAAGATTCCTTTCATATCTTTTACTAAAAACTCAAATAAGGGTAAAATTGGATATAAACTATTGTAGAATGACGTAAATATTACATATTGAGGAAACATTGATGTGGATGATAAAATGCACCCCAGTAAATTCCAAAGTATAAACAATCTCGGATAATAATGAGATTGTGATATTTCCCTTACCTTAGGTCCAATTTGCTTCGTAAGTGTCCGAACCTCCTGTATAATGATTTAAATAATGTTATTGACTTATTCCATAATGATATCATATATGGTCATATTATTAGATTCTTATTAGTAAAATTTCATTACTACTTGTTATTCGGGTGTTTATAACTTTTTGTTCTTATGCGCATTTTGTCGAATAAATTCTTATTTTTTTTAGGTTATAGATACCTCATTTACAGAATGATATTAGTGTAATATATATCATATTCATTCACTCACTTCATTTATATAATCATTATGCAATGAAGATCATTTATAACGAGTCGCATCACATCATGGAGACGGTATTCCGTACGTACACACGAGTGATGATATCGTTCCAATGATCGTGGGATTGTATTGGAGTGTATGTATAATATTTCAGAATCAACATCACTTTAAAATAATCATATATAGTCATTATTTACACCATTATACCCATCCAAGTAAAGTGGTGGTGGAAAATAGATTACACCACTGCGTGGAGACGGTATTCCGTACGTACGCACACGTGGTGATTTCGTTTTCCGTAGGATGGATAGATGGCGAAATTGGGTTGTTTCATACTTATAATAACATATAATTATATTAGTGATACTGATGTTATTACTTCATAATGAAACAACTAAAGAAGAAGAAGTGGAAGAAGAAATAAAGATGAAAGAATCGGTAACGGGTATTACCTCTTCTTTGAAGTGCTTCTTTGAGACTTCCTTTTAGGGCACTAAAAGTCGTCTTTGAAGAAGACCAGTACTTCTAGGATGTATCTATGGAAGTGGAGAGAAGAAATTTTCTTGGGGTTGGCCGAGCTTGAAGGCTCAAATTGGTGTGAGGAGGAGAGGGAGGAGGTGCCCTTTTATAAGGGAGGAGAGGGGCACCTTTGGAATAACTAAAAATATTATTTTATTATAAAGCCAAATTCGGTTTTAAATAGTTCCAAATTGATTTATTTAGAAGGTAAGGTGGGGATGGGTCTAAATACTATCATACAATAGAATTTAGACAAGTTTAGGTTCCTATTTTATCCTTATCATTTAGATTTAACATTAAGTTAAATAATTTTATTTTTACCGTGTCTTCTTGTGTTCTTATACTATAAGGTTAATAAACTTACTATAACAAGACAAACGAACCCAAAGTTGTTTATTATTAATATATATAACCTTATCTAAGTCATTTTTCCGAACCTTAGATTTTTAGGAATAAAATAACAATTAATAATATAATATTTGTTTTAAAAACTATTTTATGTCAATTTTGAAACTATTTAGTAATTGATTTTTGTGAAAATCATAACAGACTGATTAGTTCGAAAAAAGTTTATTAAATCAACACTAACATGTCATATTAACCTATAAAATTAGTGGAATTCATAAAAAGTCTCAAATTTCATTTATTTGGGTATTTATAACATCAATTATGTCAATATTTCATTAATAAGATAATTACTGCATTATCTTTGTGTCATAAATAAATTAACATATTTAAAGTCTAAAAATTACAAATAAAATATCATTATGTAGGAAATATTTCTATCTTTCTAATGAATATTTATAGTCTAATTTATCTTATGTATAACTCTATATTAAAAATTATTTACTTATTAAACATTGATTTTAACTATTTTAACCCTTCTTTAAATAAATTAATAATTAATATCCTAATCTAATTCAAGTGGGCATAAATGGTCATATTTTATTCCTAAGGTTGTTTTTGTTCTAATTACACTTATCCAATATAATTAGGACATGTGTTAGGGTAATAATAATATCATTTTTACCCTTAATTACCCTATTTACTTTTAACCGTGGTAAATAAAAGTAAAAAGTTACTATTCAAAAAAAATTATTTTTATCTCATTGAACCACATTTTACTTACTGACATCAACTGTGTCTCTTGGATTTTTGAAATTCCACTCACAAAAGCGGTAAAATTAAGTTTTATAAAAATTTCAGTTTTTAAAACTACCACTTAGTGTTTTCACTATTCATCAAAAATTGAAGGTTTTCAGAAAAATACCAAAATTTCACCCTAGGATAATTTCGATATTCCTAATCCAAAAATGAAGTCCATTTGGAAAAATAAGATTCATAAAATTTCAAAAAGTGGTTATTATTATTCATAGCGGCTAGTTTTAATAATATTTTAATAGCATATCGTTGTTTAGTGAAACTCGGTATTGCGTACGACGCAAGCTATCGAGGAAGGCCGCAGTTGCGTGTAAAGCAAGACAAGCTAGTGTTGTGTGTAGTGAAAGATTCCTTTTATGATTTATATAACATAAAAACAAAATATTTCTTATAAAAGTCTCGGGTGTTACATTCTACCCCCCTTAAAATGAATTTCTCCCTCGAAATTCGTCACTTTGAAACAAACAGATGAGGATACCTCTCCCTCATCATATCCTCAAGATCCCATGTAGCTTCTTCTAGTTGGTGGTTACTCCATAAAACTTTCACCAAGCGAGTGGTCTTGTTTTGTAGGACTTTTTCGCTACGATCCAGAATCTCTATCGGTTGTTCTTCATAAGAAAGATCTTGCTCCAGCGGTACAACTTCTATGACGAGTACATGTGAAGGATTAGGTATGTAATTTCTCAAGAGAGATACATGGAACACATCTTGAACTTGGGAGAGATTCAGTGGAAGCGCCAATCGGTAAGCTACCTTCCCAACATGATCCAGTATTTCGAAAGGACCGATATATCTAGGGTTCAACTTCCCCTTCTTTCCAAATCTCATGACCCTCTTCCAGGGAGATATTCGTAAGAACACTTTATCACCCACTTCAAACTATAGGTCTTTTCTTTGGTTGTCGGCATAACTTTTCTATCGACTCTGAGCTGCTCTTATGTGTTGTTGAATCGATCAGACCTTTTCTACCATCTCATCAACAAGATTAGGTCCTAATAGATTTGTTTCCCCAACTTCATCCCAGCAAGTTGGAGTCCTGCATTTCTTTCCATAGAGAGCTTCATAAGGAGCCATATGAATACTGGAGTGAAAGCTATTATTATAAGAAAATTCCACCAAAGGTAGGTGTTGATCCCAACCACCTTTGAAATCCATAGAGCAAGCTCTCAACATATCTTCTAGAGTTTGAATTGTTCTCTCAGACTGACCATCTATCTGAGGATGATAAGCAGTGATGAAACTCAACTCTGTATCCTGAGTATGCTGAAGACTTCGCCAGAACTTTGAGGTAAATCTCGGATCCCGATCAGATATAATAGAAAGTGGTACTCCATGCAATCTTACCACTTCCTATACATATATCCTGGCAAGCTGATCCAGAGAGAAATCCTCTCTAATAGCAATGAAGTGTGCAGACTTTGTAAGACGATCAACTATGACCTAGATATCAATATTGCCTTTAGATGTTTTAGGAAGTCCTGTGACAAAGTCCATAGTGATGTTTTCCCATTTCCATTTGGGTATGGGTAATGGTTGTAACATCCCCTTAGACTTCTGTCTCTTAGCTTTAACTTGCTGAAAAACCAAACATCGAGAGACATACTCAGCAACATCTCTTTTCATTCCATCCCACTAGAAGTACTCTTTCAGGTCCCTATACATCTTCGTGCTTCCCAGATGAATAGAGAATGAAGAACTATGAGCCTCATCCAGTAGCTCCTTCTTTAATTCAGGGATGGGAGGAACACAAACCCGATTCCTGAATTTTATTATCCCATCACGATCAAGGTTGAATTCAGGAACATTTCTAACCTTCTTTTGTAACTCTACATCTTCTTTCTGTGCCTCTTTAATCTTCACATGTATAGATGGTTGAACATTCATTTGAGAAAGATACGATTTTCCCCTTTCATTATAATTCCAAGATCCATCCTTTGTAAATCCATAAATATTGGATCTTTTGTGATCCTCATCATGAATAAGCTAGCATGGTCTTGTCGACTTAATGCATCTGCCACCTTGTTTTCTTTCCCAGGGTGGTAATGAATTGAGCAGTCGTAATCCTTAATCAGCTCCAACCATCTTCTTTGGCGCATTTTCAGCTCCCTTTGTGTGAAAATATACTTTAAACTTTTATGATCAGTATAAATATCACACCTTTCACCATAAATATAATACCTCCAAATCTTTAATGCAAAGATTACCGCAGCTAACTCCAAATCATGAGTTGGGTAATTTTTCTCATGGATTTTCAACTGTCGTGAGGCATAAGCTATCACCATATCATTTTGCATGAGAACACATCCCAGTCCCTTCTTGGATGCATCACTATAGATCACAAACCTTTCTCCACTACAAGGCAGTGTGAGCACAGATGCACTGGATAACCTTCTTTTCAACTCCTTGAAATTCTCTTCACATTCCTCCGTCCAAACAAACGTAACTCCTTTCCGAGTCAACCTAGTGAGTGGATTAGATAATCATGAAAAATATTTCACGAAACGTCGATAATATCCATCCAAACCAAGAAAACTTCGGATCTCATTTACTGTTGTTGGTCTTGACCATCTTTTGATAACCTCTATTTTTGCTGGATCCACAGATATCCCCTCTTTTGAGATTATGTGACCCAAAAATGCAACTTTTTGAAGCCAAAATTCACACTTGGTAAATTTGGCATAAAGCTTCTCCTTTCTCAGGGTCTTCAATATAATTCTCAAGTGATCATTATGTTCTTCCTTTCTCTTTTAATAGACAAGAATATCGTCTATAAAGACTACCAAAAACTGATCAAGATAGTTTCTAAAGACTCTATTCATCAGATCCATAAAGATAGCAGGGGAATTTGTAAGACCAAATGGCATCACTATAAATTCATAGTGTCCATACCTTGTACAAAAAGCCGTCTTTGGTATATCCTCCCTTTTGACCCTTAATTGATGATACCCTAAATGAAGATCAATCTTGGAAAAGTATTGAGCTCCGCATAGTTGGTCAAATAATTCATCAATGCGTGGGAGAGGATATTTGTTCTTGATAGTGATCTTGTTATGTTCTCGATAATCAATGCAGAGTCTCATTGATCCATCTTTCTTCTTAACAAATAGAACAGGTGCTCCCCAAGGTGACGCACTAGGGCGTATGAATCCCTTATCAAGATTCTCTTAGATTTGCTTCTTCAATTCCTGCAACTCAATTGGGGCCATTCTATAAGGTGTCTTTGAAATAGGCAAAGCACCCGGTACACGTTCAATCGAAAAATCAACTTCACGATTTGGTGGAAGACCCGAAAATTCCTCCAGAAAGACATCATCAAAATCCCGTACAATGGGAATATTCTTAATTTTGAGTTTCTCACTAACCATTTGAGATAAATAACCTCCATTCAGTGGAATCAAGACCCATAAGATGGAAGAAATTTCCACTGGAAGGTTATGTTAATCCTTGCATCGATAGACGATCATAGATTGATCTGGAATATGAAATGTGACTTCCCTTATTTGGAAATTGATATGAGATCCATATAAAGAAAGTCAATCCATGCCAAGAATCACATGAAATTCCACTATAGGAAGGATCACAAGATTTGCAGGAAGCACTTTTCCACAAACTTCAATCGGGGAAAAATTATAAACTTTTGATGTGACTGTTGTGCCATTAGGTGTTGTCACAGCAAACTCAACATCTAATTGTTGAGGTAATATGGTGATATTCTTAGAAAAATATTCAGAAATAAAAGATTGGGTGGATCCATAATCAAATAAAACATTTGCTACTTTAGAGTGGATGGTAAGTATATTTTTCACCACATCGTTATCGTACTCCACATCGCTAATAGAAATTGCATGTGACTTTCCTTTATCTTTAGCCTTAAGATTTTTTTGATGTCAATCATCATCAACAACCCTTGGATTAGGGAATTTATTGTCATAATGCCCCATCTCCTTGCACTTGAAACATTGAAGTGTAGTAGGTTCATTCTGTGTGTCCCTTCCTTTTTTTCATCATTAGACATCTTCTTCCCACCATTGTGGTATTCAAATGCCCGATGACCTTCCTTTCCACATTTGAAACATTTACTTGTCCCTTTAAGACAACTCCCTCCATGTTTATTTCCACACTTTGAGCATAAGGGAAAGATCATCTTCTTTTCAGTGTGCTCTTTAGATTTTCCTTTGAATTCCATTTTCCTCTTCTTATCAAACCCATATGACTGATGGGGTACTCCAATCTCCATCTCGACTTTGAGATCACATCAAACGATTTCCTCATAGCTATTGAAGTACCTTATGGACAACTCCCTTCGAAGACTTGGTTTTAAGCCACTAAAGAATCGATCGATCTTACTCTCAGGTTGGATAATAATACCAGAAGCATACCTTGCAAGTCTTGTAAAATTTTCTTCATAGGTACCAATAGATTCATCATCATTTTGCTTCAGTTCAAGAAACTCTTTCTCCATCTTTGTTCGGAGAATACAAGGGAAGTACTTATTGAAAAATAAGTTCTTAAACTCGTCCCATTCCATGGACTCAATTTCATCCCTTTGCCTCATATTCTTAATAAGATTCCACCATTGATCAACATATCCTTCCAAATGATACACTACTAGGATAACTTTATCATGTTTAGAACATTGAAGAACTAAAAATATCTTTTCAGTAGTACTAATCCATTGTTCAGAAATTAATGGATCAGTAGACCCGCTGAATGAAGGCGGACACTGCCTCATGAAGGATTCAACAGAATGTTGCTCCTTCCTTTTCTCATTTGGAAGTCCTGCATGATTCATAGCTTGAGAAAGTTGTGTGAGCATGGCTACAAGATTTTTCATTCCAGCTCCCATAACGTTTGGTTTCTCAGGGGGACAATCATTGCATTTCCCGTCACATTCTGTATTAACACGGTTCCTTCGGGTTCCATCCATTGACTAAAACCAAGAAGAATAGTGTGAGAAACACTAATTATAATAGGAAACCACATAATAAAGAATAAAATTTCACACTTAAGGTCTTATCCTAGGCTATTCATGGTCATTTCTAAAACACTGTGATTGTGTTCTATGCTTAGAATTATCCTTAGGGTTCTTACCAAGGCTTTCACATCCTAGTTTACAAAGGTTAACTATACCTTTCCTCTGATACCAACTATAACGACCCATACTTTACATACATTGTTATTACTTCAAAATTGAAGCATACTTATTACAACATATAACAAAACCATGAAAAGACCGTATAGGTATAGTGTCTTTAGAAACTGGGAACATAAACAACTAGTTTATAAAGCATCTACACTGTCTCCCATTTATTTCATCATATCTATAGTCCCTTTTGGCATATCTTACTTAATAACCTTATTCCTGACCTGGGGAAAGAAAACATACAAAAGGGTGAGCTCAAATGCTCAGTACGGGTAAACAAAAGAAATATCAAACATATCACAAGAACATAACATTGTGAAAATCTTATCCTATAAAAGATATCGTAACATGGGATAAATCATAGAAGTGAAATGTAATCCCAATAATCATAACTTAAAACATGAAACTTTGTGGCATACACACATAATCATAGAGAATTATTTCTTATTAGTCATGGCTTATTTCCAAGACTATCTTATTGGACAAAGCCATTTCTGAACCGAGTTCACTCCTCGTTTCAGTCCTCTTTCACTGAACCGGTTTAACCTTCCATTCCATCCATGTATATCTCATGAGATATAAAATCTTTACCCAATGCATTGGAGGGAGATATAGGTACCACCCATCTCATAATGATACCATTCTTATGTGTGCCACAAAATCATAAACCATACATCATAGCATAACCCATTTAATAAAAATGGGATTATTAAACATCATGAAATCATAAAACAATTCATATAAGATAAAGGAATTCATAAAAATAATTCCATCACAACATAATCAAATAAATGTAATAATAGGGATAGAAACAGAATCCTTTATTATCTTATATGGAAAATAATTTTGATAAAACACTTGAACTCCATTCTTGAGGAAAATATCCTTTCTACTTCAAAAACACGTTTCCTTTCTTAACGTGTCATTTAATTCTAAAATAAAAGAAGTTGATTAAAAATAAACTTGAAAACTTGTAAAGGAAGATTCTTGGAAATAATGTTTTAAAAATCCATTCATACCATATAAGTTAAAAAAAACATTCTTCTCGTACTTTTGTCGGAAAAGTCAAAAAGTACCTCGTACGAAAAACGACAAAAGATTCCTTTCATATCTTTTACTAAAAACTCACCAACGGGTAAAATTGGATATAAAATATTGTATAATGACGTAAATATTACATATTGAGGAAACATTAATGTGGATGATAAAATCCACCCCAGTAAATTCCAAAGTATAAACAATCTCGGATAAAAATGAGATTGTGATATTTCCCTTACCTTAGGTCCGATTTGCTTCGTAAGTGTCCGAACCTCCTGTATAATGATTTAAATAATGTTATTGACTTATTACAGAATTATATCATATATGGTCATATTATTATCTTCTTATTAGTAATATTTCATTACTACTTGTAATTCGGGTGTTTATTACTTTTTATTCTTATGCGCATTTTGTCGAATAAATTCTTATTTTTATTTTTAGGTTATAGATTCCTCATTTCCAGAATGGTATTAGTGTAATATATATCATATTCATTCACTCACATCATTTATATAATCATTATGCAATGAAGATCATGTATAACGAGTCACATCACATCGTAGAGACGGTATTCCGTACGTACGCACGAGTGATGATATCGTTCCAATGATCGTGGGATTGTATTGGAGTGTATCTATAATATTTCAGAATCAATATCACTTTACAATAATCATATCTAGTCATTATTTACACCATTATACCCATCCAAGTAAATTGGTGGCGGAAAATAGATTACACCACGGCGTGGAGACGGTATTCCGTACGTACGCACGCGTGGTGATTTCATTTTCCATAGGATGGATAGATGGTGAAATAGGGTTGTTTCATACTTATAATAACATATAATTATATGAGTGATACTGATGTTATTACTTCATAATGAAACAACTAAAGAAGAATAAGTGGAAGAAGAAATAAAGATGAAAGAATCGGTAACGGGCATTACCTCTTCTTTGAAGTGCTTCTTTGAGACTTCCTTTTAGGGCACTAAAATTGGTCTTTGAAGAAGACCATTACTTATAGGATGTCTCTAGGGAAGTGTAGAGAAGAAATTGGCAGGGGTTGGCTGAGCTTGAAGGCTCAAATTGGTGTGAGGAGGAGAGGGAGGAGGTGCCCTTTTATAAGGGAGGAGAGGGGCACCTTTGGAATAACTAAAAATATTATTTTATTATAAAGCCAAATTCGGTTTTAAATAGCTCCAAATTGATTTATTTCTAAGATAAGGTGGGTATGGGTATAAATCCTCTCATCCAATATAATTTAGACAAGTTTAGGTTCCTATTTTATCCTTATCATTTAGATTTAACATTAAGTTAAATAATTTTACTTTTACCGTGTCTTCTTGTGTTCTTATACTATAAGGTTAATAAACTTACTATAATGAGACAAACACATCCAAAGTTATTTATTATTAATATATATAACCTTATCTAAGTCATTTGGACGAACCTTAGATTTTTAGGAATAAAATAATAATTAATAATATAATATTTGTTTTAAAAGCTGTTTAATGTCAATTTTGACACTATTTAGTAATTGATTTTTGTAAAAATCATAACAGACTTATTAGTTCATACAAAGTTTATTAAATCAACTATAACATGTCATATTAACTTATAAAATTAGTGGAATTCATAAAAAGTCTCAAATTGCATTTATTTGGGTATTTATAACATCAATTATGTCAATATTTCATTAATAAGATAATTACTGCATCATCTTTGTGTCATAAATAAATTAACATATTTAAAGTCTAAAAATTACAAATAAAATATAATTATATAGGAAATATTTCTAGATTTCTAATGAATATTTATAGTCGAATTTATCTTATGTATAACCCTATATTAAAAATTATTTACTTATTAAACTTTGATTTTAACTATTTTAACCCTTCTTTAAATAAATTAATAATAAATGTCCTAATCTAATCCAAGTGGGCCTAAATGGTCATATTTTATTCCTAAGGTTGTTTTTGGTCGAATTAAACTTATCCAATAGAATTAGGACATGTGTTAGGGTAATAATAATATCATTTTACCCTTAATTACCCTATTTACTTTTAACCGTGGTAAATAAAAGCAAAAAGTTACTATTCACCAAAAATTATTTTTATCTCATTGAACCACATTTTACTTACTGACATCAACTGCATCTCTCAGATTTTTGAAATTCCACTCACAGAAGCGGTAAAATTAAGTTTTATAAAAATTTCAGTTTTTAAAACTACCACTTAGTGGTTTCACTATTCATCAAAAATTGAAGGTTTTTAGAAAAATACCAAAATTTCACCCTAGGATAATTTCGATATTCCGAATCCAAAAATGAAGTCCATTTTGAAAAATAAGACTCATAAAATTTCAAAAAGTGGTTATTATTATTCATAACGGCTAGTTTTAATAATATTTTAATAGCATATCGTTGTTTAGTGAAACTCGGTATTTCGTACGACGCAAGATATCGAGGAAGGCCACGATTGCGTGTAAAGAAATCCAAGCTAGTGTTGTGTGTAGTGAAATATTCCTTTGATGATTTATATAAAATAAAAACAAAATATTTCTCATAAAAGTCTCGGGTGTTACAAACCCAATCCACTATGATTTTCTTGGGAGTGAAATTGACTACTACAAGGGTTTGGGTTGTGAACCCAATCCACTAAAACAGTCTTGGGTGGGAACCTTGAATACTATGATGGCTTGGGTAGTGAACCCAATCCACTATGATTGTCTTGGAAAAGAGCCTTGAAAACTAAGTAAATGATTTTATATACTTATTAATATGGTAAAAACTCATTTCTTATGTCGATGTTATTCTCTCATCGATCATGTTATTTCATTATTTTATGATTCATATCTTATGAACTACCATGATTTATTCCATGACTCAATATTTGGATCTATGATTTATATTGTATGATTTTTTTTCAAATTTTATGCCTGTGTCCTTATACCATTATACTCATATAATGTTTATATCTCACTTGTTTACCATTACTAAGCCTTTTATCTCACCCTTTCTTATGATTCCTTTCCCCATTTCATGAAGAAAGGTATTGAGTATGATATATCAATAATGGGTGATAGTTATAAAGAACTACATGGGAGATGATTCTAATCTATCATGAACCATTTTATTATGTATCCATATTTCCAAAGGAACTATACCTATGTGATTCTGGCATGGATCATTATGTAATGTAATGAATATTCATCTAAAATGATGAAATATCTATTTATAAAAAGTATGGGTCATTATAGTGGGTATAAGAGAAGGGTTTAGTTATCCTTTGGAAACTAGGATAATAAATATTTAGTGAGAACACTAGGGATAAGTCTACTTATAGGATAACATTCTAAAGTTTTGGTAATGGTCCTGGATAAACTTGGTTAAACCTAGGGAATCATATATTTAAAATATAGTGTCTTGATTTAAACATCCTATAAGTGATTCTTCATGATTATGTGGTTTCCCATGATGATTATTATTTCTTACACTAGCGAGTTTCAGTTATATTTGATGGATGTAACATGAATGAATCATGTTAATGATGAATATTATGGAAATTTTAATGATTATACTCCTAAGAAACTAAATGTTATGGGAGTCAGAATGAAAATTTTCATTGGTATTATCACACAAATTTCTCAAGATATGAATCATATAAAACTTACAAATGAGAAAAGTTGGGAGATACATTATATTGAGTCCTTCATGGGGAAACACCCGCCTTCCATTAGTGGTTCCACTAATATACTAGTTGTTGAGCAATATATTTTTACCACTAAAAAGATATTTTTCTTCCTCCAGTGTTCTAAGCATGAAAAATTCATTTTGGATGTCTATTATTTGGATGGTGAAGATGAATAATTGTGGAATATTATCAATAATATAAGTTAACATGAACATATTTTTTCCATATAGTGGGATGATTTTGAGATCTTTTTCTACAATAAGTTCTTTCCTTATATTATTTATATGAAAATGGAGAATAAATTTATTAAGAAAGAAAATGGTGATGAATCCATTGGTACCTCTGGGTAAAATATTGTGAGACATGTGAGGCATGATTCTAGTATTATTATCCATAATGAAAGAAGTTTTTATCGATTATTTAGTGTCATAAAACCAAGTCTCTAAAGAGAATTATCCACAAGACACTTTAGTAGATATGAATAAATAATTCTAAGTTATATCAAAGTGGAAATGAATATTGGAGTTACCCATCAATCTTATGGTTTCTATAAGAAAATAAATAAGGAATTCAATAGAAATTATAAAAATCATCGAGAGAATAAGATGAGATTTCTTTTATGTTTAATGTGTGGAAGGAAATGCGATGGAAATTGTCTTAAAGTGACTGGTAAATGTTTTATATGTGTAAAGGAATGTCATCGAGAAATCAAATACTAAAGTGATATGATGATACTAGTCAATAAGGGAATAATAAAAAGGCACAAAATAATTCACCACTCACACTTCAGTGTTTCAAATGTAAATAGTATAATAATTATTCTAACCAATGTTAAAACCTAGATTTTAATTATGATGGTATATGAAAACAACATCTTTTGCATAGAGACAAAGGGAAATATCTTCCGATCACTATTGGTGATGTGGAGTATGATAATGAAGTGGTGAAATGTACACTTACCATCCACTCTAGAACTTATAATGTCTTATTTGACCTTATATATACCCACACTTTTATATAAGATTAATTTTATAAGTCTATCATAGCACCACCTCAAAGACTATATGTTGGGTTATTATTAAAAACCCCTAATGGTACAATGATCTCATATAAAGTATATGATTCTTCTATGGTTGATGTTTTTAGGAATGTGCTTCCTATAAATCTTATTATACTCCCTCTAGATGAATTTGATGTTATCTTAGGCATGGATTTTATTTCTTTACATAAATCTCACATAAATTGATGAGGAAGGAAAGTCACATTTAATATTACAAATTAGCTTATGATCATCTATCAGTGCGATGATAAATTTGAACTTATAATTGAAATTACATATATTATATGGGTATTTATTCCTATTAAAAAGGGTTTTTTTATCTCAGATGGTTTGGTAGAAACTCGACATAAAAGATATAACTATTTCATGGGAGTTTCTTGATTTCCTTCCCGAAGAATTTCTTAGTCTTTTACTAAATTGTGAAGTTGAGTTATTGAAGAAACACATAACTAGTTCTACACCTATTTTAAATAAACCATATAGAATGTCCCTAGTTGAGTTGTAGGAATTAAAGAAGAAACTCTAAGATAATATTTAAAAGAGATTCATTCCACCAAGCGCATCACCATGTGGTGCACAAGTTCTTTTCGTTAAGAATAAATACAAATCAATGTGACTTTGTATTGATTATAAATATGACAACAAGATCACTATTAAGAAAAAGTATTCTCTACCTTGTATTGATGACTTATTTGATCAACTACATGGAGATTAATACTTCCCCAAGATTTTCATTGGTTATGTATATTATCATTCGAGGGTCGAGAAGGAGGATATTACCAAGACCTCATTATGTACATGGTATAAAAAATAGTAATTTATAGCAATGCCATATATTCTAACTAATTTCCCCACTACATTCATGTCTTTAATGAATAGTGTATTTATAGATTACCTTGGTCAATTTGTGGTAGTATTCATAGATAACATTATTAGATATTCAAATATTAAGGAAGATTATGAAGATCATTTGAGGATTGTTTTTAAGACCTCCAGGAAGGATAATATTTATGAATAATTTACCAATTGAGAATTTTAGCTTCATAAAGTTTCATTATTGGTTCAAATAATCTCAAGTTGTGGTATATTAGAAGATTCATCAAAGACTGAAGTTATTAAATGTTTGTCTAGACCAAACATTATGATTGAGATCCATAGTTTTCTTTGTATAGTTGGATAATATTGGTTCAATATAGATAATTTCTCTCAACTGTCTAATCAACTCACTAATTTCACATAAAAGGGAGCCAAGTTCCATTAGACTGATGAATGTGAAGAATAGTTCATGGAACTTAAGAGAAGGTTAGTAAGTGAAACTATGATTAATTTACCCTATAGTGAAGAAGAATTTGTAATCAATAGTGATTCATTAAATAATGGATTGGGTTGCATTCTCATGTATAATAATATGGTTAAAGATTATGACTCATTCCAATTAAAGGATCATGAGAAAAATTACCCAAATCATGATTTTTATTTTTATACACTAATTTTTGTATCAAATATATGGAGTAATAATATTTATGGAGAAATTTGTGATATAAATATTCGGATCACAAAAGTTTAAATTTTATTTTCACAAAAAATAGTTTAAGACAAACCAGAGAAGATGGTTGGAGATGACTAACAATCATGATTGCTTAATACATTACCACCCTAGGAAATCAAACAAGGTGGTAAATGCTCTAAGTCTAAAGGATCGTGCAAGATTATCTATGATGAGGATGAAAAAATATACAATATTTTTGTATTTGTAAAGGACAGGTCTTGAAGTCTTGAAGGAATGGTAAAAATCTTATCTACATCAAATGAATGTTCAACCATCTGTCCAAGTTAAGATTAAAGTGGCATGGAAGGAAGATGTATAGATATAGAATAAGGTGAGAAATAATCATTATTTTAATATATATTGTAATGGAATGATAATGATGATGAACCATATATGTTTTCTACCGAAACTAGATTTAAATTTGGCACTATTGGGTAAATCTTATAGTTCATCGTTATCTATTCATCCTAGATATACAATGAAGTATAAAGATATGAAATAGTATTTTTGGTGGGATAGAATGAAAAGAGATATTGTTGAGTATGTATCTTAGAGCTTGGTTTCTCATACAGTTAAGGTTGAGAGACAGAAGTCTAAGGGGATGTTACAACTATCACCAATACTAGAATGTAAATGGGAAAACATCACCATGGGTTTTATCATCAGACTCTCCAAAATATCAAAATGGAATAATGCTATATGGGTTGTATTCGATCACATTACAAATTTATCACACTTAATTTCCATAATAGAAGAATTATATCTTTATCATCTTTCCAAAATATACATTAAGGAAGTGGTAAGGGTGCATGGAGTACCACATTCTATTATATCTGATTAGGATCCAAGGTTTACCTTGATGTTTTAGACAATTCTTCAGAACGATCAGGATATTAAATTGTTTTTCAGCACTAATTATAATACTTAGACAAATGTTCAGTATTATAGAATAATTAAAACCCTATAGGATATGTTGAGATATTTTTTAGTGAGTTTCAAAGGTTTATGGGATCAAAACCATCCTCTAGTTGAGTTTTCCTATAACAATATCTTTTTATAAATAATTTAGATGTCTCCTTATGAATCCCTGCATGGAAATAAGTGTATAAGTTAATTTACTGGGATGAAGTTAGATAAATAATGTTATTGGGACCATATCAAGATAATGAAATGGTAGAGAAAGTTAGTTCCATTCTATTCAATAGAACATTAAGGTAGCTCAGAGTCGAAGGAAAATTAACACTGAGAATCACTGACATGATAAAGAATTTGAAGTTGGTGAATTTTTTTTCCATGAATTTTTATAAGGAATAAGGTTTTGATATTTAGAATGAAGTTAAATATTTTCCCTTGGTATATTGGCCCTTTCAATATTCTTGATTGAGTTAGGATGGCAGTTCATTTCCTAGTGCTTCCACAAAACCTCTCTCATCTTCATGATGTGTTCCATGTATCACTCATGAGAAAGTACATACCTAATTCATCATATGTAATAAACTCAAATGTTTTACCAATTTAATATGATCTTTCTTATGAAGAATAACTATTATAAATTTTATATCATTGATATAAAGTGATATAGAACAAGACTACTCACATGGTGAAAGTTATCTGGAGAAAACACAAATTCTATGATGTTACATGAGAACCCGAGGATGTAATGAAATAAAGATATCATCATTTTTTGTATCATAATGATGAATTTTATGGGAGACATTAATTTTAAGGGGGCCATAATTTAACACCATGATATGTAATGAAATATATATTTTTTTCAAATTAATTTTATTTCTTAAACAATTTGTGTTACATGAATCATTGAGTTTAAACAAACCACAAGATACTATTAAAATATTATTATTATGTGATAGTTACTTTCCAACCATTGGATTGATGAGTTTTAATTGGAATAAATAAATTATGAAAAAATTATGCTTACATATTTATAAATTAATTCTTTGGGTATCAATTAATTAGAAATAAAAAAAACATTGAATGTAAAAGAAATATTTTTTCTTAAAAACTATTTTTATGCTTAAATTTTATTTTTCTATTAATAAATTTAATTATTAAATATTAGTGAGTTATATTAATCAAATTCATATATTATATATTTAGTGAATTTTTTTAACATACATTTAATATTTTTATAGGCAAGTGATAAGAATAAACCAAGTTTTATGCTTAAAAATATATTTTTCTAAAAAGCGATTTTCATCGCGTGTTGCGCGCTGATTCAGAAATTAATTTATGAAAGATTTATAAATATAATTTGATAAAATTTATTCCATATTTTAAATTAGTAGGTTCAAATTTAGTAGATAGGCCTATTTTAGTTTTGGTCAATATCAATAGTAATCTTGATAAATTTTATCACCTCAATAAAGGGTAAATCCGGTTATTCTAGGTTAAAAATTAGTGATAAAGACATAAATTTTCATCCTAAATATTATTAGATGAATTTAATTATACTATTATAACCCTATTATTCAAATCTATTTTTTAATGGACACTTTTAAATGAAAATTACCTATATAATATTTAAAGAAATGATGTTACAAAGTATCACTCTCTTAGTTTTAAATATTTATTACGTGGCCACATAGAGAAAAACTCTAGTTATGAATGAATATAAATATATATTTTGAGAATATTGAAATTATTTTACTGATTAAAATTTATTTATTTATTGAGTAATTATATAATTACCCTAGATACTTATGAAATACTGATAAAGTATTTCTTTAATTAATAAAAATTATAATAAATGACTTTAAAAATATTAAAATTAATATAATTTGAATTATTTTTAGTGTTAATAGAATTTTATAGATTAATATTACATATTATTTTTCTTTAAATGATTATATTTTAATTTTAACCTTGAATTTATGTATTTTATGTGAAATTAAATGAATAGTGTCAAAATTGACATTAATGATATTTTATAAAAATATTATTTTATTAAATTATTTAAAAATAATAAAAATATTTTAAGAGAACAGGAAGTATAATATATGTTTTAAAATGTTATAAATTATCAATTTTTGAGACATTTTCTACCTTATATGTAAAATTAATACCTTTTAAGAGAGAAAAATAAGCAACCACAGTTAATGTTAAAATCGGTTAACTAAGTGGTTATCCCAAAATATAAGGTTTTAAACACAAATTAAACATGTCCAAATTTTATTTTATGATGGTATTTAAAATAAATACATTATTATCTTAGAACACCTCACCTTTTGAAGGCATTTGGTCTAGATAATGACTTTATTATATATTATTATTTTATGAAATTCCAAAAGTACCCCTCACCTCAATTATAAAAGGGAACATCCTCCCCTCACTTATTCACACCTTTTGTGACCTTTAGCTCAAAAATACCCTAGAAAATCCAGTCGCAACTTTCTTATCCTCATTCTAGAGGATCTGTTCTTCCCAAAAGAATAATTCTAGGATCCTTAAGAGTAAATCTAAAAGAGTTCTTTGAAAGGAGAGTTAATCTCATTAACCCACCACTTTTTTACTTATTATTTAACTCCTATAAATATATGGTATTTATTACTAAAATTTTATTATGATTATAAAATCACCAATATCCACCCTCTTTCACATTCTTTGGGACATGAAAGTATCACTTATGTGTACGTACGACTTACTATATCCATGCAGTGATACAATTCATTTTCCATCACCATATTTATTTGATGGTTATTATGAAGGGTTTAAAAATTATATATAATAATTATGAAATAATTATACTTCTATAATTATAATATGAAATCTACTATATTACCTTCTAACCCTTTAAAAAACGTTGATGTCGCTCTTGCATAGGTGTGGACTACCACCACTATGAAGCGGTGTGATCCATTTTTCATTTATGTTTTAATTGGATGGTAATAAGAATAAATTTTATGAATATATAAGACATATAAGACATAATAATTATTATATAAAGGTTAATTATTATTTTTATTTCTTTCATTCTATCCCCTAAAATGTGAAGACAATGTTCATGCATACATATGACCTACTATATCCATGAACAGTGTGATTCAGTTTTCTATCTCTGCTTTTATGGATGACTATAAATATTTATATAATGAATATATATGATATTTATATCATTTTTAAAATTATGAATATTATTAACCATGATCAAATTACATGAACCAGAACTACCGAACCAAAACATGCATAAAAACTATGCAGATATCACCTAAAATAAAGATTTAAATAAATTGTTAATAAAAGGGTGATAAAATGTAACAAGTAAATAATATATGGTTTTATATAGATTATTATAGTTATAAAATATATTTTTAATAAAACTATATTTATTAAAAAGAGAGTTTGAACATGTATGAAGGAATTCGAACCTAAAGTAAGGGATTCTAGTCTCACTTTCTATCTCTATGAGACACAAGCCATATTCACTGCTTGTTTCTTTTGTGTGGTTTATATAATTCCCATGAATGTATTATATTATGATTATTATTAATTTTTTGGTTATTTACATACCCATATAATGTTTTTTATCGGTATTATGATTCAAATGTTATCAAAGTGGTAAGGGTTTTATGTCACAATCTCATTGTTTGTTAGGATTGTTTATGATTATGTTTCTGATGAAGAAATATTATGATCTAACTCTCATAAAACTCATTAATTTTCCTCTACTATCATTATTTATTGAAAATAAATATTTTCCTTTCATTCTTATCACCATAATTACTCAAGATATTAAAAATATGTTTTTTTAAAAAATCTACTTTATTTCCCTCTTCGGTAGAAAAATATTTTTCTTCCATATATATGTTTTCTAAAAATGTTTTAAAGAATGATTTTAATTTTATAATATGATATTCTAAATAAATTTTTACCAAATTTTGAATTTTTTTTAAAAAAATTAAAAGGGATCTTCTTATCATTTTCAGAATGAAGTAATTTTTTGAGCTTATAAAAAATGTGAAAGGAATTTTTTATTTTAACTTATATGGAATGAATGGAATTTCCCCCCATAATGATCAATCAATATTTTAAATATTAATTTATATGTTTCCAATGATATTTTCAAATAAAATTAATTTAAAATTAATTTATTATTTTTGAAAAGTTGTTTTCAAAGTTGAACAGATATTTTCCTCAAGAATGTTTTAAGGGTCCTCTAATGGAATTTTGATTCATAAAATAAAACAACACTTTATTTTAATTATTATTTACTAGGTATATGATCCTAGTGTACCATATTCATTCTTTCTGTGGATAGTTTATGTTTATGGTGACATGATATTTATAAATCCCATTCCTTTTCCATGGGTTATGCTATGACAAACTGATGAATTGTTTATGAAACCCATTTATTTTAAATGGTATATGAAATGATTAAATGTTTATGAAAGAAATTTATTTTCTTGTATTTTTATATGATTAGTGTTTTATGATATTGTAGAAATCTGATGTATGATTTTCAATATGTGACAGGTGAGACCAAAATTATATATCCCTCTAATGTATTTGGTAAATATTGGTATCTTTTGAGATAAATAAGAGTATAATGGGAAGTTAACCTTATAGAGACCCGAGCCTTTTACATAAAAAATTTCATTATTTTAAGCATATTTAATAATCAGAGTACAAGCCAAGGATCGTTAAGTCTAGTGTCTTGGAAGACTAGGTACATATGACATAAAACATGGGGCTAAAAAACTTGTTTATTTAATCTCCATAAAGATCCTCTAACTTCATTTGAGCTCTTAAATATACAGAGGGTACCCTGGGGAACACATGATCAAAGGGATGAGCTAAAAATCATAGTAAGGGAATGTACATAAGGATACATCTCAAGCACATGAGTTAGGAGGCATGACATAATGATATCCAAAGTATGAAACTTATAAAGTAATTTTAATATAAGCATGGGATCATATAAACATGGAATCTTATAAATGTGGTAGAATCATAAATCATATCTTTAGTACGGGTCAAGGCTAACCGCCAATCCCATTTCCCATTTCAGTACGGGTCAAGGCTAACCGCCAATCCCGTTTCACATCGCATCTCATGAGAATTATCCTTACCGAATGCATTGGAGCACTATCTAGGCGCACCCATCTCAACATTTTCTTGAATATTCATTCCACATAAATATTCGTACCACATATATAATCATACATAATCAACCATACATAAGCATAAGGGCACCCTTGGAAAGAATTGGGTACCACAGTCATGACATAAAACATATCCAATGGGTGTATCATGAAAGTGTCCATGAAAGGAAAGGATTAGAACATGCATGGACGTTCATAGGGTAAAATAGGCATATAACATGGTATGTGGTGTCAAATAGAAGTGAAAACATGTTAAAAATGTATTTTAGAAACATTAGCATTAAAACATTTTTGTGCGGTTTTAAGGAAAACACTCTAGAGCTTTTCAAATAGAAAAGAGGACATTATTTTGTATAAAAACAAAATTTAACCAAGAATTTTTTCATAATAAAAATACAGATTTTATAAATACAATTTTGTCTTAAAATAGAGGATAGAGTGAACTTGAAATTTGTGTAAAAATTTGGGAAGTCCCCTTAAAACAGGTTTGCTTATCGGAAAGTTCTAAGGAGGGAATCTTTCAAAAACATGTATATCCCCATAAGAAAGAGATGAAAGAGTATTGATATTAGAATATTTTACAACTATCCTAAATTCATAATATTCACATAAATAGATATGATAACACCATTTTTAAAGAAAGATAAGGCAACCCGAAAGAATGAAGAAGGTTTGGGTAGAATTCGTTACGATTTTACCGGCATGGTGTCATGTGTACCTAAGAGGGCTTGATGAGAGAGAGAAGGGGTTTCTCATCACTTATACCTCATTAGGGAAGTATGGGAGAGGTTCTAAATAATACCCCATCATTTTTAATTATACATAAAAGATATAACATAGAGGACAATCTTGATTAAGAATGAAAAGGAGAGGATCCCTTACCTTAAATCCGTTGTTGTTATCCAATTGTTATTAATGACCTGAATAACAAAATTAGTCTTATTAATTAATAAGTACATAAACTCTTATATATTAAATTTATTTATTATAACCCTTTTTAGTTCATTAAAAAACTTCTTGATTAGTTAAAAGGTTCAATTTCATTTTTCGGGCTCGTTTGTTTACTTGGCTTTAAAAGATCGGTTCACTTATATTCAAGTTTGGATTATATGCAAGATGAAAGTGGTTGTACAGAATTGAATTTATATTCTTTAATTAATATCCAGGAGATTACATAGTTTTATTTTTAATTAGGTTACTTAGAGTGAAGTCGAATTATTATATATATAACCATAGTGATAACCCTTTTTTTGATCGATGGATTTGATTACAAAGAATGTGTTTTTCTTTATAACATAATTCCATTTGTACCAAAGGATTACAGAACCAAAAAATAGGATATATTACATATATAATAATCTGGTTCAACCATAACAAAAGTCGTTTCTTGACCAGAATTAAATATAATAAAAGAAATTGGTAAACAGTTGTCCTTGAATGTGCCAAATTAGCACATCTCAAATGATGCTTTCATTTCTTTCAAATAAAAGGGTGGGGAAAGGAGAGAAGATAAATAAATATACCACTAGCATGAAGAAATTCACGAAAATGTATGTTACTGGATTTATCATACTATTATAGTGAAGGTAGGTGAGGAAATAAATAAAAAAGAAAAGAACTTGAAAGAAAAGAAGAAATTGGGAAGAGGAATTTACCACTTGAGACTTCCTCCTTTGAGAACCTCTTATGGGGAGTGGTTTTGGTATTTTGAGGAGGCGGAGAGTTTTTGGATGTGGGGGAGGACCTTGGGGAGAGATTTGGGCAGAATAATGGCAAGGACCAAGGCTTGAGAAGAGTGGGGAGAAGAGGGAGTGAAGGGGGTTTTTATGAGGGATTTCATGATATTATAATCCTTAATTTATTATTTCTTCACAAGACAAATAATAATAAGTATTTCATGACCAAGAATAGAAAATGGGTCATGTGAATTTGAACCATGGGTGGTGACATCATCCATGAAGCTAGGAATAGTCTATTTAGCTTATAATGTATATATATGGTAAATTACTGTATTTTACTATTCATAAAAAATTCAAGTATTTCAGAAAAATCCCCAAAATTTACCCCAACCATTTTTTGATCTATAGAATCCAAAAATGAAGTCCATTTTTCAAAAATAATTTTTTAAATATGATTATTTTAATATTTAACTAAAATAATAATTTATTATCAAAACCAGTTTTAAAACATTCATTAACTTATTGTAAAATATAGTTATATCATACTTCCAACTTGGGTATTATTTATATACCACAATAGTTGATGTTACTATTCATTAGGGTATATCACTATTCATAAGGGTATGTTACTATTCATTAGGGTAGGTTACTATTCACCAAAAATTAAGTTCTCCTTATCAGACTTCAAATAACTTACTGATTAAACCGTGAATGCTTGATTTTTGAAATTCCAAACACAGAAGTGTCAAACATATGTTTAAAGGTCACTTAGTAGTTCATTATGTTGTGTTTTCATGTGATTTTATTACATAATTAATAGAAGGGAATTTCCATTGAAAAACTTTGGGTCGTTACATTCTTCCCCCCTTATGAAATTTCACCCTCAAAATTTCGTTTTACATTCTAATCAAAAAACAGGTGTGGATAATTTTCTTTCATTGCTTCCTCAAATTCTCAGGTTGCCTCTTCGTACTTATGGTTTCTCCATAGTACCTTGACTATATGAGTAGTCTTTTTGCGTAGAACTTTTTCTATACATTTCAAGATCTTCACTGCCTGCTCCTTGTAAGAGAGATCATCCTCCAACTGTACCACCTCTAAAGAGAGTACATGTGAAGGGTATGGTATGTATTTACTTAAGAGTGATACGAGAAAGACATCATGAACTTGAGCCATATTCTTTGGAAGTGCAAGCCGATAGGCCAAGGATCCTATGCAGTCAAGGATCTCAAAGGGGCCAATATACCTTGGGCTTAACTTCCCTTTCTTCCCGAATCGCATGACTCTCTTCCATGGAGATATTCAAAGGAATACTTTATCTACAATGTTGAACTCCAAGTCCCTTCAACAGTTGTCAGCATAGCTCTTTTTCCGACTTTGAGCAGCTTTGATTTGTTTCTGGATGACTTGAACCTTCTCTGTCATCTCTTGAACAAGATCAGGTCCAAGTAGCTTTCTTTCTCCAACTTAATCCCAATAGGTTGGAGTTCTACATCACTTTCCATACAGAGCTTCATATAGAGTCATCTGAATACTCGAGTGGAATCTATTGTTTTATGATAACTCAACCAATGGGAGATGCTAATCCCATCCACCTTTGAATTATAGAGAGCAGGCTCTAAGCATATATTCAAGCATCTAAATAGTTCTTTCAGAATGGCCATCAGTTTGGGGGTGATAGGTCGTGCTGAAATTTAATTTAGTACTCAAAGAATATTGAAGGGTCCTCTATAATTTATATGTGAACCTTGGATCAGGGTCAGAGACAATAGAGAGTGGAACACCGTGCAGTCTCACCACTTCCTTGACATATATCTTTGCAAGTTTTTCAAGCGAGAGATCTTCTTGAATAGAGATGAAATGGGATGTCTTGATGAGTAGGTCAACCACAACCCATATCACATTATTTCCCTTCGATGTCTTTGGGAGACCCGTGACAAAGTCCAGAGTAACATTTTCCCATTTCCACATGGTTATAGGCAATGGATGCATCATACCTTTGGACTTTTTTCGCTAAACTTTAACTTGCTGACATACCAAGCACCTTGATATATATTCTGCAATCTTCTTCTTCATGTTATCCCACCAGAAGTGTTCTTGGAGATCACGATACATTTTGGAACTCCCAGGATGGATAGAGAATGTTGAGCTATGCGCATTATCCGATAGCTCCTTCTTTATCCCAGGTGATGAAGGAACACAAAGCCGCGTTCCAAACCAAATCACACCATCATTGTCGATATGGAACTCTTAAAGCTTCCCTTCCTTTACTGCATTCACCCTCTTTTGTATCTCCATATCATCCATTTGTGATTCATTAATCTTCTCCTAGATGGATGGTTGCACAATCATTTGGGAAAGGTAGGATGTATCCCTTTCTATTATTATTTCCAAATCCATTCTTTGAAAATCTAAGAAGATCGGATCCTTTTCAATTATCATCATTGATAAGGATGCAATATCCTTTCTACTTAGAGCATCTCCCACCTTGTTTGCTTTACCAGGATGGTAGTGGATTGAGAAGTCATAATCCTTGATGAGCTCTATCCATATTCACTGGTGCATATTAAGCACTTTCTGTGTGAATATTTATTTGAGACTCTTGTGATCAGTATTTATCTCACATTTCCCCATAGAGATAATGTCGCCAAATTTTCAACACAAAGATCACATCCGCCAACTCCAGATCATGTGTGGGATAGTTTTGCTCATGTATTTTCAGCTACCTTGAGGAATAGGCTATCACTTTATCATTTTTCATTAGCACACAACCTAAGCCTTTCTTAGAATCATCACTATACACCACAAAGAGTTATCCACTTGAAGGGAGTGTGAGTACTGTAGGATCAAAATAATGATGTAGTTGCTCAATATATAAGAGGGGGGGTGAATTGTACACTTTAAAAATTTCCTTAATCAAGGAAAGATCTAAGTTTAACAAAGTTAAACTAAGAAAATTCACAAAATCTCTAACACCAATTGAAATATTGAGTCAAAGTATGAAGTTAAAAACTTCTAATTCTATACACTTGCTTAAATCTGGAAAGTTATTCTGGAAAACCGGTTCCGGAAATATGCATCTGGAAATTGAAACTTAACCAAAGTTTACAATATGAGATTCTACCTTAAAGCATATAGAATATAAATGAATTAGATTACAAGTGTAAGGAAATATAAGAAGGTTATACTTTCCTTACAATACAAAATGCAGCGGAAAAAACTTGTAACAAAAACAAGTAACAATATATAAATTTTTTAACCCAAATAGAAGGGTATCCAACAACCTTGGATAAAGGTCCCTTGATTTTTACTTTCAAGAAAGTCTGTCTTACCCACACTCGGGTAAGCCCTCAATATGAAGATCGGAGTCTCTGTCTTGATATCCCTGCAAGCCCTCAACTTAAGGTAGTTGGAACCTTTGTCTTCCTCATCAAGGAAGCCCTCAAACTTCAAGGTAGTCGGCACCTCGGTCTTCCTATACCTAGAAGCCCTCAAATGTAATCACCAACATTCGGAGTCGCACGAAGCAATATGAACGAGCAGTTCAGTACGCACAAGGCATGAAAAGCTTCTATCTCTAGACATCACCTTAACAGTGTGTGCTCTCTAGATATATTAACTTGTTCAATTGTTATTAAGCTCTTTCAAATGATCTCTTATTTATAGGCTCGATTGGAATGGTCGGCTCCCTCCTGCAATGGTTATATTTTCCTTAAATTTTGGACGGACATGTACACATGTTACTCAACCAACAGTTAGTTAGAAACAGAATGGGTGACATTGTTTTATAACAAAACATGTGTAAATGAAGGAACGAAATCATTTTATAATGAAACAACTGTAAGCATAAGCAAAACTGAAATTCAGAATGTAAGCAGATAAAAGTTAGGAGTCTAAACAAATTGGAATTCAGAGTCTATAATAAAAAGATATTCGGATTCTATTTTGTAGGAATTTGGAACCTCAATTCTGTAGAAATCCAGAGTCTGGTTTCATCAGAATTCGAAACCAGAACTTACAAAGTTTGGAGCCAGAGTTCATGGGAATTAGGAGTCAGAACTCATAAGAGTTCGGAGTTTGAATTTAGAGAACTTGGAGTCAAAACTTAGATAAGTTCGTAATCAGAATTCAGAGTCGAACTACATGAGAGTTCATGTCCATAATTTGGAATGGAACTTCATTAGAGTTCGTATCCAGAATTCTGAGTGGAACTTCATTAGAGTTCGTATCCAGAATTCAGAGTAGAACTTCATTACAGTTCATATCTAGAATTCGGAGTGGAACTTCGTTATAGTTCATATCCAGAATTCAGAGTGAAACTTCATCACAATTCATATCTAGAATTCAGAGTGGAACTTCATTATAGTTCATATCTAGAATTCGGAGAGGAACTTCATTACAGTTCATATCCAGAATTCGGATCCTATAACAGAATGCTTCATATCTAAGTATTGAATGATTCTAAGGTTTTTTATATGAATCTGATTTCTATACTTAAGAAAAATATTGATATGAACAATGAAAACATGGTAGGGGTAAATTCCTTTGAGAAGAAAATTTTCCTTATATAAGTAAAATGTATATTTGCTTAAGTATAGGGTGTTTGTGATTTTCAAAACAAGAAGGAATGGAAAAATTCATAAGGAAAACCTTATTGAATTAACAATCTCCCCCTTTTTGGAAAGCATAAACAACCTTACGAAAAAATAATATAAAAGAATATGGAAAAAAAATTAGAATTTGAAATTAAAACATATCTCCCTTTGTTCATAGATGATAGTGAATACAACTAACTCCCCCTTAGGATTTGAAACTCAAAGGATTGTATTCTGAATTTCTGGAATGGAATTTTCATTTGAATGAATGAATCATAATGATAAATCCCCCTTACTTAAGGATAGTTCTTCTTAGTTTAGAAATTTTCCTTCTCCCCCTTAGGAGTAGTTCTTTTTCTTTCTCCCCCTTTGTAATTTTCAAAAAGAATTGTGGGAATATAAAAAATAAAATACCTGAAACATTAGTAAAAAATAACACCAGATACAAAAAAACAGAGATTTCATTAGAGTTAAAAGAATTTTTTACAAGGAAAATAAAATGCAACAAAAGATCAGATTGAGTTCATTTTTCTTCCTTCTCCTTTGGAATTAACTTTTTCAAGAGATCTTTCAGCTTCTTCAAATCTTTCTGATCCTCATCAGCTTGCTTCTCAAAAGATGCGATCCTTTCTTGTTGAGCTTTCAACACCTCTGCTCAAGCCTTCATGGCCTCTTCCTGCATCTTCACTAACTCATCTTGCTTTATAAGATTTTCTTCGAGCTCAATCCGGAGATCTCTATGCCTTTTAAAATTTTGAGAAAGAGAGTTAACCTTATCATTCAAGTCCTTCACTTGTTTATTCTGAGAATTTTGCTCAAGGATTAGCTTCTCCTGAAGATTATTTATCTTTTCATCCTTGGTATCAAAATAATCTTTTACCTCATTCTGAAAATTATCAAACTCGACCAAGTCCTCATCCACCTTCTTTGACCAAAGGGTGATTTTGCTGCAAGATTTTCTATGAACATCATAATTGATGACAAAATTTCTCTGGTCAGCTTTAATTTTCACACACGTATCTATCACCATGGATAATGATTCCGATTTCTGATTTATACTATGTTAAAGCATTTGGAACCTTGAGTCTACGGTGGGAAAAATTGGAATGGTGTCCACCAATTTCTTCAGAGACTCAACAACAAAGTCATGACCCAAAGCTAATGACTCCGAATCTGATACCTTACTAGATGAATGCTCTTCTTTAACCTCTACTAGATTTCTTCTAAAAGAACCACCAAATTCTTTCTTCCTGATGATATCTTTTGTTGGTGTATCCATGAGCACTTTCTTACCTTTATAAGTTTTTGGAATGGGTTGATCATCTGGAGATTCTTCCTCACCCTCTAATAGTTGAACAATCTTGTCTTCATCTATTTTCTCATTTTCTTCTCCTTCCTCAAGAAAATTATTCTCATAGGTATCTTCCTCAGAAAATTCATACTCTTTCTCTTCCTCTTCATTATCATCATCTTTGTTACCTTGTTTCTCAACTCCCTTTCTCATAGTGAAAAGTTTTTCAGATTCATCCTTTTCTTGATAATCCTCAACTTGTTTAATTAGGTCATCTAGATCAGTACTTCCTTCTTCTACTTATTCTTCTTCATCTACTACTTCTTCTTCTCTTTCAACAACTTCTTCGTCTACTCTCTCAACAACTTCTTCTTCTATTCTTTCAACAACTTCTTTCTCTTTAAGCTTTTCTTGAGATAAATAGTTCTTTCTTGGGGTCTCTGGTAATGGTTCAGTAAGGAAAGTTTCTGGAATCAGAATCTGCTCAGAAGATATCTCTGTTGCTTTCAAAAGAGATTGAACAATCTCTTCTTCTGATATCTTCTTCTTCAATTTCTTTTCTTTTGCTTGTCTTTCGAACTCATCAAAATCTTTCTCTTTTAAGGCCTTGTCCTTAGCAGGATCTAATCCGAATTGAGGGTCCCCTTCTTTTCTCTTCTCCCTATCTTCCCTCCACTTAGAATCCACTTCATCTGGGTAGGATTTTTGTTTCTTTGGCATGGGTGGTGCAGATTGAGTTTCCTTAGCTTTATAAGTCTTGTCCTCAACCACCACTTCTTTCAACTTTCTCTTCTTCCCTGCCTTTTTAGGTGGTTCCAGAGTTTGTTGATCTTTCTGAGCTGCCTCAGCCTCTTCCTCTGGTAAAGGGTAGAATTATCCGGATTCAACAGAAAAACCCATCTTCATCCTCTTTAATGTATCATCACCAACCAACATTACCTTTCAATTTATTTTCTTGGAAGTGAAAGAAACTTTAAATGAATCATGACATCTGATAATAAGCTTAGAAAGCAAGGTCGGATACATTATGATCTGAGCTTTCAGATTCCCTTCTTTAATATTCTTAACTATAATCAAAACATGCCTCATCAAATTCAACTTCCTTAGATTTACCAAAAAATATAAGATGTATATATCACTCTTCTTGAGATTATCCTTATCACCCCTTCTCGGTACGAAAAAGCCTTGTACCCACAGCTGTAGAATCCAATTATTTAAAGATTGATGAGAAATATTAGCAGTCTTGGCATCTTTAAGTCCAAGGAATTTCAATGCCTTCACTTTGTTGAAACTTCCTTGCTCATCCGGAATCTTATGTGAACAAAACTTAGCTTCACCTTCATAAGATAGACCCACCAAGCTTGAAGCCTTGGTGTAAGAAAGCATATAAGTCTTCCTATAATACTTGAATGTAAACTTCTCTATGCTATATTCCTTAAGGAAGGAAACAGACTCGTAAAACTCAATAAGAAAATCTGTATAAATCGGATCCTGATTCTCTAGCTTTGATAAGAAAACATACCCATAACCATTCAATATGATATTCTTAGATATAAGAGAATCATACTTGCAGAAACTCAGATGCACTAACCTATCCCTATAAACTAACCATTTTGATATTGGATTTATAGTTGACATATCTTGAGAATTAGCTTCAACAGACATTCGGAATGAAGAGCTCTGGAAGATTCGGAACGGGCTTTAAGAAGGGACGCAGAACTTCAACACGCAAGAGCTTGATGATCGATGTGGGACAAACATCTGGGGTCCCCTTTATATAGGTGATGGATGTGACCTATGAGCTTCCAAAAACAATATAATGGTAGAAAAACTCTCTGATCCAATCTGACGGTTGAAAACATACCCGCAAAGAAATCTTGAATCCAATCTTTTGAGGTTTTAAAAAAAACAATCAGATTTAAGAAAACTAGAATCCAAAAATTTTAAAACTCATAGGAAAATACCAAAAAGAAAAATATGACTACGAAAACTTAAGTAAGGAAATCATACCTTTCAGATTATCTAGGAGGTTTATGCGTAATAGGTGATATTCTTCTTGAAGAAAAATTTGACTATGAAAAACTAACTACAAAAAAAATAAAGTTGAAAAAACTTTGAGTACCAAAACTCCAGTACAAAAAGTATGAGTACGAAAATCCTAGTACGAAAAGTATGAGTACGAAAAAATTTCAGTATGAAATGTATGAGTATGAAAAATTCTAGTTCGAAAAGTATGAGTACAAAAAAATTCAGTATGAAAAGTATAAGTATGAAAAATTTTCATTACGAAAAATCCGAGTACGAAAATTCTCATTACGAAAGTTCTAGTTCTGAAAATTTACATTATGATTATTTCAGTTCCAGTAGTAAAGTCTCATTACAAATATTCTGGTACAAAAAATTCATTAAGAAAGTCCTAGTACAAAAATTTCATTACGAAAATCTCTGTACGAAAATTTCATTATGAAAGTTCCAGTACGGAAATTTCATTAAGAAAGTCCCAGTACGAAAATTTCATTACGAAAGTTCCAGTACGAAAATTTCATTACGAATGTTCTAGTACAAAAATTTCATTACGAAAGTTCCAGTATGAAAATTTCATTACAAAAATTTTGAAAAATTCATTACAAAAAGTTTCGTTACGAAAGTTTGAAAAAATGACTACGAAAATATTGATTACAAAAGCTTGAAAAAAACTAACTATGAAAATTTTGATTACAAAAGCTTGAAAAAAACTGACTATGAAAATTTTGATTAGAAAATATTGAAAAACAAACTGACTACAAAAATTTTGATTAAAAAATCTTGAAAAAAACTGACTATGAAAATTTTGATTACAAAATCTTGAAAAAAAAACTGACTATGAAAATGTTGGTTATGCTAACAAGAAAATGTACCCCCCTATGAAAAAAGTTTATTATTATAAGGAGAACTGTTCAACAAGAAGTTAATAAAGGAAGATTACCTCACGGTTATTATTCCTAACTTCTGTTTAATGTATTAAAATATATCAGAGGGTAAAGATTTTGTGAAAATTTTAGCAAGTTGATCTTGCGCTCCGATAAACAGAAGAATGATATCTCCTTTTAGTGTGTGATCACTAAGAAAGTGATGCCTAATATATATTTGCTTTGCACGAGATTGATGCACAAGATTTTTACTAAGGGAAATGACACTTGCGTTATCACACAAAATTTGAGTCATAGTAAATCTCAATCCATAGTATGTGAGTGTGTGTTGCATCCACAACACTTGACCACAACAACTTCCAGCTGCTACATATTCGGCTTCAGAAGTGGAGAGTGCTACTGAGTGTTGCTTCTTGCAGGACCAAGAAAAAAATTAATCTCCTAAGAAATGACAAGTTATAGATGTACTTTTTTTATCCATTCTACATCCACCAAAGTCAGCATCCGAAAAGATTTTTAAAACAAAATCATTTCTAGAAGTATAAAATAATCCTAGATCCAAGGTTCTCTTTAAGTAGCGAAAAATTATTTTCACTGCCTTTAAATGAGATTCCTTAGGATTGGATTGATATTTGGCACATAAGCACACTGAAAACATTAAGTCTGGATGACTATCTGTTAGGTATAATAGGCTTCCTATCACACCTCTAAAAGATGTTTGATCTACCGGTTTCCCAGCGTCATCAAGATCAAGTGTGTTTGAGGTACCAATGGGAGTACTAATACTTTTAGTGTTGTCAAATCCATACTTAACTCACCCATCATACTCATTTCAAACTCATATTTCATTAGACTTGCAAAGGAATTAGTTAATGATTTCTGAGTTGAACCAAATATGATGTCATCAACATATATTTGAACAATCAAAACATTTTTCTTGTCTTTCTTTATAAAAAGGGTTGGATCTTCATTTCCGTTAACATAGTTATTTTGAAGCAAAAATCATGTAAGTCTATCATACCATGCTCATGGGGCTTGTTTAATACCATACAAAGATTTGGTAAGTCTAAAAACATGATCAGGATATTTTGTGTCTTCAAATCCAGGGGGTTGTTCAAAAAAACTTCCTCTTGAACATAACCGTTAAGAAAAGAACATTTGAAATCCATTCGAAAAAGTTTAAAATTAAATAATCCTGCAAAGGAAAGTAAGATATGAATAGATTCAAGTCTAGCTACTGGAGCATAGGTTTCTTCATAGTATATTCCCTCTTGCTGATTATAGCCTTTAGCAACTAGTCTAGCTTTATTTCTCACAATGAATCCATTTTCATCACACTTATTTCTAAAGACCCACTTTACTCCAATAACAGAAGTTTCCATAGGTCTTTCAACCAAGGTCCAGACTTTATTCCTTTCAAATTTATTTTGTTCATCTTGCATGGATTTTATCCCATCATCATCACCTAAATCTTCATTAGTGCTTTTTGGTTCCAATTGGGAAAGGAATGCTAGATGTTCTACATCATTTCTTAAGGATCTTATAGTCCTTATAGGTTGATTGAAATAACCAATATATACTATCACTGGGATTATTATTTAGAAACACCTGACTTGGGTTTTGTAAAACATGTTCATCAACATAGGGTAGGAAATATTCTGGGGTAAATGTTTCAGAATTATTTTCTTGAAAATTTTCTTTATCAGAAGGATCTTCTAACAAAGGTTGGTAATCAGTTTTTGAAAATAAATCCGAGGATGTAGGTTCAGATGATTTAAAAACAAAAGGATCATATTCATAAAATTTTACATGCACTGTTTCTTCAACAGTACAAGTGTTTTTGTTGAAAACTCTATAAGCCTTAAAAGTTTTGGAGTAGCCTAAGAAAATTCCTTCATCAAATTTTGGTGTGAATTTGTGTAAGTTATCTTTAGTATTCAGAATGAATACTTTGCATCAAAAAAACTTAAAGTAGGAAATTCTAAGTTTTCTACCATTCCATAACTCATAAAGAGTTTTATTAAGAAAAAGGTCTAATCAAAACTCGATTTATAGTATAACAAGAAGTACTTACCGATTCATCCCAGAAATTTATAGCTATAGAATATTCACTCAACATGGTTCTAGTTATCTCTTGAAGAATTATATTTCTTCATTTAACTACACCATTTTGTTAAGGAGTTCAAGGTGCTGAAAATTTGCGAGTAATACATTTTCTACTACAAAAAGATTCAAAATCAGAATTTTGAATTTCTCCTTCATGATCACTATGAATAGTTTTCAATGGATGGTTTTTCTCATTTTTAACTTGGGCTCTAAAACTTTTGAAATAAGAAAAAGCTTCAAACTTATTTGCTATAAAATTGACCCATGTAAATCTAGTGTAATCATCAACGAGAACAAAGACATAGTATTTTCCACCAATGCTTCCAGTTTGTGTTGGACCAAAAAGATCCATGTGCACCAATTGTAATGCATCAGTTGTTGAGACTTCACCGATTGATTTAAAACTATATTTATGTTTCTTTCCATATTGACAAGGATCAAAAACTTTAGAAGAATCAAATCTAAGCTCCGGTATATCCCTAACTAGTTTCTTCTTAGAGAGTTTACATAGGTTTATAAGGTTACAGTGACCTAGTATTCTATGACATAACCAAGAATGATCTTCCATTGCACTTAGGCAAGGTATGTCTTGGCTCCTAAGGTCTTCTAAGTTTAATGTGTAAACATTCTCTTGCCTATTGGCAGAGAGAATAAACTCTTCCTTGGAATTGTGTACTAATCAATTATCATTCCTAAAATTCATAAGGTAACCTTCATCACATAATTGACTTATGCTAATGAGGTTGTGCTTAAAAACCTTAACAAAAAAACGTTTGAAATCAAAGTTTTACCAAGAATAACAATATTACTTATACCAACAATTTCTCCCTGAGCATTATCTACGAAAGTTACTTTTCCTCCTTTCATCTTGATAATCTTTTCAAAATAGTTTTTTTACCAGTCATATGCTGGGAACATCCACTATCCATGTACCATGTATTGTTGTTGTTAATTCCTTTATCTTCCTAAGAAAAAGAAAAGAATTAGACTTTCGGAATCCAAACATGTTTGGATCCGAGATTTTCAGATAATAAAATTTTGGGCACCCACAACTTCTTAGAAAAATAAGCCTTATGAAAACCTAAAGATTGGGTTTTGTTTAAAGAAAAATTATTTTCTCAGTGACCACCACATTGACACTTGGTACAAAATGGGGCACTTTGAGGAACAAAATAATTGTTACTAAAAGTTGGTTTTGCATGGGTATAACCAAATCTGGATTTGTTTCTTAAAGGTCATATTTGTGAATACATCTTATCAAAATTTTCTTTACCTAAGGTAAAGTTCGACAAACACTTCTTTAAGGAAAATATTTCGGACTTGAGTTTTATAACCAAGTTTTTATCTTCAAAATAATTAGATTTCGAACTAGAGCTAGGCTCAAAAACACTTTTCTTAAAAATTACTTTTTCTAGATCTTTAGAAAGTTTATTTTTCCCAGAAAATAATTCCTAAAGAATTTTTGAAATACTTATAAAATCAATATTTTTCTTATCAAGATATTTAGAATGATCTGATATTTCTTTAGTAAGAATAATATTCCTAGAGTTTTCCTTATCAAGTTTTTTATTGAGTTTTGAATTCTCAATCCCAATAAGTTCAAAAAACCTAGAAACTTATTCATAGGTAGGTAAAGTATTTTCTTCATCAGAAGAGGATTCTTCATCTGAAGATTTATAATATTTACTATCATTGGAATTTAAAGAAACATTGGTCAATGATTCAGCATTGTGTACCTTAGCCATAATGCAATGATTATAAATAGGTAATCTGGCTATAAGACCAAGATTCTTCTGTCATGAAGATTCATAATCATAAGATTCATCTGAAGATTCACCACCACTGGCACTCCAAGTGTAATTAGCTTTCAGAACTTTCTTAGCTTTGGACTTGTAATACTTCTTTCTATTCCTTTTAGAATGACTTTATTTTCTTTCTTTTTTCTTGAGTGAAGGACAATCAGGTATTATGTGTCCATATCTCTTGCATTCATAGCGTGTGACTTCTGAATCTTTCTTATCCTTCCTTTCCTTCTTCTTATACTTGGATTGGAAATTTCATTGTCCAGCTATCTTGTTCATCCTTTGAGCAAGATTTACTAACTCATTCTCTGAGACTTCACTCTCACTAGATTCAGATTGGATAACAACCTTCTTAGATTTGGATCTAGTTACTCTCTCAGGAGTCTTAACTTTCATGTGATTTGATGTTGTAGTAAAATCAAAAGTACCATTCCCATTCTTCTTTTTGATGTTGTCAGTATCTCTTTTCATTCTTGTTTCATGTTGAAGAAGAGTTCCAAACAGCTCATCTAAGGAAATTTGAGTAACCTTCATGTTCTCATCAATTGTAGTTCTCTTTGATTCCCACTCATTGGGAATAATATCAATGATCTTTTCAACAAGAGATTCATCATCCATACCTTTCTCTCCCATAGATTGTAAGCTATTCACGATAGTCATATACCTTTGTTGCACATTACAAATGAGTTCTCCATATGGAAAGTTAAAACCATGATACTCAGCTCTAAGAATTTCTCTTCTAGTTTCAATCACTTTAGATGTACCAAAATGAGAAACTTCAAGTTTCTTCCATATACAGTTAGCTGTTTCACAAGAAGAAATTTGGTTATATATGTTCCTAGTCATTGAACATAGTAAAGTATTGCATACCTTATAGTTGAGTTGATAATCATGCTTCTCTTGGTTTGTGAATGTACTAACTTCCTTATTAGGAATTTGATAACCTCCAGTAAGCATAACAATATTTTCTACTCCAGTATTGATAATGAATGTCTTCATTCGATCTCTCTAAAACTCATAATCATTACCATCAAAAATTGGTGGTCTTGTAGGATTTATGTTGTCGATGGAACCAACATTGAATCCTGCCATCTTAAAAACATTCTACACAAAAAATTGTTAATAAAAAAAGTTCGCTTTCAAGGAGAATATTCCTAAGCAAGGAAACAATAAATAACAATGAAAAACTGAGCAAGAAAAACTTATATGTGAATATAAGTATTTCAGAGACCTCCTCTGATACCAATTGTATGTAACGCCCCGACCCTAGATACCCAGAGTCGGTGCATTATTACATAACATTGGAATGATCACAAAGGATCATGTCTCGAAAGACCGATTAGTTTAGTAGTCTTGGAAACACTTGATATATTCATAAGTCTTACATTACATCATAAGGTAAAAAAACTACAACAACATCTTGTCTTCATATCCCCTCATACTATCCCTGCAGGTCATTCATAAATTACTTCTTCACATCCTGGGAAAAATAAAACATTGAAAGGGGTGAGCTCAGATGCTCAGTAAGGATAACAATATAACAGAAGCTTTCATAGATAAGCATAAACACTTAAAACAATTTATAACTAAAACAAAATCCTTTTAAACATGAACTTCAACATAATATGGAAAAGATAAAATGAAATTATTCAATTTACTTATTCACATGGATATTCTACTAGTCGAACAATCGCATGCAATATCAATAACCACTTTCATAATGATGGAATGCATAATGCCAGACTATCATAACCACATAGTCAAGGCCTCGTGCCAAGACTACAAATAATATTTTTCCAAGGCCATGTGAAAAGATAGTAGTTTGTCTCATGAGACCTACCGATGAATCAAGGAGCTATAGAGGGATCCACCTATCACTTACTAAGTCTAATTCATTCCTCATATGAAAAGTTTTAAACATAACATAAACATTCGTATTAAAAATAGCATACGAAATGTAAATACTTTATCCACAAACCATGAATGGTATAAAAATAACACATCCACAGTCAAACATAACTCATTTGATACAATATGGAAGATTGTATTGTATCATATTAACCTCAATTGAGAATGATGAAGGATATTGACAAAGATGAAAATAATCATCAAATCAATTAGAGTGAAATATCCCCATTTTTCTTGAAATCATTTAAAAGTCATAGTATTTGTCAAGAATCCATTTAAAATAGATTTTATAATCAAAGTGTCCCATACCACTTTGAAACTTTTAAAAAGAATTTTTATTTTTAAACTTTAATTTCCATATAAATAAATCCTTAAAACCATTTTTAAAACATGGACATTAATGGGAAAGATTTAGAATATTCAATCTTTAAAACACTTAAAAATGTATTTTAGTTAGAGTTTCTAACCAAAAGAGAGACACTTTAATACAAATAATTGATGTAATCAAAACATTATAATATCATAAGAATAAAGGGATTCATGATATAATATGTTAAAGTACATTATATACACCATATAAAAGTGATTTGGCGTATAACAACAAAGAAGTCTCAATGGAATGTAAATTGAGAGGAATTCTATTATAAAGACCATATACTTTGGTTAAGGATAAATCAACGACATAATTATGTGTGAAAAATATAAATACACTCAATATGATTGGATATTTAGTGTAAATCAATCAGATGACATTCGCAAATATTCTTGTAAAAACAACACCAATGAATTGGATATTTAACTCAACAAATGGAGATTGAGTTAAAATTACTCTTATCAAGTCCATACGGATGACTTGAGAATTTATCAATGGAGTGATTATGTGTATAAAAATTATATCCACAGAAAGGGGAGTGGAAATTATGACATAGTCAAATGAATAGTGATTCTACAAATAATCTTGGAGTAAAATAATCAATGAAGCATGCGTAAAGCCGAATGAGTGGAAATTGAAATTTAAAATTCCCTTATTGATTTTGTAACATACAAAACATACACCCATGAAAGAATTATAATATAATGATGCGGTAAATATACATGAATTAAAGTATATTACACAATGAATACAAACATGGGCAGTACACACACCACATGTAATAAATAAGTTTTGAACAATGGAATTCTCATGGAATTAAAAGTGAGATAAGAAACCCCTTACTTTGTACTTTTTCCTTGGTCGATGGTAGTTTGACCTCCTGTATAATGCTAAAATAATTTTTATTGAATTATAAAATAATAATTTACATTAATATGATATCATATATGATCTTTTAACATTGATTTGTTTATAATATCTTAGTATTATCGTCATTTCGGGTGTTAACTTACTCGTTTTCCTTTATATTATTTGTTACGTAATCCATGTTTGTTATGGATAGGTTGTATATTATTAATATCCATAATTATATCAAGTCCTTAAAAATTATTTTTAAATCATCAAATGATAATTATACTTGAATGGATACGATGGAGAATGAATCTCATCGCTTTCGTGGAGACGGTAGTCCGTACGTACGCACGAGCGACAATATCATTCTTTTGATGTTAAAATAAAATATAATTGGATGGTATATCATATAGACAGAATAATTATCATGTTATATTTACTATTTACATGAATTACACATCATTATTATACCCATCCAAATAATAATTTATTGAATAACAATTACACCATGACGTGGAGACGGTAACCCGTACGCACGCACGTATGGTGACATATTATTGAAAGGATGGATAGAATACTGAATATGGTTGTACCATATTTATAATAACATCACATTATATATAAGATAATGGAGTTATTATTTTAGAATGGTAATAACAAATAAAGAATAAGTGAAAGAAGAAAGGAACTTGAAAAAGGGTGTTGAAATCATTACCTCTTCTTCGGGTTCTTCCTTTTGATTTGATCAAAATAGATATTAGGTTGGCTTTATGATCAAACTAAGGCCTCTAGGTTGTAGTGAGGGAAGTTTATAGAGTATTTGGGCAGAGTTTGTCTGAACCAAAAAGCTTTGAAAGTGTGAGTTAATGAGAAGGGAGAGTGCCCTTTTATAAGAGGGGTGAGGGGCACCTTTGGAAAAGCTAGAAATATTATTTTATAATAAATTCATATTCGGTTTCTAATGGCTCCAAAGTGTATTATTAAACTTTTATGGTGGGGATAGGTTGAAAACCAATAAACAAATATAATTTAGACAGGTTTGGTTTACTATATTAACCTTATCATTAAGTATTAACTCTTAGTTAATTAGTTTCACTTTTACAATGTCTCTTTGTATTTTTATATTATATGGTTAATAAAATTACTATATACATCCAAGAGACCCCAAGTGGTCCATTAATGATATACCTATCATAATATAAGTATCTTGGCCTAACATTTGATTTTTAGGAATTTAATATCAATTAATAATAAAATATTGTTTTTTAAAAACTCTTTTATGTCAATTTTGAAACTATTCAATAATTGATTTTTGTGAAACTCAAAACAGAATGATTAATTCAAAAAAAGTCCATTAAATCAATCCTAATATGTCATATTAACCTATAAAATTAGTTTAATTCATAAAAATCCTCAAATTATATTTATTTGGGTATCTAAAATATCAATCATTTTAATTTTTCATTATTATGGTAATTACCACATCACCATTGTGTCATAACTAAATTAAATTATTTAATATCTAAAAATTATAAATAAAATACCATTATGTAGGAAATATGTTTATAGTTCTAATGATTATTTATAGTCGAAATTCCAACATATATAACCTTATGTAACAATTGTTTTTCTAAAAGATATATTCTTGTGTCATTTTTGTATTCATTTTAACTTAATTAAAATAAAGTGTCCCTATCACTTAAAAGTGGATCCATGGGGTCCCAAAATCGACCCAAAAATTCCCATGGTCGGAAATGTATCAACCAATAAGGCAAGGACACGTTTTAGGGTAATTTTTTATTATTATAATATTATTTTTTAACCCTTATTTACTGGATTTACCCTTTAACCATGGTAAATAAAATATTTACCGAAGTAATTATTCAAAATGTCTAAAAATAAAAGTTACCTATTTACACAATTTGAACATCCTGATTCAAAATATGGAATCCATTTTTCCAAATTCAAAACACATAAGTGGAAGAAATTAATTTAAAATTAATTCTTGTTGTTAAAACAAAAACCGTGTTTTTAAGAGATAATAACTATCAAAAGATTGGCACTTGTTTATGTCTGGTTTAATTGTGAAATTATGTCCAATGACAAACATTGAATTAAATGGTCAAAATATATTCTAAATATATTTTAAAACCACTCAAATTCATAATTTATCAATATTAATTATTTCGATTAAAAAAGTTGTTTTTAATTAAAATTTAGTAATTTTCACTATTCATCAAAATATGAAAGTTATTCGAAAAGTACCAAAATTTCACCCTAGGATAATTTTGATATTTTGAATCCAAAAATGAAGTCCATTTTGAGAGATAGAATTTATAAAATTTCAAAAATTAGGTATTACTATTCATAATGGCTAGTTTGATTGGTTGTAGTGTGTTAGAATCTCGAAGTTGCGTACAATGCACGTCATTACATTATTCAAAGGGAAACGTGCCGTGGAATATTGGGGTGTTACATTCTCCCCTCCTTCAATAAATTGTTTCCTCACAATTTTTTTTAAAATTTGGCTTGAGAATATAATGGAATATCCCACATCGGAAAAAGAGTCAATAAAACTATCACTTCAAAAGAAAGGAAGAGATGTATAAAGGTCACCCAAGATAACCCATACTAGGATTCCATGTAAGAAAACATGGATATGGATGATAAAATAAGTGTTTAGTTCTGATGGAGAGGGATAAAAAACATGATCAGGAGAAATTTAACAATAAGAAAATCACAAACTTGCGTTGGGACAAACGATCCTTAGTCTCCCAGTAGGAAAAGTAAACGTACAACATTTTTTTGTTTTAAGTTACATTACATAAGGACGAGGAATTAATTTATGATATTGACTAAGAACATAAATAGATATAATTACTTTTTAAGTAGAGTTTCATTCTTTAATAACTTTATACCACTAACTCATTTTTTTTGAACAATGAGTATTCAAGAAGACTTGGTCACAATGGAAGAGCTAGACTAAAATTCTATAGAAATACATGATCCATGTAGGATAAACTATATATTTACCTTGTATTTAGAGATTAATCAAAAAAATGGTTAGTATAATATCTGATGACCCCCCAAATGGATATTCCATTAGAGAAAAAAAATACTAATCTTAATTTCTAAAATTAAACCATCAATACCCCAAAGTTAAATAAATACCATTCAATAATCAATTGTCCTTAAAATCCTTCAATATAATCCAAACTTATATTGAAGCTCAAAACTTATAAGAATGTAGTCTTCCACGTTAAATTGTATCTCCAAATGACATTAATTACTCTTAAAGTCACATACTTAAATGTAATTAACCTAATCATTTCCATAAAAAATACAAATCACTATAAACCCACAATAAAAAAATAGATAAAAATACACCATTACTCCTCAAATGAAATCCAATACTATTCTATTTTCCATACAACAAAGCGAACAACTTCCAAAATAACATTTATCACTTAATTACCAAATCATTTTCCTATACTAAGGGTATTCATTTGATAAGACATAAGATCCCAAATCAAATTATTAATGATCAATAAAATCATTTAACTAAAAATAATAGTCACACTAACCAGGGACTTCACGTAGTCCAGTGGTAGGCGATAAATCCCAATCACACTTTGGTTGTGGGTTCAATTCCTACAGCTTTGTCCGACGCGATGGGTTGTCACACAGTCTGTGTGTTTTCCTTTTTCAAAAAATATATTTTATAACATTACCGAAATGAGATAAATTCCTCAAAATAACCATCCCATAATTTAACCACAAATCTTATCTCATACCTTGCATTTTAATCCCAAATTATAATAACTTATAATTTCCTCAAACCCAACTATCATATAAAACCAAATGGTAATTTATAACTATATTCACAAGAGAAAAGATAATTCTTCCTCAAATATCATTCTCACATGGAAAACTACAGGGATAAAAAAATACAAGAGAAAATTATTCCAAATTAAACCCATCAATAAGGATCACTAATACTTTTTAAACATTTATCCAACCATTTATTTCAACATAGATTCTTATTTGACCAAGAAAATATCCTATAGAATAGGGCATTCACTCAGGTAATGGCCAGGTCCCCTACATTTATGGAAAATGACTGTAAATGGACTACTGGGACCATTTTTATCTTCTTCTATAGTACTCTTCATTTTTCTTTGGCAATTCTTCACTTTATGACCTTCCTTCCCGCATGTAAAACATTTCTTTGTCCCATTAATACACTTTCCTGGGTGTCTCCTTCCACATTTCTTGCATGATGGAATTTGAGGATTCCTTTCTCCATGGTCTCTACTACTGGAGCTCTTATCATTCATCACCTTTCTCTTCTTTTTTGAGTCTGAGAATTGGTTAATATATATATTGTTGATCATATTTTTGGAAAATTGATTTGGCATAAAGATGACATCTTTTATGCCTATCAACATTCCATTTTGTTTCTCATTTCCACCACCGTTCCCACCTTGTACATCATTCTCAAAGTCACTATGACTTCCTTGGAATCCAGCCATTGACTAAAACCAGAAAGCATTGTGTGAGTAACAGTAGTCATAAAATCATTTAGAGATTAACATGTCACCATATTCTCAATTTGAAACACATTAGGATTAACCAAGGTTATTTACTCTCATCTTATATATTTTATACTTCAAATCGGTTATTAAAGAAAATTTAAATTATCCTAATCATATCCCCCAGGAGTGTCGTAACCAAGAGTGTAGCAAGGCCCGTTGTCATGCACCAGTTCCCGTTCGAGTCTAGCTCAAAGCGGTGTTTTCGAGTTTTACCCCTATGTACATCTATTCCAAAGACACCTCTACCTGTTCGTATCTAGAAAAGGATGTATTTCTCAGAAAACTCACAAAATCTCTACAATACCAAAATTCTAGGAAGTTCTTCTATACTAATCCTCAAAGTTCATCTTAGGTCTACGTGCTCTAACCAGAGTTTATCTAAATCTAGCTTCCAAGGTTTGTACTAAACTTCCTCTGATACCAACTGTAACGCCCCGGCCCTAGATACCCAGAGTCGGTGCATTATTACATAACATTGACATGATCACAAAGGATCAAGTCTCGAAAGACCTATTAGTTTAGTAGTCTTGGAAACACTAGATACATTCATAAGTCTTACATTAAATCTTATGGTAAAAAAACTACAACAACATCTTTTCTTCATATCCCCTCATACTATCCCTGCAGGTCATTCATAAATTACTTCTTCACATCCTGGGAAAAATAAAACATTGAAAGGGGTGATCTCAGATGCTCAGTAAGGATACCAATATAGCATAAGCTTTCATAGATAAGCATAAACACTTAAAGAAATTTATATCTAAAACAAAATCCTTTTAAACGTGAACTTCAGCATAATATGGAAAAGATAAAATGAAAAAATTCCATTTACTTATTCACATGGATATTCTACTAGTCGAACCATCACATGCAATATCAATAACCACTTTCATAATGATAGAATGCATAATGCCAGACTATCATAACCACATAGCCAAGGCCTCGTGCCAAGACTACAAATAATATTTTGCAAAGGCCTTGTTCCAAGACACTAGTTTGTCTCATGAGACCTACCGATGCATCGAGGAGCTATAGAGGGCTCCACCCGTCACTTACTAAGTCCAATTCATTCCTCATATGAAAAGTTTTAAACATAACATAAACATTCGTATTAAAACTAGCATACGAAATGTAAATACTTTATCCACAAACCATGAATGGTATAAAAATATCACATCCACAGTCAAACATAACTCATTTGATATAATATGGAAGATTGTATTGTATCATATTAACCTCAATTTACAATGATGAAGGATATTGACATAGATGAAAATAATCATCAAAACAATCAGAGTGAAATATCCCCCTTTTTCTTGAAATCATTTAAAAGTCACACTATTTGTCAAGAATCCATTTAAAATAGATTTTAGAATCAAAGTGTCCCATACCACTTTGAAACTTTTAAAAGGAATTTTGATTTTAAAACTTTAATGTCCACATAAATAAATCCTTAAAACAATTTTAAAACATGGACATTAATGAGAAAGATTTAGAATAATCAATCTTTAAAACACTTAAAAATGTATTTTAGTTAGAGTTTCTAACCAAAAGAGAGACACTTGAGTAAAAATAATTGGGGTAATATAAACTTTATAATATCATGAGAATAAAGGGATTCATGATACACTATGTAAAAGTACATTATATACACCATATAAAAGTGATTTGGTGTATAACAACAAAGAAGTCTCAATAGAATGTAAATTGAGATGAATTATCTTATAAAGACCATATCCTTTGGTTAAGGATAAATCAATGACATAATTATGTGTGAAAAAAATAAATACACTCAATATTATTGGATATTTAGTGTAAATCAATCAGATTACATTCACACATATTCTTGTAAAAACAACACCAATGAATTGGATATTTAACTCAACAAATGGAGATTGAGATAAAATTACTCTTATCAAGTTCATAATGATGACTTGAGAATTTATCAATGGAGTGATTATGTGTATAAAAATTATATCCACAGAAAGGGGAGTGGAAATTATGACATAATCAAATGAATAGTTATTATACACATAATCTTGGAGTAAAATAATCAATGAAGTATGCCTAAAGCCGAATGAGTCGAGATTGAAATTTCAAATTCCCTTATTGATTTGGTAACATAAAAAACATACACCAATGAAATAAGTATAATAAAATGATGATGTAAATATAAATGAGTTAAATTATATTACACAATGAATACAAACATGGGCAGTACACACACCACATGTAATAAATAAGTGGTGAACAATGGAATTCTCACGGAATTAAAAGTGAGATAAGAAACCCCTTTTTACTTTTTCCTTGGTCGAAGGTAGGTTAACCTCCTTTATAATGGTTAAATAATAGTTATTGAATTATACAAGAATTATTTACATTAATATGATATCATATATGATCTTTTAATATTGATTTGTTAATAATATCTTAGTATTATCGTCATTTCGGGTGTTAACTTACTCGCTTTCCTTTATATTATTTGTTACGTAAGCCATGTTTGTTATGGATAGGTTGTATATTATTAATATCCATAATTATATCAAGTCCTTAAAAATTGTTTTTAAATCATCAAATGATAATTATACTTGAATGGATACGATTGAGAATGAATCTCATCGCTTTCGTGGAGACGGTAGTCCGTACGTACGCCCGAGCGACAATATCATTCTTTTGATGTTAAAATAATATATAATTGGATGGTATATCATATAAACAGAATAATTATCATGTTATATTTATTATTTATATGAATTACACATCATTATTATACCCATCCAAATAATAATTTATTGAATAACAATTACACCACGACGTGGAGACGGTAAGCCGTACGTACGCACGTATGGTGACATGTTATTCAAAGGATGGATAGAATACTAAATATGGTTGTACCATATTTATAATAACATCACAGTATATATAATATACTGGATTTATTATTTTAGAATGGTAATAACAAAGAAAGAAGAAGTGGAAGAAGAAAGGAACTTGAAAAAGGGTGGTGAAATCATTACCTCTTCTTCGGGTTCTTCCTTTTGATTTGATCAAAAGGGATCATAGGTTGGATTAATGATCAAACTAAGGCCTCTAGGTTGTAGTGAGGGAAGTTGAGAGAGTATTTGGGTAGTGGTTGGTCGAACCAAAAAGCTTTGAAGGCGTGAGTTAATGAGAAGAGAGAGTTCCCTTTTATAAGAGGGGTGAGGGGTACCTTTGGAAAAGGTAGAAATATTATTTTATAATAAATTCATATTCAGTTTATAATGGCTCCAAAGTAGATTATTTAAATTTTAAGGTGGGGAGAGGTCGAAAAACACTCAACCAATAGAATTTAAAAAGGTTTGGGTTACTATATTAACCTTATCATTAAGTATTAACTCTTAGTTAATTAGTTTCACTTTTACAATGTCTCTTTGTATGTTTATATTATATGGTTAATAAACTTACTATATACATCCAAGAGAACCCCAAGTGGTCCATTAATAATACAAATATCATGATATAAGTCTATTGGCCTAACCTTAGATTTTTAGGAATTTAATATCAATTAATAATATAATATTTGTTTTAAAATCTCGTTTATGTCAATTTTGACACTATTCAATAATTGATTTTTTTGAAACTCATAACTGAATGATTACTTCGAAAACAGTCAATTAAATAAATCCTAATATGTCATAGTAACCTAGAAAATTAGTTTAATTCATAAAAAGTCTCAAATTATATTTATTTGGGTATCTACAATATCAATCATTTTAATTTTTCATTATTATGGTAATTACTGCATCACCATTGTGTCATAACTAAATTACATTATTTAATGTCTAAAAATTATAAATAAAATACCATTATGTAGGAAATATTTTTAGATTTCTAATGAATATTTATAGTCTAAAATCCAGTATATATAATCCTACGTAACAATTTTTTTGCTAAAAGATATATTCTTGTGTCATTTTTGTATTCATTTTAACTTAATTAAAATAGAGTGTCCCTATCACTTACAAGTGGCTCCATGGGGTCCCAAAATCGACCCAAAGATGCCCATGGCCGGAAATGTATCAACCAATAAGGTTAGGACACGTTTTATGGTAATTTTTTATTATTATAATATTAATTTTTTACCCTTATTTACCGGATTTACCCTTTAACCATGGTAAATAAAATATTTACCGAAGTAATTATTCAAAATTTCTAAAAATAAAAGTTACCTATTTACACAATTTGAAAATCCTAATTCCAAATATGGAATCCATTTTTCCAAATTCAAAACACAGAAGTGACATAAATTAATTTAAAATTAATTCCCGTTGTTAAAACAAAAAGCGTGTTTTTAAGAGATAATAACTATCAAAAGATTGGTACTTTTTTATGTCTGGTTTAATTGTGAAATTATGTCAAATGACAAACATTGTATTAAATGGTAAAAATATATTCTAAATATACATTAAAACCACTCAAATTCATAATTTATCAATATTAATTATTTTGATTAAAAAAGTTATTTTTAATTAAAATTTAGTAATTTTCACTATTCATCAAAATATGAAAGTTATCCGAAAAGTACCAAAATTTCACCCTAGGATAATCTCGATATTCTGAATGCAAAAATGAAGTCCATTTTGAGAGATATAATTTATAAAATTTCAAAAATTAGGTATTACTATTCATAACGGCTAGTTTGATTGGTTGTGGTGTGTTAGAATCTCAAAGTTGCGTACAATGCACATCATTGCGTTATTCAAAGGGAAACGTGCCATGGATGCTTGGGGTGTTACATTGTAGGATCGAAATAATGATGTAGATGATCAATATACAAGAGGGGGGTGAATTGTATACTTTAAAATTTTCCTTAAACAAGGAAAGATCTAATTTTAACAAAGTTAAACTAAGAAAATTCACAACACCTCTAACACCAATTGAAATATTGAGTCAAAGTATGAAGTTAAAAACTTCTAGTTCTATATATTTGCTTAAATCTAGAAATTAATTCCAAAAAACCGGTTCTGAAAATATGGATCTGGAAATTGAAACTTAACCAAAGTTTACAATATGAGATTCTCCCTTAAAGAGTATATAATCTAAATGAATCAGAGTACAAGTGTAAGGAAATATAATAAGGTTATACTTTCCTTACAATACAAAATACAGCGGAAAAAACTTGTAAAAAAACAAGTAACAAGATATAAATCTTTTAACCCAAAGAGAAGGGTATCCAACAACCTTGGATAAAGGTCCCTGGATTTATACTTTCAAGAAAGTCTGTCTTTCCCACACCCGGGTAAGCCCTCGATACGAAGATCAGAGTCTCTATCTTACTATCCCCGCAAGCACCAAACTTCAAGGTAGTTGGAACCTCTGTCTTCCTCATCAAGAAAGCCCTCGAACTTCAAGGTAGTCGGCACCTCTATCTTCCTATCCCCAGAAGCCCTCAAAAGTAATCACCAACATTTGGAGTCACACAAAGCAATATGAACGAGCAGTTCAGTACGCACAAGGAATGAAAATCTTCTGTCTCTAGAAATCACCTAAATAGTGTGTGGTCTCTAGATTGATCAACTTGTTCAATCGTTATTGAGATCTTTCAAATGAGCTCCAATTTATAGGCTCAATTGGAATGGTCGGCTCCCTCCTCCAACAGTCATATTTTCCTTAAATTTCGGAGGGACCTGTACACGTGTTACTCAAACAACAGTTAGTTAGAAACAGAATGGACAACATCGTTTTATTACAAAACATGTGTAACTGAAGGCACAACATCGTTTTATAATGAAACGAGTGTAATCATAAGAAAAACTGAAATTTGGAATGTAAGAAAATAAAAGTTCGGAGTCTAACCAAAATGGAATTCGGAGTCTATAATAAAAATATATTCAGATTATATTTTGTAGGAATTCAAACCTAAATTCTATAGAAATCTGGAGTCTGGTTTCATCAGAATTCGGAACCAGAACATACAAATTTTGGAGTCAGAGTTCATGGGAATTCGGAGTCAGAACTCATAAGAGTTCAGAGTTTGAATTCATAGAACTTGGAGTCAGAACTTAGATAAATTCGTAATCAGAATTCGGAGTTGAACTACATGAGATTTCGTATCCATAATTTGGAATGGAAATTCATTAGAGTTCATATCTAGAATTCATAGTGGAACTTCATTAGTGTTCGTATCCAGAATTCGGAGTGGAACTTCATTACAGTTCATATCCAGAATTCAGAGTGGAACTTCATTACAGTTCATATCCAGAATTCAGAGTGGAACTTCATTACAGTTCATATCCAGAATTCGGAGTGGAACTTCATTACAGTTCATATCTAGAATTCGTAGTGGAACTTCATTACAGTTCATATCTGTAATTCGGATCCTAAAAGAGAATGCTTCATATCTAAGTATTGAATGATTCTGAGGTTTTTTATATGAATCTGATTTCTATAATTAAGAAAAATATTGGTTTGAACAATGGAAACATGGTAGGGGTAAATTCCTTTGAGAATAAAATTTTCCTTATATAAGAAAAATGTAGATTTTCTTAAGTATAAGGTGTTTGTGATTTTCAAAACAAGAAGGAATGGAAAAAGTCATAAGGAAAACCTTATTGACTTAATAAGTATTGGTGTAGTGATAAGCCTCTTTTTCAACTCCATGAAACAGTCTTCACATTCCTGTGTCCAGAAGAACTTTACTCCCTTCCGTGTCAGCTTGGTCATTGGGTTTGACAATTGTGAAAAGTTCTTTATGAATCATCGATAATACCAAGATAGACCTAAAAAGTTACAGATCTCCATTACAGAAGTTGGCGTCGACCACTCTTCAATTGCCTTCATCTTGGAAGGGTCCATAGATATCCCTTTCCTGGTGATAACATGCCCCAAGAATGATACTTCCTCCATCTAGAACTCACATTTACTGTACTTTGCATACAACTTCTCCCTTCACAAAGTCTTTAACACAGTTTCCAAATGCTCCTCATGTTCCTCCTTGCTCTTGGAGTATATCAGAATATCATCAATAAAGACCACCAAATATTTGTCAAGGTAATCTCTAAAGACTCTATTCATTAAATCCATGAAAATTTATGGAGCATTTGTGAGTCCGAAGGCCATCACTATGAACTCATAGTGTCCATACCTCGTTTGAAAGGCAGTCTTGGGAATATCTTCCTTCCTCACCATTAGTTGGTGATATCTCGACTGAAGGTCCACTTTAGAGAAATAACTGGCCCCACAGAGCTGATCGAACAAGTCATCTACCCATGGAAGGGGATACTTGTTCTTTATAGTGATTTTATTGAGCTCACAATAATCAATGCAGAGGGGCATTGATCCATACTTCTTCTTGATGAAGCGGACTGGATCACCCCACGGTGAAGCACTCGGGCATATAAAACCCTTCTTTATATTCTCCTAAAACTACTTCTTCAGCTCTTCTAGATCTACAGTGGCCATTCTATAAGGTGTCTTTGAGAATGGAAGAGATCCAGGGATAAGTTCAATTGAGAACTCAACCTCTCAGTCAGGAAGAAGACTAGGAAACTCTTTGGGGAATACATTAGTGTAATCCCTGATGATGGGAATGTCTTTAAGCATTATTCTCTCCTTTGTATCAATAATTTGAGTTAGATATGCATGCTCATAAGGCAGCAATATCCACAATTGAGACGATGATTCGAAAGAAGACTCATCTTCCTCCTTGCGCTTGTAATGAATCAGAGGATGCTTCGGGATGTGAAGAGTAATCTCCCTTTCCCGATAGTTGATATTGTCTTTGTATAAAGATAGCCAATCCATGCCCAAGATACTATTGAACTCCATTAAAGGAAGCATGAAAAGATTTTATAGGAGGTTCAGTCCACAAATGTTAACCGGGGAGGAGTTATAAACCATAGACGCAACAATTTCCCCATTCTCTATTCTCACAGAAATCTTTTCCCCAAAATTTTAAGGTGGTGTTTGAATAGTTCTACTAAACTTGCAAGATATGAAAGAATGCATAGAACCGGAATCAAATAGTACGTTATCTATTCTTGAATGAATAACAAGCGTACTTGTCACCACGTAATTTTCCGACCCCACCTCTGTAGTAGTGATATCATAAGACCTTACTTATTGCCTTGGAGGTTGTTGCTGATTGCCTCCTACTACCCTAAGATTAGGGAAATTGTTTGCATAATGCCCAAGATCGTTGCAGTTATAACACTACACTGCCGGCTGAGTGTTGATCTGAACCTTCCTTTCTTCTTCAACATTAGTGGTATTTTTCATATCCCTTCGGCAATTCTTGGCTAGATGACCAAACCTTCCGCATTTGAATCAATTATTAGTTCCCTTGATACAGTCACCAAGATGCTTCTTCCCACAATTTTTGAAAATGGGAAAGTGAGGCTTCTTTCCATCATGGGATTTGTTTGATGAACCACCCATGTTGTTCTCTATTTTCCGCTTATTTTCACTAGGCCCATGAGACCACTGAGAGTCTCCAATTTTCATTTCAACCTTGAGGTCACAATGGAAAATATACTCATAGCTGTCGAAGTCTCGAATTGCCAACACTTTTCGTAGACTCGGCTTTAGTCCGCTAAAGAAGTGATCCACCATGCTTTCAATGTTCATGACAAAGCCAGAGGCATACCTTGAAAGCCTTGTAAAGTTCACTTCATACACCCCGATGGACTCATCTTCCTTCTGATTGAGTCCATGGAACTCTCTTTCCGTATTGAGACGAAGGTTTCAAGGAAAAAATTTGTTGAAAAACATCCTCTTGAATTCCTCCCATTCTATGGAATCAATTTCCTCTTGGAATTTTTTATTCTTCATCAGTTTCCACCAATGATCAGCTTCCCCATCAAAACGACATACTTCCAGTACAACTTTATCTTCTTCCGAGCACTGGAGGACATAGAAAATATTTTCAATGGAGTTAATCCATTGTTCTACAAGGAGGGGATCAGAAGACCATCTAAACATGGGAGGTCGTTACTGCATGAAGGATTATATGACAACTTTCTCTTTTCTTGGAGGAGGGGGACATTCCACCTAATTCATGTTATTATTCATAACTCGAGCTAGCTGAGCAAGTACTTCCATGAAGTTTTTAGAACCCGATTCCATCACATCAGGCATATCATTAGGGAAATCATCACATTGCCTATCACATTGGTTATTGGAATGTGTTCTTCTATTTCCTGCCATAAACTAAGAAAAAGAAAGTATAATTAAAGGTCCCGAATACTTAGCTATTGAGCATAAAAAGGAAACTTTGAACATTAAAGGATAAAATTATAAAGAATAATTACATCCTAACTTGTGACTCCTTAGGTTTATATCCACGTTATCATCGATCTATTTCTTAACCTATATTATTATGGGATTTTTTTCTTTTTTTCCCTTAATAATGGTTTTTATTAAGCTCGTGAATCTACAAAAGCATATCCCCTGGGAGTGTCATAACCAAGAGTGAAGCAGGGCCTGTTATCGTGCACTAGTTCCCATTCGAGTCTATCTCAAAGCAGTGTTTTCGGGTTTTACCCCTAGATACATCTGTGACAGAGTCAACTCTACCTACTCGTATCTAAATGGGGATGTATTTTCATAATAAACCACTTACTCTATACTAACCAAAATTTAGGACTGTTTTCTTATACTTAGTCTGATGCTTAAGGTTCTCACTAAGGTTCTCTATTCCTAATCTCCAAAAATTACTAGACCATCCTCTGATACCAATTATAGTGACCCAAGCCTTTTACATAAAACATTTCATGATTTTATGCATATTTAATCATTAGAGTACAAGCTAACGATGATTAAGTCTAGTGTCTTGGAAGACGAGGTACATATGACATAAAACATGGGGATAAAAAAAAAATCTTTATTTAATCTCCATAATGATCTTATAACTTCCTTTGAGCTCTTACATCTACATAGGGTACCCTGGGGAACACATGAACAAATGGATGAGCTAAAAATCCCAGTAAGGGAATGTATACAAGGATACATCTCAAGCACATGAGTTAAGAGGCATGACATAATGATATCCAAAGCATGAAACTTATAAAGTCATTTAATATTAGCATGGGATCATATAAACATGGAATCATATAAATGTTTTAGAATCATAAATCATATCTTTATTACAGGTCAAGGCTAACCGCCAATCCCATTTACGATTTCAATACGGGTCAAGGCTAACCGCCAATCCCGTTTCACATCGCAACTCATGAAAATTATCCTCACCCAATGCATTGAAGTGCTATCTGGGTGCACCCATCTCAACATTTTCATGAATATTCTTGCCACATAAATATTCTTACCACATATATAATCATACATAATAAACCATACATAAACATAAGGTCACCCATGGAATGAATTGGGTACCACAATCATGACATAAAACATATCCAATGGGATTATCATGAAAGTGTCCATGAAAGAAAATTATTAGAACATACATGGATGTTAATAGGTTAAAATAGGCATATAACATGGTAAGTGGTTTCAAATAGAAGTGACATCATATTAGAAATTTATTTTAGAAACATTAGCATTAAAAAAAATTTTGTGCGGTTTTAAGGAAAACACTCTAGAGCTTTTCAAATAGATAAAAGGAAATTCTTTTATATAAAACCATAATTGAACCAAGAAGGATTTAATAATAAAAATAATTATTTTATAAACACAATGGTGTCTTAAAACAGATTATAGAGTGAACTTTAAATTTGGGTAAAAATTTAGGAAGTCCCCTTAAAACAGGTTTGCTTATTGGAAAGTTCTAAGGAGGGAATCTTTCAAAAACATGTATATCCCCGAAAGAAAGTGATGAAAGGGTATTGATATTAGAATATTTTACAACTATACATAATTCATAAGATTCACATAAATAGATATGAAAAAACCATTTTTAAATAATGATAAGGCAACCCTAAATATTGAAGAAGGTTTGGTTAGAATTTGTTACGATTTTACCAGCACGGTGTCGAGTGTACTTAAGAGGGATTGATGAGAGAGAGAAGAGGTTTCTCATAACTTATACCTCATGAGGGAAGTATGGGTGAGTTTATAAATAATACCCCATCATTTGGAATTATACATAAAATATATAACATAGAGGACAATCTTGATTAAGAATGAAAAGGAGAGGATCCCTTACCTTAAATCTGTTGGTGTTCTCCACTTGTTATTAACGACCTGAATAAAAAAATTAGTCTTATTAATTAATAATTCCAGAAACTCTTATATATTCAATTTATTTATTATAACCCTTTTTAGTTCATTCAAATCCTTTTTGATTAGTTACAAGGTCCAGTTTCATTGTTTGGCCTCGTTTGTTTACTTGGCTTTAAAAGTTCGGTTCACTTATATTCATGTTTGGATTATATAAAAGAGGATAGTGGTTGTCCAGAATTGAATTTATATTCTTTAGTTAATATACAATATATTACATGGTTTTAGTTTTAATTAGGTTACTTATAGTGATGTCTAATTATTATATATATAACCATAGTGATAACCGTTTTTGTTGATCGGTGGATTTGATTACAAAGAATGTGTTTTGCTTTATAACTTAATTCCATTTGAACCAAAGGATTATAGAACCAAAAAATAGGATATATTACATATATAATAATCTGGTTAAATCATAAAACAAATGTTTTCATGACCATAATTAAAAATAATAATAGAAATTGGTAAACTGTTGTCCTTGAATGTGCTAAACTAGCACATCTCAAACGGTGCTTTCATTTCTTTCAAATAAAAGGGTGGGGAAAGGAGAGAAGATATAGAAATATACCACTAGAATGAAGTAATTTTAGTGCATGTATGTTAATGGATTTATCATACTATTATGGTGAAGGGAGGTGAGGAAATAAATTAAAAAGAAAAAAACTTAAAAGAAAAGAAGAAATTGGGAAGAGGAATTTACCTCTTGAGACTTCCTCCTTTGAGAACCTCTTAAAGGGAGAGGTTTTGGTATTTTTGAGGAGGCTGAGGGATTTTGGAAGTGTGGTAGGACCTTGGGGAGATATTTTTTCAGAATAATGGAAAGGCACAAGGCTTGAGAGGAGTGGAGAGAAGAGGGAGTGAAGGGGGGTTTTATAGTGGAGGAGAGGAGGGATTTCATGATATTATAATTCTTAATTTATTATTTCTTCAAAAGAAAAAGAATAGTAAGTATTCCATGACCAAGAAAAGTAAATGGGTCATGTGAATCCGAACCATGGGTGGTGACATCATACATGATTCTAGGAATAGTCAATTTAGCATATAATGTATATATATGGTAAATTACCATAATTTACTATTCATCAAAAATTCAAGTATTTCAGAAAAATCCAAACAATTCACCCTAACCATTTTTCGATGTGTAGAATTCAAAAATGAAGTCCATTTTTTAAAACTATTTTTCTAAATATGATATTTTTAATATTTAATTAAAATAACAATTTATTATCAAAACCAGTTTTAAAACATTCATTAACTTATTCTAAAATAGAGGTATATCGTACTTCCAACTTGAATATTATTTATATACCACCGTAGGTGAGGTTACTATTCATTAGGGTATATCACTATTCATAAGGGTATGTTACTATTCATTAGGGTAGGTTACTATTCACCAAAAATTATGTTTTCCTTATCAGACTTCAAATAACTTATTGATTACAACTGTGAATTCCAGATTTTTGAAATTCGAAACACAGAAGTGTCAAACTTATGTTTAAATGTCACTTAGTAGTTCATTATGTTGTGTTTTCATGTTATTTTATGACATAATTAATAGAAGGTAATTTCCATTGAAAACTTTGGGTTGTTACAAACCTAGTTTAGTAAGGGAATATATCCACTATAATAGTATTGGGTGTGAAATTTAACTACTATTATGCTTTGGGGAGTGAACCCAATCCACTACAATAGTCTTGGCAGTGAAGCTTCAATATTACAATGGTTTGGGTAGTGAACCAAACCCAATAAGAAAGTAGTGAGATTGAACCATGAATATTATGATGATTTGGGGAGTGAACCCAATCCACTATGATAGTTTTGGAAATGATCCTTGACTACTAAGGAAATGATTTTATATACTAATGTGTATGCCAAAAACTCTTGTCTGATTCAAATGTTATGCTCTTATAGATCATGTTATTTGATTGCTTTATGATTCATGTATTATAAGATTCCAATATCTATTCTATGACTCATGATTTGGATCTAGTATATGTAGGGAATTTTTTTTTCAAATGTTATTCTCATGTTCTCATACCCTTGTGCTTATGCTATGTTGATATCTCCCATGTTTACCCTTAGTAGGAATTTGATCTCGTATTTTCTTATTTTTTCTTTCCCAAGTTTATGAAGAAAGGTATTATGTTTGATATGTCTAAGAAGGGTGATAGTTATGAATAACTAAGTGTGAGATTATGTAGATTTATTATAAACAAATTTTTTATGTATCCAACTTTCCAAAGTAGCTAGACTTATTTGATTTTAGAATAGATCGTTATGTTATATAATGAATATTTATCTAAAAATAAGAAATATATTTATATAAAAAGTATGGGTAATTATATGACATCAATTAATGGATATTAGAAATCAACAAGTCACATGATCTACTAAATAATCATTGATTTGAAATTAGCATTATCTCAACACCCATAACCTGATAATAAATAACCCATTTTTATTTCATCCACACCAAAGAATCATAAAATGGTTGAAAAATATAAAACACCCCCTTGGGATCACAATTTATATATACATCAAATAAAAAAGTACATGGATAAAATGATATTCTCACTATCATAACATAATTACTTTATAAAATTATAAGTGGGATTTTCAAAAACAAACTTAGAATTCCAAACTATTTTGTTTCTATAAAACATCACTTTAAAATTTTCTTTGAAACCAAGTCTTGGAAACATGATTTGAAATCCATTTTGAAATAAAATTTTTCCAAGAATAACTTTAAAATAATAAAAAAGGTTAAATTGTTACAAAAATAATTTCATATGGGATTAACCAACCTTTTTTTGGAAAAAATCTCTTAAAAATTACAAAATTCCTTCCTTGAAAATCCACTAATTCAAAAAACCCCTTTCAAAAACCCAATTTCCCTTTCAAATTAAATCTAATAATTTAATAAAACAATAATCATACAAAATCATTCAATTTTTGATTACCCATTAAGAATCCATACAAATCCATTTACCTTCAAAGTAGAAAACGCATTACAAAACCATTTTCAAGACCATTAGGGGTGGCACATTTTAGTGTCTTTAGTTTTTGGAAAATATGAAATCCCAAGGAAGTTTGATATATTTTTTCATTTGGTGGACAATTCATTTTACAAATCAATATTTGAAATAAAATTCTGAGAGTTGGGACACTAAAATATGTTTTTTTATACTTGGTTGAAGGTCGGACATGTTTCATGAGTGTCCTGAAGAGTTTCATGAGAATCAAACATGAAGTTAAAAATTCGAGTAAGGATGATAGGGGTTCATAATTTGGATGAAAATGGGAGACCCTTTAGCAGGAACCGTACAACCTGATCAGTGGGGTCAAGGGTGTCACACAGTTTCATCTAACCATGTGATCCAGGTTTCATGAACGCGCACCTTGCTACAGGTTTTATACATATGAAAACTACACAGTTTTCACATGATTTCCCAAACCATGTGCATGAACTATGCGAACCTTACCCTTAATTAGTGCCTCATACATTGTCGGTGCACATTTTGGTCAACTGTGTGGCCAAACCATGCACTTAATTAAAGAGGGTAAAAATACCATTTTCCTATGTTTCCTTTTAACATTCTCCCCCTATTTTCTTTTTCACCCATGTGTAGTGCCTCTCCCCTCTTCTCAAGCTCCCCTTTGGCCTCCTATTAGGTATGGCACTATCTCCCTATCCAGTATCCAAATCATTCACCATCGGGTGTGTGGGAGATCTTGAGGTAATCTCTACACAACCCTTTCTTATGTTCTTCATTTATTATCCCTCCTTATGTTTTATTTTGGCATGACCAAATTTTCCAAATTTTCCTAGAGTTCATCAATTTCTTTGATTTCTCTGAAACCAGACCAAATCAAGCCTCAATATTGGATGTTTGGGAATTCCTTGGTATAAGGTAAGAGGTCAACCTTCTTCCCCTAAGTTGTGTTGCGTTATATGGTGCACTATTGTGCCACGCTCCAGACCCTTTTGATGACACCTATTAAATGTTTATTTATTTTAAATTGAATATTTTTCTATATCTATTATGAATATATATAGAATAAAATCAACATGGTTGGGTGTTCTCCCTAATGTGAGCCACCCACTGGGTGTTCCTATAAGAACCCAGTTTTTCAATTAGGTATGTGTCCTTTAAATTTCAGTCTAAATACTTATTTTAGACATAATATGAATTCCTATTGAGATAGAGAAGGTCCTAAGGGTTTCTAGGTCTTGTTCAGATCCCAAAACAAAATATTTTGGAAAATATGGCTCTATTACACAATTGGAGAAAACTGTGTGGGTAGGGTGCATAGTTAGATCTTACAACATGTATGGTTTACATAGTTTGGTAGAGGCATCTCGCACAGTTGGCATATTGTTTCCCTAACCATGTGACATAACCATGAAATATGCCCCTTACTATAGATGCTCGTGTATGGTTGTCACACAATTTGTCAAACTGTGTGGAAAAACCATGCATAGGATAAATTTTGGGCAATTTTATATTTTTCCCTTAATGATCTAATTAAGCCCCTCCTTCTCAATTCTAATTTTCAACAGGATTAACATCCATTTCTCTATTTTTGGATTTTTTAAGGACTAAGCTAGGTATCAAGATATCTTATTCATTAGGGATCTGTTCGAGCTTCTATTTATCACATCGAATGCGCAACAGTAAGTACTCGAGTTGGTTTGAGTTGTTCATCATCTCTCTTTCTCCCAACCTTGTTATCGATGTGTGATATTTTTTACCTTTTTCACAGATCTACTCTATTCCAAGAATAATTAAATGCTAATACATGATGAGGATAATTGTATAATCCTATGTTTGGTGGTCTATAACTCATCCCTTAAGTTCGTTGATTTTAGAATTGTTATGTGGGGCCCTCTGATTTCATCGAGTACCATTTATTGAATTTATATTCCATGTTTATAATAATTAGAACTATATAGTTATTCTCTTCCCAAATATATGATTAGTTGTTAGTGGTTACGCCCACAATTCTTTCCATCCCATATAAGATGTTTTTCCATAATTGTTTTTTTGTGTTTTGACACGTTTGAGCCTCTATTAGGGTGTGACTTGGATTGAAATTTCTAAGGGTAAGAGTTTCTATATTAAATGTATTGATTTAAATTCTGAATTTATTAATGTCAAGTACCTTGAATCCTCACCACTTTACCCACCTAAGGCAAGTGATTCAATTTGATAATTAAAAGTGAAATGGAAATAGGAAAGTATACTAAGTATATAACATGACCTTTTTAAATGTAATTGAATAATAGGTTACATGTACGTAAAACCCCTTACCATGTTAATGGAAGGTATCAGAGTGATCCTTGACTCTAGAAAATGACTTAAATGGATTAAATGAATGGTTGTGTGCTACTTGGCCTTGTCACACTAATGAAAGGCAAGGCTTGAACCAAATGGACTTACTGATTAATTAAGTCATGATTAAACAGTTGCATGCTCAATAAGCCTTGTCACACTGATGAAATGTAATGGATTTAACCTTATGAAATATTATATGAAATCATTATAAAATAGTAGTGTATTTACTCTATCTCACCTTGGATTCCATAAGGAATGCCTTGAGCACTCGGGAACCCCATTCTGATTCAAGTAAGAGGATTGCTTTGGTTGAGACCCACTTGGAACTTAATCCTTGTCTGTTCTTGGATTCCAAGTATTACACCATAAAATCCCTTCAATAATATTACAAGATGCCTGGGATACACTCCTTGGATCCATCATTGAAAAGTAGGTTCCATGGTTAACTCCCATCGGTCCCAGTCATTACTTAGCCCTATTTTACCTTGGAATAACTCCTTAGACTCATTAAGAATCTTATTGTGGAATTACTTAGACTATAATCCATGGATTTCACTCTTACCCTGATCTAGGATATAGTCATTATTGAGTTGGCGGCCCATAAGGTCTAAGTTTCCTTTGTTATTACCTCAAAACTTCATTATTAAATATCATTACAGGTTTCTTTGTTATATTTTAGACCCTTAACTATTTCTAACATGTGACTTATTTATAAACTATTAACAATAAAATAATGAACTAGTTTCATGTTCAGACACCATCCGAGGGATGAATAATTTACTTGGGTATTTAGTTACATTGAACTACTTTACTTTATATATGTATGATTGCACACAACTATATTTCCATTACACAATATAGATGTTATAGACACCATTGGTGGTGGCTCACTAAGATTTATCTAACACCCTCTCTGGGAACCGTTTGGTACCAAGGGCAGATTACATGAATTCAGGTGTTGATAAAGGGAAGTTTATGACTTAAAACACTTGATTTCATGCTATTTAGGATGGAGATTGATAGTAAATGACTGATCCAGATCTCGGTATGATTTGGATAATATTTTTATTTACATCATAATTTTATGGAACATATTATACCTGCAATCTTGTATCCATGTTTTCTAATTTTTTAGTGACAAGATATATCATCATCAGTTGTTGTATGTTATTTTAGTTTATTGAGTTATTGTTATTCTTGTCTCTATTTTTGTTGTTCCTTCTATTTACGTATATTTCTTATTCTATTTACCTATGTTTTTATTTATCTATTATTCTAAACTCTGGTAATGAGGGAATAGTCTCCCCATGGACACACCCAAGGCCCTCACTACTTGTCGGTAGCCTATGACATTTGGGGAGATACGCTTGAGGCTATGTTAACCACCAGGATCATGGAACCTATTAAGTGGAATTCAGGTCTGGGGCATCACAAAGTGTTATCAGATCAGTTTTTCCTTTCTTTATTTACTATTTGGAGACAATATATTGGAGATTATGAATTCCTGGGACTTGTTCATAAGCCATGTTTATTCATCGTGAACCCTTGTTTGGGGTAAAATATTAGTTTCCCGATATACAATTATTGTTCTATTTTTTCCTACTATAGTTGAAATTATTTCACCATTGGGTGACACACATGCTATGTTGAGGTTATTATTATTACTCTGATTGAGTGTTTATTTAATCCTTGTCCTGATGATATGAGGGAAAGGGGAATTATTACATGCATCATTATAGGCACCTAGACTTTTCATGTCATGCATATTATCATGCCATATAGGTGAATTTCACAAATTGCATTGCTTGATAGGCATATGATTGTTGATTGATGTTGTGATAGTTATTTTTTTATTATATTACTCTTGGTTTCAATTTAGTGATTTTCTATCTCAATTCATGAGGTTTATGAACACTTATGGGTTGGGATGAGTAATTTATAGAGTTGAGACATTATGATATAAATTAATGGGTGTGATTTTTAGTGATAAGGTGTATGTAAACTAATTCAATGGGAATGGATATCCATTATAAATTGAAACATGACATCTAAAAATGAAATGGTTTCACATCCTCATCCTGACCTATCGTGTTTATGAAAGGTAAAGTATTGAACCTGGTAATTAAATGTAAAACGAAATGAAACTTATAATTGATAACATAGTATTACATGGCCATCTAAGAGGGTGGTTGGAGTAGTATACCTTGGGTAGTGATTCCATTTCTTATGTTCATCTTCCATTAGTGTTTCTATCTACCTTTTTAAAGCTTTTCTTGAGGCTTGTGATTGGATTAAAAGATGCATAACTTTCCCAGGTAGTTCAATGGGTTCCTGTTTCTTTTGAAGACAACCTTTTATGGGTGTTTATAAACTTGAAAATTAAATCAAATACTACGAGGTTACATTTCTAATGAACCTAGGTTGTCTTGATGGAACCCTCGTTGGTCACCTTATCTTTTAAAAGTAATTTATGTGGTAAATTTCCAAATTATGTCGGGATTTTAATAAATGTACTGTGTCTAAAAGGAAGTTTTATATGAATTGAATGTTCTTCCTTGGAATGAAAACATGATCATTTTATGTTGGACTTATCCTTCTTAATAATGACTTAATTAATAAGATTTTGAGCTTGGTGACTTCTGTTTGGTGTGGCCAAGTGATAGGGTTGACTCTTGTGCTTTATAAGGGGCTAGTCGTCATAGGTATCACCCTCAAAGCTAAAATATATTGGTAAATGCTTTCAATTTCTAACATTTGTTGTTGTTCATGTGCCATTTCCCATATTAGTAATATTACTTTATAAATGAAACCCTTATTTGGATGGATGGTCATGGAATGCTTGAACCTTATTATAGGTGTGATCATCAGTTAATGCTTGGTTTCAATAGGTTAGACATGTTGAATGAATGGTCCGACATTTCATAGGTCTCATGACCCTTTCTTCTTCCTCGGTAATGGGTGAATTAATATATCATCATCTAGGTTAATGATCATATGGGGAACTGTAACTTTTGGTTAAATCCCTTATATGAATCACATGATACTCATATATATAGGAAAAATATCCTATGGATAGTATCGAGGAGTTTCCTTGCTTCTGGAACCTCGGGGTAGTATTCATTCATGTATGCAGTAACCATAGAGGTGTTAAATGATATAACAAACTGGTTGGGTTCGATAAAAATTGTTGAGCCTTTATCTATTGAGTATGTTCTCAGGTTATATTTTTAGTAGAGTGACTTGGAAATTAAAGGAAATAGGTTTGTCTCATTTCTCAAGATGACTTTCAAGAGATTCAGGGGTTTTGACATGCCGATCAGTTTGGTTTTGGATTTCCTAAAAAATGATTTAAAATATGTAAGAATGAATCATATGAGTATCAAATATGTGATTAATGTGAGTTAGATCTATCATTCTTATGAGTAGTTGGCCTATCTATTATTTTGATAACCAAGACATTCTTGAGGTGGGAGTTTCATTTTGGTTTTGGTAAATGTGTTCCCTTCTAAGTAAAAGGAGTACATCCTAAGAGGACCATTGGGAAATGATTGGTTTTGCATTAATTCCCTTGAGGCTTGTAAGTTTGAATCATGTCAGTGCTTTTTCGAAAGCATGAATTTGAAATGGTTGGTTGTGTATGAAATCTATGAGAAAAACCACTAGTACTGGATGGACTTTGATGGTTTATCTTGAGTGATCACAAGATTCCTCTGGTAGTGAAGGCTTGTGATCATTTTATAATAGTGCATCAGCAGGTGAAGATGATCTTCTTTTCAAGGAAGTCAACTAGTGGTGGTTATCATGATCTTCTTGAAAATATTTCAATATTCTTAGTGTAGTCATATTATAGAGATGAGGATGTCCCCTATAATGATGTCATATTTGATGCACTGAGATAGCATCGATCTTATGTGACATTAAAGTTTAAAAGTCATTAGGTGGGTTAGTTATCTCTCTAAGAGTCGTATGTTTAATGTGTGGTTTTTTATGTGGCTGGGTTAGTCCTGAGTGGTAGGTGGGTTACTGATTAGGAACAACTTGGACAGACTCTTGGACATAGTCCTCTTTCTTCTGATGTGACTGCCAAACGAATGGCTCTCTAGGCTTATTCAATGTTCTCACATGAACGTTTTGGATCATACTAATGTCTCACTTATAACATGGGGTATGGAATACTGAGGGACATATCCTTAGACTTCTATTAATGAATTTGAGGTTACCCGATCTTGTTTTCAGGATCGAAAGTGATGTTAAAAATGGGTGACGATTCTAGTGGGATGGATCTAGATTACACATTTATTCATGTAGGAGCTTGAAAATTTAAGTGGTCAGATGATGGTTGACTGAGGAACATCACCATAAGTCGTTTGTGGGCTTTAGTGGATGTAGTTGGGAAAAATGTAGGATGCCTTGGAGGAAGGCATTACAGTTCAGTTTGTGATGTGTCGACTATCTAAGCAAGGCATCTTTGAGGATGGCCAGTCAGAGGTGGTTTGACTATTATTCTTCTTTTTTAATGTATACAGTAGGAGAAGGACCATTTTTGGGCACATATTTAGGTGGGGGTGAGTGTAGTTTGTGTCATATGAGGATTTTTTATAGAAAGCTAAATCCACTTGGATAATGGTGTTAGTGGGTAATCAACCATTTAATTGTTTTGAAAAATCATGTGAGAAGTATCATTATAATTTTTAGAGGAATGATTCATAAGAGAATTGTAATGGTGAAGATATCGTGGTTTGGAATTGGCCCCCTTTTTATGATAAAATTTATGTTGGGGATCACCTTTGACTAGATGATTAATAATATGATGGCACGATCATGTCTCTAGCTAAGAAGGCTCGAGTAAGCCTCCTTTCAATGTTTCAATTAGAAGATGAGAATTGGATTAGGTTTTAATGGATTAAGCACAATATTATTAAGGTTAACTTGAAGGCATGTTGGGAATTTAGAAACACAACATGGCCTTTTAAATGAGACTTCATTGCTCTTGTAGGTCGGGTGATGTTGTCGTAGTTTCCAAAGCTTCTCAGGGATGAGAAGTATATGACTATTTCTCAGTCTAGATAGAAATATTATGCCGATCACCATTGAAAAACACTAAAGTTTGAGGTTGGGAATCATTTTTTCCTCCGGGATCACCCAGGATTGGGCATAGATGGATACAAAAGCAAGGGAAGTTTTCACCTCGTTATGTAGGGTCGTTGGATATTCTAGAGGGAGTTAGGCCGCCATCCTATCATTTAATATTACCTCATAGGTACTATGCCATGCATGGAATCTTCCACATCTCATAGCTTCTCCAAAATCATACCAATACTTCTCATACCTTTGATCCTAAGTAAGTTGAGTTAGATGTCGATGCTACCTTTTAGGAGTATCCAGTACACATCATTGACCGGAGTATGAAGTCTCTATGAGGCTGGTATGTCCCTCTAGTATGGGTGCTATGGAACATGACCATGTACAGGATGAGAGTTGGGAGTGAGAGTCTAACATATGTTCCCAGTGGCCAGAGTTTTTTTTAGACAGTGTTTCACCACCCTTAGAAGGTGAACTCAGGGATGAGTTATTTTAAGGGGAAAGACTGTAAGAACCTTGTATTTAACTCAGGTATGTATCCTTTAAATTTTGTTCTAAATCTTTATTTTAGATCTAATATTAATTCTTATTGAGTTAATGAAGGTCCCATGGGATTCTAAGTCTTTTCTGGGGCTCAAAACCCAATGTTTTTGAAAAAATGGCCTTGTTGCGTAGTTAGAGTAAACCATGTGGGTAGGGCATATGGATTGATCTAACCATGAAGATGGTCTACATTTTCAGGAAAACCATATCACATGGTTAGCGCATGGTTTTTCTAATCATGTGGCATAACCATGTGGTACTCCCCTTCTTATAGATGCTCGTGCATGGATGGTTCACAGTTTTTCAAACCGTGCATAGGCTAACTTTTGGTAATTTTACATTTTTACCCTTAATGGTCTAATTAATCACCTACTTCTTCCCTAATATGATTTTCAATGGGATTAGCCTCTATTTATCTCATTTTGGAGATTTTTGAAATCCTGATATAGGGATCATGAGATATCCTTCATCCGGGATTCGTTCGAGCTTTTTTCTGTCATGTTGGATGCGCAACTGTAAGTTCCCATTTTTTTGAGCTGTTCTTCATCTCTCTTGCTTTAAACCTAGTTTTCAAGGTGTGAGAGTTTTTATCTTTTTCTCAGATCTACTTCATTAAAATCCAAACTAGAGGCTAATACTATAGTATTATAATCATACAAGCCTAATTTGGGTGGTCTATAAATCATCCCTCAAGTTCATTGATTTTGGAATTGTCATGTGGGGCCTATCAATTTCAATGGGTTCCATTTATTCAATTTATATTCCATGACTATGATCATTAAAACCATATTGTTATGATATTTCCAAATATGTGATTAGTTTTTAGTGGTTTTCAGCCACAACTCTATCCATCCCATGTTGGAAGTTTTTCTATAATTATTTTTTTAGTGTTTTGACACATTTGAGTTACTGTTTGGGTGTACCTTGGTTTGAAATTTATAAGGGTAAGATTTTCTATAATAAATGGATTGATTTAAATTGATAATTTCATAATGGAATCTACCTTGTGTTCTCACCACTTGACCCTCCTATGGTAAGTTCTTTAATTGGATAATTAAATGTGAAATGGAAATAGTAAAGTATACTAAGTATATAACATGACCTTTTTAAATGTAATTGAATAATATGTTATATATCCATATCACCCCCTTCCATGTTAATGGAAGGTATAGGATTTAACCTTGACTCTTGAAAATTCCTTAAATGGATTAAATTAATGGTTTCATTCTACTTGTCCTTGCCACAATAATGAAAGGCAAGGCTTGTACCAAATTGACTTATTGATTGATTAAGAAATGATTAAATGGTTTCATGCTCAATTATCATTGTAAGACTAATGAAATGTAATGGCATTAACCTTATAATATGTTATATTAAATAATTATCAAATAGGAGTGGCCTGACTTGAGCTCACCTTGAATTCCATAGGGAATGCCTTGAGCACTTGGTAACCCCATTCTGATTCAAGGATGCAGCTTCCTTTGGTTGATACCCAGCTAGAAACTGATCCTTGTCCATTATTGGATGTTTGGTATGACACCATATGATCCATTCAATAATATTATATGATTCCTTGGATACACTCCATATATCCAACATTGAAAAGTAGCTTCCATGGTTAAATCCCATCGAGCCCGGTCATTTCTTAGCCTAATTTTACCTTAGACGAACTCCTTGGACTCGGCAGGTGTCTTATTATGGAATGCGTTGGACTATGAAGCTTGGATTACACTCTTACTATTAGCTAGGATACAATCATTACTATGTTGGTGACCCTTGAGGTAATCATTTCCTTGTTTATTAACATAGAAATTCATTATTAAATATCATTATAGGTTTCCTTGTTATATCTTGGAAGCTTCCCTATTGTTGAAATGTGACTTAATTATAAATTTGTAACAATCAAATAATAAACTGGTTACATGTTCAGACACCAACCAAGGGCTGTAGTAGGCACTTTGGTTTTTAGTTACATTATACTGCTTTACTTTATATATGAATGCTTTCACACAGTTACATTTCCATTACACGGTGTGGATGTTATAGATGCTATTGGTGGTGGATCGCTGTGATTTATCTCACACCCTCTCTAGGTGTCATTCAGTACCTGAGGCAGATTACATGAATGTAGGTGTTGATAAAGGTAATCTTACGGCTTCGAACACTTGATTATTTTTGTTTAGGATGAATCTTGATAGAAAATGACTGATCCAGAGATCAGGTTGCTTTGGATAGTCTTTTGAATTCCTTTATACATTTGTGGAATATGTTATGCCTTCTTTATTGTATCCATGTTTTCTAGTTTTCTAGTGACATTACATATCATCATCAATTGTTGTATGTTATTCTAGTTGATGGAGTTATTGTTACTATTGTATCTATTTCTATTGTGCCTTCTATTTACTTATATTTTTTCCTCTATTTCTCTCAGTTTATATTTATCCCACATGATACACTCTAGTAATGGGGGAATAGTCTCCCCATAGACACACCCTATACCCTCACTGTTAGTTGGAAGTCTCTATCATTCTGGTAGATGCGCATGAGGTCATGTGGCCCACCAGGCTCGGGGAACCTATTAAGTGGAATTCGGGTTCGGTTCGTCACAGTTCCCTCCTTAAATGGCCAAATTTCCCTTTTCTTAAGTCATAGAACCACCATGTGGTGTGTATGTTTTTTCATGTAATAAATCCTTTTAAAAGGTGAAATGGTTCAAGGAAAATGTTTGGTCTTTTTTTGGTCCCTATGCCTCATACCATAGTTAAACTACTTGAGTGAAATGAGTTGGAAAAATTTGTTTTGAGTAATAAAAATGTGACACCTTATGCTTAAATTATTATTCCATTTACCTTATGTATATGTTTAGTTCCTTATGTTATGCCTTGTGATTATTGATTAAGATTTTTACCTCAAGCCACATGATTTTTCTTCAAGCTTATTTCCTCAAATTAATGAATTCAAATATGATGTGTTGCAGACCATGAGTTTGAACCATAAGATTTATTACTTATGTTTATACTTCATTAATTATTCTTATTTCTTATGACTTGTTTCCATTTCATTCAATGTCCTCTTTTCCATATTCCATAGTTGATTGGATTGAATTAAATGGAATTGGATATCTTTCTTATCATACTATATTAGCTATACATTATTAATGATTTGTAAATGTGAATGATATACTTGACCTGAATGTGGGATGGGAGAGAACACGGGTCGTGACTTAAGGACATCATGGATGGACTCATCATGTTTGTCTTGGTACTACTTGACTCACTGGGAGTGACACTTAGTTTTCCTTATACAAGGTCTCCAAGTGGATTATTTATACTATTGGTGACACTGATTCCCAAAGGGAGCAGTCTTTGATGGGACCATTGGAAAGATGGTTATACTATTCCTTAGGTGATACTCACTCCCCTATGAGAGATATCTGGTATAGAATTAGAAGTTAAAATACTGAGAGTGATACAAGGGACACCATTTTGGGTCACCTTGGATGAACTCTATGGTATTGGTTATATCAGAGGTTCATATAGTACCCCTTGGGATTCCATTATGGATCACCTTGTATGGGCTCAAGTTTCCATTACTATATTTGATGGATTGTTTTATTGTTTATATGTGATTTTTATTTATTAAATTATCATCATTCTAAAATAATGTTCAATGGATGTATTTGCCAAGCCAAATCACATGCATGAGGTCGTTCCATATCAGATGCGTTATTTAGGATGACCTATGTATGTGCATTGTCACTTTTTTACACCATAATAATTTATATTGGTTCCCTTTATTTAAACACCTAGCTTAGTTTGAAGCAAGTAGTAACATTTGGTTATCCATGTGGAAATCAGACTGTCATGTTACATTTATTTATTACTTTTCATTTATTATTATAAGAACACTTCTTATTTTTTTCATTTTTTAAGAATTTTAATGATGTAGAAACCATTGGTGTTGGACTACTGAGTATATCTCACACCCTTATTGGGGAACCATTGCACTGGGGTACCTGAGTAGACCTCTTGTTCATAGTTATATCAATTATTGTTTGTACAGTGCATTACACTAATAATTAGGAGCACAGTACTGGGATGGAGCTGAGGATGCTCATGGAGCTAGCATGAGGGGATTTTGTACACTTTGTTTATTTTTTATATTGTCTTGTACCTCCCACTATATTTTTATTTATTATATTCTATGTAATTATTTCATAGTTTTATATGGAATTAGACACTTTCATTCACATTCTATATTTATCTTATGTAGTTTTTTACTCATTATTATTGTTTCCACTATTTCATGTGATTATTTATATTTTCTATGTGAATATGATACTAAGGGCCCCACTGTACCACCATTAGGCCCTTGCTACTAGTCAGTAGCCTTTGGCGTATGGGGAGGCATGCTTGAGGCCATGTGGTGACCGATTCGACTACCGATTTATTGGTTAGTTAGGCCGAGATGTTACAAAGATGCATCAAGTATTTATTTTCCTTTGTCTTGATATTTTGGGACTAGTAGATAGGATATTAGAAATGTGTTGATACTTGGTAAATAATTGTTCCTGAGAGTGATCAACCAATGTATGGGGAAAATTTCAATTTACCTAGGATGAGATTGATGTTCATGTTGTTCACTATTACAGTTGATTATAATTTCAACTTATGTGATTGGAGTAATTTCTACAACTTACTAATTTATGAAATTTATATTATTTTACCCTTAGCCTAGAATAATAAGATAGTATCATTATATGCATTACTATAGGCACATAGGGATTACCATTCCATTCATATTCCATTCCATGTAGATTACATTTCTTGGTTATTTGAAATTTGTTCATGTGCCTTGAGTGTTTTATTAGCATGCATGTTATATACATTGTTATGTATTTTTTTAGCAACATGATTAGTTTTATTCCGAACTATGTATATAGTATCCTTATTATTTATATAACATGATATGTTATTTATTTAGTATGTTCAACTATATGGAACACTCCTATGATTAATTTCCATTCCTTGTATTCCATGTTTAGATGGTTTCCCTATTTAAATAATAGTTACCTTATATAATTGTTAAGCTTTAGTTCTTATTTATCATGTTTATTTCTATTCACTACTTGTGGTCACATGCCCCGATATAATTTCAATATAAAGTTGTGTCAAATAAAATTTCAACGTCAATCTAAGTGTTTTTTTCCTATATAAATTGATCATGAAATTATATTTGAAAAAAATCTCATGATATGTTTTATCCATAAACCATCAGTTTCATAGGGCCAAAGCATATTGGTTATGATTACACGGGAACTAGATTTCAATTTATAAAGTGTATGGGTGTTTTTAAAAATTTGAATATGGTGACACATATAATCGAACCATTTTTTATGCACTTTAAATACTGAAAGACTATTGTATAAATGTATAAACTATTAAATTTATATTCTTATACTAAATAAATTTATTGTTGTCAAATGGGAGCCTTCCTGCAATCTGTAAAGTGTATGGATGCTTTGTAAATTATAAAGTGGTAACCCATATAACTAAAACATCTTTAATGAGACTTGTATATTTATAGATCATTGAATAATATAAAAGATTTTGTTCTATAAAATTAAATTGGGTTCTCTTTATAATGGAATGTACATCCATTACTTAGGCATGATGACTCGTATGGAAATATTTCCTAAATGCACAACTGTACCCAAGAAGGCCAGTTAGAGCATTAATTTATGAGATAAACTTGACTTGAACAAATTAGGTTGGTGATGGTTCCTTGTGCATATGAGATAAACCATTAAGGGAAATATATTCTCATGACACAACCGTAAGAGAATAAAGGTTATGAGTTTATTGATAAATGGATCATAATACTTCATCATCATAAACATAATCATAAACAATACTGATAAACAATGAGACTGAAATATAAAATCTTTACAACTTTGGTAACTTTGATTTGTAAGAACCATGAAGTAATAACGTTAAATGAAACTTAAAATATCATGATAATAAATTAATCAATTTTATTAAATGTAAAAGGGGATATATATATATACCTCATAAAATAATATTTTTACATAATATATCATATTTATCATGGAAATAAAATTGATGCAAGAATCCATTACCTTAAGTATTGTCTTCCGTCGTACATGTTCAAACCTCCTCTTCCCCGGGTAACCTACTTAGGTTTTCCTAAAAAACCATACAAGGATGGATTTATGAAAAAAAAATTCTTCTAATATGAGATTATAGAAGTTGGTATGTTATTTGGTTAGTTATTTTCTGAACCAAAAGGTTTTTAAGGTATGAAGAAGGGAGGATAGGGGGTCGCCTTTTATAATTGAGGTGAGTGACACACTTGTAATTGTTTGAAAAGAAAAAGGTGTAACCATGTTTCTCTCATGAAAAAGGATAAAAAATAATTATTCTAAAGGATTAGAAATTATTAGGTAAAAAATTTATAGAAAATGGGTTTTATACAAGTTTGTTGGTCATTTTAACCTTTATCTTTTTATTTTAACCCTCAAAAAACCCATTTATACTGTAACCAGGTAATTAATTTTTAATGTTTTCACTATTCTTTTATTTAAAAAATAATGTTGACCATATTGTATAATATAAAATATTATGATTCCAAATATTTAATACATTTTTCCAGAATCAATTCACATAAATGGAAAATTTTAATTTAAAAATTATATTGCAAACGTGATGAGAAAACTAGTTTTCAAATAGAAAAAAATTCACAAGTATACTTTTTTTTATATTAAAATTAAATATCAAAATGATTCCAATGATCTAAATTGGATTAATATAAATATAATTAAACTAATTTCACTATAAAATAAAATTAAAATATAAAATTTCTATGTAAATAATTTAAATGAAAATGAAGTTTTTAATTAAAAAACAGTATTTTCACTATTCATTGAAAAATTAATCTTTTCCAAAAAATCTAAAAAATTAACCCTAAGATAATTTTCACTTCATAATTTCAAAAATGAATTTTATTTTATCATATAAAATTTCAAAAAAAAAAAATTAAAAGTTAATTTTATTGTTAACAAAAACATTTTTCTTCAAAAAATAGTATTTTCAAAACATCTAAAGACTATCAAAAAATTAATTTTTTTTATCATTAATTTTTTATATAAAATATTATACATAATATTTCAAATGTAATTATTACTATTCATGTGTCAAAGTTTAAATAATTGGTTATAATGGTTTTTTTCTAATATTAATAATATATCACGGTTTTTTTAAAAATCAGTGTTGTGTATAACACATGATAAACTCAGTTTTGAATGTAATGCCAGTTTAACTCAGTGTTTCATGTGAAACAATCTATCAAAGAAATTTAATTTATTCAAAAACATAATTCATAAAGACATGGGGTGTAACAATCTAACCCCCTTTAAATTAAGTTCTTCCTTAAAATTTCCCACTATGAAACAATTAAATAAGGACACTTCTGCCTCATCATCTCCTCAGGTTCCCACATAGATTCCTCAAATTGGTGGTCTAGGAATAAAATATTGACTAAGTGAGTGGTCTTGATTCCTAGAATTATCTTCATATAATGCAGAATCTCAACTAGTTATTCCTCATTGGAAATATCATTCTTCAGCAGTATGATCTCTGAGCTCAGTACATGTGAAGGGTTAGGTATGTACTTCCTCAGGATAGATACATGGAACACATCATTGACTTTAGAGATGTTTTTTGAAAGAACAAACAAATAGGGTATTTTCCTAATACAATAAATAATTTAAAAGGGAACTACATACCTAGGGATTTTTTTTCTTTCTTCACAAATATCATAACCTTCCTCCCAAGAGAAATTATTTGAAACACCTTATAACCAACTTCAAATTCTAGATCACACTGGTGATTTTCAGTATAAAATTTATTCTATATTTGAGTTTCCTTGATGTGTTGGTGGATGGATCTAACCTTATCTGCATTTTATTCAACTATCCTAGGTCCCAATAGCTTTATTTATCCAACGGCATTCCAATACATTGGAGCTCTAAAATTGTTTCCATAGAGGGATTCATAAGGATCATTCTAAATGATAGAGTTAAAGCTATTGTTTTAAGAAAACAAAACTATAGGAAGGTTTTTATACCAACTAAATTTTATGTCCAAAGAAGAAGATCTCAAAATTTCCTATAGAGTTATAAAAATTCTCACACTGACCATCATTTTGAAGATGATACATAGTGATGAGACTAAACATCAAATAAATAGATTACTAAAGACTCTTTTAGAACATTGAGGTAAACCTCAAATCCTGATCATACATAATGGAATGTGGTACTCCATGAAACCTTACCACTTGATTAATGTATATCCTGGAAAGATGACCAAGAGTGAAATATTATCTGATATCAATGAAGTGTTATAACTTTATAAGGTGATCCACTACAACTCTTATAACATTATGCCCTTTATATGTTTTTGGGATTCCAATGACAAAATCCATGGTGATGTTTTTCTATTTCCATTATGGTTTGGGTAATGGATGTAGCATCCCTTTAGAGTTTTTTCTCTCAAACTTAACTTGATGACCAGATAATTGAGATGAAAACTTTGAATTATCTATTTTTTTAATATCCCGCCATAAGTATTATTTCAAATGTCTATACATCTTCATACTTCTAGGATGAATAGATAATGAAGATCTATGAGATTCAGCTAATAACTCCTTCTTCAAATCCGGTATGGATGGAATGAATACATGGTTCTTAAACCTTATTATTCCATATTTATTAAGGTTAAACTCAATAACATTTCTAACATTATTTTTCATCTCAAAATATTCCTTATGTGCCTCTTTAATATTCATTTAGATAGATGGTTGGACATTCAATTGAGTAATATAATATTTCTCTCCATCATTCAGGATTAACATATTTATCCTTTCAAAATCAAGAAATATTGGATCTTTTGTGATCTTAATCATGGATATGCTAGCATGACCCTTTCTACTCAAGGCCTCAACCACCTTATTCCCTTTCCCATGGTGGTATTGTATTAACAAGTCATAATATTCAATCAGATCTAACCATCTTATATGAATCATATTCAACTCATTCTTTGTGAATATATACTTTAATTTTTTTGATCGGTGTATACACAACATGTTTCTCTATAAATTTAATGCATCTATATATTTAATGTAAAAACTACCACAACTAACTTCAAATCATGAGTTGGGTAATTTTTCTAATGAACCTTCAATTGTTGTGAGTAATAACCTATAACCATGCCATTCTACATGATAACACATCTAAAACCCTTCTTGGATGCATCACTATATATTAAAAACCTATCTCCGCTATAAGGTAAAGTAATAACAAGTGCGTTGTCTAATATTTTACTCGGTTCCTTGAAATTTTCCTCACATTCATCTATTTAGAGGAACTTGGATGCCTTCTAAGTTAACTTGGTGAGTGGATTAGATAATTGTGATAAATTCAACATAAAACATTGATAATATCTAGGTAAATGAAGAAAAATATGGATCTTATTTATTATAGTTGGTCTATTCCAACATTCTATAGCCACCGTCTTTGATAGATCTACCGATATATCTACTCTCGAAATTATATGACCCAAAAAATGAAACATTTTTCATACAAAATTTTAAAAAAATGCATACAATTTCTCCTTCCATAGGGTCTTTAGCATAATTCTCAAGTGATCTTCATGCTTTTATTTTTTTCTTTTAATAGGTATGAATATCATCTATAGATACTACCAAAAACTAGTTAATGTAATATCTAAAGACTCTATTCATTAAATTCATAAAGATGGTGAGGAATTAGTAAGACCAGTTGGAATCACTATATAATCATTATGTCTATAAAAATTATGGAATGATGTCTTGTATATACCCTCATTCCTGACCCTCAATTGATGATATCATGAAGGTAAATCTTGTAAAAGTATTGAGATCTATTCATTTGATCAAATATGCAATCAATACAGGGTAGAGGATACTTTTTCTTGATCATGAGCTTGTTCAGATCCCAGTAATCAATGTGGAGTCTCATAAATATTTCTTTATTTTTAACAAAATAATAGTTGAACCCTAAAGTGACACACATGGATTAGTGAATCCATTTTTGAGGTTCTCCTAGAGTTTCATTTTCAATTCCTTCAACTCAATTAGGTCCATTATATTGGGAGTCCTCAAAATTGGTGTGGCATTAGGTATGAGTTTTATTAGAAAATTAACTTCACATTTTGGTGGATGGCCCGAAAAATCATATAAAAAGAAATAAACAAATTACCACATAATAAGCACATCATCAACTTTGATTTTATCCCCAACTATATGAGATAAACTCCCCTCTTGAATAGTAATCAAAAACCATACAATGGATGTGATTTCCTTCATAAGTTCATATTTATCATCGCACTGATAGATCATAATATGTTGGTTTAGAATATCAAATGTGACTTCCCTTACTTTGGAATTTATGTGGTATTTATGTAGATAAATATAATCTATGCCTAAGATAACATCAAATTCAAATGGAGGAAGAATGAAAATATTTTTAGGTGGCACATTCCCACCAACATCATATATAGAAGAGTCATAGACTTGAGATGGACCATCTTACCATTAGGGTATTTCACTAATAATTATACATCTTATTGATTGGGTGAAATCTTGATTCCCTTATAAAATTCTTCAGATATGAAATAATGGGTATATCCAGATCCAAATAATACATTGGATGTTGTATAGTGGATGGTGTGTGTACCTTTCACCATGTCTTTATCTCACCCATTGTCAAAAGTAGTGATTGAATGATATTTCCCTTTGCCTCTCAGCTTAATAGGTTACTGAATTCAATCATTTCCATTAACCATTGAATTTGGGAACCATTTATCATAGTTCCCATACACCATTAATTTAAAACAAAGGAGTGTATGGTGTATTATGTGTATCTTTCTCTCTATTTTCATTATTAGATAAATTCTTCCCATCACATCAGAAATACATTTCTCTATGAACTTATCTTCTAAACTTAAAACTTTTACCTATCCATTTAATAAAATTTCCTTAATTTTTCTTCCCACATTTTTAGAATAGAGGAAAACTAATCTTCTTATCTCCATGTTTTTATATTTTCTATTCAATTACATTTTTCTCTTCTTATAAAAACCATGAAATTGATAAATAAATACAACCACCATTTCCACCTTTATAAAATACTGAACAACCTATTCATAGCTATTAAAGTATCTTATGGATAACACCCTTAAGATACTTGGTTTTAATCCACTGATGAATTGATCATCCTTACTTTTAGGTTGAATTATAATTCTTGAACTGTACCTTGGAAGTATCATAAAATTTTCCTTTTAGGTATGAATATATTCATCATCATTTTTCTTTAGCTCAAGGAACTCCTTATCCATATTTTTTTAAGAGAATATGAGGAAATTAATTATTGAAAAATAAGTTTTTGAACTTTTCCTAATCTATAGAGTCAATTTCATCACATTTCATCATATTATTGATAATATTCCACCATTGATCAGTCTATCCTTCCAAACAATGAACAAAAAATGACTTTAATGTTTTGAACATTGGATAATATAAAATATATTTCTAGTTGTGTTGATACATTTTTCATCAAGTAGTAAATCAAAATACCCACTGAAATAAGGTGGTTGTTGCATCATAAAAGACTCAATAGAATATTGTTCCCTCCTTTTTTTGTTTAGAAGACCAGCATGATTTATATCTTGAGAATGTTTTCTAATCATAGAAATGAGATCTTTCATTCCATCACTCATAGCATTTTGATTCTTAGGGGGTAGAGCATTTCATTTTCTATAAAACTTATTATTAACACAATTATTTTGGGTTCTATCCATTGACTAAAACCACAAAGCATAGTTTAAGAAAAAATAATCTAAGTGGGGAAAAAAATAATCATAAAAAGTCACTTATAGGATGTCTAGATCATGAAACATTCTTTTTAATCTATGAAATATTAGTTTTATCCTTGGTTATTCATAGTTATCATCCATTTAAATACTTCTTTATGGTTTGTAAATATTTTTTGAATATCCAAAGAATATCCCTCTGTATTGTCAAACCAGGTGTGCAGTAAGGCTCTTTGTCATGCACCAAGTGAAGATTAAGTCCAAATCTATATCCCCTTTTAAGTGTTATTACCCCTAGGTGACAATGTTCCGGATCCACATCCAATTTTAATATCTATATAGGAATGTAATTTCTTGGACACCATTCACTTTATCCTTTAACAAAATACATAGACTTTTTCCTATACATTGACTCATTCCTAGACTTATTTTAGGCATGTCTTTAGGGATCTCACTGATTGTTTCTCATCCTAGTTTCAAAAGGTTAACTAAAACTACCCTTTTATACCAATTATTGTGATCCGAGATAATAATACATAGATATTACATCATTTTTATGAATGTTTATTACATTACACAAACACGCGCTTAAGGATCGTAATGTTATTGTTCCTTTGGAAACATTGAAATATAGAAAACTAGATCATGTGTAAACTATATCATCTCCCTCTATGTTCTTTATAACTCGAATAATTCTTAGAAATATCATACATAATACATTTCCTCACAAAATGGTTAAATAAAACATAAGAAAGGGTGATCTCAGATACTTAGTAAGGGTAAAAATGGGAGATAAAAAATAATAACATAAATATATGAGTATGGGAACGTGAGCATAAAATTTTAAAACCATACCCTGCATATCAAATATCATAATTTTGAGTCATGGAATAAATATTGGATGTTCATAAGACATGAATCATAAGAAAAACAAATAACATTAACCATGAGAGAATAACATTGGCATAATACATAAATTTTTGTAATACACATAAGTATAAAAAATCATTTCCACAGTATTCAAGTCTAGATGTTAAGGCTATTGTAGTGGAATAGATTAACTCCCTAAACAATTATAGTAGTCAACGTTCACTCCTAAGATCATCATAGTATACAAAGTCCCTTACTAAACTGGGTTTACTCCCTATTCCAGTATTGTAAATCTCATGACATATAAATATTTACCCAATGCATTAGAGTGAGATATAGGTCTCACTATTTTAATAATAAAAATCATACACATGTGTTCTAGAATATCATAAAACATTCATCATTTCATAACCCATGAAATGAAATGGGTTTCAAAAATAATTTATCATATCATATCTTATAGAAATGAGATAGGTTTAATAATGATTTCATAATTTCATCATAGCCCAACCCATGAAAAAAAGAGGGTTTAATAATCATTTCCTCATGGAATAACCTATATAAGAGAAACATGTTTCATAATAATTCATTAATGTTATAACCCCCCCAAAAAATAGGGTTTCATGATAATTTTATCATAGTATAACCCATGGAAGATAAATGAGCTTCATAAACACAATGTTATCATAAAACATTCAAAGAAATAATAATAATGGTATCCTTAGTTAATATCCCAATAAATGAATAAGTTATATAAAAGTATGTCATATTAAATGGAGAATTATTTTTAAAGATCACTTGGAATGTTTCTTGAGGAAGATAAATTTTCTTTGAAAATAACTTTTTAAAACAAAAAAAATTATAAAACATTTTGAAAATAATTTTCATGAAAATATCCTTCAAAATATATAAAGGAAGTCTCAAATAAGATAATGGTCATTATGGATGAAAATTATATTCATGTCAAATATGTTAGAATAAATATTCCTTTAATATCTCTGGTAAAAGAAAAATTAGCATTGTTTCACTACTGGAAATAGAGGGTTTCCTAATGGATATATACCAACGGTTTCTTCAAACCATTGTTATATTATAAAAAAGGAAACATTTTCCAATGGTTTGTTCAAACCATTGGCAATGTGTTAATATAGTTAAGATTTCCCAATGGTTTGAAAAAACTGTTGGGAAATATTTAGTTCCTCTAAGATATACCAACAGTTTTAATAAACTGTTGGTAAATAGAGGCTTTACCAATGGTTTTTAAAAACCATTGGGAATGTTTTCCCCCAAATACCCAGCAACCCAGCTCCCACTCCTCCCGATTGTAGACCCTAATCCAAAGCTCCTCCTGAAGGTCTCTTGGCCACGGAACTCCTTCCATCCCTAGATCCATATTCAATCAATCAATTTTTTATTTCTACACTTAAAATTAGTAATTGTTACCTTGGTTTTAATGTTCTCCCTATATCCTTTTCTAATTTATGTTTTGATTTGAGATAAATTATATTTCTTATAGTCTGTGGCATACCAAACCCTTTGATTTGTTTTCTATTTTTTGTTCTACACTTCAAACATGGTAAAGGGTTTGTTTAGTGGGGTGATATGGTAGTTTCTATGAACTTTAGTTTAGTTGAAAATTGGATTTATATTTTGTATTTATAGTTTTTTGTTCACGGAATAATGGGAAGGGTATTGATATTGAGGATGAATTGGCTATTGGTTGGGTGATGGATTGGAATTGTGTTGTTGGTTGGATTGGGTATAGGTAATTTTTAAGGTATTATATGGGTATTTCCACCCATGAACACCCCCCACCCCCACCCCACCCCTGGACACCTCCCACCCCCTGGACACCCCCACCCCCCCCACACCTTGGACACCCCCCATTAGACATCCCCCCAACCCCCTGCACCCCACCCCCAGGACACCCCCACCCCTTGGACAACCCCCTCCCCCACCCCCTGGACAGCCCCCACCCCCTTGGACACCCCCCTAGACAGCCCCACTTAGACACCACCACACCTCCTAGACACTACCACACCTCCTATGTACTTGGACCAATTTCTAAATTGGAATTAACAATGTAGGTGATTTCCCCTTTCCCCGAAGACATTTACTATGTGACCCATAGAGCCTTATAAATAGAATTTTTCATATTTTAATAAATTGAATTTGGCATGTTTTGATAAATTGAATTTTTCATGTTTTGATAAAGTGAATTTCTCAGGTTTTGGTAAATTGAAATGGTGGTTTGGAATTAAATGTCTAATTAATGATGGTTTTCTCTTACTAATTAATTAAATGATTTTAAATGAAATTACCCTAAGGGGGTACAGGAGGGGTAGGGGCTCTCCAGGTGTGGGGGGCTGTCCAGGTGGGGGGTGGGTTGTCCAGGGGTAGGGGCTGTAGGGGGTAGGGGCTATAGGGGTGTGGGGAGGGGGTTATGGGCAGCCCAAGGAGGGGTGTGGGCTATCTAGGGGGGTTAGGGTGGGGTGTCCAGGTGGGGGAGGGTGGTGTGGGCCATCCTGGGGGGGGGCTTTCCTGGTGGGGGGTGGGGGTTCTCTAGGGAGGGGGTGGGCTATCCAGGGGGGCTATCCAGGTGGGGGAGGGGGTATGGGCTGTCCAAGGAGGGGTGATGTTGAGGTGGGTGTGGAGGGATGTTCATTGGGGGTGGGGGATGTCCATGTGAGTGGTAGGGGTGGGCTGTCCAGGGGGGGATGCATGGGGGTAGGGGGTTGCAGAGGAGGGGGTGGGGGTGGGCTTTCTAGGTGGGGGTGGGGCTGGCTGCATGGGAGGGGTGTGGGTTGTCTAAGGAGGGGGTGGGTTGTCCAGGGGTGGGCTATATAGGTGGGAGAGGGGGGGTATGGGCTGTCCAAGGGGGGGGGGGACTATTGAGGTGGAGGTAGGGGCTGTCTAGTGGGGGATAAGGGCTGTCCAGGTGGGGGTGGGGGTGGGCTATCCAGGGGGGATGCATGGGGTAGGGGGCTGCAGAGGAGAGGGTGTGGGCTATCCAGGGAGGGGGTGGGATGTCCAGGGGTGGTGGTGGGTGGGCTATCCAGGCGGGGGAGGGGGTGTGGGATGTCAAGGGGTGTGGGATGTCCAAGGGGGTGGGGTTGGGCTATCCAGGTGGGGGAGAGGGTGTCCGGGTGGGGTGGGGGGCTATCCGAGTGGGGGATGTAGGGGGGTAGGGGCTATAGGGGTGGGGGTGTAGGATATCTATGGAGGGGGGGGGGTGGGTTGTCCACTCTGATACTCTACAAAAAATAGGAATCACATATAACCAATGTATAGTTACTTTCACACATTAAGACTTTTCTTGAAGTTCCATACCAACACTCACTCTTAACCTTCCAAGAAGAAGTGATCTCTACAAAGAAATATCACTCAGGTTCTTATACACTGTCTATATTTATCTCATACAAATTTAACATCCATAACAATCCATATCACCTAATGATATAACAAGGCTCATACTTGTGAGATGGTATGTCTGAGTATGATATACTCTATAATACCAAATTTAGGATCGAAATAAGAATGATATTCTCAAATACAATAGGGGGTTAATTGTACCTTTTAAAAATTCCCTTGGAACTTTTAAAGATGGTAATGTTTAACAAGGTTAACCAAAATAATTCACAAGACCTCTTATAGGTTATAAACACTTGCTAGATTCTGGAAAAGTAATTCCAAAAAAGAAACTTAACAAAAGTTACAAAGATTAAGATTCAACCTTAAAGCGTATAGAATCTAAATATATCAGAGTACAAGAGTGAGGAAGTATAAGATAGTATACTTTCCTCAATAATACAAAATGTAGCGGAAAACTGGTAACAAAACAAGTAACAAGCAATAAGTCTTTCAACCCAAAGAGAAGGGTATCCAACAACCTTGGATAAAGGTCCCTTGATTTATAATTTCAAGAAAGTATGCCTTACCCACACCATTGTAATCCCTCGATATGAAGATCAGAGTATGTCTTGCTATCCCCGAAAACCCTCAACTATCAGGTAGTCAGCACCTCTATCTTTCTCAACAAGGAATCCCTCAACTTAAAGGTGTTAGAACCCCTGTATTCATCTCCCCGGAAGCCCTAGATTATACACCGTAACAATCGAAGTCTCATGAAGAAAATATGCACAAGGAAAAGTTTGAACAAGTTGTTCAAACTTTCTGCATGAAGCTTGAGAGTTGATAAGAGCCTCCATCTCTAGAAATCACTTCAACAGCATGTAAGCACTAGTCAAAGATGTTGTCCAGTGTTATTTCTATTTTCAAATGAGCTCCTATTTATAGGAGAAGCTCCAACGGTCATCTCCCTCCTCCAATGGTCATATTCATCCTTGAATTTCAGAGGAACCTATACACGTGTCACTCAAACAACGGTCAGTTGATAAATAAAGGCACAACATCGTTTTATAATAGAACAAGTGAAAGAATAACTAAAAATGATATTCAGAATGAAAGCAATATGAAAGTTCAGAGTCAAACCAAAATAGAATTTGGAGTCTATGATAAAGAGATATTCAGATTTTGTTTTTCTAAGGAATTCGTAATGAGAAATTGTAATCAAAATTCTTCATCAGAATTTTTAATGAGAATTCGTAATCATAATTCTTCATCAAAATTCGTAATGAGAATTCGTAATTATAATTCATCATCAGAATTCGTAATGAGAATTCATAATCAGAATTCATAATCAGAATTCATAATGAGAATTCGTAATCAGAATTCGTCATCAGAATTTGGAATGAGAATTCGTAATCAGAATTCATCATCAGAATTCTTAACGAGAATTCGTAATCAAAATTCTTCATCAGTATTCGGAATGATAATTCGTAATCAGAATTCGTCATAAGAATTCATAATCAGAATTCGTCATCTGAATTCGGAATGAGAATTCGTAAGCATAATTCATCATCATAATTCATAATGAGAATTCATAATTAGAATTCATCATCAGAATTCGGAGATAGAACTATATGTAAGTTCGTAATCAGAATTCAGAGTTTAACTTTATGAAAGTTTGTAACAAAGAAATTTAGAGTAGATCAAAGAATTATTTATATCTAAGTATTATGTGATTCTGAGGTTTTAGACATGAATCCGATTTTTACACTTTAGAAAAGTATTAATATGAACAATGAAAACAAGGTAGAGGTAAATTTTATTTTGGAAGGAAATTTTACTTCTGGAAGTAAAACAGGGGTAAAATGAAATTTTCTTAAGGATAAGTTGTTTGTGATTTTCAAAAAAAGAAGGAATGGAAAATTCATAAGGAAAACCTTATTGACTCAACAATCTACCCCTTTTTGGAAAACATAAACATCCTTACGAGAAAGAATGTAAGGACTTAGAATAAATTTCTAGACTTTGAATTTAAAGCTTATCTCCCTTTGTTTATGGATAATGGTAAATACGACTAACTCCCCCATGGCTTTGAAACTCCAAGGATCATATTATATATTTCCGGAATGAGAAATTTTATTTGAATGTATAAATCTTCGTAATGATCAACTTTCCCTTAGATAGACTCCCTTTACTTGGGAACAGTTCTTCTTTACATAGAATTTTTTCTTCTCCATTTTGGAATTCTTTTTCCTTCACCCCCTTTTTGATTTTCAAAAAGAGTTTCAGGGAATGGAAAAATAATAAAGGACCTGAAATATTAGTACAAAATACTATGAAAGACAAGCAACCAGAGTTTTCATTAGGATTGAAAATAATTAGTACAAGGAAAAAATAAATACAAAAAAAGATCGGAGTGGTCTATTTTTTTTCTTTTCCCTTGGGCATTAGTATTTTGACAATTGTCTTCAGCTTCTTCATTTCTTTGTGGTCCTCTTCAACTTGATTTTCCAAGGCTGTGATACTTTCTTCTCGAGTCATCAGGACCTCTGCCTGAGACTTCATGGATTCTTCTTGAGCCTTTATCAATTCATCTTGCTTAAATAGTTTTTCTTTCATCTCACTCCAAAGATCCTTCTCTGTTTTTAGGATTTGTACAATATAGATCAGCTTCCCATTCAGATCTTTTACACCCCGAATCTTAGTATTTTATTCTAAACATATCTTTTCCTGAAAACTATCTGAAAGATTTTTGATTTTTACATCTTCAGTACCAAAATCCTCCTTAACATATTGTTGGAACTGATCAATCTCTTCTATATCTTTAACAATCTTCTTAGACCATAGAGTTATTTTGATGCACCACTTTCTGTGGACCTCGTAGTTGATAAAAAAAATTCTTATGATCTTCCTCAATCTTCACGAATTTATCCATCACCATGGATACAGATTCTGACTTCTGATTCATGTTTTACTAAAGCATCTGGAATCTGGAGTCTATTGTAGGAAAGATCGGAATTGTATCTACCAACTTCTTGAGGGACTTAACAACAAAATCGTGTCCCAGTGCAGATGACTCTGAATTAGACAACTTGCTAGGAGATTGTTCTTCTTCTATTTCCACCAGCTTCTTTTTAGAAGAGCCTCTAACATTCTTCTTCCTTATAATATCTTTCGTCGAGGTGTCAATAAGCACTTTCTTACCCTTGATGATTTTTGGAACGGACTCTTCATCAAGAGATTCATGTTCGCTCCCAGAAAGTTGTACTATCTTGTCTTCATCAATCTTCTCTTTTTCAGCACTAGCTACAATATCTTCAGAATGGATAAAGTCATGATTATAACTTTATTCTTCCGATGTCTTGTTGACTTCTTCTTCACCTTTCTCATCATCTGCGGGTGTAGCTATTTTAGAAGATCCGGATTGAGAAGTTCGGATTGAGAACTTCTCGGATGGGGTTCCCTTATCTTGATATTCTTCATCTTTCCTAATTATATCATAAGAGCCTTCACTCATCTCACTTTGTTGAAGTTCCTCCACAACTTGCTGAACTTTATCCACCACTTCTTTATCAATTTCTTTCTCCTTGGGAATTTCCAGAGTCTTATTACTTGGAGTCTCAGGCAATTGTTCCATCAAACAAGATTTCCGAAACGGGATGTTCTCGGAAGAAATTTCAGCATCCCTCAGAAGGGATTGAAAAATCTCAGCCTCTGCCATCTTCTTCTTCAACTTCTTCTCTTTGACATGTTTCTCTAACTCATCGACATATTTTTATTTTAATACCTTAGCCTCAGTAGGGTCCAATCCAAAATGTGGCTCCCCTTCTTTCCTCTTTTCATTGAGCTCTATCCACTTTTCTACCACCTCATCTGGGTAGGATTTTTGGTTTTTCGGTTTAGGAGGTGCAGATTGGACTTCCTTTGATTTTGGGGTTTTATCTTCAGCTTATACTTCCTTCAGCTTCCTTTTCATACCGGCCTCCTTTGAGGGTTCAATCTTTTCTACATTTTCCGGATTGGATTCTAACTCCTCCTCTGGCAGATCATAAAACTCACCTGACTGTTTTGAGAAACCAACTTTCATTCTCTTCAGAGTGTCATCACTGATCAGCATCACCTTGCAATTTCTCGGCTTGGAGGTGCAAGCATCCTTGAAAGAATCAAGACACCGAATAATAATCTTGGAGAGAAGAGTATGATACATAATAATATTTTGATCTTTCAAATTCCCATTCTTGATGTTCTGAACCGTAATAAGGATGTGCCTCATCATATTGATCTTTCTTATATTTACCAAGAAATCCAAGATGTAAATATCAATTTTCTTTAAGTTATCCTTGTCACCTCTTCTTGGTACGAAAAACCCTTGAACCCACAACTGTATAATCCGATTGTTGGTGGACAGATGGGCAATCTTTGCGATCTTGACTTCTTTAATTCCAAGGAATTCCATAGCCTTCACTTTGCTGAAACTTCCTTTCACATCCGGTAGCTTATGGGAGCAAAATTTGGCTTCCCCATCATAGGAGAGCCTCACCAAGCTCGCAGCCTTGGTGTAAGAAAGCTTGTAAGTCTTGCCATATCTCTTAAAGGAGAACTTTTCTCTTCCATCTTCATTAAAGAAAGAAAGAGACTCATAAAATTCTAAAAGAAAATCCGTATAAACAACATCCTGATGCCCTGGATTTGATATGTATAAATATTCCCATCCATTGAGCTTGATATTCTTAGAAATAAGAGAATCATACTTACTAAAAAAGTTCAGATGGACCAACCTTTCCCTGTAGACTAACCAACTTGAGATTGGCTTCATAGTAGACATTTCATGAGAAGTGTCTTCTACAAACATTCGAAATGGAGAAACACTAAAAGATTCAGAATGTTCTTAAGAAGAAAGGGCAGAACTTCAACACGCGAGTGCTTGAATTCGATGTGGGAAAACCATCGGGGGTCCCCTTTTTATAGGAAAAGGAGGTAACCTTTCATCTTCCAAAACCCATCTAATGGTTGTGAATCATTCTAATCAGATCTAAAGTTTGAAAAACTAGCCGCAAGGAAATCTTGAATCCGATCTTTTGGGGTTTTAAGAAAAAACATTCGGATTTTATGAAAAAAAGAATCCGAAAAACACTAAATAAAATACCCGCATGAAAAATATGATTACGAAAACTTAAGTAATTAGATCATACCTTTCGGATTTCTAGGAACATTATTCGTAATAGGTGAGATTTTTCTTGAAGATAATTTGACTACGAAAAACATACTACGAAAACTCACTACGAAAAACTTAAAGTTGAAAAGTTTATTGCAAAAACTTTGAGTACCAAAACTCTATTATGAAAAGTTTGAGTATAAAAAATCCACTACGAAAACCTTCATTACAAAAATTTATAGTACAAAAACTTCATTACGAAAATTTTGAAAAACTAATTATGAAATTTTTTGAAGAACTCATTATGAAATTTTTTGAAAAAATCATTACGAAATTTTTTGAAAAAATCATTACGAAATTTTTTGAAAAGCTCATTACGAATTTTTTTAAAAAACTCATAATGAAAAATTTTGAAAAACTGATTACGAAATAATTTGAAAAACTCATTACGAAATTTTTTGAAAAACTCATTAAGAAAATTTTATAAAAACTCATTAAGAAATATTTTTCAAAACTCATTAAGAAATTTTTTGAAAATATCATAATGAAAAATTTTGGAAAACTGATTACGAAAAATTTTGAAAAATACATTATGAATTGTTTTTTGGAAAACTCATTTTGAAAGTTTTTGAAAAAATCATTACAATTTTTTTTTGAAAAACTCATAAAGAAATGTAATCCCCCTATGAAAAAGAGTTTATTACTATAAGGAGACTCGTTTAACGAAGAGTTAATCTAGGAAAACTACCTTTCGGTAATCATTCTTAACTTATGTTTAATATATTCAAATCTATCAGAAGGTAAATATTTTCTGAAAATGTCAGCAAGTTGATCATGCATTCTGATAAACTGAAAAATAATATATCCTTTTTGTGTGTGATCCATAAGAAAGTGATGCATAATGTCTATGTGCTTTGCACGAGAGTGATGTGCATGGTTTTTACTAAGGGAAATGGAACTTGTGTTATCACACAAAATATGAGTCTTAGTAAAACTCAATCCATATTCTGTGAGTGTGTGTTGCATCCACAACACTTGATCACAACAACTTCCAGCTGCTACATATTCAGCTTCAGCAATGGATAGTGCTACTGAGTTTTGCTTCTTGCATGGCCAAGAAACTAATGAATCTTATAAGAAATGAAAAGTTCTGGATGTACTCTTTCTATCCATTCTACACCCACTAAATTCAGCATCTGAAAAACTTTTTAAGATAAAATCATTTCCAGAAGTATAAAATAGTCCTAAATCCATGGTTCCCTTTAAGTAGAAAAAAATTATTTTCACTTCCTTTAAATGAGATTCCTTAGTATTGGATTGATATCTAGCACATAAGCATACTGAAAACATCAAGTCTGGACGACTAGCTGTGAAGTATAGTAAGCTTCCTATCATACCTCTAAAGGATGTTTGATCCACTAATTTTCTATCTTCATCAAGATCAAGTGTGTTTGAGGTACCAATAGGAGTACCAATACTTTTAGTTTTGTCATATCCATACTTTTTAGGAGGATATTTAATATACTTATGTTGAGATATATAGATTCCTTCTGATATTTGTGAAATTTGAAAACTAAAGAAAAATGTTAACTCACCCATCATACTCATTTCAAACTCATATTTCATTAGATCCGCAAAGGAATTAGTTAAAGATTTCTGAGTTGAACCAAATATAATGTAATCAACATAAATTTCAACAATCAAAACATTTTTCTTATCTTTATTTATAAAAAGGGTTGGATCTGCATTTCCCTTAAAATAGTTATTTTGAAGAAAAAATTTTGTAAGTCTATCATTTTAGGCTCGAAGGGCTTGTTTAAGGCCATAAAAAGCTTTGGTAAGTCTAAAAACATGATCAGGATGTTTTGTGTCTTCAAAGCCATTAGTTTGTTCAAAAAAAACTTCTTCTTGTACATAACCATTAAGAAAATCACATTTTACATTCATTTGAAGAAGCTTGAAATTGAAGAATGCTGCAAAGGCAATTAAAATATGAATAGATTCATGTCTAGCTACTGGAGCATAGGTTTCTTCAAAGTCTATTCATTCTTGTTGATTATAGCCTTTGGAAACCAATCTATCTTTATTCCAAACTATGACTCCATTTTCATCACACTTATTTCTGAAGACCCATTTTACTCCAATTACAGAAGTTTCCTTAGGTCTTTCAACCAAGGTCCGGACTTTATTCCTTTTGAATTCATTTAGTTCATCTTTCATGGATTTTATCCAATCACCGTCACCTAAAGCTTCATCAGTACTTTTTGGTTCCAATTGGGAAAGAAATGCTTGATGTTCTATTTCATTTTTAATGAAATTCTAGTCCTTATAGGTTGATTCACATCACCAATGATACTATCATTGGAATGATTCTTTATAAACGACTGATTTGGGTTTTGTAAAACTTGTTCATCCACATAGGGTATAAAATATTCTGGGGTAAATGTTTCAGAGGTATCTTCTTGAACATTTTCCTTATCTGATGGATTTTCTAACAAAGGTTGATAATCAGTTTTTAAAAACACATCTGAAGATGTATGTTGGGGTTGTTTGAAAACAAAGGGATCATTTTCATCGAATTTGACATGTACTGTCTCTTCAACAGTGCAAGTGTTTTTGTTAAAAACTCTATATTCCTTAGAAGTTGTAGAGTAGCCTAAGAAAATTCCTTCATCATATTTTTTGCAAATTTGTGTAAATTATCAATAGTATTCAGAATGAATACCTTGCAACCAAAAACCTTAAAGTAAGAAAGTCTAGGTTTTCTACCATTCCATAACTCATAAAGAGTTTTATTAAGAAAAGGTCTAATTAAAACCTGATTTATAGTATAACAAGAAGTACTTATAGCTTCAGCCAAAAAAAATTTGGCTACAGAATACTCACTCAACATGGTTCTAGTTATCTCTTGAATAATTTTATTTCTTCTTTCAACAACACCATTATGTTGAGGTGTTCTGGGTGCTGAAAAGTTTTGAGTAATACCTTTTCTACTACAATAAGTTTCAAAATCAGAATTTTGAAATTATCCTCCATGATCACTATGAATAGTTTCAATGGAAGGTTTTTCTCATTTTTGACTTGGGATCTAAAACTTTTGAAATAAAAAAAGCTTCAGACTTATTTTCTAAAAAATAGATCCATGTAAATCTAGTGTTACCGTCAACCAAAAAAAATACATAATATTTTCCCCCAATGCTTCCAGTTTGTGTAGGACCAAAAATATCCATATGCACTAGCTATAATTCATCAGTGGTTGAAACTTCAACAATGTATTTAAAACTTGATTTATGTTTCCTTCCATATTGACAAGGGTTACAAACATTTGAATAATCAAATATAAGTTTTGGTAGATCCTTAACTAAACCTTTCTTAGAGAGTTTTCAGAAGTTCTTAAGGTTACAGTGTCCTAACCTTCTATTCCACAACCAAGAATGATCTTCCACTGCACAAAGTCAAGGTAAGTCTTGGCTCCTAAGGTCTTCTAAGTTTAGTGTGTAAACATTATCTTGCCTATTGGAAAAAAGAATAAACTCTTCCTTGGAATTGTGTACTATGTACTTATCATTCCTAAAATTCAAAAGATATCCTTAATCACATAATTGACTTATGCTAATGAGGTTGTGCTTAACACCCTTAACAAATAAAACATTTGAAATCAAAGTTTTTCCAAGAAGAAAGATGTTACATATACCAATAATTTCTCCCTGAGCATTATCTCTGAAGGTTACTCTTCCTCCTTTCATCTTGATAATATTTTCAAAATAGTTTCTATTATGATTCATATGCTGGGAACATCCACTATCCATGTACCATGTATTGCTGTTGGTACTTTCCCTATTTTCTTGAAAATATGAAAAAGTTAGGTTTTCGGAATCCATACTTTCTTGGATCCGGAAATTTCAGAAAGCAAAACTTTGGGTACCCACATATTCTTAGAAAAATAAGCCTTATGAAATCCTAAAGATTGGGTTTTGTTTAACAATTCTTTGCCCAGTGACCACCACGCTGACATTTAGTACAAAATGGGGAACTTTGAGGGACAAAGTAGTTGTTACTAAAAATCGGTTTAGAACTAGTGTAACCAAAACCAGAAGTATTCCTTCGAGGTTGGATTTGTGAATACATTTTATCAAAATTTTCCTTACCTAGGGTAAAGTTTTACAAACTCTTCCTCAAGGAGAATATTTCAGATTTTAATTTAATAACTAAGTTCTTATCTTCAAAAACATTTTAACTAGAGCTAGGATCAAAAACATCTTTCTTAGAAATTATGTTTTCTAGATGTTTTGAAAGTTTATTCTTCTCAGAACTTACTTCCTCAATATTTTTTGAAATACTTTCAAAATCAGCATTTTTCGTATCAAGATATTTATAAAGATCTGCTATTTTCTTAGTGAGAATATTATTCCTAGAATTTTCCTTATCAAGTTTCTTCATGAGTTTTGAATTCTCATTCTCAAGAAGTTCGGAAAACCTAGAAACTTCTTCATAGGTAGGTAAAGTATTGTCTTCATCAGAAGAGGATTCTTCATCTAAAGAGTTATAATATTTATTATCATTAGAATTCAAAGAAACATTGGTCATTGATTCAGCATTGTGTACCTTAGCCTTCAAGCATTGATTATCAATAGGTAGAATGGCTAAAATACAAAGATTCTTCTGTCCAGAAGATTCATAATACGAAGATTCATCTGGAGAATCTCCACCACTGGCATTCCATGTGTCATTAGCTTTCAACACTTTCTTAGCTTTGGACTTGTAATACTTCTTTCTGTTTTTCTCAGAATTCCTTTCCTTTCTTTCTTTTCTCTTGAGCATAGGGAAATCATGTCTTATGTGTCCAGATCTCTTACATTCATAGCATGTAACTTCAGAATCTTTCTTGTCTTTCCTTTACTTATTCTTGTATTTGGATTGAATGTTCCTCTGTCCAGCTATCTTGTTCATTCTTCGAGAAAGATTTGCTAATTCATTTTCTAAGGATTCACTTCCACTACATTCAGAATGGATAAAAACTTTCTTAGATATAGATCTAGTAACTCTCTTAGGAGTCTTGGATTTCATATGATTGGAAGTAGTAGTAAAAGATACACTGCCATTTCTATTCTTCTTCTTCACAATATCAGCATCTCTCTTGATTCTAGTCTCATGCTGAAGAAGAGTTCCAAATAGCTCATCAAGGGTAATCTGAGTGACCTTTCTATTTTCATCCATTTCAGTCATTTTGGATTCCCACTCATTTTTCATGATGTCGATGATCTTTTCAACAAGGGCTTCATCATCTAATCCCTTTTCACCCATTGATTGTAAATTATTAATAATAGTCATGAATCTATGTTGCACCTTGCGTATGGGTTCACCATAAGGAAAAATAAAACCATGATATTCAGCTCTAATCATGGCTCTTCTAGTCTCAATTACTTTGGAAGTTCCAAAGTGAGTAACTTCTAGTTTCTTCCATATATAATTTTCTACTTCAAAAGATGAAATTTGGATATATATATTTCTAGTCATTGAACAAAGTAAAGTATTGTGTACCTTATAATTCATTTGAAATTCATGCTTTTCGTGATTTATAAAGGCAATTATTTATTTATCAGGAATTTTGTATCCACCAATAATCCTAAAAAAAATTTCAACACCATTGTTGATAATATAAGTCTTCATACGATCTCTCCAATATTCGTAATCATTACCATCAAATATCAGTGGTCTTGTTGGATTAAGATTGTCTATATAACCAACATTGATTCCTGCCATCTTTAATAAAAGTCTTTCCACAAAAACTTGTTAGTAGAAAAAGTTTGTAAACAAGGAAAATATTCTAAGAAAGAAAATATAGAGAAAGATTATCTCTAAGAAAAACAGAATCCGAACTATGAGTCTGAAAAAATAGATTCTGAAAAATATGAATCTGGAAAATGTAGTTCTGGGAATTTCCTTCTGAATCTAATCGTGAGATTAATTCTGATTGAACCAAATGCCCTGATTCCAATTGTGAGATGGTATGTCTGAGTATGATATACTCTATAATACCAAATGTAGGATCGAAATAAGAATTAGATTCTCAAATACAAGAGGGGGGGGGGGTGAATTGTACCTTTTAAAAATTCCCTTGGAACTTATAAAGATGGTTATGTTTAACAAGGTTAAACAAAATAATTTACAAGACCTATTATAGGTTCTAAACACTTTCTAGATTCTGGGAAAGTAATTCTGAAAAAGAAACTTAAGAAAACTTAAAATGATTAAGATTCTACCTTAAATCGTATAGAATATAACTATATCAGAGTATACGAGTAAGGAAGTATAAGATAGTATACTTTCCTCAACAATACAAAATGCAGCGGAAAAATTGTAACAAAAACAAGTAACAATCAATAAGTCTTTTAACCCAAAGAGAAGGGTATCCAACAACCTTGGATAAAGGTCCCTTGATTTATACTTTCACGAAATTTTGTCTTACCCACACCAGGGTAAGCCCTCAATATGAAGATCGAAGTCTGTCTTTCTATCCCCGCAAGCCCTCAACTATCTGGTAGTCGACACCTTTATCATCCTCAGCAAGTAAGCCCTCAACTTCAAGGTGTTGGAACCTCTGTCTTCCTATCCTCGGAAGCCCTCGATTGTACAAAACAAAAATCGGAGTTGCACGAAGCAAATCTGCACAAGGAAACGTTTGAACAAGCTGTTCAAACTTTCTGCATAAAGCTTGAGAGTTGATAAGAGACTCTCTCTCTAAAAATCACTTCAACAACATGTAAGCACCAGCCAAAGACGTTGTCCAGTGTTATTTTTCTTTTCAAATGAGCTCCTATTTATAGGCGAAGCTCTAATGGTCAGCTCCCTCCTCCAGCAGTCATATTCTTCCTTGAATTTCGGAGGAACCTATACACGTGTCACTCAAACAACGGTTATTTGATAACTGAAGGCACAACATCATTTTATAATAGAACAAGTGAAATAATAACTAAAACTGATATTCAGAATGAAAGCAATATGAAAGTTCGGAGTCTAACCAAAATAGAATTCAGAGTCAATGATAAAGATATATTTGGATTCTATTTTTCTAAGGAATTCTCAATGATAATTCGTAATGAAAATTCTTCATCAGAATTCGTAATGAGAATTCGTAATCTGAATTCTTCATCAAAATTCGTAATGAGAATTTGTAATCATAATTAATCATCAGAATTCATAACGAGAATTCATAATCATAATTCATCATCAAAATTCGTAATGAGAATTCGTAATCAGAATTCGTTATCAGAATTCAGAATGAGAAATCGTAGTCAGAATTCATCATCAGAATTCGTAATGAGAATTCGTAATCAGAATTCGTCATCAGTATTTGGAATGAGAATTCATAATCAGAATTAGTTATCGGAATTTGGAATGAGAATTCGTAATCAGAATTCATCATTGGAATTCAGAATGAGAATTCATAATCAGAATTCATCACCAGAATTCCTAATGAGAATTCTTAATCAGAATTCATCATCAGAATTTGGAGTTAGAACTTTATGTAAGTTCGTAATCAGAATTCAGAGTTGAACTTTATAAAAGATCGTAAAAAGGAATTCGGAGTAGAAAACAAAATGTTTCATATCTAAGTATTATGTGATTCTGAGGTTTTAGACATGAATCCAATTTTTACAATTAAGAAAAATATTAATATGAACAATAAAAATAGGGTAGAGGTAAATTTTCTTTAGGAAGGAAATTTTCTTTCCGGAAGTAAAATAGCGGTAAAATGAATTTTTCTTAAGGATAAGGTTTTTGTGATTTTCAAAACAAGAATTAATGGAAAAGTCATAAAGAAAAACCTTATTTACTCAACAATACTCCCATGAGTAGTGTCCTGTCGAAAATTTCTCATAAAATCTGATCCACCTATGATATTTGGAGGTGTGTTTACAATTGGGTATGTTTTGATTTATATGTATGATATTCATGGTTTACACCAACAGTCTTCTCATTCATCAATAATAGGATTGAAATCATGCTACAATTAGATAGAGATTGGATTCTATGACCCTAGTTTGGGGGTGGACACCCCCACCCCCTTGGACACCCCCACCCCCTGGACACCCTGTAACCCCCAAGGACAGCCCCACATCCCCCTGAACATCCCCCCACCTCCCTTGGATACCCCCACCCACCCCTTGGACACCCCCCTGAACACCACCCCACCCCATGGACACCCCCACCCCCTTGGACACCCTCTCCCACCCCCGCTGGGCAACCACCACCCCCGCTGGGCAACCCCCACCCCCTGGCTAGTCCCACCCCCTGAGACAGCCCACCCACCCTCCCTGGACATCCCACCCACCATCTGGACACCTCGTACCCCTAGACATCCCCCCACTCTTGTGGGCACCTCGTACCCCTCAGAAAAACCCCCACCCCTGTGGACAGCCCGCCCACCCCCTAGACACCCCACCCCCCGAACACACCCCTATCCCCCCCGGACACCCCCACCCCCTAGACACCCCTGACCCCCTTGGACACCCCCACCCCCCAAGGACACCCACCCACCCACCCACCCCTGTGGACACCTCCCCCGCCCCTGTGGACAGCCCGCCCAACCCCCTGGATAGCCTGCCCAACCTCTTGGAAACCCCTACCCCCTTGGACAGTCCCCCAACCCCCTGGACAGCCTCCCACCCCCTGTACACCCCCACCCCCATGGAGATCTCTCCCACCCCCCGGTCACCCCTACCCCCCTAGACACCCCTACCCCCCAAGATAGCCCCTCCACCCCTGTGGATAGCACGCCCACCACCCTGGACACCCCCCTACCCCCTAGACAGCCCCGTAACCCATGTGGATAGCCTGCCCACCCCCATGGAAACCCCATACCCCCTGGATAGACCCCCACCCCCCATGGACAGCCCCCACCCTTGTGGATATCCCGCCCACCCTCGTGGACACCCCCTAACCCCTGGACACCCCCACCCCACCCCCACCACCATGGACCACCCCTACCCCTTGGACACCCCCTACTCCCAAGAGAGCCCTTCCACCCCCGTGGATAGCCCACCCACCCCCCTGGACACCCCATACCCCACTGGACAGCCCCCCACACCAGTGGACAGCCCTCCCACCCTCCAGACACCCCCCACCACCACCACCCCTGGACACCCCCATCCCCCCGGACACCCCTGGATACCCCCGACCCCCTTGGATAACCCCCAACCCCCTGGACATCCCCCACCCCCTAGACACCCCCACCCCCATGGACCCCCCCCCCCCCCCCGTGGATATCCCGCCCACCCCCTAGACACCCCTACCCCCATGGATAGCGCCCCAAACCCCCTTGATGGCCCCACACCCCCTGGACACCACCCCACCACCTGGACACCCCCCACCCCTTGGACACCCCCACCCCCATGGATATCCCCACACCCCTTGGACAATCCCCCCCCCCCCCCCCGAACACCTGCACCCCCTGAACACCCCATACCCTCCTTGGACAGTCCCCCAACCCCCTAGACCCCCACCCACCCACCCTGGACACCACCCCACCCCCATGGAAATCCCCCTACCCCCTGGATAGCCCCCCAACCCCCTAGACGGCCCCACCCCCTAGACACCACCCCACCACCTGGACACCCGCACCCCTAGACATCCCCACCCCCACAGACATCCCCCCACCCCCTGGACACCACCCCACCACCTGAACACCCCCTACCCCCTTGGACAGCCCCCCAACCCCCTGGACCCCCACCCCACCCCATACCACCTTAGAAATCTCTCCAACCCCCTGAACCCCCACCCCCCGGACACCCCCAACCCCTTGGACACCCCCACCCCCATGGACATCCCCCCCACCACCACCACCCTGGACAGCCCCTCTTGACACCCCCATCCCCCCTGGACACCCCCACCCCCTGGACACCACCTACCCCCTTGTACAGCCACCCCAACCCCCTGAACAGCCCCCAACCCCCTGAATTCTAAATTGAATTCTTTATGTATTTAATTAACTTATGAATTATGTGTTAATGGTTTATGGGTATACATGCTGTATGGGTATACTTTTTGTATGTGTATACTTGCAATAATTTCCTTTTGAATTATGTGTTAATTCTGTATGTGTGTAGAGGGTAATTAAATAAAGAATTGGTGGTATTCTGAATTCTGTATGAATTATGTGTTGTATGAATTCTATATGAATTCATATAGAATTATGTATGTATTCTGAAGGTATTGAGAATTGTGTATGAATTCTGCATAGGGGGAGGCAGGCCTGCTGGTGGAAGCTGGTGGAAGTGTTGCAGCTGCACAGGGGGGTCGGCTTGATGTTGCCGGTACATAAAGGTTATGCCTAAGGTTTACAACTATTTTCATATCTATAAAAACAAAACTTATACCAATAGTTTTATGTAAAATATTGGTAAAAGTATATACCAACAGTTTACAAACTGTTGGTATAGGTATTTTTACTTGATATTTACCAACGTTTTATGGGAAACTGTTGGTAAAAGTCTATACCAACGGTCTGTAAATTGTTGGTATAGAGATGATTTTTGATATTACCAAAGGTTTTAAACCATTGGTAAAAATTTTTACCAATGATTTCATTGAACCGTTGGTATATACTCAATTAATCAGACATATCCCAACGGTTCTCATAGAACCATTGGGATATGTCTATCCCCATGGCTTAAGACCCAACGGTTTGGACAACCATTGGTATAGTTTATACCAATGGTTGTCCAGCCCTTACCAACAGTTTTAAACCATTGGTAAAGATGAAGTTTCCAGTAGTATTTGGAAAACAACATAAATATTACTTTAAAAACATTTTATAAAAATTAAAACATGGGAAAAATGTATTTAGTAAATCATTTTATGAATTTTATAAACATTTTTGAATTTTTTTTAGAAAAATTGGTTTTGGATGAAAAATATTTTTTTGACTCAAAACATAAATAAAGATGAATTTTTTTCATGAAAACATTCTTTCAAACTCTTGAGTATATAGAGAGAGGAAAATGAAAGAAAGACATATATTCTAATGAAAAAACTAGATGATAATAAAGGATAAAAGTTTCTTGAGAAACAGATCATAATATTTCATCCTCAAAAACAAAACCATGAACAATACTGATAAATGATGAGATTTTAACATAAAATCATTACCACATTGGTAACATTGAATTATAATCCCCATGAAGTAATAATGTTAAATGAAACATAAAAAATCATGAGAATAAATAAATTCATGATATTACATGTAAATTTATAAGAATATCCACCTTATAAAATAATACACATGCATAACATAACATAATTCTCAAGTTAATAAAATTAATACAACAATACCATACCTTAATTTTCTACTTCCTTCACACACATTCGAACCTCCTCTTCCTTGGGTAACCAACTTAGGTTGGCATAAAAAATACTTCAAAGGATTCCTTTGTGAATAAAATAAGGCCTCTAAGGCGAGGGGATGGAATTTGGGAAGTGATTTGGCTAGGTTTTGGCTGAAAAAATGGGTTCTAAGGTGTAAACGAGATATGATAGAGGGTATATTTTTATAAGTGAGATGAGTGGTACATTTGTAATTTTTTGAAAAGAAAAGTTGTACCCACATTTTTCTCTTGGAAAAAGGATACAAAATGGAATATTATCAATAATTATACATTATAAGGTCACAACATGGAGAGATAATGAGTTTTAGGCAAGTTTTTAGGTCATTTAACCCTTATCTTTTTATTTTAACCCCCAATAAACACATTTTTACCTTTATTGTGGTAATTAATTTTTATTGTTTTAACAATTCATTTTGGTCAAAAATTATGTTGAAATTATTATATAATATAAATTATTATGATTCCAAATATGGAATCCAGTTTTCCAAATTTAATTCACAAAATTGAAAAATTTTAATTTAAAATTAATCTCATAGACATGATGAGAAAACGAGTATTCAAAGAGAAAAAGTTCAAAAGTTTACAATGTCTGTATATCAAAATTTAATATTAAAATGATTGAAATGAACTCAATTGGATTAATAGATATGTAGTTAAACCAATTTTACTTTTAAAAAAATTAAAATATCATTTATATTTTTAAATAATTTAATCAAAAAATCATTATTCAATTAAAACTCAGTATTTTTCAATATTCTTTAAATAATTAATCTTTTTCTAAAAATTCTAAAATATTAACCCTTAGATAATTTTAAAATTATGATATAAAAAATTAAATTTATTTTATCAAATGAATTTTCTAGAATTGTGAAAATTTCATTTTATTATTTATAAAAAATATTTTTTTGAAGAAAATAGTATTTTCGAAACATATAAAGACTTTTTTAAAAAATTATGTATTTCTTTCAATAAGTTTTATTTATATAAAAAATTATAATTAATATTTAAAAATTATTTCTTATTTTTCATATCACTATGTTTAATGTATAGGTTATAATGGTTACTTTTTTATATTAATAATATATTACAGTGTTGTTAAAACTCAGTATCATGTGTGGCATAAGATAAAATTAGTATTGTATTTTATGAAATATTAACTTTCTTTTGAATATAATGCATGATAAAAAAGAAATTTAATTTATTCAAAAAATAATTCATAAGAACTCATGGTGTTACAGTTCGAATACCACATGTTTTGGAATATCCTATGAAGATGAGGATTTCCTAAGATGAAAAAAATATCTTATGAGCCTCAAGAATATATTTTTAAGGTTAAAGTATCTTATGAATAATAATAATTTTTCACCAATTTAAAAGTCATATGAAGTGTTAAATTCTAAATAAAATTCATATGATCAAATTAATTACAAAATAAATTCCTATAAAGTTAAATACCTTTGAAGATGGGTATTTTTCTAATATTTAATTCCATTTCCAAGGATCTTATTACCACATCTATTTAAAAAGAAAATTCCAATCCTTATATTGTTTTATCAAAAGCATTGATACACAAATGAGGAAAGGATTAATTAAAGAATGATTATATTTCCATGAATTGTATCATTCCAAGGGGGATCATAGCCATTGTGAAAAGCTACCATTAGTTTTTCAATTTTTAGATAAGTGGGTCACATGAAAATGAAAATCGTATTTTTTTTAAGTACTATAATTTTACTCTTGACCATTTAGGTAAAAAATTGTTTTAATTAAAATTAAATAAGAGATGCATACATTCATGAATAGTGACCAGACACTCTATTTTAAAAGCTCATTTTTTATGCATAACAGTTTGAATAACACAAATATTATTTAAAGTCATTGAATCTTTCATCACCACACCTCAAAGATATATTTAGTCTCTAGAATATTATTCATCTACTTTCAATTACTACTTGCAATTGTTTTCCAAATATGATCTCTTTTCTATATATCGTACTTTATAAACTGAGCACTATTTATACTGAGTGAATGAAGTCTATAGATATGTTTTGTAAAGGGAGATCCTAGTTGAAAGATCATGGACCTTTTTACTAAGTTATATCCACTTTTACATATTTAGGAATCCCCAAGGAAAAGGGACATTTGATTAAAATCACCATAATCACATTGAGTGTTGGTGGAATATATTAAGGGAAGTTTATCCTTCTTTGAACCCCTATAAATTATATGTTTCCTATTTATTTTTTGTTTTATTTTCCACTACATATATGATATAAAAATTAATGATAAATTCAATTAATATTTTAAGAGGGTGATTTTATGTTATGAAAAATTTAGGAACTCAATTAATTCCCTCATTAATCACTATGAAAAATTATTAGGATAAAAATTGGTATCAAGGACATTAATTTTGAGTTATAAACTTTTACCAGCAAAATTATAAATATATATATTATTGGTACAATTTATAATTAGAAATAAGGAATTTATATTATCAGAGAACCTTACTTTAATGGAGAAAACTATGTTTTTTTGAAATCTTAGATGACCATCTAACTGAAAAAACATGGATTAAAAGGGTACTTGAAAGTTATATAGCCTTATAAAATTCATAAAGATGAACCAAAATAATGGTATTATACTAAAGAAGATAAATATTATTTAAATTCAATAACTACAAATGGTATTATGTGTGGATTAGGTCTTGATTAGTAAAATATATTTTCTAATTGTGAAACAATCTATGAGATGTGGAATGTAATTTATGTTTCTTATAAAGGGACAAATAATGTTAGAAAACTTAGATACAACATTTACATGATAAATTTTGACACATTTAAAATGGTTCAAGGTGAAAAAATAAATTAAATAAATGGTAGATTTACTAAGATTGTTAACAATTTTTTCCCTTGGGTACTCTAATTTCATAATATAGTTAGGAATTGATAACCCTAAATTTTTTCCCATCTAAATGGTGTTGAATATTAGATATAATAAGAAAATTAAATCTAGATAAAGATCTTAAAATAACATTATTGATTGGAATATTAATAATTTATGAATCAAAGATGAGAGTATAGTCTGTTGATTTGAAGCTGATCAAGAAGGATAATTCCACCATTAATATTTATATGTTAATGGGTGAGAAGAAATATAAAAAAATTACTATCTGACTCATCAGATAAAGGATAATAATGTTATTAATATTTTTATAGTAAACTTACTCTAATTGAAAAGAAGTTAAAAAAATTATATAATATGCTAAAAACATTAATTTTCTTAACATGTACAATAATTTTAAAGGAAATTTAAAGGAATTGATATTTTAGGAGTGTAAAAAGCTTAAGAATATCAAGATTGATTAAAAATTTATAAAAGTGAAAAATTAATATGAAATGTGGTTTAACAGAAAATTTTATTATAATAAAAATGGAAATAAGGCAACTTGGAGTTCTATTGAAGATTCTAACAGTAATTCTCATTCTGAATTAGATTCTGAGATGTCATATTAGAAGGATAATATATGCCTCCTGGAAAAAACTAAATAAGTAAAATCTTTTTTTATTTGGTAAATAATATATTTCTAAATCTAAAACTTTATTCTTTGAAGATTTAAATGAATATTATTCTTTCTTAGAATAAAAATACAAATATTTGAAAAAAATTAATACTACTCTTAAAAATTCATATGATTCTATTAATAGTAAAATTTTTATCTTAACTAGTCAAATTTATGATTTGATTTTAAAATTAGAAAAATATTTTTTCCACTGCTGAACATGAAAAAAAAGATTAAGAGTTTGTTAGATGAGGTTAAATCCCTAAAGTATGCTGCATGTATTTTTACTAGGGAGGAGAATGACCTCAATCAAATTATTGGTAACAAGATATAAAATTAATTTCAAAATGGAATATGAAGTATTGGGGAATGGACTAAGCTATAAAGAAATTTATTTTCCCATTTTTTTAACATAAAAAATAATTTCTAATATTAATTGTTTTCATAGTGGAGTCAATGGACATTGTGAAAATAATTTCTACCTTATAAAACCTCAATTATATGGTGTTAATCATTCAATTCATTAAAATATATTCTCAAAATTAAATAATATAAATTGTGTTCAATGTATTAATATTTGGGTTCCTAAATATTTTGTTTCTAACATTTATGGACCAAAGACCATTGGTTTACTAGAAAAATAACTTGATCAATTTCCTCTGATAGGAAAAAATCCATTGGGTTAGCCATGTATAGTGGTTCATGGATAGTTGTTATTCAAGGAATATGAGTAGATACATTTCGAATATCCACTCATTATCAAAAAAAATTAAGGTTGTGTGAGTTTTTTGACAATTGTAATAGAGAAATCATTAGAGTTGGTTCAATTAGAGATCAAGATTTAGTTCTTAAGAAAAAGTTCTTTATGTTGAAGTCTTGGAACATAACCTAATAAGTATATCTTAAATATATGATGATGTATTTTTAGTTTATTTTTCTAAAAATTCATTCTTTGTGATTAGAGAAAATTTTATTAGATTTGGAAGACCAATAACTGAAAATGATTACACTCTAGATTAGAATTATTTGTGTAAATATAAATAGTTTAAATGGTGAAATAGATAAATTTTGGATTTGGAATAGGATACCTAGAAATCGGAAATTTTATTCTTTTAGATGTTTATCTAAGAAGGCCTTGATTTATGATTTTACTCAACTCAAACTAGATAAAAAGTAGTTATGTAATGCATGCTAAATGGTAAAGAAACACAAGTCATATTTTATAAAAGTCAAAGTGGTTACAACTCATAGACCATTAGAACTTATTCACATACATTTTTTAACCCTTATATAACTGAAATATGAGGTGGAAAATATTTTTTTACATTTTATTTAATGTTTTTTTATATTTACTTGGGTTTACTTGTAGAGACTTTAGAGTGATTCGTGTTCTATTTTTATAAATTTATGCAAGAAAGTACAAAATAAAAAAATGATAAATTGTTTCATTGAGAAGTGACGAAGTAGTAGAGATTAAGAATCATTAATTTAATTAAATTTTCATTAAACAATTCCTTAAACATTACTTTTATATCCCTATAAAACCTCACAATAATGGTGCTGTTGAAAGGGAGAATATGACATTGTAAGAAATTACTTGAACTATGTTATGTAAATATACCATGCTTAATAATTTTTGGCTGAAGCTATTAAAATAGTATTCTATGTCATAAATAGAGTTTTAATAAGGCCTATATTGAAGAAAAAACCTTATGATATATGTAATAATATAAAAATAATGATTGGATACCTCAATTTTTTTTAATGAAAATGTTACATTTTGAACACAAAGGATAATCTTGGTAAATATGATCCGAAGGTTGATGGAGGAACCAGCTTGGTTATTCAACCACTTATAAAGCCTATATATTTTTAAATAAAATTTAAATTATAGTTGAATAATATTATCATATTTAATTTTATTAATGTGTTCCCTTTGATCATAAGAAAACTCAAGTTGGTGATCTTAGTCATTATTTTGAAAACGCGAGATTTGAAATCATTTTTGACAACCAAAAGGATAATAATTTTGATCTTCATCAAGTAAATCAATTCTTAAAAGAATACAATTTGATGAATCTAAAAGTGTGCTACCAATATATCTTAGAACCCTAAAAGCTCATCCTTTAGAAACTGTCATAGGAATCCTAGATGATAGGGTTATAACATGAAGAAGTGAAAGAAACATTTCTAGGTTTTCTTACTTATTATCCTAATTGAACCAAAAAGAATAGAATAATCCATGAGCGATGAGATTCAGTTATAATCAATACAAGGAGTGTTAAAAAAATTTAAGTGGAACAATGTGTGATAATTATTGGATATACCCACTAGATATCTTGTTATTGGAAATAAATGGGTATTGAAAAATAAATAGGATGATCATGGTGTGATCATTAGAAATAAGGCTATATTAGTAGCTAAATGTTACAACCAAGATAATGGAATAAATTATAAATAAATATTTATCCCTTTATCTAGACTAGAATCCATTATGATTCTTATATCCTATCCATATCAAATAAACATTAATAGTTTCTATTTTAATTTTAAATATTCTTTTATAAAAGGAATTCTTTTGGAGGAAGTCTCTATTGAACAACCTTTAGGTTTTTAAAATCCCCAATTTATGAAATCTATTTTTAAATTTAATAATTATATTTTTGGTCACAAATAAGAACCATGGTCTTGGTATAAAAGGATAAGTTATTTTCCTTTATCCAATGATTTTTCAGTGGGTTTGGATGACCCCGTTTTTTTGATTTAATAACATTTTACATGTAAATTTTTTTGTTGATATTGAGATATCTATATCCAAAAATTAAAACATGTGTAATGTTTTTTTAAAACTCACATGGAAATAATTTGAAATAAGCATGATGTGTGAGATAAATTCCATTCTTGGATTTAATATTTATCAAAAATATTTTGGAAATGTATTTGTTTAAAGAAAATTCATACACTAGTTAATTAAAATTTTCGAAATTAAAATGAGATAGATTTATGTAGATCCTATGAAATCTAATATAAAACATGAAATTTATAAATCTAGTTAAACAATGGAAAACATGATATATAATGGAATTACTGGTAGTGTTTTATATCTAACCGATATTAGATAATACATTATGTTTGAAGCTTTTTATGTTCTAGATTTCAAGAAAATCCCAAATAATCTCATTTGACCAATGTCAAAATAATTTTAATATATTTTAAAGGAACTATTTATCTTTATATATTTTCCGAAAAATGATATGGTTTTGAGTTAATTTCATATTCCGATGGCGATGCTGAAAGTTGTAGGTTAGATATGAAAATTACTTCAGGAACTTTCCACTTTCTAGGAAAATATTTAGTTTCTTGGTCAATTAAGAAGAAACACTTTGTTTCATTATCAAATATTATATTTGATAACATTTGAAATAGTATTTATTGGTTCCAGGTGTTGTGGATAAAACACACCTTGACGGAATTATGATTTTATTTAGATCATGTACTAATTAAATGTGATAACAAACTTCCATCAACATGTCTAGCGCTAATTAGGAAAGAAAAATATTGTTTCAAGGAATAATTTCCTAATATATGGCACACAAAAACTTATTATCCCTCTTGAATTCATTAATAATAAATAATATCTAGTAGATATATTTACAAATCCTTTACCAATTAAAATATTTTACTTTATCAAAATTGAATTGGGTTTCCATGAATATAAATTATTTTCCTTCTATGTTTAATTAATAGTTCTAAATATTCTTATTAAATACCAGGTTTTTAATATTTCAATTACCTATTATTTATTTATTCAATTTTTTTGTGTCACTTTTTAAGCGACTAATTTTATTATTTTTACAAGTGTTTATCAATATTTTGGCTCAAAAACTCACTCATTTTAAAACCTCTTAGTTTTCTCTCCAGAATAAAAAACCTTATTGTTGTAAACCTAAATCCTTTGAACCAAAAGACACTTTTCACTAATGATAATAGGGATTTCAAAGAGATTATAATATACTTCTTTGGGTCACTTGATAATAGATAAATTTCTATACATGGTGGGTGTACCACACAGACTTGTTGAAAAAAGTGTGGAAATTCGTAGGATATGAATTTATTTTTGATGAATAAAGGATGGATTTTACCTATTAGAATTATGTTTGAGAATTATCTAAGAATTTTAGGCTTATTTTTTTATGGTTGAATACCTGGTGGTTTTAGATGTAAACAATTTTCAATTTTCAATTTCTTCAGTAGTGTTAGCTGAAGTTTTCTATTTCCCCTATGAAGGTAGTTTTGAGATAAATTCATATCGTGGAAATATAGATGAGGTAATTCTTGGTAAAATTATGTATTATCTTTTAGAAGATTTTATTTTTTAGATAAATATAGTTAATGATTTGGAATCTAAGTGTAAATTCTAGTCATGTTCATTTCGATCAGGATTTTCCTGTAAAATGTAGAGTTTGTGAATATTTTTTCCTAGACATTTATTTTCTTTTTACTATTTTTAAAGAGAAGAAATTAAACATGAACTTGAATATATTATATTTTATGTACCATTATAACCAAAATAATTGGAGTTTTTATCCATTTGGGTGAATTTTAACTATAGTGTTTAAAAAAGTTGATATTAAGCTAAGTAAGGTCCAGACATATAAGCGTCATTGTTTCAAATCATTTGGAGTTATAGTGAAAAATGATTGTTTATGTCTAGATCCAATATATGAACATGTTTATTCAAAATATCATTGAAGAATAAGTTTAATAATACCCTGATCTTGCTGAGGGTGAGAATCATATGAAAGTAGTTAATGAACTTGCTTTATGAGGAGTAGAGGATAAAGTTGATATTAATGTTGGAAATACAGATGATTGGGCTTTTATAGTTGTAGATGATGGTTCCATTGGAACTCTGATGTTCGCAGATCAATGGATTTATAGTATGATAAATCAAATCACAAATATAAAGTTGATTCTAATGTTCCTCTTGGAGATTAAGTAGATGATTCTATTACTAAGGAAACTCTTGTGATGAGAAGAGGAAAACAAGTAGTACCTAAGGATATTCCTTAACCTACGATTGAAAATATACCTAAAGAATATGTTACTCAAGAAGATAAAGTCGATTCTTACTCGGATGATACTTAGGTGCGTACTAGAGTAACATTAAGTGATACTATTAGAAACCCAGTCATTGTGGAAGTTAGTGGTAAGAAAACTATCACATTTATCATTTATTATTATGATAATTTTGATATTCCAAGATGATTTTTAGTATGTAATGTCATATAAAGGCTTATTGAAGAACTTATAATTAGTCAGAGTCCTAAGTAGTAAAAATTTAATTAGGTTATTTTGTGAGAATTGATATTGTTGGATCATATGGAGATGTAAGTGAAGAGACTCATTTGAATCACAAGGAAAATATTAGATTAGTCAAGGTTAAAACTTCTCTTAAATAAGACGAAAGGGGAGAAGGATTACCAATAATTGAAGAGGAAAGAAACTCTAAATCAGATATTCAAATTCAATCCTTTGTAGAGAGGATATTTTCTGAATTACATTCAATGAAATCAAAAATAGATAGTTTGAAAGACAAGGTGGTAGTCTTGAATGAAAAATCATTACCTAATAATGATTGTTTTGTGATAAAACATATATTTAAGTCTAAATATAAAATGATCATGAATATTCCCATTTCTCAATCATATTTTTTAATTTGTTCTTAGAAAAGAATAATTCTATTAAATCCAAAGTCAAATCATATATTGATTATTTAAAGAAAGTGGTGATATACCATTTTGAATAAATAAAAAAGATTTTTTTTATTTCCAAGGTTATATCATATTCTATTGAGAATGAAACTGATACAATTTCTAACCAATTAATAAATTTATCATTAGATATGAATATGTTACATATTAGAATTAAATAATTAATATGTGATTCAGTTTCTCTGGGAACCCTTCAAATTTTGAAAAGGGATACAATTTATGATGTTATAGATATCCAAGATGACTATAGAAATAGGATTAAAAAAGTTTAAAAATTCGTTTTTCCTTAATAACATGGTTGAATAATTCCATGCTTCTCTAAAATTTACCTCTATGAATATATCACCTCCATTGAAATAAAAAATAATTTTCTAAATCAGTGGGATCCTACCATAATTTCTAAACATAAAATCTTGTTTACTATAATAAGAGATATTTATATAGAGGTTGATAATAATTTTACTTCTAATTATTAGGTATATTCTAAGAAGGATACTAGCAATGAACCTACAGTTCAAAGGGATAATTTCACGGGAAAGTAATTTTTTTGTTCAAATGTAATATCAAGTTGTTCCTATTTTTTCTATAGTCTTAAATGGTTATTTTAGAATTTCATCTTTTCAAATGAAAGTTTTGAAAAGTTATATTGAAATATGTTCTTCCAAATCAGATATTCAAACATCTATATATTTTGTATCCAGAAGTTATAGAAATGATATTCTATAATCCTTGATTTTTAGGGAGTTTATCATCAAGATGGTAGACATGTGTGCCAATACACTCTATCAGACTGGTGAAAGAAATTCACTAGTTTGAAAGGACCAATCAGGGTATGTGTGATCATTGATTGGGGGAGGGCTAGACTAGTAATATTTTCATTTATATTTTTCTTAATATGGAATAACCTTCACATTCTATTAAAAAAATGAATTTTCTAAAAATAAGAACAAAAGAACAACCAATGGAACACATGTTTTTAAAGGGTTCACTACTTAGTAAATTTAGCTATTCCTTAGCATGGTTTGCAAATAATACAAGAAAAAAATACTCTAGATTATAATCCATCGTATATAGTTACAATATTTAGGGAATATCCTTACAATTTTGTTTCACTATAATTAATTAATAGTATAAGTGATCCTCTTAAAGTTAAATAATGCACAAAATATTTTAGTAACAACTGTAGTAACCTTTAGGGAAAAGATTCAGTATGTTGTAACTATGTTTCCTGATATATCTACGCATATTATATTATTTTAAGTAATTTTATTGAATTTTTTTCCTAATAGAAGGCAATAAATTCCTTCAATCTTATGGATTTCCTTCTGATGGGTTCATCTATTATACTCCATGCAGTTCCTTCTTTAAAAATGAATCCAATACTATCACACTTTTAATCTAAAAACATCCTCATACAACCTATCTAATACTAATTTTTAGAAAACTCCATCATATATCCTATGACCAATTCCACTTCAAAAATTTGAGCACTTCCTCTTTTTCCATGTTCATATGATCATTTATGCACACCATCTTTTTGATACCAACTGATGGTAATTCTCCATCCAAAAATCTTCCATCTGATGTTTCTTCAAAAAAAATTATATAATCAACTTCCTAACTCTCCAGCATTTCTCCAAAATTGTTTTCATGTGAACATTTCACATTTTGTTTTTAAGAATATCCTTTTGTGTATGTATTATCATAGGAGAAATGGTGGGAGGTTAAATTTATTTTCTCACTTAACAAAAACTTGAATTTCAAAACTCCCACCAATTATAAATTTAATAGATTTTTATCAAATATTCTAGAACATTCATGAAGCTTCATAAAAACCCCATCATCCAAAATATTCTTTTCATTTCATTAAACTCAACATTAAATAAACTTTTACCATACATCAGTTTGGTAAAACTTTTATAGTATCACTTCTATTCAATTTTTATCCATTCAATGTTCCTTTAGAACTTTATAAGAATATCTCATAGTAATTTTTCCAGAAACTTCCATAGTTTAATAATTTCATCACAAATATATATCTTTTAACTTTATAAAAAAATTTATGTTTGATCACTTGACTTATATTCAATCATCATGTAACATATTCAACTCAAAACATCATTCATGTCAATCTGATTGATATTTTTATAAATGTGAACACCCTTTAGAAAAACATAACGTTCTTTTGATAGGATTTGACCAATTACATTTTTAAAGACCATTCGATGGTCTAAATATGACCAAATTCCTCAACAATATCCCTTTTCACCTTCATAGTATTCCTCTAATTAGAAATATTCACAAAACAATTATGATAACACTTTAATGAGTTTCATGAAACCATACACAGTGTATGAAAATTTGGTGTTAGCCTTACACTGTGTGCTCATCTACCCTTATACAATGTGTAGGTTCCAACTATGAAAACATCTAAAACGTCACAAATATTGAACAAAAAAATTACTCATCAAAACCTCTAACTGAAATATTATGTGTAGTAAACATCCTCAGAACATCATAGTATAGAATTTTAATAGAAAAACAACCTTCTCCTCCTTTTAACTTAGATTGGATCATGATGTTTTTCAATACTCAAGATGTTAGAAACATTAAGAACATTAATGCATTACCATATTTTCATCATTGAACACATTTCCTAATAACACCTATAATAAATATAGGATAAAAATTCATCAAAAAATTCCACTGATAAACTTAGTCCAAAAACATCAATATGGTGGGCTCAGTCTAGAAAACTCAACCTGATCTTCTCTATCTGATCACCTTTATTGGAGAAATTTTCAAAGTAAGTTCATTTATATTTAGAAATGAAAAATAATAATAATTACCTTAAAACATCCAATAAAACATCGAGATTATCTGAAACACTTTCAAACATCTTGGTCCCAATATAGATCCCAACCCTCCTAATAGTTATCCATCAGCTAAATTAATGTCAAAGGAAACTATTGAACCTTTATCCTTCTATAAGAAAGGAAATAAAAAATATTCTATGGTTTGGAAAATATACTCTCTACCACATACTTCAAATAGATAAATCTATTTTCAAATTATAGAAAATATGATAAACAAAAAGCTAAGGAACTCTATGTAAGTACCTTAACCACTATAACGGAGACCTCTAAGAGAGATACTATTAGTATTGGATGTGATTATAGTTATGAGGTCTCCATTGGTGAACTCGTTCATGATTCCCATGATGATCATCAACTAGAAACTTCCTTGAATTTATTTATCAAGAAACTATCTCTAATGTTTCAATATACATATCCCAATCTTCTAAACCCACAATAATAAAATTCTCATATATCTTTGTTATCTATTTTAAATTTTCATTATTATATTGATTTTTCTATATCCTTTAATTTTGAATGAAAATATTAGTTCCCTATCCTTGTTTAATTATCTATATTTGAATATATGTTTTTTGTTTCTAACTTATTATTAACTTTATGATTTTAACAAGTTTCTATAAGTCAATTCTATGTCCTAATTCATTTTATTACTTAATATTCTCTTAGTTTATTCATTTAATGTGTTATAGTGAATATTTTCAATTTTATTACCTTATATCTATTTTTTATTCTAGAAAAGGGTGGAATATATGATTAATCACAAAATTTTACTTTTACTTTACAACATATCTTCCAAAAATAGAATTAATATAAAAAATGGGAAGAACATAACAAAGGGGGATAAAATAAATGAACATAAATTGGAAAATACTAAATTATGGAAAGATCATTTTTATATCAATTTTTTTTATAGATTCTCGGTATTTATATATCTTTAAAATATATATGGTTTTAGTTTAAATTATTATGAGTTATGTGATCATAAAAAATGGGGATATTGTTAGAGACACTTGTATTATTCTAATATTTCCCAATAATTCAAAAGTTTTAATGTTCACAAAATCCCTATTTTTTTGATGAGTTTATATTAATTTATTTTAGGAGGATAATTAATGTTTACTTAAGTGTTATTTAGTCAAATACTATTAGTTTAATCTATGTTATTGATGGAATGAATAAATTGTTTTCCCAAAGGAAAATATCCAACAAGAGATAAAATTATCCAATAATATAACGTAATATCTTATGCCTATTTATTTAAAATCCACATATTGGAATTGAAATTTGGGGAAATGAAATTATATTATGGAAAGACAAAGTGTCTTACACCATGATTTAGAATTTTGGTAAAGTCAAACCACATATGAGAATATTGAGTAGAATAAATATCGTATGGTGTGTAAAGACCCATAAAATTAAAGGGAATATGTTTTTTAATTTTCTTTTGGATTTTACAAGAATGGAGTTTCTGACGTCACCTGATTCCGAGGCCCGGTGTTCCCGGAATCAATTTCCGAAGTTTAGCTCAGGTACGTTCAGTGAATGAACGAGTGGGTTTTCCTAACTTTTGAACCGGTGCTTGGAATCGAAATCCGAGGGAACCGATGGAATCACAGCACCAGTAATTACTTAGTAACACCTTTTCCATAGTTTCATTTTCTCAGGTGAGGTTATTAATTAATTAGGATAACTAAAGAATAAAATAAAATATTGTGCAACAAATTTTATTTTTATTCTAATGAGCGATAACCTAGGCATGGTTGTTGGAGTGGGACCCACAAATATTCTAACTTCTAGGTAGGATATTAGTGAGGTGGGGTCCACACGAGCCCCACCCCCCTTATTTCATTTTTACCTCCCACGTGATTTAATTTGGTAACTCACCCGCACCCCCTATTAATTTCCAAGTCAACTCTCGCGTTTAAATAGATTGTTAAACGCCTCATTAATTGGTCAACACTCAATAATTAAATCGTGATTTAATTTTTAATTTCAAAAATAGATGGCATGAGTAATAAAATAAGGCAAGGACTTATTTTATTAGGGTTGTTGTGTTGTGCGAGAAGATTTGGGGAGGAATTACTCCAGTCTTGAAGAACGTCCTTCCTCGTTGAAGAACGCGAAGAACGACGAAGAACGCCAGCCTCTGACGAAAGACGACGAAGGACGCAAGTTCCTTGGAGATCGACAATGTGATGTCGTGTACCGTGATGCCGACGATCCTCTTCTTCGTGACGCCGTGTACCGCGACGCCCACGATCCTCTTCTGTGACGCCATCTTCCACGATGTCCCTTTCCCGCGACAAACCTCGTTCGATGAATTCAACGAGGTAGGGGGTTTGGTTTAATTTAATTTATGTGGATTATATCCTCAGCATATGTTTAATTTGTTGAAAATCTTTTGAAACTCTAACGTGGTGGGTGTGGACCAACGAATAAGTCAGAACCCACCGATTCTCTGTTCTTGATGCGCGGAACGTTGGGCGATGATGAAACGTGACCGTTGAGCAATTGGTGGCCTTCACAGTAATCTACGGGTCCCGAGACGACCCCAGGCGTAGAAAGGAGCAAGAACAGACCACTGGAGCGGCTCCGCTGTCCTGCAGACTTCACCGGCAGCGCGGGTCGCCGGCACCGGTCGACCGCCTGGAGGCGACAACGTCCTGGCGCGCCGCCAGGATGGACCGCCACGGCTGAAACCCCAACGGCAGGCAACCGGTCCCGCGGCCGCGCTGGACCCGGGGGAGACGCGGCGCCCATCGCCCCGTCCGCTGGCAAGGAGCGGCCCCAATGTGGGGGTCATGGATTCAATCAAGGGGGGGGGGGGGGGCAGCCGCCCCCCTTTCTGCAGCGGCACGGCCAGCACCGCGCTAGCCGTGCGGGGCGCACCCGCGCCGGGTCAACCGGCTGCCCAGGCCGGACCGGCCGCACCGGGCCGGGCCGCCCAGTCTGGGTTGGGCTGCGCCATGTGGGCCGGGCCACGCCTACTGGGCCGGGCCGACCCAGGGTGTCTCGGGCCGGGTCGGTCCGGGCCTAAAACCCCCTAAAACCGGACATGTTTGTTCTTTTGCCCATATCTTGGGCTATAGACCTCCGATCGACACAACATCAATTGCGATGCGATCCTTGGATCCAGACGGTATTTTCAAAATATTACACTCACGGTTTCGAAGAACTTTGGGTATGTCTAGGTTGGTTCGAACACAAAACCAACCGGGCCCTCGGAGCGGAAACGCTTATAACTTGAGCTCCGGATGTCTGATTGACGTGCCGTCGACTTTGTTGGATTCCTCTTGGTGAGACAGTACTTTTGGATTACTATGCTTGAGGTTTGGATGTAGTTGGAGTGCAGTCAGGTTGGTTTTGACTTAAAACCCAACCGTTCCCCTGGAACGAAAAATCCAATAACTCTCAGACCGGGCGTCTGATTGACGCGCCGTCTGTCATGGTGAGTTCCTCTTGTCGAGATGGAACTTTGAGATACATCAACTTTGGACTACGTGTCAGTTAATGTATCAACCCCTTGGCTCATGGAGCGGACCCTCCCGGAAACGAGCATGCTGTGTGCGGGAACCCTAGAGCTGGCTGCGACTGCGACTGTGATGACTGCACTGAAATCCTATGTGGGTTCGGCAGTGATGAAGACCGTACTGAAATCCTCCTTGGGTTCGACGGTGATGAAGGCTACACTAAAATCCTATGTGGGTTCAGCAGCGATGAAAACCGTACTGAAATCCTCCGTGGGTTCGCTGGTGATGAAGACTGCACTGAAATCCTCTGTGGGTTCAGCAGTGATGAAGACCGTACTGAAATCCTCCATGGGCTCGGTGGCGATGAAGACTACACTGAAATCCTATTTGGGTTTGGCAGCGATGAAGACCGTACTGAAATCCTCCATGGGTACGGTGGCGATTAAGACTGCACTGAAATCCTATGTGGGTTCGGCAACGATGAAGACTGTACTGAAATACTCTGTGGGTTCAATGGAAATGAAGACTACACTAAAATCCTATGTGGGTTCGGCAGATTGGCTGGTTTAGTATCCTACGTGGGTCCCAGCTTATATGAATTAGTGGCTATATCTGATCATCTCTATCAATGAAGAAGTTTACTTGTGTGAGCTGAGTCTTGACTTCAATCAATATCTTCAATATGATTGACTTACTATCCTGTGTGGTTTGGGTTGTACTATCCTGTGTGGACGTGATCAAACATGGGCTTTGGTGTTGGAGCCGAACTGGAATTGATGACTTAGGTATATGTATGGGAATATACCTAAGTAGTGTTGGATGTTACTTCGTGATTGTATATTTACTTTGTGGATTCTAGGAGACCTTCAGGGGTCTCGAGGTCCCTACTGAGTAGTGTATACTCACCCCTGCACGGGCTATGCCCGCACTACATTGTGTTGGATGTAGACGACGGACAACGCTGATCATGGTTGAGGCTTGTGGAAAAAGTCAGTACCTAGAGGTGGACCACTGGGCGGAATATACACATAGCGGACGACTGGACCCGAGGGGCTGAGAAGTCTATCTGTACCCACCCTTCAGGTGGGACTTCCATTGGACGACTCAATGTTGCTGCTTTACTTTCAGTTGTTGTACTTTCATTCCAGTTGTACTTTACTTTTAGTTTGGGTTTTTATTCTGGCCCACTTACTTTTCTGCACTACTTTTGTACCCATTTTTACTTAGTGTTTACTTCTGCTTGCTTACTCTGTGGTGTTTGTTTACTTATAAAGGCAATTCCTTCCCCTTTTTGTCGGGATTTACTCCTTGGTGCTAGTCGCCAGCCCCTGGCCTATGGGAGGTGAGCTTGGGGTAGTCACGACACGGGTCCTGAGGACGGGTCGTGAAAAATTGGTATCAGAGGAGTTCGCTTCTACCACAGAACTCAGGACTCTGATCTTTCTTCTTTGTGAAGCAATAGTGTTAAGTGTATTGAGTGTGGTTATCAGTCCAGGGAGTCCAGTGTTGGTGCGGCGACCGATGTATCTGTACACCAGGACCCTGATTTCTAATTTCCAACTCAATGCACGAAAATATTGATTGCATGTGTGTTTCAAAAGTTTTCTTTGTGATTACTTTGTGTCATCTCACCAGGTATATTGTTTTGACCGTGGCGCACCTGTTTCTTTTCAGGATGGCCCCGCGACGGCAGCCAGCTAGGGTTCTGAGCTTTGAGCGAGACGACAACCCACCGAGCGATGAGGCCTCGGTGTAGGGCCCTTTGACAGCGGAGGCACCGACTGTACCTCTACCCGTCGAGAAACTGATGCTACTAGCCCCAGCCGATGGTAGTGCACGTCGCCTTAGTGCACTGCACGAGTTTCAGCATCAGAGACCGCCCAGGTTCCGCAGGGAGACCGACCCTCAGACAGCCGAGGATTGGCTGGAGGCGGTTGTGAGATTTTTCAGGTTAGTGGGGACACCAGCTGACCTCATGGTGATCCTCACAGCGAGCCTCCTGCACGCGGCAGCAGGCAGATGGTGGAGATTGATGCTCCAGGTACACGACGATGCATCACTCCTCTGGACGGACATTGAGATCCTCTTTCGCTCGGAGTTCATCCCAGCCACCCTCCGTGCGGTGCGCATCCAAGAGCTTCTACAGCTGCAGCAGGGCAGCATGACGGTCACCCAGTACACACCGAGATTTACCGATCTCTTGCGCTATTCAACAGACATGGTACGGGACCCATTCTTCCAGGCCTGAAACTTCGAGCAGGGACTGAGGCAAGAGATCAGGGCATCGATGATCTCCCTCAACATTCCGAAACAGGCAGGAGAACTGGAGTGAGCTCTTCTCATAGAGATCTTTCTTGCCGATCCTACGCCAGCAGCGAGACCTACCGTATGGCGGCACGTAGCAGAGTCGTCTGCAGCTGGATGTCGACGGATTTCACAGGGGTCCAGGTGGATCAGACCATTAGGCAGACAACCACAAGACACTAGCTCAGAGGTGCGGGGCACAGAGCTAGCCTTCCGAGGAGTAGGCAGTGCTACCCATGCGGCGGGCAAGGCCACTTGGCTCGTGACTACCCGACTCGTCATGCAGAGGAAAAGTAGACAGTTGAGGGGCCACCCAGGTAGAGGTATAGGGTCGACCGTGTCAGTCCTTCGAGATTAGGCGGACGAGGCAGGGGAGCTGGCTGAGCAGCAGGTGGTGGGAGACGCTTTGAGGCTTTACCACCACCACCACCAGGAGGCCCACCCCGACCACAGGGAGCTGGCGGGTAGAGACAGGCTCAGCTTCAGGCAGCGGAGGCCTACGACCACGGAACACCAGAGATGATTTGAGGTACTATCTGTGTCTACTCCACCCTTGCTGTAGTTCTTATAGACACAGGAGCGAGTCATTTTTTTTATTTCCGCTGCCCTTGTTCAGAGCTCAGAGATTCCGACAGAGCCGTTGGCTCGATCCTTATGGCTAAAGACTCCTACGGGAGCACACTCGACGATTACGCATTGGTGACGGCAGTGTGAGCTTACTCTATGAGGTGAGAGCTTCGGCTGGGATCTTCTTGTCGCGGAATCGAGGCCTTACGGCGTCATCTTGGGCATGGATTGGTTATCTACAGTCCATGATCATATCGACTGTATTAAGCGCAAGGTGCGGTGTGTATGCACCGATGGGAACAGGTTTACCTTCACCGGTGAGAAGGGAGCCTTTGCAGCACATGATGGACTCACGCAGAGGAGAGGACAACCCATCACTCATCAGTTGGATATCCTCATCCTAGGATTAGTTGACATGCGAAGTCCTAGTTTTCCTCCAGTGGTGGATCAGTATGCGGGTGTTTTCCCTGACGATGTTCCAGGACTACCTCCTCGCAGAGAGGTAGACTTTTATATTGACCTGTACCCCGGGAAAACCCCGATATCCACTCCAGCATATCGGATGGCTCCTGCTGAGCTTCGAGAGCTATGAGTACACCTGGAGGACTTGCAGAGCAAGGGATTCATCCGACACAGTGTTTCACCCTAGGCTTCCCCGATATTGTTTTCCAAGAAGGCGGACGGGAGCTTGCGACTTTTTGTTGACTATCGTCGCCTGAACCAGGTGACAGTAAGGAATAAGTATCCTCTACCGAGGATTGATGACCTCTTCGATCAGCTCAAGGGAGCACGATGGTTCTCAAAGATAGACCGTAGATCAGACTTTCATCAGCTCAGAGTTCAAGACGAGGACATGCAGAAGACGACCTTCAGATGTCGGTATGGCCACAATGAGTTCTTGGTTATGCCTTTCGGTGTAACCAACGCTCCACCAGTGTTCATGGGTTTCATGAACATGATCTTTCAGCCATACCTTGATCGATTTTTCGTGGTCTTCATCGACGACATTGTGATATACTCGACCACTGAAGAGGAGCACACATACCACTTGCGGATTGTACTAGACACACTCTGAGAGCAGCAGCTTTATAGAAAGCTCTCAAAGTGTCAGCTCGATTTAAGTGAGGTCCACTTCTTAGGACACACCATCTCTGAGGTGGGAGTTTCAGTGGATCCTGCGAAGATCGAGGCAGTGCTAGCTTGGGAGCCACCCAGAAGCATGACAGAGGTGCGAAGTTGCTTGGGTCTAGCTGGGTACTACCGGAGATTTGTGCCAGACTTTTACAGAGTTGCGGCACCACTCTCATCTTTGACGAAGAAGGGGAAACCCTTCATGTTGTCAGACAGATGTTAGCAGAGGTTCCAGGAGCTGAAACAAATATTGACCAGCGCACCTATCTTGAGGCTACTAGAGGAGGGAGTGGGGTATGTAGTCTACTGCGATGCATCAGGGACCGGACTCGGATGTGTCCTCATGAAGGAGCAGGTTGTGATCACCTATGGATCACGTCAGTTGAGGCATCATGAGAAGAAATATGCTACCCATGACCTGGAGTTAGTAGCAGTGGTCTTCGATCTGAAGATGTGGCGACATTATCTGATGGGCGATCGCTTTACAGTCTACTCTGACCATCAGAGTCTCAGGTATATCTTCTCACAGAAGGACCAGAATCTGAGACATCAATGATGGATTGAGTTCCTTCAGGAATATGACTTTGAGATAGTCTATACTTCTGGAAAGGGGAACGTAGTAGCCGATGCTCTCAGCAGGAGGACGGGTATTCAGCTACTCGGGGAGGCGACAGAGCAGCTAGCTACTTTGAAGATATCCTTCGAGGATAGAGATGGAGCAGCCTTTCTTCAGTCACTCATAGTCACTCCTCCACATCTTCAGTGGGTCAGAGTGGCTCAGCGTGGGGAAGTTTACTGTGAGATGCGACGGGTATAGATATCCTTAGGATATGCACCTGATAGATTCTCTATGGGAGGATAGCATGTCATCCTTTTCAGAGGATGTATCATGGTACTGGCTGATTTACAGGAGGAGGTGCTGAGAGAGTTTACACTTCCCCTTTAGCGGTACATCCAAGAGTGGAAAAGATGTACCAGGATCTCAGACGACATCACTGGTGGTCGGGTATGAAGAAGGTTGTGGCGGAGTTCGTTTCTCGATGCCTCACCTGCTACCAGGTGAAGGCAGAGCACCAGGTACCAACAGTCTTGGTACAACCCTTAGAGGTCCCGGAGTGGAAGTGGGATTGGATATCTATGGATTTCTTGATTGGACTTCCACGTAATTCCAGAGGTCACGACTCCATTTGGATGATTGTCGACCAACTCACCAAGTCGGCCCACTTCTTACCCATCATAGAGCAGGGCCCAATAGAGAGTTTGGGACATATCTATATTCAGAAGATTGTACGGCTTCATGGTGTGCCATCATCTATCGTCTCCGATCGAGATGCTCGCTTTACTTCTCAGCATTGGAAGGGGTTGCCGGAGGAATTCAGGATGCAGCTACGTCTGAGCACCTCCTTTCACCCTCAGATGGATGGTCAGATGGAGAGGACCATTCAGACTCTTGAGGACATGCTCTGTGCTTGTGTCCTCAACTTTGGTCGCAGCTGGGAGGACCACCTACCCTTGGTGGAGTTCACGTACAACAATAGATACAACTCCACCATCGGGATGGAACCATACGAGGCATTGTATGGACGACCTTGCAGATCACCACTGTGCTGGACAGACCCTGGGGAGTCAGCACTTGTTGGACCAGAGATGGTCTAGGCCACGACAAAGAAGGTCCAGGTCATCCAGGAGTGGATGAGGATAGCTCAGAGCCGGCAGAAGTCTTATGCTGACAGGAGGTGGAGGCCACTGGAGTTCGAGGATGGCGACCACGTGTTCTTGCAGGTCTCACCTCGATGCGGATTACGAAGATTTGGCTGAGGCGGCAAGTTATCTCCACACTTCATCGGACCATTCCAAGTTCTCAGCAGGATAGGCGAGGTGGCTTATCGCCTGACTCTACCACCTCAGCTGCACCGGGTGCACGACGTCTTCCACGTATCACAAATGAGGAGATACGTGCATGACCCGACACATATCATCGACCATGGGGAGTTGGACATTGACAATGGGGAGACTTTTGCGGAGGTCCCAGTGGAGATTGAGGATCGACAGGAGTGGGTCCTATGTGGGCGGTCGATTCCTTTAGTGCACATCAGATGATAGCACGGGAACCTCTAAGAGAGAACATGGGAGCGGGAGGCTCAGATGTGTGCTCAGTACCCTCATTTGTTCCCCTAGTTATGATGTATATTTACAGGGACGTAAATACCTAAGGTGGGAGTAATGTAAAGACCCGTAAAATTCAAGGGAATTTTTTTTAATTTTCTTTTGGATTTTACAAGAACACAGTTTCTGCAGCACCTGATTCCGAGGCCCGGTGTGCCCGGAATCAATTTTCGAAGTTTAGCTCGGGTACGTTCAGTGAACGAATGAGCGGGTTTTCATAACTTTTGAACCGGTGCTCGGAATAAAAATCTGAGGGCACCGATGGAATCGCAGTGCCGGTAATTTTTTAGGAACACCTTTTCTAGAGTTGCGTTTTCTTAGGTGAGGTTATTAATTAACTGGGATAACTAAAGAATAAAATAAAATATTGTGAAACAAATTTTATTTTTATTCTATGTCGCGATAACATAGGCATGGTGGTTGGAGTGGGACCCACAAACATCCTAACTCCTAGGTAGGATATTAGTGAGGCGGGGCCCACATGAGCCCCACCCCCTTATTTCCTTTTTAACTCCCACATGAATTTAATTTGGTAACTCACCCGCACCCCCTCTTAATTGGCAAGTCAACTCTCGCATTTAAATATATTATTAAACACCTCATTAATTAGTCAATGCTCGATAATTAAATCGTGATTTAACTTTGAATATCACAAACAGATGGCATGAGTAATAAAATAAGGCAAGGCCTTATTTTATTAGGGTTGTTGTGTTGTGCGAGAAGATTTGGGGAGAAATTACTCCAGTCTTGAAGAACGTCCTTCCTCATTGAAGAACGCGAAGAATGGCGAAGAACGCCAGCCTCCGATGAAAGACGACGAAGGTCACAAGTTCCTCGGAGATCGACGACGCGACGCCGTGTACCGCGACGCTGACGATCCTCTTCCTCGTGATGCCGTGTACCACAACGCCCACGATCCTATTCCACGATGCCGTCTTCCGCAACGTCCCTTTCCCGTGACAAACCTCGTTCGACGAATTCATCGAGGTAGGGGGTTTGGTTTAAGTTAATTTATGTGGATTATATCCTTGACATATGTTTAATTTGTTGAAAATCGTTTGAACCTCTAATGCGGTGGGTGCGGACCAACGAAAAAGTCCGAACCCACCTATTCTTTGTTTTTGATGCGCGGAACGTTGGGCGATGATGAAATGGGACCGTTGAGAGATTGGAGGCTGTCAGAGTAATCTACGGGTCCCGAGACGACCCTAGGCATAGACAGGAGCAAGAACGGACCACCGGAGCGGCTCTAGTGGCCCGTGGACTTCACCGGCGGCCGGCACCGGCCGACTGCCCGGAGGCGGCGGCGTCCCGGCGTGCCACCAGGAGGGACCGCCGCGACTGAAGCCGTGACAGTAGGCAACCGGTCCCACGACCGCGTGGGACCCGGTGGAGACGCGGCACCAAGTGCTGCGTCCGCTGGCAAGGAGCGGCCCCCATGTGGGGGTCGCGACTTCAATCAAGGGGGGCAGCCGCCCCCCCCCCCCTTTCTGAAGTGGAACGACCATCACCGCACTGGCCGTGCAGGGTGTGCCCACGCCGGATGGGCCGGGCCGCGTCCTAATGGGCCGTACCCGGACCCGGTTCAAGTCGACCTGGTTCGGGCCGACCCAGGGGGTCTCGGGCCGGGTCGGTCCGGGCCCAAAATCCCCTAAAATCGGACATGTTCGTTCTTTTTCTCATATCTTGGGATATGGACCTCCAATCGATGAACCGTTAGTTGTGATGCGATCCTTGGATCGAGTTGGTATTTCGGTGTATTACACTCATGGTTTCAGAGAACATTGTGAATGGTCGGGTTGGTTCGAACACGAAACCAACTGAGACCTCGGAGCGGAAACACTTATAACTTTAGCTCCGGACGTCCGATTGACGTGCCATCGATTTTGTTGGATTCCTTTTGGTGAGACGGAAATTTTAGATTACTCTGCATGAGGTCTGGTCACAGTTGGAGTGTGGTCAGGTTGGTTTTGAATTAAAACCCAATCGGTCCCCTAGAACGAAAAATCCAATAACTCTCAGACCGGGCGTTCGATTGACGTGCCGTATGTCACATTGAGTTCCTCTTGTCGAGATGGAACTTTGAGAAACATCAATTCCGGACTACGTGTTAGTTGATGTATCGAACCCTTGGCTCGTGGAGCGGACCCTCTCGGAAATGAGCATGCTGTGTGCGGGAACCCTAGAGCTGGCTGCGACTGTGACTGTGACGACTGCACTGAAATCCTATATGGGTTTGGCAGCGATGAAGACCATACTGAAATCCTCTGTGGGTTCGACGGTGATGAAGACTACACTGAAATCCTATGTGGGTTCGGCAGTTATGAAGACCTTACTGAAATCCTCTGTGGGTTCGACGGTGATGAAGACTGCACTGAAATCCTATGTGGGTTCGGCAGCGATGAAGACCGTACTGAAATCCTCCGTGGGTTCGGCGGCGATGAAGACTGCACTGAAATCCTATGAGGGTTCGGCAGAGATGAAGACCGTACTAAAATCCTCCATGGGTTCGGTGGCGATGAAGACTGCACTGAAATCCTATGTCGGTTCGGTAGCGATGAAAACCGTACTGAAATCCTCCGTGGGTTCGACGGAAATGAAGACTGCACTGAAATCCTATGGGGGTTCAGCAGCTTGGCTGGTTTAGTATCCTACGTGGGTCCCAATATAGATGAATAAGTGTCTATATCTAATAATCTCTATCACCGAAGAAGTATACATGTGTGAGCTGAGTCTTGACTTCAATCAATATCTTCAATATGATTAACTTACTATCCCATGTGGTTTGGGTTGTACTATCCTGTGTGGACGTGATCAAACTTGGGCTTGGGTGTTGGAGCCGAAATGGAATTTATGACTTAGGTATATATATGGGAATATACCTAAGTAGTATTGGATGTTACTTCGTGATTGTATCTTTCTTTTGTGGATTATCCTTTGTGGATTCTGGGAGACCTTCGGGGGTCTCGGGGTCCCTACTGAGTAGCGTATACTCACCCCTGCATGGGCTATGCCCGCACAACGTTGTGTTGGATGCAGACGACAGACAACGCTGATCGTGGTTGAGGCTTGTGGAGAAAGTCGGTACCTGTAGGTGGACCACTGGGCAGAACATACACGGAGCGGACGACTGGACCCGAGGGGCTGAGGAGGCTATCTGTACCCACCCTTCAGGTGGGACTTCCAGTGGATGTCTTGACGTTGCTGCTTTACTTTCAGTTGCTTTACTTTCTTTCTAGTTGTACTTTACTTTCAGTTTGGGTTTGTATTCTGCCCCACTTACTTTTCCGCACTACTTTTGTACCTTGTTTTACTTAGTGTTTACTTATGCTTGCATACTTTGTGGTGTTTGTTTACATATAAAGGAAATGCCTTCCACTTTTTGTCAGTATTTACGCCTTGGTGCTAGTTCCAGCCCCTGTCCTATGGGAGGCGGGCTTGGGGTAGTCACGACACGGGTCCCGAGGACGATTCGTGACATGGTGTTAGTAAATTATCATACAATGTTTTAGATAAATTGAAAAAGAGGAAAAATTAAATGAGAATTCTCCCATAAGAGCATAAATACTTAATCACATTATATTTGTTAAAATAAATTATCCTATTATCTTAGAAGGACTTACATTCCATATATTTGGATAAGTAAATTATTCTATGAGCTCAGAAAGACTTATACACTGGATATTTTGTAAATTAAATTATGTTATGAGTAAAAAAAATTCATATGCACTATATTTTTGGAAAATTAAATTATCATACGAGAATAAAATATACCACGTTAACATGAGTTATCCTATGAATAGATAAATTATACAATGAGAATAGTATTTCCTGATTTTTGTATGGAGTTAGAATATTATAATCCATATAATATCCTATAAATTTGATGATTTATTAAGATGGGGAAAATATCTTATGATACATAATAATATCATTTGAAGGTGAAAATATATTATGAAGGATAATATGTTTTTTCTATTTCAAAAGTTATATAAAGTGATGCAATTAGAATAAAATCCATATGATTAGAAGACTCATGAAATGATTTATTATGAAATAAAGAATATAAAGGTGAGTATTTTTCAAATATTTAATTACATTTTCAAGGGACATATTATTGTTTCAATTTTTAAAGAAAATTTTACTCGTACTTTTGTTTTATAAAATGAAGTGATTCCTAAATAAGGAAAGACCAAATTAAATGATACATATATTTCCAAGAAATCATATAGTTCTAATGGAGACCATAACTATAGTAAACTACTACCCTTTTCTTTACAATTTTTTGATAATAATGTCCCATACAAAAGTGATACTTGTTTTTTCTATGTATTATATATTTAATCTTTATAGTTAATGTAAAAAGAGTTTTCAAATTAAAAAAATAGAATATCTATGTACATTCAAGAATAAGACTCTCATAATCAGTTTTAAGAGATCATTTATTATTATATGATATTTAAAGAACAACTGATACATTTAAGTTTCATGAAGATACTTTGATACTGAAGAATCATTAAGAAAAAACCTCAAAATTATATTGAATCCTTTGAAACTTTATCATCTACTATGAGTTACTTCTTAAAACAGTGTGTTGAATCTTCTATCATTTCTACATATATTTCTTTGTAAAGTGAGGACTCCATGTATTAAGTGTGTTAAGGCCATGGACATGTCTTATAAAGGGATATCCCAGTTTAAATCTCTTGGACGTTTTTACCAATTTATAGATTATTTCAATCAGATGGGAAACCCTTAGGAAAAGTGTTGGTATATAAATATCACCATAATCACATTGTTTATTAGTTTAATAGATAATGAGAAGTTTATCATTCACTGAAACACTATAAATTATACTTTTCATTCTCTTTATTTTCTATTTCATTTAATGATGCATATCTGATATAATAATTAATGACATGTAAAATTAATATTATAACAGAGTTTTTTTATATTATGAAAATTTTATAAACTTATGTCACCCCCTTCTCGAGTCATTGTGAAACCCTACTGAGAAAATATTCATGACATGTAATATAAGGTAGTATAAAAAACTAGATATTTTAACAATAAATGAATCAATACATATTTATTTCAATTAAAGAAACACTATTGAAAATGGAGATAACATTCACAGCCTATAAAAATATAAACCCTAGATTAGATCCAGATCAATGCTAATTTAGAGCCACACATCCCTTAACATTCATGGGAGAAACAAAAACTAATAGGGAAAGAGGAAGTGAGAATAAAGGAATAAGAAAACATAGAGAATCCAACTGAAATCAAGTAGAAGAGGCACACAAATCATAGAGGAATAGAGGGAGAGCTCCCTTAGACTTGAAACTAGTTTTGTTAGTGATAGTAGAGAGTAGGGGAGGCCAAAAGCCTTAAATCTGAGGGAAATATTGGAATTCCAATTTTAAGTAAACCTGGGTAGGACACATAGTTTATCCACATGGTTTACCAAACTATTAACCAACTATGTTAGAGACACTGGATCAAGATCACTTAGAAAAGTGTTATACACTATATTTGGCCAAATTATTTCTCTAAATCATGAACCAATAATGCAAGTCACCCCAAAAAAAATCATGATTTACCTAGAAACCCTGAATGTTTTAATGAATTATGTTCTAACCATGAAAAACCCATTGTAAAAAATTGCATAACTATGCACAGTTTCATAAAATAGTTTACTCTAACCATGCACCAGCTATTCCCCAACACCCTAACAAAAAACAGATTCACATGGTTTACACTTTGCGGCAATTGATTTTTTTTACCATTTCTAAAAGCCGGTTTATGGGTTCCCGGTACCCAAACATACAACCAAGGCACATGGTTTACACTTGATATTTCATAGTTAAGACCAAACTTTGTGTTTCTCGTGCACAATAAATGTGGATATTATCAATAATAACTAAAAAAATAATGTGTAAGAAATTATACATGATTTACCCTTAATCTTTTATGCTAACTATGAAATGGAAGAAAACGTTTATAATAACAAAATTTAAAACTGAAACTATTAATTATTTAAATTACCACAATATAATATAAAATAAACCACAACAGTGACATTAGGGTGTCACACATGGTGTAACTTCTATAATTTATATATTTTTTAGAACAGGTCTCCAATCATCTTCTATAAACATCATGTTGATTTAAGTCACTTCCAACAGACATTACATCGATAGAAAAACCAACCAAAAAATTTATGATTGTAATAGGTTTACATGGGTTATCTCGTGTAAGGAAATCAAGTTATGAGTAACTTTAATAATATTAAGTCCCTAATCATAGAATTTTCATTGGGTTACACATAGTCAAAATACACTAATTGGATTTGGTAATAAGAGTAATAGATTTGGGTTTATCAACTTAATGGGTTGTCTGATGAGTTATTCAATCAAATATCTAAGGGACATATATGATATTATTGGGATTATGTGCTACCTAAATAGATAATTATTTAGAGGAACACTAATTTAGGATCACATATTAATGAAATATGGAACTTGATCCACTAATTTTTATACTTAATTCTAAATTAGTCATCATTTTAGTGGAAACCCATTTAATAAAAGTCCTTATAAAATGGAACTAAAACACGATACATATAAAATAAAATATTCAATTATATATATGATCATCATCCTAATCAAAATAAAACTTTATATAAATGTTATAATAATTAAATTTTAATTTAGATAAATTCTTAGACTAGTAAGTTATAAAACATTCTTAGATAAGGAGGAATTATGGGTGTTAGAGAACTACTTTCCTAAGTAATAAAACTATTGAGTTTTTTCATCACTTAGAATCTGTTTTATTATGAGAAACATATAATGATTCACTTAAGATTTCAAGGGAATTATAAGAGAAATGACCTAAGGAATTTTAGTTGCATATACTCAATATTATTGGTTTTTTAATGTTACTCAATATAACTGAGTATGTTAATGACTTGTAGGGATTCAAAATTTCTTATAAGTATTGTTTATATTAAGGAATTAATCATATTTTCATCTATGGAAGTGTCTAAATAATGTGGATGAGTTCAAAAAAATTTCACCAAATTATTCTCAATTTTTTAAGGAAAAATGAATTGGGAATATGATGTCTAGGTTATGATGTTGTATCAATACTACAAGTGGATAAAAGGCCAAAGAAGAAGAAGAAAAGTTTGTTAGATAGCCTAAAAATGTTTCTTTAGGTATCTAGTCAAGGTCATTGAAACCTAAATGTATTATCAGGGATGAAGATTAATAATTGCATTGGATATAATTTTTTGGATAACTGAAGGGGATTGTGAAACTCTATAGAATGCCCATGTCTAGTACCGGTGTTACAGAAATCAATTATCATGTTTTTAGGGTACATAATACCTAATGTATACCTTACAAGTTTTATAAGTAAAAAAGAATTTAAAATTGAGAGATGAATTGAAATAGTTTAAATTTCTCATTCATGTGATAAAGTAAAAAAGTTTCTATACAAGGGATTTTAATGTAATGAAATATATCATGATCATATGAGTTTAAATAACAGGATGTGTATACTTATCTTATTTTTATCATATTATAAGAGGATTTTATTTTTAAAAATATTTTTTTATAAAAATTGTGAGATGACACAAATGGTTTAGGATTCATAAAATTCTATAACATGTTTTGAAAAGGATACAAGTATAAAAGTGTTTTATCCAATAAAAAGTGGTTATCTATATATTTGATGAAATATGAGGCAAGATGTTCCCATCACTTAGAAATGGTATATTTTAAATAATAAGGTCTTCTTTTCAGAGGTAAAATGATCCAAACACATAGACTGCAATATATGATTTAGAATTAATAGTTTATTTAAAAAAATATTCCTATTAAAGGGAAGAGTAATTTCCTAAGAACAAAGTAGTACATGTAACTTAACATGATATTTTAAAACTAATATAGTGCCTAATAGTATGTGTGGGTATGTTTGAACTTATAGAAGTTCAATATTAACAAATTAAAGAATAAACCAATCAAAAACTAATGTAATTTCCACTTAATATCCTAAAGATAATAGAATATATGATGGTGAAATTAAATTTAAAGAGCTACACTTTTTTACCATGAGAATGGAAATTTCATGATTTCATTAAAATTTGTACTTTTCAAAATACAAATTGAATTAAAACTAATATCCAATATTAGTTTTAGGGCATATAGTTAAAGACAAATTTAATTAATTATATTGAGTTTCCATAATAAAGTTAATTTAATTTTATCCTAAATGATTTTAATATATGTCGATATGTAATTATATAAAAATAAAATTAATTACTATACCATCTCAGGGGGATTTCTTGATAGAATGTGTTCATAGTATGATGATGTTAAATAGAGAAATAGTTTTAAGTAAACAAAAACTGTTATTAACATTTTAAATTTTAAATTTTTGAAGTTATAGAGTTTAAATATGTTGATGGAGTTTTACATTTTGAATATGATTCCAAAATCTTACCATTACTCAAACGTGATTTTTTATAGATTTTACTCATTAAAGAGTTAATTGGGAGGTTTTTTTAGATGATTGCATTGATATATGGAAGGAATAACATATAGCTATAATGAGTTAACAAATCCATAAAAAATATAGCAAACATAAGGTTGATCTAACGATATATCATATATGACATGATATGTAGGTGATTATGTAGGGGTTTTTAGGTATTCTTAAAAGAGTTTTAGGAATATAAATGTATAATTTATAAGGAAATATCTAATTTATCATTATTTAATGTTATATATATATATATAAATTGATATACATTTTGTGAAGTGTGATGATAATTGAATTCTCAAAGTATGACTTTGTGTTATCTTTGAAAAATGGTCACCATAGAGTATTAAAGTTTATGGTGAAACCTTAAGGTTAAAAAAAAGAAGAATTCTTATATGGAGATACGCAATATCCTCATAAGGAATATTTTTTTGCGATAAATGATCTAATAAGTATACCACATAGAGTTTTAGATACTATTACTTTGTTATATTGGTGGTTTGTGGATTATATTATCAGTCCCTAGTACTTGTGGTTGGCCAGATACCTTAGAAGAGAAATTTCATACATTGAAAGATTTCTTTCACAATACATGAAACTTAGTTAATAGTATTGGTTTTTCATGTTGTTGATCATGTTATTTGTTTGACTCTAACAAAGATAGATTTTTCCTCTCATATCAAAAGTATGGCATGTGGACCCTTGATTGAGATATATTGAGGAGACTATATGAACACTGAGATAGTACATATCATATTCTTATCTATTCAAGAGAGGGACATATAATGTTATCATACATAAATTTAAATTAAATGTGATGTATTCATTGAGTTTCTCAGTATACCCTTAGGTAACTGAGAATGTATGAGTTGGATATATTAGGTTGACATACTCAGTATCTCATGGTCACTAGATATCTTGGGAAAAAGGGAACACATGATAATGAACACTAGAATATGATGCAACTTGTTGAAACAGGTATAGAGATATTTTTATTTGATGGAGATCATATAAGATCTCTTAATTTATAGAGTAGTACTAATAATTTTCTACAGGATGCTCTTTTCTTATATTTAAAGATGCAAATATTAATATTTTTCTCAACACTATAAAGGCCCAGGGGTCATAGTTTATGGTTGATTTAATGAGTATTGATTTTGAATCAGAGAGTTTCTCTAAAACCACATTTGGGTAATACAAAAGAGTTTTGTATAGGTATTCACATGGTATTTCATATGATTTAATTTATGTTGAAGATGATGATAGATTTATAAATGTGTATCGGAATATATCCAAAAGGATTTTTGGATATGATTTCTTAAGTCATTGTATATGATATTGTATAAGGTGGAATGATATGAAGTCTTTATGGACATAGTGTAAGTGTGAGATTGAAAGATATATGACCTAAATCTATTTACACATGTGATGAGTACAGATATATTGTATTTAATTATAGGGGGTATCATAGAGCTTGAAAACATGTGACTACCCCTAAAATCATATGATATGATTTGTACATATCACATAGAATATGCATGACACTGTCTATGACTACAATGATGGATTAATTTAATGCGTCAACGTTTGAGTGAGTCTTCCATTTTATTAGTCATTGAATTCTTTTTATTTCATAAGATGAAACACAAATATGGTGAATTCATGTGAATAATTCATGAAATAGTTGTGGTATTTACCCATGTATTATGAAACATGAGTTAGTGAGAGCTCACGTAATGATAATACTTAAAAAATATAAAAAGATTTATTCAAAATGATATGGTTAATATATAATAAAACTAAATCCTTATATGAAACTCCATCACCCTCTAGCTATGTTTTCATAGACTTTTACCTAGAGTGGTTCCAGAACACCATGGTGAAAATGTAGAACCCTGGTCATATAACTAAAAATATAGGAATAACTTGTGAATAACATTGGAGGTGGGATTTATTTTAGATAAAACTATTATGATATTAATTAATCATGAATGAATAATGATGTTTTAAGGTACACATAATTATTGTTTCCTCATTTCCAATTTATTCATGAATTCATTTATCTAGAATGGTGATCTTGTATTATGTTACATTATTACTTCCACTCAATTTAAAAAGTTTTGTAAGATACCTTAAAAACTAAAAATCTGGTTATGTTGAATTTTATTGTAGATATGTGGTTTGATGGAGGGTATCATTAAAAAATGACTCCTATATATGTGATATCAACTATTGGTGCTCATCACCAACCCTGAAACTATTTTAGGTAGGCATGGGGTAGAACACTTCACCTAACTTGCGGTTTAGGTGGGGTATAAGTATTAGAGTGGGTATTAATTAGGTACAGAGTTCAATGTTTGGATTCTTATGAGGATTCATTTTGGGAAACTTGGTATAATAATGTTAATGATTCTAGAGTTCAATTATCAGACTAGGGAACCTAGAATAGGTGAAATAATAAATGTATCATTTTAAAAATACTTTGATGATAATTTAATCAACTAATAACTCTAATTAATAATTCTAAATGAACAAAAAGTTTGTTACACAATTTGTGTATTATTGGTTAATATTAATTTCCTTCATAAGTCAACTCAGCTATATTTTATTTAAATTTATGTGGATTCATCTCACTAAATATAATATTTTACCATATGTAAATCTATCAACAATTCATGGGATGGGTCATAATAAGATTTTAAAAGTGATAGAGACTATTTATGCTGATTAGTTGAAAAATAAGGCTTTGATTTTTTTTATTTGATTGGAAGGTATATCTACTTCACGAGAAGAGGGTAGATCTTTCACCCATTTTATGGAGAGTAAACCCTCCAACTATAAAATAAATGGTATTTACTACTAATTATAATAAATATATTTATAATATGTATGTGTTTAATGAGTTTCAATGTAATATGCCTCCCAGGCCTCAAGGTGAGATTGATCCTCTAGAACCAAAGCATTGGATAGAGATAGTAGCATATGTGTTTGGTTTGATTTGGATACTTACTGACCAAATAATGATTCTTGATTCAAGTATCCTTCATGGTTCTAAGAGACATTGGTGGGATATAGTTATAAAAACATAAAATACATTTATCTTCTCATGGTAATAGTTTGAACACCTTTTTAAAGAGGATTTATATAAGAAAATTTTAAAGATGGAATGTTTTTGGAAACTTATAGACCTTTAATGTCTATGATTGAGTATTCTTCTAGGTTTATAGACATTATATGGTACTCTGTAACCATATGTCATGATGGATTCTATTATGGCCATGAGTTAAAGTGATGTTTATGATAAAAGTCTCAAGTTAAGGTTGAACCTCTATACATACCTATCTTTTTTGAGGTTTTATATAGATGAATGTTTATTGAGATATTTAGGGAAGAGGCATGGTCTAGATCTAGAGCAGGTATGGGTTTCCCTAGAGTGGATAAATCGATATTAATAATCCAATGACAATATCCATGATCTTATCATTAGAGGAAAACACATTCAAAGTCCCGGTCTAGGATATAATTGAAGGAGTGATTGTATATATGGTCTAAATAGAAGGCTAAAAAGACTTGATATGATTATGGATGTTAAAGGTTTATATCTTGATAATTTCTTATTAAGAAATTAGTTGAGGGAATCCATGGTGGTATCATGCATAGAACACCAAAAATGAGGAATCATTAAGATCAAGGGCATATCCATGGTGGATAGGGTCTCCCACCAAGTGTTAGTTTTGGTAGGGAAGGGTGTGGAATGGTAAGAGGAAATGTAAGCTGATGATACTTCGATCCACTTTGACCTCCACCACCAATGTCTTTTCTTTATTAGGGATAGGGTTTTGGAGTAAGGTATATGGATGAATGCATGCTCAACAAATATTAAATAAGAAAATTTTAGAAATGTTTTGCGGTGAGATATATATATTTTCTATACTTGCGCACATACTTCTCAAAAATTACACAAACTATTCTTTTCACATCGCATTGTTATTTTAGACGTTTAGAAATACCAGTGGAGCCTATATTTTGATCTCCCTTTCTTGAGATTCTTATTAGAGTTGATCACCCTCTCACTCACATCTACCATTAGTGTGAGATAACACTTGGTAGAGAGATGTTTTCATAGGATCTCATTATAGTAAAGGTAAGTTCCCATGATATTATCCTTATTATGAACTAGTTAACTGTATTCCTTGCATGGGTGGGTTTTTATCATTATAAGTAGATAATCTGTCTAGAATATGGGTTGTAGTTTAACTTTACTAATGAGTGGGACCTTTAGGCCGAATGAGTAAATTTATACCTCAATAAGAAATATATGATATTCCCATTAGTATAAGATCTTATCTAGGTGTGATATGGGTTCTTTAAAGGATTGTCTCCCTGTAGTTGTAGATGAACACATGGATGTTTTTCCTAAGGATGTTCTAGTATTTCACCCTCATTGAGAGAGAAAATATTATAAAACATTATACTTTGGGATGAAACTAATATATTTAATAGCTTATTCAGTGTTCCTTTATGAGATTTTAGAGTTATATTTTCAGATATAAAATGTTTTGGAGAATGGAGTTATCAGGACTAGTTGGTCCATCTGAGTGTCTTTTATTCTATTTTCTAGGAATTCATACAGCAATATAAGACATTGTATTGACTATTTTTGCTTAAATCAAGTGATAATAAAGAATAAATACACTCTTAATTACAAATAACATATTATACAAGTTGAATGGAGAATAGTTTTCATCAACGATTGGTCCCATGTGCAAATAATATCATCTTTTGGTTTATGAGGAGGAAATCCTAAAGAAAACATTAAGGTATTTTTACTAGTATCATGAGTTCCAAGTGATATTTTTGGAGTGATAATGACTTTATTTTCTCATAAGGTTCACAAACTTGGTCATCCAACCATAGTTATCTTGAGATCTTTAGTTGTATGGTAAAATATTTAAGTGTGAATTTTGGAATCAATAAGTCTATTTTTTAGGGAATGTGATTTTAGAGGCTGAAATAATAGTTTACCCTAAAATAATAGTTTTTTATGTATTGGGAGCCCTCTAATAATGTGCTTAAAGTGATAAGTAGAAGCATGGTGTCCAATTACCTTAGTAGTAAATATCATCCACAATTAGTGTAACGGGAATCTGAAAAACTAAACTCAATATGCTTGGTTTAAGTGGAATGGAGAGGTGTTTCTTACCTTTATTTGATAGTGGTTTCCCACACAATTCATCACCAGGTAAGGGAATATTAGAATATAGATGTTGATTTTCCATTTTTTGGGACTAGTTTGATTCAATTGAAACACTTAAGGGATTCTATAAAGGATGGTGGAATGTCATACTCTTCTGATAATGAGTAGTAGTTCCAGTTGGGTTGTGTGAGGACGTTTTTATGAAGTTATAATACTATCATTTTATGGTGGATCTTTGTGTGGAGAAGTTGTTCTAGGATCTTAATAATTATTTTTGGTTTACATGTATGTGGTGGGCTGTCACAAATTTTATATAATACTACTTAACCAGTTAGTGAGTGAAGGATAAGAACTAGGCCCCATCTGGTTTGACAAGTGTGGTTGCTTTCAATAATAGATATGATAATAAATTACTATAAATTAAGTTCTCTTAAAATAGTAGTTAAAAATCCACTATTAATATAAATATTTTTAAGTACTTTTGTGGTATACCCAAAAATTAACCTCTATTTTTTAGTAAAATATTAGTGAGTTATCTGTTACATAGATGGATTTGGTTCATTTTTCAATGGAAAAGGTGGAGATGATCAAGAAGAATATATGGATTGATAAAATCCATCAAAAAATTTACACAGGTTAATGATAAAGACCATTGGAGTTCAAGGAAGTAGATCAAGTATTCCTAAAGTTCATTCCATGATATTGTTTAAGGCGATTTGGTCATGAAGGTAAGTTATACTTTATATTTATCATATTATTACAGATCCTATGTGGGGTAGGAGAGGTTATTTATATTGAGCACCAAATGGTGATTGAGGACTAGCAGGATAATTCTGTAAGGGTATTAGGGATACCATTAGCCTGCATCTTGTGGAAACATGAGAATCTTGATGACAACACATGGGAGTATGAGAATAAAATGTGATCTCAGTACTATCACCTCCTTGAATGAATAATCCTTCTTAGGATGATGAGATAAATATTTATAGGTTATAGGGGCCAAAATTATTCTTATAATATCATTATATATTTAAAAGTATATTAAATTTATGATCATGTGGTCAGATTAATTTTTCTAACTTTATGAGAACTTGAAAAATATTTAATAATATGAAAATGTAATTTTTGTTCTTATATGACTATGGATAAGATAAATCCTTAATATATTATATATAGATCCCATGATATAAAATTAATAACCATAATGTGAATCAAGACTGGGAGTTCTACCATGTAAGTGAATAATTATTATTCAGGTTTCAAGCCCAAGATGAGGCCCATATTGGATTTTGAATTTAAAATATTGATTGACCCTCTATTCTAAATTCATCATCAATTCCATTGATTAATTTTCTAAAATATCAATGTTAGAAACCCTAGAGAGAATTGGCATTTTGTTCTTTAAAAAGAAAATGGATTTTAGATATTAATAAGTTTCTTGTGTCAATGAGGAAAATACCCATGAATTGAGGTTGAAACTTTGAAGCGATAATGAATCACCATTGAGGTAGGGCTTTACATTTTATTTTTTTCAACATCATCTTGTAATTTGGTTCCAAACCCTTGTTCATTGTTTTTTATTTTTTCTCATTGTTTCTAAAATCAAACCATTTTTTCTCATTTTTATTAAATTTCATTATTATATTCATTAGTTATTTAATTAGTAAAGAATTACTGGGTGAGTAGATTAGCACTCGGCCAACATCCCCTTCCAAAACGAACTACGTTCTTGGTGTGACATCGAACAATGAGGTAACTTAGGATATTAGTTCATTGAAAATGGTGGATGATACTCATTAATCATTACAACTCCCCATTTTCATGACCATCCTATTCTCCCTCACTATAAGAAAAACCCTCACCAATGGTAAGCTATTCCAAGCCTGACAGACATGAATGGTGACACAATAATTACATCATCAAGGGGAGGAAATGTCAACCTTGAGCATAATGGTGTTGGATGGAATGGATTGGTGTAAATGGGGATTGAAGATGACATAGAATTATAAGGATTGTGGTGTGGTATAGGAGTATATATGGTGAGGAATGTCCATCTTGTGTATGAGGGAATTGGTTTGTATTGGCAAAGATGTTGGGAGACATAATTTATGGTGGAAATCATAATAGTGGATTAATGGATAGAGTTTTTGAAAATTGATTTAGTGATTGAACAACATGTGACCATCAAAGCACAAGTCATGTACCATTTTAAGTAGAATATAGTGTTTCCAAAAATTAATTAAATGTCACTAGGCATGTATCCTTTTAACACATTCCATGTTTCTTTAAAGGTAAATGACCTAGGGTGTGGTGAAGTACATTCCCAAACACCCCATTTTACACACATGGTATGTATCGAGAAAGAAAATACCATATTGGGTACATGACGTGTCATGGGATGAGAGAACATTCATAGTCAATATCATGGGGACCAAAGGTCATATCACATGATGGACACACCATAAAGGGTTAGATAATGCATATCAGGTCTCAAAAGTACATATTTATTAGTCTATTTTGAGCATTATTTCACTTAGAACATGAAGGTAGAGTCTTATTCACTATGACATAATTTTTTAAATGTTTTAGGGATTTTAAGTATCATAGATTCGTAGAGACAGAGGCATGGTTTCAGCATGGTGTTCAAATAAAACATAGGATTTTCTTTCTTACATTGGTTTTCATAATCCATAAAGAATATTTAGGATTATAAATTTCTCTACCACTCCATTGTTCTTTGGTTCTGAATTAAAATTATCTTTCTCTCCTTTATATCATATTTTGGATTGTCCTAATATTTTTTTATACTCACCTTGATATATATTTTCATGCTAACACATAATTTTTCTATGTTTATAATGTATAGTTTAGATGTGACTTTCCAGACATGGATCTTATATAGATAATTCTTAGAGGAAATCGATGGTGTTTTACAATGATGGTTTCTTTTTTATGATTTTTTTGAATTTTGGTATATTAGGATAATGTGTTTATCTTTATTACTATATTCTACCAATGTGGTATTTTTCTGTATGGTTTTATTATGTATGAAAATTATCAAATAGTTTGTTTATTTATAATATCTTTGGTTGTTTTTTAATATTTTTTTTCTATAGATATTTGCATTGATGAAGGTTATCATTCAAAAATTTCCTCCCATATATGTGATAATCATTTTTTGTATTCAACACGATACCCTAGACTATTGGAGGTAGGATTGGGGTGGCACACTCAATCTATCTACTAGAAAAAGAGTGGTCTTAGTAGATTGGGCCATTTTAGATTCATCCCACTATTATTGAATATATATTTGTGATAATTTCATCTATAATCAGTATCATAGATATCGATTTACTTTAAATAAATCAAAATTTTTGGATGTTTTTGTGTGGATTTGTCTTTTATTTATTGCTATTGTTGATTTTGATTTTTTGTTTTCATAATGTATCGTAATAACTCAATCAATAGGAAATGAGTTACCAAATTTTATGAAAAAATTATAATATTTTTAAGTAAAGAGGTTCATTGCAATTTCTCTTATTAGTTATGGAAGTTCTTTCCATTGTAGTTTATGATTTTACTCCACCTTTGAAAGGTTCACTAATGAATCTGGATTATAAGAAGAATATATATATTGGTAGACATGAAAGGAATTTTATCTTATCTTTACACTAAAATAAAGAGTTTATAAATTTCTGGGTAACAAGATATAAAAATGAATCTATGATAAGTATTGAAATATATTAAAAGGAATGTTAGATCAAATAAGGAAAAATTTAAAATCTGGTATGCATAATTTTTTGTGTCGATATTCTTAAGGAAAATTTAATTAATGATTTATTAACTAGAGTTAATGTGATTGTTAGATAAATTAGAGGATTTGAATAAAAATTAGATGATTCAATAATAGTTATTGAGTTACTTAAGGCATTTTTAAATAGGTTTGATGAAAGTGTGTTACCTCTTAAATAATGTGATATGAATAATTTTCCACTGGATAAATTGAATTTTGTTTTTAGAGTAAATAAGATAATAAATTATATATATTTTAAAAATATAAGTAAAGGTGTGAATGATATACCTTTAAAATACCTGAAGATTGAAAATACTTATAACTAGGTAAAGGAGGAAAGTTGAGATTCAGATTTGGATAATGATATTGATATGAAGTTTGATAACAATATATCACTTATCTCAAAGAATATAAAAAATGGAAAAGCAAGATACCATGGTAAGTTCTATTTAATGCTTTCTATCTATGTGGTAATTATACATTATTCAACTAATTATCCAATTTTTATGGAAGAATACTATGAATAAGATGATATTCCATCAAAGCATTTCTCATGAAATAAGTGATAAAATTTTAATAAGAATAAGTCATGTTCCAAGGGAAATGGAAATAACTTTTCTATGTTAAAAAATAAATTCTATTTTTTAAATATAGAGGAAAATTAATATAATGATAGTGAAGATGAAGAAGACTCGTCATCAAGTGATCATGGTGAAAAATAAATGAAGAACAGTTCTCCAATGAAGAAGATAAATAATAAACAGAAATGGAGTTAATATTGAAAATATAGTTAAATTAGTTTCTCCTTAAAATATATAAACATGAGAAAGATAATAAGATGTTGAGTAAAATACAAAAATTAATAAATCAGGTTGTGGAATCCTAAGGAGAAATAGATAATTAGTCAATAAAATAATTGATGTATTTAAGTGTATCACTTGATTAGGAGAAGACATTAAATGATAAAATAAAGGATAATATTAAAACTATATAAAAAGTAACTTTTTGACTATAATACAAAGGTGTTTATAGCATCCCGTCTTTTTATAACATAAATTTCATTTCATTACACGGAACTGAGGATCTTTAAGGTTTAGTGTCTTGGAAACAAGGAACATAATACATGAAAAGAACAAAAAACACTCTTCTTAGACACTTGAAAGGATTCTCCTTAAGTTCATCCTAGGTTCATTACTGCATCTCATAACCTGGGGACATACATCAAAAGAAAGGGTGAGCAGAAGTCCCAATAAGGGAAACAAGAGAAACATTTTACATGTGAACTTGATATACTTAAATAAGGACATAAAAAGAACTTTAAGGCATGAGAAAGAAATAATGAGATACATCATAATAAAAATAACAATTTTCATAACTTGAAGATGTGGCTGAAAAATTTAATATTGACAATCGTTTCGTTTCACCAAGGTCCATCCCCAAGGTGCCGTTAAAAATTACCAAGGTTCTTCACCATGGAATCGTTAAAAATGGTCATCTCTAGAGATTATGTCTTCACCCAATGCATTAGAGCGCTATCTGGGCGCACCCTTAAACTGTAATCTCTTGTGGTTACATCATTATCCAATGCAATGGGGAGCTATCAGGGCGCACCCTTAAATTTGCCTTTATTATCATCTGAGACACATATATCATCATCAAAAACTTCATAAATAACCCATATAGTATAAAATAAATGGGTTTCATTTCATAATCATAATGTTTTAAAAACTGCTTTAAAGACATGATCTTTACGTCACTTTAAACCCACGGAAAGGGAACGTGGGTCTCATGTATGTAAATCCCAGAATTTAAAATAGAACATTTTGATATATATATGAATACCCCTGTAGAAATAAGAGCTTTTAGTATTCACTTTATAATGTAAAATAATTTTGAGAAAAGAGAGAGAGGAACTTTGAGAAGAAAATTATGCAGCATAACGGCTATGTTTCAGGGTTTTAGAAAACATTGATATAAGATGGGACATGGGTAAAACATTCATAAATTACCCATCAAATAGTATAGGGACAAAATATAAAGGATTTAAGAACATGGTAATGAAATTTGAAAATATACCATATGAAAGGAAGAAAAAATAAGATTTCTATTGTGAGAATTCGGCAGCCTAACGACGTCACTTAAACTTCAACAAAATTGAACTGACAAGGTCAAATAGGGTCTCTCATAATATGAACATAAGAGTCTAGTATGATAGATATAGAGATAATACCCCAACATAATATAAAGTAACTTGAAATAATTGACATGAAAGTAGAACTTCAAAACGAGAAGGGTGAATAACCACTTAAAAATTCGGCAGCCTAACGATGCCACTTAAAACGTCAAAATACTGAATTGAAGAGATAAAATTGGTTCTCTCATCATATGGTCATAAAAAATCAGTATGATAGATATAGATATCACACCCCAACATAACAAAAAGGAACTTGAAAGAATTGACATGAAAGTAGAACTTCAAAACGAGAATGGTGAAGGACCACTTAAAAATTTCGGCAGCCTAACGGCGTCACTTAATCTTCAACAAAATTGAATTGAAAAGGTCAAATAGGGACTCTCATCATATGAAAATAAGAGTCCAGTATGATATATATAGAGATCATACCCCAACATAATATAAAGGAACTTGAAAGAATTGACATGAAAGTAGAACTTCAAAACGAGAAGGGTGAAGAACCACTTAAAAATTCGGCAGCCTAACGACGCCACTTAAAACTTCAAAATACTGAATTGAAGAGATCAAATGGGTTCTCTCATCATATGTTCATAAAATATCAGTATGATAAATTTAGAGATCATAACCCAACATAATAAAAAGGAACATGAAATACTTTACATGAAAATAGATCTTGAAAAATGAGAAGGGAGAAAGAATCCGTTACAAAAATTTCGGTAGCCTAACAGCGCCACTTAAAACTTCATAAAACGAAATAATGAGAGTAAGAGGGGATCTCTCATTATATGAACATAAAAAGGGAAGTAAGAGGAGTATAAAAGAACATACTCTAACATAATAACATGGATCATAAAAGGAATGACATAAAAGAGATCACTTGAAAAGAAAGAGAGGGGTCAGATCCCTTACCTTAAAATGTAACTCTTAAACCTCAAAGGTTGGGACCTTGAGGGCTTGGGGGAACCTTGGGAGGACTCCTTGGGAGGTAATGAGACCATAAATTCATTGGGGGGGGGAGTGGGGAGTCGAATGGATGAGAGGAGGGCTTGGTATTTATAGGGAATGTGAGGGGACAAGGCATTAATGGCCAAGGGACACCTCACATGTGCTTTTCTCAAACCCATGTGCTCTCCCTTGGAATTTACCTTGGAGTTAGGCCACATGGGGCCCCAAAACAATAATTCATCACCCTTGGTCGGCCAACCCTTAAAATATCTCATGAAAGCATCATGACACAGCTATGATGTCATTAAACATAACAAAACCCTAAAACTGCATTTTTACTATTCACAGAAAATTCAACTTTCTCAGAAAAATCCCAAAATTTGACACTAACCAAATATCAATGCTCTGATTTAAAAAATGAACTCCATTTTATAAAAATAATTTTCTAAATATTTTTAAATTTATTTTTAAATAAATACACTATTCACCGAAAATTCATTTTTTTCAGAAAAAACCCCAAAAATTACCATAACATAATATCGGTGCTCTGAGTTCAAAAATGAAATCCATTTTATAAAAATAATTTTCTAAATATTTTTAATTTATTTTTTAATTAAAAAACACTATTCACCCGAAAAAACTAATACTTGAATAATAATTTATGAAACTGTTATTTAACCATTTTATTGAATCACATTACTTAATCAAGGTGCCTAGATTATTTTAAAACTTTCTTTAAGTGAGATTACTAATCCATTTGGTCATATTACTAATCCTAATAACAAAATCACTATTCATAATTTACTATTCATCAAAAATCAAGTTGATCTTATTAGACTCCAAATTTCGTACTGAACATAATTGTAGAAGACCATTTTTTGAAAATCATTACACATTTTTAATTATTTAAGGTTTACATAAACATTTTTAAAATATCTTTTTTCTAAAATTCATCAAAATATGCATACTATATTTATCCGGTCATTTGAAAATTCATAAACATCATCATAAGAAGAAATCCCAATTTTTATTTAAAACAAAGGATTACACAAGGCAGTTACAGTCTTCTAACATAGCCCCTTATCACACCAGCATAGGACCTAAGTGTAAGGTGTGCTAAGGTGAGAGAGTCCGAGGGAGGCTTGACCAACATTTCCCGAGTAGTAATTTCTATTAGTTTGAACTTCTCGCGAAGGCGATTCCGTTCTAGCTTTACATGATGAAGTTCGGATTGGGTTTGGTCCAGAGCAAATCCTAATGGTGCTACCTCCTTCCCAAGTTCTGTTAGATGGGCTTCGATCGGTCCAAGACTACTAGGTGAGGCCATCGAATCTTCTTTCTATAATAATCAACCAAGATTACTTATATTTAGAGATAATAATCAAAACATTTTGTTCACAGCGGTCATATTGACCGATGGTCATATAACAGTTAAAACCCAATGGTCTCATTTTAATTATAATCATGTTTATCAAATAAAACATTTTTGTTGAGTATAAAAATAAAATAAAATAACACATGAAATTAGGAAACAAGATTTATTCAAAATTTCGGGCCATTACAATCTTCCCCCCTTAAGAAATCGCGTCCTCGCAATTTTTAAAATTGGGTTTTGAAATTTCATTGAATGTCCCACATCGGAAAAAGAGTCAGTAACACCATTACTTTAAAAGAAGGAAAAGGAAGTACAAAGGCCACCCGAGTTTACTCATACTAGGATTCCATGTAGGAAACATGGACATGGAGGAGAAAACAAAGGGTCACGTTCTAAAGGAGAGTGATAGAAAACATTATTAGGAGGAAGTTAACCACCAGAAAATCCCAAAATTATGATGTGTGTAAGCGGTCTTTGATTACCTAGTAGGAAACGTAAACCAACAACGTTTTTTTATGTTCCTTTTAATAACTTTGAGGAATTCATTTACAACATAGAACAAAAACATAAGGAAATATATCTACCTTCATGTAGAGTTTCATACATTAATAAGTTTTTACCAAAACTAATCTTTTCTCCAAATGATGAGCATTCAAAACTACTTGGTCTCATCAAAACACAAGAATCATCTTCTAGGGAATCAGATAATCCACAAATGATCAACTATCTATTTCTTCTATCTTTAAACATTATCCCAAAAAATAGAATGAGTAAGGTAAAACAACTCTTCAAAAAGAATCCCATAGGAATGGAAACTACTTTTAAATATTCAAAGTTCCATGGTACTACCCAATGTACATCATAGACCATTCCGTAAATAATGGTTCTTAAGATTCCTCAAAATAAACTAAACTAAGATTGAAACCCAAATACAAGAAATATTTGATAACATAGTCTTCCAAAATAAACTTCATTGTTCATCTCCAAACAACATCAACCACTCCTAACATCTTATAACAAAAGTAGCTAACCTAAACATATTTTACCCAAGATAGGTTAATCATTCCCGTAAGTAACCTAAATGACTATAAGTCCACCATAAATTCATCGATTCTTCAAAATATAAGTCAACCTTACTCCTCAATGAAAATACCGTAGTAATCTATTTTTCTCAATCATATAGGGTCCCCAAAATAGTGAACGTTTTCCAAAATAATAATCATATTTTAATCCCATAATCATCTCTCTCGTATTAATATGGAAATCGTAGAATTTCCTATCACATTGGTTATTGGGACATGTTCTTCCATTTCCCGCCATTACCTAAGAAAAGAAACTATAATTAGGGGCTTAAATACTTAGTTAATAATCATGAAAAAGAGCTTAAAGCATATAAGGATAACTAGTAGAAGAAAAGTATACCCTAACTTGTGATCCCCTAGGTTCCAATATTGGTTATCCATGATCATATATTCTTATGTGAATCTTTGTTCCTTTAACAATGGTTCATACTAAGCTTATGAATTTACCAAATCATATCCCCCGGGAGTGTCGTAACCAAGAGTGCAGCAAGGCCCGTTGTCGTGTACCAGTTCCCATTTGAGTCTATCTCAAAGCGGTGTTTTTGGGTTTTACCCCTATGTACATCTGTGCCAGAGCCACCTCTTCCTGCTCGTATCCAGATAGAGATGTATTTTCTTGGAAACCCATTACTCAATACTCACCAAAATACCAGGAAGATTTCCTATATATAGACTTTTCTACAGGCTTCTTCCTAAAGTTTTCATATCCTAATTTCCACAAATAACTAAACCATCCTTTGATACCAACTATAAAATCCTGTCTTTTTATAAAATAACTTTCATTTCATTACACGGAAATGAGGTTCTTTAAGGTTTAGTGTCTTGGAAACAAGGAACATAATACATGAAAAGAACAAAAAAAACACTCTTCTTAGACACTTGAAAGGCTTCTCCTTAAGTTCATCCTAGGTTCATTACTGCATCTCATCACCTGGGGACGTACATCAAAAGAAAGGTTGAGAAGAAGGCCCAATAAGGGAAACAAGAGAAACATTTTACATGTGAACTTGAGATACTTCAATAAGGACCTAAGAAGAACTTTAAGGCATGAGAAAGAAATAATGAGATACATCATAATAAAAATAACATTTTTCATAACTTGAAGATGTGGCTACAACATTTAATATTGACAATCGTTTCGTTTCACCAAGGTCCATCCGCAAGGTTTCGTTAAAAATTACCAAGGTTATTCACCATGACGTCGTTAAAAATGGTCATCTCTAGAGATTAAGTCTTCACCCAATGCATTAGAGCGCTATCTGGGCGCACCCTTAAACTGTAATCTCTTGTGGTTACATCATTATCCAATGCAATGGGGCGCTACCAGGGTGCACCCTTAAATTTGAATTTATTATCATGTGAGCCACATATATCATCATCAAACACTTCATAAATAACCCATATATCATAAAATAAATGGGTTTCATTTCATAATCATAATGTTTTAAAAACTGCTTTAAAGACATGATCTTTACGTCACTTTAAACCCATGGAAAGGGAAATAGGGTCTCATGTATGTAAATCCCAGAATTTAAAATAGAACATTTCGATATGTATGTGAATACCCCTGTAGAAATAAGATCTTTGAGTATTCACTTTATAATGTAAAATAATTTTGAGAAAAGAGAGAGAGGCACTTTGAGACGAAAATTCTGCAGCATAACGACTATGTTTCGGGGTTTTAGAAAACATTGAGATAAGAGGGGACATGGGTCAAACATTCATAAATGACCCATAAAACAGTAGAGGGAAAAAATATAAAGGATTTAAGAACATGGTAATGAAATTTTAAAATATACCATATGAAAGGAAGAAAAAATAAGATTTCTATTGTGAGAATTCGGCAGCCTAACGGCGTCACTTAAACATCAACAAAATTGAATTGAAAAGGTCAAATAGGATCTCTCATCATATGAAAATAAGAGTCTAGTATTATAGATATAGAGATCATAACCCAAAATAATATAAAGGAACCTGAAATAATTGACATGAAAGTAGAACTTCAAAACGAGAAGGGTGAATAACCACTTTAAAATTCGGCAGCCTAACGGCGCCACTTAAAACTTCAAAATACTGAATTGAAGAGATAAAATGGGGTCTCTCATCATATGGTCATAAAAGATCAGTATGATAGATATAGATATCACACCCCAACATAACAAAAAGGAACTTGAAATAATTTACATGAAAGTAGAACTTCAAAACAAGAATGGTGAAGGACCACTTAAAAATTTCGGCAGCCTAACGGCGTCACTTAAACTTCAAAAAAATTGAATTGACAAGGTCAAATAGGGTCTCTCATCATATGAACATAAGAGTCCAATATGATATATATAGAGATCACACCCCAACATAATAGAAAGAAACTTGAAAGAATTGATGTGAAAGTAGAACTTCAAAACGAGAAGGGTGAAGAACCACTTAAAAATTCGGCAGCCTAACGACGCCACTTAAAACTTCAAAATACTGAATTGAAGAGATCAAATTGGGTATCTCATAATATGGTCATAAAATATCAGTATGATAAATTTAGAGATCATACCCCAACATAATAAAAAGGAACATGAAATACTTTACATGAAAATAGATCTTGAAAAATGAGAAGGGAGAAAGAATCTGTTACAAAAATTTTGGCAGCCTAACGGCGCCACTTAAAACTTCATAAAACGAAATAATGAGAGTAAGAGGGGATATATCATTATATGAACATAAAAAGGGAAGTAATAGGAGTATAAAAGAACATCCTCCAACATAAGAACATGGAGCAGAAAAGGAATGACATAAAAGAGATCACTTGAAAAGAAAGAGAGGGGTCGGATCCCTTACCTTAAAATGTAACACTTAAACCTCAAAGGTTGGGAGCTTGAGGGCTTGGGGGCACCTTGGGAGGACTACTTGGGAGGTAATGAGACCATAACTTTGTTGGTGGGGAGTGGGGAGTCGAATGGATGAGTGGAGGGCTTGGTATTTATAGGGAAAGTGAGGGGACAAGGCATTAATGGCCAAGGGACACCTCACATGTGCTTTTCTCAAACCCATGTGCTCTCCCTTGGAATTTACCATGGAGTTAGGCCACATGGGACCCCAAAACAATAATTCATCACCCTTGTCCTGCCAACCCTTAAAATATCTCATGAAATCATTATGACACAGCTATGATGTCATTAAACATACCAAAACCCTAAAACTTCATTTTTACTATTCACTGAAAATTCAACTTTCTCAGAAAAATCCCAAAATTTCACACTAACCAAATATCAATGATCTGATTTAAAAAATGAACTCTATTTTATAAAAATAATTTTCTAAATATTTTTAAATTTATTTTTAAATAAATACACTATTCACCGAAAATTCATTTTTTCAGAAAAAACCCCAAAAATTACCATAACATAATATTGGTGCTCTGAGTTCAAAAATGAAATCCATTTTATAAAAATAATTTTCTAAATATTTTTAATTTAATTTTTAATTAAAAAACACTATTCACCTGAAAAAACTAATACTTGTATAATAATTTATGAAACCGTTATTTAACCATTTTATTGAATCACATTACTTAATCAAGGTGCCTAGATTATTTTAAAACTTTCATTAAGTGAGATTACTAATCCATTTGGTCATATTACTAATCCTAATCATAAAATCACTATTCATAATTTACTATTCATCAAAAATCAAGTTGATCTTATTAGACTCCAAATTTCGTACTGAACATAATTGTAGAAGACCATTTTTCGAAAATAATTACACATTTTTAATTATTTAAGGTTTACATAAACATTTTTAAAATATAGTTTTTCTAAAATTCATCAAAATATGCATACTATATTTATCCGGTCATTTGAAAATTCATAAACATCATCATAAGAAGAAATCACAATTTTTATTTAAAACAAAGGATTACACAAGGCAGTTACGGTCTTCTTACATAGCCCCTTATCACACCAGCATAGGACCTAAGTGAAAGGTGTGTTAAGGTGAGAGAGTCCGAGGGAGGCTCGGCCAAAATTGCCCGAGTAGTAATTTCTACCAGTTTGAACTTCTCGCGAAGACGATTCCGTTCTAGCTTTACATGATGAAGTTCAGCTTGGGTTTGGTCCAGAGAAAATCCTAATGGTGCTACCTCCTTCCCAAGTTCTGTTAGATGGGCTTCGATCGGTCCAAGACTACTAGGTGAGGCCATCAAATCTTATTTCTATAATAATCAACAAAGATTACTTATATTTAGAGACAATAATCAAAACATTTTGTTCACAGAGGTCATATTGACCGATGGTCATATAATAGTCAAAACCCAATGGTCTCATTTTAATTATAATCATGTTTATCAAATAAAATTTTTTTGTTGAGTATTAAAATAAAATAAAATAACACATGAAATTAGGAAACAATATTTATTCAAAATTTCGGGCCGTTACAGTGTTTGAGGATGAAGATTATTTAAATAAGATCAAGTTCAAATTTGAAAATTTGGGGCATGTTGTAGGGAAAGTATGAAGATCATTGAGAATACTGTTGAAACTTATATGAGTGTTTGTTATCATCTTAATCATAAAAAAATCACTCTATTGATCTTCTATAGGAACCCATAATTTTCATATATAGGTATCACTTGTTAATAGATGAATATTAATTACATAACATAACAATCCATTCCAGAATCATATAGGTCTAGTGCCTTTCGAAAATTGGACACATAAGAGACTTGTTCATAAGATATATATATCATCTCCCACTAGGTTCATAATATATATCACCCTTTTTAGACATATCATACTTAATACCTTCCTTTAAAACATGGGAAAAGGAAACATAACAATGAGTGACCTCATATTATTAGTAAAGGTAAACAAGGTAGTTATCAATGATAACTTATACATAACATGACCATAAAGGAATGATAATATGATCATAACATTTTAAAACCATACCCATCATATCATAGATCATAATCTACATGAGAGAATAACATTTATATAAGGTGTATATTTTTTGAACACACATAAGTAAAGAAAATAATTTTCATAGTAGTGAAGGATAATTACCAAGACTATCATAGTGGTTTGGGTTCACTACCCAAACCATCATATTATTTAAGGATCACTCTTTTAACTATCATAGTGTAAAAATTCCCTTACTAAACTAGGTTCTCTCCCCATTCCAATCCTATTTATTTAATGAGATATCCATATTTATCCAATGCATTAGAGGGATATATTATTCCTGGCTCACAGGTCACATAAGAAAATTAATAATGATTCATGCCATAGGATCATAAAAAATTCATTATCTCACAACCCATGAAAATAAATAGGTTTCATAAAAACTTCATAATGACAAAACTCATGGAAAGTAAATGAGTTTGATAATCATTTCAACAATTCATATTGCCTAACCCATAGAAAAGGAATGATTTTCATAAATATCTTATCATCATAATCATAAACCACCTAGATAAAGAATTAGGATGGTATCATTTGATTATATAAATATTAAAACTTATGTAACATAAAATTATGGCATCATTGATGAAAAATTCCTTTAAAATATTTCTTTGAACATTTCATAAGTAAAATACCATTTTCTCTTTGAAACCACTTATTTAAAATATAAAAATTTACAAAATATGAAGGAAAATATTTTCATTGAAAATAAACTTGAAAAAAATGTAAATTCATCTTTTATTCATTGAGTTTTAATGATGAAGGAAAATTATATTTATTCATTATATATTAAAATAATGGTTCTTTTCACATTTTTTGGTAAAATATCAGAAGTACCTCATTTTAGAAAGATACAAGAAGATTCCTTTTAATAAAATGTTTAAAAATTAAAAAATGGATAAAAATGACTTTAAAAAGTCATATAGGAATATTGAAAACATTCTTTATAACACACTTAGAAAACATGGATATGGAAGAAAAAGTATTTTCGACCGAAGAGAGAAATAAAATCGGTTTTTCTTAAAAACATTAATTTTCAAAATTGATCACATAAAGGGAGGAAAATGTAAAGAAAACATTAAATTTTTAGAAATAACTAGAGTATTAGATAATTTATGAGATTATTGAGAATTATATCATTAAATTTCATCATTATGAGTATAATCATTAGCAATCTTGATAAACAATGGGATTGTAACATAAAACCCTTACAACTTTGGCAATTTTTTATCATAATACCCATGAAGCAACGAAAATTAAATGTATATGTAATAACCTATAATTTTTGTAATAGTAACCATAAAATTAATACCTGGGAAGTAGATACACCACATAAAATAAAAAGTGGTGAATATAACATGTATCTCACAGAAATAAAAGAGAGATGAAAATCTCTTACCTCTGGTCTGATTTCCTATCTACGTGTTGAAAACTACTATATAATAAATATATATTTATTATGCATATATTATATAAACATAATCATATATATTATATCATATATAAGATAATTATAACCTTTTATCACATATTTATTCTTAATTCTTTATTAAAATTCACTTTTCTGAATAATAACTACTTTGTTTTTCATATAAGTTTTAGTTTAGTAGTTTCGGTCCCTGTACTTGGATCATGGTTCCATAATATCTATAATTTTAATAATGATATAAATATCATAAATATTCATTATATATATATATATATATATATATATCTTCATCTAAAAAATTAGAGATAGAGAAATGAATTACACCATTCATGGAGATGGTAGGCCATACGTACATATCAACATTGTTTCTATTTTTTCGATGGATAGATTAAAAGAAATGTAAATAATATTTCACCATTAAAAAATAATTTTTACATTATATATATCGTCTATATTTATTATATATATAATTTTTTATGGATATAATTTATTCCATTAACATAATAAAATATAAATATATATAATATAATTTTTTTATAATTTCATCTTATTTGGATAATATTTAGAGGAGTTGGAAGAAGAAATAAAATAAAAACTCTTGGTTAAGAACGATACCACTTCCTCATATAACCTCTTTAGGTTATCAAAAAAATCATTTCTATGTGGGTTTTATAATAATAAAATTACTATAAGACATGTTAAGGGATTTAAGTAATTTTTTTTGTATGTATTGGAAAAAAAGGATCTTGATTCATGAATAGAAAAAGAGAGGAGGTGTGCTTTTATAAGTGAGAGAGGGGTCCCACTTGGAAATTTCTTAAAAGAATACAAAATGATAAATTCATTTTCAAGAAAAATTCCTCCAAATTCCCAAATATTATAATGTTTGATATCATAAATTTATAATATTTCCATTAAATATGATTTATAAAAGTTTATTTTAAAACACACACTTATCATTTGGTCTAACTCCCGACAAACTCATTTTACCCTTAAATGTGGTAATTTATTTTATTTTTTTACAGTACATTATGAAAAAAATTAAGTTGAAATTATTAAATAATATTGATTTTACTAATTCAAAATATGTAATTTATTTTTGTGAATTCAATTCCGATAAGTGGTAGAAAATAATTTAAAACTAAACCCGCTAGCGCGATGAAAAGCAGTTTTGCAATGTTTTTTTTTTCTAAAGTATAAAAAGTTTTCATGTAAAACTTCAACATAAAATAGATTGAAATGAACTAAATTGGATTAATAATAAGAATATATTTGAACTAATTTTACTTTTAAAATCATGTCACAATAAAAATGTAACTCTATAAATCTTTAAATGGAAAGTCATTTTTCAATAAAAATCAGTATTTTTCATTATTAATCGAAAATTTAATCTATTTAGAAAATTCTCAAAAATTCACCTAAGATAATTAGGAAATTTTGAATCCAAACAATTCCTATTTTCATAAAATTTTTATAAAATTGGAAAAATTTAATTTTAAAATAAGTGTGCAGATCACAATGAAATATGTTTTTAGAATAATATAGTTTTTAAGAATGAAAATTTATTTATTTTTATCCCATAACTGGAAAATATATTAAATTAGTGATAAATTTTTTATTATTATATAATATATAAATTTGATTAATATAATACACCAATGGTGATAAATTTAATTTTTTAATACAAACACACATTTCTTGAATAAAATAGTTTTTTCAAAAAAACATCTCCTTTATTTTCATTTGGTTTTTATATTAATTTATAATTAATTGATACAAAAGGAATTCATTTTATACATATGTAAAAAATAAATTTTTCATAATTTAGTTATTCTCATATATACTCACAAATTTAATATCTAGGTTAAAATAGTATATAATATTACAATTCATTTAGACTTGAGTTTGCATGTATCACAAGCTATTGAAGAAATTATAAAAATTTTCTAAAAATATTTCATAAAATATCAGGGTGTTACATTCTAACCCCATTAAAAATAATTGTGACAATAAAATTATGTTACTATTATAAAAAAATATGAGTATACCTCTTCCTCAACATACCCTTAGGTTCCCATGTAGCTTCCTAAAATTGGTGGTTTCATCACTAAAATTTAGCCAGGTGAGTGGTCTTGTTTCATAGAAGTTTTTCTCTATGATACAAAATATGCACTAGTTATTACTCATAATATATATTTTTCTCTTGTGATGTGACCATTGAGTTTAGCACATTTGAAGGATTAGGTATGTACTTCCTTTGGAGAGATACTTGGAAAACATTGTGAAGTTGAGAGAGGTTCGGTGGAAGCACTAAGCAATACATTACCATCCCTAATGGATCATGAATATCCAAAGGGTAAACATATATAGGTTTCAATTTTACCTTATTTATGAATATCATAACCTTGTTCCATGGAGAAATTAACATAAAAAACTTCTCACCAACTTCAAATTCTCGATCACGCTGATGATTATCAACATAAACATTCTATAAACTTTGTGCCAAACTTATGTGTTTCTGAATAGATCTAACCTTTCCTACCATTTATTTAGAAATATCAGTACCAAATAGATTTTTTCTCTAACTTAATTATAGCATTTTGTATTTATATACTTGTTTGCATAAAGGGATTTATAAGGAGATATCCAAATGTTTGATTAAAATCTATTATTGTAAGTAAAATGGAGTATAGGAATGTGTTGATCCCAACCTGTAACATCCCGTTACATTTTCAGGTACTTTTTGATGTTTCTAAGTACTTCTATATTGGAGTAAAGACTTGGGTTGAATTTTGGTGAACTTTTAAAGAAAAACTAGAGGACAATGTGTTATGAATGGTTTTCGCACAGTTTGACAAACCGTGCCAGCCTTGAAACTTGGGCAGAAGCTTCCGCACGGGCGGTACATGGTTTTTCTAACTGTGCGGCCAAACCATGCGAGAAGGGTGGCCAAGGTAGTAGCTCATGCATGGTTAGCGCATGGTTTATCAAACCGTGTGGGAAAACTGTGCGTCCACTTAAAGTTAGATCCTTAAATTTTGGATCTCGGCCGTTTAGCCTCTAAGTGCTTCGTTTTCCCCCTTTGCGGCCCTAATTCGGAATTTGACTTCTCTCAAGTTCATAGAAGGTTCTTCCATCATTCCGGAGGTGATCCAAAGGCTCCTCTTGGTGAATAGAAGCTGGATTCTTGAGGTATGTGATCATTCTTCATTGTTCTTGATTGGTTTCTTAGATCTACTTAGATCTACTTCTCCTCTTATCTCGATTTCTTAGATCTACAGCCGTTATGGGTAGATCTAAGTGTGTGGTTCCAAGTTTGATGAGATTTGGTCTTAATCTTTCTAAGAGAAGAGATCTAAGGTGGGTTCTTGAAGAAGAGACCCGGTTTTCTTGAGCGTTCTCGTCCTTTGTGGTTTTGGTCAAAAACTTTGAGGTAGGTGGTTTTGTCCCGTCTTGCTAAATTGATTATCATTGTATTTGCTTGATTTGTTTCAATTTTGATTAAAATTCAATTGATCAAGTTTCTTTGAATTAAAGTTGATAAAAACTCTATTCCATTAAATTGAGATATTTGAAATGGTTTTGGCATAGAAATTTGGGAAAACCCTAATTCCATTGAATTGGGTGTGTTTATGGAAAAGTGGTCAATTTAATTTATTTAATTTAAATTGTGGAATTGATGGTAATGTTTTCAATTAAATTATTGAATTTAATTGTGGAAAAAATGTGTAATGATGGAATTGGTTTTGAATGGATTTCAAACTTATGAAAATGGCTTAAAATGATTTGATAGAAACCCATTGGTTTTATCTTGTGAAAAAGGCATGTTTTTTAATAAAACCTATTGTGGTTTTTAATGGAATGGAATTGGAACTTTTGAAATGGAATAATGGGATTGATCATATTTTAAGAATTCTTAAAATAGTTCACCCATCATGTAAGAGCGCATGAAATCCTTAGGTAGTTAGTGAGTTATTTGGATACACTCTATACTACGACAACGTTCTAAAACATACATGCAGCGGGTCACATCCCTGATGGGTTGGTGACGAGTCTCCTTTGGAAATTGTCATAGGAACGTGTGTATACACATTTTTCTAAGTTCATATAGAGAGTGAGGAATCCAATTACTGGTTAATACTATCGTACCTTTAGGCATATGACCACGTTTCTCGCTTGTTTATTTATATTTGAGATATAAATGTATGACATTGTTTTTGAACTGCTACTTTACATGTCTTCTAAATTTATATAAACTGTTATATATAAATGTTTTACTTCAGAATTTTTTTTAGAAATATTCCATCATTTTAAAGCCGTTCTTGATGAATTTTCCATCATTTTAAAATGTATAGCATGATTTGTAAAAAATATGCTTTTGAATTGCCAAACCTGTTTATTTGAAAATTGAATGTTTTTACTTAGATAATCTATATTTTGAAACTATTATGGAATCTTTGGTGGTATCATTCTGGGCTTAGGCTCACACCCTACTTTTGCCTTCGGGTGTTTGTAGACATTCTTCTTCTAGGATTAGGAAAAGGGAAGGGACCTCTTGGAGGTGGTTCTAGCTGCTGATCTTTGGACTTGGTGAGTTGAGTCCTTAGGGACCTTGGGACTATTTTTCCCTCTATGGTACTTGAGTTTTTGTACTTTGGCCCTTTGTGGCTCTTTGTTTTCTGGTACATTACTCCCAGTGGAGTTTCTTTGTTATGAATACTGTTTTGTTTCACACTTGCTTCCACATTCTTATGGAAAATTCATTCCCACTTGTATGTTGTATGGTGCCAAGTGCTAGTCGCTGACTCATGGGTTTCAGGAACTCCCTTCGGGTTATGTCAGGGCCGACTTGGTTATTAGGTTACCATGGTACCTGGGCTGGTTCGTGACAAATTTGTATCAGAGGGAGGTTTTAAACATCTTTCCTTGATGACAATATGCATTTGAGTTTTCTTGTCGGGACTTAGGAGGTAGTTGTGATTGAGTGCCTGGCCATCTCTCACCACAATGAACCATAATTCACCAAGGATGGTTAGGGAAAGGCGGCTTGTGGATTAGTTCTAGTATTTTCCCAATTTTTTTTTTGGATTGAGTGGGATCCAAATCTTGTTTATTCCTTCTTTAAAGTGTACTTTTCCTTTTTAATCGGTTGGTGTCTTAATTTCTGTCTTTTCTAGTGTTGTGTAGCATCATGCCTCCGAAAAGACGTGGGAATCAAATCCAAAAAGAGGCTGCTGCTGAATCTCAGCAAGAAAGTCCTCTTGTGGATCCAAGTCTGGTAGAGGTGATTGTTTGCACTGTCCAAGATCTGGGATAGGCACCACCTCCTGTCCTTGTTCAGACTCAGATTTAGATCCTCAAAGTGATATTCTCTGAAGTCATTCTCAAGAGTTCTTATGCCAGAACCCACCAGTTTTCAAAGGCTCCACTAACCCTGAACATGCTGAGGAATGGTTGAGTAAAATTGAACGTCTGTTTGGGTTCTTGGAGACACCTGAAATGATCAAGGTGAAGTGCGCCACCATCGTGCTGGAGGGACCAAGCAGAAGATGGTGGGACATGATGGTGACGGGAGGGAAAGATGAGGGTTTGTAGTGGAAAGACTTTAGGGTTCTTTTCACTGATCAGTTCTATCCAGAATCTATGGTGTTGGCCAAGGCTGTGGAGTTTTTCAAACTTGAGCAGGCCAACAAAACCGTGAGTGAGTACTCCAATCGCTTTGCTGAGTTGGTACAGTTTGCTACTGAAATTGTATCTAATTAGAGGATGAAGGCTCGACGATTTGAGTTGGTTATTCGATCAAATATGCATTATCAGGTTTTCTTAATGAATCTACCCACTTATGCTGATGTGCTGGATAGGGCGATGATCGTTGAGATGGATTTGGCAGGAAAGTCAGGGTTGCAGGATGTTCCTTTTTTTTTCTCGTGGCAGTGTTGGTTCCTTTAAAGGAAAACCGAAGAACAATGTTTCTCATGGTGGTTCTCGACAACAGGGTCATTCTAGACCTCCGGTAGCACCAGGAGGGACTTCCTTGACTTGATATCAGTGTGGAAATCTAGGACATTCTAAGAGGGTTTGCACTGAGGCAACCAAAAACTGTAGCTCCTGCGGACGCTTGGGGCACTTACAGAGATTCTTCCATCACTTCTATACTCCACATAGTGGAACAGGATCATCAGCACCTCCAAATACTACGGGGAAATCAAATGCTTCATGTGCAAAAGGGTTCCAGCCACAGGCATCTTGAACGAAGCTTCTTCACGCAGTGGATGAGTCGCCAGAGGTAGCTGATACAGGTCCTGCAACTGTGAGAGGTACCATTACTATAGCTTCTTCTTTAGTGACAGCTCTTTTTGATACTGGTGCATCTCACTCTTTTAATTCAAATCATCTTGTTAATATGCTTAATCTGCCTATGGAACTTTTATCTTGTGCATTGGATATTACTACACCCCTTGGTGTAATGAGAGAGAAAGGACTCCATAGTCCTGCTTGTGTCTTCTCTCTATCAGATGTTGATCATTCGTGGAATTTATTGGTTCTTGACATGAAATATTTTGACGTCATTTTTGGGATGGATTGGCTCATCTCCAATAAATCCCGGATTGATTTTTATCTTCGACGGGTCCACCTTAATACACCCAGTGGTGTGCCTCTTGTTTTTCAAGGAGAATGGGACCCAAGGTCAAGAAGAGCTAGACCCTTTTTCCCAGAGCTGGGAAAAATTATATCAGTGATTGGTTTTGATCTAGAGAAAGATCCAACAAGTGGTGATCTTCCTCCAGTCGTCGCTGAGTTTTCGGACGTGTTTCCTTCTGACTTCTCTGGTATACCACCGGTAAGGGAGATCAATTTTTCAATTGAGTTAATGCTTGGTACTCAACTTATTTCTATCCCTTCTTACCGAATGGCTCGAGATGAATTAAAAGAACTGAAGTCTCGGTTGGAAAATCTTCTTGAGAAAGGTTTTATACGCCCGAGTGTGTCACCTTGGGCAGCACCGGTTCTCTTTTCTAAGAAGGTCGATGGTTCTCTATGCTTATGTGTTGATTATCAAAATCTTAATCGAGTTATGATAAAGAACAAGTATCTATTACCACGAATTGATGATTTGTTTGACCAATTGAAAGTGGAAAAGTGGTTTTTCAAAGATTGATCTTCGATCTAGTTACCATCAGTTGAGAATAAAGGAGTCTGACATTCATAAAACTGCCTTTCGGAGTAGGTATGGCCATTATGAGTACCTTCGTATGCCCTTCAGCCTAACAAATTATCCTGTAGTGTTCATGGCGTTGATGAAGAAGGTTTTCCGTGAGTATCTTGATACTTTTGTGGTTGTCTTTGTGGATGACATTATGGTCTACTCCAAATCTGAGGAGGAACATGTGCATCATCTGAGAACAGTTCTGAGTCTTCTAAGGAATGACCAACTTTATTCCAAGCTTTCAAAGTGTGATTTCTGGATTCGGGAAGTGAAATTCTTGGGACATGTCGTGTCAGAACAAGGAATATTAGTTGATCTTGAAAAAGTGAAGGCTGTTATGAATTGGGAACAACCACGAAATGTTTTTGAGATTCAGAGCTTCTTGGGCTTAGCAGGATATTATCGTCGGTTTGTTAAAGACTTCTCAAAGTTAGCTTCTCCAATGACTACCCTAACTTGAAAGGGAGTGAAGTTTTCCTGGGATAAAAAATTTCAGAGTTATTTTGTTGAGCTAAAGTGTCTTTTGACTACTGCGCCGGTGTTAACTCTTCCTGAGGTTGGGATAGCTTATGTGGTCTTCTGTGATGCATCGTGTTCAGGTTTGGGATGTGTACTCATGCAGGGTAATCATGTTGTTGCCTATGGGTCTCGTCAGCTTAAGCCTTATGAGAAGAACTATCCCACCCATGAACTTGAACTTATGGATGTAATGCATGAACTTAATTGTTAGCGACATTACCTTTATGAAGAAAGGTTTACTGTGTATTTAGACCACAAGAGCTTGAGTTATATATTCTCTCAAAATGATTTTAATCTCCACCAAAGGCGTTGGGAGGAGTACCTGCAGTCCTTCGACTTTGACATTGCCTATACCCTAGGGAAAGGGAATGTCGTTGCAGATGCGTTAAGTAGAAAAACTTCATCTCAGGCTGTGAAAGAATCTTATGAAGAGTGGAGTTTGATGGCTCTTTTTTCTCAGTTTCATATTTTAGTTCAGTGGAACGGTAATGAAGTTTCTTTAGCCAGTGTTCAGTTGAATTCTGCCCTCCTCGAGTTAATTATTCAAAAACAACAACTGGATGATGAATTCCATGGAAATAGGGACTCTCTTTATGGTGGGGAGACTAACACCTTGTGGTCTTTCTCCAAAGAGGGTGCTTTGTGTTATCAAAATCATTACGTTGTGTCGTTATTGGCAAGGAAGGATGTGATGAGGGATTTCCATAACTCTCAGTGGGTTGTGCACCCAAAAACCACGAAGATGTTCTATGATATGCGGCAATAGTTCTTGTGGCCAGGTATCAAATGAGACATTGCTGAGTTTGTATCTCGTTTCTATACATGCGAGCAGGTGAAAGCCAAGCACCAGAAACCTTCGGGTTTGCTTCAACCACTTCCAGTCCCTACGTGGAAGTGGGATTAAATCTCAGTGGACTTTTTGGTTGGGTTACCTCAAACCCAGAGTAAGAAGAACACGGTATGGGTTGTGATAGACAGACTGACCAAGTCGGCTCACATTATACCAATTCGAGATACAACCAAAGCTGGGGAGTTGGGAAATATCTATGTGAAAGAAATTGTTCATTTGCACAGAGTTCCTGTCTGCTATAGTCTATGATAGGGATCCTCAGTTTACTTCTCTCTTTTGGAGAGGCCTTCAGGAGGCATTGGGATCTCAGGTCCATTTGAGCACGGCCTACCATCCACAGTCAGATGGTCAGACAGAGAGAGCTATTCAGATTCTTGAGGATATGCTCTGCGCTTGTGTTCTTGACTTTGGTGGATCTTGGGAGGATCATCTGGGGTTATCTGAGTTTTCTTATAACAAAAGTTATCAATCTTCTATAAAAAATGTCTCCTTTTGAGGCTTTGTATGGCCGTTCATGTAAATCTTCTTTCTGTTGGTCGGATATTGGTGAAATATCTTAGGTAGTACCGAGTTTGGTCCAAGAGACGACAGCTAAGATCCAGTTGATTCATTAGAGAATGTTGATAGAATAGAGTCGTTACAAGTCTTATGATGATCATCAGTGTAAAACTTTAGATTTCTTAGTTGGTGACTAGGTGTTCTTGAAAGTTTCACCCTAGTTAGGTCATCGACGACTTGGGAGGAAAGGGAAGCTCGCTCCTCGTTTTGTGGGACCTTTTGAGGTTATTAGTCTCATGGGGGAAAGTTGGTTACCGTTTAGCTCTACCACCTCAACTGACGTCGATACATAAAGTGTTCCACGTATCGCAGCCATGAAAGTACATCTCTGATCCATCCCATGTTGTGAGGTGGAGTGATCTTGTGATTGAACCAGATTTATCTGTTACTGAACGACCAGTCAAGCTTATTGATTCTGAGACCAAGGTACTTCGTGGGAGAATGATACCTCTGGTCCGTGTACTATGGCAGCATGGTTCCGATTCTCATGAGATGTGGGAAAGGGAGGCACTGATGAGAGAGCAGTGGCATCATCTTTTTGACGCGGTGGTTTCTTCATAGGGTTTCTGGGGACATAAAGGTCTTATGGTGGGGAGGTTGTAACATCCCGTTACGTTTTCAGGTAATTTTTGATGTTTCTAAGTACCCCTGTTTTGGAGTAAAGACTTGGGTTGCATTTGGGTGAACTTTTAAAGAAAAACTATAGGACAATGTGTTGTGCACGGTTTGCGCACAGTTTGACAAATCGTGCGACCAAACCATGCCAGTATTGAAACTTGGGAAGAAGTTTCCGCACGGTCGGCGCATGGTTTGTCTAACCGTATGGCCAAACCATGTGAGAAGGGTGGCCAAGGATGTATCTCACACATGGTTAGTGCAAGTTTTATCAAACTTTGTGGACAAACCGTGCGACCACTTAAAGTTAGATCCTTAAATTGTGGATCTCGTTCGTTTTGCCTCTAAGTGCTTCATTTTTCCTCCTCTACAGCCCTAACTCGGGATTTGACTTCTCTCAAGGTTATAGAAGGTTCTCCCATCATTCTGGAGGCTATCCAAAGGCTCCTCTTGGTGAATCGAAGCCGGATTCTTGAGGTATGTGATCGTTCTTCATCGTTCTTGATTGGTTTCTTAGATCTACATAGATCTACTTCTCCTCCTATCTCGGTTTCTTATATCTACGCCTGTTATGGGTAGATCTAAGTGTGTGGTACCATGTTTGATGAGATTTGGTCTTAATATTTATAGGATAAGAGATCTAAGTCGGGTTCTTGAAGAAGAGACCCAGTTTTCTTAAGCGTTCTCGACCTTTGTGGTTTTGGTCAAAAACATTGAGGTACGTGGTTCCGTCCCGTCTTGCCAAATTGATTATCATTGTATTTACTTGATTTGTTTCAATTTTTATTTAAATTAAATTTCTCAAGTTTCTTTCTATTAAAGTTGATAAAAACTCAATTCCATTGAATTGAGATATTTGAAATGGTTTTGGCATAGAAATTTGGGAAAACCCTAATTCCATTGAATTGGGTGTGTTTATGGAAAATTGGTCGATTTAAATTATTTAATTTAAAATGTGGAATTGATGAAAATGTTTTCAATTAAAATGTTGAATTTAATTGTGGAAAAAAATGTGTAATGATGGAATTGGTTTTGAATATATTTGAAACTTAGGAAAATGGATTAAAATGATTTGATAGAAACCCATTTGTTTTATCTTGTGAAAAAGGCATGTTTTTGAATAAAACCTGTTGTGGTTTTAAATGGAATGGAATTGGAACTTCTGAAATGGAAGAATGGGATGGATCGTATTTTAAGCATTCTTAAAATAGTTCACCCATCATGTAAGAGCGCATGAAAGCCTTAGGTAGTTAGTGAGTTATTTGGATACACTCTATGCTACGACAACGTTCTAAAACATACATGCAGCGGGTCACATACCCAATGGGTTGGTGACAAGTCTCCTTTGTCTATTGTCATAGGGACGTGTGTATATACATTTTTCTGAGTCCACATCGAGAGTGAGAAATTCTATAACTGGTTAATACTATCATACCTTTATGCAGATAACTATGTTGCTCGCTTGTTTATTTATATTTGAGATATAAATGTATGCCAATGTTTTTGAACTGCTACTTTACATGCCTTCTGAATTTATATAAACTATTTTATATAAATGTTTTACTTAAGACATTGTTTTAGAAATATTCCATCATTGTAAAGCCTTTCTTGATGAATTTTCCATCATTTGAAAATGTATAGCATGATTTTTTAAAAATATGCTTTTGAATTGCCAAACCTGTTTATTTGAAAATTGAATGTTTTTACTTGGATAATCTATATTTGGAAACTATTATGGAATCTTTGGTGGTATCCTACTAGGCTTAGGCTCACACCCTACTTTTTCCTTCGGGTGTTTGTAGACTTTCTTTTTCCGGGATCGAGGAAAGGGAAGGGACCTCTTGGAGGTGGTTCTAGCTGCTGATCTTTGGACTTGGTGAGTTGTGCCCTTAGGGACCTTGGGACCGTTTCCCCCACTATGGTACTTGGGTTGTTGTACTTTGGCCCTTTGTGCCACTTTGTTTTATGGTACATTACTCCCAGTGGAGTTTCTTTGTTATCCATACTGTTTTGTTTCACACTTGCTTCTGCATTCTTGTTTAAAATTCATTCCCACTTGTATGTTTTACGGTGCCAGGTGCTAGTCGTCGACCCGTGGGGATCGGGAACGCCATTCGGGTTATGTCAAGGTCGGCTCGGTTATCGGGTTACCGAGGTACCTGGGCTGGTTCGTGACACAACCACCTTTAAAATACACAGATTAGGATCTCAGAATATTATTTAGGGTTTGAGTGGTTATCTTAAACTGAACATATATCTGAGGATGATACATAACATTTAAACTTAAATCGGTATCCATAGACTGATGGATACTTCAACAAAACATTGAGGTAAAACTTAGATCATGATTGGATACAAAAGAATGTGGTACTAAATGAGACATTACTACTTCCTTAATATAAATTTAGTAATGATAATCAAGAGGAAAATATTATCTAATAGCAATGAAGTTTTATTCCTTTTCAAGGTGAATGACTAAAAATCAAGTATCATTATGGTATTTAAACATTTTTGGGAGTCCGAAAAAAAATTCATGGTGTTATATTTCTATTTCCATTATGGTATGGGTAATGGTTGTAAAATACACTTATAAATTTTCCTCTCAGTCTTAACTTGTTAATATAATAATAATAGAGATAAAAACTCTTCCATACCTCTCTTGAGTCCATCCCACAAGAAATAATTTATCAGATATCTATATATCTTTGTACTTCCAGGGTGAATAGAGAATGAATAACTATGACCCTCCCCTAACATATCCTTCTTTGAATCTAGTATGGATGGAACACATTCATAGATTCTAAACATTATCATTCCATCATAATAAATGTTAAACTCAAAAACATTTATCACCTTCTAATGTATCTCCATGTCTTCTTTATATTCCTCTTTAATCCTCACATGGATATATAGATGAACACATATTTGAGAAAGACAATATATCTCCTCTTACTTCAGGATTTCAATATAAATACTTTGAAAATCCAGAAATATTGGGTTTTTTGTCCTCATCATATATAAGCTAGCACGATCCTTTCAACTTAGAGCATTAGCCACTGTGTTTTTTCCCAGGATGGTAATGTATTGAGAATTCATAATCATTAATCAGCTCAAAACATATTATATGGTTCATATTTAACTCTTTCTTTGTGAATATATACATTAAGATTTTATGATCATTATATATATCACACCCTTCTCAATAAATATAATGCCTCCAAATATTTGTGCAAAAAATACCGTAGCTAACTCCAAATCATGAGTTGGAAAATTTTCTGATGGACATTCAATTTTCATGAGGCATAAGATATCACCATACCATTATACATGGGGACACATCCCAATCCCTTATTTTACGCATCACTAAAGATCATAAACCCTTATCCACTACAGGTTAGTGTAAGAACATGTGTACTGACTAACATTATGTTTAGTTCCTTGAAAATTTCATCACATTCAGTTATCCAATATAACATGGATCCATTTGAAGTTAAGATGGTGAGTGGATGTGATAGCCATGATTTTTTTTCATAATACATAAATAATATCCATTAAAACCCTGAAATATATTAATCATAGTCACATTATTTGGTCTAGGACAACATTCATTAACTTTGATCATTAAAGGATCCACCGATATAATGTAATGACCCTAACCCTAGTAACCCAAAGCCATTGCCTAATTTATTTTTTAGAATAGGATATAAGTAATCACATCCCGAAGGCCTGAATATTTTAGCAGTCTTGGAAAACTAGATACATACATGATTACTATATTGCTTTTGAATATACAAATTACATTTTTTTAGAATATCAATATTCCATATAGAATATAATTTCATAACATTCATAGTAAACTTATTGGACTCATGGAAAGTAAAAAAAATAAGCTTAATCTTAAATTCACATTAAGAGTTAAATAAATCATAAGCTGTCATGAGTAAATAAAGAATAATCAACATAGAAAGATAAATATCTAAACATGAATGACATTAAATCAATAACTTGACTATAATAATTTCATAAGGCATAATAAATATGGAATGGTAAATAACTGAACACAATTTACATCTAAATAACTTTACTACCATGAACAAATAAGGCATAATCAATATGACAAGGTAAATAACTAAAAGCACATGCCATTTAATCAATAAAATGAGAACAAAATGAATTCAAAGATAATATCATTGAGAAAATATCATGGATAATAATAATTAAATTATTAATGAAATAGATTCTTAATTATTGGGCATCATGATATCAAGAATCATGATACCTCTACTTTCAAGACCTTTCATAAGACAGTTTAAAACCGATGGGTAGGTATACACCAAAAACAAATTTAATTATGGTTATCAAACTAATTCATCTCGTGAAACTACCTATGAATCAAGGGTTATCTATCACCGCTCCCCACATATATCTTCACATTTAAATCACTACTCATATATAAAATAATCTATTTAATTTGAGAACAATATGCCTTATCAATACATTTCTATATCGAATAAGGAATAAAAATTAATAATAATTTCCCCATCCAATCAAATAACTTTTAAAGTAAAATATGATATGCATAAATGGTATATGGTTTAATTAATAAGTATATCCATAATAAATAATATGGATATTTATGGGGAATATAATCTCTAATGATAATAAGAAAGACAATATTTCAAGGGAAAATTAATGATTACAAAAATTAATCAAGAAAGAGAATATCAATACATTCCCATGTAAAACTAATCATAAACCATATAGAGAAATATTGAGGATGGTATCAATACAACATATCCCCATTGAATCATGAATAAAATAAAGGGTTTATGTTGCCGATGAATAGAAATACAATAAAACATCATAAAAACATTCTTGAGAAAAATAACATTTTCACATTGGAAATATTAAAAAAAAACTAAAATTTCACAGAATATTTTGAGAATAATTTTATTTTAAAATAACCTTTAAAAGTTTTTACTTAATATTTAAAAAAAGTATTGTTTATACTTGCTAGAAATTCCATTTATGTTGTACACGTTAAAAAAATATTCCATTCATTTTTTAGTAAAATCTAAATAGGCCTTGTTCGAAAAAAAAACTACAGGTTTCCATTCAATTGTTTTTATAAAAAGTAAAAAATGGAAAAAAAATTATTTAATAAATAATTTTTATAATGTTATAATTTTTTTTTAATTTTTTTAGAAACCATGGTTTTGGAAGAAAAAGTATTTTTGACGTAAGAGATAAATAAAACAGATTTTCTTAAAAACATAATATCAATCATATTAAGTTCCAAAGAGAGGAAAATGAGAGTATTTATTAAAAATTTCATGAATAATTAGATTATAATAAAATTGAATGGGTTTATTAGATAATATTCAAATGATTCCATCCAATGTAAATTCATTCATAAACAATCTCGATTAAAATGTGATTGTGAAATAAACCCTTACAAATATCATAACGTTAGAGTGAGAATTAATCAATGAATCAATTATGAGTATAAAATTTAAATCCAAATTAATATATTAAATATTATTTACACACATAATATTATAAAGTCAAAGTAGTGAAGAAGTAATATAACCAAATGAAAATAAAATGATTTATCAAATTCGTTACCACTATGTCACTTTTATGTCAAATCACATTAGATAAAATAATTCAAATTGAAACTTAATTAAAATTAATTATTAAATAATTATGATGTAACATGTCATAGTGGTAGTATATACACCATATAATAGAAATTAGGTGAATAACATTACAATATGCCTCAATGAAGGTAACTTGAGATGAATTCTGTTACCTCATAGTTCCTTTTGGTTGAACCCTATTTAACCTATTGTATAATGGTTTTAACCATGTTATTAATTTATAAAATAACCATATTAATATTTATAATAACCTATATTATCTTGTTATAACTTCTTATCACCCGTTCATTTATAGTCTTTTATTATTTCTATTTTTTTGAGTGATAAATTACTTTCTTTCTCATGTATATTTTAACCTAAAGGTTCATGTTATTGAAAATTTTATATAGTTACATCATCTCCATAATTATATTAATGTTATAAATATCATTTTTTGTTATATATTATTTTAGAATAATTATTTATATTTGATCATGGATAATGGATCACATCACTTTTTGGATATGGTAGGTCATACGTATGTGATATATTATTTTTAAATAATTAAAATATTATCATATATATAACATATATTCCTTAATTTTACCCTTATTAAATTCCATGTAAAGCTTAAGTGAAAAAATAACATATCTTCATGAGGTGGTAGTCCGTCGTTCATATGAGTGACGTTATCGTAATTTAAACAACATGTAAAGTAAGAAGGTATATGTGACATTATAATTCCACAAGTATAATAATATCATAAATATTATATATATATATATATATTAAATCTATTATTATTTATAATTGTGTGATGAGTTTATGGAAAATGAGTTATATCGGCTCATGTGGCGGTTTTCCACTATACAAATGGTCAACAATTTTGTTTCCCATTTGATAGTGGATGAGATGGATAAAAGTAATTAAATTAACATAATAATATCATTGTATATTTAATATATTGGTGTTATTATCTGGGAATTATTTAATAATATTTTAATGAGGTGGAAGAATAAATAAAATTAAAAATATCGTTTGAGGACATTACCTCTTCTTCAGACGACCACTTTAGGATTGCACCAAAACCCTTCATAAGATGAATTTATGATAAAAAAATGGTTATAGTATGTTTTTAGGGGAGTAATGAAGTGATTTGGGTAGGATTTGGATTAAACAAATGGATTTGGAAGTGTAAAGAGGGGAGGAGAATGGGTGGCCATTTATAAGTGGGAGAGAGGACACACATGAGATTTTTGAAAAGAATCAATTACAACAATGTTTTTATCATGAAAAAGTAATCCAAAAATGGGTAATTCACGAATCGTATTGTTTATAAGGTATAAATATGTCTATAAAATGTGTTTTGGACATGTTTTAGTTCATTTTAACCTATATTTTCTTATTTTACCCCTCGGTAAACCTGTTTTTACCTTACCTGTGGTAATAAATTTTTAACGTTTTCATAATTCATTATGCCCAAAAATTATGTTGACCTTATTAGATAATTCAAATTATTCTGATTTTTAATAATGATTCCCTTTTTATAAATTCAATTAATATAATTTCAATTATCCAATTTAAAATTATACTAGTAGTCACAATGAAAAAGAGGGTTTCCAATGAGAAACTTCTCATAAGTATAATAGATTTTAATATCAAAAAATAAATATGAAATTTATTCTAGTTGCCTAAATTATTTAAATTTTAATATAATCGAACTATGTTTACTCTAAAATTAATTTAAATATTAATTTAACATATAAATTATTTAAATAAAAAGAAAATTTTCAATAAAATCAGTATTTTTCACTATTCATTAAAAAATGAAACATTTTAGAAAAATCACAAAATTTCACCCTAATATAATTTTGATATTATTATTTCAAAAATGAAGTTTATATTATCAAATAAAGTTTCTAAAATTGAATAAATAACTTTAAATTATGTACACAATGCTCTAATAAACCATCTTTTAAAAAAATATAGTTTTTTAGAAAATATTTTTTTTCAAATGACTCTTATTTTTTTTCTAATCAATAGATAAACAATTAATTTTTTAATATATGGTTAAACCATATAACGTTCATAATTTATTTATTACAATTTATACATTCCAAATTAATGTCTAGATTATAAATGTATATTCTATTACGACTCATTTAGACTCGTGGTTGTGTGTTATGAAAGAAATCAAAAAGATTGAATTTATTTCAAAATAAATATTTCATAAAGTCTTGGGATGTTATATTCTCATCTAAGATTGGTGTTGAGTGTTAAATATTCTTTCAAACACTAATTTCTTGTTTTAAAATATTTAGGCATTATATTCCTCCCACCTTTAATAAATTTCATCCTTGTAATTTGATCATGAATTTATAAATCGAGGATTTAAAATTTTATAATTCTTTTATCAAAAACCCACATATTAAAAGGGTGAATAAAACTTAATATTAAAATAGGGAAAGAGAAATATGGGAGGTTATCTGAAAAAATAGGTTTCCAAGTAGGAGAACATAGGTGGGAAGTGAAGATATGGACATGTAAGAAAAGAATAATGCCCAAATAATGATAGAGGGTGATAGAGGTCATTGATCAAAATAATATGAATGATCAAGAGAATGTAAAAAAACCAAAAAACCATAAATATTTAGTAATTAAAAATACCAATGATTCATCATATATGCAGGTAATAATACAACATTTTTTACAATATCATTTTCCTAAAGTTGATGAATTATTTTACTATTTAATATTATAATTAAATATTATTACTTGATATATTTCTATTTCATAAGAACAATTTCATCCATTGGCTATGATTCAATCAATTTCCACCTCATTTATTACTCCATGAAATGAATATCCAAAAATGAATGTTTATGCCTAAAGCACTAAAATTAACTTTTAACAAATCATAATATCTATAAAAGAGTGAAAAGTCTTTCCACCTATTTCTAAACATTTTCCAAAACCAATATGGTTATCACAAGTTACTAATCTCTAAACCACAATAGTAACATCATTTGTTCATCATTAATATTTATTCATCAAATAATTTCAGTAAAAACAATAACATAATAACTATAACAACACTTAGGCTTGTGGTTGGCACTAAACCCTTATTGTCCTTTAGTTGTGGGTTCAATCCTCATGACCTTCACCAGACTAACTGAAAAGTAATAATTTTTTTAATATAAAGGAAATAATACAAGAAAAAAAATCACGGTGACTGTTAAAAATGGATACTGAGAGAATCACCTCTTACAATACCAACAAATTTTGGGGGAAGAAAACCCATATTAGAAAACACAGTGAGATTCCCATTCTGAATATTCTATTTAAGTAAAGAAATCTAAAACTTTATCACCTTCATGCCAAGTATGAGTAACCTGCACTTGATCCCTGAAGAGAGCGATAATATTCCAAATGAAATAGATGATACTATGTGGTATGGATGCTTTCCTATATAGGGAATTATAAATGATAAGTAGTTCATCTCCACTACCTCTAAATTCAGATTTATCACTCTACAGATCTCCACACCATTGAGAAAATCCCAAGCCTCTGACAATAGAGTATCACTATTACCATAGCTAGACGAAAAGGCTAACACCGCAGATCCTCTACAATCCCGAACCAGACCACCTCCATGAGAGACCCCATCCAAACATGATCCCTATATATTAAGATTTAATCCAACCTTTGGTGGAGCCCATTTCACCCATTTTCCCTAAGGGGGTACCCGTGGAGACATGCAGGTGGGAGCCCCAGCTCGACACAACATCCTCAGAGATGGTTCCTTCTCCCAGACCCTACCAGATACCCAAGACCAATAGAATGACCACGTAACCTCACCTGCAACGTAATATATGAGCTTCATACACCGTAAAATATGAATATGTTCTGAGCCTGCCAAATTTTCTAGCAACCCATAACTAGAAAAATCACCTAATCCTTCCATTCACTTTTATTATTTCCAGTACTGAAAAACCAAATTTGCAGAAAGTCATTCAAAGTATTATACTAACCTCTAAAACTAAAGAATTTCCCCAGTATTTTGTAGGTACTTGTCTCTCACTCCCCTTGATGGAAAAGGTGAGTTGTTGATTCCACACATGGGATTGAACAATGGGGACATTTTGAAACAAGAGGAATACCACTGTGTTTCACCTTAGTATCAGTGGAAATAACATGATGTCTTATAACAACCCTTCTCTTTATTTCATATTTAATCATGATTTATTACATGGATTTTCACTTAATACAACTCTGAAGATCAATAGGTCTAGTTTCTTTGAAAATTGGGAACATTACACAACAACTTGAAACCTGAAATACAATATATTTATTGAATTTTTTTACATGAACACAACATTCATACATACTTAACACTGAATGAGAAACATGAGGACATACATAAGAAAGGGGTGAGCTATAAATCCCGGTAAGGGTATAAACAAGGTATAACATGAAGAATACAATACATGTTAGACAATAGAAATGTCAATAAAGAATAAAAGAGACCTAAATATAAAGTAATTATAAATAATGATAATGATAATATGGAACTATATAGACATTATAAAACATGATATTATCATGAGATAAGGCTCATTTCACATGGAGGATCGCGATTTAAATCTCATTGTACATAAAGTAACATGAGTCAACACCTATTGCACATCAAGTAACATGAGTCAACACACATTGCACATGATGTAGCATGAGTCAACACCCATTTCACATGAATTATCATGAGTCAACACCCATTTCACATGAAATATCATGATACTAAACATTACCCAATGCATTGGAGTGGTATTAGGGTGCACCCTTCCTAATCATTTCGTATTCATGCTTAAGTGTGGAACATAGATCATACAACATGGATTCATTAATCATCGTAGTTTATTCCATGATCAAGGAAATATGGAATAAATACATATAGATTCACAATCAATAAGTGTATGTGTATAATGGTGAATACCCTTGATAGATAAATGGATATGGTATTCACTACACAATGATTTTCACATGGGAAATTTCGGTGCAATTTTGGCAGCATAACAATGTCATATAGAAATTCATAAAATGGGTTGATGAGAGAGAAAATGGTCTCTCATTATTTAAAAATTAAATGTACAGTAATGGGGATATGTAATAATGTATCCGGAGTTAAGAAATTAGAAATTAAAGGGCATATCATAAATGAGGTGCTTGATAAAAATAGGAGAGAGAGAAATCCCTTACAGAATTTCGACATAGTAACGACTTAGATAAGGGTCCAAATGGGGGGGGGATAATGATAACTCATTGAAATAACATCAAATGTATAATAGTTAATTGTTTATAAAAGGAAAAAATACAAAAAATTGAAATTAAAAAGACTAATTCCAAACAAGGTTCTTGAATTGAAAGGTAGAGAGGAATGTGATGATCTCTTACTTGGATGTGTAACACCAAATGCATGGGAGAGGCTAATAGGGAGCTTGGGGCACATTATGAGGACTCTATGGAGTATAGGTCAGACTGTGGTCAAGATTAAAGGAGTTTTAGTGAAGATAAATGGTAGATTGGGTGGGTTTATATAGGAAATGAGGGGGATTTATTAATTATTTTGGTTTTGGACACTACACAATAAAATATTCAAAACCACAAATCATCCCATGGGTTTGCCCAAGATTTATAGAAAAAATGGTGTATTTTAAATTATTTTATAAGATTAAGGGATGAAGTTATTAAAATATTTCCTTTTCTTATGTGCAGGTGAGTTACACATTCAAATAAATGATTTTAAAATCTTAAAAGATATTTTAAGTCTTGAATGATTCACTGAGGATTTATATAATAAATATACTAAACACAAATAATATTATTTTAAAGAAAAATTATAAATTTGGCTGAATATACGTTTTATAGTATTTATTACATCATTATTGTGTCATTATGATGCCATAAAACACACCGTATATTTATACAGTATTTAATTTTTACCCAAAAATTCAACTGTCTCAGAAAATTATGAAAAATTCACCATTGGATAATTTCGAAGTAATGATTAAAAAAATAATATACCTTTTATCTAAATAATTTTATAAATATTTTAATTTTTACTTTTAAAATAAAAACCGATATTTATTGAAAATGATGAGTTTTTGGCAATAACAATTTTCAAACCCTAATAAAAATTACATTTGACTTCATAAAAAATTATCTGATCATTTAAATATAAAAAATTAATTTAATAATAATATTTTATTAAAATATTATTTATTTTAGAAATCCATTAGTTCATCAAAATATATTTCTTAACTAAATTTTAATATTAACCAAAAATACTATTTGTGCTTTAAAAAACATTTACAAAGTAACAATAATAAGAAGAAAATATATTCATTATTCTATAGAAAATAATTTAAATAATCTTATTTCAAGAGTCTTGATACATATCCCTTTATTACATCATCACATTCCCTAAGAGTAAGGTGCGTGATGGTGGGGATTTCGTGAGGTCGTTCAGTGAACATTGTTTGGGTCATGATCTCGATGTATTTGAACTTCTCTCGCAAACGGTTTCGATCATGTTTAAGCTTTTGGATCTTGCCTTGGGATTGGTCTAGGGAAAATCCCAAAAATTATATCTCCTTTAGAAGCTCCGATAAGTGGGCTTCATAGGGTACAATCCTACTAGATGAGGCTATCACTTCCTTTTTCTATGTCAAAATGATTTGTTAAAACCCTATATTTATACTAGTCATGTGATCAGTATTCAACGATTATATTATAAATGGTAATGATAATTAAAAGTCATTTAAATCTAGTTGGATATATAAAAAGATGTGCATGTTTTTTCTATATCCATAAGACATTTAATAAAATCAAAAGAAAGGAAATTTTATTCATAAATGTTTGTTCCATTACAACCTTTACCCCTTAATAAATTTCACCATCAATATTTTTTTCCCACACTAAAGCAGATGAGGGTAACTCTGTTTCATCACCTCATATGGTTCCCACATTTCTTGTTCAAACTTGTGGTTTCACCACCACACCTTGACAAGGGGAATTGTCTTAATTCATAGAACTTTTTATCTACAATATAAGATCATCACCAGTTGATCCTAAATGGAAAGATCATTCTCCATTAGTACCACCTCTATATTGAGTACATGTGATGGGTCTAGGATATAATTTCTTAAGAGGGATATATGGAATACATCATGTACTTGAGATAGGTTTGGTGGGAGTGCTAGTCGATAGGCCACTACTTTAATGCTATCAAGGATTTCAAAAGGATAGATGTACCATGGACTAAGATATCCCTTATTCCCAAATCTCATCACTCTCTTATATGGAGATATGTGAAGGAATACCAAGTCTCTAACATAATACTCTAGGTATCATCGAAGATTGTCAGCATAACTGTTTTGTTGACTCTGAGCAGCTTTAATGTGTTACTGGATGGTCTTAACCATCTCCACTATTTCTTCAGCCATTTCAAGACCTAGAGGTTTCATTTACCCAACTACATCACAACATGATGGTGTTTAACATCTCTTCCCTTAAAGGGATTCATATGGGTCCATTTAGATTATTGAATGGAAACTGTTGTTGTAAGAGAACTCCACCAAAAGAAGATGTTGGTCCCAAACACCTTTGAAGTCCATTGAGAAATCTCTCAACATGTCCTCAAGTGTTTGGATAGTCTGCTCAGATTGGTCATTAGTTTAAGGGTGATAAGTCATACTGAAGTTCAGCTTAGTATTTAGAGATTGTTGAAGACTTTTCGAAAACATAAAGGTGAGTCTTGGATCTCAATCAAACACAATCGATAGTAGTATTCCATGAAGCCTTACCACTTATATGATGTATTTTTCTTCATTTGGTTTTCATAAAATCATTCTATATTCTCCAACTAGATATATAACAAGAAGAAGTGATAAAACCATGAAAGCATATCCATACAACAAGTAGTACAAATATCCATGAAATAACTTATCATGCGAAGCTATGTAATACAACTTCATATATAAAAATTTATGAGAAAAAATCCATGAAACAAACAATCATGTAACAAATAAACATAAATTAAAATAGTCAAATAACATTGTATTGGGATATAGTCTATGAGAAAGTGTGTACTAGTCACTCACAAGACTAAAAATGAATACATTAGATCCAAAATATATCGATTCCCGCCAGATGATAACAAAGAATGTTACATACTAGTGGTTTAACACACATTAAGGAAACCCATGTCTCTATCTTAATGCTCCAAAGGTTCCAATGTGAAATTTTCCAATAAATTTTCAAAACCATGATCAAAATTGTATAATTTTTTTAAATCCAATCCAATCTTCTTTAGAGTTTTAAAACCCATTTCCTAATCAATAAAATCCATTTTCAATGAAAACCCACATTTAAAAAAACTCCTTACCAAGAAATTATTTCAAACCATTTTTCACTTCTAATAAATGAATAAACCAAATGAATTTCTGAAGAATGAAATGAAATTAATGAAATTAACCCATTATATATAAACACCTACATCAACTTGTTAAAAACCTGGATGATTTCTTTAATGGTGACCAGAAACTATGAGAACTACCTCTGAAAATAAAGGCATGCCAACAAAATGAAAAGGATCGATAGAAAACAATATCTGACCAGAAATATCCCGTCAAAAAACATCCAAAACAAAAACCAGAGGAAAACAAAAAATATTACAAACCAATAGATATGGAATCCAACCAAAATGGTGATCAGTCACTAAAAAAAGCGATTCTTATAGAAATAAGTCACCCAAAATCACCTATAAGATCCCATAGTTTGAGATAAAGGAAGCCTGTAGGAATGATATGAGAATTTTAGTTGCACCAAATTCTTATAACAAACCCATAGGATTTTACATGGTGTATAACTCAATTACACAAGGTGTAAATGTCAAGTACCACATATGCCAAAAAACCCAAAAACTGTTATTAAAAATTTGATTTTTAGTATTTATGTGGTGTAAAAGATGCACATGGAATGTAACAATTCACTATATGTACCCATTTCATAGAATATTTTTGGTGTTGATTACACATCCTATAACCCCATTACATTGTGTGTAAATCCCTAGCAAACCAAAAAATACAGGTTTTATGTGGAAAATTTCAACAAATCACTAACTTCACCATTAGAGGTATACTTACAATTACTTCTTGGCATTATATGACCAATTAAAAAGGAAAGCCACAAAAAGGTAAAAAATACATAGAAAAAAAGGTAACGAGGTGTTACAATATCCCCACCATAAACACTTTCTTACCCTAGAAATCCCTCAATATCCTAGATCTGCAAAAAGGGAAGGCCACTGTTACATCATCAATAACCCCCACTCCCACATCTCATGGATATCAGATCTATACTGCATTTTACCATCACTATGTGGATCATTTTACAAAACCACTCCTTATTTTGATGATCCATAATCTAAATTGTCTTCTCAACTAAATTGGTATCAGGATTAAGATCAACCTCCTCACATTGGGAAGGATATGGTATATACCTCCTCAACTGGGAAACATGAAACACATCATGGATAACTATCAAACTAGATGGAAAGTTTAATGGATAATACATACTCCCTAGTTATCCAACAATATCAAAGGGGCCTACAAACCTTGGTGATAACTTCCCTTGATTACCCAACCTGTGATGTCCTAAGAGAGGTGAATCTATGAGAAATACCCAATCACCAAACTAAAACTCCACATCCGATGCCAATGGTCCACATAATATTTCTAAAAACTATATTCCATGATTAAATGCCTCTAGATTAAATGATCCTCTCTATCAACTCCTGAAAAAAAAACTTATCCCAACTCAAAAACACGCTCCCAACTCTATCTAGAATAAGTTAGATCTACATGGACACCCAAACAAAGCCTCATAGGGACCCATATTTATCAAATCCTACTAAATTTTTTTTATAAAAATTAAACCAATGGAAAGATTTTTTCCCAGGACCCTCCAAAATCAGCACACAAGCCTAGAACATATCCTCTAGAACCTAGATATCCATCTCTGTTATTCCATCCATCTAGGAATTATAACCTGTGCTTAATTTAATATGGGAAACCATCACATCTTTAAAACCTTTCTAAAACCTGAATGTGAACCCAAATTCACTATAAAAAAACCATTGTATAAGGAACCCCGTGAAATCTCACAATATATCAAATATACAAGTCCCCAATTTTTTTCCAACCTTTTTATATTCTTGATAGGAAGAAAATTTTTAGATTTCATGATTCAATAAATGATAACATAAATCCAATCCTTCCTAGTAGGATTATATGGAAAAGAAACAAAAAATAATTTTAAATATCATCCCAATACCATATCGGAATGGGTAAAGGCTATAAAAAACCTTCTGGTTTCTAGTGAAGCACTTATCTCAATGAAATGATAGAAACTATGAAGAAAAATCTGATATCGACCATGTCATCCCATGAATCCAATACTGAATCCTAAATCTGCGATACATCTTTGAGTCCTCAAGGTTCATGGACCAACATGAACGATTTACACTTGTTAAAAATTCTTTTTTCATGGAAAACAGAACAACCAACCTACCACAGAAGCACAAATCTCCACTGGGAGACAAAGACCACTCACCCAGGGTCTCCCCACTATAAATGATTTCACTAAAATGTTAGAACTTGATGTCTACCACCTACTGGAGATGAACTCAATCATTAAAATATGAGTAATATTTCATAAACTCCAAGAAAACATTTCCACCACCCTCTTCCACTTCTAAGATTATATCATCAAGTAAACTTACCAGAGACCACTCCTCAACTAATTCCATCACATATTGTGTTAATAGTTTTTTTCTCAATGCATCAGAAATATAATTTTCTTTCACAAGGGTATAAGAAAATTTAAAATAAACAATTTGAAGATACTCCACCAAGCGTCTCTGACAAAAATTTTGATCCCTCTAAGTTAAAATATATTTTAGGCTTTAACGATCAGAATATACCATAAACATATCCCTAAAGTGATAGTGATTCCATGTTTTTAGTGAATGCATAATAGATTCCAACTCAAGATCATGGGTAGGGTATTTCTTCTCATTTAGGCATAACTAGAATTGGAAACAAGCTAGAATGTATTTCCCCTACATCAAGACCCAACCCAAAACTGTACCAGAAGCATCACAAAAAAATCATAACCTAATCTCGATTCATGAAGAATTGAAACTGGTGTTTCAGTAAACCTCACTATCATCTCTTTAAAATATCTATAATACTATTCATTCTACTCAAAATTTACACCCTATGGGTTAAATCTTTCATTAAAGATGTGATCATGGAGATGTACCAGAAAATCCATCTATAGTAACCATAAAAACTCAAGAATCTCTGTATTTGAAATACATTTCTGGGTTGATCCTAGAACATAACTTCCAGTACCTTTTTAGTATCTACTTATATGACCCTATTATAAATCACATTTCCTAGAAATCTCTACTCTTGGATCCAAAACATACACTTAGAAAGTATACCATACTGAAGATGTTTGCTCAAAGTTCAAAGAATGATACCCAAATGGACTATATTCACATCCCATGACATAGAGTACACCAAAATATCATCCATGAACAAAACAAAATTCCATGAAGAAATAAAAGATCCAGTTTATCAAATCCATAAATACCATAGGAGAAATATATGAGTCCGAATGGAAGAACCATACATTCAAAATTCCCATATCGACTTCTAAATGTTGTCTTAGGTATATCCTCTTCTCGAGCTATCAACTAGGGAGACAGTGACCACATGTCAATCCTATAAAACCAAGAAACCCCTCTAAGATGATAAAAAAGATCATAAATACTTGGAAATGGATATTTATTCTTAATAGTCTCCTTATTTTATTTTCAGTAACTCATACAAAGTATGAGGATTCCATCCGTCTTCTTAGAAAAGAGGACAGGTGAATCCCACAGTGACATTATATGATAACTAAATTCGTTATCCTCTAGGACCTAAAGTTGGAAAATATATTCCACCAACTCCACATATACTATATGATAAGATATCATAGAAATGATCATTGTACCAATGAGAGAGGCAATAGTAAACGCAACCTCTCTATGTGGAGAAAAACCATAAAAATAATTTGAAAATACCTTAGGATAACCACACACAACTGTAGGATTCCAACCACTAATGAAACTTGAAAATTCATCAAGAAACATATCTAACAACTGAAATGAGATTACACTATCTTATGGAAGAACAAGCCCTTCACATCTCAATCTAGAGTCCTACTCACCCAGGAAAACATGAGTGACTCCATCGACAAATAAGAAATGAAATCGGTGATGATAATAGTGTATCTAGGACTTAACACTGATCATCTAATCCATGATTATAATGAAGTCAATGATTTCAAAAACAAGAACTAAGGAGTCCAATTCCACCTCAAAGATGTCTATCATAACTCAACACATGAGGCATCTAAAACCTTGGGCAAACATCCTTCACGAAGTCTTGGAAAGATCCAAAAAGAATGGCATAAGTTCCTTATAAAAGACCAATATGTTAACTAACTTTGATGATATAAATGAATGAGTTGCACTTGTATAAAATGATTCTTACACTAAAGAATATGATATAAAAAACATACCTCTAATAGTTGATGGCCCTAATTCATTTTAATATGGATCATACTATATTAATTAAAGTTATATGGTCTTAGATACATGCACATATCCCTTTTCTTGAAGATTTGAACAACCACCCTTAAAAGTATCTGTACAAACCTTCAAAACCTTGGTGAGAGTGGATCCTACCCTACTTCCCTGAGATATCTTTTTACAAAAGTGATATAGATAGTTATATCATCCACAAAGATGACAAGTCTTAGGATCCTCTACACAGTTTAGATTGGTATGACCTCGCTGCCCAAATTGTTACCAAACCACTTGCTACTACACTATCATTTCCTCAGGGATGGTTTCTGAGTAAAAATTAACACTCTTAAACTTTTTTTGGTAAGAATATACACCCTAGATAACTATTTAAAAAATGAAGCTCCAAAAAAATCTGTATTCCCAACCATTTACACCTTAGCTAAATATACCTTGTTAACTACCTCTATAATGGTTGAAAGGAACATGAATATCAACATTGATCAAATATCCGATCTCAGTCCTAACTCAATCCTTCGATCCATCAAGTATTAATTAGTGAAATGATCTAGTTCCAGAGATAGTTACTCAACAAAATTGGTAGAGTACTCTAGAATAGTATACTCCCCCTACTCTAAGGTTATAAACTCTTGGGTCATTTATGCACACAATGTCTTAGGATAAAACATCTGTTTAAATATTTTCATGAAGTAATCCCAAGTAAGATCCTCATACAACTTAAATTTCACCAAATCCCTCCCAGCCCATCGATCATATATGAGTAAAAACCACTTTATATTCTTCAATAAATTGAAGATACTAAACATACTCTCAATACACTGATCAAATTCTTGGGTTCCTTTTTCAACATGAAATATGGGTAGATGCTCTTTAGTAAATTCAGAGCCATGATACAATTCATGTCTTGGGTTCTGGACACCCACTTGACCAAGAGATTGAATAGTGCAGATAATAACTTCCACCAGAGTAGGGTCCTATGGAGGGATCACCTCTGGAACCTGTCCCAAAACTTCCTCTCTTATATTGGAAGATATATTCTCACAATAATTTTCTAAAAAAAGATAAAAACAAACTGGTCATTAAAAATTTCCCAAATTATAGGACCAACATTAGGTATTTATAAAAATCATTAGAATATTATGAATTAAAATAAATAATTGAAAATAATCCTTAAAAAGGAACATTTAAATTTAAATTAACTTCCCATACAATTCATTTAAATTAACTCAAAATCCGAGTCTAAAAAATGGTAAAAATACTTAACCACATATGGTATCTCAGTTTCAATCACAAAAGTGAGCTGAACAGGTCCATTTTATACACCTACTATCATAATTCCCATGGTCCAAAATTTAGTCTACCCAAGACAAAAAATCAAACCCATGAAGTTCTAACACACTTTAGGATGAACATCCCTCTGATACCAAATTATAAATAACCAAACTGATTTAACTTGACAGGCCACCCAAATTGACCTATTACATGTTATGGGTTCAATAGGAAAATAAAAACAATTCTTGAATAGAATACAAACAAAACAAACAACAATAGTACAATGTGGAAATAGGAAAGATACAAGAAATAGATACAATCCTAAGAAAAAAAGGCTAAACAAAAAGTATGTCAAGATCCCACATGACCAACAATCACCTCAAGACCAACTCATATTAAAAGAAAAAATATCCACATAAGCTATTATACTATATTATTCTCTTCCCTTTACCAAAATACAAAAAAACATCTACAAATTCCCAAAGGAACAAGTTGGGTGTAATCATAATCCCATTAGTATACCACCATACATTCTATAAAAATTATAATATTAATAATTCAAAAATATATATTTTAAAAAAAAATTTATACAAATAATTTTCAAAAAAAGAAATCATTTTTTTAAAAAATTCATATTTTATTCCTTTGGTTCTCATAAAATCATTTAATAATATCAAACCAAAAATATTACAAGTATAAGTGATAAAAAATGGAAATCATACCCACACAATAAGAGGTAAACATATCCATGAAATAACCTATCATGTAAATCTATGTTATAAAACCTTATATATAAAAACCCATGAGAAAAAAACATTATTTAAAAAATCATGTGATAAATAACCACAAATGAAACATTTTCATATCTAATCAAATCTTCTTCAGAGTATGAAAACCTATTTCAAAATCCAGAAAATCCATTTTCAAATCAAAAAATACTTTTTGATAATATTTCCATTTCATGAAATCATTGGTAACCATTTATCACTTACAATTGATGAAAAACCCAAAATCAGGTATTAATAATGACATAGAATTCATAAAATTAACCCATTTTATAGAAGCACCTACATCAACTTGGTAAAAACCTAGATGATTTCAACAACAGTGACCAGAAACAAATAGAGCGACCTTCAAAATTCATTTCACAATAAGAATCCAAAAAGGATCAATAGAAAATGATATCTGATAAAAAATCAAGAGCCAAATCACATCCACAATGAAAAACAAATAAAAATAAAGAGGATTTCATACATAAAGGAAAAAATCCAACCAAAATGGTGATCAATTTATGAATGAAGCAATCCAAATGGGAATGAGTCAACCAAAATCACATAGGAAGATCCACTATGTCGAGAGAAGGGATGCATGTTGAAATGAAATAATAATTTTATCCAAATCCCCAACCTAAAACCAACACTTAGGAACATACATGGTCTGTAACCCAATTACACATCATGTAATTGTTGAATCCTACATATGATGAAAAACCACTGCTTTTTATTAAAAATACAAATTATAATATTCACACAGAGTGTAATATGTACATGGTGTGTAACGCTTCACATGGTGTACTCGTTTCATGGAATATTCATGGAGATGATTACATGTCATGTAACCCCATTACAAAATTTGTAAATCCCCAACAGACCACAAAACTACACGTTTAATGAGTAAAATTCCAACAAATATCTATCTTAACCGTTATAGTTATCCTCACATTTCATTCTTAGCATTTTACAACCTATAAAAAAGAAAAACCAAAAAAGGTCAAAAAATACCCAATAGAAGGTAATATGGTGTTACATGTATAAAAAATTTATATTTATTATACTTGAGGTTCATAGAAATATGAAGGAAATCACACTAGAGGTAAGGGTTTATCATCTCACTTTTATTTATATGAAACATATTCCATATTAACCAGATATTTCATTTTTGTGGTGTATACATGAACCATTTTATATATCATATCATAAATATATTTATCATAATGGAATTTAATGTTTCATTTTATGTTATTTATGTAACACCCCAAGGTTTTAAAAAATAATTTGAAATTCATGAAACTTTGTTTTAAGTTGATATTTATAACATGCCTTTATAAATATAATTTTGTTGCTTTCATGATTTGAATTTCAAAAAATGGTCATCTACAATTGTGTTCAGTAAGTTATTTGGAGTCTGATGGAAGTAACTTATTTTTTGGTGAATAGTAAAATACCCTTATGAATAGTAATATGAACATAATGAATAGTATATTTTATTATTAATTTATTTTCTTAAGGGTTTAATATAATAATATATTGGTTAATTTTTCAATGTGATGCAAAAGTAGTTATAGAATTAAAATTGTTAATTTTTGAATTAAGTATAATTATATTTAAAAATTAAATTAATAATGTATAGAAAATTATTTTAAAAAAATGAAGTTCATTTTTTAATTCTACATTTCGAAAAATGGTTAGGGTGAATTTTTGGGATTTTTCTGAAATTCATAAATTTTTTATGAATAGTGAAATACAGTAAAATACCATATATTCAAATTATCAGTAAAATACACTATTTATGATATCATAAGTGATGTAAGGCCACTTGGTTTGAAATAAAATGCCATTATTACTTTTTGGGGTCACATTAATTAATACTATTCATAGTCTTGAGCAAAAATATTATAAAAATGATTAAAATAATGTAAAATACATCCTCTCCTCCAATATAAATACCACACTAATTCCCCTCTTCCTCCCACACCTCTCAAGCCTTGAGAATTTCCTAATTTCTTCAACATTACCCCCCAATACTCTTCCACACATCCTAGAGCTGCTGGTCTCACCAAAAGAGCCAAACCAAATCACTTAAGAAGGATCTCAAGGTGAAGAGATCAAGAGGTAAACATCCTCTTTTGTTTTCTTTATTTTCTTTCATTTTATGTTATTATTTTTAATTTAATTTGTATTAATTTGGGATTTTTCATTTCATATTCACATTAACTACCATATTATGTAAGAATGATGAGATACCTCTTTTATCTCATCAAAATATTTTATGAAATTTTAAGCAATGCCGTTAGGTTGCCGAATTTTCATAAAGAATTTCTCAAATTTTCTTTTATTTTGAGATTCCATTCTTTTATTTTTTATTTCCTCACCTCATATTAAACAAGAGTCCTGAATGATCCATAAATATTTTATATTCTGGATTTTCTCATGTTCATTGAAAATTCCTAATCATTTTTCTTCTCCTGTCCCACTTATTCAAGGAATAAAAACATTGTCCGTGATGTGTCGAATTACCGACATCGTAGATGATGTGATTTCAATTTGATTTCATTATTTCAAGTCTAGTCATAAAACCATTTTTATGGTTGAACTAGGTTATAATATATGTATTATGTCTCATCAATGGTTCTGGAAGTATTTTGTACACATGGTTTTAATTTTTAAAATAAAATGAGGTTGTTATTATCAAAGAACCACTAAAATGATATAAAAGGACATCATTAATGTTTTCTATTATGAATCATCCACATTTCAGAATTAAAAATGATAAATGGTATAGTTTATGGATCTATAAATATGTAACTACCATTCCATTCCAATTCTGAAGTTTCACTTCCAATCGACAAGAACATGCATCATGAATCGATCATGAAAAGCATCTAAAGAAAGCATCCAAAAGAATGGAAGGAACAAAATACTAATAATTAAAGGTTAAAATGATGTTATGAAATAATAATATAAGGTTTTATAAACATGAATATTTTCCTGTAAGATATTTATACCACTATTTTAACCATTATATAGGAGGCTTAAACATATTTGAAGTAAGAAGAAGCTGAGGTAAGGGAGTTCTTAACCCAATTTAAATTCGTTGGGTTGACCTTATTCTTTATTAATTATGTGGTATTAAGATTATTGGTGAGATGATTTTTTGTTTATATTATGTTTCACTATGAGAATTTAAAGTGTATACACATATCCATTCCATTCTATTAATTATCATTCTAATTATATTTTAAGGGACTTTCTTTTCAAAATACTTTTAAAACTCTGTTTAATAAAGTTCAAAAGAAATTTTTTATATGTATATGGAATGATCGGTTTATTCCAATTTTCAAGATACTATATTACCATTATATGTTCTTTAGACATTATTTAGGTTGGGTTAATCCCATTATATCTCAATATATGTTGGTTTGAGACCATTATAACTCAAGAAATGATGGGTTGAACCCATTATAGCTCAAGATATGATGGGTGATCCCCATTATAGCTCTCTAATTAATTGGGTACTCTAGAGATGGAAGTTGAGCAAAATTTTATTCCATGTGTAAGGGTGAATGTAAGAGTGATATGGTAAATATGTCCCAAGAAAACTACATAGTGTTTCTATGCACATGAGTTTTTATTATTATGGGTTTTAATGGTTTTTATGTTTTCACTAGACTAACACTAAGTTTCTTTATATCCCTTACAAAGTTCTATACTCATCCAAAGTTTTTTTTTCACAGGATATATGGATGGTTAAGAGAAAGAAGGGAGTCGTGATGTTTGATATGAAGTGTTGTTAAATAAATCATCTTTTAAGTTTAAATGTTTTACATTTTTAAAAAAATGGATACTCTTTTAGTAGTATCCTCTTGTATGATTACGATATGTCATGTATGTAAGATATCCTAACAATTTAAAACTATAAACCCGAAAATATCCTCAACCAGTAATAATGTATGGTCTTGAGTAAAATTCAATATTAAGTAACATTTTAAGGCTAGGTCCTTATAGTTTTTATCAAAGGATGGTTTAGATATCTTTTGGGGTTAGGATGATGTTAATAGAATACCATAAATGCGTTTTACTCTATGATTAATTTTAAATGTTATAGAATTTAAATATTACCATATTTATTTGACTAATATATGTTTGTTTAGAATGGTTTTACATATAATAAACAAGGAAGTTGAAGTAGGAAGGAACCAAGAGGCTGATGTATGTCCGAATCTACAGCCCAAAATGGTGGGAATCAGATCCAAGCAGTTTGTGACCGCAATGGCCAAGTTGACTCAAGAAATAAACGAGGGAGGTATCCATGATAGAGGGGAACATGAACTACCATGAAGAAACATGTCTTTTGTGGAGAATTTTATGAGGAAACATTCTCCAACATTTAGTGGAACCGCAGATTCGGTGATAGCCCAAGGATAGGTGAATGCTCTAGAAAAGATATTTTATGTCATGGGATGTTCTGAATGCCAAAAGGTAATACTATCAATTTATCATTTGGAAGTTTAAGTCGATCAATGGTGGTATCTGGTTAAAAATATTAGAGAATGAGGTGATACTGTCAGTATCAAATGAGATTATTTTAAGAGTATTTTCTAGAAAAATATCTTCCTAAAACTATTCGACTCAGAATGGAGAAACAATTCTTGGAACTAAAGCAGAAAGATTATGATTCCGTGAAAGCATATGAAGCCAATTTTACAAGACTAACCAGGTATGTACCGGATTTTACTTGTAATTTTGAATGTAAAATTAATAAATTTTAATCTAGTTTGAAACCGTTTTTGTGAAGAGCTTTGGCCTCATTAGAGTTTAAAAGATATGAGAAGCTTGTTCGGTGTGATGAAAAAGTTGAGATGGAGTTTTCTAAAACATATGTACCTCGTGATGACAAGAATTAGAAGTGGTCAGGTTGGAAGGAAATGGGGAAGAACTCATCAAAGAAGTCTGGAGGTAAGAAAATGAATTTACCTTATTGGGAAAAGTGTGGTAAAAGGAATCCTAGTGAATGTCTTATAAATTATGGGAAATGCTACCAATGTGGAAAGTCAATACACATGTATCATGAGTGCAAGGAAAATGATATGAAAATTAATGAGAAGCTGATGATGAGATGATTTAACTGTAAGGAATTGGGTAATTTTTCTAATGTTTGTCTGAAGATAGTTACTCAAGCAGGGAATCAACAGGATTGGAAGAAAAATGGTTTGGTAAAATATTTTTCAACCACTTCAGCAGATGTTGAGTCGTCAAATAAGGTGGTATCTGATACATTTCTTATTTTTACATATTTTTCAATTGTGTTGTTTGATTCAAGGTCTATAGATTCCTTCCTTTATGATAAATTTTTGGAAAAATTGGGAATTAAACCTTATGAAATGAAACCAGATCTCATGGTGAAAACACCTGGAGGAACTATTGTAGAAAAATGAAATTATAATAATATTCCAATCCTTATCTGTGGAAAGAGTTTACCTGCATTTTTTTTTGATTTTCCTCTTGTAGAGTTTGATGTTATTCAGGGTATGGACTGAATATCTTTTTTATCATGCAAAGATAGATTGTAGAGAAAAATATGTCATTTTTTAGAAAGAATTTTAGTTTGTGTACAATAATGAACCCATACCATTAATAACATATCAGGAAGCTAAGAAACTGATAAAGGATGAAAATGAAAGATTTCTTGCTCATATTTTTGAAGATAAGGTAACTATCCAGATTAATGATGTACTGGTGTTAAATTAATAATTGGATGTTTTTACCAATTATTTGCAAGGTGTTGTTCCTAATCGAGAGGTTGAGTTTACTATTGAATTAGTTCCTGATACTGATCCAATTTCTAAACCTCCATATCGAATGACCCAAATGGGACTTCTAGACTTAAAAAAGATGTTTCAAGAATTATTATATAATGGCTTCATCTGACCTAGCACTTCACCATGGGGAGCTCCTATCATGTTTGTTAAGAAAAAAGATGGTTCAATGAGACTTTTCATCGATTATAGAGCCTTGAATAACATTACGGTTAATAACAAGTATCCTTTTCCTCATATCGACGATTTTTTTGATCAAATCCAGAGAGAATAGTATTTTTTGAAGGATGACCTAAGGTCAGGGTACCATCAGTTGAAAGTAAAGGATGAAGACATCCCAAAGACTACATTCTATACTATATATGGTCATTATGAATTTGTAGTTATGCCTTTTGGGTTAACTAATGCACCTGCAGTATTCATGGATCTTATGAATAATTTTTTTGTGTGTTCTTGAATAAGTTTTTGGTTGTGTTTATTGACGACATTATGGTATATTCTAGAAGTAAATATAAGCATGAAAAGCACTTGAGGGTTGTTTTTCAATCCTTATAACAGAAGAAACTATATAGAAAAATTTATAAAGTGTGATTTTTGGTTGCAAAAGATTTATTTTATTGGGAACATTGTAATTAAGTATGTAATAAACATTGATCCTTCTAAAACAAAAGTTGTTGATGAATGGCCAAGTCCTTCAAATGTTATAGATATTTGTATTTTTCTTGGATTAGTATGTTATTATCGACATTTTGTTAAAAACGTTTCACGGTTATCTAGCCCTAAAACTAAGTTTACATGAAAAGGGTTTAATTTTTTTTTTGGATAGAAGAATGTGATGTCTATTTTTAGTAAATGAAGAATAGATTGATGAATTCTCCAGTTTTGGCCATGCCTTCCTGAAATGGTGAGTTTTTCATCTACACTAATGCATCATTGAAGGGACTTGTTTGTGTTCTGATTCAAAATGATCAGGTAATTGCTTATGATTCAAGACAACTGAAACCTCATGAGTTAAATTATCCAACACATGATTTGAAATTGGGAGCTGTGGTTTTTTATTTGAAAATTTTGAGGCACCATTTATATGGATCCAAATGTCAAACATATACTGACCATAAAAGTCTGAAGTATATATTCACATCGAAGGAATTAAACATGAGGTAGAGAAGATAGGTTAAACTGATAATGGATTATGATTACACGATCAATTACCATCCAAGAAAAGAAAACAAAGTGGTAGATGCCATGAGTCATAAACATCATGCATCATTAACCATGTTAAGTTTGAAACATTATCCATTGATTAACGATTCAATGAATTTTGGATTAGAGGTTGTTGGTATAGGGAATACATCTGTTTTGTTTCAGGTTTTAGTGCAATCATTATTATTAGAGAGAATTAATAAATTGCAGAAGGAAGACCATGAGCTACAGAAAAAGGTAGAATTTGTTAAAATGGGTAGGTTTCCAGAATTTAACCTTGATAAATATTGTGTTTTAAGATTTGGAAAAAGGTTTTGTATACCTTGTGATTCCCAATTAATGAAATATTTTTTGTGTGAAGCTCATAGTTCTCCATTTTTTGTTCATCATTGAAGTACTAAGATGTACAAAGACCTTAGAAAGTATTATTGGTGGGATGGAATGAAACGAGATATTTCATAATTTACTATGAAATGTTTGACATGTCAATAGGTTAAAGTTGAGCAGCAGTTACTAAAGTGGGTGATTCTACCTTTTCCAGTTCCAGATTTGAAATAGAATAATATATCCATGGAATTCATGATGGGACTACCTGAGACTTATTGAGGTAACAACTCCATATGGGTTATTGTTGATCGGCTGAAAAAATATGCTCATTTTCTTTCTATTCAAGATAAAATTTCGTAAGATCAGCTTTCTCGACTGTACCTCAAAGATATTGTTAGGTTACATGGAGTTACTCTTTCCATTTTATCTGATCAGGATCCCAGGTTCACTTTTAACTTTTGGAAGGGGATTTAGAAGTCGTTGGGCACAAAATTAAATTTCAGTAAAACTTTTCATCCTCAATCAGATGGGCAGTCAGAATGAAAGATTCACAACTTAGAGGATATTATTCATGCTTTTTCAATGGACTACCAGGGAAGTTGGGATCAACATATTTCTTTAGTTGAGTTTTCTTATAATAACAGTTTTCATTTTAGTATAAAGATGGCCCCTTTTTAGGCATTATATGGGAAGTAGTGTCGAACACTAGCTTTTTAGGATGATGTTTTGGAAAGGAAGTTGATGGGACCAGAATTAGTAGAGGAAGTGGTTGAGAAAGTGAAGATGATCCAGCGGAACATGTGAATTGCTCAGAGTAGGCATAAAAGTTATGGAGATAATATAAGGATAGACTTAACTTTTGAGGTAAGTGACTATGTTTTCTTTAAAGTCTATCTATAGAAAAGTTTTATACATTTTGGTAAGAAAATAAAGCTAAGTCTGTGATTCCGCGGTCCTTTTGAAATCCTAGAGAAAGTTGGACTGGTTGTATACTGAGTAGCTTTGCCTCTAAGATTATCTTAGGTACATAATGTTTTTAATGTTTTGATATTGATAAAGTATGTGCCAGATTCATCACATGTCTTGATCCCACAAGTAGTTCAGCCATAAGAGAACCTTTATTATAAAGAAAAACAAGTTCAGATTCTTAATCGAAGGGAATATGTATTGCAAAATAAGGTAATCTACTAGGTAAAGGTTTTGTGGAGAAACCACATGGTTGAAGAAGAAACATGGCAGTCTGAAAATACTATGAGGTAAAGGTAATCTCACTTGTTTAATATGTAAATAAAATTACGAGGATGCAATTTACTGAAGGTGGGGATAATGTAACACCCCAAAGTTTTAAAAAGTAATTTAAAATACATGAATCTTTATTATAATTAGATATTTATAACATTCCTTTAAACATAATTTTGTTTCTTCTATGTTTTTAATTTCGAAAAACGGTCATCTACAATTGTGTTTGGTAAGTTATTTGGAGTCTGATGGAACTAACTTGTTTTTTGGTGAATAGTAACATACCCTTATGAATAGTAATATGACCCTAATAAATAGTAAATTTTATTATTATTTTATTTTCTTAAGGATTTAGGATAATGACATCTTGGTTAATTTTTCAATGTGATAAAAAAGTAGTTATAGAATTAAAAGTGTTAATTTTTGAATTAAGTATGATTTTATTTAAAAATAAATTAATAATATTTATAAAATTATTTTTTAAAAAATGGAGTTCATTTTTGAATTATATACATCGAAAAATGGTTAGCATGAGATTTTTGATATTTTTATGAAATTCATGAATTTTTGATGAATAGTGAAATACAGTAAAATACCGTATATTCAAATTATCAGTAAAATACAGTATTTATGAAATCATAAGTGATGTAAGGCCACTTGTTTAGAACTCACATTCCATTATTACTATTTATGGTCACATTAATTAATAGTATTCATAGTTGTGGGAAAAAATATTATAAAAATGATTAAAATAATTTAAAATACCTCCTCTCCTGCACTATAAATACCACCCTCATCCCCCTCTTCCTCCCACACCTATCAATCCTTGAGAATTTTCTAGTTTTGGCCAAATTCCCTCCCTAATATTCTTCCCCACGTCCTAGAGCTGATGGTCTCACCAAAATACCAAAACCAAAACCCTTAAGAAGGATCTCAAGGAGAAGAGATCAAGAAGTAAACATCCTCTTTTGTTTTCTTTCTTTTCTTTCATTTTATGTTATTATTTTTAATTTAATTTGGATTATGTTGGGATATGTCATTCCATATTCCCCTTAAATCCCATAATATTTATGAATGATGAGGTAACCCTTTTCTCTCATCCAAATATTTTATGAAATTATAAGAGACGCCGTTAGGTTGCTGAATTTTCATAATGGATTTCTTAACTTTTCATTTATTTTGCAATTCCCTTATTTTATTTTTATTTCCTCACCTCCTGTTATCCAAGAGGCATGAATTCTCCATAAATATTTTATATTCTGTATGTTATCATCTTCATGGAAAATTTCTCATCAATATTCTTCTCATCCCTCAAATATTCAAGGAATAAAAACATTTTCCGTGATGTGTCAAATTACTGACATCATAGAGAATGTGATTTCAATTTTATTTAATTATTTAAAGTCTGGTAATGAAACCATTTTTATTTTTGAAATAGGTTATAATATATGTATTATGTATCATCCATGGTTTGGGAATTATTTTGTACACATGGTTTTAATTTATAAAACAAAATGAGGTCGTTATTATCAAAGAACCACTAAAATGATCTAAACAAACATCATTAATGTTTTAACTTATGAATCATCCTTATTTCAGAATTAAAAATTTTAAATGGTATAATTTATGGTTCTTGAAATATGTACCTACCATTCCATTCCAATTCTGGAGTTTCACTTCCAATCGATATGAACATCCATCATGAACCGATCATGGAAAACATGTAAAGAAAACACACAAAACAATGGAAGGAACAAAATACTAATAATTAAATGGTGAAATGATGTTATGAAATAATCATATAAGGTTTTATAAACCTGAATATTTTTATTTATGATATTAATAATAATCTTTTAACCATTATATATGAGTTTTAAACACATTTTAATAAAGAAGAAGATGAGATAAGGGAGTTCTTAACCCAATTTCCATTCTTTGGGTTAACCTTATTCTATATTCATTATGTGGTATTAAGATTATTGATGTGATGATTTATTTGTTTATATAATGTTTCACTATTTTAATTTATAGTGTATACACATATCCATTACATTATATTAATTTTCACTTCAATTATATTTTAAGGAATATTCTTTTCAAAATTCTTTTGAAACTATCTTTAATAAATTTCAAAAGGATTGTTTGTCTACATGCATATGGAATGAGTGGTTTATTCTGATTTTCAAGTTACTATATTACCATTATATGTTCCTTGGAAATCATTTATGTTGGGCTGATTCCATTACTTCTCAAGATATGTTGGGTTGATTCCATTATATCTCAAGATATGTTGGTTTGAGGCCATTATAGCGCAAGATATGATGGGTGAGCCCCATTATATCTCTCCAATGCATTGGGTTCTCTGAAGATGGAAGTTGAGAAAAAGGTTATTTCATGTGTAAGTGTGAATGTAATAGTGATATGGTAAATATGTCCCATGGAAACTACATGATGTTTCTATGCACATGAGTTTGTATGATTATGGGTTTTAATGGTTTTAATGTTATCACTTGACTAACGCTTTCTCTCTTTATATCCCTTATTGAGTTTTATACTTATCCAAAGTTTTTAAAATGTTTTTCAAAGTATATATAGATTGGTAAGAGAAATAAGGGAGTTGTGATATTTGATATGGTGTGTTGTTAAATAAATCATGTTTTAAGTTTAAATGTTTAACATTTTGAAAAAAATGGATACTATTTTAGAAGTACCCTCTTGTATGAATGTGGTATGTCATGTATGTAAGGTATCATAATTATTTAAAACTCTAAATCCTAGAATATCCTAAACGTGTAATAATGTATGGTCTTGAGTAAAATTCAAGATTAAGAATCATTTTAAGGCTGGGTCCTTATAATTTATTTCATGGGGATTATGATTCAAAAGATACCCAAGTTGTAATGGTTTATTTCAAAATCTCAACATTATTTGGGACTGTTCATGTCGAATTCACTGTTGGTGGAATATTTTCTTCCATATCCATGTTTTAAAAAATAAAAAATGTTATATGAAATATATAAATGATTTATTAAATTCGTTTTACCCCTTTTTAATTTGTTTATTTTTTTGAAAGTAATGTCCTTGTCATTTTCCAAGTTAGGTACTTTTTATAAATTTAAAAAAATTATGAAAGTAAAGTTTTTTATCTTAGTTGGAATGAACTAATTTTCCTTCCATCATGAAAAATCTTTTATTTGAATCTTCCTTTATTATATTAAAATGTTAATTTCAAATAATTTATTCTCCTTCTTATTTTTTATGACTTTAAATAAATGATTTTAATGTGGAAATGGAATTTTATTCAAGAAGTTCCAATGATATTTTTAATGTATTTTCATTTATGTAAATATACATTGTTGAATATTTTTTAATATATAGTTTATCATCTTATGTTACTATCCACCATATTTTGATGGATGGTTTATGATCATTCTTACTGGCGAAAGTATTGATATTTCATCTAATATTTCTTCTAATAAGGGTAGTTATTGATTTTAGGGAAGTTTATTATGTTGTGGTAATTATTCATATAAGGAATGTATTCAACTTATTATGTGACCATTGAGGACTTGAATTACATAGCTCCTTGATGCATTGGTAGGTCTCATGTGCAAAACTATTTTGGGATTTTTTGATGATGCCATATAAATTTATTTAAGATATATTGGTATAAGGCCTTGATAGTATGATTAAGTTTTCCTAGAACAAGGACTCGATGATAAATTTTAGAAGTCCAAAATTAGGAAATCCATCATTATACACTAATTTATTAATGTCCATGTGATCATTTTAATATTTTTTTATATCCATGGATATGTTTTCGCTCATTTGATTATTTATGTGGTATTATTTGATTGTAATTTATTTCCTTCAATATTATTCATGCTTTATTTATCTTCTATTAAATGCATACCCTTACTGAGAATCTGAGCTCAACAATTATTTATGATAATTTTACCTAGGATATGAGGAAGTATTTAATGATTAATTATAATGGGTACGGAAGGGGGAAATTTAATTTCTTGATGAAAGTACTATGTTTTATTTTATGTTTTCAAATGTACATGTGAAATTAAAGTATGTATATAGTTCCCAAAGAGTAATAAAATATTCAATATTTTTGGATATAGTTACTTTTATTAAGTTAAATTGTAATAATGTAACCATAGACTCTTGTAAACTAGGTTCATGGTCTTTGTAGTTGATAATAGTGAAGGTCTAGTAGAAAATTAGAAACTAGATTTAGGAAAACAAAGATTTAGGAACACGACCTTATGAATTATTTTGATAATATTCCACAAGAAACTGTGTTTATGATTATGAGATTAGATATGCATACAATTTTCAATTTATGTTAAGTGTTTCACTATTTTTAGAATTTGACATTATGTTTCATAATGATATGAGCTAATCTAGAGAATTATACTATTTATAATGGAACATGGTAGAAAGAATCAGACCCATATCAATTCTTGCAATACTTGTTGGTATTTTCCTCCAAGGTAAGTTAATGAAGAAGGCACTAGAGATACAACTATTTCTAAAAAAATTATAACTTTATTGGATCATTTAATTTTGGTTATGAGTAACAAACATGCCTATATAGAGCAACCTATAGATCCAAAATACGGTATAAAAAGGATATACCTCTTCATGCATCAACAACCTCTACCATTCAATGACCTAAAAATCCATTTGTAGTTGAGAAATCGATATTTTCCATAGATAAGAAATTTCTCACATTGGGAAGTAATGAAAGGGAGAAGGTTATCATGGAAGTTTATTTCCACTTAGGGGATGTGAATCAATGGTGGCCACTAATCTAAAAAACTATGGACAAGAAGGAAATAGGGAGAATTTAATTATAGTATTTTAAGGAAAATTTCTTGGAAGAGTAATTTCCTTGTGAATAATTAGAGGATATGGAAAGATAATTCTTGAGTTTAAGGAAAAAGTAAGAGAAAAATGTTTCTATATATGAATATCACTTTATATGGGTATAAAGGAATGATGTGGAATACATATGAAATCCAAAGATAATTATTTACTATTTCTTTGATGGTATTAAATGAAAGATACTAGTCTCTAAAACATTTTAATCATAAGAGGATATAATTTCATGTGCCATCACAATATAGAAATAATTTTTCCAAGTCATATGGATTTAAAGGATAGTACAAGAAGAAAAAGAAGATGGTAGGGAAAAAGTGGATAAGGGGAAGAAGTGGAAGAGTAATTTTACAACATGTGATACTTGTGGAATGAAAGACCTTGGTATAAATTTAAAAGGAAAAGGGGTTCTCTTCATGTGTGAAGGAAAATGTGATCATGCTCATGAATTCAATAGTAAGGGATAAGCCATCAATGTATAGTGATTTAAAAATAAATAGATAGAGAAATATTCCAACAAATACACTAAGAATAATGGGAAAATACTAAAAATGAATCCATGGAGAGAAGTATGATATAATGAAAAAACCACAATTGGAATCGAAGTTCATAACAATGCAGGGAAAGGTATACTTATCACTCACTATTTAATTGAGAATGTTTTATTTTATTATGGTTCTACCAACTCATTTATATTTAATGAATTTATAATGGGTATCACATCTTCACCACAATGTTTAAATGTTGATATAGTAGTGAAAACTCACAATGGTGAAATAGTCTCATTACAAGTCTATAGTTCCTCTTCGATTGTTGTCTATGGTAATGCGCTTCATGTGAAACTTATTTGTATATCTCTTCCCAATTGATGTTATTTTAGGAATGGATTAATTTTATCTGCATAAATCCCACATCAATTGTTATTAAAGGGAAGTTACATTTGATATTTTGAACCAATCTATTATCATCTAAGAGTGTGACTGTAAATATGAACTTTTTATGGAATTCAAATTCATTATATGGTCTTAAAAATTTTTAGAAGGGGTTTTTATCACATATTATTGTGAAAAAACACAAAATCAATGACATACCTATTGTGTGCACGTTTGTTGATATATTTAGAGAATATTTTCCTAGAATTATACCAAATCAAGAATTTTAGTTTTGAGTAGAACCCATACATGATGAAAGATATATTTTAAAGTATAAATATATAATGGATTTGACTGAGTTGCAGGATTTTGAGAAGCAGCTGCTAGTGAACCATGATAGAAGATTCAATTGGCCAAGTGAATTTCCACAGGGTGAACCTGCTCTTTTTTTAATAATAAAAATACATCAATGTGTCTCTATATTGACAATTAATAACTTAATAAGATCACTATCATGAAAAAATATCCTCTACCCCATATTGATGAATTGTTTCAACTACTCAGAGGTAATTTCTTTTCCATGATTTACCTCCATTATTGATATCATTAATTAATGGTTAAGAAGGAGGATATACCCATGAAAACATATTTTACAAAGTATGGATACTATAAATTTATAGTGATTCTAAATTTGATTTTTTATTTTCCAAAATATCTTCATGTATTTAATGAATATGGTCTTTTGAGATTACTTTGATCGATATTTAGTAGTCTTCATAAAAAATATTCTTATATATATTCAAAGAGAAAGTTATAGAATAAATATCACTTTAGTATTTTACTGAATACCCTAGGGAAGGAAAAGTTATATGAAAAATTAACAATGTGTGAATTTTGGATACAAAAAGATTCATTTTTTGGTCACATAATCTTGAGAAAGGGTGTATATGTGGATCCATGAAGGGAAGAAGTTATTGAACATAAACCCAGATCAACCACAATAACTAATATAAATAGTTTCTTTGGTTTGGATAGTTTTTTTCACAAATTTGTTAATAATTTATCATGGATATCCAACCCACTCACCATGTTAACTCGAAAGGGAATGAAGTTCCTTTTTATAGATGAATTTCAGGAAAACATCATACAACTAAAGATAAGGTTAGTTAGAACACCATTCCTTACACTACCAAAACTGTGGAATAGGGTTTTTGACCTATAGTGATTCATTGAAAAATGGACTAGAATGCATCCTTATGACCAATGATATTGTGATAGCTTATGTATCTTACCAAAAAAGGCCTATGATAATAACTACCCAACTCATGATTTAGGGTTAGATTTGGTAATTTCTTCATTAATGATTTGGACAAATTATCTTTATAGATAATAGAGTGAAATATGTACTAATTATATGTGTTTAATGTATATTTTCACATAGAAATAGTTGAATATGAACCATTGAAAATTGTTTTAGATCATTAAGGATTATGAATTCTCAATACATTACCACCCTAGTAAGGAAAATAATATGTAAGATGATTTGATCCAAAATGATCACGCTAGCTTATATATAATGATGATAAAATACGATACAATACTTCTATACTTGAAAATGATGGTTCTTGAAATCATAATACAAGGGAAGAAATCATATCTCTATCAAATAAATATATAACAATCCATATGTGTGATGATTAAAGAGGGACATAAGGAAGACGTGAATATGTAGAAGAAGATGATAAATGCTCAAATGTTCAAAAATTATTGTGATGGAATAATAATTTTATGTAACTATTATTTGTGTATCATACATACCATATTTCAAGAAGGATATATTGGATGAAGATCATAGTTATTCATTCTATATACATCCTAGAATTAAAGAGATATGTAGAGATTTGAAAGAGTATTTTTGGTGGGACAAAATGAAGAGAGATACCAAGGAATATATTTCTTGGTTCTTAGCATGTCATCTGGTTAAGGATGATAGATATAGATCTAAGGGAATGTTGCAACTATTACCTATAATATAATGGAAATGGAAAAAATATAACCATGGATTTTATCATCGGATGCCCCAAAATGTCCAGAGGGAATAATTCTATATGATTTGTAGTCGATCAACATAGGAATACATCATAGAAGACTTATCTATTGATTATATTTCTAGAATCTATATTAAGTAGGTGGTAAGGTTTCATGGATTACCATATTATATTGTATCTGATTGATATCTATGGTTAACTATGATGTTTTGGAAGAGTATTCGATGAGTACTAGACACAGAGTTTAGTTTTATCACTGATTATCATACACAGATAAATGTTTAGTATAAGAGGACCATTTAAAATCTAGAAGAAATGTTTATAGAATTCTCAATGGATTTCAAAGGTTGTTGTGATCAATACCTTCCATTGATGTAAATGTTTCATAATAATAAATTTCCCTCAATATTTAAGATGGATCCTTATGAAACCCTTAACGGTAAGATGTGTAAAACTCCAAAATGATGGACTTAAGTTGAAAACGAAATATATTGGGACGTTACATTGCTGAGGAAATGTAAGATAAAGTCAGATACATTTAGAAACACATAAGAGAATCACAAAGTAGAAAAAATTCTATGGTGAAAATCATCAGAATGATATAGAGTTTGAAGTTAGTGACAAGGTACTCCCATGAATATATCTCTATAAGTGGGTGATGATATTTGGAAATAATGGCATGCTAAGCCCTAAGTATATTGGTCCCTTATAAATTCTTTATCTTATTAGGATAGTCGATTATATTTTGGCTCTTCCACAAAATCTCTTTTAAGTTCCTGACATGCTCAACGTATCTCTCCTGAGGAAGTAAATACCTGATCATTCACATGTACTAAACACAGAGGTTATACCACTGGAGAAAAATATTTCATATGATTGAAATCTAATTGAGACTCTAGATTACAGAAAGAATTCACTAAGAAATGTGACCACTCACGTGGTCAAAGTATGGTTGCAAAACTATCAATTTTTTGAATCGATGTGGGAACCCAAGGATGTTATGAGGAAGAAGTATCCTCATATATTTGTATCATAGTAACAAAATTTTGAGGGTGAAATTTATTATAATGTGGTAGAATTTAATACTAAATTTTTTTAAATATATTTCATTTAAATAAATTTTATTTCTTTGATAACTTGTGTTACATTAAACACCGAGCTTAAGAAAACCATGTTTTTCTGTTAAAATACTATTTAATAGTTATCACATATCCTTTAATTTTTAAGGTATGAATATGATTAACTAAATAATGAAATATATATGTTTTACACATGTATAAAATCAATTAATTAGTTATAAATCGATAAGAAATAAAAATAAAAGTCATTTTGAAAATAATGGAGATGATTTTATGAAAAATTGTTTTTATATGTGAAATATCTTTCAATCATAATAAATTAAATTCATAACTATGGGTGAATGATATTAATTTAATTTCTATATTATATATTAAATAAAATATTTTATCATTCATGTAATATTTATTTTATTAAGTATAAATAATATAAACCTAGTTTTATGCTTAAAAACTGTAATGTTCTTAAACAATTTCATCACATTTTGTGAACATATAATAAAATTAAATTCTAAAAATTAAAAGTATTGAATATGATAAAATTTATTAAATATTTGGAATTAGGAGGTAGAAATTTGGGAAGATGGACCTTTTTATTTGTAGGAAATATGAATTGTAATTTGGAAAAGTTTATCACCTTGAAAAAAGGTAAATCAGGTTAACCTAGGTTAAAACTAAGTTAAAAGGTCATAATGTTTCATAAAAAATCATATCATATGAATTTAAATTTACCCTTATAAACTTTATATTGATTTTTTTTGTTTAGAGGACATTTTTCCATGAAAATGACCAATAAAATATTTAAATCAATGCATGTTAAAAAATGTCACTCCCATAGATTTAAATATCAATTATGTTTCCACATAGGGGAAAAAATTTATGAAAGAATATAAATGTACATTTCGTGTATAATAAAATTAAATACATTATTATAATTTATTTATACTTTTAATTTATTATATAATTACCTTAAATGCTTAGATAACACTAATACATTATTTATTCAATTAATAGATAAATAAAACAAATGATATTAAAAATATAAAATGTGATATAATTTGAGTGATTTATTGTGTTATATGAATTTTTTGAAAAAACATGACATATTAGTAATTTTTAAATTAATTATATTCGAAATCAACTTTTTCATGATGTATTTGAAGTCAAATTTAATGAATAGTGTGAAAACTGATATTAATGATAATTTATCAAAAAAAAATTATTAAATTATTTGAAAATCATTAATGTATATAAAAAGTAAGAAGTGGGTAATATATGGTATAAATTTCATATATTTTCAATTTATGAGTTAGTAGTTACATTATATGTAAAATTATTACCCCTTAAATGTAAAAATATATTACCATAGTTAATTTAAAAGCAGGTTAACTATGGGATTAAAGAAAATGAACAAGTTTATAATACTAAAAAGAAGAGTAAAAATTTTATTTTTATGAGATATAAATAATATAATACCATATTATATAATCCCTTTACATTTGGATTCATTTGGATTGATAATTTCTTTTTTATAATTAAATCCGTTATGAAATTCTAAAAGTGCCCCTCACCTCAATTATAAAGAGAACCTCCCTCTCCAATTCTTTACACCACATTAGTTCATCTAGGAGACAAAAACATCACTATTTCTCTTCTAAAAATACATATAAAAGGTTATATATGTTATGGTTATTCAAAAATTATTACTCTAAGTCCCTTAAGATTAATTCTAAAGTAAGTGTACAGAATAATAGGTAATCGTATTTATAGTGTCCTTCAAGTTTATTTCTTCTTCTATGTACTCTTAAAGTGTTGTAACAATCATTATATAAAAGATACCGAATCATTAGTATACTAATACTTTATTATGGTTATGTTACATCCATGTTCCATCTATGTTATATCCTAAAAAAGAAAAAACATCACTCACACTTAAGTAGTGATTTCCATCTCTTCATAGTAGTGTAATTCGTTTTTCATCACCATTTTAATTGTATGGTTATAAACATGGAAAAAATGAATATATATATTATTTATGACATAAATATTATTATATAATCAGAATATAATATATATATTCCTACCATCTAATTCATTGGAAAATGACTACGTTACTCGTGAAAACATGTGGACTACCACCTCCATAAATTGATGTGATCTGTTTTCCATTTATTATTTACATGAATGGTAAAGAATATTGATTTTATAAATATATATTATTTACCTGATATAATTACAATTCTATAAAATGATAATTATTATTTACCTTTCCATCATTCAATTTGTCAAAAAATTATAACAACATTTATGAGTATGTACAACCTACAATCACCATGAACAATGTAATTTTTTTTCTACATCTACATTTTATTTATGTAAATGAATATTTATATAATTAAAATAAATTATAATTATATCAATATTAAAATTTTTGGAAATTATAAATCCATGATCAATGTAAAAGGACAAAAAACACTAAACCAAAACTTAAATGAAAAACAAAGTAGTTATCACTCAGAAAAGTGATATTAATAAAGAATTATTAATAAATGGGTGATAAAAGGTTATAAGTAAATAAAGTAGTCTATAATATATATGTTTATGTTTTTAAATATATTTATAATAAATATATATTTATTATTCCATAGGTTTGGTCACATAGTAAATCATACTTGAGTTAAGGGGTTCTCATCTCACATTTACTTCTATGAGACATATTCCATATTTATCAATTATTAATTTTGTGTGGTGTATATACCTCCCCTATGATATAATATATCAGGAATAAATTTGTCTTAAAGTTATTTAATTTTTTTTTGAAGTTATTTCTTTCATGGGGATTATGATTCAAATGGTACCAAAATGGTAATGGTTTACTTCACAATTTCATCATTATTCGTGATTGTTTATGTTCATGTTAACATTTGGGGAATATTTTCATTCCATATCAATGATTTAAAATTTTTCGTAATTTTTTAAAATATTCTCCAAATGATTTATTAGTAACATTTTTACCTATGTTTGAGTTTTTTAGAAATTAGTTTCCAAGGAATATTCATTTGATTTTCCTAATGAGGTACCTTTTGAAAACATTTAAAAGTGTGAAAGGAATGTTTTTTTAATTATATGACATGAATTTTTTTAATAATTTCATGAATAATACTTTTATTGAATTATATTTTTTATGTTTAAAAGTTTTTTTGTAACACCCCAAGATTTCATAGTACGTTATTTCTTCAAAGTAATTCAATAACTTGCACTATACGCAATACCGAGTTCAAGCACACCACGACTTACCAAACAAGTCGTTCAAAAGCGGTTATGAATAATATTCACATAATTTTAAACTTTATATAATTTTTATAATTTTTGAATACATATTATGAGTTTCTTAGACATAATGTAAGAACAAATTAATTTTTTCAGATAAAAGAAGTATTTTTCAAAAAAATGCAATTTTATTGCCTTTTAATGGCGAACCCTTTTAAAATCCAATATTTGACACTTTTATATATTCAATTTGACAAAATAAACTTCTTATTTAGAATTGGGACATAAAAATTTAGTTTCGATAAATGCTTGGTATATTTCTGATAACTTTCATATTTGGGTGAATAGTGAAAATACTAAATTTTAATTGAAAACAACTTTTTTAATAAAAATAATTTATAGTGTTCAATGATACTTTTGAATGTTTTTGAAGTATAATTAGATTATATTTTTACAATTTAATACAATTTTGGTCATTGGAATTAATTTCACTTTGAAATTATACATAAACAAGTGTCAATATTTTGATAGTTATTGTTTCCTAAAAACACGCTATTTGTTTTGACAATGAGAATTAATTTTGAATTAATTATAGAAACTTATATGTTTCGAATTTGGTAAAATAGAAATCATTTTTGAATTCATAATATCATATATAGCTTAGGCTGAATTTTTGGTATTTTTCTAAAAAACTTCAATTTTTGATGAATAGTAAAACCACATAGTAGTAGTTAAGAAACTGACTTTTTCACTTAAATGAAATTTTACAGATTCTGTGAAATGAATTTTGAAAATCTGACATACATGGTTTTTATTTTTAAATAAAATGTGGTTCAATAAGATGAAAATAATTTTTGGTGAATAGTGACTTTTGACTTCTATTTACCACGGTTAAATGTAAATAGAATATTTCATGGTAAAATGAATATTATAATAATATAAAATTAACATAACACTTTTACTAACCTTATTGGATGAGTCATGGCCGACCATGGTCATCCTTGGGTCGATTTTGGGACCCCATGGAGGCACTTAAGAATGATAATGACACTTTATTTTAATTAACTTAATGTAAAGACAAAATTGACATTAACAAATATCTTTTAGTATATCAATTTTTACATGGGGTTATATAAGTCATATTTTCGTCTATAAATAATAATTGGAAAGCTAAAAAATTTCCTACATTATGTTAATAATTTTTTATAAATTTTAGACCTCAAATAAATTAAATTATTTATGACACAATAATGATGTAGTATTTACCTCATTAATAAATAATTTAAATAAATATGATTATTAATATTAAAATAATATCCAAAACCTGTCCAATTATTATTGGATGATTTTATTTCGATCATGAGTCATCTTATCTTTGACTTTAATTAGATTTGGACCATTAGAAACTGAATAAATCTATATAATAAAATAATATTTTCACACTTTCCTAAAGAGCCCCTCCTCCCCCTTATAAAAGGACACCACTTCAATCCCATTCCACACACCTCTCAATCCCCATGGGTCATCCAAACCCTACCCCAATAATCTCTCAAGATCCCCCTCTTCCTTTTATAAGCCTTAACTTAGGAAGAAGGCACTTCAAAAAGTCTGTTTGATTCAAACCAAAGAAAGTTACCCAAATTAAAGGTAACACTTTCTCTTAACTTATTTTGTTTTATTTTGTTTTATTTTACTTTTCCAACCCCCTAAAATCTTTTTATTACTTTATTTTATAGAATCACCAGTATCCTCAATCTACTAGGATGTTTTTATGAGAATTATTCGAACTACACTAAAACACACCTCCATCTAATGGGTGAAGAAAATACTGTTTCTGTGGACAGAAAACTAACGCCTCACAAAACGATGATTGTTCGATTATCTCCTACCTCCTCTCATGGTGGCCATTAAGATGAGACTATATTTATATATGATACATATATTATGTTTATGTATTCTTTATGCTTATGTATTTTCCATTTATATCATTATTTAATGGTTTCCAATATGTGTAAAACACGATAATTTCATTTGAGGAAGTGCGGACTACCGCCCCCTCAAAATAATATGACTTGTAAATGCCTTATGTGGGACATATAAAGGATGTATTTAATGATATTATATATTATATTATAATGGAATTATAATATACTTATGTATCATTGTGTTTTAATTCCATTTAAATACAAATTAGAAATGGAAGTAGTGTTCATGCGTACGTACGATTTACCGTCTCCATGAACAGTAAATTACATTTCTTATCTCCAAATGTTATGTACTATTATAAATACATATATATACTGAATATATAATATGTATATGATATCTAAATCATGTATATCATTCTGTAGATAATGTACTTTTGACTACATGGAAATATTGTAATTATAACAAGTTCATTTTTGACTCAAGTTCCAAACATCGATAAAATATCCAATATGAACTCAAATAATTAAATATTTGTTATAGAAACGTAATAAGTGATATAAAAGGAATAATAAACTTGAAAAATTTTCTTAATCAATTATAAATTAACATAAGTTTATTATTTAGGAAGAACAAGGAACATACTAGACAAGTCAGACTTGAGGTAAGGGGTTTCTTATCTCACTCTTAATTCCATGAGATTTCCATTGTTTGCCACTAATTTATTGCATGTGGTGTATTGTGTACTGCCATTTTATATATATGATCATGAATCTATTTATATTCATGGTATTGTGTTATTCATTTGGTAGTTATTAACTTTTTTCCATATGACTCGATTGATTACAACAGAGTAAGGGTTTTTTATCTGACATTTATTCTCGTGAGATTCATGCTATATTGGCCACTATTTACTTTTGTGTAGAGTATGTACTACCCATGATTGTATTATTTCTGTAATATAATTTAATTTATGGGTATTGATATCTTCATTGTATGATCATTCTTTCATGGGTTGTATGTTTCATAAGTTACCAAATCGGTAAGGGAATTTCAAATTTCAATTTCTACTCAGTGGGCTTTACGCATAATTCATTCATTATTTTACTCCATGAATATGCATGGAATCACTATTTACTATATGTAGTTATTTGACATCCTCTTTTTGTTGATATACTTTTTATACACATAATCACTCCATTAATAATTTCTCAAGTCATTGATATAAACTTGATCTTAACTCAATTTCCATTCATTGAGTTTAACATCCAAGTCATTGGTATTGTTTTTAAAAGAATATGTGTGAATGTCCTATAATTGGTTTACACTAAATATCCCATCATATTGAGTGTATTTATATTTTTTACACATAATTATGTCATTTATTTATCCTTTACCTAAGGATACTATCTTTATAAGGGATTTCATCTCAATTTACATTATTTTGAGACTTCATTGTTGATTATACACCAATTATCCTTTATATGGTGTATATACTGTCCTTTTACATAGTATATAATTAAAACCTTTATTCTCAAGATATTATAATGTTTTTATTAACTCAATTATTTGTATTCAAGTGTCTCTCATTTTTTTAAGAACTCTAAATAAAATATCATTTTAAATGTTTTAAAAATTTATTCTTCTAAATATTTCTCATTAAAGTCCATTTTTAAAAATGGTTTAAAGGATTTATTTATATAGACATTAATGTTTAATAATTAAAATTCCTTTTAAAATTTTATAAGTGGTATGGGACACGTTGATTTAAAAATCTATTTTTAAACGGCTTCTTCACAAATAGTGTGACTTTTAAATGTTTTCAAGAAAAAGAGGGATATTTCTCTCAAATAGTTTTGATGATTACTTTCATCCTTGTTAATATCCTTCATTATTCTATATTGAGGTTAATCTGTTACAATACAATCTTCCATATTGTATTGAATGAGTAATGTTTGACAGTGGATGTGCTATTTTTATAAAATTCATGGTTTGTGGATATAGTATTGACATTTCGTATGCTATTTTTAATACGAATGTTTATGTTATGTTTCCAAAATTTCATATGAGGAATGGGTTGGACTTATTAAGTGATGGGTGGAGCCTGCTATAACTCCTTGATGCATCGGTAGGTCTCATGAGACAATTAGACGTGGAATTCACCTAGGCGTTTCCCAATTTTTGATATATGGTTTTGGATGAGTTCTTAATCATTTTTAGACATCTTGACCGGGGCCTTGAATTTTTTTTCATAATGTCTGGAATTATGAATTCCATCATTATGAGATTAGCTATTAATATTTAATGTGGTTATTCGACTAGTAGAATAACCATGACTATGTTTTATTATGGCATTATTTACTCAGCTCATATTCCTGCCACAAAGTGTTCATGTTTATTATTTGTAAAGGCAAGTGTTTTCAATTATTCACCATGAGTAATGTTTATGTTATCTTCCATTGTATTTCTTACTCTTACTGAACGTTTGAGCTCACCACTTTCTCATTTTTCATTTTCCTAGGATATGACGAAGTTAGTTACGAGTGACTTGCAAGAATAATCTTGAAAGATTGGATGATTCTAATGGAATAAATTAGTGCAGTTTTTTATTTCAAGTAGTAATGTTGAACTTATGTATGTATCTTGTTTCCAAGACTACTAAACTGTTCGATACTTCGGGACTTGATTCCTTGTAATCATGCCAATTTATTAAAATAATGTACAGACTCCTAGATTCTGGGGTCAGGGTGTTATAGTTGGTATTAGAGGAATTTTAGTACAAAACTTGGAAACAAGATTTAAATAAACTTTGGTTAGAGCACATAGCCCTAAGATAGACTTTGAGGATTAGTATAGAATAACTTCCTAGAATTTTGGTATTGTAGAGATTTTGTGAGTTTTCCAAGAAATACATCCCTGTCTGGATAAAAGCAGGTAGAGGCGGCTCTGGCATAGATATACCTAGGGGTAAAAACTGAAAACACCACTTTGAGCTAGACTTGAACGGGAACTAGTGCACAATAATGAGACTTGCTGCACTCTTGGTTACGACACTCTCGGGGGGATATGCTTAGGATAATTCCCAGTTTCTTTACAAATCTTTATGAAGGATTTATGAGTATATACCTCCTCAATGAATTTTTATTATTATTATGGATTATATCCATAAACTGTTCAATTTGAATAGGGTGTTTTACTAATTTGGAATTATTCATTGCAATTCATAAACTGACCTAGTGTATTCCATTTTATAGAAATGGCGCCTAATAGAAGGAATGTGAACTCCAATAGTACGTACGATCAAAAGAGTAAGAAGGATCATATCTTTCATGGTATTACTCCTTCATTTAGAAGGGAAATAATCTCCCATGTATTCTCATCATATGAAGAAATAGTATCATGTGTTAATAAGATAAGTAAATAATTTTCTGAGTCCTATGGATTTGAAGGGAAGCAAGAGAAAAAAAGGATGGAAGAGAGAAAGATGGATAAAGGTTAGAGGGAAATGAAGGATTTTCCTATATGTGATAACTATGGAAATAATCACCTTGGTAAATGCTTGAAGGGAATGGGAGTTTTTTATAAGTGTAGAGAAAAAGGACACCAAGAACGTGATTGAAAGGATAATAAAAAAAATTCAAATGTACAATGCTTCATCTGCAAGGAGTTGGGACACTATACGAATCAATGTAAAAATCATCAGAGTATACCCCAAATTCTGCTATTGGATAATAATAAAGTTACGATACTACCGAATATGAAGAGGAATGATTAGATTTATTACATTGTTATTAAAGTATTGTGTCATTTGAGTATTGTAATAATGATTTACATGTTATAATAATTAGAGTATATAAGGATTGTACTGCATTACTATTTCATTAAGGACTTGAGATGGTGTGGAACCAAGAAATGTGACTTAATAGGAGGTCAAAATTTTTGAAAATATATTATTGAGAGAAAGATAAAACATAATATGGTTCTGATACCGAGGTAGTAATTTTTGGAATAATACATGACTGATTTGGATAAATTATATTGGATATTCTTGACTAACTTGAAACTGATTAATGATTTGTATATTCCATCATTGTTGGAGTTTAAAACATTTTTGTATAGAATGAGTATATCCAGTATTCTATAAGGAATAAGGGAGAATGAATGTAATCAATAAGATTTTTTTTGGTAATTCAGGATGTTGTTGTGTTTTAAAAGAATACATGATAAAGGTGTTAACATGTTATTACATGGAAAAAAGGATATTCATTGTGTTTACCTTCCTTATAAAATTTGGACTGTGATTTTGGACATATGTATTTTTGATAATTATAGTTTGAGATTATTTTTAGATTTCCATAAAAAGGACAACCCAGAGGTCGGGCGACAACCTGTCGCGTCCGGCAAGGCCGCGAGACTTGAACCCGCAACTGAAGGGCTACAAGGGTGTATCACCTACCACTGGCCCATGTGATGTCCTGAATTGAATAATGTAGTTTTTTAAGGTATGTTTGATGAGTTATAAATTCATTTTTAACCCTATACGAATAGGATAAATAGAATATTTTTTTAAGTTCTATTATCTTTTAGAGTGAAACATGAGTTTGTGGTAGAAATTAGTTAAAGGATGAAACTCTACTTATCAAGTATATATTTTTTCTTCCCTTAATATATGAAGATATTAATTCTTAATCTTTGGGTAAGGGATCATAAAACTAAAAATGTGTTATCCTAATACCTTATGTTTTGTTGAACTGATGATATTTTAAATCATCATTGATTGATGGATTTGATGCCCTTAATTCTACAATTGTTTGTGACTGATGACCTCAATCACTCCCTATAAATATTTATGTTTTTCCTCCAATTATGTGTCTATAATTTCAACCAATGTTCTCCTAATCGAGATCATAATTTGGTGGTGACTTTTTCATTCCCCTTTTTCTATTATTAAGACTAAATTTTATTAAACCAATTTCTGATGTGGGTTTTCCCCAAAAGGTATTTTTTATTTTCAACCGTTTATTTTTGAATAATAATTTCAAATTACGAGGATGAAATTTATTAAAGGAGGGAAGAATCTAACACCCCATGATTTCATAGTACGTTATTTCCTCAAAGTAATTCAATAACTTGCATTACACAGAATACCGAGTTCAAGCGCACCACGACTTACCAAACTAGTCGTTCAAAAGTGATTATGAATAGTATTAACTGAATTTTTAACTTTATATAATCCTTATAATTTTGGTTTCCATATTATGAGTTTCTTAGACATAATGTAAGAACAAATTCATTTTTTGAAATAAAAGAAGTATTTTTTTAAAAAAAAATGAAATTTTACCACCTTTTAATGGTGAACCCTTTTTAAATCCAATATTTGACACTTTTATATATTCAATTTTACAAAATAAACTTCATATTTATAATCGGGACATAAAAATTTTGGTTAAATAAATTTTTGGTGTATTTCTGATAACATTCATATTTGGGTGAATAATGAAAAAACTAAATTTTAATTGAAAACAACTTTTTTAATAAATATAATTTATAGTGTTCAATTATACATTTTAATAGTTTTGAAGTATAATTAGATTATATTTTTACAATTTAATCAAATGTTGGTAATTTGATTTAATTTCACTTTGAAATTATACAAAAATAAGTGTCAATCTTTTGATAGTTATTATTTTTTAAAATCACGCTATTTGTTTTGACAACGAGAATTAATTTTAAATTAATTAGTGAAACTTATATGTTTTTAACTTGGTAAAAGAGACATAATTTTTGAATTCATAATATCAAATATATCTTAGTCTGATTTTTTGGTATTTTTCTGAAAAACCTCAATTTTTGATGAATAGTAAAAGCACTTAATTGTAGTTAAAAAACTAACTTTTTCACTTAAATGAAATTTTACCGCTTCTGTGAAATGAATTTCAAAAATCCGACATACATGGTTGTTATTAATAAATAAAATTTGGTTCAATAAGATGAAAATAATTTTTGGTGAATAGTAACTTTTGACTTTTATTTACCACAGTTAAAGGTAAATAGGGTTATTGAAGGTAAAAAGAATATTATAATAATACAAAGTTATCTTAACAATTGTCCTAACCTTATTAGATGAGTCATTGCCAACCATGGGCATCCTTGGGTCGATTTTGGGACCCCATGGAGCCACTTAAGAATGATAATGACACTTTATTTTAATTAACTTATATTAAAGTGAATAATGACATTAACAAATATCTTTTAGTTTATCAACTTTTACATGGGGTTATATAATTCATATTTTTGACTATAAATAATCATTGGAAATATATAAAATTTCATACATTATGCTAATTTTTTTATAACTTTTAGACATCAAATGAATCAAATTATTTATGACACAATAATGATGTAGTATTTACCTCATTAATAAATGATTTAAATAAATATGATTATTAACATTAAAATAATATCCAAAACCTGTCCAATTCTTGTTGGATGATTTTACTTTGACCATGAGTCGTCCTATCTTTGACTTTAATTAGTTTTGGACTATTTGAAACCGAATAACACTATATAATAAAATAATATTTTCACACTTTCCTAAAGAGCCCCTCCTCCCCCTTATATAAGGACACCACTTCTATCTCATTCCACACACCTCTCATGACCCTTGGCTCATCCAACCCCTGCCCAAATAATCTCTCAATATTTCCCTCTTTCTCTTAGAAGCCTTACCTTAGGCATAAGGCACTTCAAGAAGTCTTTTTGGTTCAAACCAAAAGAAGTTACCCAAATTAATGGTAATGCTTTCTCTTAAATTCTTTTGTTTTATTATGTTTTATTTTATTTTTCCAACACCCTAATCTCTTTTTATTCCATTATTTTATAAAAAGACCAGTATCCTCAATATAATAGTATTTCATTGTGAAAATGATTCTAACTACACTAAAACACACCTCTATCTAATGGGTGAAGAACATACTGTTTCTATGGATGACAGACTAACGCCTCACGAAACGATGATTGTTCGATTATCTCATACCACCTCTCATGGTGGCCATTAAAATGACACTGTATTTATATATGATATATATATATTATGTTTATTTTTTCTTTATTATTCTGTATTTTCCATTTATATCATTTTTTAATGGTTTCTAATTTGGGTAAAACACGATAATTTCATTTGAGGAAGTGCGGACTACGACCCCCTCAAAATGATATGAATCGTTAATGCCTTGTGTGGGATATATAAAGGATGTATTTAATGATATTATATATGATATTATACTGGAATTATAATATACCTATGTATCATTATGTTTTAATTCTATTAAAATACAAATTAGAAATGGAAGTAGCGTTCTTGCGTACGTACGACTTACCGTCTCCATGAACGGTACATTACATTTCTTATCTCCAAATGTTATGTATTGTTAAAAATACATATATATACATAATATATAATATATATATATGATATCTAAATCATGTATATAATTCTGGAGATAATGGACTTTTGACCACAAGGAAAAATTGTAATTATAACAAGTTCATTTTTGACTCAAGTTCCAAACATCGATAAAATATCCAATATGAACTCAAATAATTAACTATTTGTTATAGAAAGGTAATAAGTGATATAAAAGGAATAATAAAATTGAAAAATGTTCTTAATAAAGGATAAATTAACTTAAGTTTATTATTTAGTAAGAACAAGGAACATACAAGACAAGTCGGAGTTGAGGTAAGGGGTTTCTTATCTCACTCTTAATTCAGTGAGATTTCCATTGTTCACCACTTATTTATTGTATGTGGTGAATTGTGTACTAGAATTTGATATATATTATCATGATTATATTTATATTTATGGTATTCTGTGATTCATTTGGTGGTTATTAACTTTTGATCATACGACTCGATTGATTACAACGAAGTAAGGGTTTTCATCTCACTTTTATTCCCGTAAGATTCATGCTATATTGGCCACTATTTCTTTTTGTGTGGAGTACGTACTACCCATGATTGTATTATTTTTTGTAATATACTTTAATGTATGGGTATTCACATCTTCATTGTATGATCCTTCTTTCATGGGTTTTATGTTTCATAAGTTTCCAAATCGGTAAGGGAATTTCAAATTTCAATTTCCCCTTAGTGGGCTTTACGCATACTTCATTTATTATTTTACTCCAAGATTATGTGTGGAATCACTATTTATTATTTATGTCATAATTTCCACTCCCCTTTGTGTGGATATACTTTTGATTCACATAATCACTCCATTTATAATTTCTCCAGTCATTGATATAAACTTGATCTTTACTCAATTTCCATTCATTGAGTTAAACATCCAAGTCATTGGTATTGTTTTTACAAGAATATATGTGAATGTACTCTAATTGATTTACACTGAATATACAATTATATTGAGTGTATTTATATTTGTCACACATGATTATTTCATTGATTTATCCTTTACCTAAGGATACTATCTTTATAAGGGATTTCATCTCAATTTACATTCCTTTGAGACTTCTTTGTCGATTATGCCCCAATTCACCTTTATATGATGTATATACTGTCCTTTGACATAGTATATAATTAAATCCTTTATTTGAAAGATATTTTAAATTTTTTATTACCTCAATTATTTTTATTGAAGTGTCTCTCATTTTGTTCGGAACTCTAACTAAAATATCATTTTAAATGATTTAAAAATTTATTCTTCTAATTTTTTCTCATTAAAGTCCATGTTTTAAAAATGGTTTAAAGGATTTATTTATATGGACATTAATTTTTTTAAAATTTAAATTCCTTTTAAAAGTTTCAAAGTGGTATGGTACACTTTGATTCAAAAATATATTTTTAAACGGCTTCTTGACAAATAATGTGACTTTTAAATGTTTTCAAGAAAAAGGGGGATATTTCTCTCAAACAGTTTTGATGATTATTTTCATCAATGTAAATATCCTTCATTATTTTCTATTGAGGTTAATTTTTTACAATAAAATATTATATATTGTATTGAAGGAGTTATATTTGAATGTGGATGTGCTATTTTTAAACCATTCATGGTTTGTGGATAAAGTATTGACATTTTGTATGCTAGTTTTAATACGAATGTTTTTTTTATGCTTCAAAAATTTCATATGAGGAACAAATTGGACTTAGTAAGTGATGGGTGGAGACCGATATTGCTCTTTTATGCATCTGAAGGTCTCATGAGACAATTAGATGTGTATATGGCCGAGGCCTTTCCCAATTTTTGATATATGGTTTTGGCTGAGGCCTTAATAATTTTTAGACATCTTGGCCGAGGCCTTGAAAAAATGTTTTAGAATGTCCGGCATTATGCATTCCATCATTATGAGATTAGATATTAATATTTCATGTGGTTATTCAACTAGTAGAATACTAATGACTATGTTTTATTATGGCATTATTTACTCAACTCATATTCCTTCCACAATGTGTTCATGTTTATTATTTGTAAAGGCATGTGTTTTCAATTATTCACTATACCTAATGTTTATGTTATCTTCTACTGTATTGATTATTCTTTCTAAGAATTTGAGATAACCCCTTTCTCATGTTTCATTTTCCCAAGATATGAAGAAGATAGTTATGAGTGACTTGCATGAATAATCTTGGAATCCTGGATGATTCTAATGGAATAAATTAGTGTAGTTTTTCTATTCAAGTTGTAATGTTGAACTTATGTATGTATCTAGTTTCCAAGACTACTAAACAGATCAGTCCTTTAGGACTTGATTCCTTATAATCATGACAATGTATTAAAATAATGCACCGACTCATGGATTCTAGGGTTTGGGCATTACATTTTTTCAATGAAATTGTTTTCCACCATATTTTCATACTCTTTAAATAAGTGATTCCCTAGTAAAAAAGGTTATTTACCAGAAGAATTTTCCAATTATTTTTTAAAATTATTTTAATCTATATCAATAACCTTAATTGAATATTACTGTTTACTAAGGTTATTATCTTATGTTACCATCCACCATATTTATATTTATGGTTTATAATTTGTTTTACTAGGGAATGTATTGATATTCTGTATTCCATTTCTTCAAATATAGAAAGTTATTGATTTTAAGGTATTTTATTATATGGTATCATTTATTAATATCGGGAATGAATTGGATATATTGAGTTATGAGTGTGGACCTAAAATACATAACCCCTCATTGCATTAGCAGGTCTCCTGAGAGAAAAATAGTTTGGATTTTTGGATGAGTACTTAACCATTTATGTAATATTTCTTGGCATCGAGTCATGACATTATTTTAAGATGCTTTGGCATGAGGCCTTGTTGGTATATTTATGATGATATCCGTTATAGATTCCTTCATTATGAACTCATTTTTTAATATACATGTGATTATTTCAATAGTTTTTTATATAGGGATAATTTTTAGCTCATGTTATTATCTCTATGTAATTAATTGATTATCATTTATTTAATTCCATGTTATTCACACATTATTTATATTTTACTGTTTTCATACCATTACATATAATTTAATCTCACCACATTATTATGTTTCATTTCAATAGGATATATGGAAGTGTTTTATTATTAATATGTAGTCATATGATATGGGGTAAAATGATTTTCTTGAAAAAAATACTATAGTTATTTTAATTTTTCATATGTAAAGGTGAAATTAAAGTATATATCTAGTTAAATAAGACTACTAAAATATCCGGTCATTTGAATTTTTTTTGTATCTATTGCCAATTTAATAAGGTAACCACATACTTTGGGGTACTAGGATCAAGGTAATTATATATATACTACCCATTGTTCAATATTACATCAGGAATACATCATAATTCATGGTATTTTAAGTTTCAATTTTAATTATTTCATCTAAAAAGGATTTGACTTGAAAGCTACCAAGTGGTAAGAAATTTCATTACTAAATTTCTTTTAATTGGGTTACATTACTTTTACATTATATTTGATATTATAATATTATGTGTGTAATTTATTTTGATACATTATATTTTATTTCCAATTTTTATGTGGATTTACATTTGATACACACACAAAATTAATTGAGTATTAATAACTTAAATTGTATGATCATATAAGAGATTATGTCTCAATTTATATTCCTTTAAGACATATTTTTCATTATACACCTATTAACTTTTATATAGTTCCTATAATTCCCATTTAATTTATTTAGCATGAATTTATTTTTATTCATGATGATAATGTTTCAATTCATGTATAATTTTTCAAGGGGTTATAAATTAGAAGTTACCAAAGTGGTAAGAATTTAGATAAAAATATCAGTTTCTTTTAGAATTGTATTTTTTTATGAATTAATCTGGTCATTTATCCTTTTCATACTCCAATAAATTTATTTTCCATTGGAGATTTAAGGATTTTCAAGATTTTCTTCCAACCTTTACTCAATTTCATATTTGAATCAAGTAAATAATAGTTTAAAAGAAAGACTAATTTTACTTCTTTTGTAATAAGATATATTTTTCTACGAAGTCCATTTTTTCAATTTTTTACAAGAATCCTTTATTAACTCAAATTATATATTAATGGAATTTTATGTTATCGTTGAAATTTTAAAAAGAATGTAAAAGGAATATTTATACTAATTTATGATATGGAATTCAACTAATTTTTTTTATAAAAATTATATAGGAATGTTTTTAATTAATACCGTGATAATATAATTCCCCGCCACTATAACCATTTTACGAAATTTTTATTCTTCTATAAATTTCAATGGGTTTGCAAAGAAAGATATATTATGAAAGATTATTTTTATAAATCACTTAAATTCCCTTTATTCCTCCAAATTACATTATTTAATTGAAAAAATCAATATTCCCAATGAGTTGATGATCACTTATAATATATTTATTAATTTTGTTCTTGTTAACATTATATTGAGGAAATAAATTTATTTTGATCATTTTTTATTAGTTATTACATTTATATTAATTATATATATTTTTTGTATCATGGATAAGATTATTTCCTAACACTTATACCATTTTTACATATGATGTTTAGATTGATTGTTATTTGACTACGTGTAGAAATATTGATAAATCAAAATTCTTTACAAAATACTGATTTTTTTTGATAATGAATATTTTTAATGAATTAAATAAACTATTCAATATATAAGGAATGATTTGGATAGGTAGTGACAGGTGGGGTATATAATTACATATCCCCATGATGCATCAATATATCTCATGAGACAATTTTTTTTCCAATTTAAACGGTATTTTACCGATAGTTTTGAACTATCTTAGTGAAAGGTCTTTTAAGTATAGATATTATGATGTATGATATAATGATGTCTAATATTATGTATTTCTATCATTTATAATTTAGTTATTATTATAAATGAGATTACTTGATTGATATTTCACATGGGTGTATTTTTTGATCATGTTATTGACTAAATGGAATTCATTTTTAGTTATTTACATTTCTATATTAATTATGACATATTTAATTATCATGGTAATGTTATTGATTAAATGGAATGAGTTTTTAGTTACTTAACATTCCATATTGATTATTCCTTATTTATTCATGATATCTTCTGATGTATGTAACCCTTACTGAGCATCTGAGATCACCCTTATTTTGTTTCATTTCCCCAAGATGTGAATAAATAATATTTAAATGAGCTCAAGGATGAAATTATTTTACATTCACTCTTTTCTATTTCATATTTTGAAATATAATGTGATATTCAAAAATATATCTAGTCTACCACGACTACTAAATTTTTCGGTCCTTCCAGATGTGATCACTTTTATCTTATGGAAATATAGTAATGTAACCACTATCTCTAGGATACAATGGTTGGTGTCTTTAAAATAAACCCATAAAAAATATGAATAAAACCGTATAACATACAACAATAAAAGTATACACCAAAAATAAATCAATAACCATGAAACATGTTCTATCTCTAGAAAAATGTAACTACTTAAAAAGTACAATTTTTAAAACATGGAAAACAATAAAAAATTAATTACTAAAACATAAAAATAATTTCAAAATAATTTCTAAAATTACTAAAAATCATAATTTTTTTATATTTTAAGAAAAAAATTAGGTTATAAATTATTTATTACCTTAATAACTGAAAATAAAATATAAAAAACATAAAATATTAAAAAAAAAAAATAATAATTTTAATTATCAACTCTAATATAAATAATATTATTAAATGAAATATACATCATATGAGTTAAAAATAAAAAATAAAATAAAATAAAATAAAAATGAAACTTAAAATATTTATATTATCATTATGCTTACTTATTCCAAGAAGAACACCCATTATAGAATATAAACCATCTAAATCATTATTATTTCATGACTGTAATTTTATGTATCTGTTAGTTTATTAATATTCAATTCAATTAGAATACACCATCACCAAGGTTTAGTCACATCACTCTTCAATTTAATAAAAATTTAACACAAATATTTTGACTTTCCTTCTTCCATTCATCCAGTGTATCATACTACAACCTAAGAAAGATATTATAATATGAAATACTTGATTTAAATTAAACAAAAAATAAGTCTCTATTAATATAGACCTATGGATTTGGTAATATGGAAAAAGAAAAAGAAAATAAAATAGAATAAAAAGGGAAACATTGAACATAATTATTGATTCAAATAACAAAAAATGGGTAAAATAAATAAGGAAAAAAATAATGACAAAATTAAAGGAATAATAAAAAGGTAGAATCCAATAAATATTAATACTATGTATATTTTGTATGGTTCAGAATATATTTTAAAATAAAACAATTTTTGGTATTTATTTTGAATTTTTTTTACTATTCTTAAGTTTATTACTTATTATTTCGGGGTTTGTATTATTTTTCAATAAAAAATTATATTTATTATATAATTTTTAGTGATAAATTCAATTTTTATGCAATAATTACAACTATAAAAGTTTATATAATGTCATTAAGAATGTTGTATTTAATATAAATATAGTAAAAATTAAAAAACAATGTCATAATAAATGAAAAAATGAATAAAATTTATAATTAGTTGATTCTAAACCCCACACCAAATTTATTTTTAATTTTCCAAAAAAACAATAAATCTAAAACACAATAACTTTGAATCCTCTCTTCAATTAATGTAAAAAAAATTAAAAATTAAGTGAAAGTTGGATAACGATTATATTGTGATAAAACATTCTTGTGAAGTAGAAAAAATAATATTTATGGTTTACAAGGTCTTATAAATGGTAGAAATATTTTTAGAAGGGTTTTTATGTATATAAATTTAAATAGTCTATTAATAATTAGGGTCTCTATCATTTAGATGCAATAAGTTAATGAAATTATAATAAATAATCTAGGAACATTATAGAAAAACACCCAAATAAAGACAATCACACTTCTTAAAAATATAATCAAGTGAGATCATTTATAACATGATGGAATAATTCTTATATATAAGGGAATAAAATTAAATATTATATAACCTTTATATTTTAAAAAAATTCAATTTATATTTAACATATTTCCTAAACAATAATATCACATTGAAGGTTTAAAATTTTAAAAGATTAAATTTGGTTTCAAAAAGGGAATTTAGCATACAAGGTTATATTAAAATTTAATTTAAAATGTAGTTATTAAAATTAATATATATATATATATATTATAAATAAACTTAAATAAAATTAATTTATATACCACATCAAAAGAGAATAGATTTTTTATATAATATTAATGTAAAAATATAATAGTTATCCAAAAAAATGTCTCTTCACAAAAAAAACACAAATAATATTTTCTCGCAGGCATTGGTTTAGCATATATGATGACTCAAAAAAATCACATAAGGTATGTTTTATCTATATAAGATATAAAATATTAGATAAATAATATAAATCTAATTACATGTATAGAAAACTAAACACAAATAATGTGAACATGAAAAACGTAACACTAAAAATTCATTTAAGATCTTCCAAAATGTGGTAGTTTTTAAATTTAAATTAATATATATTTGTATAACATATTAATAAGATAAATGTTTAGTCTTGAAATATTAATATTGAACATGTGATTCATTTAGTTTTCATATATGAACTCATTAATAAATTTAAAAATAAAGATTTGAAAAATATAAAAATAATGTGTAAGTGAAAGAATAAAAATTAAAAATAAATAAATTTCAAGAAACATTTATAACTTAAGTTTCAATTATAAAACTGTTAGATCTTTCTCTCAGGATATGAGATATTCTTATTTTGAAATAAATTTACACAATTAGTATATATATAAATAAATATAAATCTTATATTAATACAAAAATATTAAAATTCAATAATTTTATATAATCTCAATATTGGAATTAAAAAATTATTTATATAAAAAAATTCTTAATTTTTTTTGATGAATATAAATTTTTTTATCTCAAATGTTTCATTTTTTAATATTTTATAGGTTTCAAATGGAATTAAAAACATATAATTTAAAATAACATTTTCAAAAAATAATTTTATTTTCATTTTATTTTTTAAGTCATTGAGAACATATTTTTTTCTTCATTTTTATTATAAAAATAAATATATAGAACATTTATGTAAAAAAAATCAACCAAAACATTTATGAAAAAATAGAAAAAACCACAAAACATATGAGTACAAAAAAAATTCATCAAACTTTTAGGTATAGTTACACTTTCATATAGTGAAAAAATTTATAAATACACAAACATACTCAAAACCAAAATTTAGTGCATACGAAATATCTATATTTTTTTAAATTTAATTATTTTTTAATTTTTTTTATTCACAACTAAAAAACCAATACATTGAAGAAGGAGGAAAAGAAAATATAAAAATTACACATAAAAATATATACAAATACATGATAGATTATAGAATTATATAATAGATATATATAAGGCATGAAACATATGATACATATAAATAGAACATATAAAGATATAAAAATCAAGCACAAAAGATAGAACACATATATTAAAAAACACATAAAATACACTTGGTGTTGAATTTTTTTAACTTTATTTGAGATTTATTTACTTAAGATATATTTTTATCAAAAATATATAGTTATGTTTGTGGAAATCCATTTTGAAAGAAATTTTTTTATAGGGATTATAATCATTCAATAGTAAAGAGTTCGAGTCTTCTCGAGGCAAAAAGAAATTCATGCTTTCTTGAAGTTTGTGATAAATGTGCTGGGTAAGAGGAAACATTAATGTTGAATCATAATTATCATTCAAATGAATCCTCTTCTCTTTATTGGTTATGTGAATATAAAAGGTTCAAATTACCTCTATTTCTGTGAGGAGGTCAAGATAATATTTGAAAGTAACAAGAGTTATATGTCCTTATGGAATTATTAAGGAATCAGAGTTGGGTTGATGAAACCCTAAGAAATATAGTAGAGCTACACATGTTGATATATTTGTAACAGCCCAAGATTTTATAAAAAAATATTCTTTTTAATTTTATTAATGTCTTGTGTTGTACGCTACACCAAAAGGAGCTTGCACAACACACATCCTTGACTTTTCTTGCATTACACGCAATCGCGACCTTCCTCGATAGCGTGTGTAGTACGCAATACCGAGTTTCACTAAACAACGATATGCTATAAAAATATTATTAAAACTAGCCGTTATGAATAGTAATAACCACTTTTTGAAATCCAGTAAATCTTATTTTTCAAAATGAACTTTATTTTTGGATTCGGAGTATCGAATTTAGCCTCAGGTGAAATTTTGGTACTTTTCGGATAACTTTCATATTCTGATGAATAGTGAAAATTACTAAATTATAATTAAAAACAACTTTTTTAATCGAAATAATTAATAGTGATAAATCATTAATTTGAGTGGTTTTAAAGTATATTTAGAATATATTTTTACAATTTAATACAATGTTGGTCATTGGATGTAATTTCACATTTAAACTAGACATAAACAAGTGTCAATCTTTTGATAGATATTGTTTCTTAAAAAACACGCTATTTGTTTTAACAGCGGGATTTAATTATAAAATTAATTAATGCAACTTTTATGTTATGAATTTGGTAAAATAGACTTCATTTTTGAATTCGGAATATGAAATATAGCTTGGGATGAAATTTTGGCATTGTTCTGAAAAACATCAATTTTTGATGAATAGTGAAACTACTAAGTGGTAGGTTAAAAACTGAATTTTGCATAAAACTTAATTTTACCGCTTCTGTGAATGGAATTTCGAAAATCCGAGAGACACGGTTAATATCAAGGACTAAAATGTGGTTCAATGAGATGAAAATAATTTTTTGGTGAATAGTAACTTTTTACTTTTTTTACCACGGTTAATAGTAAATAGGGTAACTAAAGGTAAATATGATATTAATATTACCCTAACACATGTCCTAATTCTATTGGACAAGTGTAATTCGACCAAAAACAACCTTAGGAATAAAATATGACCATTTAGGCCCACTTGGATTAGATTAGGACATTTATTATTAATTTATTTAAAGAAGGGTTAAAATAGTTAAAATCAATGTTTAATAAGTAAATAATTTTTAATATGGGGTTATACATAAGATATATTCGATTGTAAATATTCCTTAGAAAGCTAAAAAGATTTCCTACATGATGGTATTTTATTTGTAATTTTTAGACATCAAATAATTTAATTTATTTATGACACAAAGATGATGCAGTAATTATCTTATTAATGAAATATTCACATAATTGATAATATAAATACCAACATAAATGTAATTTAAGACTTTTTATGAATTCCACTAATTTTCTAGGTTACTATGATATATTAGTGTGGATTTAATCAACTTGGTTCGAACATATAATTCTGATATGACTTTCACAAAAATCATATATCAAATAGTGTCAAAATTGACACAAAATAGTTGTTAAATCAAATATTATTTTATTAATTGTTATTTTATTCCTAAAAATCTAAGGTTCGGCCAAATGACTTAGATAAGGATATAGATATTAATAATAAACAATTTGGGGTTCGTTTGGCATGTTATAGTAAGTGTATTAACCATATAGTGAAAGAAAACAAAAAGACACGGTAAAAGTTAAATTAATTAACTTAGAGTTAAATCTAATTGATAAGGTTAAAATAATACCCTAAACTTGTCTAAATCCTATTGGTTGATAGTATTTCGACCCATCCCCACTTTAGCTTCGAAATAATACCCTTTGGAACCATTATAAACCGATTTTGACTTTAATATAAAATAATATTTTGAGGTATTCCTAAGGTGCCCCTCTCCTCCCCTATAAAAGGACACCTCCTCCCCCTCCTCCTCACACCAATTTGAGCACTCAAGCTCGGCCAACCCCTGCCAAAATCTCTTCTCCTCTTCCATAGCAACATCATAGAGGTTCTGGTCTTACTCAAAGACCAATTTTAGTTCCCTAAGAGGAGGTCTCAAAGAGGCACTTCAAAGAAGAGGTAATTACCGTTACCAATTCTTTCATCTTTATTTCTTCTTCCACTTCTTCTTCTTAGGTTGTTTCATTATGAAGTAATAACATCAGTATCACTCATATACTGATATGTTATTATAAGTATGAAACAACCCTATTTCACCATCTATCCATCCTACGGAAAAAGAAATCACCGCGCGTGCGTATGTACGGAATACCGTCTCCACGCCGTGGTGTAATCTATTTTCCACCACCACCTTACATGGATGGGTATAATGGTGTAAAGAATAACTATACATAGTTATTACAACATCATATTGATTCTGATATATTGTATAATCCACTCTAATTCAATTCAATATTTATAGAAATGATATCATCGCTCGTGCGTACGTACGGACTACCGTCTCCACGACGCGATGAGATTCATTCTCCATGTTAACCATTTAAGAATGATTATAAAGTATATATAAGAAATAATAATGAAATATATGACATTATAAAGCTACTGGATTTATGTATATATATATATGTATGTCATCTACTTACTTCCATTTCAAGACAATAAGGAAAGTAAAACAGCGTTCATGCGTACGTACGGACTACCGTCTCCATGAACGGTGTTTTTCATTTTATTTATCTATCTATTATATATATATATATACTGAATATATATGATATATAAATCATATTTTATATTCTGGAAGTAAGTAAATCATGATATAAGTAATAATGATGTCAAGAACAACAAGTCAAAACACCTACGATAAATGAAACGATTTTACCCAAAACGCTTCTTTAACATGGAATTTACAAAAGAACGGGTAATATAATGTCATAAGTGAACCATATATGATATCATAACAATGAATATGATTCTGTAATAAGTCAATAACATGATTTAAATCATTATACAGGAGGTTCGGACACTTACAAAGCAAGTCGGACCTAAGGTAAGGGAAATATCACAATCTCATTTTTATCCGAGATTGTTTATTCGTAAGTATTTACCGGGGTTTATTTTATCATCAACATCCATGTTTCCTCAATATGTAATATTATTTCCATCCAAATACAATGGTTTAAATCCAATTTTACCCTTTGGTTAGTTTTTAGTAAAAGATATGAAAGGAATCTTTTGTCGTTTATCGTACGAGGTACATTTTGACTTTTTCGACAAAAGTACAAAGAATGTTTTTTTAACTTATACGGCACGAATGGATTTCTACTGTTTTATAAAGCCTTATTTTCATGAAGCTTCCTCTAAAATATTTCATGACTATTTTCAATAAAATCTATTTCTTTTAAAATTGCATGATGTTTTGTGAAAAGAAATTGATTTTGAAGAAGAAAGGATATTTTCCTCAATAATTCAATTCAAGTGTTTTATCAAAATTATTTTCCATCTAAGATAATAAAGGGTTCTGTTTCTATCCATTTTTTTACATTGATTTGACTATGTAGTGATGGAATTATGTTTATGAATTCCTTTATCTTATATGAATGGTTTTATGATGTCATGTTGTTTAAGAATCCCATTTTTATTACATGGGTTATGCAATGATGTATGATTTATGATTTTGTGGCACACATAAGAATGGTATCATTATGAGATGGGTGGGACCTATATCTCCCTCCAATGCATTGGGTAAAGATTTTATATCTCATGAGATAGACATGGCTGGAATGGTAGGTTATACCGGTTCAGTGAAACAGGACTGAAACGAGGATTACTCGATTCAGAAAGGGACTTTGTCCACTAAGATAGTCTTGGCAATGAGTCTTGACTAACAAGAAATGATTCTCTATGATTATGTGTGTATGCCACAAAGTTTCATCTTTTAAGTTATGATTATTGGGATTACATTTCACTTCTATGATTTATCCCATGTTATGAAATTATGATCTCTTTTACAGGTTAAGATTTCCAAAAGCTATGTTCTTATGTATATGATGTGATTGATATTTCTTTTGTTTACCCTTACTGAGCATTTGAGATCACCCTTTTATGTTTTCTTTTCCCCAGGATATAAAGAAAGGTTTTAGGTAAAAAAAAAAGGGATGACCTTTATGGGAGATATTGAAGAACTTTCACCACGATTAGAAGATTACGTTCCGAGTTTCCAAAGACACTAAACTATTACGATCCTTTAGTGTGTGTTTTTGTTATGTATTAAGTATTCCGCAAATGTAATGTAATGTCCATGTACGTCAAGATACGGGTCTCTATAGTTGGTATCAGAGGCAAAGGAGGTAGGAATGTATCCGATCCTTGGGAACTCTCACATGTGAGCATTGGACGAAGCATGGCTCTCCGCCCAAGGGCTTCATGAGGAAATGGATGCCACTGGGGATGGTGGTGTGTCCCGCCCAGGGGGTGTAGCCGCCCATGGAGTGCCCTGATAGGTATCAATTATAGTCCACTGGAAGTAATTCCAGACCGTTATAGTTGGTATCAGAGGAAAGGTTTAGTCAACCTTTGGAAACTAGGATGCGAAACGTTAGTGAGATCCCTAGAGATATTTCTAAGGTATGTCTAGAGATGCCCCTAAGGATAAGTATACGTATAGGATATAGTCCTCGAACTATGGTAACGATATTAGATTAAACCAAAGATGATAGATATTTAAGTTACTCCTCCTTTATTATGATTTTTGCATCTAACACTATTCTGTTTGGGTTTTAGAAAATGGCTGGAAACAAGATGATTCACGATAATGGAGGATATGATGGGCAATGGAATGATATTATTCATGATCAACCAAATGAAATGGGATTTGGATGTCCAAACATCATTATTATGCCGAATCAGCAATCTCACAATATGATCAATAAAGTAAAATTTGGTAAGTTTCCTGACTCGGCTAATAAGAGAAAGATGGAGTTTCATGATGATCATAGAGGAAAGAAAGTTCAATTTCCCCTATGTAAATCATGTGGGAAGAGGCATCAAGGAGAATGTTTCAAGGGAACTGGAAGATGCTTTGGGTGTGGAAAAGAAGGACACAAAGCAAGTAAGTGCAAAGGAAAAGGTTCGGTTAACACCATGGAAGAGGATAATGGTATTGCTACGACATCAAAAATGGTTAAGTGTTTTAAATGTGGAATGTATGGGCATTATGTAAACAAATGCCCTAAGGGAAAGACTCATGAAGAGAATCAGTATGGTCATATGGGTAGTATTTATGTGGATGATGATGAAGAGACTACAAATGATATGTGAGATGAAAGAATTTTTGAAGCTCGGTCAATGGTTTGAGAATGTAGTGGAATGATTACATGTTTATCATGTGTAATTTTGGAATAAAGAGACATCTATGGATTGTTACACTGTTGTCTTTCCTTGTGTTTTGAAAGTGTATGATTAATGTTACTAGTATCCATGAAAGGTTATTCAGATATTTTTGGAATTTAGATGATATGCGCATAATAAAGGGATAAGGAGAAAATTAAATGTTTGATAGTATTCATGAGCTCATGATTGATATAAGGACTAAGTGATATCATGGTTTGAGTATATAGAATTTTGAGGATTTTGGTATGTGGAAAGTGTTAACTTTTAACTGCACTCATGTTTTCACTAAGGTATTCAAGAGAATACACGATTAAGGACTTTGAATGTTTGGAATGTGACCAACAAGACATATCTTATGATATGTGGGGATCAACGACAGTATTAAATCTCTGGTAATCGATGTCACTATATTATGAGAGTGGACTGCAGTATTATGTATAAGCCTAAAGATTAAACTGGATTATGTTGGACATAAGTTAGTATTGTTTAAGGATATAAGATTTTCGATATTATTGATGGGATGTTATAGTAACGTAGTTTTAGAAAAAGGGACAACCTGCAGGACGGGCGACAGCCCATCGCTTCGGACAAGGCTGTGGGAATCGAACCCACAACCGAAGTGCGACTGGCCTTTATCGCCTACCACTGGCCTACAGGAAGTCCCTGTTTAGTAGAAACTAGTTTTATTATATTAAGCAGTATGATATATGAAGTATAAGTCCATTTTAGGAACCATATGTGATTAATCTCACTATAGATCGACTTATGTATATAATTTTTGCTAACCTTTTGTTTGAGACAGATGGAATGACCCGTCATTCTATCACATGATCTGCTAACACTTCACGAATAACAAATTCAACTTCATTTATTTAAGATATGAAGTGGAAATTTTTAAAGGCACGAACAATAGTGAGATTGTACCAAAATAAAGTAAGTATTTATTCTAATTCAAATTTTCAACTTTAGGGAAATGATCTTGAAAACCAAAAATGTTGTCCTAGTGATATTATACCTGATGAATCAGATGGTACCTTATATCATCACAAATCTATGGATTTGTGATTACTGGCTTTTCCATAGCCATGTTCTCTACCACTCTCCATCAGAACATGATGGTTAGATTTCTCTTCCATATCCATATTTTCACCTATGTGGAAACCCAGTGATTAGTTTATTTGGGTAATCGTTACATTTCATACTTTAGTTTTTAAAGCCAAGTTTTGGTATTCCCTTTTACGATGTGGTTTTCTATTAAAGAAACTTTCAAATAGTAAACCATTTATAACCCCGACGAATTTCGAGGGCGAAATTCATTTTAAGGGGGGTAGAATGTAACAGCCCAAGATTTTATAAAAAAATATTCTTTTTAATTTTATTAATGTCTTGTGTTGTACGCTACACCAAAAGGAGCTTGCACAACACACATCCTTGACTTTTCTTGCATTACACGCAATCGCGACCTTCCTCGATAGCGTGTGTAGTACGCAATACCGAGTTTCACTAAACAACGATATGCTATAAAAATATTATTAAAACTAGCCGTTATGAATAGTAATAACCACTTTTTGAAATCCAGTAAATCTTATTTTTCAAAATGAACTTTATTTTTGGATTCGGAGTATCGAATTTAGCCTAAGGTGAAATTTTGGTACTTTTCGGATAACTTTCATATTCTGATGAATAGTGAAAATTACTAAATTATAATTAAAAACAACTTTTTTAATCGAAATAATTAATAGTGATAAATCATTAATTTGAGTGGTTTTAAAGTATATTTAGAATATATTTTTACAATTTAATACAATGTTGGTCATTGGATGTAATTTCACATTTAAACTAGACATAAACAAGTGTCAATCTTTTGATAGATATTGTTTCTTAAAAAACACGCTATTTGTTTTAACAGCGGGATTTAATTATAAAATTAATTAATGCAACTTTTATGTTATGAATTTGGTAAAATAGACTTCATTTTTGAATTCGGAATATGAAATATAGCTTGGGATGAAATTTTGGCATTGTTCTGAAAAACATCAATTTTTGATGAATAGTGAAACTACTAAGTGGTAGGTTAAAAACTGAATTTTGCATAAAACTTAATTTTACCGCTTCTGTGAATGGAATTTCGAAAATCCGAGAGACACGGTTAATATCAAGGACTAAAATGTGGTTCAATGAGATGAAAATAATTTTTTGGTGAATAGTAACTTTTTACTTTTTTTACCACGGTTAATAGTAAATAGGGTAACTAAGGGTAAATATGATATTAATATTACCCTAACACATGTCCTAATTCTATTGGACAAGTGTAATTCGACCAAAAACAACCTTAGGAATAAAATATGACCATTTAGGCCCACTTGGATTAGATTAGGACATTTATTATTAATTTATTTAAAGAAGGGTTAAAATAGTTAAAATCAATGTTTAATAAGTAAATCATTTTTAATATGGGGTTATACATAAGATAAATTCGATTGTAAATATTCCTTAGAAAGCTAAAAAGATTTCCTACATGATGGTATTTTATTTGTAATTTTTAGACATCAAATAATTTAATTTATTTATGACACAAAGATGATGCAGTAATTATCTTATTAATGAAATATTCACATAATTGATAATATAAATACCAACATAAATGTAATTTAAGAGTTTTTATGAATTCCACTAATTTTCTAGGTTACTATGATATATTAGTGTTGATTTAATCAACTTGGTTCGAACATATAATTCTGATATGACTTTCACAAAAATCATATATCAAATAGTGTCAAAATTGACACAAAATAGTTGTTAAATCAAATATTATATTATTAATTGTTATTTTATTCCTAAAAATCTAAGGTTCGGCCAAATGACTTAGATAAGGATATAGATATTAATAATAAACAATTTGGGGTTCGTTTGGCATGTTATAGTAAGTGTATTAACCATATAGTGAAAGAAAACAAAAAGACACGGTAAAAGTTAAATTAATTAACTTAGAGTTAAATCTAATTGATAAGGTTAAAATAATACCCTAAACTTGTCTAAATCCTATTGGTTGATAGTATTTCGACCCATCCCCACTTTATCTTCGAAATAAGACCCTTTGGAACCATTATAAACCGATTTTGACTTTAATATAAAATAATATTTTGAGGTATTCCTAAGGTGCCCCTCTCCTCCCCTATAAAAGGACACCTCCTCCCCCTCCTCCTCACACCAATTTGAGCACTCAAGCTCGGCCAACCCCTGCCAAAATCTCTTCTCCACTTCCATAGCAACATCATAGAGGTTTTGGTCTTACTCAAAGACCAATTTTAGTTCCCTAAGAGGAGGTCTCAAAGAGGCACTTCAAAGAAGAGGTAATTACCGTTACCAATTCTTTCATCTTTATTTCTTCTTCCACTTCTTCTTCTTAGGTTGTTTCATTATGAAGTAATAACATCAGTATCACTCATATACTGATATGTTATTATAAGTATGAAACAACCCTATTTTACCATCTATCCATCCTACGGAAAAAGAAATCACCGCGCGTGCGTATGTACGGAATACCGTCTCCACGCGGTGGTGTAATCTATTTTCCACCACCACCTTACATGGATGGGTATAATGGTGTAAAGAATAACTATACATAGTTATTACAACATCATATTGATTCTGATATATTGTATAATCCACTCTAATTCAATTCAATATTTATAGAAATGATATCATCGCTCGTGCGTACGTACGGACTACCGTCTCCACGACGCGATGAGATTCATTCTCCATGTTAACCATTTAAGAATGATTATAAAGTATATATAAGAAATAATAATGAAATATATGACATTATAAAGCTACTGGATTTATGTATATATATATATGTATGTCATCTACTTACTTCCATTTCAAGACAATAAGGAAAGTAAAACAGCGTTCATTCGTACGTACGGACTACCGTCTCCATGAACGGTGTTTTTCATTTTATTTATCTATCTATTATATATATATATATACTGAATATATATGATATATAAATCATATTTTATATTCTGGAAGTAAGTAAATCATGATATAAGTAATAATGATGTCAAGAACAACAAGTCAAAACACCTACGATAAATGAAACGATTTTACCCAAAACGCTTCTTTAACATGGAATTTACAAAAGAACGGGTAATATAATGTCATAAGTGAACCATATATGATATCATAACAATGAATATGATTCTGTAATAAGTCAATAACATGATTTAAATCATTATACAGGAGGTTCGGACACTTACAAAGCAAGTCGGACCTAAGGTAAGGGAAATATCACAATCTCATTTTTATCCGAGATTGTTTATTCGTAAGTATTTACCGGGGTTTATTTTATCATCCACATCCATGTTTCCTCAATATGTAATATTATTTCCATCAAAATACAATGGTTTAAATCCAATTTTACCCTTTGGTTAGTTTTTAGTAAAAGATATGAAAGGAATCTTTTGTCGTTTATCGTACGAGGTACATTTTGACTTTTTCGACAAAAGTACAAAGAATGTTTTTTTAACTTATACGGCACGAATGGATTTCTACTGTTTTATAAAGCCTTATTTTCATGAAGCTTCCTCTAAAATATTTCATGACTATTTTCAATAAAATCTATTTCTTTTAAAATTGCATGATGTTTTGTGAAAAGAAATTGATTTTGAAGAAGAAAGGATATTTTCCTCAAGAATTCAATTCAAGTGTTTTATCAAAATTATTTTCCATCTAAGATAATAAAGGGTTCTGTTTCTATCCATTTTTTTACATTGATTTGACTATGTAGTGATGGAATTATGTTTATGAATTCCTTTATCTTATATGAATGGTTTTATGATGTCATGTTGTTTAAGAATCCCATTTTTATTACATGGGTTATGCAATGATGTATGATTTATGATTTTGTGGCACACATAAGAATGGTATCATTATGAGATGGGTGGGACCTATATCTCCCTCCAATGCATTGGGTAATGATTTTATATCTCATGAGATAGACATGGCTGGAATGGTAGGTTATACCGGTTCAGTGAAACAGGACTGAAACGAGGATTACTCGATTCAGAAAGGGACTTTGTCCACTAAGATAGTCTTGGCAATGAGTCTTGACTAACAAGAAATGATTCTCTATGATTATGTGTGTATGCCACAAAGTTTCATCTTTTAAGTTATGATTATTGGGATTACATTTCACTTCTATGATTTATCCCATGTTATGAAATTATGATCTCTTTTGCAGGTTAAGATTTCCAAAAGCTATGTTCTTATGTATATGATGTGATTGATATTTCTTTTGTTTACCCTTACTGAGCATTTGAGCTCACCCTTTTATGTTTTCTTTTCCCCAGGATATAAAGAAAGGTTTTAGGTAAAAAAAAGGGATGACTTTTATGGGAGATATTGAAGAACTTTCACCACGATTAGAAGATTACGTTCCGAGTTTCCAAAGACACTAAACTATTACGATCCTTTAGTGTGTGTTTTTGTTATGTATTAAGTATTCCGCAAATGTAATGTAATGTCCATGTACGTCAAGATACGGGTCTCTACAATATTATTATTGGTATTAGTTTAATCATTATTCATAATTTAATTCAAATAACTCCCTTATCAATGACTATGAATTTTGAAATAGATGAATTTCCATGGGAATTCTATATTATCTTACATGTGAATTCCATATTTAGGAATTTCAAATGACATGTTGCTCCAAAACCCTAACAAACCAAATTATCCTTTTTATTAATTATTTTGTTCAAGAAAATGCATCATATTCCTTTTCATTCATATCCTCTTAAAGGGAACTACAATTTAAAAACCCATAGTAATCGATGAAAATAGAACAACTAAATCCAAGAAGTAACAATTATTTTATTGGTCTACATATTTAATTTTAAAAAAAATGAGACCAATGTATTTGTTAACACAAACAATGGAATGATTCAGCACAACTTTTGGAGACTGACATAAAATCAAAATCAAGAAACACTAGGAAATTAAAAATAGGTTATTAATTTTCTAGAGTGTTATACTTCAATCTAATCCCTTATGAAGTTGAAATCAAAATTAAAGAACTATTTAGGTTGTAATTTGATATAGGTTTTAAAAAATTAATCCAACTATGGTCCATATTATAGGGGGAACAAACCACAATTTTAATAATGATAAAAAATAAATTTTAAAAAATAAAAACACATACTATTAAAAAATATTAAATATTTACCACATTATAACTATTAAATAAATTTTGATATAAATATAAATATATTTATTAGAATTTAATTGAGGATAGATGTTTTTTTGTATTTTCCATCAACAATGGGTGATTATTGGTGATGGAGTTATTTACACTAATGTTAAGACATAAAAAAAGTTTTCATGGAGATTTTATAGTTTAAAAAGTAATAAAAAACTAAAAAAATATGTTTAAATTTGATATTATTGAATAATAGGTGAATTTGATTTGAAACATGAGTTTGACTTTAACTTTTTCAAGAATATTTAATATTGATGATAATGAAGTTATCCAAAAGGGATGTTATGGAATTTATAGATATATATGTTCATAAGACATTTTTAATGTGTTGATATATATTGTAGAGTTCCCAAAAAACGGAAAAAGAAATAGATTTTCCTGAATATATAATGTTTTATGGGAATAAGAAGAATGAGATAAAGGAAAAACAACACCCTTTATACATATGGTTTTTTGTTAACATGTAATATTTACCAAAATGTAAAATGAAGTGTTTAAAAAATCTCACTATTATATGTAAGATTTTTAAGGATATTCATAGTTATATGAATGGGTTTTTACTTATGGAGAAATGGAATAATTACCAGAGATTTATAGTTATAAAAAAATAATGATTCTATGGAAAGAGATTGAAAATTATAAAATCCCTGGGGGTATGCATATAAATAGGAAATTATGATAATATTTAAGATTCATTTTCATGATATAGGGATATACATAATATTAGACTCTATAGTAGAGAGATATACATAAAGATCAAGTACTTTATCATTTTTAGCAAAGACTATATACCAAGGAAATAAATAAGTGTCATTTACATGATACGAGTTGATATATAATGGTTATTATCAATCATAAAATATGATTTATAATTATTACAACAATGGTTTACAATATAGAATATATTACAAGGAATGATTGATAGTGTTTCTTTCCAAAAATTTATTCACATAGTGGGAATATTGTTCTCACTGTGAAGAAGTATAGAGAGATTTCAATGGTTTTTTCCATTTAATAGTGTTCATGTCATGACACTATAATATGTGTGAAGTTCGAGAAGAGTTGGATATATCACACTATTATCTATAGCATTTAACTGTATCTTATTATAATAATTATGTATATATGTTTTTTGTCAGATTATCATGACATGACAAAGAAAATAATACTATTATTTCTATGGATATTTTATAATCAAATATAGAAAATATCTGACATGGTTATCTTGAGATTGTAATAATAGTAAAAGAAATAATTCTTGGGAAGTTAACTCAAACCTGTTGGATTAATTTTTTCATATATTCACATGAGAATTATATAGGAAAATGTTTAGATATATCTTTATTAAATGGAAAGGGAAGGTTTTTGGGAATATTTCCCCACTATACTCAGGGTCGTTTGAAAATATTTAATGAGGTAAAGAAGGAAAAATTCTCTTCAAATAGATGAAAATAATTCTAAAAATATTAGATTATCGATAAATCTAGTTTTATCAACAATACTATTTAATACTATTTTAAATAGAGGATATGTCATAGAGAACATTTTTGATATATTTGATATTCTATGTGAGTAGGGCTGCTTAATATGCTTTATTAATATAAACAAGGTCCATCAATGTGAATTTATAGTGTAGGATAGAAAAGTAAAATATGGTATGAATTTTAAATGGAATTAAAATATTGGGGAAAAATGTATAGGAGCTTTCATAGATTGAATTCAAAATATGCGGCTTATCCTATGGGCGAAAAATAAATATTTTCTTTTATATTTTAATATTGATTAAATTTAATGTTAATTTTTTTAATAAAAGTAATACATATTCTTTCATCAATATATATATATATATATATTTATACATAAATTAAAAATTATTTTATATCTATAATGAGTTTAGTATTTAATATTCTATAATATTATGTGTGTTTTAACAACAATTTTTTTATTTCATCTCAATTACTAATGAAGGCTATCCTATCGACTGGTTCACTTAAAATATGGATTGAGTAAGAATAAATTTATTAGAGACCATAATAAATGTTAACCTAAATGTATTGTACATTTTTAGACCCTGTCCATGAATGCATGGATCATACCACCCTATTCTAGCCTATTATGCACCCCTATGAGATAGAGACTAATGAATAAAGAAGTGAAGAAAAATTTAAGAAGATATTGGCACTCCTTAGATAGAATTACAAGAAATAAATTGGGATTTCCATTATGACTAATACAATGATGAAATTTTGTTTATAGTTCTAATAAAAATTTGCAACATCACCATTTTGAGGTATGTAATTTTTATTTATGCTATTTTATGTATATAATGTGGTTTGGTAAACCTTAAGAGAGTTTGGATGGGTTTTACTAAAGGATTTGAGGCTTTTATAAGGGGTAATTATATGATTATGGTTAGTGAAAATCATGTAACACTTGTAGGAAATCATGCAAGTTGAGGAAGACGGAAGGGTGTTAGAACACAGTTAAGGAATATGATTTCCAAACTATGCAGCGTCCCCAGTTTAACCATGCATTATATAACAGTGGGATTTGGCATGTTTGGTGCATGTATTGTCTAATGATGGAGGCCAATCATGCGAGGCACCCTTTTGAGATAGTATCAGGTGCATGGTTAGCGCACAATTTATCTAACCGTGCAAGACATTAAAAATGGAATTTTAAATAGACCTGACATGTTTAGCCCTAAAAACCAAATTTGAGTCCCATTTTGTCCATAACTCAGGGATTTCTTCTCTCAATGGTTTGGTAACCTCTCCCCAACATTCTAAAAGTAATCTTAAGGGATTTCTTGGTGGTTTTATGTCATATCTTCCATGGAATGTTTCTCTTCTTGGTAGTTTCTTGGTTTTCTTTAGTTGTACTATTCTCTCTCTCCTAGTTTCGTCAATCTACTTTCGTTTCAGATAGATGTAGGGATATTTTTCCAATAATGGATATATTTGGACTTATTAATGTTAGGGGAACAAATATAATGTGGTTTTGTGGAGTTTTCCTCTGGATTTGGTGAGTATTTGTTCCATGGGTTGTTTTCACCAAAAACCCAAAAGGTTGATGACTTCACTCTCAAATCATCTTGTTAGAACTTGAAGGGTTTAGTTTTAAATTCACTTTTTTCTTTAAATTGACATTTTATGCTTGTGTGAAACCCCTTTGGTGTTGATTTATGGGTTTTGGAAGAAATATGATATTGTTGTTTCAATATGATTTGCTATTGGAATTTAACAATGTTGAATTTTAAAATCTGTTTCTTGGTTTGATTTTTTGGGAAAAGGTTATGAAAATGGTTTTAAAAAAATATGTTATTTTATGGAAATTCTATTCCAGACATGTGATTTGGCAATTTTTTTTAATCCAATGGTTTAGAATTAGTTAGAATGGGATGGTTAGCGGTCATGAAGTACCATAATCAATGAATTGGGATGTGGTCACGAAGAACCACAATGAAAAAGTGGATGAGGTTGGATACGATGTTCTACCATCAATGTTAACACCAAGATTGATCAGTTTCATTGTGTGTGTGATAAATTTTATGTTTTGGGTTTCATTAAATGAAATGGTTTAGACCAATATGTAATTGTAAATTAATTTTTTGGTTTCATTCCTTTTTTAATGTGTTGATTTGGGTGAAAAATGTTTGAGTAAGATCTTTTTTGTCTTATTTGAAATTGTTATACTATGTAAGGGTTTTATATAAATTGTTTTATATAAATGTGAAAACTTGAACTATCTTAGTGGTGTGAGTAGGGAATTCATTTGGGGAGAAAATACTAAGAATTATTACTCACCCCTACTTTGGAACTTGGGTTCTTTTTCATATGTTGTATTTTGGGACATTGTTAAAAGAAAATCATCTCATTTCTATGGTGGTACATCATGTTGCTTGGTCCATTGGGGAGTTAGAGTATGGATCTTGGAATGGATCTACAGAGTTATGTTATTATTTCCTGAGTTATTTTGTTTTATTCTACCTCTTGGTACTCTGATGTGATATTGGTATTGTTTTGTATCTTTTTCATTTTATATGACATTAAATTATAATACATTGTTGACATGAATCATGTAAATGATTGGTTTTTTTATTTTTAAAGGGAAAATATTCCCCCACCATTATTGAATCCCATGGAATTTTTTATGGCCTTTGGTGCCTTGGGGATGCTGCTTAAGTAAAATCAACATTTTTTCTCAACTCAATCCAATGAGGAAGGGAGAGATGTTACAAGTTGTATTAGTTTGTTCGATCCTTTGGCATTGGTTGTTGGTCTTTGAGTTGGCATTCATTCTTAGTATATTCCTTGTGTTGGGATGGTATAAAGGAGTAGGATTTTTGGAACATGAAATGTATAGCATAAAAATACATTGCTAACCTTTTTATACTAAACTTCATGTTACCATAGAGTTGGGTACATAAGTTTTTTAAAGACACTTCTAGGAATAAAAATCTCACTGTCAAGGGTTTATCCAAAAAGATGAGCATGTCATGGATTGTATAAATAACTTCCCCCTAGGATTTATTATCTCATTTAGAGTAATTATTTATGTTGTGATATGAAATTGTTATTTTTGAAAAATTTGGATTTTTTTTTTAAATTTATAATTTTGAAAAGAGAAGAGTTATGGTATTTTGAAAATGGATTGATTTTCAAAAACAAGGAGGAGTTTTCAAAGATTATTGAATATGGGAAATGTTTAAATTTTGAATGCATGGTTTGTTATAGTTTTAATGTGATTGAATTTAAAATTTTAAGCCTTTAATTTCTATGGTGAAACTTATGGTGAATGTTGTATTGATAGAAACATCACTGGGTAGGCATCATAGAGACCAACTAGAGAAAACTGTTGAAAATGTGGTTTCACCCAAGACCCAACTGAACCAATAGTAAGTTCAGATAATAGTTAAATTAGTTAACGCATTAGATAATGTGAATAAAATTTATGATATGAAGAATGTGGATCATTCATTTCATTTTTAGAAATATAATCCACCCACTTTTTAGGGTTATTCAGAACTAGAAAATGTGGAGGCGTGGATGAATAGGATAAATATAATCTTCAATTTACTATGAACACTTGAGGAGTTTAATGTTATATTAGAAATATATATGTTATAGTATCTGGTGCTTTAGTGATAGGAGTTAATGGTCCAATCTAAAGGGGACTATGTTATGGCATGGGATGACTTTGAGGAATTGTTTAATAAATAATTATTTCCTCACAAATTGAAAATTTAGTGAACAAAATATTTTTTAGATTGATACTAGAGAACAATTTGGAGAAATAATATACAGCTATGTTTATGATCTTAGTCTAGTTTCCACCCAAGGATGTGGCTAGTGTGTCCTTAAAGGCGTAAATTTTCGAAGCAGGCTCGAAGCTGGAAATCCATTCGAAGCTTTTGGTTCTCCATAAAACATATTATATAGAGATGGTAAATAGATATACAGTGGCTAAAAAAGATATATTTGGGGATACGTAGGGAGGAGGTATGTTTCTACCCACTAGAAATTGTGGGAACTTTAACATGAAGGGAAAGTAGAAGATGGACAGTTATTTCCAAATAGGAAGAATGGATTTGAATCAGTCGACTAGATCAGTGAATCTTCATATGAAGACTATGATTACATTGGGATGTTTTCAATGTGTCTCTCTAAGCCACATGAATAAAGAATGTTTCACACAACCTAGAGTATTTCATAATTGAAATCTGGTGGGGCATCTTCAATGATATTGTTACAATGCTCCAAGGTCAGTTATTTGTGAAAATTATCTAGGGTCATAGGCCTCTTATGAATCCATGGGATGAGGGAATAAACATTCCCATTGTCAGTAGAATAGTGTTAGACATGGTGATTTTAGGAAGACCATGACTCTTCAGCAGGGGGAATTTCAGAAGGGTAATAAAGAGAAAAGTGGGTCAAGTAAAGAGGTTTTCAAAGATGATCTGGTTTTGGTGGAAGATTAGTTGGGACCACCCATGGTAAGAGGTATGATTCTTTTGAATTCTACCTTTGTAAAAGAATTGTTTGGTACATATGTATATCATTAATTAATTAATTCTTGTATTGTAAAATTTTTGGGTTTAAATGTTAAAATGATTCTTTCTATTCAGAAACTTCAAACTTCTATGGGTCAAAGAGGGTGTCAAGCCTTTACGTGTAGAGAATTTCCTATAGTTTCCAATGGGGTTGAATTGATATGGGACTTCTCGATGCTTGAAATGGATTTGTATGATATAATCCTGGATACAGATTAGTTGATGATATTTAAGGCTCACATCGACAATTATGAATGAATAGTTAGTTTCATGAATGAAGACGTTGTCAAGCGTCTCTTTAGAGGAGAGAAGAAGGTAAAAGTGTGAGAAACAAGCTTTTTAGTACCAGCAATTGGGATAATCTCATTTTAGTTGGTGGATTTTTGATTGGCATTGATGGAAGAAATCGATAAACATAATTTTTAGGAAGTTTTTGATCAGTTTTGGATGTCTTTCTTGAATATTCCTTAGGGTTTTAACTCATAAGAGAAGGAGTTAATGGTTGATCTCATTATGGGGACCAGTTCTATATCACTTCTAAATTATCAAATAGAACCAGTAGAATTGAGGGAATTGATAGTGTATTCGGAAGTTCTAGAAAGCAAAGGGTTCATCTGGCCTAACACATATCTGTGGGTAGAACCAGTCTTGTTTGTTAAAAATGAGGATGGAACTCTTAGGTTGTGTTATGATTATCATAAGATAAACTAAGTAATGATAAAGAATTGATATCCACTCCCACAAATTGATGATCTATTCGATCAATTGAGGGGATCTCAATGATTTTTCAAAATTGACTTGCAATCAAGATACCATCAATTGTGGGTGTGGAAGGAGGATATTCAAAAAATAGATTTCAGGAGTAGATATGCCATTATGAGTATGTGGTTATGCCCATTGGTCTTACAAATGAAAGGAAAATATTCATGGAATTGATGAATTAGATATTACAAAGATATCTGGATTCCTTCATCGTGGTGTTTGTTGATGATATATTAGAATATTCCATAACATGGTATAAGCACGACCAACACTTGGAAACAATTTTGGGAATATTAAGAGATCATCAGATATATTCCAAATTATCAAAATGTGTTTGTTGGATATAAGAGGTATGTTTCCTTATCAATGTTATTTATAAGAATGGTTTTTCAAAGGATCTATAGAAGATAGAGGTAATTATCTCTTGGAAACCACCAAATATATATTTTTCAAAATACTGAGTTTCCATAGAATGGATTGGTATTACCAATTCTCTATTCATAAATTCTCAGATTAGCCTCACCGACGACATCTTTCATAAGAGATAATGTTCCATCTCAGTGAAATGAGGAATATAAAAATCATTTTGAAGATCTTAATGGTTTCCTTACATCAATACCAATCATGGTTTTTAAAGAACTAGGGAAAGTGTACATGGTGTATTATGATGCATTAGAATTAGGGTTTTGGTTTTTTCTCATACAAGGGGATCATGTTGTTTCATATGGATCAAGAAATATGAGTTTTCATGAGAATAACTAACCAACACATGATTTAGAGTCTGTAGTTGTGACAAATTCTTTGAAAACATGACATCATTATCTATTTGGTGATAAATTCAAGCTATTTACTAACCATAATAGTTTAAATTAGATTTTCTCATAGAGATATTTGAACCTAATAAAATAGATAAGTATGGAGTACCTACAGATGTTTGACTTTGACTTGATGTACACCCTGAGTATAGACAATTCAGTGGAAAATTCATTAATTTGGAAGGCATATCCTCAAATGGAAAAATAATCCTTGCATTAGTGGTAGTTTATGTCAGTCAAAGATGAAATGCGGTTAGAATGTAATGATCAAGGTTATGTAGTAGTTTTCATTCCAGTTTCATTGGTACCTGATTTTGTTGAATTGGTTAGAGAGGCTTATAAGTCCAATTTAGAATGCATGGCTATGAGGTCGAAACTCAATGCTGGGGAGACAATTGAGGGATAAAATATGGATGGGGATTCAGTTTTTGGGTTTTAGAATTTTATGGTTGCACTAGTGGATTTTGAAGAACAATTTCTTAGTTCACATCATCATTTGGGATCGACTATCCAACCTGTAATTCAAAAAATGTATAAGGTATTGAAATCACAATTTTGTTGGGTGGGTATGAAAAGGAAAATGGATGAGTTTGTATTAAGACTATTGACTTTTCAGCAAGTCATGGTAGAGAATCAGTGACCAGTAGATATATATGGATTAATTTACAGGTACTCCAAGAATGGATCAGAAACATGATTCCATATGGGTAATTGTGGATCCACTCACAAGGTTAGACCACTTCACCCCTATTCATCAATATCATATTGTAGAATATTGATCCAAAATCTATATCTGTGATGTGGTAAAGATTCATTGTATACTAGTTTCGATTTTATCAGAAAGAGATATGAGATTCACATCTCATTTATGGAAATCCTTGCAACAATCCCTTGGGACCCAATAGACGACGAGTACAACGTATCACCCTTAGACGAATGGGAAATCCAAGAGGATGATATACATGTTGTAAGTTATGTTACAGGCTTGTGTGAAGTATTTTGGTGGCTCATGGGAGGATAAATTACCATTAATGTAATTCACAAACAATAATAGTTCTCAAGCCTCGATACATTTGGCTCTATTTGGAGCATTGTATATCCTTCCATGTTTTTCTCTACTTTGATGGGTGGAAATAAGTGATACTTTGATGGTTGGGCTGAGCCTTGTATAAGAAACAATGAAAATATTAAGTTAATCCGAAAAATAATGGTGATGGATCATAGTCATTAGAAATCATATATAGATAATCATTAACAATCGTTGTCATTTGAGGTGGGTAACCATGTATTTTGTAGAATATCTTCTAGGATTGGACATCATATTTTTGAAAAATAAGGGTAAGTTATATTCGAGATATATTTGTACTTTTGAAATAATTGAGAAGGTTGGAGAGGTGGATTATCGTTTGTATTTTCTAACACAATTTAGAAAGTTTCATAACATATTTTATGTATCATAGTTAATGAAGTATCATCCTGATCCAGACAATGTGATTCAATGGGATCATACTGATATAGAGATGGATTCTTCTTTAGTTCACATTCCAGTGCATATCATGGATAGGAAAGAAAAATTATTTCATTTAAAGAGAATCATTATAATGAATTTTTTGTGGAAAAGTGGTGAGATTTAGGAGGAGACTTGGGAACAAGATAATGAAATGGTTGAGTAATGGCCCAAGTTATTTCAGCAAGGGAATGGTTTTCTATTTTCTAAGGACAAAAAAGATAATTGTTTGGAAAATTTATCACCACCATTTTTTAGTATGTAACCCTTATTTATGCCTTTATATATATATAAAGTGGTTTGTTAAGCCTTGGGGGAGTTTGGATGGGTTTTGTGAAGGTTTTGAGGATTTTCTAAGGGCACACGGTTGGAGCACAGTTAGTGAAAACTGTGCACCATTTGCAGGAAACCGTGAAAGTAGAGGTTGGGTAAAGGGTGTTGGAACATGGTTAAAGCACACGATTTCCAAAAACTGTGGCCTCCCTAGTCTAACCATGCATCATGGGATTTTGGGATTTGGAATAGTTGGTTCAAAATTTGTCTAACTATGTTGGCTAACCATGTGAGGCACCCTTTGAGGACATTAGTAGACACATGAATATTTCACAATTTGTCTAATCGTGTTAGATAACCATGAATGACATTAAAAATGGGGTTTAAAAAAGGAAATCATGTGTTTTTAAACCTAAAAATCTCATTTGGGGCCCATTTAGCCCTCACTCGGGATTTTCTTCTCTCCATGGTTAGAGACCCTTTCCCCATCAATTCAAAAGCAATTTGAAGGGTTTTCTTAGTGGTTTGAAGTCAGATCTTCCTATCTAAATCTATTTTCTTGGTAGTTTATTGGTTTTACATAGATATACACTTATCTCTCTCTTGGTTTCTTAGTTCTACTTCTATTGTAGATAGATATAGGGTTTGGGTGGCTTATAATGGTTTGATTTGGACTTATGGATGTTAGGGGAAGGAATATATGGAGGTTTTGTTGAGTTTTCAACCATATTTGGTGAGAATTTGTTATGTTGGTTGTTTTTCCCAAAATCTATAATGGCAGGTGGCTTCACTCTCAACTCCTCATTCTAGAATATGAATTAATTAGTTTTAAATTAATTATTTTCTTGAAATTGATGTGTGAAACTTGTGTGAAATTTCTTTGGTGCTGATTTATGTGTGTTGGGAGAGATAAGATATTTTTTTTACAATATTATTTGTTGTTGGATTTTAAAATATATAATTTTAAAATCTATTTCTAGGTTTGATTTTTGGGAAAATGTTGTGAAAATGATTTTCAACAAATATGTTGTTTTATTGAAATTTTGACTGGAATTTGAATTTTAGCATGGTTGTTTGACTCGAATGGTTAAGAATGAGTTAGAATGGAATGATTAGTTGTCTTCAAGTACCACCATAAAATAATTGTGAGGTATTCTTGAAGCATCCGAATTGAATCCAGATGGTGTTGTACATGAATTTCCAACATCAATGTTAACCTCAAGCTTGGTCGATTGTGTTGTGTGTGAGATGAGTTGTATGTATTGGTTTTTGTGAAATGAAATGGTTTAGGCCAATATGAAATGGTAAATTCCTTATGTGGTTTATTTCCTTGTAATGTGTTGATTTGGGGGGAAATATTTGAGTAAGGTCTTGTTTGTCTTGTTTGAAATTGTTATATTGATTAAAGATTTTATATAAATATTTTTAAATAAATGTGCTGGTTTGCTCTATCTTAGTGGCATGAGTAGGGAAGTCATTTTGGGAGAGACTACTGAGTATTATTACCCACCCCTACTTTATAACTTTACTGATTTTGTAGATGTTATATTCCAGGACAAAAGAAAAAAAAATCTCATTTTTATAGTGGTATATAATTATGCTTGGGAATTTGTGGTGTTGGAGTATGGATATTATAATGGAGCAATGGATTTATGTCATTATGTCTTGATATTTTTTATTTTATTCTACGGTTTGGTACTCAGATGTGGTATTGGTATGGTTTTGTATTGTTTTCATTTGGTATGAGGTTGAATTGTAATACATTTTCAACATGAATCATGTAGTGGTTTCAGTAATGATATGTTTGGTTGATTTTTTTTATTTTTAAAGGGAAAATCATCCCCCACAATTCTTGAATCCCATAGAATTTATTGCCAGAATTTGGTGCCCTGGGGAGGTCTATTAAGGCCAAGTAGTGTTTTAGACTCAACTCAAACCAAGGAAGAGGGGAAATATGTTACCAAATCATTTGAGGAAGAATTATCCTAGAGATCAAAGAGAAAAATTTAACACTTGATGTATCAATAATAGCGGTGACACAATTTTGAATTAGCTAATGTTCCAAAGATATTTTCTTTTATGGGAGTATTGAGAAAAATTAGAGGAGTGAATGAGGTGACTTTTGAGATGGAGTTATTTATCCAGAATCTTTTTAATGCAAGAGAAAAATTGTTTGGAGTTTTCTAGAATAAACCTACCATCAAATAGAGAGTTTAATGGATTTTTGTACATCAGAACATTATCGTTTAATACACTGTTTATTATCCTAGTGAGAGTAGACCATCAAAAATACTGGTTTCTTGTGTGCATGGTTTACTATTATTCTAAAATTCATAATTCATTAGTGAGGTTTAGTAAATCATTGGTCAAACATGACTAATGATTAAAGGAAAGAGTTATAATAATTAAGTATGATGTTATGATTTGTTTGGGTTATATGTTTTTGAGGATTAAAATGTTTAAATTAGAAAAGGTCCCATATACTGACTGAACCTCCATTTTATAATATCTATCATTGTGGAACCCTGTATGTTTGATAAGATGAATCAAATCATAAACTCCTTTGTTTGGATTTGTTTATTCAAAATTGATTTGATTAGTTATTAGATGTGAGTTTTGTTCTTCCCCGAAATTATTTTGGTAACATAGAAATGGGAGGAAATCTAAATAAGAAGAAGAAGTCCTAGTTATATATATATGATGTAGTTTTTTTTGGAAAATTATGATTTAGATTTAATATTATAGTATATTTTAATAATAGAGGTTTAAACTATTCTAATTAGGGATATATTGATTCATTCAATGATTCAACATTATTAGTTGAGGAGTTTGATTTCCTATATGAATTTGAGTTTACAGTTGACGATGATATATTAAGAATTAAAAAGTAATAATATTTTCACTTATCAAAAGGGAATGATTTGAGGAAAAATTAAGAAAACAAGAAGCTAAAAGAGGATAAAATTTTCAACAGATCCATGTTAGAGTATTAATGATTCAGGTTGAAAATATGAATGTTTTGAATAGATTATTGGTTGATGATTCTACTAATTCAATAGTGTATAATGATATATGAGCTGATTAATTATATTATATATACAAAAAGGTAAATAATATTAAAGTTTTTTATATGGATAGTGACCTTAGCTAGAGATAAGTTCAATCAATAAATGCAAAGAAGGTTGAAATTACTTCATAGTTATTGGAATTGAATTATTATAATCAAATCATAATAAAATGGAATGTCGAAATAAATAATGATGATATTAAAATGGTTTAAAATGAGAAAATAAAAATAAATATACTTAAGGAACTTATAAAAAATGTGGAAAAATTGCTATTGAGAAAAAGATAAAAGAATTTTTTTCCCTCTCAATACATAAATTGAAGAGAGGATAAAATCCAAGAGAGAAGATGGATCATGGTTAAAGTAGATATATTCTTAGTTAGTGGAGAATTATGAGAAGAATAATGATCTTTAAGAGAGGCTGATAACCACTAATTAAAATAATAAGATCTATCCAATGGAATTCTCATCAAGTGAAAGGATTGAAAGTTCAAATATTGAATTTAGATATAGACAAAATAAAATTGATAAATCATGAATAAGAGACACTCAAAGGAAGATAGATATAATGTTTCACTATTATGGAATCATGGGACACACCATGAATATATGAAAATAATTCTAATGGGATTAATGGTAGAAAGAAATATATTAAAAAAACAATGCACCCATGTAATGAATATATGAGTTTTATTTTTATCTTGAGATATTTTATTTGTGATAACCATGGGAATATTGATTGAAATTATAGCTAGAGAGAAACTAAAAGTGTCTTAAGTAAATCATTTCATACTATAATAAATGGGAAAAAAGATCACATCAAGAGAAATTCTATTGTGTTAGAGAATTTATTTACCACTTTAGAGTAAAATAATACATCTAAATGAAGGGTTAATTAAGAACAAATTATGGTATTCTCATAGAAACCATATTATAAAAAATGAAAACAAATATTTATGGAAAGAAGGTATTTAAACTACCAATTGGATTAATTGGATAGAAATATATGCATTCAATGAAAGATATATTCATTCACAAATTTGAATTCATTTTCAGGATAAATAATATCATCAACATGAAGGTAGTATAAAATGGAGTTAAAAAAATACTGTTAATGAAATTTTTTCTTAAAAAGAAAAGAATAAGATTTTGGAAATTAAAATGAAAATAAAATATGACCATGTGAAATATGTATCCCAAAATAATGTGTGTGTTATGAAATATAATGATTCATATAGTGAGAAATAAGGTAAACAAAAGGTTTAAAAATGAAAGGTCTAATTAGCGAACAGTGAAGAGATTTTAGTTGGTAACTATACTCATGAAATAATAACTTGTAATTTTGGATATAATAATCCCAATTAAAGAGAAGAGAAGATATATTTTGTAATTTTTTCATATCTTATGATGAATTCCTAATGGAAGGAAAAATGAAAATCAATGGTCCATAGTGACACACCATCTTCCTAAAATAGAGGAAAGAGGAATTTATAATTTCCATATGTATTCAAATTCTATAACCATTAGTAATGTGTAATAGGTTTCATTGGAGGTATGATCTATTTAGAGGTTTCATAAAATGGCACAAATCATATTATAATAGGATCTAAATTTCCAATTAATGATTGGAGTAGTTCCTATTGTATCTTATTTTATATGGGATTGAATGTACATAATGGAAAAAATATAAATTAGAGTAGTAAAAATTGAGATCAAAATTAGTATCAAGGTTTAGTTGATGTACTGGCGTTAATAGAAAATATTATCCATTATAATCAAAAATTTATGATACAATCAGATTCGATTATAGAGAACCAATAAAAAATGAATTTCCTTGAATTATTTGTTTTTATCTAACATATAATATCATCAATTTGTTTAATGAGATCAAAATTTTATAGATATTGGTAGTTATATTTATCAGTAACAATGATATATTTGGAGTCAAAATTGAAAAAGTCAAAAGAGTTTAGATTTGATGGCTTAAAATATGGTTTCCCTATCAACCATGGAATGAAAAATAATAAATAAAATAATAAATCTATATGTACATTATGATTTAGATTAAATTATATAGTCAATATTTAATGATGAAATGTTGGAAAACACACACATGATTTAATTCATGAGTTTTTTATTAATGTTTTTGTGGAAGTGTGGTTGAGATCACAAGAGGAGTTCCTTCGTATAATATTAATGTTGTGGCTACTTAATAAATGTATAAGTAGGTCAATGAATAGAAAATTGTGATATTATAAGCTTAATATCATGTTTTAATGAAAATTTCTAACTTATAATGATTATAAGTTTTACTTATGTCTCATTGATATGTGGTAAATTCATTTACAAAAATATTTGGAGAATACAAAATAAGTTGGAGGAGGTTATTGATCTAAAATTTCAAATAGTTTGTTGTGGTATACAAGTTATTATTGAGTTGGAAATTACTAGAGTCTTGAAGTTTACAACAATAAGAAAGTGTATTCTCTCCAATTTTATATAAAAACTATTTTTAAAAATTGGTATAATACTTAGAAATTATGGCGTTATTCTCATTATATGTTAAGGATAAATATTCCATATAAATAATGAGATTAAAGACCAATGGTTGAATTAAAGGTAAAAATATTATTTCTTTATTAAACCTAACAATCAGTATTATGTTTCACCCAAAATAACCATAAAAGTTTTACTAAATAATTATATCTTATGTTTTATGAAATTAAGAATACCCGGGGGATGGTAAAATTGGCATTTTCCTTAATCCTCAATTTAAGGGTTTCCCAAATATTCTTCATCTATTAAATTATAGATTTGGATATTCTTTATATATATTGACAAAGGGAGATAATAAATCATCATCATGAATCTAAAATCCATCAAAATGAAAAATCATGAATTTTATGATTCAATTCTATGGGGGATATAAAATCACCAAGGATATTATAAAATATGTGATTGGAATCCAAATTTTTAGTTGCTGATGGAATTATTGATAATCATTTTAAAATAACTCTAGAGAGGCATATTTTTAGTATCTAATTAAGTACTAGTGGTTTTGTTGTTTTTTTTCAAAAAATGGGTTATTCTTTGTGTTAGAGTTTTTGGAACAAAAGTGATGATATTTCAAAATATTTCCTAGTAGTTTTATTTTTCAGATTTTGATATTCTATAAGAGGCACTGATTTTTATTGAAAATGTAATATGGTTTGGATGTTAGTATATATGATGAGAAAAATATCACCGGGAAGTTATTCATAAGATCATATATGTATTTACTATAAATATAAGTATAGAAGTTATATTTCAAGTGATAAGATATATTCGGATTTTTCGAAAAAATGAAATTTCATGGAGTTCCTTGAATACATGTTGTTTTCTAGGAATAAGAATAATAATGAAAAGAAAAAACCATACCACATAAGCATAATTTTTTTACTCAATAAGTAATATCTATCAAAATGATAAAGTAAGGGGGAAATGGACACTATGATAAATAATGTTTTCATAGTATTCACAGTGATAAATATAGTTATGTACATAGGGAGAAATGGAAAATACTTAGAGATTCATAGTGATATATAAGAGTAATATATTCTTGAAAGAGACATGAAATTTTAAAGTTAATTGGGGTTTAACTATATACATAAAGGTACATATAATTATATAAAAATTAAAATTTTCTGATAGAGTGATACATTTAATAGTCACCTTTCTAAGATAGAGGGAGACATGTAAATGCCATTTAATTTTCAATTTAACGTAAAGACTCAGCACTAAGTTAATATGTAAGAGTAATTAAATGATAAGAGATGATATTTAATGGTTATTATCTGTTGTAAAATATTATTCATAATTAGTCCATGCATGGTTTATAATATATAACAAATTATGAAGACCAATTGATAATATGAATTTCCATGAATGTGCTCACACCATAAAAAGATTGGCCAATCTATGAAGTGTACTTGACAAATTTCATTGGTTCTATGTATTTAGAGGTTTTCATGTCATAGAACTTTAATAGGTGTTATGTTTAAGAATATTTTTAGGTCACACCATTATATTGGGAGGATTTAAATATAAGTTGTTATGTGTATTTCCTGGATTATTTTTTTGATTGAGAATCATGACATGAAGGAGGAAATTACATTGTTGTTTCTATATATCATCCATATTCAAATATTAAAAATGCATCATATTATTATTCAATTATTAAAATAAGAAGAAATGAAATGAATTTTTGGGAGATATCTTTACTTAATTGTAATGGTTTTCCCATAAATAATAATGATAATTCATGAAGAAAAAGGGGAGAGATATATTTCTCAAATATAAAGAGGAAGCTATTAGATATATTTTACCATCACACTCATAACATATAAAATGTATTCAATGAGGTAAAGGTTAAGAATTTTCTTGGGATAAATAAAAGGACATTATGGAATTTTGGTATTATAGAGATATCAATCTCCATAAATAATAAAGTATGTGTAATGACCCAAAATTTTTATGAATCCTTATTTTGAGAAATAATTTTAATTTTAATTTGGAGTAGGGGTATTTCTAGGAATTGGGATTTGGATCCAGAATCCCTAAACTGGAAAATCATAAGAAGATGTTTTTTGGATGTTAAAAGTTACATGGAAGGCGGTTCAGGTAGTGAGGTGGTTGTTAGAGAAGGTTTAGGGTGACCATGTAGCTGAAATTTCTACTATAGGTACACAACATGGTGTAGTGAGTGGTTTTACAGGAATAATGGAACCAAATGGAATACTTATATTATAGCTTGAGGGATTTTTATATAGAGGTATCTCATAGGGTGGATTCCACATGATGTCACCTTTAGGGCCACTCTATATAAAGGATGTTTCGAAAGTTGGGTGCCATGTTCCTTCATTGGTGGCTACACCAAAAACTAAGGGCCACACTAAAATGTTTCCTTAGTTGAGGGAGACCATGGTATAGCCTCAAAGGGTTTTGTCGTAAAGGGACCTCATTAGGTAGGCATTAGTCCACCCCACACCGAGGTTGGTTATTCCATAGATCCTTTCTCCATGCTGCATTCAATTGTAAGGGAGGGCCTTTGTGTAACACCCCATGGGTTTTTTTTCATATAGGGGCCCTGGAAAAGTTTTTTTAATAGGGGTAGTCTCATATTTTTTCTTTTATCCCTTAATTTATATGGGTAAGGGGTGATGTTGGGAGGGTTATTTAGATAGTATTATCCCCATATCTTCTTCCATCTAGTCAACTATGTATAAGGACCAATTTTGGAGCATTCTTGTGCCTGTTTTAGGTGTGTTCCTCCCCTCTGTCCCCTATTTTTTGGTTTTCATTTCTATGTACTAATTTTAGTTTTATTTTTGTTGGTGTTTGTTAATGATTATAAGTGAATAATGGTGTAAATTTTCACGATGGGGCTTTCATTTGTAGGGGATAATGTAAATCATCGGAGGTTTAACACAAGAAGTAGTTCACTATTTAGATTGAGTTAACTTATTTTCCTAATTTATTTATGGTTTTTAATAAATAAATTGAAATTGGTTATTGAAAAATTACCCGTGGTCTGTGATTTTTTATGATGGTGTCAAGGGTACATCATAGACCTTCCATTTGTGGTTGGTCGAGGTTAACAGTGGTTTTTGTGTGACGAAGATATTTTATGAGTTTTTTAGAGATTATGACTCATTTTATTAATTAGGGTAATTAGTTATAAATTATTATAATTGAATATTTGTGTCTTAGGACATGAGATAGGATCTTTAGAGTTTATGTGAACATGGAAGCGGCATATAAAGACATGTAAATGTTTTAAGAATCATAGCATTGGAGGTAACTCTATTTTTGAGGTCGGTGGTTTTTTGATACAAAGTTATATGCCTATATATTGATGATTTCTAGTTTTCATGAATGTGGTATGGGATTAGTAATATTGATAGGTACTTAGAGTATCCTAGATATGGTATAGTGTTAGGCCTCATAGGCTTATGATAATTGATCATTATCACTTTGTTAATTTGGTATCTTTCGATGACTTTGTCCCTAATGGGTGAGGGTGTCTAATGAGTTTATTGTAGCCCTTCGGTATGTATCGAAGGCATAAACGATGATTCGACTTGCCTAGGATGGTTTCCATAGGTATATTTGAGCAGATATAAGAGGCCTAAGAATAGTTAGGTGGGAGGTTTGTATTTACATTTCATGCCTAGTGAGAGATACCCTCCAAATGGTAGATTGGATCTTCATGAGTGTTGAAAGTGGAATGAGTCCATCAGGACTAAAAGAGGTGGAACAAAGAGGGGTATTCTCACATCACTGGTTTTAGTACTCTTATAATAGTGTTGTGTGTGTAAAAATCAAGTAAAATTGAATACATTTCTTAAATAATTGTAATATGGTTTCTAAAGGGGTGTTGTTCAAGATAGCTTGGGATAGTCCTTGGGAAATAAGACTAGGAGGGAGAAATGATTATATTAAGGATGGAATAAGCATTGAGGTTTTGGTATGAGGAGCCTACATAACGTTGTTTTGATGAGGGGTGTCTGAATTGAGATGGTTTTGACTAGTTTGGGTGATTGTGTGATGGAATACAAGGACTGGGTTCACCTAATTATGTTTTATACAAGTTCTTATGATAGGTGATGAATTCTAGTTTGGGGTTGTGGATCCGAAGTCTTGTCCCTTCCATGGATGAGATAACACGATAAATATTTATATGCATGAGATGGGATCCTAGTGTGAATGAATTGTATGAATACCTTGACTAAGATGGTATGTCTTGAGACCAAATAGAATTCATCTTGAATAAGAATGTGTTGTCTTGTACCTTGACTTTAGTGAGAATGAAATGGTTAAGATAGTGGAAAATATTGAGTGAGAATAATTGTATAATTATGATATATTGTGAGGCATATATATGAGGGACCTTACCTTTAGTGATAAGGTAGAGGATTTAGATGTGGAAGTAGGACAGATTTGATTGAGGAGGTGAGTCTAGGATGTGGAAATGGGACCGTAACATTTTCCTTTGGGCAGTGGTCCAGATATGCTAGATTCCTAGTGCCGAGTCTTCAAGTAAGGTATGAGATATGGGTATAATGAAAATAGATGAAGTTATGATGGGAATAAAACATGACACTAATTTATTTTTGAAAAGTTGACATGGTATCTCAGTTAGAAAATGACGACTCGATGCGCATGGAGTATTGGTGACCTCATTAGAATACAACTCTTGATGTGAATATGTGAATTGATTGTTGTATGAATGAATAAAATTATATGATAAAATATCATATGATGATATGGTGTGACCCTACTGAGATTTATGTCATGCACCCTAAACAAGAACTCTTGTGTGTATGCATACTTTATGATTTTTTTTTCACGTTTCAGAATATGATTTGTAGTGGAATAGGATGGAGTAGCCTGAGGGTATTAGATGATTTGGTCAGTATTATTAGTGAAGGACGATTATAGAACATGTTGTTTATTTTGATTATTTTTTATATGTTATTATCCACATGGGAGATTAGTTAATGTATGATTTTATTCATACACATGGTACATTATTATAAATTTGTGTTCATTGTTCATTCATACTATGTTGTTTGTGGTGAATAATTTTTGTTTAATGTTTCCATTTCATTGAATAAAATTTGAGGGAATAGTCTCCCTATTGTATAGATTAGGCCCTCACCACTAGTTGAAAACCACTAGAGTACAAGGAGGTGTGTCTATGGTCTTATGGAATCTTAGGTCTGAGAACTATCAAGTGGTCCCCATGAATGGTAATTAGAAAGTGTTATTAGAGAATATTTTTCTTATATTACAATTAGGCGAGTGGTAGGCATGGAATATGGATGTGTTGTTTATTTTGAATGAAATCAGAATATTGTTTCATGGAAACCTTTTCTAGTGGGAAGTACATGTTACCAAAGTTACATGGTTACTATTTATTATTATTATTATTACTGACTTGTTTATTGAATAGGATGTTTTTAATGGAGGTCGTTATTGATAGTTTTTTATCTTAAAATGACGATAAGAGGACAATATACATGCATCATATTTGGTATATATGATTCATATGAAAGACATGTGTTTTTGATTAATTAATTCTAATGAATATAGGATTAGTTGTTTAATGTGTAAAAAAGAACTCATATTATAGTTTCCTATATAACATTTTTGTTTCAATTTAACTCAAATAGACCATGTAATTTCCTTTTGATGAATGGTCATGCAGATTTTTTAGGGAGATGTTTCCAAGTGATGACTATATAGTTCATTATTAGAAGGGATATATAGTGACAATTTGTTGATTGAAACATGAATTGAATTCTATATAGATGACCCAAGGATGGAAATAGGTCTCATTAATGACACAAGGAATATTACATAATGTGTTAATGGTAACTTATATGAATTTTTCCAATAGGGATTCCAAATTTCATTATACTTAGCTGAAATGACTATTGAGTAAAATAATGTAGATTCCTTGGTCATTTGGTCTTTGAATATCTTAGAAATTTTTATCAATAAAAGTTGGATTAAGAGGGAATAAATAGTTGGGTCTATAGCTCTATATATTGTGGTTGTGCTTTTGGTGGCACTGTGGGAGTGTGGGAAGATTAATGAGGATTCTTAATGATTCCCTGGTAGTGGGTGATCATGCAGTAAGCCTTATAAAAGTGATACTCATTAGAATTTTGGGTGATATTAACATGTATGGTATAATTATTAGTGGGTTAGGCTCATGCGCCTAAGTTATATGAGACCAGACTCTTGTGATCATCAGTCGAGTGGTTCAACTACATTGTATTAGAGCTCATGCCCATTGGGTTTAGATAAAATAAAGAAGGATCATGGGTGAGGTCCCATGATAGGGTTCTCAGTGGATTAATGTTCCTTGATGAGAGGGACCACCAATAAGGATTATCAGGGAAAGGTTATCGGTTTTGAAGGTACATTTGCATTCGGTTTATATGGTTCCCAGTTATGTTTTGGATAGATAAATGATCCATGTGTGGGTACATTGATAATTTTTTGGATTATAGATAATCATGGGTGGTGATAGAGTGGTAGAGAGATAGTCATATTTGATAAATATTTCCAAATAAAGGTCTTTGTTCTTTATAGGTGTTTCAAGAATATGAGTGCATTGCTTAGGAAGCGTGGTACACATGTGGTGATGGGACTCTTTTGGGTTGGTGCTTAAAGAGTGGTATAAGAAGATCCATATGGGGGAAACACACATCATTATAAATTGTATGAAATGACCATAATTATAATGGGGGTTGTTGAATATTGAGGATACCCCCTAGTAGGTTTATGATGGGTGATATATGGTGTTTTGTGCCGATGCTCAGATATGATTGGGATGGCCACATCCAGCCATTACATGTAATTTGGACAAATCATTGGTCATGTAAATAAGAATTTTTTAATGTTTAGGAGATGATGATAATCCTACTATAGTAGAGATAATCATATTATCCATTAATTTATGACCCACATATTAGATGGGTCATGGGTGTGGTGAGATTGGTTGGCAGATAGTCAAGGAAACACTGATATGATGGCATGTAGTTAATATTTCATGTGATTTGGTTCCATGTGAAACACAATATTTAAGATTATGAAGTAGTGTCATTTGTAGTAAATTAATTTTAATTAGGAATGAGGTGGAGTAATTATATTAGGATATTGAGTTAGATCATTGGTGTGCTAATGCTTAGGGAAAGGGAATGACTACTAAAGAAGGTGGTTAGGGATCTAATAGTGGAATTACACTGAGAGTCAATTTGCATATTGGTCTCGGTGTTTGGAAGATCTCAATATTACTTCAAAAGATAGGATATTGTGATCAAGTTATGTGGTGTGATGATGCATCATTGGGTGAGGATGGATTTCTTCAAGAGAAGCTTTCAAGATAAAGAACTACTCGTGTTATAGTGTATAATTGGAAGTGATGAGGTTGAAAGTGCATGTAATGTGTCATTAGACCAAAAATAGTTCATTTTTAGTAGGTAATTCCAATAGCGTGGAGAATCATTGTTTACAATCTACATTTGTAACTAAGTATTATGATGGAGACACATCAGTGTCTTAGAATAGACCGATGTAGTTGAGCTCATATTAGTGCTGGTGGTGATGGTGAGTGGGTGGCTTGGCTTCTATAGAATAGTGTTGTTCAGTGTTAGGGGTTACAAAGATGAAGAGTGTTTGTAATTTGGGGTTAGAACTCAAGAGGTTATCAATCAATTGGTGATTGTGGTAGGTTGATTTTGATGGATGTAGGACCACTTAGGCTTCTTAGGGATGCGAGTTATTATAGTGGGGAGTTTGTAACAACTGAAATTTTTTATGAATTGTTATTTTTTGATGAAATTTTAATTTTGATCTGGGGTAGGACTCATTATATTCATTGGTATTTAGATAAATAATTAAAACATTGGATCATATTTAGTAGATGTTTTTTGAATTTGAAAAGAGGAACTTTTAGTGGTTTAGATGCTCATGTGGTCATTAGAGAAGGGTTTGGGTGACATTATAAATGGAATTTCAATTACAAGTAGAAACCTTAACACAATGAGGGACACTTTGGTGTGCTATAGTTGAGTTGAATATAAATTCCACAACCCAGGTTGTTATCCCATGTAGGGAAACCCCATGGTGGATTACCTAATTCAACACCATCGAGGGGAGGCCCTTGTTGGTGGGAACTCTACTACTTTGCGGGTGGATTCACCTCATCCTTGGGGCTATTCTATGACATGGCATTGACAGAGGGATACCCCACTAGAACCATGAAAATTTTAATCATGGATGACCCCCAATATTCTTATATTTAGATACCCCTTGAGGTGGGTTACACTATAGAGCCTTGATCTATGACACAACTAGTGTTTGTTGAGGTCCTTTACATTGAGAACCATAGTGTTGTATCATAAATGGTCCACTAGAAAGTTTCTCCTGATGGGAATAATCCCATATTTTTTCCATTTCCCCATTCATTTTAGGGGATAAGGGGAAACATGGGGAGGACTATTTGTCTATCCTTATCCCTATATCTTCCTTCCGTTGAATTCTTATGGAGGGGGATGCATTTTTGTGCATTATCGTGGAAGTTTTAATTTCATTCTTCCCTTAAATCATTTATTTTTTATTTTCATTACTCGCTATTGATTTTAGTTAAATTTAAATTAGGATTTATTGAAGATTTATTCCAAATAATGGTGATGATAATCTAAAATGATGGAAATTTCTTGTATATTGTCAGTAGTATGTTACCAATGGTTGAGAACATTTTTTTATTTTGTTTTTGAGTTAAGTTTTCACACTAATTTATTAGGGGTTTTGATTAACTTAAATGGAATTTGAGATTTTATAGGTTCTAGTGGATTGTTATTTTACCCAGGAGGGTTTTAGGGGTACACCAGGGACCTTATAAATATGTCCGGTCATGTCTCTATGATGTTTCACTGTTATAAAGATTCCTAGTGAGTCTTTTAGTGAGTATTGCTCATTTTAAATGTTTGAATAATTAATTAAAAATCATTATAATTAACTATTTGGGATTTATGGCCTGAGACATGATCTTGGGAGTAGATTAGTGAATGGATGAGGCAAGGATGGACTTGTTGAATTTTTTCTAGATCCTGGCCTATACAGTGTCTTTAAAAAGGCATATCGCTACTTATGAAATATTTTGTGTATTCATGCATGTTTCCTGGGTCTAGTTATATGGATAGGTATGAATATAACCATAAATAAAAGGGAGCTATTATATTTGGGACTCTTAGGATCAGGATATGTGATCCTTAATAATTGAGTATGTTGGGATATCTGAGTTACTATTTCTAAAAGGGGCGACATAGTCAAATGGGTTGATAATAGATCTTTGGTAGGTATTGGGTTGTGAGAGATGATATAGATATACTAGAATGGTTTACCCATGAATATTTGAGAATGTATGAGATTATCAGGGCTAGTGTGGTGATTGAGACAATCGTATATCACACATATAACAAGAGACACACTCTTGATGTTAGATTAGTGCTCAGTGAGCATTTTGAGTGGGACCAGTAGTATAGGACTAAGCAAGATGCGATAATGATGGTTTTAATTAATGTTACAATTTAAAATTTATTTTGAGGGATATGTGAGTTGGGACTTCAACACGGGTCAAAATGATTGTCTTTAGGACATGGCATGGGGTTTTGAAGGGGGATTGTACAAGATAGGTTGAGACAGTACCTAGATGGATAAACATGGATTGATGAGGAATGTTTCCGATATTAGAGAAGGCCTCAAGGTCCTGGTTGGAGGGGCTTAGGGGCTATGGTGCCAATGAGGGGTGATAGTCTTGAGATGGTTCTAAAGAGCTAGTGATATTGCATGGTGGGATATAAAGATTATGTGTTAGAAGTGCTGTTGCATGCACGTGTAAAAAAGTTGTTTTATTACATGTTTGAGCATAAATTATTTAGTGGATTATGCTAGAGAAGATCAAGGATATTGGGAGAATAGGTGTGTACTGTGTCCTAGGGATGGAATTAGGGTATGCAATGTACTCTTTTTATTTATTTTTATTTTATATAAATAATCATCCAAATGGGAGAATTTTTTATGTATACATATATGATTTTACATAGTAAAATGTTATAACAATGTGTTTATTGATTATCTATAATCTATTTTATGTGATAAATATTGTTTGTTTATTACTAATATGTGTTTTACTCTAATTTTATGTAATATTATTCCCATTGTATTTATTCATCCCCAAAATCTAGTTAGTGGCCTTTAGTGCAATGAAAGGAAATATTGAGGTCTTGTAGCACTTACAATATGAGCATTATTGAGTGATTCATGATTTAGAGCATTGAAATTTTATACTATGCTAAAGAGTTGGAATTCCATAGACATAATTATTGGTATATATGATACTATGTGAGTGAAATTATATAAAATTTAAGGAAGTGAATATTGAAAATTTATTGAAATTATTTGAATATATTTTCAGGGAAGAAGGTATATATTCATGATGACTCATCGAAAAGTTAATACACTTTCATGGGGGTATTCACATCTAGATTGTGAAGGATCAATGTAGAGATCAAATTGAACTAATCTACAAATGGTTCAACAATAATAGCGGTGATACTGTTTTGAATTGGAATACATTCCCAAGTAATTTTCCTTTCCTCGAGCTCTGATAAAAATGAGAGGAGTGAATGGAATAAACCTTATGAGGAAGTGAACCATCACTAATACTTTTAAGGGGACTGACCCAAGGTTTAGACTGACCTAGCCTAAACCCACCACAAAAAATTGAGTTTAATGGATTTTGGTACATGAAAACAATGTTGTAGTATACTACTTGAATTATCGAAGTTTGAGTGAACCAAGTAAAGTACTTGTGTCTTTTGTACAAGGTTTAATTTTACATACAAGATATAACTAGTGTGTGAGGGTTCATAATGAATTGATAAAATTTAATTAATGGGAAAATACAATAAGGATAAAAATTATATCATCATTAAAATATCATAGTTGTGTCCCTAATAACTATGAGCCCATGATATGTTAGTGTTATTAGAGTTTAAGGATTGAAGGGTTAAAATTAGAACAAATGTCAGACCTCGATTCACCCCCTCTTAGGGAATCTATCAGTAAAAAAACATTTAGGTAAAGAACTATTAATCAATTATATAAATATTGAAATAAATTTCATAAAAAAATATTTATAATGTTAAAACAACATTAAAATAAAAATGTAAAAAATTATTTCTATCTTATGAGGTGAGCCAAATTTCATCCCAATTCACTAAAGCCTATATATTTTCCAATTTTCAATTTTAGACCATTTAAAATGTGTGCTATTTTTTAGTCCATACTAACCCATAATTAAAAGTTGATAATCTAGGATCGAGGCCTATTAAGAACCCTTAATTCAATATAGGTAACATTTTTCAACAATGAAAAATTTCACACCTACTGAAGTGAAATTACTTTCAAGGTTTAAATGATTCGTGGTTAAATAAAATCAATAATTTAACACTACTGTGTGCTGATTTAATTAATTTCACTATATGGTGATACATTAATTTTTCAGACACAACATGTTCCTACCTAAGATGATATATTATGTAAAAAATTTTATTACTCATTTCTATGAATGAAGCTGTAAATTTCATAAATAATATGAGATTTAAAGATAATTTTTTTTTAAAATATAATCAATAATGATCTCAACATAATTTAACTTCAATGGTATTAGAGATATATATACTATAAAATATATTCATGAAATAACTGAATGCATCATCATTCGAGAATACATGTATAATTATATGAATTGGAAAAAAAATTACCCATCAATTTTATGCTCTCCAGGTTTTTAGTAGGAAGAGATGAACCTATAAATTGGTCCGAAATTGTGAATGTAGGGGGGGGGGGTTATCTATGAATTTTAAAATAAAATGACCACCCAATGAGAATAAAATATAATCTTAAGAGGACTTGATAGAACCTAAACCAATCCGTCATGATATCTTCTTTTTTAGATAGTTGAATACAAATGTGTTGATGATCAAAAATTCATAATATCATTTAATTTTAAAAACCCTATCAACATTGATGTGCTTGTAAATAACTGAGTGCTGACATTGAATGAAATGAGAAATCAGAGTGGAAGAAAGTATGGTTTTTTCTTTAGTTAATTCCCTGAGATAAATCCCCTTTGATAGAGAAACTTTAACCTACCCATAAAACATTAATTCCACCAAAATAGAATGTAAATTATGAAGAAACTCTAAAATAAATTCTAAAGAAGAATAAGGATAAGGGTGAAGAGATAGACCATCCCCCATTTGTGGGGGAAGTGAAATTATAGCATCATAAAATGTTTTCATTTTCTATTCAAATATAGTGTAATAAAATAAATTAATATTAATTTGTCATATAATTTAAAGGATGTGACTAACAAAGAATATCAAAGAAAAATATAATATAAAACATCATCATCTATAGTATAATAACATATATCGAAACATCAATGCAATTTACTAATAAAAGAATACAACTATAAAAGTTGAAACCAAATAGTCCTTCCATGATATTATAGTTTTCATAACAACATCACCCCAATCTTTAAGGAACCATAATATGATAGAATAAAAACATTATTATCAACAAAAAAACTGATAAAATATTATCAATATTGATGTCAATCATTTTTTCATCTTCTCTTTATGTTTTTTTATATATGTTGATAATTTAGAGAGACTAGAAGTCTATCATAAATAATAAAAATTTATGGATTTATAATTATATTCAATTTTAGGTGAAACATTTTTCAATAAATTCATTGAATAATTATCCATTGAAGAGAAAAACTATATGATGAAAAAATATTAAAAATAAAAAACAATAATGAAGAAGCAATAGTTTCTTAAAATACTAAGGTGGATAAATTAAACCAAATAAAATATTAAAAATATTAATTATTGTTAATTATAGTAGTGAATAATAGTTTGAAAATAGAAATTTATTCCTTATTATTGATAAATAGAGGAATATATCATAATGCATATGTACTATTTTTTTCATAAATGGTCGATTGTTTGACATAAATATTAATGGTTATTATATTGATTTTAAATAATATTATTAAAGGAAAAAAATCATAAATGGAGTTTAATTTTATACTACATATCATCAATATATAAAAGGATTATAAATTGATCAAGTTATCTTGGATGAATTTGGTTTATATCCAAGGTCCTAATAATATTAATCAGGAAAAGTAAAATTTGCTTCAAATGAATTTATTTTTGGAAATAGTATTACTTTTTAAATTAAAGTGGAAATTAATTTGAATTTAAATCAGATATTAAGATTTAAGGTTATTTTTTTGATGATCCCTTAGAAATTCTGTTATTTGCTACATATTTTTTGAAATGAATAATGCATTAAATGTGTTTTATTTATAGGCCTTATGATGTTTTTGCATATTTTATTATGAAATTTACAATGTTTTTTTGTATGGTTCTTGATGTAAGTCATTTAGTTCTAATTGGAGAACAATTTCATAATCAATTAACAACAAAAATATATCCATATCAATTTTTTTAATACAATATTTAACATATTAAATGCATTAAAATTAGTTACGTTACTCAATCAAACAATCTTTATGTTTGGAATCTATTTTAGTTTTAAATTTGATTGCTTGATTATCAAATAAAATAACTAAATACATCCACTATAATTTGTAAACATTAATTGGACTATGAATGTATTGAAATAGATATGGAAAAGTTGTTAAATTAAAGGATGTTCCCAATTAAAATAAATGCTAATTTTTTGAAAATTTAATTTTTTGATAAACAACGTTGAACATATTTTGTAGGACTATGGGGTATTCTAGGTGGAAAAATATTTTTGTTACTTCACAAAATATTACATTTGAAGGAATGAGATTTTTCCCAATAAGAAATATAAGTTCCTAAAACCAGTTGTAGTTGCTTTGAATTTTTCTGATAGTTTCTTTAATGGAACACATAGTTACTTAAAAAAGAAGAAGCTATTTTTAATTGTATTAGATATTTAAATTATTACAATAGAAGTTATATTAGACCCTTTATAAAAAATGTATGAATATATTATGTACCACAAAAAAATTATTAATTTTTGAAAAAGATTTCATATTCCTGTTCAAAATCAAGGATGTTAAGACTGTGATGTTAGATTTTATAGATTATACACTAATGAATTTTTATTATATAAGGTGTGTGAAGAAAAAACATTAAAAGAATTTAATATTTAAAATAGGAAAATAATAGTTATATGATAATTAAAAAATCTAATTATTTATGAGAAGTGATATATTTGGATAATAGTATTCAATAAGTAAAATTCAAATTTTGTACAAAAATTCAAAACAAATGCTTATAAAACTACATCAATAACATGATATTAGATTAAAATAAAACATTATATATTTATGGAACCTATCATGATTCTTCTACATTAGATCCCCTCTTAGGTTGGTAGTGAAGATATATGCAATAATCGAATCTCATATTCAATATGACATGAATTCATAACTTTCACAGAGGGTATTAAAATTTTTTTTAGAGGAATTAACCTCATAAACCTAGGAGTGATAATAAAGAAACCAATAATAATCCCCAATAGAATAATCTAAAAAAATATCTCACAATTCATGTGATGGTATACAAAATAAAGGTATCCCCAAATAGTCATCAAATATCACCTCATGTGATAGAAGATAAAAAACAATAGACTCAACATGATGAACTTCTATTGTGAAACCCAATCACCTACTCCATCCCATAGATTAGTAAACACAATTAAAACATGTACATGCATGAACACACACACCCACATATATTTGTGTGTGTTTTTGTGTGTGTGTTCATAGGGATAAGATTTCAAGTATCCATAGTGGGATCCTCCCTAGAAACTCATGTTCAAATAGAGAAGATGAATAATATAGCCTCATTGAACAAATAAAAAAACTAATTTATTACATAGAATATATAATTTAATATTCAAACACACCAAAGATCTCTCACCAAATATACAACTAACTAGCTACCATCATGCCCCAAAAAATTGACATGGTGATCCCATCCCTCCCATATCCATATAAAAATACAGTTATTATCCATGATCTAATGAATATATATCCTAAAGTTGATGAAAATCATTTTAAGTGACTTGTTTTATCATATTTTATTAAATTAGTATGTTCAATGGTATTATATATAGGAAAACAATGTATATGATATGCCTTTTATGGATATTTCATAAGGAATCATATCCCTATATGATAATAATACCTTTACACATCGTATTATACGATATTGTATCATCATAATATAGTTCAATAGTATTATACAATTATCCTAGAGTTCTATGATTGATACATGTAGATGAATGTTAAAAGTTAGTATTGAATTTTTCATCCATATTTTCTATCATTGATTATTAACCTTTCAAATGACGAAATTTTTGGTAGAATTACAAGAATTCATTTATATTATAAATCCATCCATTTTTAATGGGTGAATAATGTTTTAAAAAATACATTACTTTTATATTATACAATACATGAGTAAATGCATGATGTCCTGAGGAGAATCCTTAAAGATAATATAAAGAGGCTTACATCCATGAAAATGATGTTCAAAGCCTTATGTTTATTCTTCTTACCCAATAAATCTTTTAACTTTTCAATTTATTCATTAATTATAATCATACTAAGGTTGCATGTAGAATCCAACCCAAGTATTGAGTGATTCTTTATCCCCTATAAAAAACATATAGTAAGGATCTTTTTGATTTCTTCTAAGTTATCTTTATCAAACTTGTGTTTGAATATGTGAAATTAATATGAAATTAATTTAAGTTATACATGATCTTAATTTTTTTTATTACACATGGTTTCAGTTTCCATTTATAGAGATATATGGGTTTTTATTAAACTATTGGAAAGTAACCTTTTAACATATTTTTTTTCATATTTATTGGTAGTTAAAAAGTCACAAATTACAATTGATGTTGAAATATTAGTTTTAAAATTAGTTATTTTAAATTTATGTTAAAACTTATTTAAATTCCAATAACTATAAAACTAACTTTAAAATACCCACAAAATACTGATATAATGGGACTTTCAACATCAATTTTTTTTGAAACCCTTTATTCAAGTATTTTTAAGATTTTATTTTATAAGAAAATAGAGATAATTATTTAAAAAATTCACAAACAAACACAAACACACACACACACATATATATATATGGACTTTCAACATTAGTTATTATGAAAAATGAATATCGAATCACTTTAAACAATAATTTTCAAAATAACCACATAGAAATCCAAAATAAATATCGATGTAAAGAGACTTTTAACATTTGTTTTTATGAAACTAACATTGAATGTCACTTTTAACATTATATTATATTGAAAACCAATTTCTAAATAGAATTAAAAATAGGCTTTGATAATAAAAAATGTTAAATCCTATTTAAGGTTTTTAAAAAATATAGTAAATAAAATAAACCATGGCCTATAACGAGAATAATATAATCAAAGAAAAAACAGATTAATTCCAGTTTTATTGAAACTAATTTATAAAAAATACACATATATGAAACTTTTATATGTACATATACTATTAAATAAATAATAAAAAAATATTATATAAATTAACATCAAATTTGTCTTTAGTATTTTGTAAAACATGAACAAAATCATTAAAATCCAATAAAGACAAAAAATGTTATTAAATAAACAATAAAACACATTGGTTTAAAACAAAATATTTGTAATGGAACTAACCTTTTCAGAATATACTATTTTACTAGTTTTGATAATCTTATAAATAAATCATAAATTATAATAACCACATTCAAAATATTTTATTTTATGATGAAACTATAGTTATGAAAGAAATCACTGAAATAAAAAATCCTTATATATAAGAAAGAATAGGTAATAACTAATAAAAAAGTTATATACATTCACTTTCACATAATTAATTTTATTTTAATTTCTTATAGATAAGAGAACCTTATAAAACTCCTTAAATGATCTATTTTATTTTCCTATAATAATTACCAAAACATATGTAATATGAAAAAAATTAATATTAAAGAACTAATATAATTGAATAAAACATATAAATTCAACAAATCTTTAAAATTATTATAACCTCCACCCAATAAAGTCCGTAACTTATATGATGTTCATTCATGTGGTAATAGCATGTATAAAATAAAATTCCCACTAAAATATAATAATTTTATGATTCATTACATTATAATGAATAATAGTCCAAAATTATATAAGTTATCTTACATGTCATAGAATGGAAGGAAAAAACACTTACTCTATATATTTCCTAAAACTTTAGATACATGGTTAAATCTAAATTCCTTATCCATACATTTTATATCCATAGAAATATATTTTGCATCTATAAAACCAAACATGAATGTTCTATCATTTTAGATACAAAGGGAATGGGGATAGAAAATTGGATAAGTAATAATGTGATTAACTATATGTTATAAATACATAATGAAATAAAACATAAAATTGAAATATACTTACATGAAAAAAAACATCGGTACGAAGATCTCATCACTAATAATAACATCCATGATGCCTTTCTTAATTATTCTTAATTGATAGTTTCTCTTGTTTGTTCTTGGGCACAATGGAAGCGGTCAAGCCCATGAACAATAGTAGAAATTCATAACCATCTTTTGATTTATCCTCATAATTAAAAATATTTCAAACTTTTAATACATGATAAAATACCATCACATTTAGTTTATAATTAATTTACATTAATAAATAATTTCGTTAAATTGAAATCATTTCGTATTTGTTGAATTAGATGACCACTTCACATTATACTATCATTGTGTCAGATGATTCAAGTGAAGAATCCCTCTAGTGTTGATAAAATCTTTCCATACAATACTTTGATAACCTCTATAGAAATACTTGGGTGTTAGCATGAAATATTTTAATGATTGTGTCATTCATTATTTATTTCTTAAGGAATCACATTCATATAGAAGTATTATTCTTATTATCTCTATATTAAAGAGTATGGATGGTGTGAAATTATCTTTGTTCTTTAGAAAATTATAGGGGAAGATATATTTAGGGTTTGCGAGGATTGTCTATATAATTCATTGATAATAATGAATATTAGGGTTTAAAATGATATAATTGGATTTATATCAATCTATGGTTAGAGAATAAATAATTTCACAAGAAACCTCATTATTACCTTAATCCCCAGTGAAACCCATTCCTAAATAATAATATTTGTATTACCATTTTTTTAAATTTACTAAACATACAGATGAAAAAATATTATATATTTAATAAATAAATGAAATGTTTTTCTAATTTTTTTTAATATACCATTTATCACCACAGCATTAACTCAACCTACCATTCCTCCTCTGTATTTATCAAACCATGAATAATGAATTTTTATTTAAAAAATGAAATATCATTGCATTGTTCACCGATAAATAAATAAATACAACATTTTATAAAATAGAGAATATATTTTTATTAAATATTTTACTCACATATTTTCTATTAAATAACTATAGACTGAATACATGAAATCAACCAATCATGAATAATTATTAAACCATGCATGATATTAATATTTATTCAACATGATAATTTATATAGAATTTAACTGAGGTTTTGGATACACTTAGTGTCTGATCCTCTAGGTCTCTTTCTCCATGGAATAAGACACAATCAACTAAATTCCAAGGTTAAAATCTAAAAAATATCAAGGCACAGATAGATAAAATGTTAATTTCATAAAAATATAGTAACTTATCTAAATATATATTATGTAATATAATCACTTTATCTATATATATTATTCAAATAGAATAAATCACACTTTTCATAAACTTATAAACTAAAATTCTTATTCTTTCACTTTCATGTAATGAACATGTCAATATCCCATAATGAAAATTGATTTATCATATATTTTTATTTCAATCAATGGGATAAAGATATATACTTCAATTACATGTATCTAAAACATCCTTTATTAATATATTAAATAATTCCATATTTCTCAGGACACACCCAATATATCTTACCTCACAACGAGCATATTTTGCCATGATTTTTGTCAATACATAAATGTATGGGACTAATTATATGAATTAAAAATAATATCAATTCAAAGGACCGTCACAAAAGTATATAGATAGGAATATCCAATGAAACACAAAACAAGTGGCATTTATTTTAGTGGTTCTATTAGAAAAATATTATATCTTGATATTACCATGGATAAATTAAATAATAAATAGTGTCGTTATCTTATGAGACCCCTACCCATAATACCTTGCATTATCTATATCTCATCATATTATCTCATCCATATATAGAACATGTATTTTAGAATAATTTCATTGAACTACAAGGTTTTCATCAAAGTGGTGAACTTTCACAATCTTTCATTATGATAAATATACCCAATACATTATCACATAGATGTAACATTAAAGAATGATCATCATGTTACAAGATATAAATTAATATTCAATAACCTAAACATTCTGTCAATCAATTTAACAAAGTATCCATTTTTAAGAAACTAAATCCAACATACTCCCACTTGTACTAGACCCAACTGCTAACTATCCAATTGGTTATCTCTCCTAATAAACATGATTCTACAAATATATGGATATGACTGTTTAACCCACCATGCTACACATGGTTCTTATACATACTAAGACCCTTCATCTTTGTAAAAATACCTCATGAGAAAATATTGTCAAGTATATACCTATTCATAATCTTCCATCCATTATATCTTGGATAACACCATAGTTGGGATTCATCATAATAAAACTAAATTTTAATATTTTCATAAAACTCCAAAATATGGTACAAATCATTGATAAAAATTCTTCTTTATATACATTATAATTATCAATAAACTTGGTCTAATGTGAATTTGAGAACTACTAAATGTAATAATATTTACACATGCATATTAATTTATCTTTAAGTGATTTCTTCTTAAAATTGACATAAAAATTTACAGTTTAAATCCTTTTAAACTAGTATTACCATTTCTCAAATTCTCATAAATTCATCTTTTTTTTCATTCTCAAGAAATTTTCAAATAGTTTTATCTTCCATAATACATAGTTTTCTTGATATGTTATACATTTTCATTTTATACTTTACACATAATCATAATCAACCTTGAGTACATATCATATCATGCGAGGTAGATTTCTAATGTTCCTTTAATACGATGTAATATATTCATCATAAGAATACCCTATGAGCGTAGAAATGGTTTATGTAAACTATAATCTATTGTATTTTTTAATACCATATGAACTATGTACTATAACATCGATTATGAAAGCCTTGATCTATGATAGTAGATCATATCCCATATAACTTGGGTTGATACTTAAGTTATTTTAGTAAAATTAACTTTAACTGTAATTAATTTGAGACTAATTACCAATTTTCTAGATGTCATCAAACATATCCGTCAAGGAAAATTATATCAAACCCACTTATATCTTGTAGAAACCTGAAAAAATTTCATTTCAAATGAATATACTACGATCATTATACTTTTTTTGACCCACAAATGGACACTTGAAACGCACATTCTATATTTTATTTCCATGACATTTCCAACCATTCTAGTTACATCCTATTGATATGTTCCATAAAGTTACCTCCAAGGGATATATAATTGAAATCCATTTCAATTTATAATGATCATAATAACTATATCAGTTATAATTAAAATGGATTTAAGCATTATGTTTTGATATAAAGAGTCAAGACTTACTGGTACATAACTTTTACCATCAATGTGTATTTTCTATTGAATTCCCATAAACAACCTTACATTAATCACTAAATTATAAAATGAATTTTGTTACATGGAATCCATCTTTGAATTGGTATGAAAATTTCAACCACATATAGTCACAAAATTACTATTTCCTATAAGGTGTATTTTTCCTATGAATTTAAATGTCACCCACCACATTAAATATGAAACTTATACTATGGTTATAACCATCCTTTATTATTTGTGTATTTGGAATAATTACCCCCACAAACAATTATTCAGTTTATTATTCCTATACCAACTTGTGTATATAGGTTTAAGGTTAAACTATATTATTTCTTGCTTTCAATATAAAAACATTGATGAATGTACCATATAGAAATATATTTGGTATGGTTAATAAATTTTTTATATTAGAGATGTTAATATCCTTAGTATAAATATGATCGTTAAGTGATATTTACCCTATTTTTAAGTGATATAAATTTGATTCTTTCACTACCTTTATAAATTAATTTAATCAAACACTAGAGGATACAAAATAATGGTCTCCTTTTAAATTATTTCTTATATGTTATCCATTAATCAATATATTTTTCATATCGTTAGCTTTTACATTTCTCTTTTTGAAAAATATCTTGAATGGATTCATGAATGGAAAAAATACTTATATAAGACTCCTCATTTATCACACATTATACCATTCCACATCTAAGATGAAAATAAGGCTATGTGAGTTTAGGAAAACCTTCAATATATATTAAAATATCCGTTACTGGTTTCTAAAAAAATTCTATGAAAAAACAACTATGAGGATCATATATCTTTTACCAAGTTTATTCATTAATTTAATAAGAATTCATAAAGTTCTATAAAGGAATATGACAGATTTCTTGAACATTGCTCTATATTCTCTTTGGAATAGTTCACACTACCAATATTTATCTAAATATATATTATTTTTGGATTAACCTTATATACAAAATGTTTATTATTCTAAAAAATATGTTTTTCAGATACCTAAGAGTTTTATATCTAATGAGTGTAAACATAATATTAGTTTTATAAATGATAATTAAGAGTTTTATATTTATAAGGACTATCCTTCCACAACATAGTAAGAGTATTATAATATTATATTCATCATACATTTCTAATGTTGGATATTTATTATTCAATTTTTATATAACTATTAATTATTTTTATTGTACCATGAAAATATTATGTTCAAATGAAATAATGTCTCATTATCTCCAATATAATAGTGAGATAATTTTTTGGTAGCAATTAAAAAAATTATAGTTCAACTAGAATCTATCAATTGGGAAGTCATAAGTTATGTTATTATCATTGTTTATAAAAGAATCAACCTTTCTCAACCACTGTAAGAAAACACCATAATTCTAATGTCATGTTTTTCTCACTACCGATATTGGAATAAACCTTACATTTCCACTAGGAGAAAAAACCTTATCCTATTTTTTATTTTTTATTTTCATAGTTGGAATATGAATCACATCTTATTAGACATTGGTAGGACACACCATACTTATTTGGTTATCATGTTAATTTTTTTTAAATACCCATCAATTGAAATAAAATCATTATATATTATGATGAATATTTTTTATATATATCTAACAGATTTAGTTTTTTGTAATTAATTACAGCTTCTTTTCAAATGATATTTCTATCCACACGGAAGAAAATAACATCCTATTTACTAAACTTCCTCTAAATCATTGGTATATTTAAAAGATGTTGTAAAGGAACCATTGATGTGAAATCAGTCATATAATTTTTAATATTTATTTTTCATTTTTTACACCATAATGTTTATATAACCGAGTTATGTGAAACTTTTATTTTCTTAGAGAAGCTTATTTAATAGATTACGGGTATATTTATCAATATGGTTCACCTCATAATTATCGATGAATAAGGGAAATTTTGATGATAAGGATGATGACCTGAGATTAATGGATGATTTATTATTTATATAGAATAAAAAATTCTCTAAATGATCAATGTTATTCATTATATTTATGAAAAGATAAATATCAATGTATGCAATTATATTTTACTCTAGTATTGTGAAATGATAATATATTTTATCTAAATACTTTCATTCTCCTTCTAAAGAGATAAAATATGAGAAGTCATGGTATTGGTATCCATATCCTTATATTTATGTATGATTTCATCATAAATAGTTGATATACACATTCAATATATAGTTTTAGTATCCCCATGTACCTCATATTGGAATAGTTTTCACCTTTTCTTGCTATGTGAGTTTTTTGAATAGATATTTGAAATTTTAGCATGTAGTATAAATTTTCTTGTTGTAGTTTCTTATATAAAACAATTGTAACAATTTTATAAATATTAAACATTTAAGACATGGTTTGTGTCCTAAAGTATCAACATGTTACAATTATTTTTATTTCTATAGTATGCATTAAATAGGAAAATATTTTAGTATTTTTAATCTTTATTAGAAAATTATATGACATATTAAATTTTATTTGTTAATATCACAATATTTTATATTAACTCAATATCCCTCAACATTAATTTTAAATAGTCACATCGTATGGATACTTTAGTGGAAATGATACAGATTCTCCTTATCAAAACCTAAATATGGTCATGGAAATATTTTAAAAGGTATTTTTGTAGAAGTGGCTTGAAAACTGCGTAATTATCCTTAAATTGTTGAGTAGATTCAACAATATTGGAATCTAGGACATGGATTTCCCTAAAACTTTCCCAATAGTTTAACTTAGCATCAAAAAGGAAATTAGCCCACAATGAGAACTATGTCAAGTCAACAAAAAAAATAAAATTAAACTCCCTAATAATTGAAGGAACCATGATATATAATAATCAATTATGTTGCACTACATTTTTATCTAAGATAGAGTAATGGAAAGATTTTTTTGACTTAGTATTTTTTTTTGTATTTGAAATTTTATGCCCAAATTAAAAATTTTACCTATTTTTATTCATGTCAATATTAAATTTATTTTACTTAAGTGATTAACAATTTATAGAAAAAAATTATACACAATCCATTTTTATATTCATCCAATCTTGCATGATTTTAAGTTAGTATATTTAATTATCAACCATCCATAAATAACTAACCATGAAACAAATAGGAAAGGAGTGGAATGATTATGAGTTTTTATAATTATTGGTTTTCAATAAGATTATAAAAAGACTCTTGAACCTAAGTAATTTACTCTTGGAACCAAACATAGTTTGAGTTAGATCAATCCACCTATGAACGGATGCATCTCATAGCTTAGTTTCACATGTACTTCAAATTTAGACAGCCTACTCTGGCATTGGAGTTCCATCCATTACATATTATTTTACTCAAATGAATTTTAAGGTAACCAATGGAAAATGTTATGGGATTTGAATAAAAGAATCTATGGACATGTAGATCCTAAATATTATAGAGGATGGGTGACACACAAGCTGTTGTTTTAATTTATTTATTATAAATAAAATTAAACTAATCACATACCTATTTCATCCTATGATAATGGTCATGAAAATATATAGAAAATACAAAAATGTAGACTATATGGAATTCATTATCATTCAATATTTATTATTAAGATAAATGAACTTAAATTAGTTCAATGAATTAATAATTTTTTTTTATATTATTGGTCATTTGAATAATCTCAGAGGTTCCCATTCTCTCTGGGAATAAGGAATGTAAAAAGATTCACTGACATTTTAATATATGTTCATGTAATTATGGTGGTTTTATTAATTATGAAACCAAATTATATAGCATGCAAAATATTTTCTAGGCACAAAATTTTGTTTTAATGATGGAATTAATTATTTTTCATGTAATTTAATTCTGTTAATGACATGTTGAAAAAATAACATGTATTAATGATCTAATTGTTTTGTATTATTCATTTCACATATCTGGGATATACACCTAGATACTCGATATGTTTCTTGGTTGGGACACACGATATATACTAATGAACTACACATCATGTATACTGCTTTATGTGTTTTCTAATAAACACTCTTAGGGATACAATGTGTTATTTAGATATATAAAATTTTGAGGAAGATTCTAGTTCATCCTAATATATAATGTATAACCTCTATGTTTCCAAGATTTTAGTCCCATGAGTAATTTATTAATACATGATGTGATTTTTAACATGAATATGCCTAGAAATATGATTTAAAACACATAGAATACATGGTTTGTATTCCATATACATGGAATATAATCTAGAAAAAATATATACCAATTTATCCAGTCAATATGTTTTGTATAATTACAAATTATGTGCTAATGAATTATGTGATATTTTTATCACACTTTCTATCAGGATGTAGTTAACTATAGTACATAACATGTATGTATTTGTTACACATTGTGTAACTCTACTGTCAATCAGAACCGTTGGAATCGTCCAATGGAATCCTTGATCATTCTTCACGTATTCATAAAATGTTAAGAACATGTAAAAAAAGAATAGAATTTTTAATTATCAAATTATTTTAAATGAAATTTTGATTAATGGATGAACATATGATACCCCATGTACCATGATGTTGTTATTTTTTGTTCTATAGTGAAGTAGAGGCTCAATTAAAGTTTCATTGGAGTTTTGACTTAGAAAATGGAAACTTTTAGGGTTTTACTTTTGTGCATGGTAAAGGTACATGGTTAGAGAAGAAAAATGTAGTATCCCTTCACGAGGATCCTATTTTGTTCATTTTTAAGTACACACAGTATTTCATCACTGGATGAACTTGATTAAGTCCAAACCATGAAACCCCTATGAGAAACTATGCATGTTTCTTATTGTACTTGGAGTTTGGTGAACTACTTGTACCCATTCTGGTAAAACATGTGGAAAGCGTGCATTTGAATCCATATTTGTTTGAAAGTTCTATTTTCATAGATTCCAAATGGGGTTTCTAGCCGTGTGGGGAACCCTAATAGCCTGGGCAAGGATTGAGGTGGTCATGTAGTGAGTATCATTGTTTCTTTTACCATGATTCCTCTCAAAAGTAATCTTACAGATTAAATTTATTTATAGGAAGTGGAGCACACACATTTGGCATATGGTTAAAATAAATATGTGACCAAACTAGGTAAGTTTTCTAGGTTACTATTTTTTTGTTGTAATCCGCAAAATTCCCTTGTAGATTAAGAGGGATTTTACCCATATTCTCCTCCACATCTGTCGACAGTCCCTTGGGAGACCTTGGGGGCGTTCCACCCTCCTCCTCCCTTGATTTTTCCCTTTAATTAGTGTTTTATAATGGTTTGAGGTGAGTTTATCCTCTCATACCCTTCTTCCTATTTTTCCCTCTCTCATCTCCTAGATTTGGGTTCCCCCATGAACCCTAGTTATCATGTTTGTCTATTTTAGGTTTATTAGTGATTTATTGATGAGGAATTTGATTTATATGGTATATAAACACCATTTATTATCCTATGGTTGTGGTTTCAACTAAAGGAGACATGTTTCAAGGGATTCTGACATGATTTTTATCATTTTATAGTAGTTATTACAATGAAAATTTTTAATTTTGAAATTATAACCATTATTTCTCTTTAAAGATTATCATATTATGAAAGTATGATTATATGAAACAACCATGTGGTGTTTTGAAACAATTTCATTGAGTTTTACATTTGGAATAATTGGGATTACATTCTAATTCCATGTTTTATAATTTAAAATATAATGTTTTATTATGGTATGCTTATTTTTAAATTAATTTTGGATTCTTTAAATGGTTTATATGTTGTAAAATGGATCTTAACCCAATTTTATTTTTTATTATGTGAAAACAAAGGATTATAGAGATTTTTTAGAATTGAGGAACAAACCAAAAAATGATATATAAATGGGTGTTTTAATATATTTCAAATATCGATTTGAAATACATGTTTCGTTTACCACGTTTTGAAAATAAAAGGTGGGATTTTTTAAATGGTTTAATGGGAAATGATTATCCTTTTGGCCTTGTTTTTGTTTTCAATGATAAATAACTTGGTTGAAGGGTTATATTGATACATTTAAAAATTAATGGTTCATTTAATTTGATGTCTTCAGATTTTTTATGTAGTGTTTTGTGAAATGAGTTATGAAAATAAATGCCTTTGATAACTATTTATAACTTTAAAATAATAGATCCCTTGTTTAAGGGTAAAATTGATTATTTTAAATTATTAAGAATTTTTTACCCTTTTCCAAATAGAGTTTGGAATGTATTTTATGAAATGTGAAAGGACCTAGAATTTTGATCCATGTTTTGATTTTAAAAGTCCATTTGGATCATTAGATTTTATCCATTGTTTATGAAAGACATCCCTTAGTTTCCCCTTTCTTATTTTCCATTGTGTGGTTTTTTATCACATTTTGAAGCCTATTTCTCCCCTTATGTGGGAATTTCCTTTTTAAGACTTGTTTTCAATTTATATTTATAGTGATTTTCATCATTTGGTGTTAAGGGTGAGGGTATTGATGGTTATTCTTTATGGGTAGACATGGATTTTTTTTACTAATCCTCATTTCCTTTATTAAAAATCGGTTTTTTGAAACTATGTGGATGATTTAGCTTGTTTCTATAGTTGGTTCACATGATGCTCATTTCCCAGCAGCCGTGCTAGAAATAAGGATAGGTTGGGGTTTTTCATCACTATGATGCTTGCGTGGGATATCAAGATGGAAGTTATGGTCTTAGCATATGTTTTTAGGTAGTTCGGGTAGTTATAATATTATATGGTTAGATTATTGACACATTATTGACCTTGGGTAGGAAAATGACCAATTCATTTTCTCTATGAGTTATCGATTAGAGGGAGTTTTATGTAGTTCTTAATTGTATCATTTCCACTCATTTATCTGATATGGAAATTTCCTTTTTATGTTGATTTTTTGTATTCTTGATAAGTTATATATGTGGTTCTTTTTTTGTTCTTAACCTGTGTGAGTTTGGTTAGATCCTTTGAAAATTAGTTTTCAATGATGTTTTCAAAAATCTATATTTAATTTTTTAAAAACTATTTTGTGAGTACTTTAGGCTATATTTTGAAATGGGTTTCGGGATTAAAGGTGGATTAATCTAGTAAAATAATTTCATGTAACCATTTTCATTTAGATAAAAAAGTGTGAGTAACTTTTAAAAAATGATAAAATAGAGTGTGGATTTTAAATGGATTGGCCAATTGATTTGTTTTCAAAATTTATGTTTTATGTTTTGGGAAACAAAATGAATTTTTTTAAATTAGATTATGGTTTTTTATTTCTTTGCATTGTATATATGTAAATATAACCTTGTAGATGTATTTAAGTATAATAATTAATGAATTTACTAATTTAATGTAATTCATTATTTTGGAGGGTTGTGGTGACCTACTGGGATTTTTATCTCATGCTTAAGAAATTCCAGGTTCTAGGTTATTAGTTGGATCCTTCATGTACAACTTGTCTTATGTTGGGTGAGTTGGGTGGTGGTGAGAAACCAGATGATGCATGGAGTTGTTTTCATGATTAAGAAAAACTTCTTGGATTGTTGTAGTTTTATTGGTGAGTTATTACTTCATTTTCATTCATGTATGTAATAATTTTTTATGTATGATGATAATTTATATGCAGATGGGATGTATCATAGTAGTTTGTTATGTCCTCTTTAGAATACTATTTATTTATTATCACTCATGTATTTTTTCATTCTTCTATTGTATCTTTGTTTTAGTAAAAACCATTCTCAATAGAGTTCTGGTGATCCCCATGAACTTATATCCAACCCATGGGAATCAGGAATTCCCTTTAGGTCTTTTGTAAAATCAGGTCAAGGGATGAGTAGGATAGAAACCAGAGCTGGTTCATTAAAAAATTCTATAAGATGTTTGGTGTTTAGTTTAGTAAAAACCTATAATTTTTATTTTGACCTTGTTATTTTTTGGGTTTATAGTATAATGATGTTTGAGGTCATTGGAGTATGAGAGGGAAGAGAGAGGTGAGTCTAGCTTTCTCTTTCCAATCAAAAAAATAAATTTTCCTTGGGTTTATGGATAAGGATTTTAATTAAAGGTTTATATTATAAGTTTCTTGTATTTTTGGATGTGGTTGATGTTGTTGGGTCCCTTCTAGATACTGAGTGATATTGGTGACCACTCTTTGGCTCTGGCTGTAAGGGATCTTGACCTGCATAGTTATCTCACATGGCTTGGGAAACCATGTGGTGCCCATGTGGTAAAGTTTACACTTTTCTCAAGGTGTGTTTCAGGGTTATCACCCAATTACCCAAAAGTGGCAGTAAATAAATTCATAAAATAGTTTCTCCCTAGATATCAAAATTGGAATCCTCTTGAATTCTAGTATTATCGAAAAGTTTTTTAACTTATTGGATGAGGAAGTAAGATCATTTTCCCATTTTTGGATGTGGTTCATGAGTCTTTTCTTGTTTCTTGTGTTGTTCTTGTGTTCATTTATCTTCGATACCTTATTTTTGAAAATAAAGAAGATGAATTAATTCTTTTAGTTATATGAAAAGTTTTAATAAAGTGGTGGATTTATTTATTGTATTTGAAAATGTGGTGTTTTAAAAGGGAAGTTGTGTTTTTGAAACAATATTTTAATGTTTTTTGAATAAAGGATATGGGGTTTAAAAGGAATTTTGGGGTTATTTATTGTTGAATTGGAATGTTATTTTGAAATAAAATTTGTGGATTTTTTCTTAGGGTAGTTTGTGTGTTCCACTGAGGTGATTTTTTAAAGCTTTTATATGATTGGTATCAAATGCAGACTTTGGTGGAATGTGGTTTGAATATGTCTTAGTGAAATGATGATTTTAAAAAGAAAATTTCCTCTTGTATGTGTTATTGGAATGTTTTATTTGAGGATTTATGTTGTGGATTTGATTCTTTTCTTATAAAGGAATCTCTTAGTTTTTGTTTCGAGACTTGGCTCAAGGTAGTTCATATCTTTTTTATTATTAACTCCTAGAATGATATAAAGGGTTTCTCAATTTTTATGCCTACCTGGACTCCCAGTGGAGTGGTGTACATGGAAAATTCATTGTGTTTTTAAGAAAAGAGCTGTTTTGGAGAGATTGATACGATCCTCTATTACATTGAGGCACTTGAAGCTTCTCAATTGATGGTATTCTTGTTAGTTTAATCAAAGTTAGTAAGATATGTCAGTTTTTTCTTTTTTCATGAGGGGTTTCTAGGATGTTTTTAGCGAGGCTTTCACCTAGTGGTTCTTTAATTTCATTTTTGTGACCATGGATTCATGGGATTTGGTAGTGGTGGTCATTTTTGTGGATGATTTCAATTATCATGATGTTCCATTTTGATGATATCCTTTTGGAATGTTTTGATGGATATCTTGAATATTGTTTTATGAAATGTTTTTTTCCATTGAGGAATGTTTCTAGCTTTCCCTCCCTATTAGATGTTTTGTGGTTATGCTGTGAGTATCATTTCATTGTTCCTAAATGTTTTGGAAGACCTCCCTTGGTGACAGTGGGTTATTGCCATTATTTTGGTTGATATAAGTAGTACTCATTGTTTCCACTTGGGAGTGGCATTTTAATGAATTATTGGGTATTATGGATGTGTATTTTACTAGATTAGAGTTGTATAAAAACTTATCTATAGCCGTGGTCCTTTTGTAGGATGTACCATAAGAGGGTGATCCACTATTTGACCCTAGGTTATCTTTGTGTGTCATGACCCAAGGTGATCTCTTTCGTAATTCTCTTGAGGATTTTGTTGTTGGAATTCCTTCCTTTGGGTTTGTAAGCACTTGTAGTTGAGAGTGTGTTCTTATTGTGGTTCCTCAGATTTTTAGTGATGCATTTATGAGTAGTTTTTCTCTTGTAACTCCATGTTAGTTGAACTCTAAATGTTAGGGAGACCATGTTAGGTCTTACAAGACTTCCAGGTCTTCTTATTTGTGGTTCTATTTTAGTAATTATTAAAGAAGTTTGGATATATTATGATTTATTAGTTTGACCATTTTTTAGGATCTTGGAGTTTGGATTCTCGATTATACAGTGTCAAGTGGATCGTTTGTCCATATACTTTTGAGATCTTCCATTTATATTGTTATTTCATTTCAACTAGGAATTTATAGTGCCAAAAAGTGTCATGGTGGGGAGTTTCTAACAGTACTCATGTTGTAGTGTTGTTATTTTGGAGTTATTTGGTGAAGTAGAGGACTATTATGTATTTTTGAGGAATTATTTCTCATAAAATGGATTTTTTTGATGGTTTTCCTTTGGTGAATAGGTTACTTGAATAATTATAGAGAAACTATGTGAACTCCTTTCATAAGGATAATTTTAAATTAATTTTTAACTACACAATGTTTTTCAGTAGGTTTTCACATGGTTAAGTCAAAACCATACAACCCCTAGAAGAAAAAGTACAGGGTCCTTGGTATTTCAGATGTGTAGAGAATGAAATTTTCATAGTTTGGTAAATCATGCGGAAAGTGTGTGATTCATTCTGTAAATTTTGAGAGATCTATATTCACAGATCAACATTGTTTTCACAATCATATGGGTTACCCAAAGAGGCTATTTGAGGCTTGGTGTGGACCTTTAGAAAGGCACATAATGTTTTTTAACCACACATCCTCTTAGGAGTAATTCTGTGGCTCAAAATTCTTTTAAAGAAACAAGAACCCACATGGTTGGAACACAGTTAGACATAACGTTTGTCCGAACTGTGTGAATTGTACACATGTTTAAAAATTTGGGTAATCTCAAAAATCCCCTTATTAAATTAGAGGTATTTCACCACTAATATCCCCACATGAGTCGGCCAACACTTGGGAGACCATGGGGGAGTTTCACCCTCTTCCTCCCTTGATTTTTCCCTTAAAATGGTCTTTTTCCATGAATATTGAGGAGAGTTTCTTCTATGTTCTCCTCCTTCTTCATTACCCATCTCTTCAGTATTATATTTTTCCTCCCCATGAACTGTTGTTATAATGTGTCTTAATTTTAGTGGTTTAGATAGATGTAATTATGCGGTTTCTGTGATGTCTTGGAGTTATAGAGATTATTAATTGTCCCATGGGTGTGGTCACCTTTGAAGGTGAAATGTTTCATGGGACTCTAGATTTATTATCATCTTTTTGAGGTAGTTGTTACTATCAAAATGTTTCATTTTAAAACTCGAAGCATGGTTGAACTTTTTAAATTGAAATTTAATGAATGTATAATTATATGAGATAGAATTGTGGAGTTTTGAAACAATTTCATTGAGTTTTATTCCATTAATAATAGGTTTTATATGTGAATTCCATGTTTTATAGTTTAAAATTTAATGTTTTATTATGATATGATTCTTGTGAAAGGAATTGAGGATTTCTTAAATGGTTAGCATCAGGATAAATTATTTTAACAAGGTTTTGTTTTTCAATGAGTAAAAAAATTGTTTTAAAGAGGACTTGGTTTTAAATTGTGTTCCAAACAGAAAAGTTATTTATAAAGGTGTATTTTAAAATATTTTAGATGGTGATTCGAAATTTTTTTGAGGTTTACTCTTTTTTGAAATGACATGGTGGTTTTTAAATGGTTAATGATAAATGGTTGGTAGTTTTTTCCTTCTTTTTGTTTTCAAAGTGAAATAACCTTTTTATGTGTATCTTTGGAAATTTCTAATAGAAAAGGGTGACTTATTTAAAACTCTTAAAAAAATTTTTGTGGTGTTTTGTATATAGTGTGATGGAAATGATTGCCATTCCCCATGTTTTAGAATTTTCCAAGAAGAAATCCCTTATGTAATAGTGTATTTGAACTGTTTTAAATGCTTGGGTATTTTCCATTATTTTAAAAATATTGCTTGGAAATTATTTTGTGAAATGTAAAAGTTATTTATATTCTAAGACATGTTTTGATGTTAGTGGACGGTTTGGAACACTATTTTTAACTGGAATTTGGAAATGTAACCCTTGATTTCACTTTTCTTGTGTACCCATTTTGTGGGTTTCTGATCACTAGGTGATTCTTATTTCTCCCCTTATGTGAGAATCTTATTATTATACCTTGTGTTCATTTTATGTGCATGGGTATTTTCATCATTTTGTTTTTGGGGTGGGATTAGTTATGGTTATTCCTTATGGGTAGACTTATATTATTATCAATACACCTCACTTTATTAACTAGTCATGGTATGTATTTTATTACATGAAATATCTTGGTTGTTCCTCTTGTTGGTTCATAGACCACTAGTTTCCGACCAATTATCCTAGGAACAGGGTCTAGGTGGGGGTTTACCATCACTGTTATGTCTTTATGGGATACCAGGATGACGATTGTAGACTTAGAATATATTGGTAGATATTTTGGGTGGTTATAACTGTATATGATCAGATGCTTGGTACTTTAGTGACATTAGGTTGAACAATGACACATTTGTTTTCTCAGTAAGTTATTTATTGAGGAGAGTCTGATCTAGTTCAGGATTTTTTTCATTTCCAATGCTTTATTTGATATGGAACATTCTTTTCTTATGTTTAATTTTTTTATGCCTTATAAGATATATATGTGGTTACAAATTATTATTCTTAACCCATGTGAGTTCAGTTATTTCCTGTAAAAATAACATTCCAAAGATGTTTGTGAAGAACTATTTATAATATTTTAAATATTTTTGTTTGATTACCTTATGGTGGATTTCAAAATTGGATTTGAGTTTAAATACAGTATTTTCTAATGAAATGTTTTAAATTAACCATTTGAATTTAGATAAAACAAGTGTGAGTTATTTGTGAGAAACAAAAATAGATTATGTGGATTAGAAATTTATTGGCTAATGGATTTGTTTTAAAACATGTTTGTTTGGTTATGTAAAACAAAGGGAAAATGTTTTGAAAGTTTTTTCTGGATTTGTTTTGATTTACATGAATAATATATATGCAAAGATTACTTTCTAGATTAATTTTCAAAATAGAATTAATAAATTCCCATATGAAATGAATTCTATATTTTTAGGTGGTTGTGTTGACCCTTGTGTATCTTGATCTCATGCATATGAAATTTTAGGTTTTGGGTTTGCAGTTTGTTCCTTCATATATGTCTTGAACGATGTGTGGTGGGTTTTGAAATGGTGAGAAACCATAGGTTTCATAGAGTTAGTTTTAGTCTTGTCTTGAGATGTTGGAGTTGTGGTAGTTTTCTTTTTAGTGAGTTGTTCATAATTTTTCTTTCATGGATGTTTCTCATTTGTTATGGATGTTGATTATGTGTATATATATATGGGATGAATCATGGTAGTTTTTTATTAAATTTTTACTATGTTTTTTATTTATTATCACTAATGTATTATTTAATTCCACTATTTTTGAGAAAAAAGTTCCCATATGAGTTCCTACGATTCCCACGTGCTTTCCACTAGCCATGGAGATCTGGAACACCATTTGGGACTTGTGAAGAATCAGGCTAGGAGTTCTGTAGAATGGAATCTAAAGTCGGGTTGTTATTGAATAACCTAGAAAATAAAAACTTATAAAAATTTCATAAAGTCAGTGAAAAATTAATAAATAATTATAAGTTATTATGTTATCACTCTAATACTATTTTTTTGTTCTGGGGTATAGTAGAAGCAATTAATCCCATGCCCAAAAATAGAAATTCATCAGGTTATTTTTATTTAACCTTATAAATATATTAAATAAAACCTAGGAATCCACAAGGATGGATCATCATATATATTTTATTATTTATTTATGAAAATAGAAAAAATAATATATACTGAAATTATTTCTTAGCTATTGAATTAGATGACCACTTCATGCCACACCATTAATGAATCATAGGATCCAATGGTTGAATCCCTCTAGTGGTAATCCAAACATCATCCATGAACCTGTAAATGCTATCATATAAATGTACATGTACTAGCGTAGAATATTCTAATGCCTTTGTTGTTTGTTATTGATTACCACAAATTTTTTTAGGAAAAGGGTTATTAATCTTCTACAAAATTTTTTGATAGTGGAGGAATATAATTTATACATATTCTTGAGAGGATTCTAGATAATGTTCTGTTTAGGAATTAAGATGATTATTTCAATAATTCTTTTTTGATAACATTGATTAGGGTTAAGAATTATATATATATATATATATAGATTTATAAAATAAATAATTTCACATGAATGTTTATTATTCCATTAATCTATAGTGAAAAAAATGTTTAAATAATAATAATAATATATACATTACATATGCTAATCCTATGGATAACGGTATATTATTTCCTGAATAAATATGTTAAATTTTATTCATGTAATAATTAATATATTATTTCTCACCAAACCATTAAATCAATGTTTTTTTCTACATAATATTTGTCTGATGATGAATATTTTTATTTATTTAAATAAATAAATATATACCATGAACTATCCTTGATACCCTAATAAAATAATACTCAAAACGATCGTGACATATCCTGAAGGGCGTTCATAATCTCCATGGGTTGGACATTGACACTTGAAATCCTATGTCATAGATCAATGTTAATAGTTTTTACATAGGTTGATAAAGTAATTGATGATAAATAAAAATAATGTTGGAATTTCAAACTCTTTACATGGATTAAGTATCATAAATTAAAATATCCATAAACCAAGATGAAAACAAAATAGCTTAGAAAATTACCCCAAACACTATGTAAAATGTAGACCATAGATCCAATAGTCACCACCTTCACTCTAGAGCCCCGTGGATCAATTAAACCCACCACCTCTAAGTGTCCCATTCAGTTTACTTAGAACTGGCATAATTATATCTACAAACACCCAATGGAAAATATAAGGTGTGAGGTAAACAACCTAGTAGGATCTCACCATGTTTTCCATAAGTAATTCCAATAAAAGTAAGCTATATATTATTTAATTTTAAATACATAAGGCATGTTATATCCTTTAAATATTTTAAAATAATTTTTTTTCCAAGTCAAATGATTGAATTTATATAAAAATAGGCTTAATTTTTTTTTAATAAAAATGGAAATGTCATGATGAATTTTTTTACAATAAATGGAATATAATAATAAAATTAGAATACATCATATCATTTTTTTCATAATACATATGATCAATTATTTTATAGATCAAGGATCCTCAGAGATCTCAAATAGTGATCATGTCTCCATTGTATACACAACCCTTGGATCACAACAACAAGATAACACCCATTTGATAAAAAATGATTCTAAATATATTTTTTTAAGAGTTTTCATATTCAATCAATTTATATAGAGTTTGGGTCCTAAAATAATTTTCCTATTCACCACTAATTACTTTGGCACACATGTTCTTCTTTCAATAAAATTATAATTAGAAAATAAATCATTTTTATAATAAAAATCATTCAAAAATCAATTTCCCAGTTTTCAATTTTCAATATGACATTTTAAATTTCAAAATCAAATCAACGTTTTCATCAATTTCATGACTTTAAAAATCATATTTCATTGTACATGATTTTATCAAAGTTCAACAATCAAATCATTTGTTAAATTATTTATCAATTCAACAAATAATCTATAAAAATCCATCATGTTCATCAAAAACTATTTAAAAGGTGGGTTTCATTGAAAATCCATTCCTTAACCAAATAACCAATGAAGGTTTGGAAATAAATATAAAATGTTTTAATCAAAATCAACGGTTTTCATGAATGAAAAAGGCATATTAAACCACCAACCATTAATCAAAATATAAATTGGGAAAAATATATACTTCCAATGGAGATTTTAAGGAATGAAATATCAAGAAGAAAAACCTAGAAACACACAAAATTAAACTAGGGTTCCATTCTCTCATGATCAATAGGATTAATCACTCTCAATAGAGGGGAGAGAAGGAAAATGGATCGTAGACCAGATATAGGTTCTATTACTAAAGAGGTATTGAACTCTTCCACTAATGACTTAATATGAGAAGAAAAGGTGTTAGAGAATACAAAAATACTATTGGGAGAATTGAAAAGACAAAAATGTTTAATGATATTAGTGTGGGAGAAGGTGCAATTTAAATAGGAATAATGACTTTTAATTCTTAGTAAACAAAGGCTATACTGTAGCTCCCATGGCCATGGATCATAAAATTTTAAAACATCTAAACTATGAAACAACTACCCCAAATCATCTTGTATCCCCTTTTTGTCAAATGGAATCCTTAATACACATCATAGGCATCAAAAAAATGATTATTAACCTAAGGTATATCTACAATGCATTCCAAGAACCATACCACTTCCACCCTAGGAAATAAAATCTATATGATTCAACATGGTGTCTCTTTCCATAAATATTCCAAAATAGGTAGTGGCATAAAAATGTACCAACCAGGGATCCATTACATCTCAAATTGGTCATTCTATATCACTACTCGATTATTTTGAGGCTTCTAATTCACCTATGTAACAACATGACATCCCATTGTACAACCCCTCATACACCACGTCATAATCCCCAACACTATGATGCAAGTCCATATAAAAAATAAATTCTCTCTAAAAAACCAAAATAACTCATATCTACACCAAAAAATTGAGTTGAAATAAGGGATAATATGTACCTAAAAGTTTTAACGGGGTTCTACAACCAACCCACCATTTTTTTCTTCCCCCAAAAATACTACCAATAAGACTCCATATCAAATATTTTAGGCATTGTCTTTGTCATATTTTCCTCACACTCGCATGTCTATTGTGAATCAGAAACATGATTCCATAGTGCATAGACCAATGGTGTCAACTTCCGATGAAGAACCTTTGTCTCAAATTCTAAAATCCTGAAAAGTTGGTTAGTCAATGATAAATCAGTTTCATCATCAAGGTATTCCAATCTCAAGACATGAGAAGGATTAGAAATATACATCCTGATATGTTATACATGAAACAAATTATTGATTGACATTCCATATAGTGGAAATACTAAAGAGTAAGACACTTTACTTACACTGTCAATAATCTCAAAAGGACCAAATAACCTAAGCATAAGATTTCACTATTTCCGAACCCATCAGTGACCAAACTGAGGTGAAAATCTTAAAAAATATATCATACAATATAAAAATCTAAAGGTTTACATAAATTATAAAAAAGGATTTATAGTTTCTCTGATATGTCAAAATTATCTGATGAATCAATAGAATCATTGACACCATCTCTTGGACCAAATTCGGTCCCACCAAGGAATATTCACCAATATTTCTAAAAAATAAAAGATATATATAAGGAAAATCACAAAAGACCACAAAATAAGCCATTATAATATCATGTTGGTAATTATTTTTGTATTAAAAGTCAACCAATACAAGATGGTCTTTCCACGATTCACCAATGTCGAGAACCCAAGTGTGAATCATGTACTTAAGAATCTATATATCTCATTCTCTCTAGAAATCCATATGTGGATGTTATATTTTTCTAAATCTATCTAAGTATATCATTACCACTTGTATTCCACTTCAAAAATGAGAAGTAAAACAAGTATCCCTTTTATAGATTATAACAAATAAAACCCTATGACATTTGATAATTAATTTCACATAGATACTTTCCAAATCTAGAAATTTGTTTGTATATCGAATGGGAATAAAGTGAGCCAATTTTTTCAGCCAAAAGATTACAACCCATAACACATTATTATTATGAGGAGTATGAAGAATAAATACTAGGAAATACATAGAAATATCATCCCACTTTTATGTTGGCATTGTAAGGGGATGAAGAAAAACCAAAGGTTTCTAGTTATTAGCCTTAGCTTGTTGGAAATTATAATAATGAGAAACAAAGTCAGTGATATCTCATATCATACATAGATATCAGAATCAATTTTTTATATCTTTAAAAATATTCATGGGTCTAGGATGAACCATCCAATGGAAAAAATAAAAATCCCCCATCATATCCTTTGTCACCAAAAATGTACAACGTACCTGTTCTAGATAAAAATAACACCCCATGAAGAGAACAAACTCTCCCCAATGGTCTCCCTACCACAAAGAAATTCCATAATACCGTAGAATTTATCTTCAAGGAAATGAACCTGAATAATAATCTTAATAAGAATGTTGGTCAACTAAACCATTGCAAGAAAAACATCAGTCACATCATTCTAGACTCCGAAATACAATTGATAAAGGAGAGTTATCAGATTTCACTCTTTTGGTGATTATTTCATATCCTAGGTTGAAATATTCACATTGAAAAAATAAAAAATTATATTCCACTTTCCATGGATGTATGGAATGTGGGAAAAAAAAATTTAGGTACTCTACACAAAACAACTATTGATGATTTAAATATTATTTAGAGAAGATATAACTCAGACTATTGTTGTTAAAATAAATAGTAAACCTCTATACAAGAAGGTAATGAATCTAAATATTGAGATCATGAATTAAAGATATGAGTTTAAGATCATGGGTTAGACAATTATTCTCTTGTGGCCTAAGGTTTTTAGAACCATAGGCTATAAAGTGATCGCTCTATATAAGGATACAACCCAAACCCAAACCCGATGAAAAAACAATATAGCCTTTCCTATCCTCTAGAAAAGTCAATACTAGAAAAAAGCAAAAATATGTTTTAACCCATCAAAAGTATTTAAACATTTAACATCCCATTATAACTTCAATAATTTCTATGTGATTAAAATTTATTGGAGAATTAGACTTCAAGAAATATTTAACAAACATTTGGTAATATCCTACAAAGCCCAAGAAGCTCTATATCTCAAAAACCTTACCAAAATGATATGATGTAATAATATCCATAAAATTATTTGGATCAACTAAAATACCATGTTCTAGGACAAAATTTACCATAAGTTTCACTTCTATAATATAGAAGTTACATTTTATAAGATTTACGTAATGTCAGTGATCTCTAATGATTTAAAAACTATTCTCAAATAACCCACATAGTCTTCCACAGTATTGGAATATACAAAAATTTCATCCACAAAGACTACCATGAATGAGTTTTGGTACTCATGGAATATTTTATTCACCATATCCACACCTTTATAAGATCATTGTTTATTACCAAAGTCATAATAAGGTACTCATAATGAATATAATTACTTCTTGAGGTTGTCTTCTAAATGTCAGATTATTTATTTTCTAATCGTTGATAATTGGATTGAAGTTTGATATTTGAGAACCATGTATCCCCTTTCTAGTGGCCAAATAGATCATCTATGAAAGGAAAAAATAATAACACATTACTTACCATAGATTGATTGAGTTTCTGAAATTATATACATAGGAAATTTTTCCTATTGGATTCTTACAAAAAATCATAGGTTCTGTATAAGGTGACACACATGGGTATATAAAACCTTTCTTTAACAACCCATCTAAATAAGTATTTGATGCTTATAAATCCATTAGAACATACTATTTGATGGGATCGATACTAGCTGAGTACCGATTAGAAAATTAAGAGATAACGTCATCTATATTACTGATGGAAATCTAGAAAAATCAGATGGAAGTACATAGGTAATTTTGATGAAAAGTAGAGGGAGATCATCACTCAAATATTCTATCTCCATGTAAAATTTTTTAAGCCGATATTACCATACCTAACATTGGTAAATTAGGTCTTGATCTACCCAACCTCATGACCTATTCTCCCTAAGAAAACATGGAACACCCCCTTAGGCATAGTAATGGGGACCCCCCAAAGAGAACAGTCAATCTGAGACATATAAGTAATTTTCAAATTCAACCTAAAAATGAAGTCAATAGGTTTACTATTGAGAACCAAAAAAGTACAAGTGAGATCAATATCCAATAGATAGAAAATGTTAGAGGGAAATCATGGAACATGATCTCTCTTGGTTTCGAGGGGTGTAGTAATACCCATAAAATAATTAAAAATCACCAAGGGAAGGTTTAATCAGTTCAAAATATGAGTTGATATAAAAACGTGGGATTCACTAGTATCATATATGTTAGACACTAAAGGTGAATATATAGTTAGGTCCACTCCTAGTTTCTGGAATCACTTCAGATTCTTCTGAAGACTCCTCCACTGCATGATGAAGCTTCATACTAGATGGTTTTGTATGGAACACATTAGTTCATGAAGCACCAAGTTTCACCAGAGTACTATTTTGGAGATGATGAGCCTATTCCAATATGAAGGTTATAAAAGATATGGTATAAGTTCTATAGGTGTATTTAATGAAAAAAAGAATAAATAATACTTGGTGCCTCAGAACAAAACCTTCTCAAATTCATAACGTTGACACCGTAGAAGAAATTAAAAGGAATATAGCTGAAACTATATGAGGAATGGATGAATTATGTTTTCAAAAACCATGAAAATAATCACCACATATATTATTTATCTTAAAGGGACCAATATAAATACCACTAGGAGTAGGAGGAACTCCAGTCAACCTTGATATACCATCTAGGCCAAGCTCAACGATCAATGATATATAAGTATATTATTATAAGAAGTGAGAGTTTTTGTGAAAACCTAAGATCAAATATTAGATATAAGACCCATATTGAATCTTTGGGCCTTCAACTTCTCATTTTTTCCACCTTAGGGGGAAACTAAATTTTTTTATCACATTGATTTTCATATTGAGTTATAGTCTTATCACCTTGTATGTGGTTGAGAGACTCCATAGAAATTTCCAAGACCATGGATTCAGTACAAAAATGATTAGTGAAAAGAAATATGATTTACTTAAAATAAAATAACTCATTTTTATTTTTTGTAACCCTAGAATCCCACATTCTCCCACTAGGTAATTTATTCTTAATAGAAGAAAATTTGAATTTTATAGCTTCTGGAATTTGAAAAAACAAAAAAAAGTAGTTCAATAATTTTCAAAAAAACCTCTGACACTTGAGGATCATTTGATCCCTTGAAAGTTGGTGGTTTCTTCCAAGGAAAAAACTTATAATAGGCTATAGTTTCATACCTTATAGAATCTTTAGTTGGAACTTGAATTTGAATAAGTGAAGATACCTATACTATATCATCAACAATGAAAACTACTATCTGAACAAGATTATAGTACACTAGAGGATTATCTTGTTATGGTTAACTGGTAGCTTCCTCCCATGAACAATTCAAATTTCTTCTTGGAGGCCTGATTATACACAACATAAATAAAAACACTAAAAAAATAGCATGGATATAAATAATATCCAATCAATCAAGTTATATAGGATTATCAATTCAATAAAACAAAATTCAAGACCGGGATTTCAAAAACTCAAATCGACGGTAAGAAATAGGATAGAATCATGTAAAATTTTTCCGCAAAGGAAATTTTCTAAAACACCATTGGTGGCTTACAAATAATTTTTAAAAGAGATATCTAGAATGTTTCTCACAACTACCTATTAATTCCAGAAAAATTTTACTCTGTTTTACCATGATAGCCTAAATCACATACTGTTATCAAGAAATATTATCAACTTATAACTTTGATACCACTTTATCATAAAATGGCTTAGATACCATGGTATACTAATACCTTTGATAATACTAACATAACCTAAAGGTAATTCCTGATCCACATGGGTTTGTGACTAGAACCTAGAATCATATATCACAGATTAGATGGAACAATTTTTCCACCATATGATAAAATAGTTAAAGATAATTCAACACATTTTTGGTATGTCAAACACACAACAAGGATAAATTAATATAAATATAATTCTCCAGAGACCAATGTAAAAAAAATATGCAAGATAAAGTCTCCCAATCCCTATATGATGAGTGGACCGTAGCTCCACCAATCACCACTATCATTCTAGAGTCTCACTTATCAAGTAAACACACCAACTTAATGTTCCACTGTCCATTTAATTAGACTTTATATAACGATGTTAACCAAACTCTAGAGGCCAAGGTTACATGTGAGATAAAATGACTAGTATTATCTCATAAAGAGTTTCATAAGAAATACAATACAACTAAATCATATATGATTCAATTTTAAATAGACATAGCCTGCTACATTATTTTATTATTCTAAACCAAGACATGTTTCAAAGTCAAAATATGTAATTTATATCAAAATCAGATTAAATGAATATTTTTCACTAAAATTGAATGGTTTTGAAGAAAAAGTTCTATAATAAATTGCAAGTAAACCGAATATAAAAATAAATCATTTAACAATGTCATAATCTCAACAGTGAGTTAGTTTCTATTTCAAGGATCCTCAAGCATCTCAATCAGTGATCATATCTCATGTGTACATATATCCCTCAGCTTACACTAATGGTAAAAAAACTCAATTAGGGAAAAATCTTGCCTAATATATTTTTTAGAGTTTCTATCATCAACCAATTTCTTGAGTATCATAATAATATAATGCTTTTCCTATCCACCACTAACTTCCCTGGATCACATGTGCATCAATAAATCAAATAAGCATGGGAAAATCATCATTTGAAAACCATAAATCTTTTAAAATTACATTTCCATATTACAGCTTTCAATATATCCATTTAAATTTCAAAACAAAATCATGAGTTTCATCAATTTCATACCTTTCAAAACCATAATTTATTTTATACCATTTTTCTAAAGTTCAACCATCAAATCAGTTCTAAATTCAATCCATCTTTCAGCAAAGTCTATCATGTTCATCAAAAACCATTGAAAATTGTATTGTATTTTAAAATAAATGAATTATAAAAAAACCATCAGGGATTGTAAATTAATTGAAAAATAATTCCAATGAGGCAATAAATAATGGTTTCATATGAATAGGAAATACTTATGTAACCACATATCATTAATCACAAAATAGAATAATTAATCTACCGAAATAGGAACACTAATAGAGAGTTGAAGGCATTAAAGACCAAGAATAAATGACCAGAAAAACACTCCATTAGAACAATGTTCCAATTAATAAAGTTCATGGGGATTGATCACTATCAAAGGAGAGAACATAATGAAAAGAGACTCTAGAAAAGATGGTGGTTATCTTATTGGTGTGAAACTGAACACATCCACCAACGCTTAAATCTTAGAGGAAAAGTTTTTGGAGATGTCAATAATCCTATTTGGAGCCTTTAAAATAAAAAAACGGTTAAATAAGGTTTTTTTGGGAGAATTTATAATTTAAATAGGATGTGGTACTTTTATGTATGAAAAAATAGAAATGATGTCGAATCTTCCATGGCCATATCATGAAAAAATTTAGAATAGATAGACCACGATGTAACCACCCCAGACCATGACATATCCCATTCTAGTCAACAATACTCTAGAAGACATGTTACTTACCTCCCCCATATCCAATTAACCTATGGTAAGGCTATAGTGAGTCCCAAGAACCATTCCACAACCACTCTAGGAATGAAAAATCATTAAAACATATCTTGGTTGTCTATGGCGTATCTATTCCCAAATATATAGTATCATCCAAATTCACCATCGAGGTCTCCATGATGCAACACATTGCTCATGTGATATCCCTACTCAAATTGGTAGAGGCTTCCAATTAAACTATTCCACAAAATTATGGTATATGGGGAAACCCCTCTTACTCAAAAATGAAGCCCCCAAAACCACAACACAAGTACCTCCATAATACCATAATGTTTCTCAAAAAAATATAAAAAAACCAATAACTACACCAAAAAAAGGTGAGAATACAAGGTATAAAAATTTAATAAAAGCGGTAACATGGTGTTATAATATCACTCAATATATTATAATCCCCCTACCCATGATAAAAAATATCATATGTGTCCCATAAGATAATTTAATCTATATATATAATAGTCATTGAAGAATAATGTCATAAAAATTCAAGGTTCTCATTCGAATAGGGGACTTAAATGGACTTTTAGTATGAAAAATACACTTAAGACATTATCATATATATGTGAACTAGAAGAAAGGTCATAATTTGATAAGATATAAATTAATATTCAAGACCATGAACATTCTAATAAATATATGAATAATGTAGTTAGTTCTTAGCTACTGACTCCAATATATCTGATGCATCTCAATAGTCATTAGATAAAAATTAACCTCCATCAATATAAAATAATTTATTGATATTTTGTATCCATTCATAAACTTGAGATGTTTATGAAGGAGATGGGCCCTAAAACGTTATTTCCAATAATTACATTGATTTCACATTTTTTATAAGGTAAAAGTAATAAAAAATTACTAGTAAATTAAAATAAAATGAAAATGAAAATTTAAAAATAACCCATAACTCTTACATAAAATGATGAACACAGATATATAGATACAGAAAATGATCCATATTATCCCGAACTCAAGTTACATTCTTGGTAGTTAATGACATATGATCAGTAGTATCAATAATATCGTATATCGGTACTCTTTAATGGTCTGACATCATAAAATGATGATGTATATCATCCTTTAAAGTATGTATGATTGAGTTTTCAATAATATATAAATTGGGAGTCCCAACATGTAACTCACATTACAATGTCATGTTAAATGAAGTGGTAAAGGACCGTAGTAGATAAGATACATAGGATATGTTTGTCTGTACATTTATACAGGTATAGACTATATAGATAATTTGATTTGATCATCTATCAAATAATTTATCTCCCATAGATATAACATTAAAAAATATATTTCAACCTTATATTCTACAACCCTTGATATTATATTAGGTTGGCCAAATAATTTTCTGACACCAACACATACTTCTCGTCCCTTTAGGTAGTTTGAGTGGTTTTTTATTTTCAAAAATATTAGAAAGAATATCAATAATATTCTCAAGGAAAAATAACCCCCACATCACTTACATATAATGGTAATCCTAAAATTAAATATACACACTTTATATTAATATTTTTAATTTTAAAAAATACTATTATTCAATAAAAATAATAATTAATTTATTTCAAACCTATCAATTAATTATTTTGATGGATGAATAAGAATATTCCCATTTTTCATGCTCGATATTTTTCAGTTTTCATGTTGAGTAGTGGGAGATGAAGTATCTAACTAAACCTATTCAATGAAACTTTTTATTTAACTCATAACTCATCAATCTTTGTAGTATCAATTTTCTCCTCCAGTAAAGGAAACCATCCACTTGAAATAGAATGAAGGTATAAATTCTATGACTAGATCTTTTAGTAAGTTATTTTGGTGTCTTTTTACATAAGAATAAATGAATAAGTCATCAATTAATTACCATTTAATTTTAAAATTTGATTTTATAAATAATAATTATCATACTGGAAAGGCTTCCTCCAATGACCAGGTACAAATCTTTCTCTTTTCTCTGTATCTAAAAATATATATTTGAGGCATGATTTTTCTTTATAATTATTTTATAAAATATAAAAAAATTTAATATTAATTAAAATTCCCTCTATTAAATTTTATAGAAGGGGCCACCTATTTTTTATTTCTTTCTTATTTTTAAAATTGAATTTTAATTGTAATTGAATACATTAAATATTAGTTATATGAAATATGTAATATTTAACATATAATACATCAAGATTTTAAAAAAATAAATTATATGTATGAAACTTTATTTTATGTAGATATTTATAACTATCCTTTAAAAATAATTTTACTACTTTTAGGTTTCAAATTTCAAAAAACAGTCATATAAAATTGTGTTGAGTAAGTTATTTAGAGTGTGATGGAACCATATTTTTTTAGTGAAAAGTAATATACCTTTAACAATATCAATATTAACCTAATGAATATTAAATAGTATTATAATTTAATTTTCTTAATTGTTTATGACAATGACATCTTGGTTAATTTTTCAATGTGATATAAAAGTTGTTATAGAATAAAAATTGTTAATTTTTGAATTATGTATGATTTTATTTAAAAATTAAATTAATAATATTTTGAAAATTATTTTAAAAAAAATTAGTTCATTTTTAAATTCTACACATCAAAAAATTGTGATGGTGATTTTTTTTGGGATTTTTATGAAATTCATGAATTTTTTATGAATATTGAAATACGGTAAAATACCGTATATTCAAATTATCAATTGAATACACTATTTATGACATCATAAGTGAAGTAAGACCTCTTGGATTGAACTCAAAATCCATTATTACTATTTTGGGTAACATGAATTTAGATTATTCATAGTCTTGAGAAAAAATATTATAATAATAATTTAAGTAATGTAAAATACCTCCTCTCCGCCCCTATAAATACCACCCCCATTACTCTATTCCTCCCACACCTCTCAAGCATTGAGAATTGTCTAATTTCTTCCAAATTTACTCCCCAATCTCCCTCCCCACTTCCAATACCTTCTGGTCTCATCTAAAGGCCAAAATCAAATTCCTCATGGAGGATCTCAAGGAGAAGAGATCAAGAGGTAAGAAATCTTTTTCCGTTTCATGTGTTTTTTTCCTTTAATTTTCATTTATATTCTCTTCCCCTCCTATTATCCAAGAGGCATGAAATCTCCAAAAATCCTATATATTTTGGATTTTATCATGTTCATGGAAAAGTCACCATCATTATTCTTCTCCTCTATGACTTATTCATGGAATAAAAATATTGTCAATGATGTGTCGAATTGCCGACATCGTGGACGATGCAATTTAATTTTGATTTAATTATTTCAAGTCTGGTTATGAAACCATTTTTATGGTTGAAACAATTTATAATATATGTGTTATGTATCATCCATAGTTTTTAATTACTTTTTACACATGTTTTTAATTTATAAAAAAAATGAGGTCGTTATTATCAAAGAACCACTAAAATGATCTAAACAAACATCATTAATGTTTTAACTTTTGAATCATCCTCATTTTAGAATAAAAAATGATAAATGGTGTAATTTATGGTTCTGTAAAAATTTAACTACCATTCCATTCCAATTCTAGAGTTTCACTCACAATCGACATGAAATATCCATCATGAACCGATCATAGAAACCATGTAAAGAACACACCCAACATAATGTAAATAAAAAAATATTACTAATAAATGCGTCAAATGATTTGGTAAATTGATCATATAAGGTTTTATAAACATTAATATGTTTCATTAAGATATTAATAACACTTTTTTAACCATTATATATGAGGTTTAAACACATTTTCAGTAATAAGAACCCGAGGTAAGAGAATTCATAACCTAATTTCCATTATTTGGGTTAACCTTATTCTTTATTCATTATGTGGTATTAATATTATTGGTGTGATTATTTTTTTGATTATATTTTGTTTCAATATGGTTATTTATATTGTATACACATATCCATTCCATTTTATTAATTCTCACTCTAATTATATTTTAACGGACATTCCTTTTAAAATCCTTTTAATAATCTCTTTAATAAATTTCATAGGATTGGTTTTTATATGTATATGGAATTAGTGGTTTATACTGATTTCAAGATACTTTATTACCATGATATGTTCCTTGGAAATTATTTAGGTTGGTTTGATCCCATTATAGCTCAAGATATGTTGGGTTGATCCCATTATAGCTCAAGATATGTTGGGTTAAACCCATTATAGCTCTAGATATGATGGGTGACCCCCATTATAGCTCTCCAATGCATTGGGTACTCTAGAGATAGAAGTTGACCCAAATGTTATTACAGGTGTAAGGGTGAATTTAAGATTGATATGGTAAAAATGTCCCAAGGAAAATTCATGATTTTTCTATGCATATGAGTTTTTATGATTATGGGTTTTATTGGTTTTTATGTTATCACTTGACTAATGAATTATTTCTTTATATAACTTACATAGTTTTATACTTATACCAAGTTTTTTTAATTTTTTTTCAAAGGATATAAGTATGGGTAAGATAAATAAGGGAGTCATGATGCTTGATATGAAGTGTTGTTAAATAAATAATGTTTTAAGTTTAAATGTTTTACATTTTAAAAAAATGGATTCTATTTTAGTAGTATCCTCTTGTATGAATGTGGTATGTCATGAATGTAAGATATCATAATTCTTTAAAACTCTAAACCAAAGAGATACTTAATGTGTAATAATGTATGTTCTTGTCTAAAATTCATAATTAAGTAACATTTTAAGGTCGAGTCCTTATAGTTGGTATCAAAGGATGGTTTAGATAACTTTATGGGTTTGGATAATATTAAAAGAATACCTTAAATGATTTTTACTATATGGTTATTTGAAATGTTATGGAATTTAAGGATTACTATGTTGCTTCATATATGTTATGTTTGTATTTATTGATTTTTTTTGTAAAAGAAACAGGGAAGCCGAAGTTGGAAGGCACCAAGAGGCTGATGTCTATCCAAATATGCAACCTGAAATGGCGGGAATTGGAACCGAGTAGTTTGTGATAGTATTGTATCAGTTGACTCAGGCAATAAATGGGGGTGGTATCCATTCTAGAGAGGAACATGATCTACCACAAAGAAACATTTATTCTATGGGGGATTTTATGAGGCAACATCTTTCATCAAAAGTTAATAATAGCCATTTATCATTTGGAAGGTGAAGTTGATAAATGGTGGTCTCTGGTTAAGAATACGAGAGAAAGATATGATCTTAATAGCCTGGAATGGGATGATTTTAAGGGTCCTTTTTAGGAAAAATGTTCTCCCAAAACTGTTCAACTCAAAATGTAGAAATGATACTTGGAACTGAAGCAGAAATATGATGATTCTATGGCAGAGTATGAAGGAAATTTTTCCAGACTATCCAGGTTTGTACCATATTTTACTTGGGATTTTGAATGTAAAATTAATATATTTTACTTTGGTTTGAAATTATTTTTATGAAGGGATTTGGCCTCATGAGAGTTTAAAAGCTATGATAATCTTGTTTGTTGTACTAAAAAATATGAGATGAAGTTACTAAAACATATGTTCCTTATGATGACAAGAATAAGAAGAGGTCAGGTTGGCAGGCAATGGGGGAGAACTTTTTTAAGAATTTTGGAGGTAAGAAAATGAATTTCTCTTCTTGTGAAAAGTGTGGTAAAATGCATCCTGGTGAAAGTATTGTAAATTCTAGGAAATTATATCGATGTGGAAATTTTGGACACATGTCTCGTGAGTTCAAGGAAAATGATCAAAAAATCAATGAGAAGATGATGGTGAGATAATTTAACTGTAAGAAATTGGGTCATTTTGCTAATGTTTTTCTGAAGTTAGTTACTCATGCAGATAATCCACAATATTGGAAGAAGAAGGGTTTGTAAAATCATTTGAAACAACTTCAGAACGTGTTGATCCATCAAATGAGGTTGTATTAGGTACATTTCTTGTTTTTACAGATTTCACAAATGTGTTGTTTGATTCAGGGTCTACACACTCATTCATTTCTGAGAAATTTTTAGAAAAATTGGAAATTCGACCTCATGAAATAAAACCAGATATCATGGTAAAAACACTTAGAGGAAATATTGTGGAATAAATAAATTATAAGAATATTCCTATCCTATTACGTGGAAAGTGTTTACATGAAAACCTAGTTTGTTTACCTCTAGTAGATATTTATGTTATTCTGGGTATGTATTGGCTTTATTTTAATCATGCTTAGATAGATTGAAGAGAAAAAGAAGTTTTTTTTCATAAAGAATTTCAGTTTGTGTACCAGAATGAACCTATACCATTAATAACATATCAAGAAGATAATAAAATGTTAATGGATGGAAATTAATGTTTTATTGCTCATATTTTTGAAGATAAGGGAACTATTCAGATTAATGATGTACCAGTGGTAAATGAATACTTGTATGTTTTTTCCGATGAATTTATTGGTGTTATTCCTAATCTATAGGTTGAGTTTATTATTGACTTAGTTATTGATGCTAAGACAGTTTCTAAACAACTTTATAGAATAGCCCAAATGGAACTTCTGGAATTAAAAAAATAGTTGCAAGAATTATTAGATAAAGGCTTCATCCGACCCAGCATTTCACCATGGGGTGCTTTTGTCTTGTTTGTTAAGAGAAAATATGGTTCAATGATACTTTACATCAATTATAGAGACTAGAATAAAATTAATATTAAAAAAAGTATCCTTTGCCTCATATCAAAGATTTTTTTGATCAGCTCTGAGGAGCACAATATTTTTCGAAGGTTGAACTCGGGTCGGGTTACCGTTAGTTGAAAGAAAAGGATGAATAAATCCCAATGATTTCATTATGTACTAGATATGGTTAGTATGAATTTGTAGTTATGACTTCTGGGTTAAATAATGCACATTCTGTATTCATTGATCTTATGAATAGAATATTTCAGGAGTTTTTGGATACGTTTGTGGTTGTGTTTATTAATGAAATTCTTGTATATTCTAGAAGTAAAGAGGAGCCTGAAAAACACATAAGGGCTGTTTTTCAAACCTTTAAAGAAAATTAACTATATTGAAAATTCAAATAGTGTTATTTTTTGTTACAATAAATTTATTATCTTAGGAAAATTTTAAATAAGGATGGAATAAGAGTCAATCATGCCAAAACAAAAGTGGTTGATGAATGGCCCATACCTATAAATGTTACAGAGATTCATAGTTTTCTTAGATTATCATGTTATTACTGATGGGTTGTTAAATATTTTTCATGTTTATCTAGCCCACTAACTATGTTAACACAAGAAGTGGTAAAATTTATTTTGATAGAAGAATGTGATGTTTATTTTCAAAAACTGAAGAAGAGATTGGTGAATGCTGCAGTTTTGGACTTACCTTCACGAAATGGTGATTTTTTCATCTATAGTGATGCTTAATTGAAGGGACTTGGTTGTTTTATAGTGCATAATGATCAGTTAATTGATTATGCTTCAAGAAAACTAAAACCTCATTAGTTAAATTATCCCACAAAATATTTGTAATTGGAAGATGTGGTTTTTTCTTTTAAAATTTGGAGGCACCATTTATACGAAGCCAAATGTCAAATATATACTGACCATAAAAGTCTGAAGTATATATTCGCTCAAAAGTAATTAAACATGGGGCATAGAAGATGGATTACATAGATAAAGGATTATGATTGCACGATCAATTACCACCCATGAAAATAAAACAAAGTGGAGGGTTCCTTGAGTTGAAAATATCATGCCTTATTAACCATGTTACATTTGGAATATGATCCATTGATTAATGATTTGATGAATTTTGGATTAGAAGTTGTCAGTGTAGGGAATCCATCTATTTTTTTTCAGGTTTCTGTACAGTCATTGTTATCAGAAAAAAATTAAGCAAGTTCATAATAAAGACCATGAGATACAAAAAATGTAAATTTTTTTAAAATGGGTAAGTTTCCAGAATATAACCTTGATAAAGATTGTGTTTTAAGATTTGGAAAAAGGATGTGTGTGCATTGTGATTCACAGTTAATGAATTTTTTTGTGTGAATCTCATAGTTCTTAATTTTTAGTTCATCCTAAAGTACTAAGATCTACAAAGACCTTCAGAAGTATTACTTGTTGGATGGAATGAAAATACATATTGTAGAATTTACTGTGAAATATTTTACATGTCAATAGGAAAAAGTAGAGCATAAGTTACCGAAGGGGGTGCTTCAGCCTTTTCCAGTACCAGAGTGGAAATGGGAGAATATATCCATGGACTTCCTGGTGGGACTACCTAAGACTTCTCGAGGTAACAATGTGATTTGGGTTATTGTTGATCGGCTAACAAAATCTGCACATTTCCATTCTAATCGAGATACAATGTCATTGGATCAGATTTCTCAACTATACCTTAAAAACATTGTCAGGTAAAAGGGAGTTACTCTTTCAATTATATCTGATCGAGAACCTAGGTTAACTTCTAACTTTTTGAAGGGGATTCAGAAGTCGTTGGGAACAAAATAAAATTTCAGTTCAACTTTTCATCCTCAATCATATGGGTAGTCAGAACGAATGATTCAGACCTTGGAGGATATGCTTTGAGCTTGTTCAATGGACTACCAGGGAGGTTGGGATCAATATATTTATTTAATTTAGTTTTCTTATAATAAATGTTTTCATTCTAGTATACAGATGTCACCTTTTGAGGCATTGTATAGGAAGCGGTGTCAAACTCAAGCTTTTTGGGATGAAGTCAGGGAAATTAAGTTTATGGGTCCAATATTAGTAGAGGAAGTAGCAGAGAAAGTAAAGATAATCCAACAATAAATATGGATAGCTCAGAGAAGGAAGAAAATTTATACAGATAATAGAAGGAAAGACTTATCTTTTGTGGTAGGTGACTATGATTTCCTTAAAATCTCTCCTTGGAAAATTGTGATACATTTTGGTAAGAAAGGAAAGCTAAATCCATGATTCATCAGTGCTTTTGAAATCATGGAGAAAGTTGGACCAGTTGGAAACCGAGTAGCTTTGCCTCCGACTTATCTTAGGTACATAATATTTTTCATGTTTTGATGTTGAGAAAGTATGTGCTAGATTCATCACATGTCTTGAGTTTAGAAGAAATTCAGCTGGAAGAAAACCTTTCTTATGAAGAGAAACCAGTTCATATTATTGTTCGAAAAGAACAGGTATTGCGGAATATGATAATCCACCAGGTAAAGGGTTTTTTGGAGAAACCACATTGTTAATGAAGAAACATGGGAATATAAAAATACTATGAGGGAAAGGTACCCTCACTTGTTTAATGAGTAAATAAAATTGAGAAGATGCAATTTCTAGAAGGTGGGGATAATGTAACACCCCATGGTTTATTTAAAAAATAAATGAAATGCATGAAACTTTGTTTTATGTGGATATTTATAACTAGACTTTAATCACAATTTTACTACTTCTATGTTTTGAATTTAAAAAAATGGCCATCTACAATTGTGTTCATTATGTTAATTAGAGTCTGATGAAAGCAACTTGTTTTTTTGTTGAATAGTAACATACCATTATAAATACTAATATGATTAGTAATATGACCCTAATGAATAGTAAATGGTATTATTATTATATTTTCTTAAGGATTAAATTTAATTACATCTTGGTTAGTTTTTCAATGTGATATAAAACTAGTAATATATTTAAAATTGTTAATTTTTGAATTAAGTATGATTTAATTTAAAAATTAAATTAATAATATTTATAAAATTATTTTTGAAAAATGGAGTTCATTTTTTAGTTTTACATGTCTATAAATTTATAGGGTATTTTTTTTTGTATTTTTCTGAAATTCTATAATTTTTTATGAATAGTGAAATACGGTAAAATACCGTATATTCAAATTATCAGTTGAATACAATATTTAGGAAATCATAAGTGATATAAGACCACATGGTTTGAACTCACATGTCATTATTACTATTTTGGGTCACATGAATTGATATTATTCATAGTCTTGAGAAAAATATTATAATAATTATTTAAATGATGTAAAATACCCCCTCTCCACCACTATAAATACCACCCTCATTCCCCTCTTCCTCTCACACCTATAAAGCCTTTATCATTGTCTAATTTCTACAAAATTCCCTCCCCAATCTCCTTCCACACGTCCAAGACCTAATGGTCTCACCCAAAGGCCAAAATCAAGGGCGTTAATTAGGATCTCAAGGAGAATAGATCAAGAGGTAAGAAATCCTCTTCCTTTTCATGTGTTTTCCTTTCTTTCCTTTTCTTTTATTGCATCATCCCCTCCTCTTATCCAAGAGGAATTAAAGATCCATTAATATTTAATATTCTGGATTTTATCATGTTCATTTAAAATTCATCACCATTCTTCTTCTCTTCTCCCACTTCTTCATGGAATAAAACCACTCTCCATGATGTGTCGAATTACCGACATCATGAATGTTGTGATTTCAATTTTCTTTAATTCTTCCAAGTTAGGTAATGAAACCATTTTTATGGTTGATAAAGGTTATAATATATGTACTATGTATCATCCATGGTTATGTAATTATTTTGTAAACATTTTTTAAATTTATAAAACAAAATGAGGTCGTTATTATCAAAGAACCACTAAAATGATCTAAATGAGCATCATTAATGTTTTAACATATGAATCATCCTCATTTAAGAATTAAAAATTACAAATGATGTAATTTATGGTTCTAGAAATATGTAACTACCATTTCATTCCAATTCTGGATTTTCACTCCCAATCGATAAGAATATCCATCATGAACCAATCATGGAAACCATGTAAAGAACCCACCGACACAATGTAAATAACAAAATATTATTAATAAATGTGTCGAATGATGTTGTAAAATAATAATATAAGGTATTATAAACATGAATATGTTTCATTAAGATATTAATAACACTATTTTAACTATTATACAGGATGTTTAAACACATTTTAAGTAAGAATAACCCGAGGTAAGGGAATTCTTAACCGAATTTCTATTAATTGGGTAAACCTTCTTAATTTCTTATATGAAATTAAGGTTATTGCTGTGATGATTTTTTGTTTATATTATGTTTCAATATATGTATTTATAGTGTATACAAATATCCATTTCACTCTATTAATTCTCACTCCAATTATATTTTAAGGGACTTTCCTTTTAAAATCCTTTTAATAATCTCTTTAATAAATTTCAAAGTTTTTTTTCTTATATGTACATGGAATTAGTGGTTTCTCCTGATTTCAAGATACTTTATTACCATGATATGTTCCTTGGACATTATTTATGTTGGGGTGGATCCCATTATAGATCAAGATATGTTATGTTGAGCCTATTATAACTCAACATATGTTGGGTTGAGCCCATTATTGCTCAAGATATTGCTGGTGAACCCCATTATAGATCTCCATTGAATTTGGTACTCTAGAGATGGAAGTTTACCAAAAGGTTATTCCATGTGTAAGGGTTAATGTAAGATTGATATGGTAAAAATTTCCACAGGCAACAATATGATATTTCTATCCATATAAGTTTTTATGATTATGGGTTTTATTGGTTTTTATGTTATCACATGACTAACACTTTCTTTATTTATATCCCTTACGAAGTTTTGTACTCATCCCAAGTTTTTTTAAAATATTTTTCACAGGATATAAGAATGGGTAAGATAAATAAGGGAGTCATGATGTTTGATATGAAGTGTTGTTTAATAAATCATATTTTAAGTTTAAATGTTTTACATTTTTAAAAAATGGAAACTGTTTTAATAGTATCTTCTTGTATGAAGGTGGTATGTCATGTATGTAAGATATCCTAATTCTTTAAAACTCAAAACCCAAAAAAGATCTTTGATGTGTAATAATGTATGTTATTGTCTAAAATTCATAATTAAGTAACTTTTTAAGGTCGGGTACTTATATAGAGAGAATGGAAAAAATTGTTAAGATATTTTACCAATTTAGACTCCTAAAATTGATCTTCCACAATCTATTCATCACCCCTCCAATTAGGATTTAAAATAATAATATTACAAAAACTCTATATAGACAAAAAAAAGTATAAAATACAATTTTCTCAAGAAAATTTGGTTATTATAATCAATAAATTCAATTAGAAACATATGATCCCAATGAGAAAGTGAAATTATTAGTAAACATGTAAACCCACATCTATCAACTCTTGGTATCATATTATCTAAAGAATAATAATAATCTTCCATTGTAGGCTCCCCAATTGTGTAAGAAATACTTTTTGTGAACCAATGTGTATCATAATTAAACAATTTAATTATATTAGATATATTAATATGAAAATACATACACATACCTCAATATGTTTCGCTCTTTATATACATTTTTATTTTAAATAGATTAATGTTATGAAAATCTATATACACGTATTTTACAATAATTACATAAATTTTATAAGTAAAAAATTATTTTTAATAATAGTAGGTGAATTATATATATTATGTTAACTATTATAACTGAATAAAATTGAACATATAAAAATTATGAATAAAAATAAATAGACATAATATAATAATTTTTTTCAAGCTTCTTAATTAAAAAAATGTGAAACCAAAACCAATGAATATTAATATTAATTTAAAAATTATTGAAATGATAAACAAATATATATTTAAATATCCAAGATAAAACAACAACGACTTTACATGTGTATGTTTTATAAAAACACAATTTTTCAATATTATTTAACCAAAATATATAAATAAAATTAATTAATATAAAAATTTATTCAAAAACTGAAGAATCTATATATTTATATATTCAAGATAAAAAATTATTTCTTTGACACATGTTAGTTTTTCAATTAAGTAATTCTGTCAAGAAATTTAATAAAAAATGTTTAATTAAACCTAATGAATATGAAAAATTAATAAAGAATTGTATATTTGATCAATATTTATATATTTAAATATTCAATTTAGATAAATAGTGTCTTTTTATTTATATGTTTCATTAAATAAATAACTTTTTTAAGGATTTTTGAACAAAAAAATCTTTAACCAAAACTAATGAATATAATATTTAATTTAAAAAAGGACAAAATTATCAATACCTATAGATTTAAAATTTTATGCTAAAAAATATGTTTTTTACTTGTTTTAGTTTTATATAAAATAGATATTTACATTAATAGTTAGGAGAGTAACTGACTCTTTTATTATATTCATTCTATCGGATCATTTCATATATCTTGGAAAATGTCAACCTCACAATCATTATTATACTTAGGTAATCATGTAATATACCAAAAAAATACTACAAAAGTCTACAAAAACATCAATATACTTATCTAACTAATTTTTTTTTCTAATAAAATGATGAGGAATCGATCATTATGTTCGTCAATATCATAAAAAATCTACTTTTCATGAATCTCCATGAATAATGGTTTATATTTGAAATGAAATATTTTAAAATAAAAAAGTCTTACGTCATAATAATCATGTTTTCACCACTTTTCCTATCAACCCAGTTACACTTAAAAACTAGTACTAAAATTTTTTTATAATCAATTTTTCTTATATCCTAAACGACACAAAAATATTATGTTCATGATTTTTTTATCATTTTCACTTGTAAAATGTATTGATTTAGAAATAACCATTACTCCCTTTTTTGAACACAAATCTTGTTGTCCAGATTATTTATATAAACTATGTAACCAGAAATATTAAATCAAAACATTATGAAAACATTAACATATATACCCTCACCTAAAAATTTCAAGTATTCATATTTATTGCAAAAAATCTCCTTAAAACTGAAAAAAAACTCAATTTTCACTCCTTTATAAAAAACTTTTCATTTCTTTTCAGTTATCATACCTTAAATCCAACATTATATTCCTGTATATATATTTTAACGACACTTACATTGTTTAAAATGTATACATGTTCCTACAAAAGTATATCATCTATATACAACTTCATCCTTAAGCCATAGATATGATTACCTTAACTTTCGACTACGAGATGCTGAGATATAAGGATACCAACATGATTCTCTTCATATAAGTAGCTAGTAAAAAACATCCACCACCTCTAATATACATTTTTGAAACAAAATGAGGCCTCTAATAGTAGTTATTTCTTAATTTATACCTTATGAATTTTTATATACTGTTCAAAAGGTCACATTAAACATAAATATAAATACTAATGTATCCTTATCTTTTTCACCTAATGAATCAATATATGAACCATTATATCAAAAAAATTAGTGTAAAATAAATTTTTAGTTGAAAATGTATGAGGAAAACTTCATTTACATTGAATTTAAAAAATATAGATCAATCATTTTATTGAAAATCGAATTGAAATAGTATCACAACATGATCATAGGATTCCTAAAATGCATCAACAATATACCATATAGTGAAAGTAGTGGTAGTTTCTGCATCAATTCATGAAAGTTGTGAGATTTAATGACCATTAAAATTCAACTCTTTAGTGAAATCAATTTTTTTTACATTGGATGAATTCATGTTAGGTATATTTAAATAATGAATACATTGATAAAAAATTAACTTTTTACTCTTTCTTAAAATGTGACTAAAGATAAATATTTTCTTTTTTTTCCTTTTATAATGGGAGATAACCCTAAATTTATTCCCAATGATATTAAAACCAATCATGTAGGTATTCCATAATTTTTTATTTTCTTTGAAGGATATTTTTTTCATTAAACTATAAAATATATTTTTCCCAACATGCTTATCATAAATGTTATATTATACCTCAAAAAATATATAATAACACACAATGAATAAGATATACCCTCAATTTCATGTATTATTTTGGTATCAAAAACTTTTTGTTTCACTAAATTTGACATTGATGTTTTTAACCTTGTGGTAATATTATTTAGATTTCAAAGGTTTTTAGGGAATAGTTTACTCTTATAGACCATTAAATATATTTTTTAATATCTGATAAGGGTGATCAATGAGAAAAATTATCTAATGATCCATATAATCTATCTTTCTCCCACAATGTAATTGGTGATAAAATGACCATTCTTCAAAAATTAGATAGTATTTATATCCATTAACAATATAACAAGATAAGTATCTATATACATGAAATTCATTTACAGTGAACATTACAATATAAAACAAAACAAAACACCCTTCCGTGTTCTCATTATGAAATTTAACACCTACCTCCAATAAAAATTTCAAATTAGCAATCAATGTATAAAAAAAATTACATTATTTTATTTCATACAAATCTGTTGGGATAGGTTTTAAACTATAAGAATAATAGGCCATGGACAATGTTGGATAATTAGTCTATGATATAATTTTATTTCATATGTACATAGTACCATTCTGATATTTCTATATTTATTTAAAAAGTTAGGGAATTGTTGATGAAATTTGTTAATTTGGGGTTAATTAACAGGGTGGTGTAAGTTTCCATAAATTATTTTCTCATCTCTATTCTATCCCAACCTTTTTTCATCAATGCAATTTGAAAATAAAATTTTAAAATTATTAATTGTTAGGAGATACCATATTTTCATTGTTGGAGGTTTGTTTGTTTTTTTCAATGAGAATAAACCATAATTGGATCTCCCATTAATTTTATATTATTATTTCCCCAATTTATGAAATTTTACTAAACATTCATATTCACTATAATATAGCACATAATATATAGAAAAAAATTTATTTTCTTATATTCTAGTATCATTGGACAATTATTTTTGCATCATAACTTGAATATAAAATATCATCTATTTTTGGAAGTAATTATTTCAAATTGTAAAGAAATTAAGTGAAACTTTATCCTTATAACCATTTATTTATTTTATGTTAATAGATCTATGTACTTCTGATTACACAACGCATTTAGTAGAAATTTTTATTTTTTTCATTATCTATACAAAATCATTCAAAAATTACTATTTTCTGATGGATTCCATTCATATATCTTGAACTAATTATTCAAGACAATCCTAGGTCTCATACTGAATATGTTCATCAACATTAGATCTTCAATTTTCAATTATTTCACTATGTTATATCTCTCTATAATTACTATGGATAAAACTATAATAAATCAGATGTTGTTTTATTTCTTTATGCCCTAACCTTCATATATTCAAACACTTCACACCTAGATAAAATAATATTTTATTATTTTCATGAATCCATTCAGAAAAATTAAAGAAATTATCTACCCATTTCTCATATTAATAAATAGTTCTTTGTGCATTAATCCAATTAAGATCCATTAATTACATAAAATAAAATTAAAATGTTAAATAAAATAAAATATTTTAATATTTTAATATATAAATAAATATTTAAAATAAAAATCGGTAAAAATATAAATATTTAAATGTTTATAAGTTTAAAACACACTGATTAAAAATATATATACACATATAAAATAAAATATATAAGTTTATAAGTCATTAATATAAAATGGTTCACAACGCAAATCTATTTTGTTATATGTTATTAATATAAATATTTTCATCCAATATAAAAAATTAAAATCTCAAATAAATATTTTTTAATTGACAAAGAGGTAACTCAAAAATATTTTACAACCATAAAAAATCGAAATATTTTATAAAGGTGAACAAATTATAACAAAAAATATAAATAACCAATAATTTATAACAAAAAAACAACAACTAAAAATTATAATTATAAAATACATTTGAATAGAAAAAATTATAAATATAATATATACTAACCAAAAACTAATTATATCCACAATTTTAAACCAAAAATAAATTTATAATCATAAAAAACTCTAACCACAAACAAATATTAACCATGAAAATTTACAACTGACAATGATGTACCTATAAGAAAGTAAATAAATGAAAAAAAATTATAAAAAATATTACATTAATCCTATAAAATAAAAAAATATATTTTAACTCAAAAAATTTAGAGATTTAGGAATACTATCTATAGTTAAGAGATACAAAATAGTGATAGATAGAAATCATATTTCAATAATTGAAAGACTAATATGGATTAAAATAGATATCAATACCGGTGATAGTTAAAATCAAATGAGAAAACTGGAATAAAACTCTCGACCCAATAATGGTATATTGTAATTTAAAATAGCTTATTATTTTAGTGGGGGAATATAATGAAATAGATATTATTTTTAATAAAAATTATTTTTTTATTAAAATCAAGAACCTCTTTTAAGGGATAAGGGGGAACCCATCATTAAATCATGATATAAAACCATAATTCGGGCCCCAAAATTCATAAAGCTCAAGATAAAAAATTACCACTTCAAAGGAAAACCCCCTCCCATCACTGAAAACATTAAAACCATCTTCCATTATCTCATCGCTAGATGAAAAGTTGTTCCGAGTAGAATTGCCCAGGCCTAGCACTGATGGAAAAACCATACCCTCTCAAAAAATCAATTCTTGAAGGAAAGGAATGGTGAAATCCCCTTACTCGGAACCTCATATGGAGAATCCCCTTGAATATATTTTTGAACGATCCATTGAACCACATACCAAGGAGTCCAAAAGTAGAATCAAATCACCGAAAAATGCATAAAGGAACAAACTGAATCACCATAAATTAAATTTTCATCATTAAACATGTCATCAAAATCTATCATTTAAAAGTAAAATAATAATTTAATTTAATTTCATATACTGGTTTAGATACTTAAGAATCATTCGTAACTAATAAGTTAATTGTTATGTGTTAGAGAAATGCCTTATTTGATGTTCAAAAGTGATGTTTTATGACAATCCAATTTGGGTGGTTATGATACATATAATAAATATTCATTATATGTATATACTCTAATTCTTGTGTTTATAGAGTAAATTTTTGTGAAGAAAGATGACATCATATACCACTTCAAGATGATTGGTAATCAAAAAATGATCTACCATGAACCAGAATAGAATTGGATGTATGAGGTTTCAACGACATTGTATAAATTAAAAATGTTTAGATTAAATCAATTCTCCACTAATTTACTCAATTTGAATGTGCATGTCTATGACTTGGAGAGTCTAGGGTGAAAATTAAGATATGATATAGATATGATTATCATTACAAAAAGGTTTATATAGTTTATTATAACTTATAATATGAATGAGTTAATAAAGGTTACATGATATTATCAATATGTTGAGGATAGATGGGCTAGAAATCAGAGGTCTATTTAATATTTTTTTATTGATAGTAAAAGAGGGAAAATGTTTAATAAATAAAAAGAAAAATCATACTGGAATGTCCAATAATATTTTATTATTACCAGTCAGTGAATTTCAAATCTAATGTATGAGTTAGGAAGGAGGGGTATTATTTCCATTATGACAAGAATGGTCACTAGAAGAGGAATTTATCAGTGTACATGAAGATTTAAAATAAATATAGTGGAGATTTAATATCAAGTATTATATTATAGGAATAAATTATTACATTTTAAATTTTATATGATACAAAATATTTTTATTGGTTTTTTAAATATACATGAGTTCAAAATTAATGAGTTGTTAATGGTTATAGATTAAAATGTTAAATCAATTGATATACCAAAGATTTTATAATTTGAGGAGTAAGATTAAGTAGATCACTTTAAAATATTAACAAATAATAAATAATTATTTTATTTTTATCTTTTATTCTATTATATGATAAGAGATATTTGAAAATAATCATTAATTAATCAATAAATAAATATGATTTATTCAATTCACATGGTTACTCTTGATCCAATTTTGTGACATTGTTTAAAGAGGATATAATAAAAAAATGTTTTAAATAAAGTAAAAGAGATTATCCATGATATTTTTTTATAATATGAGGGAGATAAACCTAACCACTATAAGTGAAATGTTTTAAATAATACTATCTTATTTTTAGAAAAATTATTTAAACACATAGAATATGAAATGAGATATGGAGGTTAATTGTTTATTTTCTTAAACATTATTATTATATAATGTAAATGTTAATACCTAAACATAGAGTAGTTGTTGCATATTTTCATGATATTATGAAAGTGTATAATATCTATGTAACTATTGGGAATATATTTTTATGAATTTAATTTCAAAATATAATAAATAAAAGATTATAATGTTCAAATTTTAAAATGAATATCACTTTATATGTTAAAATATTTTATGGTATGATGGTAAAGAAATAGTGTAAAGAATTATATTTAGTTATAAAAATTGATCTTGATGAAAAGTTTTTATGCAATTATTCTATGATGATGAGGATGATGACGATGAACATAAAAAGAGTTTTAAGTTGAGAAAATAAGTTATTATCATCTCAAAATTATATGTCGTAAAGAAATAAAGTTAAAATACAAGTTTAAAGATTTAAACATAAGGGACAATATTTTTAATCTAACCATTACTAAAATTGATTTTATTTATGGAAGTTACCCCTTAAATATTATAGAGGGTGAGTTTCATCATACGGTCAAATAGATATATGAAAAGAGTTACATAGATATGTAATGAGTTTAACAAAACCTAAACTATAGAAAAAAAGGAATTATGGAATTTGTTCGTATGATATATAAGACTATAACTTATATAATTCTTATAAAGCCAGTCTCCAATTTATTATAAGTTCCTGTTGGATGAATATTATACCTCAATTGAATAATAATTTACCTCTCAATATATGAATTCAAGTTATCTTTATCAAATTGTCATCATGTATTATTATAGATTGTGATGATATGTTAATCTTAGTGTGATTAGAATTTTGTATTGGGATAAAAAATATACCCATGAGACAAAAAATGATTTTGCTATATTGGATGACCCATGTAGTATATAACATAGAGTTTTATACTACATGAATTTATTATACCATGAAAGCATGTATTATATTTGGATTTCCCTATTATCGGAATTAAGACAGTATATCTAGAAAGAGAACCATCAATATCCGATTTCTTTCGTACACCTTACATGAAGCCATACCAATCACTGTGTGGTTGGTATGTTGTTTTTTATTTAATCAGTTGAGTTAAATAAAAATGATATATTTCCTCTCATATGATGAATCTAATATTTGGACCCTTGATTGAGATAAATAAAAAGTGTACGACCATTACAATATTACTAGCACATGATGTTCTTATATATGAGATTAGTGGCATGTGTTGGGATTATCCATCGTCATAAATGGAATGTGATTTGTTAATTTTTCAGGTCTTTATATATCAAAGAATCAATAACATGTGAGTATCTATACAATATTTTCATCATTTATGTCCATTGGTTACTCAATTTATTAGACAAAGGGATCATATAAAAAAGGTATGATTATATATGATACAGATAACATACACTAGTACTTAGATACAAGTGTATGATGAAACTAATTCTATATTCCTTTATATCTATATTATAATTTATACCTTTATAGAGGTCACTATTTCTATAAATTTAAGAATTTAGGAATTTATATTTATTTTCAATGTTAAAAAGGATCCCAGGGACATAGTTTATGAATGAATGAATGATGATTTATTTTTAAAAAACATATGAAGATTTTCTAAAAGTGGTTTAGAGTTAATAAAAAATCATTATTTGATGGATATTTTGGATGTATTTCATTTGTTATGATGATTAATGAAGTTGATATAGCTTTCCAAAAACGTTTTGGAAAAATCTATAATGAATTTTGGATATGATTTAATTAGTTATTGTATATGATATGATATATTATGGAATTATAAAAATTCTATATAGGGATTAGTTTACATGGCATAATGATAGAGGTATTCCATAAAGCATAAATAAATCACTTAATTTGTTTAGTTATATCATATGTGATGATAAGATAATATCACAGAGTATGAAATTTTGAAAAAATAAGGCATATTATATTCCTTGTTGTAGGTATATCATAAGTAATGATATTTTGATATCATATTTCTACCTTTAACTATCATATTATATGATACAATGGTATCATAATGTTGGTTATTCTTTTTTTTAGTAGTAACATGGAATGATATGATTGAAAATGTTAGATGAATATTAACAATTAACAATTTATTTTTCCTCCAGATTGGTTATCACTACTTGTTAAAAATTTATATGATAAAATATTTTTGAGAATCTCATGAATAAATTGATACAAAAAATGTAAGAATCTACCATGGGTTACAAATGATTCAATTGATGCCTTACTCATTCATTTTGTAACATATGAGTAAATTCATGGTGGATTTGGTAGTATCCTCATGTACTATATGAAGAGTCTAAGGGACAAGATATTTTTTTCTAAGACTTTTAATAACTATCCTAAAATAATATATCTTCTATTTCATCCATTGCTTCAAGAGGTACAAGTATATTATGATTGGAAGTAGATGCCCACCCATTTATTGAGTGATTTATCATCCTGTGGGTACATTATAGAAGAAGGATGCCTTTTTTTTCTTATAACTAATATTAATCAAACATAATCTTTAAGATATAATATTTAGATAACTTTTGGGAAAAGTAAACATTTTATTTATTTATCTTTACACGTGGTTTCATCTGCAATTGATGGATATCTTGGGTTGTGGTAGTTTTTTTCCTTTAACTACTTGAATAATAGTATTTTGATCCTTATAAACTCATCAACATCTCTATATCACACCCAAATACCAAATTTTACATCAATACCACATAACCACCACTATATACTATATATCGCGTATAAATTTCCAAATTATAACCAAAACATATCTGAAAGGATATCAAACATTCCCTTCCTTTACATGTATGTATTAGTTACATGACCACACCAATTCCTCCTCATCACATATCAACACCTATCATAATCAGATATCATCAAAAAATAATCTATATCTATAAGAAATAGAAGTGAAGTGGGAGTAATCAGCCATCCATATCACATCAATACAATATTTTAGAAAAAATACAAGAAACTAGACCTCATATTGGAATTATTCACATTAACCTTCATGGTTGGTGATGTGAAAGAAATAAAAAAACTATAATTAATATAATATAACACAAAAACCTAACCAAGGGGTTAAATCTGAAGGGAAACAACTCTTTGGACAAAACCATCCGCACACCATCACCACTACATATAACATCGGCTTCTACCACATTCCAATATAAGTATCCCCATATAACAGCACAATAACCACACATCATCCATATAAATTCCTATTTTACATTAAATTTATAAATCCAAATTAATAATTTACCAAGAAAAATATATTTATTATGTAAAATTTATTTACTACCACTATAACTTTACATATTCCCTTAGTTTTCTTCATTTTTATTTTATTCAACAATTATAATTTTTCCACAACTTTATTAATTTATTTATATTAAAATACACTTTTTTGATGATATTAACCCATAAAAACCACATCAACCTATCTACACATCCACACTAATATCCCTATAACCATCCCCTCCTCCGGAACTACCTCGATCAAACCACACATGGACCTTACCACTGCCACAAAAACAATTCAAATAATACAGAGACAAAATAGTATCCACTAAAAATTAATAAAATAATGAAATAGAAATAATTACCTTTAAAAAAACATTGTATTTATGCATCTTCACTTCATCAGTGGAAATAAATATTAATAAAAACAATGAAAAATGTTCATCTTTTCATCCCTTCTCCTCATCACAATCATTAAGTTTTTTTCCCAAATCCTATAATTATTTATCATACTGACAAAAATATAATCAAAATTTAATTATTTTGGTAGAACATCCAATAATATCAATTAATAGTAAAAAATAAATAATATGAAAACAAGTAAGAAATTTAAATCATGCTCATAAAACACATCTTGGGTTTTTATCAAGGAATTTTTCATCATTTTCAATAGGTGAATTCAAAAAATCCACCCAAATACTACTAAATCCTGGTAATTATTATGTTTAAATAAAAATAAATAGGAAAAATTCTGAATCCCCTTTTTTAACTAACACATTAATAATTTATTCACAATAATTAAGAAGAATAAAGGACCGATTTTCCTGGACTTAAGAAAAAATAAATCCAAACCAAAATTAAAACCAAACCCTATTAAACTGATTATAAAAAACCTCCAAAATTTAACTACCACATCTTACATAACAATTGGGATGGGAAATGTTGGGAATGAAAAAAAGAATTAATAAAAGAAAAATATTAGATAAATAAGGACATATATCATGGAGAAAAGAGTTGTGATACCCCAAGTGATGAGAAATAATAACCAAAATTAAGAAAAATGATTCTTTTATTATAGAGAAATCCAATGTAATTATGAATAATATGAGGGGAAACTAAATTTTATATTATGAAACATTGAAAAAAAATCATGAATTGATGAGAATCATCACACCACAATAATATTTGCTCCCTTAGACCATTATATATGATGACCCAATATCAAGGGTTCAATAACCATTAAAATAGATATAAATAAGGAAGATCATTATTCAATAGGACTCACGATTCTTAAATTATTAAACACTTAATGATCATGGTGCAATCTTGAGCCTCCCTCATTTGGTCCTTATAACCCTCATCTGAAACGAAGACTAAACCAAGGCTACTACAATGCAGCCACCTAAAATAAAGAGGCAAAAAAATTTCACAACTAAGGAATTTATTCCTGAATATAAAAATTCACACCAAATCTATATTTCATAGTGAAACAAACACTCTTCACCTAGAGAGGTAAAAACAAAAATATAATGGTTCAAGGTTCAGTATGTACTCTATATCCTCTTGTTTTAATACTAACTACTATGAGACAACCTAGAAGGCCAATCCCACTCCTCTAGTTAACTAGATCATGATGCAACACAACCATTTACTTCTTAATTAATGATTCACCCCAATTTGTTTTCTATTATCTAACTCCACTTACACTATTAACATCAAATTCACTTACAAATATCAACCTCACCCCAAAACAGAGAAATACAGGACCTTGCGAATTATATGATTCTATATAAGAAACTTCTCAAATGTTCCTCATACTCAATAGTAAACACCAAACATAGACAAATAACATCTAAAAAACTAGTCATATCACATGATATTTCTCAAACAATAATATTTCAACCACAAAATCACAAAAAAATGCTTGTTAAAAACAAATCCATTCTCATCATTATAAAATCAATCTCAAAATCATAACTAAACAATGTTCAAATCAACACGGGGAACTGATTCATAAAATATTTTTCAATATCCCATGTACAATACTCTTAAAAACTATGCCTCCATATGACACAAACCAATGGGATGAAAATACCATAAAATACCTTCTCCCAATGATCCATAATCTCAACAAGAAATTACATGATTATGAAATCATTCTCAAAATCTTGATCTCCCAAATTAATGATTGGTGAGTGATCATGAAGATACTAATGAAATTAAAACACCTAGAAAATATCATGTATATGATAAATATACCAAGGTATAGATAATTATATACCAACATTCTAACATGTTCTAACACCATGAATGGTATAGAAAGTCATAGAGAATGATTACTCCCTAGACTAATCCTTTACCATCTATTATGATGATAAATCTTTAGGAATTTATGTTCACCAATGTCAAACTCTATAGGTATCCTCATCCATTTTTAATATGACTTCTAGAAATATAGATATGTATTCAATCACATACAAATAACTTACTCCTTCTCCTTTGAGTTCTGAACATAATTTGGTCTGTGAATAATGAAATCTTCTATCTATATTCAGTATAATGAAGATCTATAAGGAAACTCACACAACTCTATGAACAGAATGATATAGATTTATTAATAACAAATTATATTATAAAAAACTCAAACATCAGTAAATTCTTCATCCCTGAACATCTAAATCCAGTAACACATGTTAACGATAAATCATACATTATCTGGATCATTCTCTCTATCTGACCATCAATTGGTGGATGAAAAGCATTGTTAGTGTAGATTTGAGATGAAAAATAATAATATAAAATTATTTATACTCATACTATAAAAATGATCATTAATTGAATTTTTCATCCTTAGAACCCCATAAAACCACACAATATATATCTATACATAACAAAGAGACCAAAACACCTGACTCCATGATCATTATTAAATGATACAACTTTATTTACCTTAACAAAATCATCCATATAGAATAACATACCCCCTAGAATTTTGGAAATTAAATAGTAATTATCCTATAATTTCCATTTAGGGAAATCCAATTATTGAAACAAACCATTACGAATACAATACATAGACTTCATATACTAACACACAATACACCATTATAGGAACTCAACAACTAACCTCTTAATTCTATAAAAGAAAAAGTAACTCATGAAATTATGATACATATAGATAAATTTTATTTTTAAAATTCATTGAGAACCATGTATTACATAACCATTAGAACAAATATATTGTCTAGAAGAACACTAAATGTTGGTTTTCCTCTAAAAAAACTTTGGAGAAGTTTTACAGAAGACATGATCTCTTCAAACCTCCACTAATAATCTCCTATGTGAGGCTCCTCCACTTACAAGAAAAGAATAATTCACTGTTATCTTAAATAGGAAAACTACACCATTGAATTTATAAAAATATAGATGTAGATCCACCATCATATGTATCATCCTATAAATATATATATACTCTTGGGAAATATATCCATGTGAATTATTAATCAGTGTATCAGTTATGACATCCTATTCCACCATTTTTTATAGCATATTAATGCCATAATTTTATAATAACTCTATCCATCCCCACATTAAAATACTAAAATGTTATTGAGATAATCTATATCTTTGGACCATGGGTCTATGAAGACCACAAAGTAATCCCTAATGAGATAATACTATCATAAATTTTGGAAAAAATCCACCACTATAAGTTCAAGATCATCAATGGAATATTTATAATCCCGAGGAAATAAATTTTGAGCCCCATTAGAGATCATAAACCTTTACTACATCAAATCACAACCCAAAATAACACTAGAAGAATCTAAAAATCCCTAAAACAAATCAGACTCTTCTAGAAATGAATGAAAATATGTATTGATCACATTATCCTTTAGGAATTAAAACACTACATCTCACTAATATATAAATATGAAGGTACAATATATATTTTTAAATGTTGTAAAAGGTGTTATTATTTGAGATTAAGTTGACACACACCTACTAAAATATTCTATAAGGACAAGGAAACAGATAATGGAAGAAAAATTCCTTGGATATACTCAAGAAACATAAAACTTTATCTTTGATAAATATTCTTCAAATATTCACCGAGACATGAAAAATCTATAGAAAATATCCTCTTGCATTGAAACATGCATTTGAAAAGTTTAAAATATAGATGATATCATCAGAGTATTTATAGAATAGTTATAAAATTCTGTATAATCTTCATTTTTTACCTTAGATACACAAGGGGTTTATTGGACATGACCTCAAATTGATAAAAGGAATTAATGAAATGTTGAGTTCTCTAGTCCCATTATAATACATGGGGTTTCCATCAATGAAAAAGGAATTACCATGAAATCAATATGTACATAATTAAATTTAATAGTATTTTTTGAGAAATAACCATCCTTGAATATTATCTAATGATATTAATAACACATATCATTCATTTAAAACTGACTGGATTCATTCAACAAATCAAAGAAATCATCAATACTTAGGATAAGAGAATGGTTCTACAGAATCACATAGTTTAATATATGATAATCAATGAACAATCACAAGACACCATCCAACTTCATCTCAAAAAATATTAGCACACCCCAATGTAAAACTATAGAGTATGTAACACCATTATAAAGTATATATGATTTTCCCAAGTTAGATAATATACTATTAATAGGGGTTGAATTAGGGGTACTATTTTAAATATTTATTATTGAAATAATCCTATGTTACTTTTTATAGACTTGATATACTCACATGAAACAACCCCTCAGATGATATAAAATAGAAATATAAATAAATAAAATACAATTTTTTTATGGTTTATTATTATTGTGGGTACCTAATCTTTTCTATGTCTGGGTTGATTTCCAAGAACTAGATTATCGAAATTGATTTCAAGTGATTAAAATATATGGTCAGTTTTATAACTAGATTATTTTAAGGTTTTCTAAAATAGTACAAGATAAGGGTAGAATACATCATTGGGTATTTATAGAGAGACGAAAACAATTGGGTTATTATTTATATTGGAAGAACCACTATTCAATTAAACATATGAACTCATATATATGAATAAGATCTTCGATGTGTTTTAGGATATCTCAACATCTGAGAATAATATCCTCTTACATAGGCTTATTAATTAGCTACTAGTTAAATATCACTAGAGAAACATTTCATTTATGTTTTATTATCAGGATTTTGGAAATCCTAACATGTTCATGAGATAATATATGAACAGTGTGTACTTATTCCACCTCAAAATTCTCTATTATTATTTTCATCCACAACCAAATGAAACTGCATAGATGATAAAATTAGATATAACTCTTTTCCATCACTTATTTTTTTCACTTTCTTCAATATAAAAACTCTCTCTTCTGATAGTATCATATTATTAATTATTAATCATATTTTATTTCATTATTTTGTTGTTATTATAGTAAAATAACTATGTTAACAATATATTCATAATAAAATATAGAAACTCCACCTAAATAATCATTAGTATAAATATAACTAATAAGTATCTCCTAATAATTCCTACAATTTTAAAATGATAATTAATTACAAACATTTCAATTTTAATTTCCAAAAAAATGATCCATGGTCTTCTCATTTTTATTCTCTATAAATCCTTGATTGAATCATAGTTTTTAATAGTACGTTGTGATATTTTAGGATTAAAAGGATAGCTAATCATTATAATATTTTATGTTCAATACAATCTTATTAATTATTGTTCAATGTATATAAACCTTATGATGTTCTTAAAAAACAATATAAAGTCAAGTAACCATCCATAATATGTCTAGAATAAACTTTAAGAAGTGTGTATAAAGTGTTATGGTGTTTCTATTATTTCTGGAAACAACCTTATTGTGTTATAAATTTAATATATTCTATTCACATTTTCTCCTGAATAAAATGAGAAATTTTATTGATATATGTTATATAGTATAGAAGAAAACCACATGATGTTGGGAAAGAACATTACTAAGTTTATAAATGTTCAAATTCACCAAAACCAATATATTGTTGAGTTGATCCATCACTTACCAAATCACATAAAACACTTCAAATAAACATTAAATCATCCCAAATCAAATTAAAAATCTTCAAACACTTAGTTAACAAAAAATACATCATTTTGATCAATCCTATTAGGAATTTGAATCCTACATGGATTTTTTTTGAAACATACTAAATTCTTTCTAATCCTTTAAAAATAATATAAAAAGAAACAAATAATTACCTTTATCAAGTGAGAAGAATAATGACCCCACACTCTAAGATAATTCCATGTTTTTGAGAGGATTTTTTCTCTTGGAGATATGAAAATTATTTCTAAGTAATTTTAATTCTCTCCCACTAAATTTATACACTCACAATTTCAAATTTTACTACCCATTTTTATATAATTCAATATCCTGGATCCACAACTGATTGAAATAGTGTTGTGAACTCTCTCTCCCCCTTTACCATAACAATACAAAGTTATCATCCCCCATGATTTACTGATAGTGGAAGGGTGAATCAGGTTTTAAAATGATTCTTTTCATTTTAAAAATCATGTCCCAACATTAATTGTAACTTTTTAATTTTTAATGATTGAATTACTAATCAAAAAACACAAAAATATAGAAGAAAAATGGAATAGAGTAAATATAATTGGTTCTCCACTAATTTCTAATCCAAGGATAATATATTATTCATACTAGAATATAGTAATATTCACTATATTTTGTGGATTATAGGTGTTCATTCATGGATACTCCATAACATATAAAATTACTTTACAATGATTTTTTGGATAGTGCACCACCTCCATTGGATCACTTTTTTGAACCCCCATTACTCACTAAATCCTATGATATATTCCTTAGTTTAATGATGTGAATGTAATTTTCACTTTGTTTAGAAAGTATGATTTCATTTGTATCATGAAAGTAAATATTTGTTGACTTATTTAACTCTATGTTCACTAGAATGTTTTTTTAATGTTTTTAATGTGAAATAACAACATAGAACGACCTTGTAAAAAGAAACCACATAGAACCTAGTTCAACACATAACTAACGTCACATATTATATACTCTACTCCTTGGACCAGACAATACACTTCAAAAACCCTCCCCATGAGATTTATCTAACCAACATAAACTCAAAACAATAGACCACATTCTTAACCCTTTAGACCACATACTTCCCTTTACAAATTATTCCTCATTAACCGCATATTATATCTTCACAAATGATTATGGACTTTATTGGTCTTCTGATTAATATTTGTATTTTTAGTAAGTTCATATCATAAAAAATAAATGGATTAGAGAGATATATATAGGGAAATTCAACTATCAAAATCACTAAACCTATTAATTACTATTAAACCCCTTTAAAAATAAACATTATGGGTCTCAATAAGTTTATACCTTTTTTCACAACCCTAAATATTTTAATAAAATTCCCCGTGTAATTTAATTAAATGACTTATTATGTAATATGGATATTGAAAAAACATGATATTATTTGGTTTTATTAAATACTATTATATTTAAATGGCCATTAATAATATTTCTTGTTGATAAAATAACCATTGAACATTGATATCATGATTAGTGTAAATATAGGGTTTTAAAAAATCCAATTGACACATATAAATGAAGTGATGGACTCAACCAGTAGGATCTTACCCTATGAATCCCATTTATTAGAACGTGCATGGGAGATAAAATTTATGGGATTTTACCTTGATCATGACTGAGCTGAGATCCAACATCTTACTCATGAACGAAACCCTTTACGGGAGAAGTTTAAGCTCATCGAGATCATGGACCCAATCATATAAGCGAAACACCCCATGAAAGTCTCACCATGGCACATCATACTATTAGGGTGTTTGATGGTGAATTAAAGGGATATGTATCAATACCTAAGAAATATGAGAATTTAAATTATTTTTTAGTGAATAATGAATATATTTTCATCCTATTATTCTTACATTATAATTTTTTTGTTGGATACAATAAAACACTAGTAGTATATTCAGTTAATATTAAAATTCAATTAAGGAATTTATTTTCTAGAATTCATGGATTTTTGGAACAAATAATATTTTAATAAAATATTATTAATAAATAATTTAAATCAAATATAAAATATCATATAATTTTTATGAAGTTAAATTTAATTATTAGAAGGTTTTGAATATTGTTATTGTAAAAAACCCAACATTTCTTAACTGACATTGATTTTATTATAAAAGTGAAAATTCAAATATTTATAAAATCATATAAATAAAATTAATATTGTTTTTTTAATAAGAACATTGAAATTATTCAATGGTGAATTTTTGATTATTTTTTGTGATAGTTGAATTTTTAGGTAAAAATTAAATACTATGTAAATATACATTATGTATTATTACATCATAAGGACCCAAACATTATGTGATAAATTCTATTAATGATATACATGAATAAATATATATTTTTTCAAAAAAAATTTGGTTATATTTTTATTTTATTTATTTTATAAATCCATTATGAACCCCCTCAAACTTATGATATATTTTAAGGGTTTTAAATAATTTCTTGAATATTATGACTCAATTACACATAAGAAAGAGTATTATTTTATTAATATCCACACATTAACTAATAAAATTATCTAAACCACTACATTTTGTTAGAAAACAAGGACAAAAACCATGGTAATTGCTTGTGGTTTGGTTATTTTATTATATAGTGTCCAAAACCTATGTTTGAGAAATGATAAATAATTCCTCACTCTTTTCCTATATAATCCCACCCAAGTCCAATTTAACTCCACTAAAAATTCTTGGAGCACTTCATTAATCCTATAACCTCTCTCTATAGTCCCACCATGGCACCTCCAATCTCTTAAGAAGCACCTCCCATGCATTTGGAGTCACACACTAAAGTAAGGTATCCTGACCTCCTCTTCTTTATTAAAGTTTCTCCAGTATATTATGCATTCTATATCCAATTAATAATGTTTGTACATGTATTTAAAATTTTCTATTACTCCCCATTTTATTTTGAAAGTATTAGAGACCCATTTATCTCTCATTAACCCACTTTATGAATTTTTAAGTGGAACTGTTATGCTGCCAAAATTTCACCATGATTTTCCATGCCAAAACATTTGTGCAGTAAATACCATACCCATTTTCTATAAAGGATGTTAACCTTTATACAAATATAACTATTTGACTTGGGACATAAATTAATATATTCACACACTCAATGTTCATGGAATAAAATATTATGTTGAATGAATCAATGTATTATTATCTATGTGGCGTACTTAATCATGAGAGTGAAATGAAAGTGATGGGTGTACGTGAAATTATATAGCGCTGCAATGCATTGGGTAATGTTTTGTCTCATGATATTTCATATTGGTATAGGAAGTGAACATTATTACTTTATTGTAATTTTTCCATCATTATTTATTGGAAGTTATCCTTGTCTTATGTTTATGATGCAGTGTTTTAAGTTGTTGCCACATTTCCTATGTAATGATTATCATTCTATATCATGCATTATTATTCATGTTCCTTTTTTTCTCCATGGATATGCCTATTGTCTATCATTATTATATTATTCATTTTATACCATTTTTATTCTCTTATTTGGATTTATATCTCACCCTTTCTTATGTATGTCCCTAGGTTATCCCATGTAGTTTTAAGTGCGAGCATGTTAATGAAGTTTTCAATAAAGATGTTTTTTTTTCTATTTAAATATTTATGTAATTTACCTAATTACAAAATACACTAGGCCTCCCAATATTATAGTTTCTATTATGTATAATATTACTTAATAAGTCATGTATTAATGTGTCATAGAGTGTAGGGTTGTTATAGTTAGTATCAGAGGAAATATTTAGTTATTTTTGGAATCAAGGATAGAAAACTCTTATGAAAGCCTTATGGATAAAACAAAGTATAAGAAAGAATCCATAAATTTTTCTAAGTATATAGTAAGTGGTTTATCAAGAAAATTACTCACTAACTAGATATTATAAGTAGACGTGGTTATATAAAAAATGTACATAGGGGTGACAACATCGACATGGTGCTTTGGGCCTAACTCAGTGTAACCTAGTGCACGACAACATGCCTTACTATTCACTTAGTTTGAAACTCTCGAGGTATATGCTATGGTAAATTCATAATCTCATTATGAACCTTTATTAAGGGAATAAAAAATCCCAATATAATATATGTTATGAAATATATCATAGATAGCTAAGATTGAATCCTAGAAATTCATAAGTTAAGGAAATAAATGTATTTTTTATGTTATCCCTTTAATTTAATTGAATTCTTATTTATGTGTTTAATATTTTAAACATAATCATCCATAATTTCTATTTATTCTATCTAATGGCCTAAAATAATATGAATCCAGTAAACAATCACTATAATGGGCAATGTGGGGAATGTCTAAATGGGATTCCCAAACTGATGAGAGTAGGAATCAAAAACATTGTGATGATAATATATCACCTAAATCAAGTTATCCATTGAATATTGGATCAAGAGGAGCACCCAAATACCTATAATAATGAAGAAGATACAATTGAGTCCTTTTTTGATGAAGGCCTCCAAATTTCAATGACTCATCTGATCCATTAATTTTGGAATAAAGTATAAAATCCATTGGTAAGAAATTCTCCATCATTCAATGTTTAGAACAAGAGAAGGTTCTACTGGTTGTTTATATTATAGAGGAATAAGATGATCATTGGTTTTCATTGATCAAGAATACAAATACAAAAGAATAAGTTGAAGTGATGGGAAGAAAGTAATTTTAGAAAATGTTTTTTGAATTTTTCTCCTCACACTCTCTATCTTAAAATGGAAAGTGATTTACTTTCCCCCATGTAAAGAGATGATGAATCTATAGTACCATACGAGAAAAAATTCAAAATACATTCAAGAAATGCTTCCAGAATTTTCTTTACCCCTAAATACAAGGTGGACCACTTATTTGGTGGGATAAAACCTAGTTTACAAAAATCATTGGGGATCCGTGACATTCATATCTATGAGGAAATTGTATGATGTTTCCTCAAAGTCAAAATAGAGATCAGAGAATCTCAAGTTTATAATGGGGATAAGAAGAAAAAATTGGAGTTTAATTCTGTTGGTGTAATGGATAAATATATTGGTGCCAGGAAATTTCAAAATCCCACTTATTAAAGGTGTGGAGAGAAGCACCCTAGAAATTTCCAAAGGGGGATTAGAGAATACTTTAGGCGTGGGAAGGAAGGGAACCTAGATAACAATTTCCAAAATGAGAAGACCACTAATTCAATGGAGGAAAGGAATGCTCTGGTAAATCCTCAAATCAATGTTCATTGATACAACTTCATGGAACTAGTGCACTTTTAAAACCAATTCACTAAACCATGGGTTTTCAGAGACAACCAACAATCTCCAAGGTAGCAAGGGAAAGTTTTTTCCATCCCAACAGACAAGGTGGATCACGAAAATGATGTAGTGATTGGTATGAAATTTATTCATTCAAGGATAGTGAATGTACTTTTTTATTCTGTTTCTATACATTCTTTCATATCTTGAATGTTTTGTAGATATTTCAAACACAACCACAAATCATGGAAGTGGAGTTTATTGTGAAAATGAAAAATGGGGAAATTATTTCATCTTGAGTATGTAACTCCTCCCATATCACATTTTGTGGGCTAAAATTACCTGTGAACCTTGTTATATTCCCATTGGTGGAATTTTATACAATTCTGGGTATGTATTTTCTTTCCCTATATAGAGCCAAACTAAATTTTTATGAGAAGGGAATTACTCTCATTGTTGTGAATCAAACCCAATTAAATACAAGTGTAAGGAGGAGGATGAATATTTCAAAGCACCAACAAATCCTACATGGATATTATTCTCATATGAGAATGTGTATCTAGTTCAAATTATTGAGTCTAAAGAAAGAACTATCCTTGAAGACATGACAATTGTGAGGGAATAAACTGGTGTGTTTCTTGACGTATTTCCTAGTATTCTTCCTAGATGAGAAGATGAATTTTCAATCAAGCTCATAACTGGGAAATTATTTCAATCCAAGACTCTATATAGAATGGCTGTTATAGAACATGACAAGATAAAGAAACAAATACAAGAGAATCTAAATAAAGGGTTTATAAGCCCAATTGCTTCACCATGGGGTGCACCAGACATCTCCACCAAAAACAATAATGGGTCAATGACCCTTTGTATTGATTATCATGAGCTCAATAATATAAAAAAATTTATCATCTCCCTTAGATTGATGACTTGGTCGATCAGTTACATGGATAACAATACTTCTCCAAGATGGATCTGTGGCCGGGATATTTTTATGTTAGGTTAAAGAAGGAGGATATCCCCAATAACGCTTTTTGTACAAGTTATAGACAATATGAGTTCATAGTAATTCTATTCAGAATCAATAAATCTCCATAAATCTTCATGCAATTTATGAATAGATTCAATAGGGATTACCTTAAAAAATTTATGGTAGCCTTTATAGATGATACTCTAATATTTTCCCAGACCATGGAAGAGCATGGGGATGAATTGAGAACTATGCTAATGACCATGAGAATCGATAATATTTAACAAATTTACATGTAATGTGAGTTCTAGTTAATGGAAGTATCGTTTTTGTGGAATATCACCATAAGAAATGAGATATCTATGGACCCTTCAAAGAAAAAAAATGAATTGAAGGACGGATAATGCCAATATAGGTGGCTGATATATATATAGTTTACTTAGATTATATGGGTATTATCATTGATTTTTGATAAATTTATCCTAATTTTCATACCCTCAAAACAAGCTAACTCGAAATGAAGTCAATTTTTCTTGGAATGATGAATGTGAATATAGATTCAAAGAGTTGAAAATGAGTCTTATCACTTCCCCTATGCTCACACTACCCACAAGTGTACAAATTTTGGTAGTATTCAAGGATTATTTGAAAAAGGGATTCCGATATGTGTTATTGAAGAAAGAAAAATTTATATCCTATGCTTAAAGGTCATTGAATATTAACGAAAAAAATACCGAACACATGATCTGGAGTTGGATATAGTAATATTCACTTTAAAAATATGGAGATATTATCTATTTGGGGAGATGTTTGAAATATATATTGATCTCAAAATCCTAAAGTATATATTCACATAGAATAAGATTAATATGTGTCAGTGATGATGGTTAGAACTGATCAACTACTATTACTAGTCAATTCAATACCATCATGGGAAATAAAATATATTAGGAGATCATCTAACTAGAAAGGATACAAAAATTCTATCATTGATGAGAATTGAGAGGGTTAAAATATTATTAGATTTGAAAAGGATATAAATTTGAATCATAAAGGAAGGAATATCATCAATAATTTAACAAGTTATTTCTCAACCATCTCTTTTGGAAAAGATTAAGTATTATTGAAGAAATAATGTGGGAATTCTGATGAAAGTGGAATCTATAAGGAACGATAAATCATTAGATTCAATGTTAACATATAATTATTTGTGATATTTGGGTCAAGACTATATGTACCATCATGTTATGAGTTAAATAAGGAGTGGTTGGATGATGTACATAGCTCAACCTTCTCTATCCACCCAAGAAGCACAAAGATGAATCAATATCTCTTAGAACACTGTTGATGGGACAATATGATGAAGAAGATTGTGGAATATAAATCAATATGTCTTGTATATCATCAAGTGAAAGCAGAAAAGAAAAAATCCAAGGGGATGATGCAACCATTACCAATACCTATATGGAAATGGGAGAAATTAACCATGGACTTTGTCACTAGTCCTCCAAATATATCATGGGGGAATAAATCTATATGAGTTGTTGTGGATCATCTTACAAAGAATATACACATAATTTTGATTCTAGAGTATTTATCACTCAATAAACTTTCAAGGATATACATTAGAGATGTGGTGATGATATATAGAGTTCCGCTATCGAATGTATTCAATTGAGATCAAGATTCACCACCATGTTATGGAAAAGTATCCAATATGCACTAAATATTGAGCTAAAATTAGGTAGAATCTCTCATCTTTAAACTGATTTCTAATCTAGGAAGACAATTCATGCACTAGAAGACACATTGATATCATGTTCTATAGACTTCAAAGGAATATGGATCAACATCTTTCTCTGGACGATTTCTCATACAATAACAGTTTCCACTGAAGCATCCAAATGGCTCCATATGAAGACCTTTATTAGAAGAGTTTCAGAACAACTTCTTGTTGGGATGAAGTTGGGGAATGAAAAATACAAGGTTTTGAAATGGTTGAGGAAATGATGGAAAAAGTTAATTCTATTGCACATCACATCAAAGATGCTATGAGTCAACCTACGATCTATACTAAAAATCATCAATGATACCTAGGGATTGATGTTGGAGTCATGGTATTCCTCTACATATCATTATTAAATAATGTCACGAGATTTGGAATGAAGGGAAATATTAGTCCAAGATGCATCAACCCATTTGAGATCCCTGATCGCATCAGAGTGGTGTCCTATTAGCTGTTACTCACACATAACCTATATCAAGTACATGATGTATTCCTTGTATCGATATTGAAGAATTTCATACCATTCCCCTCACATGTACTCAATTCATAGGTGGTATATTTGGAGAATTAACATTTCTATGGGGAGGATATGGTGAAAATCTACTATTGTAGAGACAAATTTCTATGAAATAAGACAATTCACTTTGTTAAAGATTTGTGGAGAGACCAAAAGTTTGAGGAAGTGATATGGGAACTAGAGTAGATGAGGAAATAGAGTTACCCTCATCGGTTTTTGTGTGGTAAATGAAAATTTAAAAGGATAAATTTCTTAAGGGGGGAATATTGTAACAAATTGAACTGTTATAAATAAAATTTCCCTGGGAATTTAATAAAATGTTTTCTTATAAAATATGGATATAGAAAAAACATGAACTTATTTGTTTTATTATATCCTGTTGGATTTAAATGACCATTAATAATCTTTACAACTGATGAAATGTCCATTGAAAAATGATTACATGATTAGTATAAATATAGGGTTTTTAAAAATACAATTAACACAAAAAAGGAAGTGATGGTCTCAACCAATAGGATCATACTCTATCATGCCCAATTATTGGGGCTTATAAGGGAGATAAAATCTCTTGGGTTTTATGTTGACCAAGCACAAGATGAGATACAATATCAGACTCTTAATAGAAATCGTTTATTGGAGAAGTTCAAGCTCATCTAGATCACAACCTAAACCATGTACACTAAACCACCCCCTGAAAGTCTCAATGCCTCACACCTTACTCTTAAAGAGTTTGCTGGTGTATTAATGGTATATGTATCAAGACCCTATAAATATTAATATGTACATTATTTTTATGTAATAGTTAATATATTTTCATTCTATTATTGTTAAATTATAAATGTTTATTATTTTGATATAATAAAACAAAAATAGAAATTTTTATTAATATTTAAATTAAATAAAGGAATTTATTTTGATAAATTAATGTATTTTTAAGTAAATAATAGTTTAATCTAATAATATTATAAAATTTTGTTTTTAAAATATAAAATATCATATAATTATTATAAATTCAAATGTAATTTTTATAAGGGTTCGAAAACAATTATTATAAAAAAATACTAACATTTCATAACAAATTTCGATTTTATAATAAAATTTAAAATTAAAATAATCATAAAATTATTTAAATAAAATGAATATTTTTATTGGAATAAAAAATTTAAATTTATCAAATATTGAATTTTTCATATTTTTCTGAGGCAGTCAAATTTTAGGTAAAAATTAAATACTGTAAAAATATACTTTGTGTATTATTACATCATAATGACCCAAAACTAATGTAATACATACTATAAAATGTATCCATGAAAAAAATATATGTTTTACTTTAAATTAATTTGATTTTATGTTTATTTGATTTATTTTATAAATCCATTATGTATCCTCTCAAACATATAATATATTTTAAGGTTGTTAAACCATTTCATTAATTGTGTGGATAACTTTCAAATAAGAAAGGTTATTATTTGTTTATGTTTGGACCATGGTCTTATAAAATAATTTAAACCACTACCCATCAGAAAAAACCATCAGAGAAAAATATGGGAAGGTTTGTGGGTTTGGTTATTTTATTATATAGAGTCCAAAACTAATGTTTGAGAAATGATAAATAATTGCTCACTCATTTACTATATAAACCCAAACTAGATCCCATTTCTCTTCACTAAAAATCCTCGAATCATGTACTTACTCTTACATAATCTCTCTAGCGTCTTTATAAGTCACCCATATCTCTCAAGAATCTCCTCCCAAAAAGTTGGAGTCACACAGTCATGTAAAGGATCCCCACTTTCTCTTCTTTATTCATGTTTCTTTATTATCTTATGACTTCTATTTCCAATTAATAATTTTGGGACATGTATTTACTTGTAACTATTACTTAAAACATTATTTTAAAATGATTATATCCCCATTTCACTATCATCAACCCGTTTTATTAATTTTTAAGTGATACTATTATACTGCTTAAATTTCACTATGATTTTCTATGCCAAAACAATTTTTTATTGAATACCATACACATTTCCTATCAAGGGTGTCCACATGTATACACATATACCTATTTGAATTGGTAATTACATTCATTAATTCCACACTCTATGTTCATTTAATAAATTATAATGATGAATGAATCCATGGTTTATGATCTATGTGGAAAACATAATCATGTGAATGATATGAAAGCGATGGGTGGCCCAAAATTATACAGAGCTCCAATTCATTGGGTAATTATTAGTATCATGAGATGTGATGTTGGGACAAGGAGTGAAACTAATTATTTTATTGTAGTTTTTCCATCATGATTTCATGGCGGTTGACATTGACATATGTTTATGATGTAATGATTATATTGATTCCACATTTCCCATGTTATGATTGTCATGCTATATCATGCCTTATTATTAATGTTACTTTTATGCCCCAATGATATTCTTGTTGTCTAACAGGTATTAATTTTTTCATGTTATTCCATATTTATTTTCTTTCTGGGATTTAAAGACCACCTCTTTCTTATGTATGTCCCCAGGCTATCCCATGCTGTTTTATGTGCGAGTTTGTTAATTAAGTTTTCAATAATGTTGTGGTTTTTTATATTTATATTATTATGTAATGTTTCTAATTTCCAAATACACTAGGATTATCAGTAATTAGTGTTTCATTAAGTGTATGTTTATGTGATAAATCATGTATTAATGTGTAATAAAGATCATGGTTTTTATACCTTTCGACTGTGTACTCCCTATGAAAACCACATACTAACCTCAGTTCTAATTAATAAAGTCCTTATTCTATCTGAATTATATTTTAGTGAACTACGTACTCAACATTGAGGTAGAATTATCTCCTTAATGGAATATACTCCCATGAACACCCATCAGTGGGTTGTAAGCCACCACATCGACCTGTAGACATCACCATGCAAACTGCATACTTGACTAGATGGGTCTTATACTTGATCATGAAAGAAATATTCCTTTGTCCTAAATCCTTTTCAAAATATCCCTAATTTTCTTGTTTTTTTATGCTAAAAATTTGGAAAATAATTGGAAATTCCTGAATTTTAAAAAACTATCATTTTTCATTTTCCATTAGACCACATCGATACACTCAAAAAATAATTTTTATAAAATAAAATATGAACACCAGAAACCATCATTGAACACATTGGATATGAAAATGTCACTTTTTAGGTTTTATAAAATATAAAGTGAAATATAATACTATAAAACCATCTAAAATTACCAGAATATATCATCCATCAATCTAGCTTGATGAGATAAAAACTCTATGTTGAAAAAAAGTGTTTAAGATAGTATCTATGACCACTTGTTAGACAAAAACTCCCAATATCATTATACAATGATTCTTTAATGTGACATACCCCTCCTCAATTAGAGAGGAAAATTACTAACACCTCCAGTGAAGAAACACACTGCTCCCATTTATATTCTTCTAATTAATTTCACAATCCTTTCAACACCATTGAAAATAAACCCAAAGAGAATGTTTCATAGGATATAATTTTTGGAAAAGACACCCCATGGATCATATCTCCCCTTTAAACCTACATCGTATCCAAAAATGTTGTAAGGTGAAAAATTTATGAGGATATGGTTACTTATAAACCACCTCAAGAAGATGGATGTGGTTAAACATTGTGGTTTAACCAATTCTTTAAAAACACAGTGGTAAAAAGTGGTTTAGTAATGATGTTTGAGACTTCTTCAGTAGTTCAAACATACTTCAATTTGATCAGTGACTGTTAAAAATTTATTTAATAATGTGATATTAGATTTTGATATGTTTGGAATGAGAGTACTGAACATGGTTATTTTTGAGTTCACTCAAACTCATTCTCTCAAAATATATCATAATATGTTACTTCACATATCCACCAATATCTACTAATTGTTGTTTCATCCATAGGAGTTGATTGACAACAATGAAAACTCAGATATATTATGCATCTTCTTTATTAATTTAGGTGCTTTCTTATTTTTTACTCATCTAACCAACATATTTACAACAAATTAAGAATCTACAAACTCTTATAGATTTCTAGTCCACCACACCTCCAGCCAAATTAATATATGAAAATAATGATAAATCGTGACATTTATTGTATCAAATAACAATCCAAAATTGACCATATCAAGGTTTTATGACGTGATTCATTTAAATCATACGAGTTACTCTTTTTTTGTTAAATCTAGAAAATTAGATATCGAACGTGTTTCAAAGATAATATTTGGTCATGCTATAGTCAAATAAAAAATCTGACAATAATCCTCCAATATAAGTTTTGATACAAAAATTTCCCATCCTAATGTTGTTAGGACTAGTTCCATCATCAATTGGAGTCAAAATTGGTTTGGAATCATGTATAATGATATTATCTAGTAACTCCATGACATACTTTTCTTGAGATATGAATGTGTATTCCTTATTTTCTATCACCTATAGAACCACAAAGTATGTGTGTTATCCAAGCATGGACATTTCAAATTATGATTTCATGTTGTGATTAAATCATTACAGGGATTAATTATTTTACCCACTAAATATGATAATATCCACACAAAAAACCTCCTTAATATGGTCTTATTTGAACATATTCACATATAAATTATAGTTGGAACCACCCCTTCTAAATTGATGCCTTTTCACATATGAGTATAGATGTCATTCCATACTTGTGGTGCCTAATTTAGACCATATAGAGATTTATTTAATTTTCAAAACATTGTTTCATCATTTACAATATGAAGGCCCACTGGGTGTTTAATATAAACATTATTGGAGTTGTTATCCTATAACCTACTATTTTTACTTTTATTAAATATATATTTGATATGTTGAATATTAATATACCACTAATTATATATTGTTCATTATTCTATATGAATATAATGTAATAATGTCCTAGGATATATGATGTATTTATAAGGTCATAAATGTTACCTTTTATGATGAGAACTCAGAAGTGTTATGATGATATTCTTAAATTATGTTTTTCAGTTGGATAATGTACTATAATGGGTCACATAGTAAATAGAATTTTAGGTGCGAGTACTCATAATCTAATGAGGTTTCTTCTCATGAAGTATGTACTTGGTAATCTATAAATGGGAAATTATGAGAACATAAATTCTATTTGGAACTCCAGATGTTTTGGTGTCATTAGAGATCCCTATATGCGAGCATGTTTAAATATACTTAGACTCTAAGATTAAGGTTAATGCTTGTTATAACTCGTGTACTTTGATGTATTTTGTAAATCATGACTATAATAGTTCATAGAGAAGATTCATACATTGGGTGTGTTATGAGTGACATGTCATTAATGGATAAGATAAGGAAGGGGCTTTCCCTTCCATTTTATAGATATAGATATCTCAACCATTTTATTAGAATAAAACCTTCATCATAAATTCCATGATAATGGTGTAATTATTTGTTTATTTCATATAATTAAGTAAATACATATCAAGCATATATGTTGGTGACATTTATGTACAAAATTCGTGATGATATGTTTTGAAAAATTGATTATATTACAAAGTGAGATTTCGTACATGGATTGCTTCATTATGAAATTAAGTTCTTTATCTTGGGTTCCTTGACCTACTGTTAGAGAGTAATTGTGGTATTTATAATATCCCGCAAAATGATAGCGAGAAATAATCCTTGAGGATTACCCACTAATTTTTTATGATCTTTATTAAATTATATTTTAATTTAAATAAATTAATAAATATTATTTTCATGAATGAGGGATAATTTTATTCATGTTTTATTGATCCAAAATATTTTTTTATGAATGGAATATTCAAATCAAGTATTTATTTGGGTGTTCAATAAATGATAGAAGAGTTTTAATGGAACAAAAATGTGTCTAACACTAAATATTAATTAATAAACTGGTTAAATAATATTTTCTCTTCTCTAAGATGGATTTTTCAAAAAAACAAAAAAAAAGAAATATTATTATATGAAATGGTATTTATTAAATTTTATTATATTATTTATTAGATTATATGAAAATAAATAATATTTTAATCTAAACCCTATATCTATAAATATAAGATTATGTATATTGTGTAGAGTATTACGGTGTAATGAAAAATTTAGAACTGTTGTGAAAAAATACTATCTCTATTCTTCCTTCTCTCTCTCTCTCAATAGAAAGAAGTGCAAGATAGAATCCTCCAAAACTGAAGGATGAAAAATCAACATAAACCAGAAAATAAAATTTATTATTCATGCTAGTATATAGAAATCAATTGGAATTGTGTAGAGTTCAAATGAGAATATTTCGGTCACCATTTGAGGGATTCTATCCTTGGATACTCATAGTGAAAGAAAGGAAATCTGAATTTTTTTTCAGGTGACCAACATCATTAATGAAGAAAGATCCTAAGACTAAGTATTAATTTCATATAATATTAAAATAAATTAATTATAAATTTTATGTGAAAGATCTTTTATCAGGGTTTGATGTATAGAAATATTAAAATAAATTTTAATATATTTCCTACCACTGCATTCTTCAGCTGCGCACGAAACCATGAATTGGTATCAGAGCTGTCATGTTTAAATTTATAATTTTTTATTTGATTGTTAATCTATACACAATAATGGTTGAATTTTCATTTAATATTATTCATTATTTAATCTTATTTGAATTAACATGTTATTGACATATTAATCATCATAGTTCAGTGTTTAATTTTCTTAAAGGAAAAAGAAAAGATGAAAAACAACAGGATATTCCATCTAGGATTTACAAAATCATTTCCTGCAAAACCAGGTAACATGGCATGCAATCGAATATAAACACCTTGTACTATAGTATGCTGCACCTATAAATGCAATGATATACATGGTATTCCATGATTTTTGGACACAAAGTTTAAACCTGGTGTTCATTTTCCAACCTGTCATGTGATTGTTGAATTACATAGTGTGTATCTGTGTACATGATGTAATGTTTATTTGAGTCAGTGGAATAAATCATGCAATCTGTGTATTCCTTATACATATTATATCCATGTGAGATTTATAAAATATAGAATCTATGATATAAATTATGTTTATAATGTGTTCAATGCGTGTAGTTCATCAATTCTCAGGTATGAGATACATGCCAAGTTATCATGACAAAATACATTTGAGATACACGATGTGTAGCTGGAAACACATATCAGGTAGTCTCTTGAAAAAAGAACACGCCATGTTTTTCATCGGGTTTCATGGTAATGTAAAATTCAGACCACACATTTTACAAATAGCCCATACACACCATGTAATCTATCATGATACACACAGAGTGCATATGAGCTCATCCCTTGAACACAAAATGTAGATACAGGATATGTAGATGGGATGTACACACTGTGAAATCAGGCTGAGTCAAAATGCTGAATCCCCAATCATGTGACATTGATACATGGAAAAATAGGTTCATGAAATGTAGATGGATATTAAACTCCATGTAGTCTCAAAATTACTAGAAAATTTATATTTCATTAAATTGGTAATTGTAACATTAAAACTATATTGTTTCAAATTACAATTTATGTGTTGGACAATATAATAAGGGATTTAAATAATCTCAAATACTCAATTAATTTATTCTAATAAATATAAAACTAATGGTTCTTCTGTTTACTCTCTATTAATTCCATTATTATGGTTTTATCTAACAAGATTAATATATTCATTAATATAAATGGGAATTGATTAATTAAAAAATTAATTAATGTAAGCATGTTTATCTTAATAAATACATAAGTAAAATAAATGAATATTAACTTTTTTTCTGTTGAATGTATGTTGAATATATGAATTTTCATGATCTTGATGAAGACGTATGCATGTTTTTGATATTATAATTTAATTTATCTCAAGGGTTTATAATTATTTATTGTTAAATTTAATTTTATGGCATGCAACCCATCCCTCCCTCCATTATTATGTAGGACTTGCGTTCCCAAGGACATTTATCAAATTCCCCTTTAACCAATATTTTAGTTCCCCTCACATACCTATGAGTTATAAATATATAAAATTAACGGTGTTTCCTAAGGAACATGGTGGAATTTCAAGATGAAACTGTAATGATTCCATCCTAGGTGTTATATAGGTGTATAAGTGGAATGCTATAACTGATGTCGAGACTGGAAATGAGAGTCATTTTACCTAGGTCAAAGGTTGATTTAACTTCCACCCATTAAGTCAATCATTAGATAATGATCATTAATGTTTGATTTATTCAATTATTTATTTCTTTCTATGAAATTAATTATTTTATGGATTCAATGTCACGACCATATAAATAAATGAATTAATGTGCAAATATGGAAATTAAATAAATTATTTTTTTGTAATTTTATATTCAATGATGTTAATTAATTAAGTAACATCACCTTAATATTAAAAATATATTTAATGTATAAAAATGGATAATATTATTCACAATTAATTAAAATACCTCAACCTAATATTTCGTTATACTAAGCTTTCCATTAATTGATTGGGAATGGGACCATAGAACTAACTATAGTACATGGCCAATGTATGGTCAATTACTTTTATCGGTGAATTATCATTAGGGGGTTGGGTTGAAATAACTTAACTTGTATTTAGTTTTATAGAAAATGTATATTAATTAAAAATTTAGAAGCATGTGTTGAGGAAATCCAATTCCTGATTTCTGGAAAGGGTAATCCACTCAACAGATCAAGGAGATACAAGCCTACCGTTGACAAGATCACCTACCTAATTACATTCTTATGCTATTAATTGACAAAATGTGGATCATTAATAAAATTAATGGGGTTAATTTCCTTATGAATTTTATAGAAACTAGAATTTACATGTTCAATGGGGTGGTCTATTGATACAAGATAAAATAGTGAGTGATTAAAAAAATAAATTAATTTCTTATTTACCACATAATTTTTAACTAATAAAAGTAATAATAATATACTTTTTAAATTTTATAAGAGTTTAGAAATATAATAATCAAAATTATCCCTACGATCATTACCAGAGAAAAGAAACCTACTAATTGGAAGTAACATCTAGGAGTGGTTTATATTCCTTGGGGATGTTCTAGGCCACGAACAAAAATCTTATGTGATAGAATCCACAATGCCTGATTTTCTAGCCAAGGAGGTGAGTGATGAATAATTTATCATCTATTAAAAACATATGTGTGATGAAGAGAAATTTAATTTTTTGATTATTTCACATAGGTCTAGTGAACTCGTGTTGTCTCACAAAATCATGGATGCATATAGCATGCTTATGCACCATCGTGGTCTTTACTAAGAGAGAGATTGACATGAAAAATTTGAGATTTCCAAGGAACATTTTAAGATAATACATAGAGAGGGTTCCCAAACTATGCCTCACTTAGTCATGGTCATTTTCTATATTGAGTGCCTATAGGTTCTAGGGTTTAAACTCCCAAAAGAATTGGGCACCGATCTCATTTTGGAATCACTTCCTCGTAGCTTCCCCATCTTTTTTTGTTAATTTTAATATGAGAAAATTGAGAAGTATTTTCCTGATCTTCTTACTTTCCTTCAATTTGTATACAATGATATGAAGAATGAAGATCCTTTCATACTTATGGTGAACAAACATAAAGGGAATGTGAAGAGATTTAAGTCCAAATCTTCTTCACACACTTTAAAGAAGAGGAAGATCTATGGGAATGATAGGGGGTAGGATGTTGTATGTTTCAAATGTGGCAAGAAGAGATATTGGGAGGGAAATCACACCTAGTAAAAGAGGAAATGGGAATCATTACTTGTGTTTGTTATCGAGTAAAATTTAACCATTTCTAAAAATTTCATATTAGACATATTTTTTGTTTCTAAAATATGTATTGAAATAGAAAAACCAAGAAGATTCATAAATATTTACATAGGGGAGGTAGATCTTTGAGAATACAATAGAGATAAACTTGCTTCCATAGCTATCAAAGACCACCACGTCAAATTTTCGACCATAATGATAATGGTTTTGAAGGGTTGTTATTATTTTCTATTTGTTATGAACAATATTAAATATATATTCATACATGATATGAATGGATTTATTTTCAAATTTATGAATATATGAGTATTTTTTTATAAAGATGTAATTATTTATTGAAAGTCATATTTAAAAACCTTCTTTATATGTTTGATTAAACAAAACAAGTAATTTAAATTGACAATGAAGTTACTTCACATGGCTCATACAACACCCAACATTGGCATCAGCGAGAAGGTCATGTAAAAAAATGCTTGAATAAATTACAAAAATTAGGATATTTAGATTATTTTGAACTAAAAAAAACATACTTTATGGCATTCATGTTTAGAAAGAAAAAATGACTAAATCTTCATTTAGTGGGAAAGTTGAAAGGGTTAAAGGGATTCTTGAAATAGTTCATATCCACATGTGTAGACCATTTTCTATTGAACCAAGGGGTGTGTAATCATACTTAATAACTTATAATAGTAATTTGAAGATATATTGATATATCAAATTAATGATCTATAAGATATATTATTTTGAAAAATTAAAGGAATACAATAATGATGTTGAGAAAAAGTTTGGTATGAAGATTACAAAACTGCACTAAGACCATTATGGAGAATATAATAACCCATACCTCATTAATTATTTATAAGAGTTCATAATACTCTCTCAACTCCCTCCTCCTTGTATTCCTTAGTGTCATATTTTAAGAGAGAATAATAGTCACATTTTTTGGACATGGTGAGATCAATGATGATTTATGAAAGTATCCCTTTATCCATCTAGGGATACATGTTGCAAATAACACCACACATACTCAACTAAGTGCCCACTAAATAGAAAAACTACATAACATACCAATTATTGATTAGAAATAAACCCATATTTTATTAATTACATATGTGGGGTTAGAGAGAATTTTATATGTGCTCTTTAGGTTACAAGATTTCATCCTAAGACTCAAGGTGTATCATTATAGGATATGACAAAGAAACGAAGGGATATTACTGATAAAATACTTCAAAAAAAGATTGTGGTTGATAGATATCCCAAATTTCTAGAAGATAATCTTATCTCTAAAATATATAGTGGGAGTGAGATATAATTCAATGAATTATAGGATTAATATTCACAAGCTTTGGTAAAATAAATTTTTTCCCAAAGACCCATGGAATAAGAAGTTGTTCTAGCGACAAAAGTACTACAGAGGATTACCAGATTTGTTAGAGAAATATAATGGTAAGGGTTTCTAGTCACCAAGGATGGGTAATCATTATTAGTTAATAATAATGATCCTCTAACATACAAGGATGTAAAAAGTGAAACATATGTTATGAAGTAGAAAGAACACATTAATTATGAAATAGATCTTATGTACCAAAACCATGTATTTATATTGGTATAAACTCTTTTCTATGTAAAGACCATTGGATTAAAATTGGTATTCCGGAAGGAAATGGACATGGAAGGATAGGTACTTACCTATAAGGTACAACTGGTCATAATTGGGTTTAAACATCTTCAAGGATTTGACTATAAAGAAACCTTTTCACCTGTTCCAATGATAAAATCCATCAAAATTATACTTTCATTGAAAGTTCCCATGACTATTAGATTTTTAAAATGGACATCAAAATAGCCTTCCTTAATGTGAACCTTCATGAAGTTATCTATATGATGCAACCCAAAGGGTATTTGGATCTAAAGGATGTTAACATGATATGGAAAATAATGTTAAATCAATGTAAGAAACAATATGACTTATCAATAAATATTTGTAATGAATATTTAATACATATTTATCAATATTTTTACTATTCAATTAATTAACATTCATAGTAAGACACCATATGTAAAAATAGTATACAATTTAAGAAAAATTTTTATCCATGATAAAAATAATATAAATATTTTAGATAATCATAATCTCAAATGATCTCAGAAAAGTTCATGCTTTAAGATAATGTTAAATTCTATAAAATTAATAGGTTATGGGAGATGACCACCTGTTCATCAGAAATATAGGTTTTGTAATGAAATCATGTACTTTGGTATAATAAAGGTAATGGAAGTGAAATATTAAATTAATCCTTTAGAAAAGTGTTTTATTTATTAAAAGTATTCAAAAGGTTTATAATAAGGTGAATATCATAAAATAGTTACATTTTCTGGGAACTTGATTAATGTCGTATATGTTAAAAAAATCATTTTGATTTTTTGAAAATAAATTTAAAAACCTCTATTTCAGAAAACATTAGAAATATTCAATTTATTTTTTTCTAAAATTTCATGGATAAATTTGAATTTATTTTGTAAATAATTTTAGTTAATAAAATGTAATTTCTAGAATAAAATTTAAACTCTATGGATATGGGGAAAATATTCGATTAAAAGAGTAATAAAATTTTATTTTCATTAAACCATTTATTTTCTTGATTAATATACCGAAGAGTGTAAATTTTGGATGAAAATAAGAAAAATATTTATATATATAGTATAATAAAATATATGGAGTTTATTATATGTTTCATTTAAATAAAATAAGATAAATCCAAAAAATTGATATTGTAAATTCAATTCATACATCTTTGGTAAATTTTTAATTATAGACCCTTGAAAGAATAAATTTGAATTGAAACATTAATCATCATTAATAAATATTTATTCATGTTAAATAAATTATGTTGGAAGTATATACACCACATAAAACTGAATATATGAAAAATAACAATTATGTCTAAATGGTTTGTAAATTGGGACAAAGTCCCTTACCTTATGATTATCTTTAGTTGAACATGATTAAACTTCTATATAATGGTTTTAAAAATGTTATTAATATATTCCAAACCCATATGAATATTTATAATATTATAAATTGTCCTATTATAACATCTTATCACCCATTCGTTAATAATATTTCATTATTAACATTGTTTCGATTTTTAACAACTTTGTTTTCTCAAGAATGTTTTGTCATTTAAGTTACAGTCATTTTGAATAGGATTTTAGCACATAACCTCAATAATTATATTAATGGTTTAAATATCATATTTATTCATTAGATAAATGTTAATAACAATTTTTAAAAAATCAGCATGAATAATTTATCACATTTCTTCATAAAGATAGTAGGTCGTACATATGCACAAGATACAATAACATTTAATTAATGAGTGTAAGGGTAAGGAAGTATTAGAAATACATTAAATTTTAAAAATGAATATTATTTCAGAAGTATCATTTATATTCATTGTTTTATTCATTATTAATATCCTTGTAAGTCAGTAATGGAATGAAAATTACATCGGTTTGTGAGGTGGCAGTCCTCCATACACACGAGCGATGGTTTTGTTTCTTATTTTATAGTGAAGGATACATTTAAAAATTATTACATAAAAATAATAAAAACTAATTATATCGGATAAAATATTTTATTTATATTTAATGTGTAAATACATAATTTAAGGTGGTAAAAGAAGAAGTAAATATAAAGAGCTTTGTGAAGACAATTACAATCTCTTTGAATAACCTCATTTGGATACCTAATTAAGGAACATGTAATTGGAATTTTTGGAATAAAATAACCTATATAATGTTTCTAATTATTTTTGGGATATATTTTTTCATTGTTTTTTTGATAAATTTCTTGGGAAGGGTGATGATTTTAGAGGAGGTGGTTCCCTTTTATAATTGAGGTGGTTTGTATACTTGTAATTTATCAATGTTTTTCAATAATGTTATATAGATTTCTTATAAATATGTCTATAAAAGGGTCACATTAATAGGGTATATGGTATGTATAAAATAAATCTAAAAAATGGGGTTTTAACCAGTGTTTTGTTCATTTTAACCCTCATAATTACAGATTAACCTCCCAGTACACCTATTTTTACTTTATCCATTATATATTTTTTATTTTTTATATTCATTATGACAAAAAAAATTATTTTATATTATTGATTAATATTAATTATTAATATTAAAAATATTTAATAAATTTTATCAAATTCAATTCAAATAATTCGTACAATTGATATTAAAAATAATCCTGTAAAATTCGTCAAACAATCGTTTTTCATGAAATAAATTTTTTATGCATAATATAATATTACATTTTATGTATGACATGTAATAATCACTATGTGAATATAAATTCGTATATTTATATATTTGATATATAAATTACATTTCAATCATTCTTCATCGATTATTATTTTAATTAATTAAAATTGAAATTCCTTATGCATTAAAAAAATAGTTTTCTAAAAAATATCAAATTTTACCTATAAATGATTATATCCTTATTTATATAAAATTAATTTTAAATTAAAATTTAAAGATAAATATTAAAAAAATATTATTAATATAATTATTATTATTTAAATACTATATTTTTTATTATCTATTAATTCTTATTTCTAAGGGAAAATTTAAAAAATTCATTCTAGGCCAATTATTACCAAGTATGTTGAAAATCAGTATCCATCTTAAAAAATTAGAATTTTTTTTTGTGAAATTTTAAAATCTGAATTGTGTTATATTATTATTAAAGTTTAATTTTCACTTACTATAACTATGTTTTTGGTGTAACACTTGAAATCCAGTCTCCATGATTTCTATTAAACATCCTATAATACAGAATGTAACACTTCATAATCCAAAAACCCCCCCGGTATTCATATTAAAATATTTGAATATAATAACAATTTCTTATATGATCAAATAGATTAGTAGTATTGGATGATTATATACATAAATAAATAACATTTGAGATCATAAGATACCTCTTTAACACAATACGATTACATTATTATCTCTTTCATCATGTCCCTAAAAATTATAAGTATACCTTCTCTAATGTTCCTAGGGAAATGAAAAAATAAGGGTAAGTTTAAATTCTCATTAAGGGGAAAAATTTAGTGGAATAATTAGTGAAATATGTGATATGGTTGGATTAGATGAACAAAATCAATTCATAATAATCTGAAATTGATGGCATTCTATATCCACAAAAATAAAATAAAACATGGATAACAACAATCAATGATCTCATACTGATATAATTCATAATTTTGGACATCAAAACACACTATCAAGGCCTTATACCAAGAAAATTTCTTATTATGGGTAGATAATTATTCAAAAACCACAAATATTTTTTTCTCATGAGTCCTATAGATGAATCAAGGGGTTATATGATTCTAGGACCCACCCATCTCCTAATTATGTCCTTGTTATCTCCCATAAGAGTCATCAAGATCATTCATACCATTACATAAGGAACCTCTTACTGAAAAAAACATGATTGTCTATAAAATTAAAATATAGATATCAAATAATTCCCTGCCCAATATAATAATGTATATTTATTATAGAATATAGCTAAATAAACTTATATGTTGTGTGGTATCATTAAGGTAATGTGAAATATGAACATCAACGTAATATATGTGAGAGGTCACATTCAATGTGCTGAGTTATCTATAGAAAATAGTAATTTGGATTAATAGTTTTCATTTGTACAGGAATAATTAATTAATATGAAAAATCCATTCCCATCAGTAATTATGAGAATGTGAATATTCCAAATAATATCCCCCGATAGTGTCTTCCCTGGTGTGCTGTCATAGGCCCACTAGTTGTGTATCAAGGTGATGATTGATTCATTTCTCAAATGACCATTTCAATGGTTATTAAACATCATATAATTTATAAATAAACCATATTCACTTTCTTGTATCTAGGACTAGATGTAATTTATAATAAACTACGGACACTTTTAATTTACTAAAAATTAGGAAGGGTTTTCCACTATGAAATGATTGAGTTTTACAACATTTTTTGTAATACTTGAATAAAAATAATATTAGAGGGGTATAATAATCTATAAATTAAAATATCATAAATATCATGCATAATATGGATAAAGATATTCCATGTCAATTTTTCGACCACATAATTGAAAATACATGGTTAATGTAAAATTAGTCTCAAAGAATGGAAATTGAGATGGAAAACTCCACTTATGGTTTGGAAAAAATTTCCATCAAAATATCATGAAATAGAGTGATTAAAATTTATCATTAAATTAAATGAATAAAGGAACTTTGTGATTTCAAATTTCAAATAGGGATAATTTAAAACACATAAAGTAATTTTAGTGCATAATTCTAGACATCTCCCAAATAAGGGAATTTGAGATGAAAAATCTATACCTATTGTCATGAATTCCAGAAATTACCTTTAAAATAAAATATGGAAAATATATATATCTGAATAAATTTATTTTAAAACTTACTCATATCCATTTGTATTCCCAGTCTTAATAAATAATCATTCTCTATATGAATTATATTGATTTTCCCCAAAAAGTGATTATAGTTTTGATTGTTTTAACTAGTTTCATAATAACATTGTCCTTATTCATTATTCTTTACATTTTCATAAATAATATATCTCTAAAGATACTCTTATGTATTATTTTTTAATTATATATTATTTTTAAAATTCAATTCATGTGTGTTTCAGTCTTTATCCATGATTATGAAATAAATAATAAATATGTTTCAGATATTCTTGATGACTGTTTCGCGCGGAATCCGGGGATGACCTCCCGGACGGGAGATTCAAACGTTCCGATCGGTTTCTAACGGGTTTGTTCGTAGAACCGGAAACATCCAATGATTCCACATCCGTTTGGACCTACTTTCCAAAGGCAGGCACTCATTAGCTTGTGGGCTAATGAGGCTTAGGAATTTGCATTGGTCGAGAGGATGGGAGGTCGGACTCATCACACCTTTTTGAGGGGAATTATTGTCTACTCCGGGACTCTCTTTATAGATTTAAGTTAAGTTCGTGAATCCTTATTACATTACCAAGTATAAAATGAGCTTTCCTTTAGTTTTAACAATCAATGATTAAATATGCAAGAAATTTAGAGAATCTTTTATATGTATTCGAGGTTCTTCATCAATATGGAATCATCTATATTTGTTTAGAGATTCTTGGTCAATGGAATCCTTCAAAACATTTATATAAAAGTCTCTTGGTCATTTTGATGACCAGGCTGGTTTTAAAGCCACTCAGTGGGGCACTTGAAGTTTATCGTCATTCAGAAGGACAGAGATTATCTCAATGTTGGGATCGAACCCATAAATGGGCTACCTACGTATCCTTTGTTTTGAAAAAGGAATCAGAACCCACGTAGTTCGAGGTATGGGATATGATGTTTATGATTGATGGCTCAAAGATGAATTTCATAATTACTTTTACACTCTAAGATCACGTGAGTCATGCTCGGTGTGAGAAACAAGAGGTATTAGTAAAATTTAGACAATTGTGCCATAAAAGATGCAATCATAAGAATTTGTTTGGGGTTTATGTATGGATGACTGCCCAGATAGACGAAGGTTTAGGATTTACTTTTAGGGAGAAAAATACAAGAACAGGGTCCACAAAGTTATATGTGCTTCATGGATATTTGAATACTCTAATCTTGGGGCTTACTCCTAAGGAGGATGCCCAAGTTAGTAGGGGACTTATGATTGGGTTTTATTCCTGAAAAGGAAACCCAAATCAAAGGTAATTTATGACTGGTTAAGAGAAATTTTAAGAGACTTGGGGCTTACTCCTAAGAAGGATGCCCAAGATTTATGACTAGGACTTATTCCTGAGAAGGAAGCCTTGGTTAGGGGACTTGGGGCTTACTCCTGAAAAGGAAGCCCAAGGTTATGACTGAGTCTTATTCCTGAAAAGGAGACCCAGGTTAAGGATTAAGGTTTGGGGCTTACTCCTGAAGAGGATGCCCAAGATTAAAGGACTTGATTGGGGCTTATTCTTAAGAAAGATGCCCAGATCAAAGGTTTTTATAACTGGGGATTATTCCTGAAAAGGAGACCCAGGTTAGGGATTAAGGTTTGGGGATTACTCCTGAGGAGGATGCCCAAGATTAAAGGACTTGATTGGGGCTTATTCTTAAGAAAGATGCCCAGATCAAAGGTTTTTATAACTGGGGATTATTCCTGAAAAGGAGACCCAGGTTAAGATTCTCTCATCTTAAAGGATGAGGTTGAATGAATGAACTCTCAATCTTTGGTGATATAAAGATGTTTAAATCACTAGGTTTTGAGAGATATTTCACAGAATTCCTTTCAGATAAGGATGTCAAATCAAGAAATCATGCCATAAATGGCTCTGAAGAGTATCTTGAAGACTGAATCTTGAATAGGAAGGGTGAAATGGATTAAGAGGGGTAAAAATGGGCAAGATGGGCACCCAAAAAGATAGGGGCGCGCAAGTCTTGAAAGGCGCGCAAGTCCTATGGCAGCGCGCAAGTATTGGTCGCGCAAGTATACTTGCGCGACATGAGGGGTACTTGCGCGATTTTCAACCAGTATTAAAATGCTTGAGCGACTCTTTATTAAACCCTTTACCATCCTCTTGAGGTTCTTCCAGAAGAGTGACGCGCAAGTTATATTGAAGGAATTAAGTAGGCGCGCAAGTGTTTGATAAGTTTCAACACTTGGGCCTTCCTTTTTCTCTTTAGATCTTTCGTTCTAGGTAAGAAATTACCTTAGAAGTGTTCCGGAAGCTTTGAGAAGAGACTTGGGCGTCGAGAGCTTCAATCCGAGTTTCTGGGAAAAGATCTTTTTGAATGGGGGGCCCACAGGGTCTATTTATAGGCAAAAGAAGACCCCGGGCGGTTACTGGGCGGTTACCAGGCGGTTACCACATATGTCGCGCAAGTCCCTTGCACGAACATGAGGAGTCGCGCAAGTATTGAGGCGGCGCGCAAGTGTACTTGCGCGGCCAAGAGGGAACTTGCGCGATACATGGGCAATGTTCTCCTTTTTTATCCATTTGTCGATTTTTGATGTTTCTTCAAAGGATTAATCACTTTGAGCTCAGATATTCCCTTTTCCGAACTTTAGATTCTGTGACGAAAAGGAGCGTCAACAATGACAAAAGTGTGTTCTCATAATTAATGAAGTAAATACCATTATTACATCGAAAAAATATAAAAAATAATTCTCTATATAGATATTTTATTTTAATCAATTAATTATGTTCCCATAATCATCATTATATAAATTCATTATGTTATTTACATAAGTGATTAAACCAACCCAAACAACAACATAACCTGATTTAATGAATGATTATGAGTTGGTTTTATTGAATATAATTACAAAATTAGAATAAAAATATTATTTAGTTTTTATTAGTATTATATAATAATATCAAAAGGAATTAAAATAAGTAATGGATATTAAAATATTACGCAATTTGAAAAAAAATTATTATCCTCTTAGTATTCTTATTTAAACAATTAAAACAACGATGATATTTTTTAGATCATAAATTTAATATGTTATAAATAATTTCATAAAAATTCATTGATATGATAAAATTCATTTTCTCCATAAATATCATCATTATATACATCATTTCATGGTGGTGAATAAAAAAACACAATGCACCGCGGAGGTAGTAGTCTACACAAAACACGAATGATAGTTTATTTTCTCTTAAGGGAATGGGGAAATATTGTAATTTTTTATTTCCAGAATGTAAAAATGGTCATTATACTATAAATGTTGAATTAATAAAATAATATCCTACATAATACAATTAAATTGAAATATAAAAGAAGGATGCATAAGATAAAATATTGAACATACATTGAGAACTTTGGGTATCTCTTATAGGATTCATTAGAATTTAAGGGATTGGGAAAATATTTTTTTACCAGAAGATAATAAGGGTGAAAGGATATAATCAGGAGAGGAAATAAGGCAAGGTTTTAGAAGGAAAACTATGTTTTATAGTGGTATAAAAGTGTGATTAGATGCGGTTTTTATAGGTGAATAATATAGGATTTTACGAGTAAAGTAGTGTTATCAAAGAGGTAGTAATTTAATCAAATGGGTGATAGGCGGGTATAGTGAATTATATTGAAAAATTGTAGGTGTTATATTTGGGATTTTATTTCAAACCTAAACATTCATTCTAGAAGGTGTTTGTGACCTTTTAATTTTTAAAAATTTGTGATACCTCAATTACCCATTTTTTCTTTATTAACCATAATTATAATATAACGATTATAAATATTAAAAAAACAATAAAATGAAGATTCTTAAAAAAACTCAACTTTGTAAGTCTGAATTTTTAATCCATTTTACCTAATTTCATTTTAAAATATGAAATTATTACCTCCAAAATTCTAACATAACATATCAAATAACTGTTTTTATAGATTAATAAAATTTTAAATATTATTATTATTATTATTTTTATGACAAAATACTTATTAATTGAGTGAGTTAATATATATATTTTTGCGTATTTAAAAATCAAATTATATAATTTATTTAAATTATTTCAGTCTAATTCATTTAGATAAAAATTATATAACTATTATAAAATAAATTCTTTGATAAAAACCATTTTAATTTTATCATTATAATGTCTATTTATCTTATGTAATTTATTTTTAGCAACTAAAAATAAGATTCTAATAGTGAGGTAATTTATTTCTATAGATTTTTAATATAAATTAAATTTTATAAAATAAAATTAATAGGTGTTGGGGAAATGTTCATAAAACCCTTTTTTTAATCATGAAAATTAGTCTTAAGATAATTTCCTAATTAATAATTATTTATTATAGATTATGTTGTTAAAAAAAATTTACATTCTAAAAAAAATCATTATAACGCCCCGAATCCAGAGCCCTTCCACTAGTTCCCCATACCCAATTCACCACATGACCTCAAGCACATTTCCCCAAATGCCAGAGGCTACCGACTAGCAGCAAGGGCCTTGGTAAGTTATTGGGGAAACTATGCCCTCATTTGGTAAGGTATACAAGGCAAGAAAACAACAGTCAATGGCGGAAGTAGTAAACAGCATACAAAAACTAAAACTAAACAGTGGAAGCAATGAACACATAATGATAATGATAATGATGCAACAGGTACAAGTATCTAAGGAAATCATCAAACACAACAACGTGCTGAAATACAACTAAAAACAAAGTACAAAAGTAACAGTAACTCTAGAAGCATCGCAAGCCTAAGCTTGGTCCTATGCTCTCCAGCTCCAATCAGCAATCACGTACCCAAAGTAGAAGGGCCACAATCCTTGTCCACACTTGCAACCATATAACCTTCTTGGGCCGAAAAGCAGGACCCAAACAGGGTGTGAGACTAATCCCAATAGGCAATCACCACGAGATCAGTGCCCTACTATCAGTGAGTAATATAACAAAAGTAAAGGAAATAAATGCAGAAGAGAAGAAGATGTACACTAAATTAAGAAATCCTACCAAACTCCCTTCACAGTTATTTATTAGTCTAGTAAAATCATTTAGCTATCAACCGTGGAATCTAGCAACATCTCTATACTCCAAATGAAAGAAAGTAATCACAACAGGTAACTAATCAGTCTACCTAAACAACAAGTAGTACAACCCAAGATTTTTCTTTGGCTTGGTGGAATCATCAAAACCAACCAAAAAATAAATCACTGACTTTCTGGGTGGCTCCTACTAGCTAACCCCTCTAGTCAAGTAGATGTACAAAGGCACATACACTCTAGGATGCTCTCACCTTCAATTCCCCTGTGGTCTTGCAACGAAAGATATAGACTCTCTGAGGAAGCACTTATATTTAATTCCCCCAATATTCTTGCTATGTAACTAAGGAAACTACGAGGAAGCACAAAGTCTCATTCCCTTAGGTCCTGCGATCTATAATAATTAAAATAGACTCTCTAAGGAATCCCTAATCGTAAATTCCCCCTTTAGTCTACCACACCAGGTTCACTCAGCCCTGAGCAGTTTAGTCGTGCGTAATCGACTGTTAGCAGCCTAAGTAAGTTCAGAAACTACATGGCTAATAAATACAATGCATCCACAAGCATATAAAATGAAGGAAATACATGAAATCAAGTCAACAGGCATACTATCAATGTGTAAAAGGGTTTCCTCATAGGCAAACTGTGCCAAACAACAATCAACAGACAAAACAAGGGGAAACACCCATGGGGTGATCCTCAAACATGCTAACAAACAATTATTAATCATCTAATAACCTCAAGCATACAATCAATCTAAGGCAGATAATGATACAGGATCAAAACCCTAACCCGAGATACCCGATACATGGGTATCCGACACTTTTTCACCATAAACTCAAAGACATTCAATGTAGGTAAACAAACCACCTATCTCAATCCTAGGAGATTGATATTCTTGAACATCGGCCTGTGAATCGGCCTAAAACGGAGTAAATCTGCAAAGACATCTAAAACGTTCAACCTCAGATAACTCTTACAAGAGGAGTAATCAGGAATCATGGCCAAGAAAGAATCGAGAACTCACCGCTGCGATTCTATTTCACCCGACGACGTTCGATTCAGAAAACCGGTGACGGATTGGGGGCTTGGAGAAGAATCGGCCCTCTACATCACTCTAGACGTAATTAGGCAGAGAAGAAGATGAAAATGGGAATTAGGAACGACCCCGGTCCAATTAGACCCCGGTCCAATTAATGAAATAAAAAGAAAAGTACATGATATGTACTTCTTGAGTACACGACGTGTATTCCCCTTTTCCGTACGCCGTATTAATCGGACTCCACCTCATCGCTACACCCCATGTGACTGGCCCAGACACGGCCAACACACAGCCTCTAGTGGAAGAAAAGTACACAGCGTGTACTTGTAAAGTACACGACGTGTACTTACAAAATTTCCAGATTCTCCTCTTTTTCTAAAAAACGGCCTGAAAAGGAAAACATACCTGAAAAAGAAGGTTCGGGTTCTTACAATCACATATACTCCAAAATATATACTCTTTAGAGTGTTCATTTTGTGGTATTAAAGGATATTGAGTTTACATACTATAGTAGGGTCTCCAATAATACAATCATAAACATTAAAATAAGAAGTAACTATTGTAAATTTAGGGGAATTCAAAACAACCATATCTAAACATATTAGCCAATGGTTTGGTATATTTTTAGTGATTGAATAAAATAATATATTTCAATTGAACTATTTTCAAGCCCAAAAATAATTTATGTTCTCATACTTGAATCATGTAAAACATTAAAGATAATAAAATGGAAAAATCATTAGAAATTTCATCACATGAAGGTAAAAATACAACATCATCATAATATATTTAAAAAATTAGAAAATAATTCAAATACTTCTTAGTAAAAAATATTGGATCAAAATTTCCCCGTCCATAACCACTATTCAACATATATGATGAAAATATCTCATAGCATGTTCAAGGATCTTTTTTTTGAACCACAATGAGATTTTATATATTTCAGGACATGGTCATTCTTAGATTAAGTCTGAAATCCCCGCATTTTCTTACAAAAAACATTTTGTGAAATATATCTTTCTAAAAAAAACTTTCTAAAATCTATTTCAAAAGAACCACATTATAGTGAGAATAATATTCCAAAAAATTATTATCAATTCTAAAATAGAAAATAGGAAAAATGATTCTTCAAAATATATTATATCTTCTTTATTTTAGTATTAGGCTACCAATATGGATTTGTTTTTAACTATTTCTCCATATTCATCTAATCCATTTATAATGTACAATTAAGTTATTGTAAAATTTTAATTCTTTTGGGGTCCAAATAGGATTCATAATTTAGTCATATCAAACAAATATAATTATTTATGTATTTATGAAATTTATTTTGAATCATAAAAATATTTATCAATATTTTATGGAATAAAATTAGAAAGCAAATATTGATAAGAGAAAAAAAATATTGAGGAATTTATTGTTTTAATACCAGTATTTATATCACCAATTAAATTTTAAACTAGATGATATTAATGGTTTTTAATGTTTTTAGGAGAGATACCCCCCCCCAAAGAGAACAATCCAATTGTTGTTTATTTGGTTTACCAATGCTGAAATTATTAAACTCTTCCACATCAGAGTATAACTTGGATTTTGTTTCTTATAAATTTTTCTATTGAAATTTGACATGTATTGATCCTTAACATACCAAATTTGTTTTTTTAAAGTCTATATGAACTACTAGATTTAGAATATCATACAAAATTTACTTCATCATATTTTGAATCAAAAAATTTCATTGAATCCATGTTATTGGGAATAAAATATTTATAACCAAATACTTGGAAATATCCATTTTTTGATTTTCACCATATGGATTTAATATAGTGTTTTATTTAAAAGTTTTCTATGTAAAATTATGTTATAAAAAATAAAATATTATTTTATATCATCTACTGACAGAAATTGTTTTAATGATTAAACATTTAAATGTGTCCTTGCCATTTCAAACATGGTACTATTTTTTATTTCAGTCACAAATTTTTGTTTTGTGGTTTTCCTATAGCTTAAAATTATAGTTATATTATTTAAATTAAGATAATTTATCAAATTTTATATTTAAAAACTCATCCCCAACATCACTTCTAATTTATAGATCTAGATTTTATTTTTTAAATAGAACCAATTTATTGTGAACAATAATTTAATAAAAAGTCCCATATATTTGTAAAATAGAATATGTCCATGTGAATATGTTATAGTCATCCAAAAATAAAAATACATACATTTTACCACCTAAAATAGTTGTTTTCATAGGGATAAATAATTCCAAATTGGAATGTTGAATAGTTATAGAAGTTATCCTGTTATGAAGAAATTTAAAACATTCCTTGAACTATATAACTGTTAAACAGGAATAAAATACATAGGTGTTAACTTTATTCAATATAGAAAAATCCAACACCATTTGGTTTTTAGAGATCTTGTGAAGTAACCTAAAATTTTAAAGACCCAATCTTCTATGTCATAAAACATTATCAAATTCCATAAAATTGTAAATATTTTATAATTTTCATAGTTAGTTCATAAATTTAATTTGAATTGATCGTATGTTTTCTATTTGAAAATAAATTAATGGATTCATCTTTTAAAATAATACATTTTTCATTTTCAAATTTAAAGTTCATACCATAATCCCAAAGCTATGAAATAATTAATAGATAATTAATTAAAAACCCAGTGAATGAAACCTTTGAAATGATAAAATAATTGCAAATCCCAAACTTTCTTCATACTTTTACATTACCCATTATGTTATCCCAAAATGTGACACTAACATTGTCACACTTATAAAATGATATAAATATATATATACCACTCATCATACATTATAAACATCTATTATCAAATTACTATAGGCCGTTTTCCATTCATCCTTGAAACACTTCCTATCGAAATGGAAGGAATAATATGTTGAGGCCCATAAAAACTGGGTAAAATGAGGTTAATAAAAGAATTTTTTTTGAACCCATACTGATTTTAAACAAATTGGGTTACCCAGTAGACTAGTATAAACACAAAAGAGGGTGTTAATCATACGCTACATACTTTTACCAAATTTAAAATTTTATTTTTAACCCATTTATAAGTTTACCATTGATGTTAGTTAATGAATATGGTTGTATTTTTGTTTAACTAAGTGATAATTAAGTAAAACAATTACATTAAGGAACATAAAAGGCATATGATATTTTTATAGGGTTCAAAAGAAATACCTATTACAAATTTTTATTGATTATTCATCCTTATAATGAATTATGTACTATAATAATATGTTGTTTACAATGGGTTAGGTGTTATCCAAATGTATTATGGATACATCTCAGAAAATTTATTTTCCAAAATTCCCATAGGATGACCATGACCAACTTCACACTAAATTCACATCATCACACCATGCTATTCAAATATAGTCTGAGTAACACATGTTTTACAACATCCCACTATAGATATGAAATCATTTTATTTTAAGAGCCACCATTTATGTAGGTCTCCATTTTAGCACCAAAAATTTATACATCCAAAATATGAAATCTTTCTAATATCATAATAGTGTCTCCAGGCACCAAATTCTTTTGAAGAGAAGCACCTATAACTTAGTCACTACTCAAATCAGTATCATAGACATAAAATGAATTTTTTCATCTATCATTATCACTTCATCCCTAAAACTCATCATGGTGAACTTGAGGAAGATTAATTATTCATTTAAACACAACCTCAGTTCCTAGAACTTCCATATTCAACTTCAGGTCACTAATCACTAAATAGTGGCTGACATTATTTTTCTCTTGTATCATAGAAAGATAAAAGATATAAAACACTAGAATTTTAACAGTTTATTCTTCTTATTATCTAAAATTTATAACAAAATTTATTATTATTATTATTTTAAAGGTCTTGGATACATAGTTTCAACTTGTATTATAGTTGCGCTTAATACACACTACTATAAAACCCAATGATTCCTTCTACTTATACATTTTATTATATATTAATTTACTTAAATTCATATTTTCATGAGATATTTTATTTAAGAACATTAAATGGGACCCATTATAATATGTTTATTATTATAAAGAATGAGAAATTAATTTTTTTATTCTACAAAAAAGAATAGATAAAAAAATAAAAAAATAGAGAAACAAAAATTGATTTTAAATTAATATAAAAAACAACTCCCTTGTGGAAAGTGTTTCAAAAATGATTTAATAATATAACCTTATGTACATCATCTTTCCAAGCACAAAAATAAACTCAAATGAGAGCTATCAATTGAAATAATTTTTTAGTCATTAGATAAATAATACTAAAAATAGAGATGTAGTATTAATAAATCTATATACATGGTAACAAATAACAAATCTTCTTTTCCAGATTCATGAAATATGGAAGACATAATATTTTTTATGTTTTTGTAAAATTTATATACCCCAACTATATTCATGAAAAAACACTCAAAGAATAACATATAAAAAATATAGTCTTTAAAGAAAAACTCCTCGAGGTTCCATGGTTCTTCATATTTATATATATTTATTTATTTTAAAAAATTGATAATTTAGTTTCATATATATAATAAATACCATTATTGATTTTACTATTTTCGTTTTTCCAAAAATAATATTAGACCATGAATTATATAATCTTGATGATGTTATACACTCAAAAACACAACACAAACATCATCATATTTAAATCTCCTCAGAATATATATATTTTATAAATGACCTCTATATTGTTTCTTTGATCATTATATTACATGGTTGAGGATAAAATATACTATATATAAAATATTTTATCCAACACCCTTGAAGTTGTTTTTTATGTTTGAATTCTTGAAAAACAAATTCAACATCATCTGAAATTTACATCTCTTGAGAATAAAAATTATAGAAACTTCAGTATCATTTATCTAGTTGGTACTATGAATTCCCGAACAAAAGTTTCAATTAGAATATGTATTTGAATTTAGATTTGTATATTTTAGCTATGTAACCTGATTTGGATATGTTTAATGAAAAATGTGAAGCTTCACATACTTGGATGAAATGAATCACATACATTACCAAATTACTGTATGCTAGCATATTTTATTATATGAATCACATACGTAGAATAATTTTACAATGTTTGATGAATTTTATTATGTTGATTATCATCCATGGTATGAATTCCATTATATTTAACTTCATGTATACAGATTCTATAACACGATAGACTCAAATATGAGGGGACTTTGGTTACACGAATTCTAGAAAATGTTATATTTTCCTAATTTACATCATTTGAAACTAGGGATCTTTTATTACATCTCCATATATTGTTAATAACACTAAAATACTTCAATAAACCTTGATCAATTTTTTATTACATCTAATAAATTTAGAATTATTCTCAAGAAACATATACAACACATGAAATCACACCTAAGTATGTTATAAGAACTTTAATTCCTAATCACATACAACTTCTAACTTATCCTTTACAAATAATCATCCATATATTATTTGACACATATTTCATATGATTTTTTATATATATAGGGATTAATTCTCCTCAAATTAGTCCTCCAATCTCTTAACGAGTTAGCATTTTACACCAATAATAAAATAACTTTAGGTTGTTCATTTTAGCCAGTGACTTTGCTGTTCAAAACTATTGTAGACTGTAATTCATATATGAAAATAATATGATAACTATCTCTCTCAAACATCAAATATAATTGTATACAAGGAATATTTCCACCATTTTATTCTAAATAACCACATTTTCAATAACCTAAACAATGTATCTATCATATAAGCACTTAGAAAAACCTCATCCCAAACTCTTAAGAAGCATAAATTCTTGTTTAGTGGGTGTGTACTCAATCCATAAACCTATTTATAACCTTTTAATAATGAAATTTATACACTAATAATGAAAAAAAATATAATCACAAATTGAATTGTACTTTAATATCCTCTATCATATTTTTTATCATTTATATATTTTGGTCAAGAATAAATGTTATTTTTATTCCCCTTATTGAAAATGAATATAAGGGTCTAAAAAATAGTCTATCCTTTATTGATAATATATAGATAATTTATTCTTCCCCATTAATATGTGATACTACATGAGATTGACAAAAATTAAATATTAACAGAAGGATCATCACTAAATTCATCTCCATTTTATTTTTTCCATCAGAGAGGATTTTACCAACATATATCATGTTTAACAGATTTCTATCCCCATTTTATAGATCCTATACAATTATATTTTTGAGAAATAATTTTGAAAAATAGTACTCCCTACTAACTGCAAGTGATTTTAGGAATATTGAAAGATCAAAAAATTGTTTGAATTAGAGTAGTTATTGGTATTACCATATAAATGTGGCATAAAAATCAATATTAAGTATATATAGAAATATAAATTAAACAAAAAAAGATAGATATGTTTAGATAAAAAATTATCTACATTTTTATACATGCTACTAGGTATATCTCTCTCACTTTAAGGTCTCACATAGAACTATTCAACAAATATTTAGCAATATATTCTCACTTGAAAAAATATACAAAAATATTTCAATCACTGGTTCATCCCTATAGGTTATATAAACACCCCATAACAATGAATATATATATATATTTATATAAAATTAGGTATGTTTGAAATTATAAATAAAACTTCAAATTGTGAAGTTGATTTACATATTTCTAAATTATAGTATATTTGAAAACTTTTAGAACCTTCTATAGTTTTTAGGCCCCCCTAAAAGGAATAAAATCAATATTTAATCACTCATTCATTCAATAATTTAAAAAATATAAAATAAATAATGGGTGATGATGGATATTCTAGTATCTCCTCAATATGAATAGTAGGGATCAAACATATTTCTCATCCCCAAAACTCCTTATTTTATAGGTATGAGGTGCATAGACTATTTATTGATTGGTTCTCCCTTCATTTTCAAGCTTTGATCACTTTTGGGAAGCTTATTATTATTTAAATTTTCAACACTTTTCTTTAGTGAAATAATATTTTAAACCTTAGTTCTTTAGGTAATAATTTTATTTTCATCTTTCTATAGATTTTGATCCAATTACAATTGGTCTAGAAATATGGTGATACAACCTTTGGGAATAGGTTCAAAACTTGTTCTTAGGCTTGCATTCATTCTTTATAGTGGAATATTCAGAAAAAAACCCATCACTACCTTCTAATTGTGATTCATCATCTATCCTTATTTGGGAATCCAAGTCATAAATTTGAAATTACTATATCCTACCTTCTTTCAACTTCCACAAACATATGAAAAAACTCTTAATTTTACCATTTTGGGAGGCCTCTCATAATATTCCCAAAGAGTGTAAAAAACTATAACAATTTTAATATACCATTCCTAAAATGGCATGATTTTCATTTTATATTAATTTTACATTTATTTTTGTTTATGTTTATTTTTTGAATATCCAAGGTTTAATTTCTTATACTCCATAATGATGGAGCTAATAATTATATTAAATTATAGTTACAAAAAACATGATTTTATATAGGATCAATCAACTTATTTTTTCTATATGAATATATTCATACATACATTTTATTTTTAAAAATAAGATAAACCATGAAAAAATGTCAAGAACATTATTAATAATCCAATTATATACTTGAAAATGTACAATTTCTTCCTCTAGGTTTTATGGGGAACGGAAATGAAAGAAGTGTGTGTTTAGATTCCTTTTTTGGAGTATCATACAATGGAAGATTACAAAACATAATTATGTAATAGGTGACATGGAATGAATAAGTAAACACATGAATCCAAAATAAACTAAATTTCAAGAGCTAGAAATATCCATAAAAATAAATTTAAATCTGGATAACAAAGATAATTGATCTCATACTAATGGGATTCATTATATTGGATATATAAACCTCCTTTTAGTGGATTATTTCAAGAAACCTCTCAATTATGGAAAAAGGTATACACCAAAATAAATCTTATTTTCTATTATAAGACCCATCAATTCATTAAGGGGATATATAATTATAGGCCCTATAAATCACCTGATTAAGTCCAATATATCTCCCTCAAGAGATATTAATAACTTTAATACCATTACTTAAGGAACCCTTTATAGAGTAAAACATTTATATTCAGATAATGAGAAATATAGAAATGAAATAAATCACTATTCAATAGAATAATATATATTTCTTACGAACATCCCATAATAAATATATAAGTTGTGGGGTATCATAAAAGTGACATAAAGTACAATAATTAATTAAATATTAGTTGAGGGAACATACAATATGACCAGTCATCCATGGGAGATAATAATTAGCTTCAATAGCTTTCATTTGTAAGAGACAAATAATCGGTACAAAAAATTATTTATCAATGTTTATTAAGGGCATGCGAATATTTCAAAGCAAATCCCAAGGGAGTGTCTCACCTAGTGTATGGCTATATGAAAACTCATCAGGAATTAGTGTGATTATTGAGTCAATTCTCTACCAACCCTTTTTGGGTTGATTATCCCTAGGAAAATATTTTACACAACTAAAATCAATTTACTAGTATAAATACTAGAATGTATTTTCTAGAAAAAAAATGCACCCTTACTTCACCAAAACATAGGAGGGATTTTCAACAATGGAAATGGAAACACTTGTATAAAAAGAATATGAGAGTGGGATATGAATATAGGAGTTAAAATTTCTTAAATTTCAGGATTTATATTGAAAAAATTATTATATGATAATGCATTAACCAAATAAAAGAAAATTGGCGATAGATATAACATGAGTCCAAATAATGGAAATTGAGATTTAAAAACCTCACTTATGGATTTGGTAATGATTGAGTCATAACATCTTGAAATATAGGGTTTATAATTGATATTAAAATACCATGAATAAATATATTTCATAACATCTCAAATAGGAAGTATATAAACCACATATAGAAAATTATTTCCATAATACACAACATGTTTCAATAAGAGGAATTTGAGATGAGAAACCCTAATAACTTGGAGTGACTTCCAAAAACATATTTTGAAATCACATATCATAAACATAGATATCAAAATAACTTTACATAGAAGAATTACCATATACATTCTAAACTATAATATTTATAAATATTCATTTTCTCTATGTATTATTCTGATTTTCTACATCAATTATTATAGTTTTGATATTTTTAAATAGTTTCATAATATTGATGTTCATATTCATTTTTCATCAAAAGTTAATTATTAATATGTAAATAAAGTTACTTTTAGGTATTATTTATAATAGATTTTGATTATTAAATTTTTTTTAATTAATTGTTTAGACATTATCCTTGAAGATGAGGTCAATGATAAGTAAGTTTTGGTTATTTTGGATTAAAAAGGGTGTTTCTTTAGTTAATTAATTAGGTATTGATATAATATCTCTAGAACTATAAAAATATTGATCTAAACTTTTATTTAATATTATTATAGTAAAAATGTTTTTATAGTCATCCCTGACATAAATTCATAGTATTATTCAAGTACGTGGTTAAACTAACCCAAGCATTAATATACCCTAATTTAATGAATGATTGTGTTGTGGTTCTTTTGTAATAAAATTATACAAAATGTATAATGATCATATTTATTTTTTATTAGTGTGATATTTCAATTTTGGGATGAATATAAAGTATAAGTAATGGATATTAAAACATTACATAATTTTAATAAAATATTTTTCCACTTAGTAAGCATATTTTAAAAGATTAAATTAACGAAATATTTTTTTGATTGTATCATTGGTAGGTTATCAAATTTATCATGAAATAAAATTAATGATATCCTATATTTCCTGTTTATCCTTCAATTACATACTTATATACATCCTTTATAGGTGGTAAATGAACAACAAACTTGTTTTATTTTAGAGGCAGTAGTTTATACAACACATGAATGATGGTTTCATTTTCTTTAAGAGAAATGAGAAATGTAGATAGTTATTATTTTAAAAATATAAAAACATTAATTATACTTTATAAAATTAATTAATAATATAATATTAGTAAAAATATATTTCAAATGGGAATATAAAAGAAAAATAAGTTTGTAAAAAGATTGATCTTACACTAAGATGTTTGGGTATCTTAAGAAGGATTCCTTAGAAAGGAAGTGGTTAGAAACATATCATTTGATTAAAAGATTTTATTGTTAAAATGGGATTTTTGGGGAATGAATTTGGGTAGAGTTTGACGATGAAATCAAAATTTTCATATTGGCTTTGAAGGGGTGGTGATAGGCCACATTTATAGATGAAATGTGGGTTTGTTATTGAACTAAATTTAGGAATGGGGTGGGAATGAAATCACATGGGTGTTAGGTGGGTTTGGTGAATTAGATGGGTAAGTTTTAGTTTAGTAATGTGGGTATGACATTCATACCCAACAAGGATTTCTAGATGTTTTTTGTGACATTTTAACTATTAAAAATTCGAGATAACCCAATTAACTAATTACCCATATTAATCATGATTAAAAATTAACCACTTTAGTTATAATATTACTAAAAAAATAAAATTAATATTCATATAAAATATGTATATGATGAATAATAATTTTATATTTATTTAACGCAATAAATTTCCTAAATATGTGAAAAATTAAATATTCATTTAAAACATATAATACAGGGAACATTGTTTTTTTAAGTCACTCTATATATTATGTTTCTATTATTGTTATTTTCTATTAATAAGTAATATATAGTTGTTTATATATAATTTTGTTATTTATTAAAATATCATATTTCAGTTATATTTTATTTTATATTAATCCAATTTAATTGGAAAAATTATACAACCCTTATAAAATAATTTTTTTGGAATAAATATTTTACATTTTTCATGGTAATTAATCCTTATATTGTGTAATTATTTTTTTAAAATACATAGAAATAAAATTGTAATAATTACGTAATATGGAAATAAATATTCTTAATATAATATAAATTTTATGGAATTAAACTAACATGTTTATGGAAAATTTATTTTAACATTTTTATGCCTAAAATGATTTTTTTCTAAAAAAATTCAACTTACCATAATATCCTTAGGAAAAATTAAATAATAAGTTTTAGTTTTCTAAAAAAATCCATCCTTAAAAAAATAAACATTTTAGTATAATAATTAATAAAGTGTTCTTAGAGTGCACATTACGTGATAGTTTAAGATATGGTGTTTATCTATTATAGCATGGACTCATGTATTGAAGCACACCTTTAAAATATTTCATCCATGAATTTGTCATAAACATAAGATATTAAATAACTAGGGATACTCTTTCCTTATTGATTATTCTAGTGTTTATGTTTTCTCTTGAAATTTTTAATTGTTTTGAAGGTCTTTCTCTAATAAAATTTTCATATTCCACAACACATTTTCTCCGATGTTAATAATTTTGACATGTTATTAATTATTAGGCAATTTATTCTCCAATTAGTTTCCCCTTAATGTGTGAACATATATTGGTTTAGTCATATATTTCATCAATAATGAAATGTGGATGATTTAATGTACTTTAGAAAGGATTGGAAACATTTCCTATCAATATTTTCTAACTCTAATTATTTCTATAATTTGTAAAGGACCAATGAATATAGAGATTAACTTCCTCATTTTACTTAATCATATAACTCCATTTAAGGGTGAATCCTCCAATAATACTTGATCACCAACTTGAAATTTTATGTATTTTCATACATATCACTTTTTCCTACTCTATGATTCTCCAATATAATCCTAAATAGTTTTCACATTAATTATCATCTCGTTAAAATCTATGGGTCATCTAACTTTATTTCTCCAAATTATTTCAAACAGGCTAGATTATGAAACCTCTTCCCATACAATAATTTGTATGCTTCTATATGGATGCATGAATGGAAGTTAATATTTTTTTTGAAATTACACTATAGGGAGATACTATTTCTATATTTATTTGAATCCAGGAGAATATTTTCTGAGCAAGTATACTAAAGTATGGATAGTCCTTTTAGAATACCCATTCATCTTGGGATGATAAGTTCGGCATAAATTTACCATATTTTTATATAATTTTGAAGGATCTTCAATTTTTTTTAAATATAAATAGAGGTTACTGATTATATATAGTTTATAGAGGATTCCATAAAGCCTTTTGACTTCAATGAAATATACAAGGGAGAGGAACTAAAGGGGTATTTAATCTCTTATCACAGAGAAATGAGAATACATAGTATGATGACTAATGATTACTCATATAAAATCATTTATCCTTAGAACCTATGGGAGTCTAGTGAAGAAGTCAATTGCAACATTTTACCACCTATATATAGGTTTAGGCAGGGGTTACATTCTTACCTTAGGATGTTTTCTTTCTTCCTTTACATGATTAAATAGTAAGAATTTAGGCATAAAATATACAATTTCTCTCTTCATACCATCCCACCATAAATGTTCTATTAAATACAAGTACATCATTATGCTTCTATGGTATATGGATAAATTTTAGTTATGAGATTCATCTATAAGTTCCTTATTAAACAATAATATATATGGAAAAAATAACTTCTTTTGAAATGGTAACACTATAAGTTTATTGGAAAATTATATCAATTTTCTACAGTTTACTTCTTTATTATTCCATTATAAGATATAATAAAAATAGTATGAATTCCATATATTATACACTAATAATGGATTAACAATTTATTAAAAAAGAAAGACGAGACACATTACTTACAAAATTCATATATCCAAATTTTCTTGATATTTGTATATAGGATTATAGTTAACCCTCGTCATGGTTAGTATTGTAGGGTCCCTATTACTTAATGCATCAAACAACTTGTTTTTCATACCAGGATGTTATTGTATCAATCAATCATAGTAGACGAGTAGTTCCAACCATCTTGTTTGTCTTATGTGAGAACCTTCTAAGAGAGAACATTCTTTAAACTATTGGGAAATATATATATCTAACAATTTATGTCATTGAGTTAGAATCTCTTTATTTTCAAAGTAATTATTATGGATGATATCTCAATTTCATTATTTGGATACTTATATTTATAAATTTATAATTTCCTTGTTGGATAGGTAATCTACTTACCATTCTGGATAAAGACTCATCCAAGTCCTTTCTTCAATGAATCCCTTTAAATTAAAAATCCTTCCATACTATATGGAAGAGTTAATATTGGTGTATGAATCAGTATTTGGTAAATATATTCAAAATTTTACTCAATTTTTCTTTTTCATGACAATTTAATCCCATTATGTGTTCACTTGGATAATGGGTGGAACAATCAATGAAAATATTGAAAAAACTGTTGATAGTAACATGTTAATCCAAGGAAACTCCATATCTTAGTTACGTTCATTGGTGTAACATACTAATTTACCAACATTATATTTGAAGGGTTAATATATATTACATATTTTGATATAGTTTTCCTATTAAAATAAACTTCATTGAGGCAAAATTGAAAATTATTATATTTCTCATATAATTTTATTTCTAAGGGTCTCTAAAATTATTTTCAAATAACTCTCATACTCTTTATAGATATTGAAGTATATAATGATTTAAAAAATGATAAAAACCACTATGTTTTCAATATAATCCTTGAATGTTATATTCATAAGACCCATAATGATAACAGGTGGTTTAGTCAGTCCAAAAGGTATTACCATAATCTCATAATGATGATACTTTGTTTGATATGCTTTTTTAAATATATCATCCAGCTTCACCCTTAACTAATGACATCCAAAGAGAAGATAGATCTTTGAATGGTATTATTATATTTGATATTGATCAAATACATTATCAATTAATGAAAAAAAACATATTATTTATAATATTGGAATTTATATCTCTATAATCAGAACACAGTCACATAGACCCATCCATTTTTGTCAAAAATAAAACAGGTTCCTCTGATGGTGAAATACTAGGTATTATAAATACCTTATCACTAAACTTCATTAGTTTTATCTTAAACACCATAAAATCCACTAGAAAATTTCTATATGTTTTTATATATAAGTCTTGATCCTTGAACAAGTTCAATGGAGAACTCAATTTCCCATTTTGGTGGATGACATTATAATTATTTGGAAAAAACATCAATGAGTTTTCACAACACAGGTACATCCTATATTCTTAGAATATCATCCACAACTATAGATAATTCTTGATCTTCATCAATAAATGAAATTTCATTATATAAATAAACTAGTGGAGGATCCGAATATGATTTATATAATTAAAATTACCCTATATAGTAATGAATTTCTTCCTCGCAATCATGACTCATAATATACATCCATTGAAAATACAATTTTTACATTATCTATTGAAATAAAATCTAAATAAAGGGTCATATAAAATTCCACCATAGGTATAATGACTAAGTTTTCAAATATTGAACTCTGATGAATCATAATTGGAAGTGACTTATTTATATTTATTTTGAAAAGACATAGACCAAATATCATAATTTATAACTCCCTTAATAGGGTGTTGGGGAAGTATATAATGTTTTTGGAAAACATGGAACATATAAAAGTAAGATAATTTCCATTAAAAAACATTATCTAACATTGAGGTAAAAATAAAAGTAATTTCCACCACATCTTTAGGAACTTCAACATCAACTATAGTAATCGTATAAGCTTTTCCTTAACACTTGGATTTTTCTGGTAAATTATCTTGATGTTTTGGGAATTGGTTTTTATAATTTTTATTATCTTTATAGATAAATCATTGAAGATGAATATCATATACCTTTCCGTATCATTAGTGAGTCTGATGGTACTTTTCTCAACACTTGTAACAAACATTATTCCCATCCTGCAATCCCCATAGAGTTTTTTCACATAGTTCTTGTTGGTGGAAAATGTCATTCGTCATTTCTTCCATATTTATGCATTTTCTTCCAATGATGATCAACACCCTCTTCTTATTCTGATTTACCTTTAATAAATATATCCTGGATAACTCCTTTTTCAACTTAATAGAACTTGAGACTATATCCACATATGATGAAATGGTTGAGAGACCAACCCCCTTCTAAGGATTTTCTTAAACCCATTAGGGGAAAGATCAATATTTCTCTCTTGTATATGTATATATTCCAAAATATTAATAGATAAAATTTTAATGTTAGTATCATATTTAAAATCATTTTCCTCCTCCATTTATATGATATTTTGGAACAACAGTTACATTTCCCATCTCTTCACACGAGTAAACAACTTTTTATAGATTACATCCTTAAAAGGTCCTCATTTAATGAACTTTATCTCATATTTATATTAAGTGTTTTGAATTTTAAATGACCATTGTTCCATATATTGCTTAAAATGATAGCCAATGATGGTGAATTTTCTCCTTTTCACTATATACCTATGAAAAAATGACGTTCTCTAAATATTTGATCCATTTTTAGCTACCAATGAATTAGTAGTTATACTAAATGCATGAGTTTTTTGTAGCATGACATTTTCTAACATAGTTATACCTTATTTTGGATAATCATGTAACTCTATATGGGTGAGATTAGTTTTCATAACCTAGAAAAACTACCCTAATATGGTTATGAACTGATTAACCAAAACTCTAGCTTTATTAACTTGTTCAGGTAGAATATCCTTTCATTGAGAATGGGTGTTGATATGGTTTCCATTCATCCCATTAGGTTACATATATACACAATAGTAAATACTGGGTAATCTAATGATATTGAATTGTAAAATAAAATTACTATTATATATTATATAATTATCTAGAAATATTAATTTTTTTAATACAACTTGTTCTATTTAAATTGGTTCCTCTAAATATAGCCACCAAGGTTTCAACTAAACATCCAATGATTCCAACTGCAATTCCTCAGAATCCAAAAACATTATGTCAGTAGTTATATTACATTATTTTTATAGAATACATGTGGTCCCACTTGATCTATCAACCTAGATGTCTTGTAAAACAAGATACAAACATATATTAAAATTTTAAATATAATAAACAACCTGGACACATTACGAGATATTTATTACCCTTTACATCATATACATAAAAATTACACATTTTCCTCCTCTAGGTTTTTAGGGGAATGGAAAAAATAAGGGTGAGACTAGATGAACAGTAAGTATTAGTAGGAAACAAAATATTATATATCATAAACATGGAACAAGTTAGATGAAAATAATAAATGAACAACATGAATCCATAATAAATAGAAAAAGGGTATTCTATATCTATGATAATAAATGAAAATAATTTCAATAATAATAATTGATATCATATTGATATAATTTATAGTGCCAAGAATAAAATAATTTTTACCAATTCCATATTACTAGAACATTCATATTATGGGATGTCATATACCCCACAACCCACCATGTTTTTTTTGTGAGACCTATCAATGAATCGATATGATATATAATTATGGGTGATACATGTCACCAGATTAAGTGAATGGTGTTCCCCATAAGAGATATCAAGATATTACATAACATTACCTATGGAACCACTTAATGAATAAAATAATTCTATCAATATAATGAAAAATACATAAATCAAATACATCCCATTAAATATAATAATTTTTATATCTAGGATAATATCCCTTAATCATATTTTATGTAATTGGGTATTATCAATGTAACTTTATGTACCCTTATAAAACAAATATTGGGAGGGGGTAATTTTATGGAAATGATTCATCCATTGAAGATACTAATTGGTTTTATTAGTTCTCATTGGTGGGATACCAATGAAATGTTAAGAAAAAATAAATTATCATTATTCACTAAGTACATGTGAATTTTTTAAAGCATATCCCCTAGGATTGTCTAATTAGGTGTGAGGTATTAAGACCCATCAACATCCATCCAAGTGATGATTGAGTTAATGCTCAACTAACCCTTTTTATATTGATCAACCCTTGGTGAATCTATGACACAACCATATCTACTTTCCAATATATATAAATGGATATATTTTATATGATATTAAACACACATATAAATTACCAAAACATAGGATGGGTATTCCAACCTGGAAAGCTTAATATTGAATCCAAAGAATAAGAGAGTGCTGTAAAAATATATACTTTAATATACCTTAAATTTTATAATTAATATGGAAAAATGTATTCAATGGAAATTTTTGAACCAGAAAAAAAATTGGTGGTGAAAATAACATGATTCCCAAAGAATGGAAATTGATACAAAGTAACTAACTTTTAGATTGGGTAATAATTCATTCATAATATCTCTAAAGAGAGGTATTAAACTTGATAGTAAAATACAGTAACATTTTAATTTCATAACATCTTATATATACAGAATATACACAACATAAGTTAAATTAGGTGTATAATACAAAATTGTAATGAAGAGTAGAATTTTAGATGTAAAACCTTTACATATTATCCCTAATTAAATTAAAAAAACTTACCTACTATTTAATAAAAATAGATATAATAACCAAATAATTAATAACATTAACCATATCTATTTTTATCTATATTATTAATAATTAATCATTCTCTACATGAATTCTTACAATTTTCAACATCAGTTTTTATAGTTTCAATTGTTTATATAGGTTTCATAATAGCTGTGTCTATATTCATTCTTCTTCCAATGTTAATTATTAATAGGTAATTAAATAAACTCTTAGTTATGTTTTATAATGTTTTATTATATTTAAAATTCAAATCATGATTGTTTCTTAATTTATCCTGGAAAATACAGTCGATAATAAGCATACTTTGGTGATTTTTGACATCTGAATGGCGCTTCCCTAGTTGATGAATTAGATATTGATATAAAATTTTTATAACTATGAAATTTTCATTATTTAAAAGTTTATATAACATTATGTAATTAAATTATTTTTCTTAGTCACCCCTGATATAAATTTGTAGTATTCTTCAAGAAGGTGGTTAAACTGGCCCAAACATGAATATTCCCTAATTTAATCAATTATGAGGTGGTTTGTTGTAATTTCATTACAATAAAAGGGTAATGAAATTATTTAGTATTTATTAGTGTGATATAATATAATTATGATTAAATAGAACAATATTTAGTGGATATAAAAACATTACACAATTTGGATAAATTATTATCCTCTTAGTATGATTATTATAAATGAATTAAATAATGAAGATTTTTTGTTGATCGTATTTTTAATAAGTTTTAAAATTTAAAGTTACATAACCCTAATTATATCATATGTTTTTATTATTTAATCCCATACTTATATCTAGTGTTTTATGTTAGTGAATGAAAGAAAAACAGGTTGTGTCATGGTGGCAATATTCTACAGAACACCTAAATGATGTTTTTACATTTCTTATGTTTAATTGAAAAGTTGTTAATTTTTAATTTAAAAAAATATAAATATTAATTAAACTATAAATAATGAATTCATCATATAATATTGGGAAAAATAAATTTGTAATGTAATGATAAAATAAAAATATTTTGGAAAAAACATTAAACTTATATTGAGAACTCTAGGTTTCTCTTGTAAGAATTCTTAGAAAGCAAGGGGTTAGGATACTATCTTGTTAATATAATTGTATAGTTGTTAAAGGGGGTTATTGGGCAATTATAGTGTCTATAGAGAAAAATAATAATATTTACATTGATATTTATTATTTGGTTAGAGGCCCCTTTTATAGGTGAAAAGTGGCGTTTTTCCTGGAAAATAAATTTAGGTAAGGGGTAGAAAAATAAAAAACATCGGTGCTAGGTGGTTTTGGTGAATTATGAGGATAAATGTTATTTAAAACATTTGGGTATGAATTTGTTGCATAAAATGGCCTTATATAATTTTATTGTGACATTTTAAATTAAAGATATTGTGATAACTCATTTTAAAGATTCACCCATATTATTCTTCAATAAAATTTAACAATGAAAACTATATTGTTAATAAAAATAAAAGATTAAACCTCACAACAAATTATTATGTAATGAATCGGAATTTGGGATCCATTTAATCGTATTAAATTTCTAAATACAATAATATTAATTTGTATATTTAAATAATAAAGATACAAAAAAACTATTTTATAGAAAAAAAATTATTTTAATATATTGAGGATTTTTTATTCTTAGTTCCAATTAAGTTGAAATATAAAGACACTTTCTATATTTTATATGTTTTTATATTTTTTGGAATAATATTATATTCATAATTTAAAGAATATTAATCTAATTTATTTAAATAAAATATATATAACTATTATAAAATTAATTATTTGAAAATAGATAATTTACTTTTACTAAAGTAATTATGCTTTATCATAGGTAATTTATTTTAAATTTATAAAAATAAGAATAGAATAGTTATATAATTTGGAAATAATAATACTAATAATAATCTCTATTTTATTAAATAAAATAAATATGTGTACAGGAAATTACTTTTATCATTTTATCACATAAAACCATTTTTTGAAAAATCACAAAAATATATCTTAAGATAATATCATTATAATGAAATAAAAAATAAATTTTATTTTTTTAAAAAAAATAACATTCTGAAATTAATCTTTTATATATACTCATGAGTTTTACAATTTTATATTATCCATTGTTTGATAGTTTGGGATATTTTGTTAACCTACTATAGTAGGGTCATGCGTATTACACATGGTGTGGCCTATCTCGCCACAGTTGAAGCATTTACTTAATATAGGTTGAAACTAATAGTAGTCATTATTTATTACCTTATTTGTTGAACTCTCTTTCAAATATTTTTATTCTAAGGGAGATACACATCCATTCTTCACCCACTACTGATCTAGTTGTGGTTCGCTCTTTTCACCAATAAGTGGTTGATTGGAATATTACCAGAATTAATCAACACTATGACCATAAATTTTTTAGAACATGAAAAAATTATTTAGTGAATCAATTATGGGTTTTAGATCTTGATTATTCTCTTTCTATGTTGTTTTATTTAATGAAACATGTTATAATTTTTCCTCATATTTTCTCCACCTTTTCCCAAATAGTTATGAACATGAAACTACTAAAATATTGTTATTATAATCAATATATCTCCATCCAATCCTCTATAATCACCAATGACTTATGTTTAACCATTCAGTTTTCACAACATATTTTGGCTATCATGCATGAGTGACTTGATGGTTGTGGATGATAAACCCATGTTTTTGGACTCATTTTCAAGGTAGTTCATCTTAGTCACACTCACCTATTTCCTTTAACCATTGGTGAATTTCCCTCTATTTATCTTCATCCACGAATATATTTATTTTAATTTCAATATAGAACTCGTAGAAAATTTATATTTGTATTGTACCAATTTATTTTCATAGAGGTGTATCTTATTCCAAGAGAATGAAGTGGATGCTTCTATAAGTAGTCTCAAGATATATGCTCCACCATTGTGGTAATTACTTAATATAAGATTCAATTTTAATGTTTTTTTGGGAATATATTTCTTCAATGAAGATTTAGAAGTTCTATATCTATCTTTTAGTTCATTCAATATTAGTATTATCTCTTGAAATTTCTGGTTGTGTGTTCTCTTATCATATTCCCATAATCTCAAAATGTCCTCTCTATCTTTTATCAAAATCTTAATTTCAACCTCATACACTTTCTATTCCCCCACCAAAGAATAATATTAATATTTCCTCATTTTTTTATTTAAATTTTAGCTAGGCATCCACAAAATCCATGTAGACCTTTTTAAGATTATACAAATCATGAACAAATTCCTTAATAAAAGTCATAAAAAGTCATTCTCACATTCAAATCCTTTCCATTATTCCTTAATTAATGACTATATTTCATGAAAATATGTAATGTTTAATCTTTGTCTTTAAATATCTTATTTATAGTATTGTGGGGGATCATATTTTTCACCAATTAATCTTCCACTACATCACACACTTCTTCTATCTTTGATATCTCATTCTAAAGTCCACTAATAATTCTGAAGACATATATTACTATTCAATTAGGGAATTACATATATAATCCTTAATCTAAAAATATTTGTATTCATTCAATATATTGAAATAATCACCAGATATTGTTCTACAATCACTATAAGAATTAAAATCATCCCATTTAGAAATTATATATATACCATCCTGATTATATTTCGTCTTTCTGTATGTCTTTCTTTTATATATTTTTAGCCTCATACATGTTCCTATTTTATAGTATCATGAGGGAAGCCAAAATTTAAACACTGAAAAATATTTTTAATTATTCTTCCATAAGAGGAACTTTTTCAAACATTTTATTTCTAAAATAATTATATATATATGATAGAGAAACATAGAGAATTTTTTTCAATACGTATCAATGGGAACCTTGTTTTTCTAATTCAATTATTTCAATACAAATTATATAATCAGAGAGAAGATTTATTTAATAATAGTAATGATACGTAAATAAAAAATTATATCACATGAGAGGGGGGTGGTGAATTTGGTGTTACAAACTGTTACCAAATTCTAAAATATCTTCTTAAACCCCTTTATAATTTAACCCCATGTGCTCGATTTTGAATATGGATATTTTTATTTGTATCATGAAAACAAATAAAGCTTATGTATGGAATGAAAGGAAATACATGTCCCATTTTATTTCATATAGGGTTCGGTACTATGAAGAACTTTAATATCCCATGTTATTTAAAGAACAATTATGACTGATAAATTAAAAACTATTCAATGTTGAGCGTAAACGAGCTGTGAAATATTAATATATAAATTTGGATGATATAACATTATTATTAAATTATATGGTACGAATAGGAATAATTAAATTATTAAATATATATAATATAACAAATCAATATAAATTTATTGACCAATACTTATGAAATAATCACACAATTTTTATTAAATTCATTTTATGCATTGGAAAATAAGTTTTATTCAAAAATAAAATTATTTTTTTTTGAAAAATATAATAATTAATTTATCGAAATTTTAGAAAATATAATTGATAAAATGAACATATTTTTGGAAATAATTATATCAAAATTATCTTAAGGTGAAATTTTTTGATTTTTCTTAAAAGTTAACTTTTTCAATATGTAGTGAAAATTAATCATTTTTTTGAAAACCATATTTTCATTGAATGTATTTATAAGGTAAAATTAAATGTCGGATTATTTTTAAAATTTAAACAGTTGAATTTGAGTAAAAATAATTTAATTACAATGTCTTTAATTAATTTTATACATTATTTTGGTATAAATATATTTTTATACAAAAATGGGATTTTAAAAAAAACACCTTTTCATCAAGTTTTGCCAATTTTATTTTAAATTAAATTATACCACTTATCCGGTTTTAATAATTGAATTATTTGACATGTATTTTTAATCATTCGGTCCAAATTTGGAAAATAGGAATATTTTTTTGGTCATTATAAATAACATCCTTAGTAATTTATGTTACCTTGAAAAAAGGTAAATTGGGTAAATAATGTTAAAAATAACACAACAAGGAATAAAAAGAAACCCTAACACTTGAAGTAAGTATTTTTTATGATTATATATTTTCCATAATAATGAAAACTTCAAATATGTATCCTTTTTGGACATTTTCCCATGATTTTGACCTTTATATTATTTCATGTTAAGAAAAGTCAAAAAATTATTCTCTTTCTTTTATTAACGTTAAATTTATTAAATATGTGTAAAAATAATAGATGTTAATTTTAAATTATGATTTTAATTATAAATAATTTATTATTATGATAATTTTTTTAAATTTTTTGAATATAATTACATTAAATGCTTACGCAACACTGATATAGTGTTTGTGCATGGAGTAGAAATATCAAAAAAGAGACACAAAAAATATCAAAGTAATATTATTTGATTATGATTTTATATTGCTTGATTTTAATAGATAAAAATGGATATTTATAGTTCTTTTTGTTCTTTATATTATAATTCCCCAATTAAATTGATGTTATTAAAGTCCACATAGATGAAAAGTTCTAAAATTGACAATAATGATATTTTATAAAAAATAATAATTTATCATGTGATTTAAATTTTAGAAAAATCCTATATGAAAACAATTTAATAATATATTTCTAACAACATAAAATATTTTCCATTAATGGGCATTTTATATTTTTATAATAAATATATTGACCATTAATGAGTAAAAAAACATTATTTGTCTAGAATTCTCAAAAAGGGTTAAAGTGGATTAAAACAAACATACAAGGGTAAAAGATTATATAAACTTGAAGAAATTTATTTTCTTATTTTATTTATACTATTAACCATATTTTATTTTCCTATTATTATTTTTGAGTAATTTGGACCAGAATATTAACTATTATTAATTTAATATTTTATAAAATTCCAAAAGTTCCCCTCCCCTCTCTTATAAGAGGGAAACACCTATCCTCTTACATTCACAATTTAAAATAAATTTTTTATTCCAATAAATTCCGAATGAACATAATAAAATTTATACCCAAATTATATAGGTCATAGTTTTGGAATAATAATTACTTTATAGGGATTATGGTGTAAATAAAAATATTTTTTCTGAAGAAGTGGTATAGTATTTAACTAAGAATTCTTGTTTTATTTATTCCTCCACCACCTTGAAATATTACATACCCATTATTATATAATAAAATGACTATATTTGATATGAATTGATGTTATTATTTTTATTTAATAACCTATATGAAACTCCACCTTCAATAAAAGGGGAAACGAATTCATCGTTCATTTGTACAGAAGACTACATCCTCACTGCCAAATGTAATTCTTTTTCCATCACCCGATCTCACCACCAGTTATAATGATTGATATAATGTATAAATATGATATTAATGAAATATTTTCCATTTTCGATAAGTAATATATCATCTATTTTCATAACCTACCATACACTGAAATTGATAATGCAGTTTATGCATACGTGCCGGCTACCAACTCCACGAAGTGATGTGACTCATTTTTCAACAACACATCACACATATGATATATATAATAATATTTAAAGAAATAATATGGTATTCATGATATTTAGATAATTTTTGAATGCTAAAATAATTATCACATTATTTCCATAGTGGCCAATGAAAAATGGAAACTATACTCATACGTATGTATGACCTACCATATTTATGATTGGAACATAGTTCATTTTTCATAACCATATTTTATTATTGATTTTATAAGTATTATTTATTTATAAAAATCATAATTATTTCCTGATTATTATTTTATAGATGATGGAATAGTGACGCCTTTGACATTCATCAACACAACAAATCTATTTTAAAATTATGGACAAAATGTTGTGAAATTATCTGACATGGACTTAACTAATTATGTAATTAACTATACTATTAAGATAAATGAATAATGGTTAAATTAAAGATACCTAGTACCATCGTATGTGGATATTACATATTTTTTGATGAATATTCATTATAATAAACAAACACACACCTAGGGACTGTAACAATTTTATTACATGGGAGGCTAGGTACACAATATTATAATTTTGTGAATGATATTAAATATATACATTAAAGGTATCCCTTTTTATTATTATTAAAAAATATACCCTACTAAAAACATTATTCATAAATGGGGAAAGTAAATATAATAAACTACAATCTTAGATGATCAGCAAGGGTAAACATGGAAAATATATAAACATAACATGATCATTAAGGTATGAGAACAGGAGGATAGAATTTTAAAACCATACCCTACATATCAAAGATCATAATCTTTAGTCAGGACATATAGATTGGATGTTCATAAGACATAAATCATAATGTGATTGATGAAAATTATCAATGAGCGAATAACATTGGCATACGAAATTGATTTTTGGAATATATATAATCATATAAAATATAATGTCATGGTGACCCACCAAGACATTCATAACATGTTACCTTGGGCTCACCACCCATGTACATTATTCAGACCTCGACTAACCACCCATGAACCCTATTTCTAGCCTTGGGGTAACAACTCATATACCCTTAATTTTGATATTTGGATAACCCCCCATTTACACTATGATATTATAGAACATTTATTATTACCCATACATTAGAGTGGGATATAGGTCCCACACATTAGATAAGGAAAATTGTATATATATGATCCAAAATATCTTAAAACATCCATCATATCATATCCCATGAAATGAAATGGGATTCATAAAGATTTCATAATATCATAACCTAAGTAAAAGTTCCAGGTATTATAATCATTTTATCATTTAATCTTATTATAACCAATGAAACATAATTAGGTTTCATAAAAAATTTCTCATGTTATAACCTGATACACCATTAGTTTCTAGGAATTAACCCTTTATGTATGATTTTGTATGTATGTGAATTTTTTGGGTGAAGTTTGTTATGGTTTATAATACTTTTGGAATGTTTATAAGGATTTTTTGTTGGTTTAATAGTTTATAATGGTTGGTATAAACATGAAATACATCCAGGAAACCGTGAAAAGTGAAACTTAGTCTATTGGATAAGAAAACAGTTTGGTGAAACCATGTGGCCACCCATGAGAAAACATGTGAAGTTCCACAAATGGATTCTTTATGGTTATCACGTGGTTTCTGATCCTTGTGATCCAACCATGGGATGTTCTTATTTTGGTAGAATCATATGCATGGTTACTTCATGATTTTCATAACCGTTCAAGCTAACCGTGCATGATTAAATGTGAGATCCAGAAATTTTGTATCTCACCCAGTTTATCCCCTAAACCCCTATTTCTTCATCTATTACGAACTTAACAGTCTTTTCTCTCATACCAATGGCTTGAGATATTATTCCCTTCAATTGAGGGGAAATCCTTAGGAAAATATTGGTGTGTTGAGGCCCAGATTCCATAGTAAGTATCTGTTCTTGGTGGTTTTTCTTAGATATCATATTCTCCCTTCACATGGAATTATATATTCAATTCATTAGGTATGGATATAGATTGAGTGATTCCAATAATTATGATTTTTTTCTATTTTAATGTCATGGAATGAGATATAAGGTGAGGTTTTGGTGTTTCAATCCCTTTTTGTTGAAGAATTTTTGTCATTCATTATTTTATACACAATTGCTCAGTTTGGTGGCTTCACTGTCAACTACACTTATTAGAACTAGAAGTCTTGATTTCAAATTTATTTTTTTAAATGTGAAATAGATTTTCAAATCTTGTTAGAAGATTTCTTTAGCAATGTCTTGTGAAATTGTGGAAATTAGTTGTTTTGAAAAGTGCATTGTTTATAGATTTCAAAATGACGATTTTAAAAAGTGATTTTTTTGATTCGTGGAAGTGATTTAATGAAAATGTTTTCAATAAAAGAAATGATTTATTGAAATGGAATTAAATTGTTGATTTGGATTTTGTTTTTGGAATAAGGGATCGTGTGTGTTCAATTTTATTTAGGATGGGTAATGGTATGAAGGTTTCCCCAAAAAATATGATATGGGTTAGGGTAAAAAATTCTCCCCATCAAAATGGAATGAATAAGGGTATAGATTTCCCTCATAAAAATGGGTTCTATAAGTCTATGAACTTCCCCCCATCAAAATGTTTCACCACATGATGGACTTCTGAATGGTTGACTTACATCTTGTGAGTAAAGGGGGTTCACTGGTTTCACGCATGGTTGGATGTCTCGATATGGGGAATGGAAAATGTTATGCCAAAATGGGATTTGAGAAATGTTTTTACAGAATTTTTAGGTTTCATTCCATGAAAAATCTTTTATTATGGATTATAGTTTTGTTATGAAGCGACTTAGTTTAATTTAAACAATTTAAAATTTTTAAGGTTTATTATATAATTTTTAGTATAAAAGTGTGATAACATGTTCTATCCCAATAGCGTGGGTAGGGAAGTAATTTGGGGAAAACCTACAGAGTTTCATTATTCGCCCCCTTATTTGGCACATTGGTTCTTTTATATAAATTTCATATCAAGAAATATTTAAATGAAATATATCACATTTCTTTAGTGATACTTCATGATACATTGGGATGGACTGTGGAGTTAGTGCTTAGAGCATGATGGGAACTGTGAAGTCGGTGTCTTATATTCATTGACCTTTTTTGGTTTGCATCCTGTATTATACACTCATAATGTTTGGTTATGGCATAGGTTTTATTTTTTCATTTGGGTATTACATTAATTTTTATTACTATTTTTTCATTAATAATTTCTAGGTTATTTTGATATGTCATGTTGGTTGCGGTTGTTTTATATTCAAAGGGAAAAGCGTCCCCTAATTGTATTGAAAACCTTGATATTTATTACTAACCTTTTATGTATTGGGGATATCACCTAAGGCCATGTAGAAATACCAATTCGTCTCTATCTATTGAGGAGGGGTGGGATGTTATGAGTGGAATTAGTTTGATCAATATTTAGGGATTAATTATGTCATTCTTGGAGTAGGGAATTCATTATTATTTAGTCCTTGAATTGGGATTGTATAAAGGAGAAGGACTATCAGAACATGAAATGTAGGGAATAAAAAGGAAAAGGAAAACTATTTATAATTAACCAAAAGTTACCAAAGAGTTTGGAACGTAATTATTTTGAGATAATTATAGGAGTTTCTATCTCATTTTCATGGGTGTAGCTAATAAGAAGAGCATGACATGCATTATATAAATTACATACAACTAGGAGTTTATATTTCATTTTGAGTAATAAAATATTATTGGGTGGAAACATTTTGATTTTGAAAAATGTATATTTTATTCAGATGTGATATTTTGAAAAGGGAATGGTTGTGGTATTTTTAAAATTAATTGACTTTAAAAATCATAGTAGAATTTTTAGAAATGGGTTGAAAATGGAAGGTCATTTTTTGAAAGAATTGTTGTGATAATTTTGATGTGGTAAATTTGAAAATTTTAAGCCTTCATTTTCTAGAGAGAGAGACTTATGTTGGTTTGTCATGGTTTTAGAAAATTTCACCTGATAGGCACTGTAAGAACCTACCAGTAGCAGGTGCTCATAATGTGGTTGTACCTGATTCGCAGGTGAACCAATAGCTGGTTTAGAGTTTTTCCATGCTTTAAACAAGGTATTCTAGATTGGAGGAAGAATTTTTATTCCTATGGGACATGGTGGGAACTCTTATTCGTAGAATGAGAGGAAGTGGTACAACTATTATCAAGGAGGTAGAACACATAAAAACCAGACAACAAGATCAATTAAGAGTCATCATAGAAAAAAATTAAGAGGGGGTGTTTAGAATGTGGTTCCATAAAGTACATCAAGTGATATTGTATGGAACCACATAGAGAATTCCAAAATTAAACCCATATGGGGTATCTTATGTTCTATTTTCTCAGTGCTCTATAGTCTGGTGTTTGGGAGACATCTCATGAGTCAGAAACATTGTGTACTTTGATAAGAATAGGGCATAAGCATACCCCTCATTAGAAGAATGGAGATAGCCTTAGTGAATCTAAGAATACAAAGAATCATCTACAAGGGAAATATCAATAGGGAAATAAAGGCCAATGTGTAGTGAGTAAGCAGTTATATAAAGAGGAATAAGTTATTGTGGATGATCAATCTGGACCATCAAATGTGATATGTACAGTTTTTTTAATTCTTCCCTTATACATGTTTTTTTATATATGTTCATCCCATTCATTTATCTATTATCAAGATATTTATCTTTTGGGATTTTATATAGAGATGATACCTTCTATTTCGAAACATCAAACATCTCTTAGCTAAAGAGAATGTCTAGCCCTTATATGAAAATACTATTCTATAATGATTAATGGAGAAAAATTGATATGGTATTTCTCTATGCTGGAGATGGTTTTCTATGACATAACCCTCAATATAGATTGGTTTATTATGTTAAATGCTCAATTAAATTATTATATATAAAGAATTAGTTATTTTATTGATGATGGAATTAAGAATCTATTTTGAGGTGACCATAATGTAAAGGTAGGTGCACCATTATTTTTAGATCTAACAGTTGGATCTATCTCAAATGAGTTGTTAGCATTTAATTTAGCATCATAGGATGATATTGATTAAAGGTTTTTTCGCTATTTTTTATCACTTTCTAGATGTGTTTCTGAAAACCATCTTAGGGTTTGTACCTACAAGAGAAGTGACGTTTATGATTGATCTATTACCTTGGACTAGTCCTATCTCACTTATGTCTTTCCAGATGGAACTGATAAAATTAAGGTAATTTATAGATTTTATGAATATTACGAAAGAAAAGGGTTTTTTTATGAATGGGTTTGTATGGGGAACACCAATCTTGTTGGTGTAAAATGTGGATGGAACTCCATGGTTATGTGTCAATTATCATAAAATTAACTGAGTTATGATAAAGAATTGTTATACACCACAATTCCTTGATGCTCTATTTGGTCAATTGAGGGGAGGTTAGTTGTTCTATAGGATTGAATTGTTTTCAGGATATCACCAATTTCGGGTTTAAAAGGATTATATTCCAATGAAAGTTTTAGAATTTGAAATATCCAATATGAATATATAGTTATACCTTCCAATCTTATGAATGAACCAACAACCTTTATAAAATTTATAAATTAGATAATTAAAAGGAATCCGGATTATTTTTTGGGGATGTTTTTGGATGATATATTGGTTTATTTAATTACAAGGGACCATCATTGGAAACAATTTATGATAGTGTTGGAAATCTTGAGGGATCATTGTTTTTATTCCAAATTATACAAGGGTGTTTTTTGGAGACAATAGGTACATTTCCATGACTATGTAATCTATGAAAGATGTGTTTATTTTGATTTATAAAAGATAAAATATTATATATGTTGGAATAATCAAAATAATGTATTTAAGAACACCAATTTTCTTGGTTCTAGCTGGTTATTATAGACGATTTGGTCATGAATTTTCATGAGGATCTTCCACAATGAGAATTTGAAATGGAAAAATGTTCCATTTCAATGGAATGATGAATGTCAAAAGTATTTTCATGTGATTAATGTTCACCTTACATGAACACTGATCTTGATTTTTCCAAATTCATTACAATGGTATTTTGTGTCTTATAATGAAAGGAGATATGTGTTGGGATGTTTTCTCATGCGGCGATATAATGTTGTTGTATATCGATCACCAAAATTATGGTTTCATGAGAAGAAATACCCAACACAATATTTGTATTTAGCATTACATTCCATGCTTTATATAATTGTTGTAGTTAACATTTTGGTTATAAATTTATAGTTTTTACAGAACATTATATCTTGAAACACATTTCCTTATAGACATATTTGAACATAAAGAAAATGATATGGATATTGTATATCCAAATGTTTGACATTTACATGATCTATAAATCGAGTAATGGAAATTCAGTGTTAGTTCATCAACTAGGAGGTCATATGATCACTTAGAATGAGAAGCTTTAGATCAGTAGAATCTGATGTTATTAATAGGTGACATGCACTTGGATAGTAAGGATTGAGGCAATACAAAGATTTTATTTGCAGTTTTTTTTGGATTTTAATTTATTTATATGGTTAAAAAGGAACATAAATCCAATTCAGAATGTGTTTATATGATTTTAAAACCAAATGGTGGTGGGAGAATTGAGGGATGGAAGCTATATGGGAATTTTTTTGTTGTATCAAAATTAGATGGTCCAACCATTGGCTTGTCAGGAACAAATTTTCCATTATTACACCATTCAAGATGAGATATCCATATTAGAATACAGAAGATATATATAGAATTGAAATCACTTTCGTGGTGTGTTGAAATGTATTGGAAAGTATCTAAATATGTATCAAGATGCATGACCTATCCGTAGGTTAAGGTATACAACTAGTGACCAACAAGTATGTCGAAGTCCTTATGTATTACAATTCGGAAATAGGAGAAAATAACAATAGATTTTGTGAAAGGTATTCTAATGATGATTCCAAACATGATTACATATGGGTGAGAGTGGATAAACTCAAAAAGTCCATCCATTTCATCCTTAACCCTGAATATTACATGGTGGAGGACTTGTCTAAAGTCTATATCTGAGAATTCAAAATAAGGTAGGGCATATGAGTTTAGATAGGGTCAAAAAGAGATATGAGGATAAAATATTATTACTAGAAATACATATAACAATCCATTAGGATGTAGTTGACCATGGGTATGGTATATCACCCTCATATGTTTGAAAATTATTAAAGGAAGATACAATTGTTGGAATACATGATTCATGATTATGTAATGGATTTTAGAGTATCATGGGAAGAGAACATACCATTAGTGGAGTAATCTTAAAATAATAGTTATAAGGCCTTGATATACATGGATCCTACTGAATCATCGTATTAGAGTATTTATAGGTATCCACTTTGTTTGGTGGAAACATTCGAGACATCATGTTTGGGAAAATATTTGTTCAAGAGACAATATAGAATCTTTAGTTGAACAGAAAGAGGATGGAGATGGATCATAGAAATTAGAAATAATATTTCGGTAATCATCGATGGTCATTGTCATTTGAGGTGAGTTATCATCTATTCTTAAGAATATATCCAAGGCTTGGGAATTATTATTTTGGAAATCAAGGCATGTTATCTCATTGATTCATATACCCTCTTGAGATACTTAAATTGGTTGGTGAGGTGACATATCAATTTTATTTTCTACCGTGGTTATGTTCAGTGCACAATATATTCCAACTATCTCAATTGAAAAATTATCATCCTAATCCTTTCCATGTCATTCGATGAGATCACATTGACCTAGAGATGGATTCTTTGTTGGTACATGTGTTAGTACCAATTTTGGATTATAAAGAGAAAGTATTACATGGAAAAAGCATCGGTCTAGGGAGGATTTGTTGAATCATGGTTAGATTCCAAAAGAAACATTAGAATATGAGAATTAATGGTAGAGAAATGGACAAAAATCTTTCAAGGAAATGGTGTTTTTCTACTTTATGGGGTTAAAAAGTCCTATGGTGGGAAGAATTTAGAACCCCAAGTATCAATTAAGTAACAATTTATTTATTCGTTTTAAATATATAATGTGTTTGTGTGATGTTTGGGAGGGTTTAATGGAATTTTAGAATGTTTTTTTGGATCCTCTATAGTTTAAAAGTTTGATCACAGTTAGTAGAAACTATGAAAAAGATTTGGGAAATTTTACAATGTGAAATAGAGGCAACTGGGTAGGTGTACTGTTATGATCATGATTTGGCCAAACCATGAGGCCTATTAGGGGAAATAGTGTGAAGTGGGATAAAAGGATTTGACATGGTTGAAATGTATTTTTTTCTAAATGTGTGAGATATATTTGAAAGGTTCTTCTTGTAAAAGAGGCATGTGCATGGTTAACACATGGTTTTCCAAATCATGCTAGCTAACTACGATTGGCTTAAAGTGAGATCCTAATTTTTTTTACCTCATTCAATTTATCTTTTTAACCCCTAAATTTTCCCTTATTAAGATCCTAACTCAGTTTTCACTCCTATTAAAGGCTATAGAGACTATCCATTTTGATTCAGGGGTTATCTGTTAGAAAATCATGGTGTGTTGAAGCCCATATTCCTTGAAATGTCTCTGTTCTTTTTGAATATTCATAAATCTTATTTCTTAATTATCTTTTAATGATATATTGAATCCATTGGGGATTTAAATAGGTTATTATATTTCAATAATGATGAGATTTGTCTATGTTGATGTTATATAATGATATCTAAGGCGGGTTTTTAGAGTTTTAATAATGTTTTGATAAATAATTGTGTCGTTCTTTGTTTATAACATAGTTTTTTAGGTAATTCAATTCAGTCTCAACTAATATTATTAAAAATAGAAGTATTGATTAAAAATTTATTTAATTTTAGTTTTTAATTGTGAATTTGATATGAAATTCTTTGTAGAAAACCTATTAAATGAACTTTTGTGAAAATTTCAAAATTTGATGTTTGGAAAAGATCACTGTTTAATGATTTTAAAATGGGAACTTTTTTTGAATCATGGAAATGGTTTAATGTTAATGTTTTCAATAAAAGAAAAATTTAATTTAAATGACATGAAATGGTTTATTTGGCTTTGGTTTTTTGCATAAGGGTTGGTGTGTATTCATGTTCATTCTAGATAGATAATTTTAGGATGTTCCACCCATAAAAAGTGGGATGGATAATGGAATGAAATTTCCCCTATGAAAATATGATAAATAAGGGTATGATGTTTCCCCTAATAAATGGGATGGATATGGGTATGAAATTTCCCCTATCAAAATGGTTTCCCAACTGATGTATTTTTGAAAGGATGACTTAGCACATGTGAGTATAGTGATGTCCATGATTACATGCATCTTTAGACGCGTGGATATGTGGAATGAAACAGGTTATGAAAAATTGGTATTTGAGAAATTGGTTTAATGAATATGTTGGTTTCTTTCCATGGATTTTATTATTATGAAAAACTAATTTTTTATGAAACTTCTTTTTTTGATTTAAACTATTAAATATGTTTTCAAATGTTTTATATAAATTATTTTATATAAATGTTATATCATTCTCTATCATAGTGAAATTAATAGGTAATTCATTTGTCGAAAATATAATGAGTTTCATTACTCACACCATACTTTGGAACTTTTGATCATTTACATAAATTTTTTATTGAGATATATGTAAGTGAAATATTTCACATTTTTTAGTAATGATTCATGGTACATGATCATGGATTGTGGAGATAGTTCTTGGAGCTGTTAGGGAGGTGTGGAGTTGGTGTCTTGGAGTCTTATAGTTTTTTAGCTTTTCATTCATCTTCGTAATATAATATTGTTTGATTATGGTGTTGTTGTTATAATTATCTATTGGGTATTACTTTGAGTTGTATTAATCTGGATTCATTCATCATTTAGTGGTTATTTTGTTATTGTATGTTGGTTATGATGGTTTAATTTTCAAAGAGAATATCGTCCCACAATTCTATTAAATCTCTTGGCATTTATTTCTAGCCTTTAATGTATTTGGGATGTCCCACAAGGCCATGTAGAAATTCTAACTCATCTCAATCCAATTAGGGGGTATGTTACATTACCTATGGAAGAAAAATAGATATCATGAACATATTGTTAATATAAACCATTCATAGAAATAATAATAATGATATCTTGGCCCATATATCTTGAAAAGAATAAGTTATATTAAGTAATATAATATTAGATGAATAATTATTTATAAATATATATAACATGAATAATTTATTGAGGAATATAACATTTCATTATGAATATTTTTTTAAAATCAAAATTCATAAAACAGTTTGAAAAACATTTATCTTTAAAATCTATAAGGAAAAATAATAATAATTTAAATATTTTAAGAAGATAATATTCATTATTCTTTGAGAAACAATTTTACAAATATAAAAAATTTTGTTATGAATTTTCATTGAAAATAAAATTTAAAACTTATAAGGGAAGTATGAAATCTTTGAGTGGCTATGAAAGAATGAAATATTGTTCATTCCATGAACATTAAAATAAGGATTTTTTACACAGTTTCAATAATTGTCAAATGATCTTTTTCTTGAAAATAACATGAATAGTAATTATAATTTTTTTTATTAAAAATGTAACCTGGATAAATATTTCTTGAATAAATAATTTTTTAAAAATGTTTATAATTGTTTTTTGAAAAGATTTATAGAAAACAAGGTTTTTTAGAAAAAAAGGTTTTCGACTGAAAAGATGATTTTTCTTAAAGAAATTATTTTCAAACTCTTGACTATATAAATAGAGGAAAATAAAGGGAAATATTTTATGATTATGAAAAGACAAGTGGATAGGAAAAATCAGGAGTTTCTGAAGATAATGATCAAAATATTCAATCACTAAAAACATAATCATAAACAATACCAATGAACAATGATATTGTAACATAATATCTTTACCACTTTGGTAGCATATAATGTATCCCCCATGTAGAAATATTATTTAATCAAACTTAAAATATCATGAGGATAAATAAATTCGTGTTATTACATGTCAATAGATTTTTATATACACCTTGTACAAGAAGATAGAAGCATAACATAATCATATATCTCAAAGAAGGATAATTGGAAAAATAATCACTTATTGATTTGGAAATTTTTTAACCAGAATCCCAATGAAGGTGATATAATAAAATTGATATGTAAATACATATTATGTTATTTAAAATTTTCATAAAATGTATTCATGTTTAGTATATACACTTTATAAAGAAAACAAGTGTTGAAAATGAAATGTGTCTCATAATCAACAGTGAGATGAGAATCCCCTACCATATATTCTAACTTCTTTGGTACTCATTCAAACATCCTAAAAAATAATTTTAAATTTTGTATAAATATTTTCTAAAATCACAAAAACAAATATATTTCATAAATCATAAAATTTACCTATGACCTTTTATTACCTGTTTATTAACAATTCAATGTTAAAGTCATGTTTTTTGCAACAACTGCTTTGTTTTTTGTATATATATTGATTGGTTTTCTTTGGTCCTCTAAATTTGATCATTTTTCCATAATATCCTAGATTTTAAAAATGATATAAATATCATATATATTCAGTATATACGATTTATATTAATTTATAAAAGATAGATATAGAAAATGAAATACACCGTTCATGGAGATAGTAGGTCGTACATACAAATGAACATTATTTCAATTTTCACAAAGCATTTGAATAATGGAAGGTTAATTATTAATTCTAATTAAATAATCATTTTAATCTAATATATATCACATCTTTTTCTCAATACCATCCTTATTACCTTCCATGTGAAGAGTGAACTTATCATATTACTTTGTGAGGCGGTGGCTCACCGTACACACTAGCGACATTAACATATTCACACAAAATAGAGAGTATGAAGGTATGTATAAGGCCCCGTCCTTAAACCATACTTAAAATTGAATTAAATGAATAATTCACATTGAGGATCTTTTCAGGTTTAGAGTTTTAGAGAATTAGGACATAACTATTACATCTCAAAATATTACAAAGTAGTCTCTTCTACTAAATTTTCATAAAATAAAAACTCTTAAAAAGAAACATGTCTAGTTTCATGTTTTAGGTAGCATGACTTTCCCTTGATCCCATCCTTGACCCTATTCCATGCTAAGTCCTGTGAAAAACATTTCAAAAACTTGGGATGAGCATAAAAACTCAGTAAGGGATACACAAAGAATAAAAATTGTTAGTTTATCAAAACAAAAAGTAAACCATGTATACTTTATCAAAGGCATACGTTTCACCTTTATGAAGTAGTAAAACTCTTCACTGAATAAAATTTCATTACTTACCTTTTTGTAACCAAAGGATTACCATAAAACCCATATAGAGAACACATAACATATATAAAGGTAACTTGGGACATAAACATACTTAAGTGGAATAACCATACGGTCGAATCCCACACATATCACTTAATGGAATAGCAATACGGCCAATTTCCATTCATACTTAATGGAATAGACATACGGCCGACTTCCATACCCAATAAATTGGAGGTTATAACGTAACCACCCGTCCTGGTATTCACGGCACCACCCGTCATAATGTCCAAGAACCATTATTACACATAAAATATGGAAAATATAAACATTTCAATAAAAATATTTCATTTGCAATCACAATAAATAATTCCCAGATATTGAATTAATCAATCCATTTTTAAAAACCATTTAAAAGAGATTTTTGAATAAAAGTGTCCCATACCACTTTGAAGCTTTTAATGGAATATTAATGTCCATATAAATAAATACTGAAAACCATTTTGAAAACATGGACATTAAAGATAAAGATTTAGAATAATAAATCTTTAAAACATTTAAAATGATATTTTTGTTAAAGAGTTTTTAACAAAATGAGAGACTCTTGAATACAAATAATAGCGGAATAACATTTAATCCGAAATTTATAATATCATGAGAATAAAAGAAATCATGATATAATATGTCAAAGGACAGTATACACACCATATAAGAGTGAATTGGTGCATAACAACAATGAATTCTCAAAAGAAATGTAAAATGAGATGAAATCCATTATAAAGAAGGTATTATTAAATTAAGGATAAAACAATATCATAATTATGTGTGACAAATATAAATACACCCAATATAAGTGTATATTAAGTGTAAAAACATCAAAGGTTATTCACACATATTCAAAGGATGACATATTCAATAACTACATGTTGAACCCAAAGAAATCGAAATTGGGTTAAGAAGTTCCCTTGACAGCCTAACGGCGTCACATCAAAATGAGTTGATGAGAGATAAAAAAAACCTATCTCATCACTTGGACATAAAATTTACATCAATAAGGATATATGAGAACATATCCCAACATAACAATATGTACATTAAAAGACCCAACAAAAGAAGTCTTTTAAAAAGAGGAGGGTGAAAGGTTCCCTTACCGACATGGGTATCTTTCGAAACATACGCCCCGTGAAAGAAGGGCAATACATCATTGATGTAAATACTCATAAATGAAATAATATTACACAATGAGTATAATAATGGTCAGTACATACACCACTAAAAGGAAATTGTGGCAAATGTATCATAAATCTCACGGGAATAAAAGTGAGATGAAAAATCCCTTATGAAAACTCGGCAGCCTAACGACGCCACTTAAAACATCCAAAATGGATTTATGAGATCAAATAGAGTATCCCATAATATTACAATAGAATTTACAGCAAGAGGAATATAAAAGAAAATCCCCAACATAACAAAGAGGATCTTAAAAGAAGTGACACAAAGGAGAGTACTTAAAAAGAAAGAGAGAGGTTAGATCTCTTACGAATATTCGGCAGCCTAACAGCGCCACTCAAAACTTCCAAAATGGATTGATGAGAGGGAATAGGGTCTCTCATCATATGAAAATAAAAATTACAGTAATAGTAATATAAAAGAACATCCCAATAACAAGAAAGATGAGCTTAGAAGGAATGACATAAAAGAGTGTACTTAAAAAGAAAGAGAGGAGTAGGATCCCTTACCTCGGGTCCGACTTGACTCGATCGTTCTTTAATGTCCTGAATAATAAACTTGAGTTAATTTCTACTTGATTAAGAAACTTTTTATAGGTCATTATTCCTTTTATATCACTTATTTCCATGTTATAAACATTATGTATCCATTTAAGTTAATAATGTTTGTTTTTTCGATATTTGGTTCTGAAGTCGAAAGTGGACTTCTTACAATTACATGTTGTTCGTGTGGTCAAGGGTTCTTTATATCCAGAATGACATTCCTGATTTGGATATCATATATATCATATATATCCAGCATATACGTGTATTTATAATATTAGATAATCATTTAGAGGTAAGAAATGAAATGCACCGTTCATGGAGACGGTATGCCGTACGTACGCATGAACGCTACTTCCATTTCTATTTCGTATTTTCTGGAATGGAATCATAATGATATAAGAGTATATTATAATTACAGTATAATAACATATATAATATCATTAACTTTATCCTTTACACATCCCACATATGGTATTAACGAATCAAATCACTTTCAGGGGGTGATAGTCTGCACTTCCTTAAATGAAGATATCGTGTTTACCCAAAATGGAAACCATAAAGGTATGACCAAAAAGAAAAATACAGAAGCTTAAGGAAAACATAAACATATTATATATCATATATAAAAATAGTTACATCATAATGGCCACCATTGAAGGTGTTAAATGAGTATTGAACAATCATCGTTTCGGGAGGCAGAATTTCGCCATCCATGGAAACCGTATGTTCTTTAACCATTTGATGTAGTTGTGTGATATTGTAGATCGAATATATCTTATAAAAACATCCTAGTATATTGAATATACTGTTTTTGTTACAAATGAAGTAAATAAAAAAGAGTTTATGGGGTTGGAGAAGCAAAATAAAACAAATGAACATGAGAGATTGAATTACCTTTAAAAGTGTAACTCCTTTTGATTTGAGCCTAAAGGCTTCCTTTGAATGGATTATTCCCAAAGGGAATCCTCTAGGATGAGGAGATGGGTGTGGAGAGAGTAAATGGGCAGGGTATGGTCGAGCCAAAGGCTTCAGGAGTGTTTGAAATGAGGTAGAGGTGGGGGCCTTTTATAAGAGGAGAGGAGGGGCACTTTTGGAAATCATGAAACTATTATTTTATTTTCAAAAGTGTTTCGAATTTCTATAGTCCCACATTGATATAATTCGAGGATACGGTGATAAGGGTTCTAAAACCACTCATCCAATATGTTTTGGACATGTGTAGGTTTTAGATTTTACATTAACTTTCCATTTAATTTAAATCGTTAAATAATGAGGTCATCGCTGCATCATCATGATGTCATAAATAATTTAATTTATTTAAAGTCTAAAAATTATAAAAAAAATACTATGATGTAGGAAATCGTTTTAGCTTTACAATGACTATTTATAATAAAAAATATGATCTTTATAAACCCATGTAAAAATTGTTTTCGTAAAACATATTATGTTTGTGTCATTTTTACTTTTACATTAAATAAAAAGTTATTTATGTCATCTCCCAACCAAATTGGCTCCATGGGGTCCCCAAGTTGACCCATGGCTTGTATTGGTCGGCCATGACACAACAAAGGACGGTAGGACATGTTTCAAGCTCATCTCATTTTATTAAAGCATTATTTTTACCTTAAACTACACTAATTACCACTAATCGTGATTAAAAACTTAATAAGTTACTATTCACCAAAAAATTATTATAATCTCATTGAACCAAATTTTACTTCTTAATGACAAACATGTATGTCAGATTTTTGAAATTCAAAACACAATGATGGCCAAATTTCATTTAAATGGAAAATCAGTTTTTATAAGTACCACTTATTGGTTTCACTATTCATCAAAAATTGAAGTTTTCCAGAAAATTACAAAAAATTCACCCTAAGCTATATTTGATATTCCGAATTCAAAAATGAAGTCCATTTTACAAAATTTATAACATATAAGTTTCATTAATTAATTTAATAATTAATTCCCACTGTCAGAGCAAATAGCGTGTTTTTATGAAACAATAAGTATCAAAAGATTGACACTAGTTTAAGTCTGACTTCAAGGTGAAATTAATTTCAATGACCACTATTGGATTTAATGGAAAAAATATTTTCTAATTTCACTTTAAAACCAATTCAAAAGATAATCTAATTATATAAATAAATTAGATTAAAAAGATGTTTTGAATTAAAAAAACAACATTTTACACTATTCATTAAAAAATGAACTTTATTGGAAATGTACCAAAAATTTACACAAAGTAAATTTTGATGTCCCGATTCTAAAGAAGAGTTATTTTTGGTCCAATAGAATTTATAAGATTGATCAAAACTATATTTAATGACGGTTCGCCGTCAAAAGGTGATAAGTGAACCCTTAGTGAAAATTAGGGTATAAATGCCTAAAATTGAATTCTTTCCGTATTTTAAGACTTTATCTTTTATTGGGTAAATTTAAAAACATTTAAAAACATATATAATCATATTTTAGTTATTTATATCCATTCCCGCCAGTACAACGGCTACTTGTTAACTAACATTTAAAATAATATTATTTTATTATTAGAGTGCAACGTAAGATTCCCAAGAAACTCGTTGTTGCGTGGTGGGTACGCCATTGAGCATATCGTCCCCTTTAAAGTCATATTAATATTTTATTCAAAAATATGGATAAATATGAAAATGTCATATTCTTTATTTACCTGGGGTGTTACATCCTTCCCCCCTTTTGGGAATTTCGTCCTCGCAATTTTAAAATTGAGCTTGGTAACATCCTTGAAAGTCCCACATCGGAACAAGAGTCGGTAAAAAAATCACTTTAAAATAAAGGAAGATAAGAACAAAGGTCACCCGAGTTAACCCATACTAGGATTACAAGTATGAAAATATGGACATGGAGGAAAAAACAAAGGGTCATGTTCTGATGGAGAGTGATAGAAAACATGTTTTGGAGAAATTTAACCACGAGAAAATCACAAACTTGTGATGGGTTAAACGGTATTCGATTCCCCAGTAGGAAAAGTTAATTGACAAAATTTTTGTTTTAAGTTACTTTTTATTGAGGAATTTATTCATAAGGAAACATAATCACTTATCAAGTTGACTTTTAACTTTTATTAGATTCCTTACACAAACTCATATTTTCTCCAAAAGACAAGTATTTAGGAAGACTTGTTCACATTAAGAGTACTATAATCAACTTCTAGAGAATCACCTAATCCACAAAAGAGAACTATATACTTCCCATGTTTTTATAACTTAACCAAAACCAAATCCAAAAAGGCTGGTATAAGATCAGATAATCCAGAAAAGGATAACCCTTTATAAAAGGAAAATCTATGCTTAATCTCCAAAATTGGTCCAAAAAATCCCAAAGTTCAACGAGGACCATTAGATAAACAACTTGTCAATAAAATTATTCAAAGTAAACCAAACTAAGGTTGAAACCCAAATATTTGAAGGATTTAGTCACATAGTCTTCCAAGTTAAATCATAACATTTATCTCCAAACAACATCTGTTGCTCCTAAAGTCTCGTATTGAAAACTATTTAACCTAATCACATACCCTCCATGATAGGTTAACCATTTTCATAAATAACCCAAAATAAACTTACTCTTAATTCATAAAATCATATAACTAGAAAGAATCAGTCAAACTAACTAGGGACTTCACGTAGTCCAGTGGTAGGAGATAAATACCAGTCGCACTTTGGTTGTGGGTTCAATTCCCGTGGCTTTGTCCGACGCGACGGGTTGTCACACGGTCTGCGTGTTGTCCTTTTTACAAAACTATATAATTCTTAAATCATTCCCCAAAAAGGGATAAAATCATCAAAAATAACCATAACATAATTTAAACTTAATTTTATCTCATGCCTTTCACTTCAATCATAACATATAGTAACCTATAATTACCTCAAAAGTAAGGATCATATAAACCCAAATGGTTCTTTATAACTATGTCCCCAAAAGAGAAGATAACTATTCCTTGAATAAAATCAGTGTTACACATACTATAAAAAGTTTTCTAATGTACCCCATCATCAAAAGACACTTAATACTCTTAAGAATTTCACCATAAGTCTTGAAGCCCTTATATGTTGACATATTACTCATTCAACATTCTTCATGATCCATTAACCATTAATTTCCAACTTATTCCGAAATACCTCTTTCCTACAAACAAAATCATGAATCATATCCTAAGATCCCAAAATAGAAAACAAAAGTTAAGAAATAATCCATACCTTTGATTGGTCATTGTTGGTTTCTTCATCCTCAATCAGAATGTCATTAGGTATTGGTAAACGAGTATTTGTATGATCTTGGTGATCCCATTCACAAAACTTCTTCATGGAACATGTGTTTGCATAATGACTATACGCACCACATTTAAAACATTCAATTGATCCCTCAGAAAGAACTTCTTTCCCTTTCCTCGAGTCAACTGGATGCTTCCTTTTTCCACGACAGGTTCTTGCTTTATGACCTTCATTTCCTTATCTATAGCATATTTCTGTCCCTTTGAAACATTTTCCTAGGTGTTTCTTTCCACATATTTGACACATGGCTTTTTGAACACACTTACCTTTATGATTATTACCTGTAGTTCTATAAGGATTTGTTTCTCACATATATGATGCCTTATAGAAATCACCAAGGTTTAGGTGGTCAATCATAACTCCAGATAGTTGGTTGAGGATAAACACAAGAGTTCTCATTACAGCTCCCATATCATTCAGTTGCTCGCTCAGAAAACTGTCACAATTTCCTTCACATCCACCGTTACCTTGGTGCCTCCTAGATCCATCCATTTACTAAAACAAAAAAGGGTCAGTGTGAGTATAACAACAAAACCATCATGTATTAAAGAGGAAGATAAACACTAAGATATTCTTACTCATTCACTTTATCTAAAACTAGGACTCTGTCTGAAATCCTAACCATTATGGTAATGTCCCTTATGCTTAAAGAATACCCTAAACTCTAAAGTTATCTAAACTGACCTTTGATACCAACTATAAGGCCCCGACCTTAAACCATACTTAAAATTGAATTAAATGAATAATTCACATTGAGGATCTTTTCAAGTTTAGAGTTTTAGAGAATTAGGACATAACTATTACATCTCAAAAGATTACAAAGTAGTCTCTTCTTCTAAATTTTCATAAAATAAAAACTCTTAAAAAGAAACATGTCTAGTTTCATGTTTTAGGTAGCATGACTTTCCCTTGATCCCATCCTTGACCCTATTCCATGCTAAGTCCTGTGAAAAACATTTCAAAAACATGGGATGAGCATAAAAACTCAGTAAGGGATACACAAAGCATAAAAATATTTAGTTTATCAAAACAAAAAGTAAACCATGTATACTTTATCAAAGTCATACTTTTCACCTTTATGAAGTAGTAAAACTCTTCACTGAATAAAATATCATTACTTACCTTTTTGTAACCAAAGGATTACCATAAAACCCATATAGAGAACACATAACATATATAAAGGTAACTTGGGACATAAAAATACTTAAGTGGAATAACCATACGGTCGACTCCCACACATATCACTTAATGGAATAGCCATACGACCAATTTCTATACATAATTAATGGAATAGCCATACGGCCGACTTCCATACCCAATGCATTGGAGTTTATAACGTAACCACCCATCCTGGTATTCACGGCACCACCCGTCATAATGTCCATGTACCATTATTACACATAAAATATGGAAAATATAAACATTTCAATAACAATATTTCATTTGCAATCACAATAAATAATTCCCAAATATTGAATTAATCAATCCATTTTGAAAAACCATTTAAAAGAGATTTTTGAATCAAAGTGTCCCAAACCACTTTGAAGATTTTAATGGAATATTAATGTCCATATAAATTAATACTGAAAACCATTTTGAAAACATGGACATTAAAGATAAAGATTTAGAATAATAAATCTTTAAAACATTTAAAATGATATTTTTCTTAAAGAGTTTTTAACAAAATGAGAGACTCTTGAATACAAATAATAGCGGAATAACATTTAATCAGAACTTTATAATATCATGAGAATAAAAGGATTCATGATATAATATGTCAAATAACAGTATACACACCATATAAGAGAGAATTGGTGCATAACAACAATGAAGTCTCAAAAGAAATGCAAAATGAGATGAAATCCATTATAAAGAAGGTATCCTTAAATTAAGGATAAATCAATCTCATAATTATGAGTGACAAATATAAATACACCCAATATAAGTGGATATTAAGTGTAGAACAATCAAAGGTTATTCACACATATTCAAAGGATGGCATATTCAATAACTACATGTTGAACCCAAAGAAATTGAAATTGGGTTAAGAAGTTCCCTTGACAGCCTAACGGCGTCACATCAAACTGAGATGATGAGAGATAAAAAAAACTATCTCATCACTTGGACATAAAATTTACATCAATAAGGATTTATGAGAACATATCCAAACATAACAATATGTACATTAAAAGACCCAACAAAAGAAGTCTTTTAAAAAGAGGAGGGTGAAAGGTTCCCTTACCGACATGGGTATCTTTCGAAACAACGCCCCGTGAAAGAAGGAAAATACATCATTGATGTAAATACTAATAAATGAAATAATATTACACAATGAGTAAAATAATGGTCAGTACATACACCACTCATAGGAAATTGTGGCAAATGTATCATAAATCTCACGGGAATAAAAGTGAGATGAAAAATCCCTTACGAAAACTCGGCAGCCTAACGGCGCCACTTAAAACTTCCAAAATGGATTGATGAGATCAAATATAGTATCCCATCATATTACAATAGAATTTACAGAAAGAGGAATATAAATAAAAATCCCCCAACATAACAAAGAGGAGCTTAAAATAAGTGACACAAAGGAGAGTACTTAAAAAGAAAGAGAGAGGTTAGATCTCTTACGAAAATTCGGCAGCCTAATGGCGCCACTCAAAACATCCAAAATGGATTGATGAGAGAGAATAGGGTCTCTCATCATATGAACATAAAAATTACAGTAATAGTAATATAAAAGAACATCCCAATAACAAGAAACATGAGCTTAGAAGGAATGAAATAAAAGAGTGTACTTAAAAAGAAAGAGAGGAGTAGGATCCCTTACCTCGGGTCCGACTTGACTTGATCGTTCTTTAATGTACTGAATAATTAACTTGAGTTAATTTATACTTGATTAAGAACCTTTTTATAGTTCATTATTCATTTTATATAACTTATTGCCATGTTATAAACATTATGTAACCATTTAAGTTAATAATGTTTGTTTTGTCGATATTTGGTTCTTAAGTCGAAAGTGGACTTCTTACAATTACATGTTGTTCGTGTGGTCAAATATTCTTATATCCATAATGACATTCCTGATTTTTATATCATATATATCATATATATCCATCATATACATGTATTTATAATATTATATAATCATTTAGAGGTAAGAAATGAAATGCACCGTTCATGGAGACGGTAAGCCGTATGTTCGCATGAACGCTACTTCCATTTCTATTTTGTATTTTCTGGAATGGAATAATAATGATATAAGAGTATATTATAATTACAGTATAATAACATATATAATATCATTAACTTTATCCTTTACACATCCCACATATGGTATTAACGAATCAAATCACTTTTAGGGGGCGGTAGTCCGCACTTCCTTAAATGAAGATATCGTGTTTACCCATAATGGAAACCATAAAGGTATGACCAAAAAGAAAAATACAGAAGCTTAAGGAAAACATAAACATATTATATATCATATATAAAAATAGTTACATCATAATGGCCACCTTTGTAGGTGTTAAATGAGTATTGAACAATCATCGTTTCGGGAGGCAGAATTTCGCCATCAACGGAAACCGTATGTTCTTTAACCATTTGATGTAGTTGTGTGAGAGTGTAGCTCTAATAAATCTTATAACAACATCCTAGTATATTGAAGATACTTTTTTTGTTACAAAATAAGTAAATAAAAAGAGTTTAGGGGGTTGGAGAAGCAAAATAAAACAACTGAACATGAGAGATTGAATTACATTTAAAAGTGTAACTCCTTTTGATTTGAGCCTAAAGGCTTCCTTTGAAAGGATTCGGCCCAAAGAAATTCCTCTAGGATGAGGATAGTGATGTGGAGAGGGTAAATGGGCAGGGTATTGCCGAGACAAAAGCTTGAGGAGTGTGTAAAATGAGGTAGAGGTGGGGGATTTTTATAAGAGGAGAGGAGGGGCACTTTTGGAAATCATGAAACTATTATTTTATTTTCAAAAGTGTTTCGAATTTCTAAGGTCCCACATTGATATAATTCAAGGATAAGGTGAGAAGGGTTAGAAATCCACTCATCCAATAGGTTTTGGACATGTGTAGGTTTTATATTTTACATTAACATTCCATTTAATTTAAATCGTTAAATAATGAGGTCATCGTTGCATCATCATGATGTCATAAATAATTTAATTTATATAAAGTCTAAAAATTATAAAAAAAATACTATGATGTAGGAAATCATTTTAGCTTTCCGATGACTATTTATAATAAAAAATATGATCTTTTTAACCCCATGTATAAATTGTTTTCGTAAAACATATTATGTTTGTGTCATTTTTACTTTTACATTAAATAAAAAGTTATTTATGTCATCTCCCAACCAAAGTGGCTCCATGGGGTCCCCAAGTTGACCCATGGCTTTTATTGGTCGGACATGACACAACCAATGAGGGTAGGACATGTGTCAAGCTCATCTCATTTTATTAAAACATTATTTTTACCTTAAACTACACTAATTACCACTAATCGCGTTTAAAAACTTAATAAGTTACTATTCACCAAAAAATTATTATAATCTCATTGAACCACATTTTACTTCTTAATGACAACCATGTATGTCGGATTTTTGAAATTTAAAACACAATGAAGGCAAAATTTCATTTAAACGGAAAATCAGTTTTTATAAGTACCACTTAGTGGTTTCACTATTCATCAAAAATTGAAGTTTTCCAGAAAATTACCAAAAATTCACCCTAAGATATATTTGATATTCCGAATTCAAAAATGAATTCCATTTTAAAAGATTCATAACATATAAGTTGAATTAATTAATTTAATAATTAATTCCCGCTGTCAGAGAAAATAGCGTGTTTTTATGAAACAATAAGTATCAAAAGATTGATGCTAGTTTAAGTCCGATTTCAAAGTGAAATTAATTCCAACGACCACTATTGGATTTAATGGTAAAAATATTTTCTAATTTCACTTTAAAACCAATTCAAAAGATAATCTAATCATATAAATAAATTATATTAAAAAGAGGTTTTGAATTAAAAAAACAACATTTTATACTATTCATTAAAAAATGAACTTTATCGGAAATGTACCAAAAATTTACACAAAGTAAATTTTGATGTCCCGATTCTAAAGAAGAGTTATTTTTGGTCCAATAGAATTTATAAGATTGATCAAAACTATATTTAATGACGGTTCGCCATCAAAAGGTGATAAGTGAACCCTTAGTGAAAATTAGGGTATAAATGCCTAAAATTGAATTCTTTCCGTATTTTAAGCGTTTATCTTTTGTTGGGTAAATGTAAAAACATTTAAAAACATATATAATCATATTTTAGTTATTTCTATCCATTCCCTCCAGTACAACGGCTACTTGTTAACTAACATTTAAAATAATATTATTTTATTATTAGAGTGCAACGTAAGATTCCCAAGAAACTCGTTGTTGCGTGTTGGGTACGCCATCGAGCATAGCATCCCCTTTAAAGTCATATTAATATTTTATTCAAAAATATGGATAAATATGAAAATGTCATATTATTTATTTACCTTGGGTGTTACAGTATGTGTGATTTAATAATTATAGAAAAATAAAAATATCATAAATATCATATATATAAAATAAATCCATCATTATTTTTAATTGTGAGTGGTGTTAATGGAAAAAACAATACGATTGGTTTGCGAAGTGGTAACCCACCGACACACTAAAAATGATTTATTAACCCATTTGATGGAAGTGGAGTTGGTTTTAGGTCATGATCATAAAATATCAAAATATAAACATTTTTTAAGATAATATGGTTATTATATCATCATGTTATAATAATAATTTAATGATGAGTAGGAGTACATATTACAAAAATGATGGTTGATGAATACGACCTCGTCTTCAGGTATCCTCCTTAGGTTTGAACCAAAAGCCTACCTCAGTTGGATTTCATCCTTAAATAAGGATTCTAGTATAATTGAAAGTATATTTGGAATTTATTTGGGTAGTTATTGGTTGATACTAATTTTTTTTATGCTGTGAAATGGGGGGGAGAAGGGGTGGCTTTTTATATGTGAGGTGAGCAACACACATGTAATTGTTTGAAATGAAAACTGTGTTCCTATGTTTTTATCATTCAAAATGGATCAATAAAAGGATTTTTCTTGATACTATAATGTATAAGGTAGAAATATGCCCATAAAAATCATGTTGCAAATTTTTTGGTTCATTCATAACACATCTTTTTTTTAGTTTAACCCCCAGTAAAATTATTTTTACCATAACCTTGGTAAATAATTTATGGCCAATTTTACTATTTATTTTGGTAATGAATTAAAATAAAAATATTAGATAATATAAAAAATTATTATTCAAAATAATAATAGTCTATTTTCCAAATTAAATTCATTGAATTGGAAAAAAGTATTTTAAAATTAATCATTCAGACACGGTGAGAAAGAATGTGTTTAAAGATAAAAAAAGTTTATAAGTTTACATTGTCTTTATATTAAACATAAATATGTAATTTATTTAAATAAATAAATTTGATTTATATATATATATATAATTTAACTTATGTAAATTTTAAATAAATTTAATGTGTAATTTATCTTTAAAAATAACTTAATCAAAAAAATAAGTTCTCAGTTAAAATTCAGTATTTTTCACCAATAATTATAAAATTAAACTTATCAGAAAATTATAAAAATATCCCTAGATAATTTTTTTTTTGATCTAAAAAATAAATTTTTGTTTTTAAAATAATTTTTGAAACATTTTCAAAAATTAATTTTAAAATAAGTTTGCAAAAGGAGAGAAAACTGCATTTTAGAAAAATAGAGGTTTTAAGTTTAAAATTGTTTTTATTATTATCAAGATTCTAGAAAAAAATATGAACGTTATATATTTGATTGAATATAAAATATAAAAATTTTATGAAAAATATTTCACAAAATGTGGTTTTTTAAATTATTCAGTTGAAACACATTTTTTTACAAAAATACAGTTTTGCATAATAATATTTCCTTTTATTTTAAAATTAATTTGTCACCAAATAATTCATTTTATAAAAATATATAAACCATATATTTTTATTATTTATTTAATTATATCCACACCCACCATTTTCAATGACTATATGATTACTCTCATGTTATATAATAATACTTTAATAAGTTGTCACGTTTTGTTTAAAACTAGTGTTGCGAGTAACACAAGCCAAACTCAATGTTACATGTGACACAATTCAAAATTTTTGTTGTGTGTAATGCAAGATAAAATCAGTGTTTTGTGTGACATATGATAAACATGATATTTCATAAAATACAAAATAAATCATTTTAAATTTATTTGAAATAGATTTCACAAACTCTCTAGGTGTCATATTCAACCCCCCATTAAAATGAATTTATCCTTCAAAATTTATCACTTTTGTACCAAAAAATGAGGATAATTCAACTTCAATACGTCCTATGGTTCCCACATAGCTTTCCAAAGATGATGGTTTCACCACAAAACACTAATTAGGTTAGTGTTATTGTTTAATAAATTTTTTCTAGTCTTTCCAGAATCGAAACCAATGATTCCTCATAATAAATATCATGCCCTATTTCAAAAACCCTAGAGTTCAGTATATGTGATTGATCAGGTATGAAATAAAATTTTAGTGATACATGGAACACATTTTGAACCTAATATAGTTCTAGTAGAAGAGTGAAATGAAAAAATATTGTCCTGACATGATCATGTTTTTTAATAGGACCAATATACCGATGTCTTATTTTTTTATTCTTTATTTTATGTATAAATGTGTAGAAATTAATTATTACCAAATTAAAATTATATAATGCATCGTATATTATTAGAATAATATTCATACCACCTTTGTGAAGTTCTTAAATTTTTATTAATAGCTCTAACCTTATCTTCCAACTCATTAGCATGCTCAAGTCCCAATAGTTATCTTTCTGCAACATCATTTCAATACATTGGAGTCCTAATATTCCTTCCATAAAGATATTTATAAGGATCCACATTAATGTTTTAGTGAAATATATTATTTTAAAAAAGATATACCTGAGGAAGGTTTTGTTCCCAACAACATTTGAAATTCATAAAACAAGATCTTAGTATGTCCACTAGTGTTTGAATTAGCCTCTCAATCATACCATATATCTGAGGAAGATACATAGTGTTGAAAATCAACTTTATATAAAGATATTCGTAGATACTTCTCTAAAAAATCAAGGTAAGCTTCATATTTTGATAAAATACAATTGAATTTGGTAGTCCAAGAAACCTTAACACTTATTAAATTTATATTCTAGAAAGCCAATCCAAATAGAAATTTTGTTGGATAGGAATTAATTGTGATGAATTTTTATTGTGATTGACCATAAGTCATAGTTATCTCAATATCAATGAACAATTTAACCATAAAGTTTACCAGTACAGTTAAGCTTATTTCTAAAAATTGTAACTACATTCTTCCTCAAATCACATTTTCAATATATATAAAACTAAAGGGATCTATTTTCATAAATATCCCAAAAATATCATTAATATTGATAAAATACCATTATATAAAAACCCAAAATAGAATTCAATGAATTTGAATTTATGATCAACTTTAAACTCATACACCCATGATAGTGTCCATAACTATAAATTTAATCTTACTCGGATACATAAATGCTTCCAAAAGAAAATTCAACCTTTATTCCCTAAATATGAACATATCTTTTACAAAAACGTTTCCATTAGAATCGTGGGTTAAAAATTATAATGATATAATGTCATGTTATATTTTTTTATTATATAATTCATGTATAGGTAAATAATAACTTGAATATTCACTAAAGGATGAACAATAATATTTTCATGTAGCCCATTCAAACAAAATCAAGAATTAAATTCCCAATTATAGAGGGGAGGATTAGTGTTACCTAATTTTCATTATTCACTTCAACTATTGTGATTGTATATGGTCTCCTTTATTCCTTGGTCTTTTGAGTTTGTTGTTGTTGTTGATCATCATTATTAATCCTCTTATTTGGGAACTTGTTAGCATAATTACCAAAGGCCTTACAATTGAAACACTGACGTGTGGGATGAAAATTATGTGGACCTTTATCATTATTCACACCATTATCTAGCTTCTTTCCATAAGTGAAAAATTAAGCTTCTACAAGACCTTTCATTACACACATAAACCATTTATTAGTCCCTTAATACAATTTACTCCATTCTTCTTCCCACAATTTGAGCATAAAGTAAAGATCGTATTCCTATGTCGATGGTTCTAATATATTACTTTTAATTCTATTTTTCTCCTATAAAAATCATCATGTTGACATGTAAATCCAACCTAATAATCTTCCATGAAACAAACTTAATAATATCTTCATAGAAAATGAAGTCTGTTATGACTAACTCCCTTTGTTTAATTGGTTATAAGCCACTTAATAAATGATAAATCTTTATTTCAGGTTGGTTGATAATACAAGAAGTGTTCCTCTCAAGTCTTGTAAAATTTTCCTCATAGAAATCCAAATATTCATTATCCATTTATTTTGGATTAATGATATTCTTCTCTATTACTGTGACAATAATAGAATAAAATTATTTATTGAAAAATAATTTCATGAACTCATTGCAATCCATGGATCCAATTTCATCATGATTCATCATACTATATATACATATCCATTATTGATCCACTTCACCTTCCAAATGATTGACATCCAAAATGTCTTTTTCATTGTCCAATCACTGGAGGATGGAAAAAATATTTTTTGTGATGTTGATCCATTGTTTAGAAACTGGTGGATCAGAATATCAGCTAAAAGATGATGGAGGTTGAATCATAAAGGACTCAACAAAATTATGTTCTCTCCATTGTTCGTCTGGAAGTATAGAATGATTCATAACATACTAATATTTTGGTATAAAAATAAATTCACTTTTCTTTATAGATCTCATAACATTTGGTTTCTCAAGAGAACAATCATTTCATTTTCTATCAAACTCATTACTAAAATAGTTCCTTCAAGTTCCATCCGTTGACTAAAACTAAAATGCATAGTGTAAGAAATAATAATCATAATGGGGAAAAAATAATCATGAAAACTTATTTAATCAATCAGATATTAGGTTAGTCCTAAGTCATTCATAGTCATCGTGTATTTAAATCTTTCATCATGGTTCATAAAGAGTTTATGAATTTCCAAGGAATATCTATTGAGAGTGTCTAAACTGGTGTGAAAAAAGTACCGTTGTCATTCACCTAGTGATGATAAATTATATTTAAATATTCCCTTTTGAAGTTATTAACTAGAAGCATATATGTACTAGATCCACATCAACTTATAGTATTCTCAAAGGGATGTAATTTCTTGGAAACGACTCACTCAATCCTTTACAAAAATTTGAGGATATTTTCCCATGTATTGACTCATACTTAGATATGTAATTAGACATGTCCATAGAGATCTAACTAAGGTATTATCATTCTAGTCCCTAATAGTTAACTAAAACTATCATCTAATACCATCTATAGAAACCTAGGACACTCATACATAGATATTATATCTTTTTTAGATGAATAATCATTAAATTAAAAAAAACATTCTTTAGGAGAATAATAGTTTGGTGCCTTTGGATACTAGGTACACAATATTCTCGTTTAGTGAATTATCTTTAGCATCTCATATAAATATCCCCACTTCATTACTATCACAAATATACCCAAATTAAAACCATTTTTCATAACATTTATATGATACACAATAAATGGTGACCTATGGAGCTCATTAAGGGTATAAAATGTAATTAAAAAAATATAATGTGAGAATAAGGGTATGAGAACATGAGAATAACATTTCAAAACCATACTTTTCATATAAAATATTATAATATTTAGTCATGGTATATGTATTGGAGTTTAATAAGACATGAATCATAAAGGGATCAAATAACATGATACAATAAAGCATAAAAATGTAATTAGAAATATATTCATTTCATAAACATAATTAATGAAAATATCATGTCAAATCTACCTACTATGAAATTATTAATATGTTAGTCTTGGGATAAACACCTTTTTACCTAATTCAAGTTTAGGAAAATCAACCATGTAGCCTATGTTTCAAATATAAACCAACCACTTATGTACCCCCCTTTTTGGGATTTCCCTAACCACCTATGAACCCTATGAACTCATGGAAAAATTACCATTACCTAATTTATTCTAAGAAGACATAGTTCCCTACCATCAATTAATGTAAATAAAACATATGTGTTCCAAAATTTCATAAAACATTTACTATATCATAACAATGAAAAATAAATGTGTTTCATATACATTTCATCATATCAAAATATTTAGAAAAGATATAAGTCTTATAATATTTTAATCATTTTATCATAGTATAATCAATAAAAAAGATGAATGTTTTAGAAGATTTTTTTCCATTTTATAACCCATGGAATTGAAATCGGAATCATAAAAATCTTGTCAATATAAACCATTAAGATAAAGAATTAAAATGACATCATTGGTTTATATACCCAAAAAATAATATTTTATATAAATGGATTTCATCTTAGATAGGGAAATATTTTGGAAGATAGATCCCCTAGAACGTTTCTTGAGGAAAATAAATTTTATTTAACTATCATTTTTTTGAAACAAAAATTCATTATTCATTTTGAAATTTTTTATTTTGAAAATATATAAATTAAAAATTGATGTAATTTAAAACATTTATTCATGAATATACAATTTACACATTGAAAAAAATAATTTAAAACATAAAACATTCAGAAAAGTCATTTATTTCAAAGTAACCACTAAAACATTCAATGTGTTCTTGTGATAATTTAATGGTAATGACTATATGAAATAACATGTAGTTGGGGTTTGGATTAGTGATAAGAAATTTGTAATCCAACATGAAAAATTAGGGTTTAAAACCCATTAGGTGTAGACACTAGATCAGACAGTATCAAACTTTAGCAGCGCCAACACTGTAACAACGGTGGGCAGTGTATAGCGACAGGTCACTGTAGCGGCAGCAGGTCACTATAGTGGAGGTGGGTACAGTGTGGTACTGTAGCAGGTAGGTACTATAGCATTACTATTAAAAGAATGAGTCTTGGGCTAAAAAATTGGGCCTATAGGCCATGTAATGAGATAAATTCCCACTGGGCCTTAGGGATATGTAATGGGTCTCCTTATACATATTTATAGAGGTATTTTATTTGATTTAATAATAAATGTGGATTCGGACCCAACCTTTAAAAAAATAGTATGAAATAACATTCATTCCCTGAATGAAAAAATAAATATTTTATTTAAAAATTCATTAAAAGGAATAAAATCATTGTTTGTAAACTTACAAGAAGATTCATTTTTAAAAATTTTATAAAAAAGTAAAACATGGGTAAACATTTATTTAATGAATCTTTTTGGAAAATTTTAAAAAAAATCAAAAGTTTTTTAGAACATATGGTTTTTAAAGAAGATTGGTTTTCAAATGAAATTATAATTTTTTTGAAAAAAATATTTGAAAAATAATTAGTAAATAAAGTGAGTAAAATAAATGGAAAATATATATTACAATGAATTAAATTTTGGAGGATATAATTAATGAGTTACATGAGAGATGGTCATAAAATTATATCATCAAAAATATAATCATAAACTATCATAATAAATGATGACACTATGACATAAAATCATTACCACTTTGGTAACTTTGAATAGTAATCCACATGAAAGAATTTAATTAAATTAAAATTAAAATATAATATGGATAAATAAATTCACGATATTACATGTTAAAGGGGTTTTATATTCACCTCGTATGAGAAGATATGTGAATAACAAAATCATATGTCTCAAAGAAGAAAATTAAGACTAAAATAACTTTATGAATTGGTATCTTTTGAAACATAAATCCCATGAAATATAGATCATAAAATGGAAATAATGATATGTATATGTGTCATATAACACATTAATTTTTAATCTATACACCATATAAAGGAAACATGTAGACATTAACGATGATTTTGTTACTCATTTAGTGAAGGTGGAGATGGTTTAATGTCAATATCATAAAATAAAAACCAATTAGTATATGTAAGATAATTTGGTTATTATATCTTAGTGTTAAAATCCAAATTTAAGTAGGTGGAGGATGAAATAACAGAAAAATGGTTGTTGATGATTGTTACCCATTCTTTAGTTATCCTACTTGACTGTGCACCAAAAGAATTCCAAAGATGGAATTCTGCCAAAAATAAGACTTACAGGATGAGAGGAGGGATGTTGGTATGTTATTTGGAAAGACATTGGACAATAAAGAAGGTTTTTAATGTTTTAATAGGAGAGGACAATGATTGTCCTTTTATAAGTGAGGTGACTAAAACACCTGTAAATATTTGAAAAGAAAAAGTTACACCAATGTTTTTGTCATTTAAAAAGAATAAAAATGGAGTATTGTTTATAATAAAATGGATAATATCTAAAGATGGTCATAAATGGGTGCTAGAAATGTTTTGTGACATTTTTTTTGAGTCAAAAGTCATCTTTTGACTTCTATATCATGTTTTGGAAATCACAAAAGTATTCTATCATATTTTGGAAATTACAAATTGTCTTCTATCATGTTTATCGTATCGTACCATACTGACTATTTCAATCGTATCGTACTGATTCTGTCAATCATACCATACTGACTCTGTCAATCGTATCACACTAATTCTGACAATCATACCATACTGACTCTGTCAATCGTATCGTACTGACTCTGTCAATCGTATCGTACTGACTCTGCTATTCAGATGTTCATTACTTTTTTTGGTACTTTGTCAAAAGAACTTGTTTCATATGAATCGTACCATTGCTTATAAATATATATATCCTGTTTTAACCAATACGATGTCGTTGATTTAGTTACAAACTAATAAAAACGATGACGTGCTTTCTGTTTCAATATGACCGTTATGATGACAGGTGTCCAAGTCCCTCCGAGTTTTTCTGAGAAATATGACCGTTGGAGGCAACATGACAGTTGGAAACTGAGGCCTATAAATAGGAGGTCATTTGAAGCTGAGAGTACATCGATGAATGGTGAAATGAATGAAGAGAATTTGTGAACTACCAAGATTTTAGAGAGAGAAACTGTGACTTCTCTCATCTGCCTTGTGCATCCGATCATCGTATCGAGGGCTTTCAAGCAATTGAAAGACAAAGGTGCTGATTACCTACAATATCGAGGGCTGTCGGGGATAGGCAGACAGACGTGCCGATCATCGTATCGAGGGATACCGGGGATAGGCAGACAGACGTGCCGATCATCGTATCGAGGGTTGCCAGGGATAGGCAGACAGACGTGCCGATCATCGTATTGAGGGCTCACCAAGGTGTTGGTCAGACAGACCTTTTATCCTAGGTGAAAGGATAACCCTTCTCTTTGGGTTAAAAGAATTGTAATACTTTTACATTTCCACTATTACTTGTATTAGAAATGAATTTTTATTGTTTCCTTTCTTCTTTACATATTCAATTGTAATTGTTTCAATTACAATCATTCTATTACATATTGTTTTGATTGATTCTATATGATTTAAGGTAGAATCATTCATCTTTGTATTACTCTGATTATTGTGTTCATCTTGAATACAATTGTTTTACATTACATTAGTATTACAATATATCATACCTTTTATATTCAATACAATTGTGGGTGTTTGTATTTGTATTAGTTTAAGATCATTTAAACTAATCTCTTTGTTGCTAAAACTCAAAGGTTTTTAAACCTACAATTCACCCCCCCTCTTGTATTGTTCCATCTAATTGACATATATATCTATATATTAGATCCAACAATTGGTATCAGAGGAAGGTTTTCCACTGATTTGTATTACTAGCTTTATTTCTTTCATATTATTATCTTGAATACTTACTACACTAACGTGTGGAGTGGAAAAGTTTTTGTTGTATTAGATGGAAGGAATGAATATTGGGTCAATAGACAATCTAAATCCTTCTAGACCACCAATCTTTTATGGGAATGATTATGAGTATTAGAGAGATCGTATGAAGACATTTCTTATCAATACTGGTGTAGACAATTTTATTATGCTTAATGGAGGTTACAAAATTCCTGATAAAGAAGTTAGTACTTTCACCAACCAAGAGAAGCAAGAATATCAACTGAATTACAAGGTACGCAATACATTATTATGCTCTATGACCAGGAATATATACAGTCAGATATCTTCATGTGAAGCAGCCAACTATATTTGGAAGAAATTATAAGTCACTCATTTTGGTACATCCAAGGTTATAGAAACAAGGAGAGAAATGCTTCGAGCAGAGTATCATGAATTTGTTTTTCGTTATGGAGAGCCAGTATGTAATGTACAACAAAGGTTTATAAATATAGTCAACATTTTACAATCTATGGGAGAAAAATGTCTTGATGATGAAGCTCTTGTTGATAAGATTATAGATATAATGCCAAACGAATGGGAGTCAAAAAGGACAGCTATTGATGAAAATAGAAAAGTTTCTCAGATTACTCTTGATGAACTCTTTGGAACTCTTCTACAGCACGAGACAAGAATGAAGAGAGATGCTGATTTCAACCAGAAGAAGAATGGGAATGGAAGTGTAGCCTTTGCATCTAAAGATAAAACACCAGAAAGGCTTACAAGGTCTAAATCCAAGAAAGTTGTTATATTTGATTCAAGTGATTGCAATCTTTCGGATAATGAATTAGCCAATCTTGCTAGAAGGATGAACAAGATCGTGGGAAAGAAATATTTTCAATATAGATTCAAAAAGAATGTTAGGAAGGATAGGAAAGATTCAGAGGTAACTTGTTATGAATGCAAGAAAGCAGGACATATAAGGCCTGATTGTCCTTTACTGAAGAGGAAAGATAGAAAGGAGAAACACTCTGAAAGAAACAAGAAAAGGTTTTATAAGACAAAGAAAGTCTTGAGAGAAAATGATACGTGGAGTGCAATTGGTAGTGATTACTCAGATGATTCTTCAGAATATGAGACATCAGGACAAAGGAATATCAGACTCTTAGCCAGAATACCAATTGAAGATCATTGTTTCATGGCTAAGGTACATAATGCTGAAGTTATTACAAATGTCTCTTTGAATGCAAATTGTACTGATAATAGATATTATGAATCTTCAACTGATGAATCCTCATCATCATAAGATGTTACATTACCTTCTTATGAAGAGGTCTCTAGATTTGTTAAATTACTTGAAAATGAAAATTCTAAACTCAAAAAGAGATTTGAGAAAGCAAATTCTAGAATTTCAATCTTGAATAAAGAAGTATCAGATCTTTCTAAAGATCTTGATGTGAAAACTTCTGATTTTGAAAGTATATTAAAAACCCTTGAGAAAGTTAAATCTGATAGGGATAAACTTTCTAGGGATCTTGAAACTGTAATTTCGATGAAATATATTTTAGAGTCTAACTCTAGTTCAAATTCAAATGTTTTGGAAAATAAGAATTTGGTTTTAAAACTAAAGTCAGAGATTTTATCCATGAAAAAGTGTTTGTCAAACTTTACTCATGGAAAAGAAAACATTGATAGGATGTATTCTCAAATTAGACCTTTGAGAAATCGTTCTGGTCTTGGTTATACTTATTCCAAACCTGTTTTTAGCAATAACTATTTTGTTCCTCAAAAAACCATTTTCTGTTCTAAGTGTCAATGTGGTGGACACTAGTGAATAGATTGTTCTCTTAACAAAACTCAATCTTTAGGATTTCATAAATCTCACTTTTCAAAACAAATGTGGATTCCTAAAATTCTTTTATCTAACCCTTATGGATCCAAACAAGTTTGGATTCTGAAAATCTAATTGTTTCTTTTTCAGGAAAATGATAAGTGTACCAATAAAAACATTTGGTACATGGATAGTGGTTGTTCTCGAAATATGACTGGAAACAAAGATCTCTTTGAAAAGGTTATCAAAACAAAAGGAGGAAAAGTTACCTTTGGAGATAATGCTCAAGGAAAGATTGTTGGTATAGGTAATATTGTTTTTCATGGAAAAGTTCTTATCTAAAATGTTTTTTTGTTAAAGGTATTAGGCACAATCTCATCAGCATAAGTCAATTATGTGATGAAGGGTACCTTGTGAATTTTAGAAATGATAAGTGTCTTGTTCACAATTCCAAGGATGTGTTCATTCTATCTACCCATAGGCAAGAGAATGTTTACACTATTAACTTAGAAGACCCTAGGAACCAAAACTTACCTTGCTTAAGTGTAATAGAAGACCAATCGTGGCTATGGAATAGGAGACTAGGACACTGTAATATGAGAAACCTAAGTAAACTCTCAAAGAAAGGACTTGTAAAAGGGCTACCGGATCTTAGATATGATTCTTCAAAAGTCTGTGATCCTTGTCAATTTGGCAAACAACATAAAACTAGCTTTAAATTAATTAATGAAGTTTCAACTTCTAATTCATTACAGTTAGTGCATATGGATCTTTTTGGTCCTTCACAATCTGGAAGCATTGGAGGAAAATACTATGTATTTGTTTTAGTTGATGACTTTACTAGATTTACATGGGTCTACTTTCTCACAAAGAAATCTAAAGCCTTTTCCTATTTCAAAACTTTTAGAGCCCAAGTTAAAAATGAGAAAAACCGACCATTGATAACTATTCATAGTGATCATGGTGGTGAATTTCAAAATTCAGATTTTGAAACTTTTTGTAGTAAGAAAGGTATTACTCACAATTTCTCAGCTCCAAGAACTCCTCAGCAAGATGGTGTTGTTGAAATAAGAAATTTTATTCTTCAGGAAATGACTCAAACCATGTTGAGTGAATACTCAATTGCTAAGCACTTTTGGGCTGAAGCCATTAGTACTGCCCGCTATACTATAAATCGTGTTTTAACTAGACCATTTCTTAATAAAACCCCTTATGAGTTATGGACTGGCCGAAAACCTAAAGTTTCATACTTCAAAGTTTTTGGATGCAAAGTATTCATTCTGAATACAAAAGATAATCTACACAAATTTGCACCAAAATCTGATGAAGGAATCTTTCTAGGCTATTCTACAACCTCTAAGGCTTATAGAGTTTTCAATAAAAACACTTATACTATTGAGGAAACAGTACATGTAAAATTCGATGAAACTGATCATTTTGTTTTCAACCAACCAAATCCTACATCCTCGGATGTGTTTTCTAAAAATGTTTATCAACCTTTATTAGAAGATCATTCTGATAAGGAAAATGTCCAAGAAAGTTTTCCTGAAACATTTACCACAGAAGATTTTCTGCCATACGTTGATGAACATGTTTTACAAAACCCAAATCAATTGTTTCTTAGGAATCATACCAGTAATAACATCATTGGTGATGTAAATCAACATGTAAGGACCAGAAATTCCTTAAGAAATGAAATAGAAAATCTTGATTTTCTATCCCAATTTGAACCTAAAAGTCTAAGTGAGGCTTTAGGTGATGATGATTGGATCAAAGCAATGCAAGATGAACTAAATGAATTTGAAAGGCAACAAGTCTGGACTTTAGTTGATAGACCTAAAGAAACAACTGTGATTGGTGTAAAATGGGTTTTCAGAAACAAATGCAATGAAAATGGAATCATTGTAAGAAATAAAGCAAGACTTGTTGCAGAAGGCTATAATCAACAAGGGGGAATAGATTATGAAGAAACATATGCTCCTGTAGCTAGACTTGAATCTATTCGTATTCTATTAGCCTTCGCAGCATTTTTCAATTTCAAAATATTTCAAATGGATGTCAAATGTGGTTTTATAAATGGTTTTGTTCAAGAAGAAGTTTTTGTCGAACAACCACCTGGTTTTCAAGAACCAAAACATCCTGGTCATGTTTTTAAACTTACCAAGGCTCTATATGGTCTCAAACAAGCCCCTAGAGAATGGTATGATAGACTTACAAGATTTCTTTTACAAAATAATTATACAAAAGGTACAGCAGATCCAACCCTTTTTATAAAAATGGAAAACAAAAATGTTTTGATTGTCCAAATCTATGTTGATGACATCATATTTGGATCAACTCAGAAATCTTTAACTGATTCTTTTGCAAACTTAATGAAATCTGAGTTTGAAATGAGTATGATGGGTGAGTTAACATTCTTTCTAGGTTTTCAAATTACTCAAAAACCAGAAGGAACTTATATATCTCAACATAAGTATATAAAATATTTACCCAAAAAGTATGGATTTGACAAAACTAAAAGTATTAGTACTCCAATTGGTACCTCTAATACTCTTGATCTTGATGAAACTGGGAAACCAGTAGATCAAACAATCTTTAGAGGTATGATAGGAAGTTTGCTATACTTGACAGCTAGTCAACCAGACTTGATGTTTTCTGTATGCTTATGTGCAAGATACCAATCTAATCCAAAAGAGTCTCATTTAAAATTCGTAAAGAGAATCTTTCGGTATTTAAAAGACACTATGGATTTATGTATTTTTTACTCTTTTGGGAATGATTTTGTTTTAATTTTTTTTTCAGATGCTGACTTTGGTGGTTGTAGAATGGATAGAAAAAGTACATCTGGAACATGTCACTTCTTAGGAGATTCCTTGGTTTCTTGGTCCTGTAAGAAACAACACTCAGTAGCACTATCCACTGCTGAAGCTGAATATGTAGCAGCTGGAAGTTGTTGTGCTCAAGTATTGTGGATGCAGCACACACTCACTGACTATGGATTGAGTTTTTCCAAAACTCAAATTCTTTGTGATAATACAAGTTCCATATCTCTTAGTACGAACCCAACACATCACTCTCGTGCAAAACACATAGATGTTAGGCATCACTTTCTTAGAGATCACACACAAAAAAGAGATATTGTTTTACAATTCATCGGAACGCAAGAACAACTTGCTGACATTTTTACAAAACCATTACCCTCTGATAGATTTGACTTTATAAAACAGAAGCTTGGAATGATTATATTAAAATAATCATTCATATCTACTTCATGTTTTACAAATCTCCTTATAGTAAATAACTCCCTTTGAAAAAGGGGAGCACATTTCTTTATGTCTTTATGTTTCTTTTTTATATTCTTTAACTATTTACTCTCTAGATATGTGTATCTTTTTCTGTTTATCATATTAACAGTCTTATCGTATCATTCATTTTTTTCCCTGTTTATCATATTGACAGTTTTATCATATCATTTATTTTTTCTTTTCCATCGAATCGACCGATGATGGTATTGAATTTCTTTTCCATCGTGTCAATCAATCATGGTATTGAATCGACCGATGATGGTATTGAAATTCTTTTCCATCGTATCAATCAATCATGGTATTGAATCGACCGATGATGGTATTGAATTTATTTTCCATCATATCAATCAATCATGGTATTGAATCGACCGATGATGGTATTGAAATTATTTTCCATTGTATCAATCAATCATGGTATTGAATCGACCGATGATGGTATTGAAATTCTTTTCCATCGTATCAATCAATCATGGTATTGAATCGACCGATGATGGTATTGAATTTCTTTTCCATCGTATCAATCAATCATGGTATTGAATCGGCTGATGATAGTATTGAATTTGTTTTCCATCGGCATGTCGTTTGATAATTGTATTTTTTTCGTACGTTTATATTTTCTTTTGAAATATATCGAAACCAACAATTACCTTACGTTCTCCAACAGGTTTTTTTTCATTTTTTTTATTTTTTTTCCTTTGTTTTAATCCTAACCATTGATCTGGTTTTCTCTAATCCTGACCGTAGAAGAGAAACAGTCACTCTTTTTTCGACCGTAGAAGATCAACGGTCACCCTTTTATCGCCTATAAGTAGCCCCCTCCCCTCCCCAAACCCACATTGGTTTTTTAGGATTTTAGGCGAAGCTCTGCTCCACCAGCTATAAATCATCGTACAATCTTCTCATCGACATCACCTTTATGTCTCAATCCTCTGCTAACACTCCCGCTGAAATGTCTTCAAAGACTTTTACAGAGAAAGACTTTAACAGAGAAAGGCTAGTATCTCGGGAATTTTTCGATACGTACGATTCTACAATTAGGAGGATCATTTTATTTCAAGGGTGGGAACATTTGTGTGTTGAAATGCCTGATTCTCAAGATCCGGTTCTTTTTTATGATGTTTTTCAATTTTACAGAACCGTTTCTTTCGACAAAGACATGACTATAAACTTTGCTGTGTACGATAGAAAATTGTCTATGTCTGTGAAACAAGCGGCACATTTTCTGAATGTTTCTGTAGAAGGGGATTCTTTCTGTCCATCGCACAAACTACCAGAGGAAGTTGGTACATTTAATAGAGAAATTGCTGAAAAGACTTTGTTTGTTATTAATGAGGAAAAGAGAAAAGTGTCTCATCTTTCTCCGGACAATCGTTTTGTCACTTTATGGATGCAAGGTTTTCTTATCACAAGGAAAGGGGATAGGGAAACTTTAAAAGTTTCTGATATTTTCATGCTTGACTATCTTGTGAATATGAGAAAAGTAAATCTCATGGGGTATATTTTTGAAACCATTAAGAATGTCAAGACAGGAGGGATTAAGTCCCAGATGATTATGTATCCAGCTATCCTTACGAAGTTCATTTTAGAGAGTATGAAGTTTTGTAACATTTCTTTGAAAGGAAACCCCATAGATCTGAATCCTTCTTGGATTAGTAAAAGTACGATGAAAAAGCTGAATGTTTGTTTTGATCCGAATTAAAAACTTTTTGTGAGAGTTGTAGAAGCTGAATTGGCACATAATCAATCGGCACCTATGCCAGCCAAAGACATTCAATCTACTGGAGTTTTCAAAAATCTGATCCTCAAACCAGTTCAAAGCCCAAGAAGAAGCCGAGGTACAGTAAGGAGGTTGTAGCCAAATGGAGAAAGGATAAGGAACAGAGAAAGGAAGGTGATCCGAAGTTTGGTCTTGACCCTGCTGAGGCTTTTGCAGAAAGAGTAAGGGTAGAAGAAACCGTTCAAGCTGAAAAGAAGAAGAAGATTCTTTTGAAAAGAAAGGCTCAGGACTTTGATGTCTCTAAAGTCTTGAAAGCAGTAGAGGAAGCTAGTGCTCAACTAACAGAAGAAGTGCACCAAGATCCCATCGAACAGAGTCTCCCTGAGAAGGAAAATAGAAACAAGTGATGGAAGAGATAGAAGAAGTGGAAGAAGAAGAAGGAGACTTTCTTTTAGAATTTCTTTAATGTTAAAAGAAGAGTAGAGAGGAATCAGTTCAAAAGCTGAGTGAAGGTATTCAACAAACTCCTCATGCCGATCAAGATCAGTCTCCAGACAGAATGTCATCTCAAGAAAAGAAAGGTGCTCAATCCTCTCACTCTGATAAAGTTGTTGTCATTAGTGACAGAATGGAAGAAGAAAGAAAGCATAAAGAAAAAGCAAAAGGAAAACAGCCAGTTGTTGACTCAAGAAGATCGTATGAACTAGCATCGTACGACGAAGACACTGATTCAGAACATACAATCTCTCTCAAGAAGAGTTATTATATTGTTCATGTTTTGAGAAGAGTTGAGAGGACCATTCCTTATATCCCGAGGCTAGAAGGGAAGATTTATTTTATTACTGACAATCAAAAGAAGAAGTTTGGCTCCGTAAAAGAGTTGAGGAAGAAAGTTTTGTCAGTTGAAGCCGATTTGAAAGTTCTTTCAGAAAGTTCGGTTGCTCATAATAAGGCATGCAATAAGATGACCAAGTGGTCGTACAAAACAGAGAGCTCAATCAATGATCATGAAATAGCTATTGAAGATATAAGAAGGTTATCAAATGAGCTTGAAATTGCATTCAACAAGCTTGAAAGAGAAACAGTTGAAAGGTTGAATCTTTTATCTTCTCAAAGAGCTGATGTTCCTTCAGTAAAAGATTTTCATGAGAGAATGAATGTTTTTCAATATGAATTCTTGAAGGTTTCATCTTTCAAGTATGAAATGGTCTTGCTGAAGAATCAAAATTCTGTGTTATCCAAAGATAACAAGAATTTTCAAAACAAAATTGATACCCTTGAAGAAGCAATCAGAGTCCAGGAGGAGACTATCAGAAATCAAGATCAGATTTTTGCGGACCAACAAGAGATTCTCAAAACTCAGGGTGAATCAATTTCTGAAGACAAGAAGGAGATCAAGAAGATGAAAGCTGTTCTTCATGATCTTATAAAGAAGGATAAGGAAAGAGAAAACAAATGATTGTTGTATTTTTTTTCCTTTGGAACCTATCTTTATTTTTTAATGACTTTTTATGATCCTTTTCTTTTATCCATTGTCTTGTGTTTATTTTCTAACTCCCTCAGACAATTCTAGATTACTCCTTTATTTTTGTAAATCACAAAGGGGGAGAATATTCACAAAGGGGAGGATGTTTTATAAAGGGGGAGAATGCTTTAGAACACTCTTAAGGAAAATCTACGAATACAATCCTTAGGAAAGTCCATACCTAAGGGGGAGTTAGTTGTATTCAATTTCTTATTCAGAAGAGTTTCCAATAACTCAGGGGGAGATAATTATTTCTTGTTACTTTTACTTTGTGTGTTGTTCTTTCCAAAAAGGGGGAGATTGTTGAGTCAAAAGTCCTCTTTTGACTTCTATATCACGTTTTGGAAATCACAAAAGTATTCTATCATATTTTGGAAATTACAAATTTTCTTCTATCATGTTTATCGTATCGTACCATACTGACTATGTCAATCGTATCGTGCTGATTCTGTCAATCGTACCATACTGACTCTGTCAATCGTATCGTACTAATTCTGAAAATTGTACCATGCTGACTCTATCAATCGTATCGTACTGACTCTGTCAATCGTATCGTACTGACTCTGCTATTCAGATGTTCATTACTTGTTTTGGTACTTTGTCAAAACCACTTGTTTCATATGAATCGTACCATTGATTATAAATATATATATCCTGTTTTAACCAATACGATGTCGTTGAGTTAGTTACAAACTAATCAAAATGATGTCGTGCTTTCTGTTTCAATATGACCATTATGATGACAGGTGTCCAAGTCCCTTCGAGTTTTTCGGAGAAATATGACCGTTGGAGGCAACATGACCATTGGAAACCGAGGCCTATAAATAGGAGGTCATTTGAAGCTGAGAGTACATCGATGAACGGTGAAATGAATGAAGAGACTTTGTGAACTACCAAGATTCTAGAGAGAGACACTGTGACTTCTCTCATCTGCCTTATACGTCCGATCATCGTATCGAGGGCTTTCAAGCAATTGAAAGACAGAGGTGCCGATTACCTACAATATCGAGGGCTGCCGGGGATAGGCAGACAGACGTGCCGATCATCGTATCGAGGGATGCCGGGGATAGGCAGATAGACGTGCCGGTCATCGTATTGAGGGCTGCCAGGGATAGGCAGACAGACGTGCCGATCATCGTATCGAGGGCTCACCAAGGTGTTGGTGAGACAGACCTTTTATCCTAGGTGAAAGGATAACCCTTATCTTTGGGTTAAAAGAATTGTAATACTTTTACATTTCCGCTGTTACTTGTATTAGAAAGGAATTTTTATTGTTTCCTTTCTTCTTTACATATTCAATTGTAATTGTTTCAATTACAATCATTCTATTACATATTGTTTTTATTGATTCTATACGCTTTAAAGTAGAATCATTCATCTTTGTATTACTCTGATTATTGTGTTCATCTTGAATACAATTGTTTTACATTACATTAGAATTACAATACATCATACCTTTTATATTCAATACAATTGTGGGTGTTTGTAGTTGTATTAGTTTAAGATCATTTAAACTAATCTCTTTGTTGCTAAAACTCAAAGGTTTTTAAACCTACAATTCACACCCCTCTTGTATTGGTCCATCTAATAGACATATATATCTATATATTCGATCCAACAATCTTTGACCCAAATATTTTTAGATTAACCCATGGTAAACCCATTTTCACCTTATCTGCAGTAAATAATTTTTATTTTTTTAGTATTTATTTTGGTCAAAAATTAAATTTTACATATTAGATAATATAAATCTTGGTGATTAAAAATATTGAATTCATTTTTTAAAATTTCAATTCATATAAATTGGAAAATTTTATTTAAATTTAACCTCACAGTATGATTGGAATTAAGGGGTTTAAAAGAAAAATGTTCAAAATATGACAAAGTATTTATTTCAAATTGAAATATGAAATTGATTATAATAACATAAATTGGATTAAAATTTATATAATTCAATTAATTTTACTTTAAAATATATTTAAAATATAATTTAAATTTAAAAATAATTTAAAGTAAAAGCTAGATTTCAATTAAAATTCATAAATTCCACTCTTCTTTAGAAAATTATATTTTTTTAGAAAATTCGAAAAAACTAACCCTAAAATAATTTTTTTATTTTTATTTAAAAAATTTAGTTAATAGTATCAATTAATTTTTCAAATTTTTCAAAAATTAGTTTTAAATTATGTGTGCTAAAAAGGGGAAATCCCCTTATTATAAAAATAATGCATTTGTGCGTAAAATAGGACTAATTTTTGAATCCTGTGTAGAAAAAACCTAACATTACTTTTGAATAGTTGATTTAATATATACTGTATAAAGTTATTTAATACCAATCACCAAATATTTTTTGTTTAGTATATTTAATTAAATGGTGGTTTTTTCAAAAAAATAGTTTTTTTCAAAAAAATAGGTTTTTTTCAATAAAATATCCCTTATATTCGAATTAATTCTTTACAAAAGAATTAATTTTATATAATTGTGTAAACCATATATTTTTATAATTTATTTAATCATATTCACACCCTTTATTAAAATTTCTAGGTGATAACTAACATATTAAATAATAATATTTTCATAATATGTCACATTTCATTTAAACATAGTGTTGTGTGAAACACAAGACAAACACATGGTTACATGTAACACTATACAAACCCATGGCTATGTATAACCTAAGATAAAATAAATCTTTTGTGAAACACAAGATAAACTTGATATTTTGTGTAATGAAAAATTATAAAATATTAAATTTATTATAAAAAACAATTCACAAAAATTAGGGTGTTACATTAAGGATAAGTGAATAAACTTGATTTTTTTTAAGGAATAAATAATTGATATTTGTTTATTGCACATGAGGTAAAGGAAATACATGGAAATTCCTGACTTGAGGTAGGGTATTTCAATTCAATTTACTATAATTTATCCGTATTTTATTGTAATGTACCTAATTTCATAAAAATTCATGGTATTTTAATTAAGAAATTTAATTATTTCATCTACATGGATTTGAATTGAATGTTACAAAATAGTAAAGGGATTATTAACTAAATTTCATTTAATTTGGTTATAAATATTTTTAATTGACTTAGTTATTCCATGATTATTGGTAAATTCATATCTAAATGGTTTTATTCTATATTTACTCTATTTTTCTATGGATTTACAATGGTTAAGAATATATTTTTCATTGATTAAATATAAATTTAGTTATATGACCTTTGTAATGGTTGTTAACCTCAAATTACCTTTAATTGGGACAAATGATTATGATATGAACCTATCTCCTTTTTTGAGGTATATATACATCCCCTTTGATGATATATATCATTAATATCTGTTTGTTCATGAAATTTAATGATTCATTTAATATTATTCTTGCACAAGGTGGGTGAATGAAAAGTTATAAAAGTATAATATATATTATGTTACAATTTTCATTCATTTCGGGATTTTTTATAATCAATGTTCCTTGGGGGGAAAGCCTAAGATATCAGTTTCATTAAAAAATTATTTTATTGTAATATTTTTATGAACAAGTCTTACATTTTTATGTTTCATTCACTCTATTATTGATTATACAAGCATCATGATCTTTGTTTGTAAGTGATACCAATGCTGTATCTTCTTTTAGATAAAAAATAATTCTCTTTAATATCAATGTTTTCAAATATTAGCTAAAAAATTCATTTGAAAATATTAATTATTTCATAAATATAAATTACATTATCCTTGACATTGTTTTAAATATTTTTAAAATTAATTTTCTTAACATTTTCTAAATGGATCAATTTTTTCACCTTTTAAAAAATGTGTTTGAAAAGAATGTTTATTTCTAATTCTTTCCACATGAACATATTTTCCAACCATCATGGCCATTATATTTAGTAAACAATCCTTTACAATATTCCGACATTATTTTCATTTAAAATTATTTTCACAATATTTTGTTAATTTTTAGTTTTTAAAAGTAATTCTAAAGTAGAAAAGGTATTTTCTACATGAATTTTTTAAATGATATTTTAATGTTATTTCCATTCATCAACACTAAAAATCATTGATGTTACATATTCCCCCTCGGGATATTTTGTAATGATACCACATCCCTTATTTCTCAAGATGGATTATGATTGTTTCAAATATATTTTCATGTAATCAATTTCTTTTCCATAGGTTATAAAGTCACGAGAGGAATAATGGTTGTTCCTATGAATTTTATGACAAAATAAAGGCTCTATATAAAATCTTTATGTCATGGTTATTAAATATTTTTTATGATAATGGGTGATCCCAATATAGAAAAAAATGGAATGTTGATCCCAATTATTTATCATGAAATAATGGGTTGAGACCCATTATAGATCATGATATGATGAGTTTAGGCCCATTATGGCTCATGATATAATGGGTGAGCCCTATTATAGCTATCAAATGCATTGTTTAATTATTTTTTAATTCCAACATATGGTTATTCAAATTTTATTGTTTATGTAAGGGTTAAAATAAGATTATGTTCCAAGATATAAACAAATTTTATTTATGCTTGTTGTGGGTTAAGAATTTTTCTTTTTATTAAGATTGACATCACATTGACCATGATTAATGATTCAAATAACTACTATATTTTTTTATCATTTTTCTATGTTTCATGATTGATGATATATATTTTGATTTGTACAAATTATTCTATGTTTTGATCATGAAATACGATTATGTCATCATACCATTGTATTTATTTTATTCTCCATAATGAAATTAAATTGTTATTTATTATGTTTACACTTACCGAGAATTTCAGATAACCATTTTTATTTTTCCTTTTCCACATGTTATAATGAATAATTGTCAATGATTTGTTTATATAAATGTTTTATATGTTCATAATTTTATGGGAGATGTTGAAGAAATAATATGAAATATGAAAAATTTGGTATAGTGGGAGAAATACTCTCTTGAAGTCATGGGTTGTTTTTATATATGCTTTTATCCTAATTATCTAAAATTATATACCAAAATGAACATTGGGTACATAAGTGATCCAATATTTCTTTATGATGTTTTAATTTTTCATAGAAAAATTGTGAAAAATGCAGTCACATTTATCAGTATCGAAACCATAAATGAATTATATATGTTTTTAGAACTGGATTTAGGAGTGTTGGTTTTGGGATTTTACATTTGGAATCAGAGTATTGTATAAATAAATTTAGAGATTAAGATGTTTTCGTGTGAGGTTGACTTAAGAGTTTTGGGTAGCACTATGTGTTTATAAGTGTGAGTCTAATCAGAAGTTAAATTCCCAAAACACACCTTCTATGGTTTTATATAATATTTTTTAGGTGATTAATGATATTTTGTGAGATTTATTATTAGGATGAGTTATATTTAACCCTTAGGTTTGACATTAAGAATTATTTGAGGAAGAATGTGTTTATGTTTTGTGGAAATATGTTTCAATCTTATTTATAACCATTATGCAATATTTGGTCGTTATTATTTGGGTAATTATGGAATATTACAATTTGATAAAATATTTTTTATCATATACATAACCAAGTAATTCAATAGTTATTTATTGATTATGTGAATAATTTTATTTTGGAATAAGGTCACGGTAAAATTGAGGAATATTATATGATATTATAGGATTTTATTTGATGAGTCAAGATTGAATTATCTTATGAAATCAAATAAGATCTTAATTTTAATTTACAGTGAATCATGTTATTTATCGAAAAAATTAGTATATTGTAGAAATTATGTGATAAATTCATATACATTTTTTGGTATATTAATTTATGAGTGACTAATTTTATTTGGAGATAAATATTTAATTTATCATGGAATAATACATAATTAATTAATTATTTTTTTTAGTTTGTAGGTTGGTCAGTAATAATTTCTATAATTTTATGGATAGTTACTTATAAAATGACTTAGTTTGAACTTTATGTATCATAGGATAATTTTAGATATTAATGTATTATTTATTCACATGAGGGTTTATTAATTTTCATAATTATCTTACATTGTTCTAACAATTTTCGTATTCATTAATGTCTAAATATTGGATAAATAACTTTCTATGATTTTTTGGAATTATGGGATTTGTTATAAGTGGATTCTAGTTCTTCAAGCATGATAAATTAATATTTAATACTAATTGTTTATAGAAAAGGATGAGATTGTGGTTGATATCTTTTAAAGGATGAAATTATACATATAATGTAATATATTTTCTAATGTTCATTATCTATATGGTAAAGTAATTCCTAAAATCTAGGGAAAAGGATCATGAAACATAAAATTTATCCACTTACCTTTTTTTGATGAATCGATGGTCTCTTCAACAGTCAAAGATTTTTGATATTTTGGTCATTAACATTATCAAAACCCTGGTATTTATCATTATCTATCAATTATTTGGAGTTAGTTATTGAATTCATGTCAATATGTACACTTAAAACCAATTTATTACCTCTTGGGAGCCTATTTATGTGTTATTCTTGAGGGAATTTACACATCCCTTTCCCCCTTTTTAAGAGAAGTTATTATTATCCATTTCTATAATGTGGATTCCCAAAAAGTAAAATTTAAATAAAAACCTAGGATTACCAATAAAAATGAAAAATTTGTGAGAATATAATTTATTAAAGGGGGATAAGGGGGATGTAATATCTCAAGATTTTAAAAGAATGGAAATTTATGACAGCACACAAAATATGCAACATCAGGCATAAAAGAACCATGAAATAATATTTTATAAATATGACCATAATAAGATAGACATTAAATTTGTGGGTATAACTAAGATTAATAAAATTATTAACTATATATTGATATCCAGTTCAATATAAATATATTTATTAATGATTAAGAAATAATCACTCCACTTTTATTAAAGAAATTTTATTACTCAAAATTACATTCTCATAAAAATTGTTTATATATAAATTTTATGACAAAATATTTCTATTAATTTATACTACTTTTAGATAATGTATTATAGAAAATGAAATTCACTTTTGAAATCATAATAAAAAATTAGATTAAAGTGAAATTTTGAGGTATTTCTAAAGGGATTGTTTTTTCAATGAATAGTGAAAATAATATTTTTATTGAAAACTTTATTTTCCTCTAGAGTATTTCTAAGATAAAATTATATTTTGGATTACTTTAAATTTTTAATTTTTTTCACTTTGATTAAATATAACCCAATAAATGCATTTTTATTGATTTTAACATTTTAATTCTAAAAAAAAATATTTTTATACAAAATGGAATTTTTGTGAAAAATAGTTATTTATCCAATTTTTCTAGTTTAAATTTTAATTAAATTTATCTACTTATGGGTTTTGAATTATGAAATAATGTATTCCATATTTTTAATTAGTTGGAAAAAATTTGGTAAATAGATAACTGTTTTTAGTTACAATGAATAGTAACTTTAATAATTGTTGTCATCATAGTAGATGGTAAACCAAGTAATTAAGGTTAAACATAAAATGATAAGGACTAAATAGTAACCCTTAGACAATACTAAATTTTATTGTGTAATTATATCTCATCAATAATCATATAAAATTTCAACATATGTATTTTTGGCAATTTTTCCATGATTTTGACCTTTGTATTTGTTTATATACAGATGATTCAAAAATGTTATTATGTTTTTTGTCATTATATTTTTAAAATTGGTATAAAAAGAATATACGGTTAGCTATAAATGATTATTTAGAATTTAAATTAATTTTTTAACTAGGTAATTTATTTTTAATTATTGGTAATGATATATTTTCCATAAATTTTTAAGATACACTCACAGATATATTGTCCAAGCGGTAGAAAATACACTACAAATGATTTTAAAAATGATAAATTTAATTTTATTTTAGACAGTTTTTGTGTCCCATGAATTATAAATAAAAATTAAATTTTATATAGTGTTTAATTAATAGTAATTTAATTCCATTTGTGGATTTATTTTATTAATGTCAAACAAAATGAATAGATCAAAAATTTATATCAATGATATTTTATAGTAAATAATAATTTATTAAATGATCTAATATTCATCAAAATACTATCATCACCCATGATAATGGTATATAATTTATGAAATAATCAATTATTAATTTATTGGTTGTTTTTTCCTTTTATAATAATGATGTTGACCCCTAGAGTAGAAAACGTTTTTTTTCATAATAATTGTAAAAAAGGATAAAAATGGGTTGAAAATTTATTAATGAAGATAAAATATATAAAATTACCAAATTTTATTGTATTATAGTATCTCAACTCATCATCATATTATATTTTAATTTTATCTATTATGAGACATTTGAACATGAATATTATGTTTGATTATATAACTATTTTATGAAATTCCAAAAGTTTCCCTCCTATGACTATAAAATGGAACCTCTTATCCTCATTAATTAACACTTAAAAATCCATTTGGTTTGAAAAAATATCTTCCCAAATACTATATTAAATCTCTAAAAAATTACAGATGTCTCTATTTGAGTTGAATATCAACCTCATAAGGGTTAATGTGTACCAAAATGGTGGTTTATGAAAAAGAGGTACAGTTCTTAACCAGACGTTCTTATTTTATTTCTAGTCACAAATTATTAAAATATTCATAAAATATACATATATAAAAACTAAGTATATTACATATAATAAGATTTTATTATGTTAATTTCTTATCCCATATCCATATTCATCATCTATTAAAAGGGAAGGGAATTAATTGTTCGTATGTATGATGGACTACTGCCTCATGGACCATTGCAATTTTTTTCCCATAAACACCTCTCAAAGATGGTTATAATAATAGATTAAATGTCAATATATATATATGATATTAATTTCATATTTATCATTTTTAGAAGATATATATTATAAATTATCTTTAATTTCTATAAATTGAAAATTTATAATGTCGTTAGGGCGCACGTGTGGACTACTACATCCACGAAGAGAAGTGATTCATTTTTCATCATCACATCACATGGATGATATATATAATTATATATAAAGATGTAATATGGTATTTATAATATTATAATCATTATTTACTATTAAAATAATACTTACCTTTAATGTTTAATGATCTTTGAAAAATTGAAAATTTACTAATGTGTACGTATGACCGACAATCACCATAATTGTAACATCATTAATTTTTCAAAACCATTACCCATTAATTATTTTAAAAGTATAATTTTCTTACAAAATTATAATTATATGATGATTATCATTCTTTATATTATTTAACAATGACCGCTTCTACCGCGATCAACACATTAAAGTTGTTTTGAAATTATGTATTAAACGTTCTCATAGAATCTTACATGGACATAGAAGATTAAGTAACTAACTATGTCATTCTGATAAATGAAAAAAATGGTTTATGGATATGGGATTGAACATTTTAAAATTTATTAATAAATCGAATAATTTATATGAGTTATTATATAATAATTAAATGGTATACATTGAAATTATAGACTTGAGGTAAGGGATTTCATCTACATTTTGTTACACTTTGGATTATTTTTTTATACACAGAATTTAATTTATATAGTCTATATTGTTCCCCATTTACCTATTATATCATGAATCTATAATAATTCAGGTTATTTTAGTTTTCAATTTGAATTATTTCATCAAAGGTGATTTTACTAGAAAGATAACAAGAAGTACATGGTTTCTTAACTCAATTTCATTTCATTTCATTATGAATCTTCTTAATTAAAATTATTATACCATTATTATGTGTGAATTCATATCTAAATTATATTACTTTATATTTACAAATTGTTTTGTTTATTTACACTTATTACACATAATTTATCTTTTGATTAACTCTCAATTCAATGATATGATCTTTGAAAGGGTTATTCATCCTTGGTCCCTATTCTTTGGGAGATATGTTTATGGTACACATATATCTTCTTCCATGAGCTATACATACTTATCCATTGAAATGAAATATTATTAATATCATATTTTACATGATGTTTACCTTTTCATTTTATTTTATTCTATAATGAGTCATATGATTAAAAAGATTGGAGAAGGCTTTATGTTACAATCTATTCCCTTTTTGGGGCTAATTAGGTTCAAGCTTCCTTTGGAGAAATTATATTCTATTATTTTCCTAAACCAATTATATTTTATTTTCCATTGTTTATGAATATGTTTTACATTCTTATGTTCCATTTCCTACATTATTGATTAAAGAAACACCAAGAATGTTGTTTGTAAGTGATACCAATGGTGTACCTTCTTTTAGATTCAGATATTACTTTTCCATATCCATGTTTTCTAAAATCTATTCAAAAATATTATATTCTAAATATAAATGATTTCATAAATCTGTTTTATAGGATCCTGTATTTTTTTAAATGTTATTAAAATATTATTTCTTAACTTTTTTCAAATGGGTATCCTTCTACTCCCTATAATTTTTTTTTAAAAGATTGTTTACTTTTATTTTTGACAACATGAATGGATTTTCCAACCAACATGAATATTGTTATCCTTAAATATTAAATTACATGTTTCTAAAGATATATTAAAATATAAGAATTTGAATAATTATTTTTTGATTTAGTATATTTAAAAAAATATAACAATAAGGGTATTTTCCTCATGAATGTTTTAAATGATCTATTAATGGTATTACCATAAATCAACACCAATAATCCTTGATGTTTCTTATGATACACTAGGGATATTTTTTCATGATACAAAATTTATTATTTCTCTATATAGATAAATATTGTTTCAAAGATATTTTCAAGAAATCTATTTCTTTTCTACAATTTAATCATGTTATGAATGTAATGATGGATTTTCATATGATTTTTATGATGAAATACATTATTAATATAGCATATTCATGATATGGTAATTATAATTTTTTTATAATGTGTGAGCCTAATAAATCTTATATGACATGTTAATCCCCATTATATCACATGATACAATAGGTTGATCCCCATTATAGTTAATGATATGCCGGGTTGGGCCCTATTAAAGATCATGATGCGATGAATGAGATCTATTATAAATATTCCTTTCGTTGGGAAATTATATTGTAATTGAACCGTATTTTTATCCTTATTTGTATGGGTTATATAAGGGTTCTATGAATATATAATTCCATGATACCAACATGTTTTATTTTTTCTTTTTATGAGTCATAAAGTTTTCCTTTGACCAAGTCTAACCTAATAGGGATCATTATCATTGATTCCAATGAATATTTCTTTTATTAAATATTTTTTCTATGTTTAATGAATGATTATAAAGGTATTTATGTGTATGAATTCAATTATTTTATGCACATGTATTATGATTATGTCATCATACCCTTATGGCCATGTTATTATCACTAATGAAATTTAACTGTTAATACTTATGTTAACCATTACAGATCATTTGAGCTCACCTTTCTTATGTTTACTTTTATATAGGTGATAAGGAATAATATTATGTGATTTTTTCTTTTTAAAGGATTCATATGTGAATAATTATATGGGAGATGTCGAAGACTTAATAAGTAGAATGAAAATATAGGTATAGTGGAAATAATACTATCTTGAACTCATGAGTGTTGTTTATGTAATTGATTTTCCTAATTATCTGAAACCAGAAACTAAAAAGATCCTTGGTTATGTAAGTGATCCAATATCTCCTTATGAAGTTTTGTTTTTTGGAAGGAAAATTTTGGAAATTTTTTTGTCACATTTATCAGTATCAAAGACTAAAATATAATGTTTTTGTTTTTAGCACCAAATTAGGGAGTGAAGGTTTGAGGTTGTCACATATACTCATTTCCATGATTGGTTATTCACCCCAATAAAAAATTCTCTGTAATAATATAATTTTGATTAAAATGGTTCTTTTTCATACCACTCCTATAATTATACAATATAACTAGACATCTATTTCATACTTATGATATGACTTCCAGAACTATCACCACACTGATTTTACAAATTTTCACATGTTGTACAAGTATTACCAAGTCAGATAGGTTTTTTAATGTCCCACAATGTATATATATGTGTTTTCTTTCATGATCTTACATTTATGTAGACCATATTTTCAATACTATATTCATTTTTATCCATAAGATCAGATGTACTTCCACTTACAATTATGTATTCGAATAACAAAAAAATCTTCAAGATAAAAACCCAAAACTCAATAACAACTTTTCTCACCTTCAAAGGCTTAAATGGAATCTAATAATTTATCTTTATAACTACTCACTCAGTATAAGCACAATAAATTTATGAAATAATATATCTTTGGTTAAACAAAACCGCAATTCTTGTAAGTTCCTTCATCTTTGACTCAACGATCACATAATATTGTGTATTATTCTTCTTATATTTCATCTTTGACATATATAATATATGTAACAAAATAATATTATCAACTTCCTTTTCTTTTAGACTTTATAAAATACCTGAGTTCCCAATTCTCTTTCTTCTTTAATAGGTATTGGATACACAACATCAAAAAAATTTCTCATTTTTTTCAATACACACTACTCCACAACTCCATTATTTCCTTCATCCTTTAATTTTATTTATCTCTGAATTTATCACATGAATTGGAAATTTATTTTAATATTATTAAATTTCTCACATTATAATCAGTTTTCTCATATGAAGAAAAATGAATTATTTTTATTTTTTGAGAAAAGATGGTATTGAAAAATAGCCTCTCCAAGAAACACCACTTCACTACACCTATGTATCAAAAATATAACCATTAGGGAAATCATTAACATATTGATTTAATCATGTTACCTTCTTCATTTAATCATCCCAAAATTTAATAAACTCATATAAAATATAATACCTGAAACATTTTCATTAGTTGTAGATGAATTATAACAAATATACATATATAAATTTTCCATATCAATACTAAAAGTACAAAATAAAAATAATTCTTTTCTATATTCATTAAATATACAATTATTCACATTTATCAAGTCTTAGGAAAATTCCCAAACATTAATCTCAGCCAATCATGACCATTAAAACAAAAACATGTCAATATAAAAAAGGATTTAATGGAAAATAACTCAATGTTTGATAGTTACTCTTATTCATTATTCATCGAAAAATTGTTAATTTAATTTTTTTATTTAATAAATATCACTAATGATTTTCTCCTTTAAATATTCTAAAAAAAGATCAGATCATGGATTCTATAGAAATCATGATGTTCTGAGCTCAAAAATCACTACATAAGAACCATTTTTTTTGAATGTCCTTATAATTTTTAAAAGTTGAAATTTTTTTTATCATGTTACATTGATCATTCCTTAACATGGTTTAAGATAAACTAAATTATTTATAAACTATTGGATCATATTATTTTAAAGATGATTTTTATATTTGAATAATAGAATAAAAAATTAAGCATCATCATAAATGAACTTCCCATTTGAATAATAATTCACAAAAATAGTATTTTTCTCCCATTATGTGTGTGAAATTAAATTATGTGAGATTCAATTTGAAAAAATATTTGAAATTTTATATTTAGCATTTCACATTCTTCTAAATATTTTTACATGTAATTTCATAAGTATATATTTTCATATGTGGATATACATAATTCCACACACTTATGTTATCTCAGTTACATAGATGAATAAAATACGTTTCCAAATTTTTCGTTTATGGGATGCATTGCCTTACGCTAATACCCATAAATAACCAGAATTACCATATATTAATTTTTATGTATTATAATTTTATTACACAATATATTTACAAACATGGAGAATTTGAATAAATAAATTCTATAATTAATAAGTATTTCTATACGTCCTTCATTTCAAACCAGGGATCCTTTATTCAATATTCTTCCAATATCAACGAATCAAAAAAACATTAATAAACCTTCGAGAATCTATTATTAAAACTGATACCTTCATAATTATTTCCATGAAATGTATGAATAAAATGAACTCACCTTTGATTATGTTCCATTAACTCCATTTCCTTCTCACTTCTCACTTTTAACTCAACCTTTTTAAATCCCCATCCCTATGTTCTTAAGCATTGAATTTATTAAATTCAGTCAACTAAATATTTTTATAAATTATTTTTATGTTCAAATTTTACATCCTATTATACTTGAATTAAATATCATTAATTACATCTCTTGATTCCTCTCACTATAGCTATCACTATCTCCCTTCCAAACAATTATAAACAGTAAATTATGCCACAATAAATATCATTAACATAAGGATTATCTCTTTCAAAACCCAACTATAAATAGATTATAGGAATATGTCTATATAATTATTTAAACCCCTCATTAAATAAAATTTCTCATATATCCATAATGGGATCACCTAAAAAACCATTACACAAAATTATTAGTAACAACAATTTTTATTTAGTTGATGGATAATCAATCCATTACCTAATATTTCACCTTGAATGATGAAATTGAAACATTTATGTTAAAAAAATCTCACATCCAAGATAATTTGACATGTTTTTATAGGAATTCTAGAAGTTAATGATTTAGGTATGAAATGCATTGTTTTTACTTGATACTATGAAAACATTATGGGCATTTATTTTTATAATGGACATGTATTTGATATCAAAATAAAGTTACAATTATAATATTTCAATTTGTTAATTTAAAAATGGATTTCTTATAAATATTTAGTAAAATATTATCATATCCAAGACCAATTATTCTTTTATTAATTTAATTCAAACTCATTTTTTTATCATAACTTTTCATGACATTGAAAAATGCGGAAAACTATATTTATAACCATTTGATTTATTCACATTATTTATTATTATATTAAAAATTATAATCACGTTTAATTATTTGATCTTCAAAAAATTTAGTCAAATACTATATTCATTTAGAGTTTTTATATTTACCACTTTCCAAGTTAGAAAAGAATTCATCATTGAATCTCAATGGAGTATTTAGAAATCTTTTAATTTTAGTAAGAAATTCCTTGGGTTTGTTCTTAAAATTATTGAATATTTGGGTAAATTCACTATAATTAGGACTTATTATATTTATTTAATTATAAAACTAAAATTTAGTGGTAATAGCATATGATTTAAAAGAAGATGGGAAATCTAAATCAATAACCTCTTCAGATGAAGCCATTACACACAAGTTACCTGATTCTTTTTCAGCATGAGTCTCATTCATAGAACATGATTATGATGTGTAATTCTAATAAACATAAAATTTTCATTTCCTTTATTTATAATATTATTTATTGTAATTTTCAATCATGATTCTCAGTAAATTAGGCTTGATGTTTCTTCTTGTTCTACAATCATAAAAAATTCCTTCAGAATCACTAATAAAAATATCAATAACATAATTATATTCATTGTAATTATATTTAGAGTGATCCATTCATATTTTTAGAGATTAAAATTTATAATTCTTATAAAATAGATTATCTACTTGAGAAACAACAAATATATTACTTGATTGAATCCTAAAGTTAAAATGATAAGTATTAAATTTTAATTTTAAATAAAACCATTTATTTTTCTAATTTTCATCATGAGTTTCTTCCATTCAAACTAATTTTTTAATAGTTATATAATAAGATCATCTAATGTATATTATTAGAATTTATTAATTTTAAAAATATTTTTTTTAGTATTCCATTTATTTGATAATGCAATTATTTCTATTTCAAACAAAATCAAACAATTAATTGTTTATCTTAAGATAATAAAACTATTTATAATACACATAAATATATGAAACATTTAATTTCATATTTATTCTTCTCAAATTTTAGTGTATTGACACTCATATCTTAACATTCCAAGCCTAGTTCATATAATTGTATTTGAACCTAAATGAGTAACATTCAAAATGCATCATATTTCATGTGTTGTTTTGGAGACAGATACAAAAATTTAAACACAAAAACTAATTTAAAAAAATTAATGATTAAATAACTTATAATCCTAAATATATATAATAATATCATTAAAATTAACTGATTAATGATTATATTCTTGTAGTTTTCAGGGTTTTAATATTATTTTATATATGTCCATGGTTGGGAGCTGAAGAAATATTCCATGAAATACATCCAATTCTGATAGTATTTACAATAAAATAATGTTTTTCACCTAGGTACATAAAAATAATTTACATTTTCCCCACATATCAAAAAATTCATCTTAAATATTATTTTAATAATTTATCTGCATCGATTATTCCCAACCTATGGGTTATGCTTTCATACCAATTGTTAGGACCCAATACGAGGTTGGTTGAATGGATTGGAATGGTTTAATTGACCATTATAAATAAATTTAATGAATTAATATCAAGTATTAATAAATAATGTATCCCAAATAAAATGAAATGAATACATTTATTTTTATAGTACTTTGAATCTAAATGATACTTATATACACTTCAACCCTCTAAAATATAGAGAGAGATGGCATCCAATAACTTTAGAATCTAAAAAATTTAATGGGGGTCAAAAAACCATTACAAATTACTTATTAACCCTAAATACACAACTAAATAATAAAAATTTATCACCTAGATTATCAACTTTCTAGATTCCTCTTAAAGTGGTGAAAGAAACAAAAATAACATGATTTAGATAAATAAAAAATCAAATCCCATACCTTTTAATGGAAAGGAACAACTCACATAAAAATTTTGTATGGGGTAGGGTAACCCAACCTATACCATTAATGGGTTAGTATAAATGAATATAATTATAAACATAGAATAACAGAAAGAAGTAAGAATGAGAGAAACTAGTTGAATGAGTATGGTTCTATGTGTTGAGGAATCAATTCACTATCTAGTGGAAAATGATAAAATGGATTATGTCTAGTATAGGGAATAAGTTGATCTCTATAGAGTATATCATTATACTATATTGTAATATCCTCATCATTGATATAGAATTCGATATTTTTAATTCAATATATTTAGTCCCTTCATGCACAAGTGATTCAAAATTACCCATTCTTTATATTTCATCCCCCTTGAAGAAACATGTAAATTTTTCATTTAATTTTGTATTAAAAATAATCCCACATGGTTCACTTCAATAATCTATAACATTAAAATAGAAATATAGTGGAACATGTTTGAATACTTAAAATTTAATTAAAAATACAAAAAATGAAAAATTATAGTCTTTTGGAACTCCCCTAGAATTGCAGAAAAGTGCAATAGTAAAATTACTAACAATTTAGCTTCAAAACTAATATTTTTCAAGGAAGCCATGGGTAATGACCCAAACTATTATAAATAAATTTTACCTTTTGATTTAATTAAATGTCTTATTATGTAATATGGGTTTAGAAAACCCATTCACTCCTATTTTATTATTATATCTAATTAGATTTAAAATACCATTAAGTGTTATTTCATTTGATAATATACCGTTTAAAAATGATGACCATATTAATATAAATATAGGGTTTTAATAGATCCAATTGTCATAGAATAAGGAAGTGATGACTTCACCCAGCTGGATCGTACCCTATGAGGCCCATTTATTAGAGCTTATGAGGGTGATAACATCAATGTGCTTTTCCCTTAACTAATCCCAATATGATATCAAACAACTTAAGCATGACTGAAACCATTTACACGATATGTTTAAGATCATCAAGAATAATAACCAAACCATGAATTCCAAACCCATCAATGAAAGTCTCACCATCACACACCATACTCATAGGGCGTTTTCTGTTGTATTAAAGGGATAAGTATCAAGACACCAACATTCTGAGTATGTAAATTATTTTTTATATATGATGAATATATTTTAATCCTATTATAGTTAATTTATAAATGTTTTGTTTCAATATAAAAAAACAAAAATAAAAATTTAGTGTAATTGTAACATTATTTTTTTAAAAAAAGACATTATGTTCAATAGTGTACAAAATACACTGCATTGAACATAAGAGAATAACTAAAAATTATTATTTAAATGCTACCTTAAATACAATATATAAAAATGTATGGAATTAATAGTATTAATCTATTTTTGGAAATGTTTTTTACACATGTATATAATTAATTATTTTGTAAACAATTAATTATAAATAAAAATAAAACCCTTTATAAATAAAACAAAATGTTTTCTTGAAAAACTATTTAAATGGAAATAAGTGAGTGTATAAAATAATAAATTCACTGTTGATAGATTTAAATAATTAAATATATTTTTAATATATTAAATTTATTGTTTAAAATTCATTTGATATGTTTTCTAGAAATGATATAGGAAAAAATCCAATTTTTAGGATAAAAGAAGTATTCTTCAAAAAAATACAATTTTTCCTCCATTTGATGGTGAACACATTTTAAATCATGTTTTTGAAACTTTAATATGTTGTTTTTTTGTAAAAATATACTTCTAATTCAGATTGTAGACATAAAATTTTAGTTTGGATAATTTGTTGTTTTTTATGATAATATTCATTTTTAGTGAATAGTGAACAATACTGCATTTTAATTCAAAACATTGTTATCATCTAATTTATTTATATTGTTAGATTATAATTATATGTGGTTTTAATGTATAATTATATTATTTTTATATCATTTAATCCAAATTTTACATTTTAAAGTAATTTTACATTGAAATTAGATATAAACATATGTCAATCTTTTGATGGTTTTTACTTTTTAAAACATGTTTTCTAAATTCTGACAACAAGGATGAATTTTAAATTCATTACTACAAATTCTAGGTATTAAATTTTGATAAATGGATTCAATATTCGGATTCCGTGGGTCCAAATTATTTTAATTAGTCACTTTTATTTTTTTTGTATATTTAGAACAGTGTCTAGAATAATTTTTATTTACCATGGTTAAAGGTTATTTAGGTATATTAGTGAAAAAAATAATATGATAAAGATAATAAATTTAACCTAACACCTAAAAAGATTTCATTCAAAAAATAAAAGTTTACCCTTATAACCTAAGTATCTGAATATATTAATTAATGGGACTTTTTTCTATGAAATTGATATAAACATAATTAAAATAAAGGAATGTGACAACATGCCACACTCTTATTTCTTATAAGTAAAATAATTTTAATATAGGGATAAAAATGATAAAATGTAGATCATAAATTGTATCCATAAGGATAATTAAATTATCTAAATCATGATAATTTATTTATAGTTTTTAGATATTAAAAAATTACCATAAATACTGACACAATAGTGATTAAGTTATTATTTTATTAATTGAAAAATCAAATAAATGATATGAATAAAATAAAATAAATATAAATAAAATTAATTAGGGTACTGCATGAATTTTATAACTTATTAAGAAATATTATAATTCAATTCTAGGGTTTTTTCGATGTTATCTCTCTGTATGTATTTTATTTAAAATTCAATGAAATGAATAGATTCAAAATTGACACGATTGATATTTTAGAAAAATAATATTGTATTACATTATTTTAAAATAAGAAAAAACTTTTAAAATTTAAAAGTTACTATGATATGGTCTAAAAGTTCCTAAAGTTTTCATTTATTGAAAATTTATCACATATAAGAAAAAATTATAGCCTCTTAGTATTGAAAATGTTGTTACCATACTTTAAATTGAAATAAATGAATTAATGGTAAACCAAAAAGATATGTTTTAAAATAACATAAATACATGTATTAAAAGTTTAATTAGAATATTTAGAACCACAATCATCTTATATTATACATAACTCAATTTGGAGTCATTTTGATTTGAAAATTAATTTATATTAATTAAGTATTTTAAGAGTTTTTAAGGGTATCCCTCCCCTATCCTATAAAAAGGTACCCACTATTCTCTATTACTCACCATTTAAGAACCATTTGGTTTGGAAAAGCTATACAAAAAAACATTCCTAAAATCCCTCACCACAATCTTTATGCCTTATTTTAGTCATAACACCCACCTTAGAGGTATTAAGGTGATTTTCAAAGGTGTTCAACCAAAGAAGATGTACTGTTTTTATTTAAGTATTTATATATTATCCTTTCTTCCACATATTCAAATACAACATGATTAAATTATAACTCTACTGTCCTAAATATAACGTGATTTTGTTATTTTAATATCATCAGCAAAATTAATCTTCAATTTCATCAAATGGTAAATGAACATTTTGTATGTGTGTTTGGAGAACTACAGCCTCACAAACCGATATAATTTGTTTTTCATTACCATATTTAAGAATAGTTATAGTGATGAAATTAATGTTCATATGTGATATTCATTACATATTAATCACTCTAATATGATAATATATCACTTATTTTCTTACTTTTGCATGCACATAAAAATAATAACGTCGTTCATTCGTACGTGTGATCTATCAACTCCACGAAGTGATGTGATTCGTTTTTTTTCACTACACCACTTGTATGATATATATAATTATATTTATATTATTAATATGATATTGATAATTTTATGATAATTATTTAATGATAATATAATAATTACCTTCTTTCCATAATGATAAATGAAAAATGGGAAATGTTATACATTCGTACGTACAACTTACCGTCTTAATGATTGTAATGTTGTTTATTTTTCATATCCATATTTAATGGATAGATTTAAAGTTATAATTGATATAAAAATTGTTTAATATTTCATTAATTTTATTATGGAAATTATGGACTTATGACCACATGTAATGTAGACATAATACCAAGTTCATTTTCGACTCGAGCACCGAATATCGACGAGACACCCAATGTGAACATAAATAATTACATAATTGTTATGACATGATAATAGTCATATAAAAATAATATTAAACATTATAACGGTTCTCAATAAAGTAAATAATTAACCTATTTTTATTATTTATGAATATAAATAATGTACGAGATTAGTCAAACTTAAGGTACATGAGTTCGTCTGAATCTCTTTTCATTGAGGAATATCATGGTGTTATTCACCTTTATTATGCTATAAGGTGTATATAAAACCCTTTTTAAAAATTATATCATGAATTAATATATTCACATGATATTTAATGTTTTTAGTAATTTTATTCATTAATTAATTTTATTCAACTTTTTTTCTATAACATTTATTAAGTGTTTTATGGATTTATTCTTCAAATTATTTATCACTCATGTCCATGTTTTCAAAATGGTTTTATTGGAATAAATGTTATAAAATATTATTTATAGAATTTATTTTAAATGTTTCAAAGTCTTATGGGATACTTTTATTGGAAAATAACTTTTATAAATTTTTTAAATTAGTTTTAGAAAATAGATTGGTTGTCATATGAATGAAAATAAACTTTATGACTGACATATTAAAAATTACAAGGTTTTATGTATTGGTAATTGGACATTAAACGGGTCTTCCTGATATAGCTTATATGAAGGGTTAATCCCCATTATATTTTAAGGGTGAGACCAATATAGAATATAGGAAGGGATGATCCCCATTATAGCTCATGAAAAATTAGTGACCCAATATAGCTTATACGAAGGGTGAGCCACATTATAGATCCCCAATGAATTGGGGATTCTAGAGAAAGAATCAGACTATATGGTTATTCCATTTTTACGGTTGAATGTAAGAGTGATATGGTAATTATGTCCCAAGTCATCGTATGATTTTATATTATTGCTAATAAGCCCTAATATAGCTCTCCAATACATTTGGGATGATAGAGAGGGAAGTCAATTGTATGGTTATTCCATTTATAAGGGTGAATGTAAAATTGATATAGTAATGATGTCACAAGGAACCTATGTGGGGGAATTTTAGAATGTTTGGTGTTTCTAAAGTCATTTTGGGTTCCCCTTTCCCTTAAAATGGGGTTTATGCTAACAAAAAAAAATTAATTTTCAGTCAGTTATTTTTAATGAATTTTATTGTTTTCATTGGACTAATGATTTACTTTATTTATGTCCCTTACTGAGATTTTGTACTCATTCCATGTTTTAAAATGTATTTCATAGGTCATAATATTTGTAGGGAAAAATAATATTTCATAATTAAAGTAGTGAAGATATTTCTTGAAACGAAATCTTTTTCAAATGGTTACCTTTGGGGGGAAAGTAGATATTGAGTACAACATTCCACATGTAATGTATGGGTATACTTCGTAAGTATTTTTTCTAAATTTATTAAACAATAATCTGAAAGAAACCTCTAATTTAAATTCTAGTAAAAAAATACTAAAATAAGTTATGGTTAAGGCTAGGACCTTACAGTTTGTATCATAAGATGGTTTATGCAACTTTTGAGATTAGGATATTTTCTAAAGATTTAGGGATATCATCATGTGATTATAATTGAAAATTGATTAAATGTTCAATTCCATATAAATATTTTTTGAGGCTTTATGTTCCAAAATTTTATGTTGATTAATGATTTTTTTGGAGACATACACTTTTGAGTTAATTTTGGGTTATTACTTTTTGCGATGGAAAATGAGAGGTATGGAATAAACATTGAGGGTAAAACATATTATTATTATTTTTAAGGAATTTATATCATATTTGGAAAATTTTAAAAGATTGATATTGTTTTATAAAAATGAAAACCAATAGGATGGGTGAAAACCCATCACGTTCAGCAATGTTGTGGGGATCAAACCCACAATCGAAGGGAGACAAGGCTGCATTTCCTACCATTGGACTACATGAAGTCAATAGTTAGTAGGACGTTTTCTTTTTTATTTAAACAAGTTTATTGAATAAGAATAAGTTCATTTTGGTAAATTTTGTTTTATCAAATGGATATCCTTGGTATTGGAAAATTATTTAGGCATTATGTGATAAATGTTATTTTATAAGATGTTGACTATTTTGGTAACTTTATTTGAATAAGGTAAATAAAATAATATGGGATTTCAATTGACGATTAGTGGCTGAATTAGATTTTGAAAGAATCTATGATTTAAACTTTTTTATTATGGGGAATTACGTAATTTATGGAAATGGTTAAACTATCTTATTGAATTTGTTATTATATTAATTAATTTTTTTGTATGAGACATTAAGAGTGGTTGATGTTTTTTGGTGTTAAATGTTAGAGATTATCTTGTAAGATCATTTGATTAAAAACTTCTGATTTTTGGGATTTAATTTTAGTTATAATATTTTTGAGGATCTTTAAGGATTGTTTTATTTTGAATGGTCTATGTTGAACTTTTTGTATTATAATGTAATACTATCAAGTAAAACTAGTTTTCCATCATCCAATGGATTATATTTTTAGAGAATTATTTTATCTTATCCTAAATTTTTTTTCTTCTAATGATTCAAGATAGGATACATTTATAATTATTATTTTCTGGATTATGAGATTCTATAAAGGTTGTTTCATCTTGAATACTAATAATTTTGGAAGAAATACGATTTTGCAGTGGAAATTTATTAACAGATGCAACTCTACATTTCAAATAGGTATGATTCCTTATGTTCTTAGTCAAGGAAGTTAATGAATTAAAGAAATCAATAAAAATAATCATAAATAATTTTTTTATCCATTTACTTTTTTACTAAGGAATCAAATACCTTTTATCGAATCACAAACTTATGATTTTGTGATGGTTAATTTTCACCTAGTCACATTTTTTATCACTCTTCATCCAAACAAAATAGTTATTTTTTATTCCATATCTATTTATTCCTACATGGAATCCTCGTATGCATTATATCATGTGACTATGTTATTTCCCTTTCTTTCTTTTAATGTAGATGTTTTATTAATTCTTTTTCTATTGTCAAATTGCAATGAAGGTAATTTTAACAGTTATACCTTAGTTACCAACCCTGAATTCAAATTTATAGGATGAAATTACCAAAATGGGGGATAATTTAACATCTTGATTTTTTTTAAATAGGCACTATGTTCGATTGTGTACATAAAAAGCAACATTAAACATAAGTAAAAAACTAAATATTGTTTTTTAAATATTACCTTATAACCTAGATGTTAAAATGGAGGGAATAAATAGTATTAATTGATTTATGAAAATATCATTTATACATCTATATAATTAATTATTTTTAAAATAATTAATTATAAATTAAAACAAAACACTTTTTAAATAAAATGAAATGTTTCTCTAAAAACTTTTTAAATACAAATAAGCGAGTTTATAAGAAAATTAAACAAATATTTATGGATTTTATTAAATAAATTATATTTAATATAATATTTAAAATTCATCTTATATTTTTTCTATACATGATATAATAATAGATTTAATTTGTTGGATAAAAGTAGTAATTTTCAAAATAATACAATTTTCCCCATTTAATGGAGAAACCATATTCAATATATTTTTTAAACATTTATATGTTTTATTTGAAAAAATAAACATCTTATTTGGAATTAGGGCCTAAAAAGGTAACATCTGTAACGTCACAGAAAGGCACAAACCACCTACCTTGGGGTTAGGAGATAAATATACGTGAACCTCAAAGTTTGAATCTCCTTAGAATGACGTAGATCAACAAAAATGCATAAAAATTTCAACCCATGATAACTTGGAAAAGATGAGGAATTGGAAAGCGAAGCTCTAGGAGAAGAGAGAACTCACCGATGCGATTCCAATGCAACCGATAGAGTTAGATTCAGAGGATGGACAGAAGCTCGGGGGTTTGTCGAAGAATAGCAGTCGTACGGGTTCTCTCTGATGAAGAACACCTAGAAGAAGATGGTTCTGTCCATCAGACGTGACCCTGGTGCGTTTAATGAAGAAAAAAAGTACAGGGCATGTGATTTTGGAGTACACAGCGTGTACTTTCCTTTTCCATACTCCTTTTTAGGAGACCTCCAAACACCCCTACACGACCATGTGTGTGGCCCCTACATGGCCAGCACACGGCCCTCAGAGGCATGGAAGTACACATCATTTACTTATAAAGTACACAGCGAGCACTTCAAAAATTTAAAGAAACCCCTATTTTCTAAAAAACCCCATAAAAAGGAAAAACATACCTAAAAATATTGTCCGGGTTCTTACAAACTTCCCCCCTTAGAGAAATTCCTCCCTGAATTTCCCTAGCGCGACGTAGGAGAAGAAACCCCGAACAAATCCATCCACTATGATCGTACATCGACCTACCTCTCCCAAGTCTCGTCATGTACTCACCCATGCTTCCATAACACCCGTACCAGAGGAACAGACTGACCACAGAGAACCTTTGTACGAGAATCGATGATTCGGATAGGATGCTTCTCTAAGGATGAATCCACCTCCAACTCAACTTCCTCGGGTTGGAAAGCATGAGACATGTCTGAAAAGAAATATTAGAGCATAGAAACATGGAAAATGTTATGCATAGCCCGGTACCTCTGAGGTAACTACAACTGATAGGCAACCGGCCAACTATCTCTAACACCTCAAACGTCCTGACGTACCTCGATGAATGCTTAACCTATCTCCTAATCCTATTGTTTCCTAACCTTGGTGTGACACTCAGGAAAACCTGATCCCCAACCTTGAACTCTAGAGGGCATCTCCGCTGATCAATGTAAGACTTCCGACGAGATTTTTCAGTAGCCGTCCTCTTCTGAATCAACTCTACCTGCTCCGTGGTCTTCTGAACAAGACGAGGTCCAAGAAAAGTTTCCTCTCCTACCTCCAGCCAACATAAGGGTGATCGACATGGCCTACCATACAAAGACTCATAAGGTTCCATCTGAATAGTTTCTTGAAAACTATTATTGCAGGTATACTCCACAAGAGGTCTGTGCTTCACCCACGAACCTCCAAAACCCATAATGTATGCACAGAGTATGTCCTCAAGAACCAGAATCATATTCTCGGACTTGCTATCTCTCTGGGGATGGTATGCTGTACTCAGAAGCACCTATATACCCAAAGCTTTATGAAGCCCCTGCGAGACCCGAGAATTAAAACGAGCATATCTGTCTGAAACAATGGAGTGTGGAACTCCATGCAGATATACAATCTCAAAAATGTACATCTGTCCTAGCACGTTAACATAGATGTCTCATTGATCATCAATAATTGAGTGACCTTCGTAAGATAGTAAATGACAACCCATACCACATCATTCCCTCAATAAGACCTCGGAAAACCTGTCACAAAATCCATTACAATGTCATTCCACTTCCCCTCGGGAATAGTTAACTGCTGTAAAATCCATGCTAGCCAATGATTCTCCACTTTCACCTACTCACAAGTGGAACACCTCTTGACGAAACCAGAAACATCCATCTTCATACATGGCCACCAATACTGATGATGTAGATCAAAATACATCTTGGTGACTCCAGGATGAATTGCCCAAACTGAGGAGTGAAAATCCCACATTAGCTCCTCACGTGTATCTGCTGGCACCCATAAAAACCCTTGGAAATGAAATATCTCATCCTCGCCTACAGTCCATCCAGGAATAGGGTCCTCTCCTAACACACTATCCCGTAAGAATAGGCCTTCAGAATATGATAGTTTCCTCATTCTAAATCGATCAAGAAGAGTAGAGGTAACAACCAAAGAAGATAGAAAAGTCTATCCCTGTTAGTCGTGCACCTTGAGATGCATCTCAGAGAATAGAGACACAATCATCCACTCACTGTTAGCCTCTTGAACTGCATGTATCTAAGTCCTTCTGCTCAATGCATCATCCACTGCGTTTCCCTTCCCAGGCATATAGGCAAGCACAAAGTCAAAAGACTGAAGGTACTCAACCCACCTTCGCTGTCTCAAATTCAGATCACGTTGGCTAAAAATGTATTTTAGACTTTTGTGGTCAGTGAAAACCACAAAATGATAGCCCAAAAGGTCATGTCTACAACAACGTAAGTCATGAAAAACAACTACCAACTCTAGATCGTGTGTCTGGTAATTCCTCTTGTGTGGCCTCAACTGCCAAGACCCGTATGAAACGACTCCATATCCCTGTATAAGCACAACTCCTAGCCTGATACTTGAAGCATCACAATAAATAGTATATCTCTTTCCTAGCTTTGGAAAAACTAGTATCAGTGCCAAAGTCAACCTCCCTTTTAGCTCCAGAAATACTGACTCACAAGAATCTGACAATAAGAAAGTTTCACCCTTCTTGGTCAGACACGTCAGCGATGCTGCTAAGTGTGAAAAGTCCTGAATGAATCATCTGTAGTATCCATCCATCCCTAGAAAACACTACACCTCAAATTATTTCTTTGGATGCTCCTAGGAAACTACCGCTCTCACTTTCTTTGGGTCCACTGATACTCCTATCTCCGAGATGACATGACCCAAGAAGTGAATCTCGTCCATCCAAGAGTGGAATTTTGAGAACTTAGCATATAACTGATGCTCTCTCAGTGTACTTAGAATGATCTCAAGATGTATAGCATGGTCTTATCAAGTGTGAGAATACACCAAGATATCTTTCATGAAGAAAACCACAAAGGAATCCAAGTATAGATGGAACACTCGGTTCATCAGTGCCATGAAAACTGTGGGCGCGTTCGTGAGACCGAATGGCATAACCATATAATCTTATAGACTATACCTGCTTCGAAAGGCTATAAGAGGTATATCTGAGGGTCCCACGCGCAACTGATGATAACCACACCTCAAGTAAACCTTCATGAACACCTGTGCTCCTCGAAGCTGATCAAAGAGATCATCAATCCTGGGCCAGGTATATCTGTTCTTAACCGTCAACTGGTTAAACTTCCGATAATCCCCACAAAGCCTGAGGGTTCCATCTACCTTCTTCGCAAACAGAATAGAAAAACCCAAGGAGATGTACTAGGTCAGATGAAACCCTTTGTCTGCAACTCATCCAACTGCTTCTTGAGCTCCTGCAACTCAGGTGTAGCCATCCTATAAGGATGAATTTACACTGGTGCTTCTCCGGGAACAATCTCAATCAAAATTTCAACCTCTCGTTACGGAGGAAAACATGAAAATTCCCCTGTAAAGACATCCCTGAAACGATCCACCATTGGAGGAAAGTCTATTTTTGAAGTCCCCTGGTCATCCAGATATAGACTAGCAATATGGGTTGTAACTCCTCCTAACCCATGATGCTCTGGACCCGCTCTGCTCTCCTGGACATCCCACTCACCCTTATGAAGAAAAGATCCACCCTATGGTGACATGAAACTCACCCTAAGACGATAATAGTTGACAACATCCTAGAAGGGAACTATCATGTACATTCTAAGAATGAAATCATAACCTATCATCTATAGGACATAGATATCCCATAAGAAGTGACACCCACAAAACTCTCGAGGACACTCCATGCACTAACGCAAACTAGTCGTTCTAGTTCCAAACAATGTTTCTGGCGACAAGATAGCAGCAGAAGAAAAGATATAGAGCCCAAATCACTCCACGACATCCAAAAATATAAATCTATCATAATCCCCATGTTTCAAAAAAAGATGAAGATAAAACTGAGGCAACTAGGATCATACCTCAAACTGTAGAAGGTTTGGGGTCCTGCTCTGGCTGGGTCTAATCCACTACAAAGGTTTAGCTTGATCCACGACCTTGTGATGCTGCCTGACCACTCTGAGCTGATCAACTCTGCTGTCACTGAAAGACTGGCGACTGACCACTACGACCACAACCTCCACCTTGTACTGAATGGCCAGAATAACTCTAGTTCCCAGACTGGTGAGAAACTGGCAGTGATTCTCTCGAGCATGGAGTCATTGAATAACCCCTCACACTAGCTTCCGATGAGAAGAAATGAAAGAAGCACTGAAGGTGACCCATCTTGCCGCAAGATCAGCACTCCACTGGGTCTCTCTGGCACTGTGGCCTCGTATTCCCACTCCTCCCACACTGGTAGCATACCACCTGACTACCAAAATATGTGTCTCGCCTCCTCAAATCACCACACGAAGACTCCCTAAAGTGCTTCTTACTATCAATAGGAGGGATGCTAACTCCACATGTCGAGCCTCCCTGGTTAAAAACTCCGTAATCCCTTAGATTTCACTCCTTGATCAACACCTGTTTGTTGATAGAAATTATAGAAGTCAATTGTAAGATGTTCACCTGGGAACAGATGTCATTCCTGAGACCATCCTCGAACTTTCTTTCCATGAATGACTCATCTCCTCTTAGGAAAGGTGTATAGTGCTGAAGATCGGTGAAACATGAGGAATACTCTATGACAGAAAGTGTACCCCACTCCAGACTCATGAACTCTCGGGCTTAGTCGACCCTCAGGGTCTCCAAATAGAAGTAGTCATAGAAGATTCGAAGGAACTCCCCCAAAGACATAACCTGATGATGACCTGCCTGTGAGATCACATCCCACCATATCTTGGCGGAATCTCAGAGAATATAGATAGAGAGCTTGACCCTCCACTCTAGAGGTGTCTATAGATGCTCGAAGATCATAAGCATAGCTTCTAGACATGACTCTACAACTTAAGGACCTCCTTCCCATGAAAAGGTGGGAGGATGCTGCTGCTGGGAAACTCGCTTCAAGTCTTCCATAAACGTGGTAGGAGTTGGAGCTCCCTGGAAGGTCTGCATCATCATCATTAATCCTTCCCTGAATTGACAATCATCTCATGGGTCACGTATATTGGCCGGTGCCAAGACTGGCATGACAGGAGGATCTGCTGGAAGTCCCTGATTAGCCATATCCGACATCTGATCACCGCCTGGCAACCGACGTACAACCAGAGGACATCTCGATGCCATGACTCTACAAGGTCAAACACACACCTTAGATCAACATTAGCAAGGACTGAAAACTAGGAGTGTAATAAGGGAACATGAGAATGAAAGCATTCAAGTTTTACAAAACATGACTATAAATCCTGTATAAAGACCACACAACGTGTTCCCTTAAGTCATTTAAATGGGTGTGAACTCCTACCAAAACTCGTCATGTAACACCCCAAACACATGACATGTTCTCACAACACACGGCGTGTACTTGAATCCTCTTCCCATGCCCAAGTCCTTCAACACAGTTAAGCCACACGACTCTCCTAAGACAAACTACATGGCGTGTTCAAGGTAGACATAGCATGTACTCAACAAGGTTCACGTGGCCCGTGTTGTTAGTGACATGACCTGTGTACTTAGGTCACACTACACGGTGTGTTCTAGATGGGCATGGTGTGTACTATGAAGTACCAACCAAAATGCGTGGTTAGGAACTCGGATGGATACATGGATGACACTACACAACATCTTCTAGGCGGACACGTCGTGTATGAGAAAGGTTGACACCGACCTGTGTCGTTAGCTACACGGCCGGGTACCTAGGATTACACTTCACAGCGTGTTATCACAAAAAAAATCCCTATCCCATGTCTCTGCCCACACGACCTATAACACTGTTAGAGACTAAACGGCGTGTACATTAAGTACACAGTGTGTACATATGAAAAGTTGTTTCTTCCTGAACCGAAGAACACATGCCGTGTAGTTAAAACTACACAGCGTGTATTCTAGTTTTTCCCAGAGAGTAAGCCTCAGAAACTACTCTGGAGCCCAGAAAACACTGAAACAAACACAAAAGGTACCAAATTCTGATCCATGAGGTCCCATACTCCTCGCGAATCAATGTTTGGATTCTTTAACAAGTTACAAACAAGGTAAACAAGTTAATGTTCCACCAAATTCCGATCCATGAGGGCCCATAACACCTCAAGAACAAAAGTTTGGCAATCATTCCGGTAAAACCTTACACAATCAATGCTCGAACAAGAAGAAGATATTTTTATCAAGGCATATATCACAACATCATGAATATTCTACACAATATCTATCACAACAACATGAAATCACTGATTCATCCTAGATGACATGGCAAGAATGCATGACATGTGATTTCTAGCAAGTGCCTATTTGATGAATGAGATGGAATACCCTCATCTCATTGGGTTGAGATAGAAATAGAGCCTCAATAACGTCAACGGTAACAATACAAAACATGTGAATCACCCAATAGTGAAATCAAATCAATAGTAAAATTGAAGACCAGAAAAAATTGCAATAGACGAGGCAGATTAGCTTTTCCTTGTACATGGGTTAGCTACTTCCGGGCACATCATATTACTAAGTACCTATACCTTCATATCCATTTCTAAAGGCTCTAAACAGTTTTTCAGGAGAAAAGAAACCCTCTGATACAACTTTGTAAGGTCCCAGTTCCGGAAGCCACCCAGAGGTGCCCGTACCAGGTTGTTCACATGGCCGCAAGTGCATTTCCCCGAATTCCAGAGGCTACCGACTAGTAGAGAGGGCATTTGGTGTTATAGTGGGGAAACTATTCCCTCATTAGCAGAGTACACAGCATATGTAAACAGATATACAATAGCGGAAGTAGTAATAATTACAAACAATAGTAACAGCGGAAGACTGATAACGAAAACAACTGGAGAAGATACAAATTAATGATGCATGATATATATATATATTTCTAGTAAAACATCCCAAAAAGTCACAGTGCTAAATACAACAGTGCTAAACCAAAGTGAAAAAAACAAATAAACTCCTCAGCATTGCAAGCTATTTCTTGGTCCCATGCTCTCCTGCTCCACAGCAATCAAGAACCTGAAGTAGAAGGGTGCTTTCCCTTGTCTATACTGACAACAATATAATCTGTTTAGGCCCAAAAGCATGACCCAAACTGGGTGTGAGACTAAATCCCATTATGCAACCACCCAAAGATCTATTCCTAATAGTCAGTTAATATATGGTAGGTAAAAGTACAGAATGAAGTAAATAGCAATGTACTTAGCAGTAGGCAATCCACAATCCAATTATCAAGCAACAACTAATCAAAATAGATAACACAAATAGGTAACCCTCTAGGAAGTACTCATAGCATATCCCCTTTGGTCCCACCCAGCAGAATCAAGAAACCCTCTGGGAAGAACACATGGTCTCACCCCTCTGTTTCAGCTAAATTTTAGACTCTCTGAGGAAGCACTCACCGTCAATTCCACCTATAGTCTCGTATCGGTACTAAAGGATCTCTAGGGAAGCACTTACATCACATTCCCTCTATGGCATGCATCAAGGAACTACAGACTCTATGAGGTAGCATTCAACATCAATTCCCCATGTGTTCTCTCATCGTAAACTATAATGACACTCTGGAGAAGATCTTACGACCATTCTCTCTATGGTCTACTACACTAGGTTGTCACAGACCTATGTAAAATCAGAAAGTATCGCATCGCGTAACAGCCAATGTAAACCTCAAGAACTACTTGGCTAGCATTCTACAACATAACAACTTGTCAAAAAAATAACACCATCCTACAATACTAGGCATGGCAACTGCCAATAGCCTAACGGGAAAAACTAGACCAAACGGTCATAAACAGGCAGAACATGCATGGACAATACATCCAAAGCACCGAAAATTACCCGATTCATAAACAATAACTTCTACTCTGGAATATAAGAAAAGCAGGAAAATAACAGGGAAAAACAGTAACACACTCAATACCCCATTCAAGGGTATTGGTGAAATTTTCACATAATACTCAAAGACTTTCTATAAAAAGGTTCAAACCACCTACCTTGGGGTTAGGATATGAATATACGCGAACCTAAAAGTTTGAATCTATATAGAACGCTTTAGATATATGAAGATGCATAAAATGTTCAATCCAGGATAACTTAGAAAAGAGGAGGAATTTGAAAGAGAAGCTCTAGGAGAAGAGAGAACTCGCCAATGCGATTCAAACGCAAAAAACAGAGTTCGATTCCGAGGACGGATGGAAGTTTGGGGGTTCGTCAAAGAATCACGATCGTACGGGTTCTCTCGGAAGAAGAACACCTAGAAGAAGATGGTTCAATCCATTAAACACAACCTTGTTTCCTTTAATGAAAAAAAACAAAGTACAAGGAATGTACTTTTGGAGTACATGGCGTGTACTTTCCTTTTCTTTACTCAGCTTTAGGCGGCCTCCAAACGCCCCTACACAGCCGTGTGTGTGGCCCCTACGCGGCCAACACACAACCCTCGGCGTCATGGAAGTACATGGAGTGTACTCATACAGTACAAAGTGCATACTTCAAATATTTCCAGAAACTCCTCTTTTCTCAAAAACCCCGGAAAAAGGAAAAACATACCTGAAAAGAAGTTTTGGGTTCTTACAACATCATTCTTCACACTATTTCATTTTACAATCAATATAAACCCAAAATATATCCTTATTCCCTAATTAAATAGTAAAATAATTATCCCCAATGTACCTAGATATTTATACTCTAATTATTCTACCCACACATAACCATTTAATGGGTAACAAACATACCATTACGTGTACGGTGAGCCACGATCTCAAAAAACAATGTTGTTCATTTTTTTCGTTTACCACATCTTATGGCTGGGAATTATATTGAAAGGAATATTTTTTATGATATATATGATATTCATATTGAAATTATTATTCTATACTTTTTAAAAAAACACATACCCATATGCTATCCATTTTTTGAAATCAAGATAACATCATTTGTGGATGTGTAGACTACCACCTCTTCAAAGCAATGTGATTTTTCAAAGTATACATGAAATCTATAATGAATGGTTTTAATAAAACTATATTATATGAATTACATAGATATATTATTCGAATTATAATATATATATTTCATTTAATTATCATTATTTTAAAATAGAAAATAATTTAATGTAGTGTTCATACATGCGTACAAGCTACCATATCATTGAATAGTGAATTTCATTTCCTACTAGAAAATATTGTGGATTATTTTAAATACTTATATAACAACAATATAATGAAATTAGTTCATTTTAATCATTATAAAGATGATGAAATAATGATATATTTAATATAAATACAATTAAAAAGTCAAAACATACTAAAAAAACGAGACAATTAACACCCAGATTAATGAAATTGATCAATGATTTATAACAAAAGAGTAATATTAATATTATAATAATATATTAGATATGATATAAAAAATATTTATATAGTTTAGGAAATATTTATTAACTTTTTAAAAAAAATATAGCATATGTTAAATGGTGTTCACCTGAAAAGAAAATGCAAGGTAATATATTTTCATCTCACTTTTAACATTTGTGGGATAAATGTGATATTCACCCCTTATTTATTTTGGTGTATATACTACACATTTTGACATATTATATCATGGATTTTTTTATCTTTATTTTATTTAGATTTTAAATTTTAATTATTTATTTTAATTGGATTTGATTTAAAAGTTCCCATTTGGCAATGAGTATCACAACCCAATTCCTTTTCATTGGGTTCTATTACAACATCATTGTTGTAAATATTATATGATTATATATGTAATAAATTTTGAAAAACTATTAATTTATTTCAACATTTTTTATTTGGATTTAAATTTGAGAGACATAATCTTTTCATTAATTTATTCTCACATCAATGTAATGTTATTTTCAAGGGTTTACATCACAATATCATTTTGTTTGGGATTTTATACACTTAAATTTACATCAGAGGAAACTGTGTGATCATTTCTAATAAACCCATTCATTTTCCTCTTCTTTGTTTATTCATGAAATTTTTCAAGTAATAATACAACTTTTCCACTCTTTTGTACTCCTAGGTTTTGAGGAAGTGTTTTTAAGAAAACCAATATTATTTATCTCTTTAGTCTGAGAACCAATGTTTTTAAAAAAATCCAATTTTTAGAGAATTTTTGTCAAAACGAATTTTTTTCTATTCCAAAAATATTTTTAAATATTTTATAACCTTTTTGTATTTTAAATTTTTTTCAATGGAATTTTTTTCACTTTCTTTATTTTTTAATCATTTCATCATAAAAAATGAATGTTCTTTTTACCTTTCCTGACATGTACGAATTAACCCTCAATCATTTCATCAAACCTTCCTTTGAAATTTTAAAATTTTATTATTTAAGGAAATTTTTTTTCCAGAGTGATTTTCATATAAATGTATTTTCAAAATGTTTTTCAAAATGAAAAGTATTTTCCCCTCAATAATTTTATTATAAAATATTTTTATAATATTTAAGTTCATCAATGGAAACAACCCTTTAAGTTACACTACATTAGATATTTTATATTGATACCAAACTTATTCTTCCTTTTGATGGTTTATGATTCATTTTTACATGTAAATTTTTTAAATTTACTTCCTTGATACCATTTTTATTCCCTTTTAAATATTCACTTTCTTATGATCATTTGACATTAAATTTCCCCTAATTATCTATTTCATTTAGAATGGATAAATTAATTTCCTAAACCATATACCATTTTTTACATAAAGCGTGTAATTGAATGCTATTTTATTATATAGGGAAATATCGATAAATCTATATCCACTATTCAATGAAGATATTTTACAAGCCACATTTTTCATTAATTAAATTCCATATTTCAGTATATGAGTAATTATTTGGACATGAATTATATGGATTTGGGTCCAATTAATGAATGACCTGTGGGTTTGGGACTAGTTAATAAAAGCCCTATGGGTTGGGGACTATTTAATGAAAGACCATCAATGCATTAGGAGTCAAATGAATCAAAATTAAATGGTGAAAACACATTAGATTTTATCTCCATGAATAATACATGGGGTTCTACACACAAATTTAAACCATATTTTTAATTGTACTAATCGTAGTTGTTTATGTTACACATACATGATTTCTACTAATTAATCATTTCCATAATTAATAATTCATTTATTATTATTACCCATGATATTATTATGTCAACATATCTAAGGGTTAATTTCATTATCAGTTTAGTGAATAAATGGAATGTGTTTTCTATTTCACACCATTCCATATTAACTATCCATTAGCAACCTACCTAAGGGGACTATCACCAAGATGGACAACCCCACATCTATGTTTATATGGGTTTCTATCCAAATATGATGGTGCCACTGGGCCTCCTAGAGTCGTATGGATAAACCAATTGAGGTGGTTGGTGTTGGTTCCCACAATATCTTAGAAAGCATGCACTCTATGAAGGAACAACATGAAAGGAAAATTAATGAAGGTAAATCCCTCTATGAGAGGGTTTTTGGGATAGGTATGTTGATAGTTGGGAGGATCAGTCTCAACAGATCAGACATTTCTCTAATATTTCTAAGTGCATGTTTAGAAATATTGAATCCCTACAAGACCACAAACATTGACTGATCAGAAATAGTGAAATAAACCTGTGGAGGGACAACTAGGCTGTGAAGTCATTATAGTTTTTGGGGTTCCCTATCCCAAAAAATTCATTCAGAGATTAAATTAGCAACCAATAATTATGGAGTCCATTCTCATCATGGATTAAAATGCATTTTTTGGATTCAATCTGACATTTTGATGAACATTACAATTTCTTCTTTATTAGTTCGACTTCAAGAAGACTTAGAAGACATGCTTACATAGATTTTTTCTATTTCTGCAGGGCTACAGATGAGTGGGCTATGACGTTATGGTGCAAAGATTTTATGATTAAGGTTAATTTCCGTGTATGGAAGATACAAAATCAAGAAATACCTATGGATGAGAACATCCAATGCAAAGGGGTGACCACCGTCTCCAGGTGTTTTTATTACAAAAATCATAAAAAAGAATCTGGTGTCCATTTTTTTAACCATGATGATTGGGGTTGAAGAATTTGGGAACTACTGGGGAATGATTCTTTCGACCATGATAATGCCAACTCCTTGAAAGATATCTTATCTCCCTTGTTCGAGGGATCGAGGACTAGTGAGATTGAAATAAAGCACAATGTCCTGATTTTTGCGGTGATCTATAGGAACTTGTGGGAGGTAAGAAATCTAGTGGATGATGGTATAAATAAGTAACACATTTTTTTAGGTTCTCATAACAGTGGTAGCTATAGAATTGTCATCGGTCATCAACGAAATTTGGAGTTATGGTTTTCCTTCCAATTTTCTCTCTAGGCCCCATGAGACTTCAATTTCACGTTCGACTAAACATTGTAGGTTGTTCTTTTTTGGTTCACATATCAAGGGGATAAAGCTTAATGTTGATGGGTCATTTTATACTAGAAATATGACGAGAGGTTTCTTAATTAGGTATAGAAGAGTATTTGTATTTTTTTTCTTCATCTGTTTATACGACCCATGTAATTTTGTTGTAGTACATATGAGAGGCTTGCACAATAGAATTTCATTATATGATAGGTTCAATATATCGATTGAGACCATTGAATAATATTTTGTGATGTTGGTGATTATACTTTAGGGTAAACCTGATCTTCCATGGGAATATTCTTATTATGCAAAAAGGTGTAGACAAAGTATCAATCAAGACACAACTGGAGAATATGCTTGGAGGCAACAGAATTTTGCAGCTGAATCGTTAGCTCAGGAATAAAAAGATGGGGAGTTTCATTGAGTATATGATAGTATAGGTTCCTTTCCCACTATCTAATATCAAATTATTCAAGGATATTCTTTTCATCTTCACGAAATAAGTCTACCTTGATATTTTTGTTCTTGTATATCACTTTCTCTTGTATTTTTTTTCTTTTAATAAATTATTTTAATTTTAGTCAGTTAGTCTAGATAAATTCAGTTCACCCTTATTGTGTTTCATTTCCATAGGATTCCCTTAATTTTATTAACAATGAAATTCAAGGATGTGATTGATGGAATAATGTTCTTATATTAGAAAGTGAAAAAAATATATTGTAGTTAATGTATTCTTTTTAAAAAAAAGACTCATGTATGTATCAAGTTAAAAAAACTACTAAACTATTAGGTCCGTTTAGATATAATTTTATGGTTTCTTATGAAAATTTAATAGTAATAGAAATTGGCTCCAACATTTCTTGGTTTGAGTCACTATAATAAATCCATCTAAGGATGGAATTTGAGAAAACCTACGTAGGGTACTCAGAGAAGATTATACATTCTTCAATACACATTTTTATATTATTTCTTCACCCACCTCCTTAAATTCATATTAGACCATGATGATATAATTACATTATTATATCCCATATATTGAGATGTTTTTATTTTAAGGTAATGTCCTAAAAACATCTCTACTTCTATATAATGGGTTACGAAATCAATATTCATGTGTAGGGAAGTATGTTCCCTCGCGAACTGTTGTCGTTTGTTCTTCCATTACATACTTTTAAATTTGGGTATGATGAAAGATCTAAGGTATATATATATATATATATGATTTTTATAACATTATTATACCTTTATATTCAACATATCATATATATTATCACCTTTCATTCCATATGGGACATGATATCGTCACTCGTGTGTATTGTAGACAACTGTCTCTTAAAGTGATATGATTCTCCATTCACTAACTCTTAACGTGGACGGTGAAAAGATAATTTTAAGGGTTATATGTGATATACATGAAATAGTTATGATATTAATGACACATTTATCATTCATTATGGTTAATATATATCATTTTATTTTTTATATTTTCAGCCACATAAAGATAATAACATCGTTCGTGTATGTGTGGACTACAACCTTCACGAAGTGATGCGAATCTTTCTGAATCACCAAACAACATATATAATATATATAAGTATAAAATATGTATATATTATGTTATTAATATTAATTAAATGTAAAATATTACTTATGTCTTTTCCATCATTTTCATTAAGAAATGGTAGCATTACCATGAATATGCATGACCTACAGTCTCCATGATCATAACATGCTTTCTTTTTCAAAACCTTCAATACTAATTTGTTTTAAAAGTATTACTAGTGTAAAATTATGATAATTATGTTATTATTATTATTTTTGATGTTATATATATGTATAATATTTTCATGAACTGAATCTTTCATGATGAAAAACAAATGAGAAAATGATCAAATAAAAACACAAAACAATGAATATAAGTAACGATTATTAATGAATGGGTAATAATATATTATAAAAAGATAAAATATAGTAATATATATTACTATTTTTATTCAATTAGTTAATCACATTTTTTAAAATACTGTATTGGAAGATAAATAATATAAAACCAAAAGGAAGTGTGTGGTAAAAGATTTATTCTTAATTTCATTTCATTGATAGATATTGTAATATTATGGGCATAGTTTACTTTAAATTGTTTATATACTTCCAAATTCACATGAAATGACATGAATATATAATTATTTATATTATTTTGTTTTTTAGTTTGAAATATTTCCTCTTAGGGTATTTTTCCTTAAATTTACAATGTGGTAAAAGTTGTTGTGTAATATCACTTTCTTGTGTGATTCGTAACTTTCTCATGAAACAATCAATTTAATGTTATCATTTTTCATTTAAAATTTCACATCCCATAAATATAAATAATATAAATTGATGGATATAATTATTTATTAAACTATATTCCATTATTCATATATGGTGTTTACTTTGAATGTTATGTGATTAACTGGGAAAATGATTTAAATATTCACACCTTTAATAAATAAAAATAGTTGATGATAAGGAATAATTTTTACAAATTAAGTTGATTATTTAATATATGTGGAATTATTTTTAAGGAATTTTATTGGAGAAGTCTTGTTATTGATAACCCCTCGATGCATCGTTAGTCACATCAAACAAATCATTTGGCATATCAGATGGATTGTACCCAATATTTTTTAAACCATCCAATGAAGGTTCTTGATGATAAAGGTATCATGTACTTTGGAACGATAGAATCCAATAATTAAGAATTTACTTCTTTTATTATTTAGTTGTTTTTAATATCCATGATATTTTCTCTATGACACTATCTATGGATCCATTTCTTTATATGTTCATTGATTAAATGGAATGTTTGTTCAGTTTTCAACCATTCCATTTTGATTTTACATATGGATTCATGTTCGCATATATTGTACTTAACTATTAATCAGAATTTGAGAATTCCCTTATATTGATTCATTTCCCCAGGATATGAATATGAATTCTTGGAATGAGTTTCAAGGATGTTGAGATTCTACTTTTTTATGTTCAATTTTCTTTTTCAATTGTAAAATGGGTATCATGTATGTATATAGATTTCCAAAATTTCTAAACTGCTCAATCCTTTGGGATTTTAATTTTGTATCTACTTCAATGTAATAACGTAATACATTGAATTTCAGTTACTAGGGTAAAAATCATTACATATTTCTATATTTATGAATAAAACATAATAAATTATATACAATATTTATAATAAAAAAATAAATATTTTTTCTATATATTATTAAATGAAAAATTCAAAATCATATTTAAAATCATGTAAAATAGTATCAATATATTTCATTTTCACTCTTAAAAATTACAAAAACATCATAGAATTATAAAAAATGTTTATTTTAATTTTCAATTTCGTAAACATCGTTTGATTAAAATTCATTAATTAAGTTAATTAAATCATTCTACTTGAAAATTTATTCATTAAATTTAAATGACACAAAATAAGATCCATGATCATTGAAAATAAAATCTATCTTAAAATTTAAATAATTAAGATTAATCATGAATGAAATTTTATCTAAATTAAAATGAATTTCTTCAAATCTAATGTCATTAATTGGTGTAGTGTCATTGTTAATTAAAAATATTATTTCATTCATAGTGTTATATTTTTTTAAGAAATAAATTTAATAGTAAAATATTTCCACATAAATAAACATTTCTTGAAAGAATAAATTTTATAAATTTATAATTTCTTTTAATAAAAATTAAATAAAATTTTAATATATATATTTTTCCAAAATGTAATTTGTAAATAATTTATTTCAGATTTAATTTGATCATAAATTTCATGATACTCATCATTCATATTCAATGTTTCAAAATTATCATCATTCAATGATTACTATTCAATATGAAATTCATCATAGATATATTCATGAATTTATTTATTCATACAGGCCACATTAATTTCACAGTCATAGTTTTTTGAAGTATTGGTTTCAATAAAAATGATTTTACCCCATAGTGAAAGACTATCAATATAATTAGTCCATAAGGTTACATAATTTTATATATACATAATATAATAGTTTTAGAAGAAAAAATAGGTAAAAACTCCAAATGATTGAAGTTTATTTCATTTCTATATAAATTAAATTAATAGAGATAGAAATTGAAGGAACCTGTAAGGGAATTTCAAAAAATATATACGAGTTATGGGAATATTTATAAAATTGATTTTATAAATATGTTATATCATACTGAATAGATTGATCCCAAAATTAAAATTATGGATTTTTATCTTATTATCTTATTTTAAATTACATATTAATGAGAATTATTTTTATTGAATTTTTGTAAACCCTTTCTACAAAAACAAATCTTTTGAAATTTTGTTTCCAATGTATTTTCAATTCATATTTAATTTTTTTCAAGGAATTATAATATATTTGATGTCTAATTTATGTTCTATAGAAATTTTCAACTACAAATGTTGAATAATTCATCGAGATAAAAATTATTGGAGATCAACATTTCAACATCTAGTTGTCATAAATAATACATGATTATAGTCCAACAACTTTAGCATATTGTTGGATTAGAACCAAGTCTATATGGAATCATACTCAATGCACTTTGGTAACTCAATTATGATTAAAAATATAAAATAAAATAAAAACAATTTAATGAAATATATGTAAAAAATAAATTTTGTCTTGTTTTTAAAAGTAATAAATTACACATAATTTTCATTAATAAATTTATTTCCAATATTTTTTAAATTTTTTATTAATTTTATTTATTTAACTCAAATTCACATAAATTATAGGAAAAAACGCATGACATAACCATTATTTATTTTTATATGACACAAAGTAGAAAAAATTCCCATAAAACAAAAATCATTATAATAACATGAAAATATAAATATAATGTATTTTGGGAGAATAAAATGGTGAAAAGATCAAATAAAAAATTAAAATAAAAAATTTTTGATTAAAGTTTTATTTTTTTGAATTTTGTACACACTATAAAAAATGTAAACCATTCAGAAATGCATATTAAAATTTTAAAAATTAAGGAAAAACTAGCCACATAAATTTTTTATATGTATAAACATAGAGGATATCATTAATGAAATATAAAATTTAAACAAAATAAACCTAAAACAATGTAAAAATATTTTTTCTAAACTATTATTATTTATTAAATAATATAACACAATTTAAATACAATTTATTCAAATAAAGTAAATATGAAACTCTCTCAACTCCCATTACATTGACTCATTAGAATCTCAAATCCATGGAAAACAAATACATAATGATAAATATTAACTACCAATGGTTTTGTAGTCAAAAGTTATCAGTATGCACAGTAAAACAGATTTACATTTGAAAACACAAGAAGACATGGTATATAAAAATTATTTTTAATTGATCATTATTCCATCTTTGATTCTATCACAAAAAATATTCATCACAATTACACAGAAAAAAGATGGAAATATAGGAAATATACGAGCCTAGATACTTAGTAGGGGATTGCGTATTGAACAAACTATATTGTTCGAAATCGTTGAATAAATAATATAGAAATTTAAAAGAATTTATACAAATCAATATCTAAGAATATAATTCTATGAAATATAGAATAAATAGTCATGAATAAAATAATACGTGAATATTATATTTAATGTAAAGAATAATTTTAGGAATTATAATCAAATAGATGAGGAATTATACCAGTAAATCATCTAGGAAAAGAATAGTATCTCCTATTACACCATATTAGTTGTCACATGGAACCTTAATTGTCTAGTTCACTAAGTGGATATAAATTACTGGTCCCACCCATCACATTAATCATAAAATCCATTCCCTCATATAAGAAAAATGGTTATGAAATAAAAATCATAAAACTAAAGGATGTTAAATATATTGATAAATATGTTAATATCTATTTGGAAAAATATAATATATGGGACCCTTGAGTTATGGGGTGGTGAATTGGTAATTAAAACAGAAACATTCGACATCATTTTTACAAATATTGGTTAGTGTGACTGGATCTCGATCCTAATGATGTAATCAAGGGATATAGAGTTAAGAAGAACAAAAAGAGAGAGAAAAAGTGATTTAAATGGTTCACTCACTATTTTTATATAGTTGCCAATCTTTGGTGAATAAATTCTATGATCTTTCAATTAATAGTCTTATTTTATTATACATGAAAATAAGAAACAAATAAAAAAATGGACCTAAACATAGATGAAAATGAAAATATATTGAAGTGACTCATTGCCATGTTATTTTATCTATATGATTATAATTAGTAAAAAAATATGTTTTAATTTATATTTTATTTAAAAATATTTTTTATGAAAAATTTTTAGGAATAGAAGAATAATGTTGATATAACATGATTTATTAATATTATTATCACACATAATGTTTTATAGGATAAATTTGTTCTTGATTCCTATTTTTTATTTTCATTTATTTAAATAATAATAAGATAAAAATAATAGAGAATTGAGAGATTATTATTTTTATGGATAGATGAGAAAATCAGGTATTGTTTATTTAAATAAATCTATATCTAATTCAGTCATTTTTATATCTGAATTTTGATATAAATATTTATCACATTCTTAATACTGCTTTCATATTATATGTTATTTCACTTTAGTGATATCCTGAAAATAAAAATTTTAGATGGACCTTATTTTTTATGTGTTACCAATCTATGGTGAATCTTATAGTTATTTTTTTTACAAAGAAGCTAAAAATAAATTTTTGAATGTCTAATATTAGACCAATCCTAATGTTATGAAGACACTATAATTTTTTTATATTAATACTATTTTAAAATATTTATTATTGGAATCCAATGTTTTATTATTAACAATTTATAATGAATTATTTCTTGTGTAATATAATAATGAAACCTTATTAAAATTTGAAATTCGGATTTTTAATTCCAGATTTTTTTAAAATTGAATCTTTTAATTGATTTTTTTTGTAAAATTCTAAAAGATTTTATTATGGATATTATCTTGGAACACCAATATATATTTAATAAATTTTAATTTTTTTATCTTTGAAAATTCCTCTTCTTGGAAACATTCAATAGATATATATTTTGTATGAAAAGTGTACACTGATGCCAGTAATTCTGATCTTGGGGTTTTGAAAAAGAAGTTAATAGGGGTAAAAATTAATCAAATTAGGTCCTAAATTGATTAATGACCAAGAAAAAATTCATGAATACTTCCAATGAATTTATAGTCTATAAATAGAGTTATTTTTTGAATTGTTAACTTAGCACCTCTTATAATCACCTACGCCAATGTGTTATGATGGTTAAATCTCTTAAAACGTGTTGTCTTTTTTAAATATCATTTTCTCCATTATAGAGATTGTATAAATTGTAACATAGTATAACACAATTATATTATTATCATTTATTCTAAGAGATATTCATATTCATTGAGATAATAGAGAAAAATATAAATATGGGTTTCTTTCTAGAAATCCTCTCAAATTACACTTTCTTCTAATATTGATGGTCACAACTGTTAATGTGAGTGAATTTTGTTTTCATGATATTTCCCTTTAAAAGAAAAAGGAAAATTATTAAGAGGTTTACTTCTTTCACATTAATGATATTGTGTCTATTGTATTTTTCGTTTCTTTCTATAACCAAAAAATAATGTTTTTTTGTATATTGGCTACTATTAATTTCAAGGGTATAATATATTAAATGATTAAATGATTGATTTTGTAGAATTAATGACTATTTTAGATAAATTTACCAACTTACCAAATATTTTTCCTTATTTATTTCCAAAAAGTTCAACTGTTTATCAATTTCAATCATCCATTTATTAAATTTGTTTATCTATTAAACAAACTTAATTGATTTATTATCAAATCACTATTTGTTTTATTATTACCCTAATATTATTCTATTTAATTATTATTTTGTTTTAAAAAATCAATTTATTTTCAAAATCTTCAGAAGGTTTTATTTTCATTAATATTTTTTACAGAAGTTTTAAAATTTATTTTTTTCCTTTTAATTTTTATATTTTGAATTCACCAAGCCCTTTAACTTTAATCTACTCTGTCATACGTTTGATATCAAAGTAGATTTTTAATTTCATAATTATTATGTTTTAAATTACTTTCAATGAATTATTTCTATAAAATCATTTAAATATTTTTAAATAGGAGATAAATTTTTTTATATTTCATTTTAAAAATCCCATGGTGGTACTGAAGGACAGTCACTACATAGTGTTATATTTTTTTAGTACTATTTATTTTTGTTGGAAAGAAAGAATGTCTACTATTATTACAACTTTTCAAAATTTGGTATATAAGATTTTAATGCATGATTACACACATTCATTAGTCAAATAAGACAAATGGACTGCTGATTATATTTTATTTTTTAACTTGATGATAAATTAATAAATGAATTAAATTTTGGTTTATCTTTTAATGAGTTTTATTGATTTTCTTCATGTATCACTATAAAATAATCCATAAAATTATTTGGATTACCTATTAGGTTACAGATAAAGTTATGTATACAAGGCTAAAAATGTATACTCATGATATCGACGGTTTATCTACGAACCTGAATGAGTGTATACATGATATGTTTACAAGATTTATTGATATTTGTAATGAAATAAAATATCGTTGTGAATCAATTTATATAGGAATATTGGTAAAAATACATTGTGTTTTCCCAAGAATATGGGAAATATAATTCCTCAGAATCTAAGAAGAAAGAAAAGCTAATAATATGGCGGTTGAGGAATTCATTGGTTCTCTCATGATATATGAGATATCCATGAATAAAAATGATGGAAGGGAGCCTTAGGAGGTAAATGAAATTAACATTAAAATGTTGTTCAAGATGAAAAACAATGACTCATTTGGAAGTGACACAAATGTTTCCTTAAATACCAAAATAAAGGTCAAGTACATGAAAAATAATAGATCCTCTAAGCAATTGATTAAAAAATAAAAAATTTGAGTTTACAGGCTTGGGTTTGAAAAACAAGGTCAAAATAAACCATAATTTTCAATTTAATAAAAAAAATATGAAAAGAAACAAATAATGATATCTATAAAATTTTTAACCGGGAGATATAGTGAGGGATCAATTTTAATATTATATTCAAGGCTAAAAGGACCTAAGTGTATTGTGAAACATGTTGAGAATGGAATTGAGGTTAGTTCAAAAAAAACTTATATCTACTTATTTTTACTCTTATTAATCAACTAATTTATTTAAATCTTCTTTGAATTATGAAGATCAGCTTTAATGGAGATATTCTTCATACCCATATTTATATATGATATATATTTGTATTTTATAGTAGATTTCATGGATTTATGATTTGAATGAATTGGGTATATTATTTTGTGTGTGTTGAACACTTCAACCCTTCTACATATAATCTAGCAGTCATTAACCCATTACAAGAGTTTTAATATGAATGTATTAAATGCATATGATACTTAAAGAAACCATGACACTTATTCAAGGGTTTTAATGCGTGAATAAATGAGAGTATAATCAACTAGCTTCCTCTCTTACCTATATAATGTACTTCCATGTGATGATAGAGGGTCTATTGAATTAATATATTATTAGATGGACCTTCTTGAACATTATTATCTCATTATTTACCTTCCAATGCTTTCTAATATTTATGCCTATTTTGATAGAATAGAGAATCCGGCATGTATGAAATTTGATTCAATTGGCTCATGGATACATCATGAATGTGGGATGATTTTTTTCATAACCTGTCCCTCGGGGCCCATGACAAGAATACCCCAAGATCGTCTCCCATAAGCCAGGGGCTGGAGACTATTATCGAGTAGTCTTATCCGACAAGTGGGAATCAATTTCCCAATTACATATATTCACACACCCATCTCCATGAAAAAGAAAAAACTGAAAACCCTAAGTAAACATGGATGCAAACCACTAAGAAAACCCACATAGAGTATGGTACAAAACATAAATAAAAAGGGAACCATAATACATTCCCTACTAAAAAACAAAGAACATGATCCTAGAACTCATCTATAGAAACCCCTAACTAAATGGTAGGTACAGTAAGATGTCTGAATGTCACTGAAGCATACCACATCCATCGGGTCACCCTGAAGAACCACCTGTCTCTAGCCCACCAATGACTATATTAAAGCTTCCAATCATCTATACAAGAAATGACACATGCGGGAAAAGCCTGTCCTAGGGTGAGTAAAATAATACTCAATAAGGACACCAAACAACAAAGGTAATCTAAAAATCAAGACACACGACAGACTAAAAAAGAGGTACATGTAGTGTACATATAACAAGTACAATCAAGAGAGTCACTAGAGTCAGCTCACACCATTTATAGGTCTATGGTACATAAAAATTATTGTCGTAAGAATCCACTGAACCCCCAAGAAGTAAAAAGAAGATCATTGGTAACACAAGGAGTGTAGGTAACACACAAAGTGTCTGTAACAAACAGATTATAGGTTACACATGAACAGTAGAAAACACATGGAGTGTAGGTGACTCACAAAATGTCATCAAAGACAGGAGGACCAGCACCCCGGTGGGGATAAGGGTGTACCGACTCAGCCTTTCTAAGACACAATTTCTAGATAAGACACATAGTGTAGGTAAGACACACAGTCTTAGTAATCAAATTGATTCTAGGTCGCATCTAGCCACATGATTCCATACTTAGCACGCTCATTCCGAGAGAACCTCCTCCTCTAGAAAATAGTTTATACGACAACCTCCACAAAAAATTGACATAGAGTAATTAAAAGGTACTTACCTATTTAAAGGGTACTAATTCTAAAATTGACTTGTGAAATAGACACTCACTTTTAGAGTTATGGGATTTTAAGAAAAAAGGGTCTAGTTGGGTCCGGTCCGACATGACTCGTTGGGACTCACCCACCTCGGCTGGGCACATCCCACTTATGGTTCGACCCATCAACTCCATATTGACCTGCTTGAGTGGGATGGTTATCCCACTTAGATGAGGAGGTTGTCACACCCACTCCCCATCAACACGGGGCGACCACAACATTTGATGTGGTTGTCCGCCACGTGACCACCCTATGGCTATTTCCATGGGGTCTCATCGGCCCGGTCTAGCTGGACCGTAGCCCCTTGGCTGTATTACGTGGACTCCTTCCACATTTACCAAGGCCCCCAGATGTCCTCTTGATAGCATCCCCTATATGCAGCCCCATTGAAGCCATTCCATGGGTTTCTCCAACCGGGCGGTCGTGCCGCCATGCGCCACCTCCTACACTGTTGTGCGACACTATCGACTCCCTCTTATATGGTCCACCACCAAAACTTTGGTGGTCCGTTCATCATAATTAATGATGATGTGTGATTTTTGGGTGTTAAAATTGTCTTATATGGGATTTAAAACGTTCTTCCATCACTCTAGGTGTTTTTCTACATTCAAAAACTCATGAATAATTAATGGCGTGACCACGAGGGTCCATCGATGAAGAATATATGAATGGGGGAAAAGAAAAAGCACATGAACACATCATAGAAAAGGCCATGACCTTGTTCATTAGACTTGGTCTTTTCATGTCAGTAGAATTATGAAAGGATAAGATAAGAACAATCACTAATATTTATTCCCTAAAATCCTACAGTTTTAACCATCCCACAAGAACGATTGAACCATGGATCAACCTATTCATGGGTTGGTATGCATTTGGCATTAAAATGAAGAAAATAGAAATAATTCACTTAGACAATCAAACCCCTACATGGATGTTTAGATTTTTCATTGTAAAATAATAGAGTTTCACCACCATTATTTGTTGATCATCGATCCTCGGTTCATGATCTGCAATCCATCGGCATTTTTCGGCGTTCGTCGGTGTTCGTCGTTTTCCAATGGGAGAAAATCACCAAGACCCCCCTACAAAGTTCACAGAGAAGGATAAATAATCCTAACCCCAAACACCTACCAAATTATAATTAAGTGTTTCATCAGTACTGTTTCTCTTTGGAAAAACATCGCCACACTATTTCATTTTTGAATGGAAATTGCTTCTTTGTCACTATGTCGCATCATTGCTACATCATCACAAAATTCTAAAATAAATATTAAAGAAATATTTTAATATTATTTTTATTCTTTATTAAAATGTCTGAAAAATATTGTCTATATTCGACCCATAGCGGTCAATATTAGGTCCTTCCAAAGAAACACCCACTACTCTGAACAGAACGGTGCACTAAGATTTCAATTCTGAGCACTTGTTTAAAAGTTAGTAAAACTGAGCACACACAGGATTTTTTTTATAAACATAAATATAATTCAGACATTTATTCTAGGATCCCTGCGAATATGAATCAAATTATATCTTAGTTCATGGTCTCGGAATAATCCCATATAATTTTCAAAAATTTCACATAGAAAATATGAGACATTACATTCTCCCCACCATAAGGCTTCAGGTCCCCCAAATCCAAAATAAGGGATAAAGAAACAAATAGGGATACTGAGCACGAATATGAGCCTTCCACTCCTAATTTATCCTTTAAATATTATTTTTCTACTACTAAATATGTACTAGAGGAATCAACCTTCCATAAAGGATCCTCTCATATCGATCCTTGATCTCGATCAGGTACTCCACAGAAGTCTCCCTGTCGTCAATGTCCAGCTCATCCCAGTCAATGATGTGTGAAGGGTCATGTACATATTTCCTTATCTGGGATATATGAAAGGCATCCTGCACCCAATCTAATGACAGAGTTAGATCCAAGTGGTACACCTTCTCCCCAACTCTATGTAGTATCAAAAAAAGATTTGATAAACCTTAGAGATAACTTGCCGCCCCTATCAAATATATATATCCCATGTCAAGGAGAGACACGAATAAACACATGGACTCATTCCTCAAACTCCAAAGGTCTCCATTTTTTATTAGAATTGGCATTATGAAGTCTATGTTCATTCTTCATCCTCTCTTATATAACCTTCATCTTCTCTATATAATCATCTACCAACTCCGGGCCCATGAGTGCTGACTCTCCAGGGCCAGTCTAGCAAAGTGGTTACCTGCAGGGTCACCCATACAAGGCCTCAAATAGTGATATATCAATGGTGGAGTGGATTTTTTTTTTGAATGTGAACTCCATCAGGGGTAGGTGATTCTCCCAACTATGGACAAAATCATGGATGAATTCATGTAGAATCTTCTTTAGGACCTAAATGGTCTTCTCCGTCAGGACATCTATCTGCAGGTGGAAATATCTGCTCAATCGCAGCTGAGTCCCAAATGCCTCCCAATATCCCTTCCACAAACAGGATGTAAATATTGCATCTCGGTCCAAGACTATCATCTATGGTAATCCATAGAGTCAAACCATATCCTACAGGTAGAGGCATCCCTAGCTCTCTATGGGGCTCTACTTCCGAATCTCTAGGATGTGGGCCGACATGGTGAGTCAGTCAACGATCACACAGATGGTATCATTACCTTGGAAATTTTTGGTAAAACCATCATAATTTCCATTGATATTTCATCCTAATTCAACTATGGATCCTCAAGGTGTTGAGTCAAACCTGCAGGAACCCGCTTCTCATCCTTCACTTACTGGAAAAAGTAAGGCATCTTGAAACAAACTCTACCACTACCTTCTTCATTGCCGACCACCAAAACTAATACTGGAAGCCTTGTTATGTCTTTTACACACCTGGATGTACTTACAAAGGGGATTTATGGAACTCCATAAACACCTCCTCTCATAAAGTTACTGGTAAAATTGTGCTCCCTATGAAGATAAGTATGTACTCGGCATCTTCTAAGTATCAATTAAAAGCATTGCCTTTGGACATCTGTGAACGTACGACCTCACAGTTGGTTTCTCCAAGTCGTGCCTCCCTAACTCTCTATAAGAGTGGAGGTGTAAGGAACATTGAATGGTGATAAGATTCTCTATATCCATCCACGAAGGATATATGAAACAACGCTAACTGTTTTGAGGCCTCGTTCTGTAGCTGTGAACTCAATTTAATGAAGAGAACATCATGCATGATGTTCTCGTTCCTAGGAGTATAGAATATTTTGAAGTAATAGTACTGGAGTAACTCCATCCTTCTTCTCTATCTCTAGTTCAAAACCATCTAAGAGAACATATACTTGATATTCTTGTGGTCATAGTGGACGTTGAATCGTTCACCAATAAGGCAGTGTCACCACATCTTCAATGTAAATACTACCACTGCCAACTCATGGTCGTGGGTCGCGTATTTCTACTTATGTGTTACTAAATACCAACAACCATAAACAATAATTGCTTTCCATTGCAACATGACACTACAAATTTTGGTTCCTGAGGCATTACATAACATCAGGTACTCATCACCCTCCTCTAGAAACTGAAGGATAGGTGGTCTTGTCCATATCTATTTAAGCTGATGAAAATAATGTTGGCACCATTCTGTCGACATGAAGGGTTTCCCATTATTTTTTCAAGCATTCATGGATTCTGTTACTCTGGAAAAGTTAATTACAATCCTCCGATAGTACCCAAGAAATCCAAGGAAACAATGTAACTCTGTAATTCTCATGGGTATCTAACAAGAAAGAACTACCACAGTCTTCACTCGATCCAATGGAACTCTATGCTTTGAGATGACTTTTCCTCGAAAGTGGACCTCTCAAATACAAAATTGACAATTTTAGATATTCCAATAATTCTAGTGCTCTTGAAGTAAGTCTTGGTCCATCCTTATGTGCATGGCATGCTTTTCATAGGGTACTTTATAAAATATAGATTCATTAATGATGGACACTACAAAATTGTCCATGTACAGTTGGATGATCCTATTCATGAGTCCAATGAACACTGCTGGAGAATTCATCAATACAAATGACATCAAAACATACTTGTAGTTACCATACCAATATCTAAATTATGTCTTCGATATGTCCTCATCCCATACACAAAGATAGTGATTGCCTGATCTGAGGTCTATCACTGAGAATCATCTGGCTCCCTTAAGAATATCAAAGAGATAATTGATCCTTAGTAGAGGATACCTGTTCTTCATAGTAATATAGTTAAGTCATTGTAAGTACACAGATAACCTCAAGCTCATATATTTCTTCTTGGAAAAAAAATCAGGGCTACCCATGGTGAAACACTGAGCCTGATGAATTCATTTCTCAACAAGTCCTCGAACTATACCCTCACCTTCCGGATCTCTTCAGGATCCAATCGATATTCAGCTGTTGATATTGATGTCGTCCTGGGGTACATATCAATGAAAAAATCTACCTCCCTGGAAGGAGGTAATGCCAAGAAATCATTAGGGAAGACATCCTCATACCCGTCTCCCACTACATGAAACTGAGGTCTCATCTCCTCCACTGCACTGAGGGTTATGCCAACCAACTGGTGTGTGATCAGCTACAACCTCATACATATGAGTCCATACTACACAACATGTGTTTCATTTAAAACAGTAAAGGAAAACCCCCGTCCCATATCTGTGGACAAACCATACTCTATGCCTAAAATAGTAAATATGAGCATGGACATATATAACCAATACCTACCTTGAATGAAATCGTAAGGCCTCAAAACCACTTCTGGGATATCCCACCCAAAGATCTTACCATCAAGAGTAAGACCACACTACTGGTATCAGTGTGTGATCATTGAATCCCCGCCTGTAAGAGTCTCTAAATATGAAGATCAAGTCAAGGGATCCACATGAATCTCCAAGCTCTGAACAAAGTCCATGGTAAAGAGAGAGTGACTGGAACCTGTGTCTATATGAACTATATCTTGGGTATATAAGACATAGATCATACCTCCATTCATCAATGGATCATCGGTAACATAAGACACTATTGCCTGATGTTGGGACCGCCCCTACCCACCAACTCCCAGAGCCCGTGGTGGACTACTTGGGGTTGGTGGTGGTGATAGTACCTCAATCATCCTCCCACCACCAACTGCTCGAACTAATCCCCTAACAAATTCATCATCCTTTAGACCACCATTCTAAAACATTTAGCACTTCCGTGGTGTTCCCTTGACCATCTTCTTGTTAGTCATATGACAGGTCGGGCAATTTCTAGGAAAATGCCCCCGACCGCTGCATGAGTAGCACAGTCTGTAGTTCACCTGACTCTCTCTTCCCTAGTAGGCTCATTCAATTGATCCCATATCATTGGGTGGTCCTCAATAGTGTTTTACTCACTTGGTTCCCAGCATCATCTATCAGGTACTCTCCACCAATGACTCCGCTATCTGCTGCCCGGTGGTAGATCCGACTGTCGTTGCCTATTCTGCAAGATATATCTGTACCAGTAGAGCTAAATCTAGAACCATATCATGATTAGGGATTCTAAGGGATATCATTGAAACCCTTATCTCCTTTCTTAGTCCCTAATAATAGGTATGGGACCTAAATAATGGGTCTTGCACCATGTTTTTATATTAGCAAGAATGGTCCATAAATCTCTCTAAGTACTCTACCAACATCTAGATTCATTGTTGAAGATGCATGAGCTTATGTGTATGAACATATAATAATTTCACTAGAAATAATTATTCACTAAATAGATTCTCAAAGTCACTCTCAGAGAGGGTCCCCTCCTCATACGTATGCATCATCATGTTCCACCTTCTCACCGTCGAGCCTTATATACAACACTCAGGTAGGAATAGAATTTGGTCAAGATACATCCTCACTAGGTAGAAAACTCATGTCACCACCTCCAACTAGTCCTCAACTACCAAAGGATACATCTCAGCTTGTCACCTGGGAGGAATTTGTCTCTGCAATTCATGCAATGCACTAAGCCAACATGTATTTTCTATGGGTAATGCCAGTTGGAACTTCTTCTCTTCAGGTGGTGATATCACTGGTACTCCACTGGGAGGTTCTATCTATGGAAACAATACCTGAACCAATGCCTCATCTATAATCTAACCATCATCATGGTCACAACCCAGAATTCTAGCTGGCATCATATGTTAAATAATCTTGAAACAGAACAAGATGTACCACTGTTAATAAAGTATACCTAGTGAGCTGACTCTGACTCAATAATGACATGAGAACAAACTCAATTCTTATATGATGCATAAACCAATAATTTCCCACTCAACAAGTGTTTTATACTATGGATTCATAAAGAATAATTCATGCTCCTGGTGTATGGATATGTTGGCCACTACAACAACACTAGGTTCCCTGGCCTGAAATATGAACTCAAAACACTTAACATTATTTCCCCAAAACAAGAGTAAAACCAAACCTTGTTCTGATACCACTCTGTCACGACCCATCCCCTAGGTCCCATGCCATAACTACCCCATTCCCACCTCCCATAGGATAGGGGATGGAGACTGGCATTGACTAGGCATATCCCACATATGGGAAGAATTTTCCCCAACTGCCTGTTTGCATGCACCCGTCTCCAAGAAAAAACTGAAACTAAAAATACCAAGTAATCCTGGGTGAAAACCACAAAGAAAAACCACTTAGAGTAAGTTACAAAACTGAATTGAAATGGGGCCAGAATACAAGCCCAACCAAAAAGGAATGTACATTCTCTTGGATCTCATCTGCAGAAAACCCTGCTTGAAGGGTAGGTATAGTAAGCAGTCTAAATGTCACTGAAGCATACCACGTTTGTCGGGTCACCAAGAAGCACAACTTGTATCTATCCCAGTAGGTAATCCATCAAATATTTCAATAATCTTCACAATACATGGAATGTGTGTGCGAAGCCTGTGTAGTGATGAGTAAAAAAATACACAGTAGGGACCCCATGAAAAATTGTAATCTACAAATCAATACAGATGGAAAACTACCAAAGAGGTACACAAAGTGTATCCCTTAAGAAGTAAAATCAACAGAGTCACTAGTGTTAGGTCTCACAAAGTATAAGTATATGGTATATAAAAAAGATTTTTGTAAGATCCCAAAGTACCCTAAAGTAGTAACACATGTAGCATTAGTAACACCTTGGGTGTAGGTAGCACACAGAGTGTCGGAAGTAGGGGGAGTGAAGTTGACACATAGAGTGTAGATAACACACAGAGTGTTAGTAAAATATGGAGTGTAGGTGACACAAAAAGTGTAGTCAAAGACTAGAGGACCAAAATCATGGTGGGGATAGGGGAGTACTAACTCAGACTAGGTAAGAAAAAAAAGTTTAGATAAGAAACATAGTCTAAGTATGACGTGCAGTCTAGGAAATCACATATCTTCTAGGACACATCCAAACATAGTCTAAGTATTCGTCGCAAGGGTTCCAACACCACAAACAACTCATCAAATGGACACACAGTTTGAGATTTATGAGATTTTAAGTATAAGGTTCCGGTTTTGGGCCGGGTCTGGTCTGATCCGGTCAGATCGACCTGACCCACCACAGATTGGCCAGTACAACTAACTCTAGCCTGATCCGCTTGAGCGGGATGGTTCTTCCATTTGGACGTGGAGACTACCGTGTATGCTCCATGTCAATGCGGGGTGGCCACCGCGTGACCACCCCGCGACTGTTGTAGTGGGGTCCCACCACCGCGGTCCAACAAGATCACTGCCCCTTGGTAACATGCTGCAATCTCTTGCCACGTCATTCATGGCATACCACAGTCTTCCTTTTTACGACCCCTATCCTCCACCCCGCATCATCCATGTTGTGGGTTCCACTCTCTGGGTGGCCACACCGCCGTGGGACACCACTGGCGTCACCGCACAACACCACATGCACTGTCGGTGCTAGCCCTAGTTTCTCCCACTTTTGCAAGACTCCATCGATACTATATTGTTCTGTTCATCGAACTAAAAGGTGTCGCATGATCCTATGATGGTATACTCATTTTCTATGGGCTTCAAGACATCCTACAATCTCTTCATGAGTATGGCTACATTCAGACCCTCCCAAAAAATTAAATTTACAACCATTGTGGTCCACCGACGAAGAAAGTTTTATAGGGGAAAAGAAGAATAACATAAACACCCCTTATAATAGACCATGGCCTTGTTTGTTGGCCTTGTTCTATTCGTGTTCGCAAAATTACTAAAGAACAAGAGAAGAATAATCACTCAGATTTATTCCCTTTAATCCAGCTGTTTTTATCCTCCCATAAGAGTGATCAAACCACATATCAAACTACTCATGGGTTGGGCCACATTCATCGTTAAACAAAAGAACTGATAAAGAATTCACTCCGACAATAAACCCCCTACATGGATGTTTGGATCTATTATTGGAGATGAATAGAGTTTCAACACCATTTTTCGTTGATCCTTGATCCTCAGTTTTGTGATCGGCGATCTGTCTGTGTTCATGGTTTTCTAACATGATGAAATGGCCAAGCTCCCCTTCAACATTCACAGGGAAGGACCAATAATCATAATCTTGAATCCCTTCCAAAGGTTAAAGACATGTTTCAACAATACTATTTCTCTTTGAAATAACATCTCCCCACCATTTTATTTATTAAAGGAAATAGCTGCATTATCACTGCGTCGCAGAATTGATGTGTGATCACAATACGCTAATTAAAAAAAATAAAACATCCTCTTTATGTTTATTTTTATTCTTCAATAAAATTAATAAAACAAATTTCTACAGTCGAACGAAGCCAATTGAAGTTAGATCTTGCTGAAGAAAACCCCAATGCTCTGAACACAACTGTACCCTACGATTTCAAATCCGACCTCTTGTTTAAAAGTTACTAAAACCAAGCACACATGGTATTGTTTTTTAGTAATCATAAAAATAGTTAAAATATTTATTCTAGGAACCTCGGGCCTCGGAATTACGTTTCCTCTTAGCTCTTGGTCTTGAAATATTCCAATATAATTTTCTAAAAATTTATAAGGATAATCTGGGAAAATATAATTTTCACATTCATTTATCTTTATTAAACACATTAGATAGATTTAAATATTGATTTATTGGATGATTAGTTTAAAGCAGAAAATATTTCAATTTTTTTTTTCATTTAAATATTTAATCACATATTTCATATATTCGTAGAAAGGGATCATGATAAAATGATTTATATTTCATAAAATTCATCTAAAAAGTATCACTAGACTCTAAAAAAATAATTAGAATCAAAGGAAATGTTATATAGTTAATAATTTCATGGGAACTCTCACACATGAATATTGATGTAGTATGGATATCTGCTCTGGATATTCATTGCAATGCAAATAGTTTCATTACCAAAGAGTTGGGCCAGTGAAGTACCTTGATAGGTTCGTATGGATTTCATATTCTCCATTATAAAATGAGGAATATATATTTTTCTACCCTTAAATTTTATTTGAGCAGGTCCATGAACAAAATTTATGAAACATTTGTTGAAATGAATAAGAAAACAAAAAAAATAGTGAAATTTCACAATCCTAGGAATTGTTTTCTATAAAAAGGGTTTACACTTATGTAGCAATACTATGTAAAGGTATCTATTACCTTACCCTTACATATATGATATTTGTATGGTCAACTAAGGAATTAACCTTATTTAGGGTGGTCTGTGTAAGGATCACTACAAATTAACAGTACACAAAGTAAGGCCTGTGTAATGGTGTTTGAATATTTAAAAGGCTTATATAAAGGTAATGAGACACATAGACTTATAAAAAAAAGGTGTTTCATAAATATAATTGGGAGTTTTAAGCCCACATGTATAGGTACCAAAACAACTGCATAAAGGTCCTTAATTTTTACCTTTAAATAGCATAAGAAATTTCACTATTTGCTTTGTGTGAATAACACGCATAAATGCATTACCTATATATGATAAACTATGTATGGCCTATTTATTCATTAACATTTCACAATTATAGTAATTATAAAGGGACATACAAATAATTTTTATGTTCATTAACATTTTTAACTATTTAGAAAATGTTTATAAATAATTATAAAAGGTATTTTGGGATATTTTAATTTGTAAATTGTTTAAAAATTAATTAATTATTTGTTTTTCATAGATAATTTAATTTATATTAATCATTTTATTCCCAAATATTAAACATCAATATTTGAAATAACATTTCACAAATTATATAGCATAACATATAAACTAGAAATAAAATTTATTATTTATAAATCAAAAGAGATAATTTATAAAGATTTTTAAATTATGAAATAAAGAAATAAATAAAATTATTAATCTTAAATTACATGTTATTTAAAATTATTTGTTTTTCAATGCTCAAAATTGTTTGGGGTATTATTTGGATTTTATTTCAGCCACATAAAAATTGTCTTGAAAATTGATATAAATAGGGTTTAGATGATTATTATGTAAATGATATATAGATTAATTAAATTTTTTTAAAAATATAAATTTCATTGAAAATAGTTTATAATTCATATATTATCATATATTTAACAATTTCAATTCCATATATTGATAAATATGAAATGGTTCACTTTGAAATTAAAATAATATTTTTATATTTAGAATTCTTGAATGTCTGAAATGGTAATGTTGTAATTATAAAATTTTTATAATTAGAATTTAGTTATAAATTATTTATAAATGTTTATCTTATGTTTGAATATTTTAATTTTTCATTTATTTAAAGAACATTCCATTATTTTTCATATTTATTAAATTGGTTGATAAAAATGATTATTGTGTACGAATTACGTTAATTATAAAACTATTTCTAAATAGATCCTTTAATTACAAGAAATCTTTGATAATGAATTTATTTTTTAACCAACCATTACCGTGGTTTATAATTCTTTTTTAAAGGTTGGGGTCGAAGCCTCAATTTGTTATTAAAGAAAAGACCTCTTTAAAGGTTAGAGAGAGACCCAATACAAAGCCCGAAGGCCCAAGGCCATGTGGCCTGAATACAAGGCTTGAAAGCCCATTTTTTTGCCCAAAGGACCCCTCGGTGAACAATACTACTATAGTACCCGCACAGCTACAGTAACTGCTATAGTACCCACCGCCGCTATAGTATCATGCAACAGTTCCTCTGCCGCTATAGTGTTACCACCGCTAAAGATCCACCGCCACTACAATGTCTACTATAGTTCCCCCGATACAGTGTCCTGCTACAGTACCCTGCTACAATGCCCTGCTACAGTACCCTGGAAATTCATCCTTTCCCGGATTTGAACTCGGGTATTTTGGATGCCAAGCAGGAGCCAGTACCACTTAGGTGCAGGCTCATTGGCACCTTGGATTATAATTGTTGTTATTTTATAGAAATTAGATGTTGAATATAGTTTGTGAATATTACATGATATAGTTATGAAAAATTGGACTCTCTCCTAAGTATTGTATCCCGAGCTACATGGGACATTGGGACAAACTACCTACCTATGCAGAGGCTTATACCTTATCTAGAATGGTGAATGAGGTTCAATATCTATAGCTCCGAGCTTATTCACATTTATTTTTATAGTTTCATGTAATTTTAATCTTTTACATAATTTTTTCATGAACATTATGAATATGATATATAAGGATACAGTTGAATATGTTTGAAATATATTTTTTGGGTGAGTAAAACAAACTCATTGGTTGTGTAAAGAGTTACACAACATTATGGGTTTAAAATATTTATTCTGTTGATTGAATGAAATTCAAAACAATATTTCTAGACCCATGAATAAAAGGGAATAATAGGATATAAGATAGAGAGATTAAAATTACCTTCATATACAATGTTCAAGATTCCTTATATAGTGGAACTTGTCATGACCTTGATCATTAAAATAGGTATGTTCTTCATTATAATAGTTTCTCAAAATTATCTTATGTAAGGAAAAAAGTGATAGATAACTCTAGATAATACTTGCATAGGATTTACCCTAGAAAGGCTCCCATGGATTGTCCTTTGTTTGTCTGTTCTTGGAACTTGTTTTGTGTAACAGATATTTGGGAAACCCTTGGGAAGGATATTAGAGGGATAAGGATATGTTTTTACAAGTGATATAATAAACAAATGGAAATCCATATCACTTATCCAGGAAAAATATATGATGTAACAATCCAAGCTTCCACGGTACGTTTTCCATTGAATAATGTAGTATCTTGCGTTGTATGCAACTTGGAGTTTTAACACATGAGGACCAATCTTACTAGCCATTATGAATAGTAAAACCCACTTTTTGAAATTTTATAAATTTTATTTTTCAAAATGGACTTCATTTTTGGAATTTTAATATCAAAGAAACCTTCGTGTGAGTTTTTGGTATTTTTCTAAAAACATTAAATTTTTGACGAATAGTGAAAAACACTACGTTATTGTTTAAAACAGAATTTTTATATAAGTAGTTTTTTTATTTTAATTTTTTTTAGGTCAAAAAATATATATAATACCTATATATGTTGAATTTAATTCATTGAGGTCACTTTATAATAAGTTTAGATATATAAAATTTTGTTGAACTTTTAACCGTCTTTTACCCACCTCTTAAGAGCATTTAAAAATTTGCATAAAACGTAACTTTACCGCTTCTGTGAGTTGAATTTCAAAAATCATAGAAACATTGTTGAAATTAATAATTATATCCTGGTTCAATAATATGAAAATAATTTTTGGTGAATAGTAACTTTTGACTTTTATTTACCACGATTAAAAGTAAATAGGGAAATTAAGGGTAAAAATGATATTATAATTACCCTAAAAAGTGTCCTAATTCTATTGGATAAGTGTAATTCGACCAAAAAACCCTTAGTAATAAAATATGACACCATTTGGTCCACTTTGATTAGATTGAGACATTTATTATTATTTTATTTAAAGAAGAGTTAAAAGTGTTTAATTCAATGTTTAATAACGAAACCATTTTTAAATTAGGGTAATACATAAGATAAATTCGAATATAGATATTAATTAGAAATATAAAAATATTTCCTATATAATGGTAATTTAGTTATAATTTTTAGACATTGAATAATTAGATTTTTTATGACACAATGATGATACATTAATTACCTTATTAATGAACGTTTAAAATATTTGATATTATAAATATCCAAATAAATGTAATTTGAGACTTATGATGAATTACACTAATTTATTAGGTTAATATGACATATCAGGATTGATTAAATAATTTTTTTCAAATTAATCATGCTTTTATTATTTTCACAAAAACCAAATACTAAATATTGTCAAAATTGACATAATTGAGTTTTTAAAACAAAAACTATATTATTAATTGATATAATATTTTTGAAAATATATGGTTTAGATAAAGAAATTAGATAAGGTTAAATATATTAATAATGAACAACTTGGGGGTTATCTTGGACTGTTATAGTATGTTTATTAACCATATAATATAAAAATACAAAGAGACATGGTAAATGTCAACCTATTTAACTATGAGTTAAATCTAAAAAATAAGGTCAATATGGTGCTCTAAAGCTCTCTAAAACATATTGGTTGAGATTTTTTTGACCCATAACAAACTTATACTATAAATAAATCATTTTTAGTCCATTAGACACCGAAAATGATTTTATTATAAATTAATATTTCAAGCTTTTCCTAAAGTGACCCTCACCTCTCTTTCAAAAGGGTACTTCCCCTTCTCTTGATTTCACACCACCAAAGCCAGTTGGCTCGGACACCCCCTGCCCAAATATCCTCAAAAATTCCCTAAAATCACCCTAGAGTCCTTACTTTGATCATAAATCCAACCTAACGAGACCTTTTGATCAACTTAAAAGGAAACCCCAGAAGAAGAGGTAATAATTTCACCACCCTCTTTCAAGTTCTTTTCTTCTTCCACTTCTTCTTTCATTGTTGTTTCCATACCAAAATAATAACTCCAGTACCAAATACATACTTTGAAGTTATTATAAATATGGTACAATCATATTTGTTACTCTATCAATTCTTTAAATTACAAAGTCACCATACGTGCGTACGTACGACTTACCATCTCCATGTCGTGGTGTAGTTTGTAATTCAAACACTTCATTATTTGGATGGGTATAATAATGAGTATAAATGATTTAAATAATAAGTATAACATATTAATGATTCTTTATATATGATATAACTTCTAATTACATACTATTTCACCATCAATATAGAGGTATTGTCGCTCATGCATATGTACGGATTACCTTCTCCACGAACGTGATGCGATTCATTCTCCATCGTAATCATTGAAGAATAATTTTCATTTTATGATTAAAAATAATTTTTATGAACAAATTATCATTCTGTATATTAATAAAATACATTCTATCTATAACAAACACGGCTTACGTAACCAATCATATAAAGGAAAACAAATCAGTTAACACATGAAATGATGATATGTTAAAATATTGTTAACAAAGAAATATTAGAGGATCATTTATGATATTATAATTATATATATAGTTCATGTATAATTTAATAACAATGTATTAACTATTATATATGATGTCAACATAACCTATACCATGGAAAATTACTAGTTAAGGGTTAATTCAACAATTTCTTTACTTATATGTGGTTGTTAATACTTAAGTATCTACTGGGACCTCTTTATCATCCACATAAGTGTTTTCGTAGAAATGTATTTCAAAATAATTTTACTATTTACTAGACTATGGGTTAAAGTCGTTTATACCCTTATTTGACCATATATTGTTTTAAAGAAATCTTTCTGTCATTTTCCAAACAAGGTAATTTATGGCCTTTTTGACCAAAATAAGGCAAAAAATGTCTTTTTTTATCTTATACAGCGAGTGCACCTATTTTCTACCATTATAACATAGTCAAAGCTCCCCATACAAGCTTATAAGAATATTTTTAAAATAAATATTTTCTTTTATAATTATATGTCTTTTAAATGATTTCAAAATAGAAAGAGATATTTCGCTAAAAATGTTTTGATTTCATCTATGTCAACATCTTTTGATGGATTTTAAGCTTATTTGAAGTTGATTTATTATGATACAAAACTTCCATATTGTATCGAAGTTTTTGTGATATGTTTGAATGTGTATGTGTTATTTTAACACCATTCTTGCTTTATGGATAAAGTATTGACATTTCATATGATCGTTTTAAAATGAATGTTATGTTATGTTTAAACCTTTTAATATGAAGAATTCATTGGACTTAGTAAGTGACGGGTGGAGCTCGCTATAGATCCTCGATTCATCAGTTGGTCTCATGAGTCAAACTGGTGTCTTGGAACAAGGCCTTGACAAAATCTTATTTGTATTCTTGGAACAAATCCTTTACTATGTGGTTACGAAGTCTAATATTATGCATTCCATCCTTATGAATTTGGATATTGATATTTCATGTGATTATTCGACTAGTAGAATATCCATGTGAATATGTAAATGAAATTATTTGATTTTTAATGTCCATATCATGAAAACATTTATGTTTAAAAGGCTTATGTTTTATTCTTATACATTTCCTTAAATGATTATTCTTATTTATGAATGTTTCTGCTATATTGTTATCCTTACTAGGCATCTGAGCTCACCCCTTTCTATGTATTATTTTTCCCAAGATGCGAAAAAGTATATTATGACTAACCTGCAGGGATAGTCTATGGGATTTGCATGTGGTCAATGGAGACAATGTTATTTTTGTTTTTTATTTTATAGTGTAATGTAAAACATATTAATGTATCTAGTACTTCCAAGGCTACTAAACTGATTGGACTTTCAAGATTTGATCCCTTGTGATCATTATAATGTTATGTAATAATGCACTGACTCTAGGTAATTGGGGTTGGGGAATTATAGTTGGTATCAGAGGAAGTTTAGTACAAACCTTTGAAACAAGATTTTGATAAAATCTGATTAGAACACTACCATAAGATAGACTTTGAGGATTAGTATAGAAGAACTTCCTAGAATTTTGGTACTGTAGAGATTTTGTGAGTTTTCCAAGAAATAAATCCTTGTCTAGATACGAGAATGTAAGGGCATCTCTGGAACATATGTACATAGGGGTAGAACCTGAAAACACCCTTTGAGCTACACTCGAGCGAGAACTGGTTCACGAAAATGGGCCTTGATGCACTCTTCGTTACGACACTCCTGGGAGATATTCTTAGGATAATTCTCATTTTCATTAAAAACCATTATGAAGGGTTTATGAGTATATACTTAAAGAAAACATTTTTATGATTATGGATTATATCCATAAACTGTTCAATTTATGATAACTATTTTACAAGTTTGGAATTATGTATTGTGATTCATAAACTAATCTACTGTATGCCATTATTTAGAAACGACGCCTAGTGGAAGGAATAGAAACCGTATCAGTGCACATAATCAATGTAGGGATTTAACCCATACAGAAGATAATTATAGTGGAGCTGGTGATGAAACTAGTGATGATCATCTTACCACCATACTGGGACAACTCACTCAGGTTATGAACAATAACCTTACACTTATGGAGCACCCCGATCAACAACGCGAAGAATCAATGTTAGACCACTTCATGAGGCAACAACCACCAACATTGAATGGGAGTAAAAATCCATTAGTAGCTGAGAAATGGATAAGTTCTTTAGTGAAAATATTTCATGATTTGGGGAGTAGCGAAAGGGAAAAAGTTATCAGGGTAGTTTGTCGCCTCACGGGAGATGCAGATCAATGGTGGTCATTAATCCAAAACAAAAAGGAAGATGAAGAAGTATCAAATATGGAATTGAAGGAGTTTAAATATATTTTCGTAGAAAAATAATTTCTTTGTGACCATCTAGAGGATATGGAAAGACAATCTATGAGTCTGAGGAAAAAGGAGGATGAGAATGTGGAAAAGTATGCGGCTAACTTTACAAGGTTATAAAGGAATGAAATAGATTATATATGTAAACCAAGGAGTAAGGTTGATCGATTATTTAATGTGTTAAAACCATTTATCCATTGGGAAATAGTCTCAAAATTCTTCTCATCGTATATAGATATTGTCTTACACGCTATCATGATGGAAAATGAATTCTCTAAGTCTTACGAATTTAAAGCAAAGCAAGAGAAGAAGAGACATGTTGAACACTTTGGAATTGGAAATAAGGGGAATAAGGAAAAAGCTAAATATCTATCCTACAATAAATGTGGGAAGAAACACCATGGTACTTTCCACAATGGAATGAGAGTCTGTTACAAGTGTGGTGAAAAATTCCACCAAGCTCATGATTGTAATGGGAAGAAATAGGCTATCAATTTTTATTGCTACAATTGTAGAGAAAAGGGGAATTATGCAAATGAATGTCCTAAGCGCCAAGGAAACTTACCCTAGAAAAGGCCAAGGGAGCAAGGAAAATCTTATGTGATCACTAATGATGAGGATGAAGCTCTGAAAGATGTGGTGGTAGGTAAATTAATGGTTTCCTCAAGTTTAACCAATGATTTATTTGATTCTAGATCATCAAATTGTTTCATATCTTCCCAGTCTGCTATGAAAATTAGATATTTTCATTTTGTCTTAACAAGGGAGTTGTCAGTTAAAACTCCTATGGGAACTATCATCGCAACAATGTTTTCTGAATTAGTTCCCATTATGTCATATAAATGTTCTTTATCTGCTAATATCATCGTCATACCCATGATTGAATTGGATATAATCCTCGGTATGGATTGGCATTCAGACCATGATATGAAAATTTATTATGAGAAGAAGGAGTTTAAAAATTTCAATAATAATAAGGAGTACCTTATCATTAGAGCAGAATCATCACCACCTAATTTTTATCTAGATCTACCCCAAGTAGCTATGCTAAATTCTATTATTGGGGAGGAATAGAATGAAATAACTATGGGTGAGGAAAATAATTTTTTAATAGAGGATGTACCTTTTGTGCAAGAATATGTTTATGTGTTTCCAGAGAATTTACTTAGACATCCTCCAGAATGAGAAATTGAGTTTTTTATTGATTTAATTCTGTGTTCAAGGCCCATATCTAAGGACACTTATAGAATGGCCACTATGGAATTAGTGGAACTAAAGAAACAACTAGTGGAATTGAGTAATAAGGGATTTATTTTCCCTAGTGTTTCTCTATGGGGAGCCCATGTTATTTTTGTTAAGAAGAAAGATAGATCTATGAGGTTGTGTATTGACTGCAAGGAGATCAATGCTATAACAATAAAGAAAAAGTATCCCCTACCTCACATTGATGATTTATTTTACCAACTTCATAGAGCTCAATATTTCTCAAATATTGATCTTCGATCTGGATATAATCAGTTATGCGTGAAGAAGGAAGACATTCCAAAAATAGTATTTCGAACCAGGTATGGATATTATGATTTTATCGTAATGCGTTTTTAATTGACTAATGCACCCTCTGTTTTCATTGATATAATGAATATAGTTTTCATGGAATATCTTGTTGACTTTGTAGCGGTATTTATTGATGATATCTTGGTATACTCAAAATTCTATGAAGATCCTGAAAATCACTTGCGAACTATTATAAAAACTCTCAGAAGAAGTGGATTATATGGGAAGTTTAACAAGTGTGAATTATGGCTTCAAGAGATTTATTTTCTTCACCATATTGTCTCTAAAGATTGAATCTCTATTGATCCTTAAAATTCCAAGGTAATCCAGGAATGGCCAACACCGTCGAGAATAAATGAGGTACACATTTTTATTGGATTAACATGTTATTATTGACGTTTCATCCAGAATTTTTCCCAGTTGGCTAATCCATTAACCAATATCACATGTAAAGGGGTTAAATTTGTTTAGAAAAAAGAGTGTGAAGAATTTTTTGAAGAACTGAAGATAATATTAGTCAATAATATTATCAAGACTCTACCATCAGGGAATGATGGGTCTGTTATTTATAGTGATGCTTCAATGAAAGGACATGGTTGTGTCCTTATGCAGAATGATAGATTTATTAACTATGAATCAATATAGCTAAAAATTCATGAGTAATACTATCCCACTCATCATCTTGAGTTAGAAGCTGTAATATTTGATTTGAATATATGGAGACACTATCTCTATGGTGAAAATGTGAGATTTATACTGATCACAAGTGTTTGAAGTATATTTTCTCACAAAAAATAACTCAACATGAGGAAATAGAGATGGATTAAACTACTCAAGGATTATGATTGAAATATACACTACCACCCGGGGAAAGAAAATAAGGTGGAATATGCTTTGAGTAGAAAGGATTATGATGTTTTGAACAAAATGAGTGTTGAAAGGGAGCCTATTTTCATTGATCTAGTAAAGATGGATATATGAATAACAATGGATGGTGAAACATCAATACCTTTTCAAATTATTCCCAAACCATCTTTACTGGAAAGGATAAAGAGTTCTCAGACTAATGACGAGGATTTTCAAAAGAATATTAATGGTGTGAATGAAGGGAGATTGAGTGACATCGTATTTGAAGATTGAATTTTAAAATTTGGGAAGAGACTTTGTGTACCTAACATACCTGATCTAAAAAGGTAATTGTGGGATTATGCTCATAGATTGAATTTATTTATACTCCCTGGGAGCACCAAGATGTATAGATATTTGAAGGAACATTTTTGGTGGGACAACATGAAGAAGGAGATTTCTAATTTTGGGTGTAGATGTATGGTTTGTCAATAAGTGAAACCTGGAAGACAACATCATCGAGGATTCATGAAATCTATTCCCATACCGGAGTGGATATGGGATGATATTACGATGGATTTTTTCATGGGGCTACCAATGACTCCTAGAAATAATGATACAATATGTGTCATTGTTGATCATCTTACCAAGTCAGCTCATTTTCTTGCTATAATAGAAGATTTACCAACTGAACGCCTGGGAAGAATATATATTAATGAAATCGAAACACTTCATGGTGTACCCATATCGATTGTTTCCGATCGTGATCCCCATTTGACATCAAGATTCTGGAAAAGTCTTCAGAAAGCCTTGGATACTGAACTTTGTTTGAGCATTGCCTACCACCGTCAAACTGATCGATAATCAGAATGGACTATTCAAACCTTAGAAGACATGTTGAGATCATTCTCACTTGACTTTCAAGGTATGTGGGATTAGTATTGACCTATGTTGGAATTTTCATATAACAATTGTTTCCATTCAAGTATTCAGATGACACCATATGAAGAATTATATGGAAAGAGATGTCGCACACCAACTTTTAGGGATGATTTTGGTGAATGAAAACACATAGGCCCAGAACTTGTTAAGGAAACAATGGAAAAGTGAAGATTATCCAAACCCACATCAAAGCAGCCCAAAGTAAGAAAAAGAGTTCTGCCAATAACCAAAGGAAGGATTTGGAATTTTAAGTAGGAGACCATGTTTTCTTGAATTTATCACTATGGAAGGGTGTTATACATTTCAGTAAGATGGGTAAATTGAGTCCCATGTACATCAGACCTTTTGAAATTCTAGAACGAACTGAAGTTATAGATTATCGTTTGGAAATGCCTCCAAGTCTCCAAAGTTCATGATGTGTTCCACATATCACTGTTGAGAAAATACATGTCTAACCGAATGCATGTAATCACATATGATGAAATAGAACTGGAACCCGATCTTCTTTATTATGAAGAGCCTATCAGAATTATTGATACTAGAGAACAAGTGATGAGAAACCAGACGACTCGACTGGTAAAAGTTCTATCGAGAAACCATAAGATGGAAGAGGAAACATGGGAACCTAAGGAACTTATTATGAAGAACCACCTGAATTATTTAATGCAGTAATATTCTACAAATTTCTAAGATGAAATTATTTTAAGGAGGGGAATGTGTAATATCCCAAGATTCTATGGTACGTTTCCATTTGAATAATATAGTAGCTTACGTTGTATGCACCATGGATTTTTAACACACCACAACCAATCAAACTTGCCGTTATGAAAACTAATACCGACTTTTTGAAATTTTAAAAATTTATTTTTCAAAATGGACATCATTTTTGAATTTGGAATATCAAAATTAGCTTAGGGTTAATTTTTGATATTTTTTTGAAAACATTCAATTTTTGAAAAATAGTGAAAAACACAGCGTTATTGTTTTAGACCGACTTTTTATTTATGTAATTAGTTATTTTATATGATTTTATTTTAGGTCAAAATAGATACATTATACCTATATATATTCAATGTAATTCATTAGAGTCATTTTTTAATAAGTTTAGATATATAAAATTTTATTGAACTTTTTACCATATTTTACCCACCTTCTAGGATCATTTACAAATTTTCATAAAACATAATTTTACCACTTATGTCAGTTGAATTTCAAAAATTAAAGATACATAGTTGACATCAGTAAGTAAAATTTGGTTCAATAAGATGAAAATAATTTTTTATGAATAGTAACTTTTGACTTTTATTTTCCACGGTTAAAAGTACATATGGTAATTAAGGGTAAAAATGACATTATAATTACCTTAACGCATGCCCTAATTCTATTTAATAATTGTTATTCAACTGAAAACAACCATAGGAGTAAAATATGACTCCCTTTGGTCAACATGGATTGGAATTGGACATTTATTATTATTTTATATAAAGAGGAGTTAAAAGTGTTAAATTCAACGTTTAATAACTAAACCATTTTAAATATAGGGTTATACATAAGAAAAATTCAACTATAAATATTAATTATAAATATAAAAAGAATTCCAACATAATGGTATTTTATTTATAATTTTCAGACATTAAATAATTAAATTTATTAATGACACAATGATAATGCAGCAATTACCTTAATAATGAAAGAATAAAATAATTGATATTATAAATAGAGAAATAAATGTAATTTGAGACTTTTTATGAATTACAATACTTTTGTAGATTAATATGAAATGTTATGGTTGAGTAAATAATTTTTTTTCTATGTTATCATTCTGTTATGATTTTCACAAAAACCAAATACTAAATAGCGTCAAAATTGACATAATTGAGTTTTTAAATCAAATAGTATATTATTAATTTATATAATATTCATAAAAATATATGGTTCCGCCAAAGAACTTATATAATGTTATATATATTAATAATTAACCAATTGGGGTTCACTTGTCTTTTTTTAGTTAGTTTATTAACAATATAATAAAAAAATACAAAGAGACATGGTAAATGTAAAACTCTTTAACTAAGAGTTAAATCTAAAATATAAGGTTAATATGGTGACCTAAACCAATCTAAAACTTATTGGTTGAGAGGTTTTAGACCCATCCCCACCTTATCCTCTAAATAAATCATTTTGGAGCCATTATAAACTGAAAATTATTTTATTAAAAAATAATATTTCAATATTTTCCTAAAGTGACCCTCACATCTCTTATAAAAGGGTACTTCCCCTTCCCATAATTTCACACCTCCAAAGCCATTGGTCTTGGCCAACCCCGGACCAAATATCCTTACAACATCCCTCACATCACCCTAGAGTCCCTACATTTATCAGAAATCCAACCTAAGGAGCCCTTTTGATCAACTCCAAAGAAAACACCCGAAAAAGAGGTAATAATTTCACCACCCTCTTTCAAGTTCGTTTCTACCTCCACTTCCACATTATTTGTTATTTCCATACCAAAATAATAAATCAAGTACCTCAAACATACTGTTATGTTATTATAAATATGTTAAAACATGTTTTTTTCTATTCATCCTATAAATGACAAAGTCACCATACGTTCGTACGTACGACTTATCGTCTCCACGTCATGGTGTAGTTTGTTATTCAAACACTTAATTATTTTGATGGGTATAATAATGATTATAACTGATTTAAATAATAATTATAACAAGGTAATAATTATTTATATATGATATAACATCCAATCACATATGATTTCACCATCAATATAACGATATTATCGCTCGTGCGTATGTACGGATTACTGTCTGCACGAACACAATGAGATTCATTCCCCATTGTAATAATTCAAAAATAATTTTTATAGACCTAATATCATTCCATATATGAATCAAATACATCCTATCTATAACAAACATGGCTTATATAACCAAGATTATAAAGAAAAATGATTCAATTAACACCCGAAATGATGATACTAATTAAATATTATTAACAAAGCAATATTAGAGGATCTTATATGATATCATATGTATGTATATAGTTCTTGTATAATTTAATAAGAATGTTTTAACTATTATACAAGAGGTTAAAATAACCTCGACCATGGAAAAGTACTAGGTAATGGTTAATTCTACAATCTCTTTAGTTATCTGAGGTTGTTAATATGTAAGTATATACTGGGACCTCTTATCATCCACATCCATGTTTTCTTAAAAATATAATTCAAAACATTTTTACTATTTAATAGACTATGGGTTAACGTCATTTATACCCTTATTTGGCCATATATTCTTTGAAAGGAATCTTTCCGTCATTTTCCAAACAAGGTACTTTATAACCTTTTTGACAAAATTAAGGCAAGAATGTCTTTTTTTTAACTTATACCACAGGTGCCGCTATTTTCCACTATTATAACATCTTCGAAGATTCCCATATAAGCTTATAAGAATATGTTCAAAATAAATATTTTATTTTATAGTTATATTACTTTTAAATTATTTCAAAATGGAAAGATATATTTCTCTAAAAAAGTTTTTATTTCATCTATGTCAACATCGTTTGATGGATTTTAATATTGTTCGAATTTGATTTATTATGATAAAAAACATCCATATTGTATTGATGGTTTTGTGATATTTTTGACTATGGATGTGTTATTTTTACACCATTCATGGTTTATGGATAAAGTATTGAAATTTTTTATTCTTGTTTTAATACCAATTTTTATGTTAGGTATAAACCTTTTCATATGAGGAATGAATTGAACTTAGTAAGTGATGGGTGGAGCCCGATATAGCTCCTCAATGAATCAGTAGGTCTCATGAGACAAACTAGTGTCTTGTCCCAAGGCCTTGAAAAAATATTATTTTTAGTCTTGGCACAAGGCCTTGACTATGTGGTTATGTAGTCTATCATTATGCATTCCATCATTTTGAAATTGGCTATTGATATTTCATGTGATTATTCGACTAGTAGAATATCCATGTGAATAAGTAAATGGAATTATTTGATTTATATTGGCCATATTATGCAGATGTTTATGTTTAAAAGGCTTATGTTTTAGTCTTATACATTTCCTTAAATGTTTATACTTATTTATGAATGTTTCTGCTATATTGTTATATTTATTGGGCATCTGAGCTCACCCCTTTCAATGTATTATTTTTTCCAGGATGCGAAGAATTATATTATGAATAACCTGCAAGGATAGTTTAAGGGATATGAATGTGGTCAATGGAGACAATGTTGTTGTTGTTTTTCATTTTATAATGTAATGTAAAACTTATTAATGTATCTAGTACTTCTAAGGCTACTAAACTGATCGGTCTTTTAGGATTTCATCCCTTGTGAATATGCCAATGTTACGTAATAATGCATTGACTCTAGGTAACTAGGGTTGGGGAATTGCATATAATATGATTCAGATGTTGCCATACCTAATTAATTATGTAATTAGAGAAACACCCATGTTGACTCAATTTGTTTTTTGAAATATGGATCATGGATCAATAATAGATATAATGTGTTTTAATGTGGTAATAACTCCAGTCAGATCACATTTAATAAAACTAATTTTTTAATTAATATAATTCATGATAATCATATGATAATATCTTCTATATTATATAATATCAACATAATCATCTCTAAGAAAAATATTGATTCTAGTCCTTTCAAATAAAAAGTATAATGTATGTTACTCCAATCATTGTTAACTTATAATAATTTCATAAAACATATTGGTGATATAATAAATGTTCATTAAAACAAATAACACATCAGAATAGTTCCTTATATAATAACCATGTGTTAATGTTGTTTATTAAGTTATTCTAGTTTCTTATTAAAACATTTATTGATTTATTAAAGGATTCCAAGGAATTTTATTTGAAATGACATAAAATAATATTAGTATCTACTAATATTGTCAATATTATTGTGTACATCAATAATTAATGTTTCATATACTTAATATGATTGGTAATTTCAAATGATATTCAATATGACTGAATATGTACATTTCTTGGTGAAAATAAAGGTTTCCTTAAATATCTATTGGTTTAAAAAAAAATATTATTCCATCAAACATATGATATAAACAGTAGGATTTTCAAAGAGTTTTAAAAATATATATATCTAGAATGAGTAAATTATTGATTTTTTTCCATGTAATTGGGCTTAGTATTTTTCTCATTGATAACATGAATGCTTCACTTAAGGATAAAATTATAATAAGATGTTTATTATATCCTATTTCTATTGGGAATAGTATGTAAACTATAGTATTTTATTTGTAATGTGATGGATTTTTTAATACACATGGTTCATGTTATGTTCATTTCTATAACATCTATTATAGGGAATCTAAAATTGATTGCTACAGTTTTAAAAAGTTATCATATTTCCTATATGGAAATCTTCTGACAATATGATTATATTTCATGATTGTATAACTGATATTCTCAAAATGTTAGTAATATATATTAACCAAGAATTTCATGTAAATTTTATAATTTAAAATATATATATTTAGTACATGTAGGTAAAAGGTAATTGTGGATGAATAAAATTTTGTTGAAATGTTAAATAATGTTTATTCAAGAATAAAACCAAGGTTACTGAATCATATGGTTGTTCGGAATGTGGAATAATAATTCAATATGTGTTGGGACCAATTATGTAGATTATGCTTTTTGATTCACGACTTATTCTCTTTTTTTGTCAAGTATGCTTCAGAATGAAGGAAATCATTTAACTTTTTATAAGTGGGTGAGGAGACATGAAAGTTAGAAAACTTTCCACGGTAAATTTGATGATGATTTTCTAGTCTTTATATCAAAATGATTATAACTTTTTTGTAGAACATGTGAAGTAATAATTATATAGGAAATGTGGAGAAAATATGTTGTCAATTAGCACGGTCAGTCTTGTATAAGAAGGTGGCTATGATGGTGTAGTTTTCTTATGTTTTCCAAATATTATGGGTCCAAAATTTGGAGTTTGGATAGCATTGGGAGAAGTGGATTTCCTCAAATTTATCATAAAAAATTGGGAAACGCATTAATTTCATAATGTTTGACTTTATGAAGAGTCAATAATAAATGATTAATGTATTTTTACTGCGATCTCTATGAGTGTGATGAGCTTCATGATTGGCATAGGAATGGAGCTTCATGGCTGAGCATTGTGATTGTGAAGGTGAAGAGAATTGAGGTAGAAAAATGAAATAAGTATCATCGTGGTGGCATAATGAATTTGATGGAATGATCTGTGATTATGACAAGATTTTCATTTGGGAAAATAGCTATAGAGGTTCGCGAAACAGTGAGAATTTTGATGGAAATTTCTGAGCTCTGTGATTTGGTGCTGACATGACGCTGAGGTAGATGGAAGGTTATAAATTCGGTGGCAAATTCCTATATGAAGGTCTCAAACCACATGATAATTTTATGAAGACTTAAAGTGAAATTTAGAACTACCAAATTGCGAAGATGGTTCATGGAGAAAGTGAGCTCTATAAAGGCAGTATACTCCGCGAAGGAAGGGAGATTTACAGGGAGCTGCTGAGCTTTGCGAAAGAAGTGATCATCACAAATATGAATTTGTGATTAGTGAAATAGTGAGATCTTAGATCTAAAAATCCCTATGAACTAGAGATATCTATGTACTAGGGTGCTTTTATAAGTTGGGAGCTTCGTGAAGAAGCTCTATAAAGGAGCTTTGTGAGTTGAATATTTGAGTACCCAAATTATGTGAGAAGTTCTTTCAAGTAGATCAATATATGGCTAGGGAATATGACTATGTAATATTACAAAGTCCAGGTAAATCCTATTAGCTTCGTGATAAGATAGAGAAGAGTTTTTTCAAAGATAATATTTTTGAATGTTTTTCATGAACTGCAGAGATATTGCATTACCCTATTTGTTCAAGAGGGTGCACATTCACTTGGGGATTATCTCCCAATTACTAACAGATTTAAAGGAAATATCCTAATTGTTGTATTCCACATTAAATGATTATATATTTAGTAAATTGTGTGGTATAGTATTATCTCTTCACTATGCCAAGGATAATCTACTCTTAATGAGTAGTGATCCTTTTAAATTCTTTTGTTCCTATGGATGTGTGTTTTTATTATTAGGGAAGGATATCATTAATATGAGAGAAAGGTTATTTCATTTGAATGGAAACATAAAAAGAAACAAAATCACAGATTCAACCCCTCCCCCTCTCAATGATACTTGGATCTGGATAGAGTAACATCAATATGATGGGATTTTTTGGTATACCTAAATGAGTTTGTAAAAGTCCAAAGAATGACCATATAATGGATAGAAATTATATAAATTAGTCATTTATTTTTTAGAGGTATGTAACAACTAATGTTTATTTTACAATGTTTGGAAAATATATAGGAGTCCAAAATCAAAGGAATGATTTATTGAGCTCATAATTTATGATTCTGAGATGACATAAATCGTATATAATTCTAATATTTAAATGTAAATGATTTTATGAAGCTTAATTGAATAAAAGTAAAATTTTTTGTATCTAAATCTCATATCCCGTATACTTTTATAGGATTAATTTTATAATAATGATTTCTTATAAAAAAGCATGAGACATTGATTTGTTTACACATGGTTTATGATTCATAAACTTCTACAATAGTTTTTCATATCAAGATATAGATAAAGTAGTTTTACCCAAGATAAGTTGTTTGTCTAATTATTTTTTTCTATATGTTAGAATGTGTTCCCACTACCCATCCATTGTATATTTTAATACATTATTATTTTAAAATTAATATTTTCAAACATATATAATACTATATATGGTATAATTTAATTTTTTATTATTCATACTAAAATGAAAAAATGTTATTTTTGATCACAAAATGGGGTTTCATCATTGAAAGATATTTATAAAGTATTAAAATGTCTAAGTGGTTAGTTGGATTTTGTTCGGAATTAATTAAGTTCAATTTTTTTGGAAAATATTTCACCAATATGTCTTTAAATTTAGTGTTATATAACATCCTAAGAGTGTCAGGATGTAAGGGTAAAAACTAATGTAAGTAGTTATATTATACTGTTAAAAAATACAGATGTAATAGGGTACCAATGATAATGATAATGAACCTATTAATAATTCTCTTTAGTTAATAAAATATGACATTATAACATTTGTTGTTTTTATGTTTTGTAGTTATAATATGTCCAACAAGTTGAATGGTTAGAAATATGATTCAAAAATATCACCATTATATAATTTATCTTTATGTGTAGTTGTTTATAAATAAATAGTTATTGAGTGTTTTTTATCATATGGTCACATATGTATGTGAGAGTGATTACATGTGATATATTCTGTTAACAATATTTAGAAACTGTATCAAGAATAAAGATTATTTTCCAGTTTATAATATATAAAATGACATACCAATAATTATTTTATTTTTGTTAAATTTTCATAACGTGATTAATAATATTAAAATCTATCAAATTTATTGAAACATAAATTTTATCACTCTTCCACATTGTCAACATAAATGTATATATAAATATAAATTTTGTGAAGTGAAATGATAATTGAACAATCAATTTATGAATTTGATTTCTTCCAAATCCATTGTTAATTATAAATTATTAAAGGTGATGCTATAATGTTATGTATAGTGTGAGAATGATTATATTATAGTGATACAAAATATTAATATGAGGGGAAATTTAAATTATTAGACTAGTTATGTGTGTTGGATGGACAACTAATTATACATTATTATTCATCATAATAATGCATTTTATATAATATCAATTCATATATAATATTAGAGTTCCCAATACCTGAGGTTGGTGAGATAAGTAGCATGATAACCATCATACTTTGATATCCTTCTTAAGCATGTCTATATATTTACAATGATAATACAAGGGGTGTTGGGTCTGTTTTTGATCATGTCATAGGTTGGTGCTTAACCAAGATGATATTAGTTCTCTTGTTTAATTAGAATGACATTTGGGACCTTGATTGAGATAGTTTTTTGGAGTGTGAGGTCATTCCTAAATATTATAAATCTATATAGTTTTTCTACATGCGACATTCTTATCCATAATGATGGATGAAATATTACATATTAATCAGCCAGATTTGTCTACCCTCATATAATCAAGAACAAATGAATTTTCTATATTGGATTTACATGCATCATATACAATGGCCACAGGATGTCATGGAAAAAAGGTAAAATATGATAAATCATGTTTTCAAATGATGAAGACATGTTGAAATAGTTATAGAGACACTATTATTTAAAATTGATCTTGCCAAAACAATTTATAGCTTTTAATTGAAACATTCCTAGAGTCCACTCTTTTATAATATATATGGATATTGACTTTTTTATTTTTTTTAATGGTATACAAGCCTATGAAGTCACAATTTTTGGTATACTGAATGGATATTTAGTATGACTTAAAGAGATATCCTAGATGTGTTTTAGAGTGAATAAAAATGTGTTTTAGATCAGTGTTAACAAAGAAATTCATATGATGTGATACATCATGAAGTTAATTATTTCTTTCAAAAAATGGTTTAGAATATTTTTAAAAGTTTTTTGGATATGGTTTTATAAGTTTTCATATACGATAAAATATATGGTGAAATATAGAAAAGTATATTAGGCTTAAATTCTAGTGGTATATTGAAGGATATATGAATAATTATCCACTAAAAGAGTGTAATTTTCATTGTATATATTACATTATTAATATTATTAATTATTTTTGAAACCATTTTTAGCTTTTTTTACAATATGAACATTTTTTTAAAATATTATTTTCCTGGTCACTTAATGTGCATTATTACATGGTATATTTTGAAACACATAGATACCTAGGTACCTGTCTTAATTTGAATTTAATATTTCATTTTCATGATTACCATTACATTTGAAACATTTATTTCTTATGGAGAACATGGTTATTTACATTAGAGGACACTCATATTTGGCCTTGAACCTAGAAAATTTTGGTTTAAGTGAACTAGATAGAGCACCTCTAAAATGACTATACTGGCCATGATATAATAAAAATGATGCTAAAATTTGAAATGATGATTTTTTTAAATCATGTGTAACATTTAATTAATCTATTTCAAGTGTTAAAAATTAGGTTTTGAGGGATTTACAAGAATATCATGTCAACGATGAAATTCCGTACTATATTCTATGATCTAGAATGATAGCACAACATTTCAATCATATATGTGTAACCAAAAAATAAAATTATGGGGAAATTTTATATGAAATTATAACTTATCCTAGGATTAAATTTATTATTCTATGGCCCCCTCAATTTTTCCCATCTAGAATCCATTTTGGACACATCTGTTAGGGGAATGAAAGCTGGCTCCCATTTTATGTCAAGGGTGGAGAACCCCAAACTAAAAATAAATTACTACACCCTAGGCCTACAAGAATGATATTGGAAGACATTTAATATTTTTTTATTTAATTATGAATCATTTAGTTACTATTAAATGGAGATATGGTGATGTTTTTGAAGTATAATTTTTGTTTATTTCATTTTAATTTAATGTTTCCAATTTAATGTTATAAGAAAGATTATTCAATTTTATATTTCTTGAATCACCTGAAATATTAATAAACATTCTTATACATATAATTTTCTTTTATTATATTATCTTTTTTAAACAATTTTATTATTTTTTTAATTTATTTTCTCAAAAAATATATAAACCATTCATATAATAGTTGAATGTTCATAATTTCATTCTTTTCCACTTCTTCAATTAGTCCCTCAGGAGTCTACTTCCTTAATCAATTGAATGGTTTAAATTAATGGAGGAAAAAATATCTTTTGGGTTCTTCCATATATGTTTCCTATAGAGGAATTAAATTTTATTTCTCAACATAATAATTCTTAAACAGTATTTTAAATTGAGATATTACTCAATTATTTACATTCTTCATCGACCTCACTAATTTATAGGTTACACATTCTATGTGCTAAAATAATCCTATTCCATAGATAACACATAAAAATGACCCTCTAAGTGAATAGAATATTATTTATTGATTGCGAATTAATTAAATAAGTGAGTGTTTTTTTTAATTTATCATTTTTTTAGTGAAAGACTCTCAAATTTAAGATATTCGACCCATTTTGAGAATTTCATCCAATAAACCCCTTGAAACATCTTTGGATCAACCCACTATAAAAAATTAAAATCACTTATCTATCATATGGTTAGTGTAAAAAATATAAAATTAGACCAAATTTATCCACTACATTGTTAAAATCCATATCTATTTAATAATTGTATATAGGTTCTTCTTAGGCCTCTGAGGATTTGACCACCCAAGCTACACTACATGAAATCACTTCAAACCTAAACATGTATAGATTTTGGTGGGACCAAATTTTGGTTCTATTTTAAGGAACCCAAGAAATTAATATTTTAAAAACATAATTTTTACCCCCTTTACTATTTTATCAACACATTTATTTTATCATTGCACCTTTATTTTTTAACTTTTATTTTCTCATGTCTACCTATAACCACGAACAAATAGTTTGTCTTTTTAAAGTGGATAGTCCTAGGTTTGGGGACTCAAGAACACATAAGGGTCTCTTATAATTGGATCATAATATTAATATTACTCTATATTCATGAATAGAAAACATTACAATAGAGGGTTATGAACAAAACACACACATAAACCATAGTGGGAATCGAGATTGAAATACATATGAGGGGGACCAAAACATGGGGAATATGGATGTCTATACCATGAATGAATACCTCACACATACCTAAAAAAATATCCATATTTTGTTAGACATGATTCCCTAGGTTAATCACAATATTTCTTCAATCCTCATTTCCAAAACCACCTTCCAATATTTTTTTGCATTGAGTCAAAAATGAGTAGCATGCATGTTAATGAATTCAATGACATTACCAAAGCCTTGTGTTAACCACAATAACTTGTGTAAGCTAAGATGATGTTATTTCCTTTCTCACCGATGAATTTTGTGAATAATTGGATAAATAATCTATTCATGGAACAAATTTAAATGGTATTTTTATAAAAAAAAATTCCGCACCGCAAAAAAATAATTTCCCTTAAAATGGATATCAAAACCATTATTGAACTATAAGGGGATTCATTTTATTAAAACATGGGAAATTTTCAAGTACATAGTAAACATGGTAACTAAACATGTATTTTCAATCTTATAAAAAGTTTAAATATTTTATGAAGGGTGGGGTCCATGAAACAAAAAATTCATTGATATGTTGGGTAATAGAACCATTATAAACAAATTCTTAACAGATTTTTTTAGTATTATGAAGGTCTAGATGATCAGAATAAAAATTTTGGAATATAAACTTACTATTATGATCCACCCAAAATTATGGAATACATACTCTTAAAGGAGGATAATTTCATAGGGAAAAATTAATACACTCACTAGGAAGGTCGATGAGATCAATCTTAAGTTGTTATATGAAATCTAAATAGTTGGTCCTGTTTTCACAATTTTTGAAAAACATGACCACAAGACTAACAAATAGCACAAACATCCCTTATATACATAATTTTATTTGGCAGGAAACCTAGAAGAGGTCAATTATTTGAACATTAATAGTTATTGCTACCAAAATAATTCTAATACAAGGTACAAATGCTATCAAGGCTTCCATTTGAAAGATAACTAATAACCGATCCAACTACCGAATTAGCTAAAGGACCAAACCACAACCCTCCACAGAATTTTCCATCACAAAATTAGTTCCATCAACATCTAATCCAATAAAAAAAATCTCCCATTCCAAATACAATATCAACACCCCATCCAAAAGCCTAAATATCCACCTAGGATAAATCAAATAACTCAGACACCTACACAATATATTCCACTCCCACTACCTGAACAATTTTATAGACCAATGATAATAATAAATTATGAAGTGATATCCCTTAAAAATGAATTCAATACCATTAATCCTAGCATGGAATCCATGCCTATTCAGGCTATCCCATCCCCATCCTTAAGTGGAGAATCCAATTACACTCAATTCTCATATGAATAAATAAAATAGGTGACTTTTTAAATTAGTGTGAAATCCATTGAATAACCTGAAATCACCATTACATAACCATTTAATACTAAATATCAATCTAAAATTTTGAATACCCATAAAATATTTCTAAAATATAATGATAATGTTAAATAACAACAGACTTTCCAAATAATCAAAAAATCATATCGATTCTCCCAATGCATGAGAGGAAAAAATAAAACTAAATAGAACTGAACATTGAGGAAAATATTCTCTTAAGTTAAGTTGAAAATTAAACATCAAGATGAAATGAAAACCATTATTTCCATCTCAATTTACCTTAGGGACTCGTTTAATTTTAAAAGTAAATTTCCAAAAAAAAACTTTGTCCTTTCAACATCTGGTGTGAGTACCACCATTCAATGTATAAATCCTCCTAAGTTGAAAGAACTATGGTTTTTGTACACCAATGTAATGTCAAGAGAAAAAAGGTTTTGAAATCCATTTTTCATTTAGAGGCATGTGTAAACATTGTTCCATATGGTGTGTATTTCAAATTTCTGTTTGAAGAGCTAAAACCAAAATCTTCTACACACAAACTTGCAGATCAGAATTTTCATTTTCCTAAGGTAATATTAAGGTATTTTATAATGAAAGTTGAAAAATTATTCTAAGAACATGAAATAATTATTATTAAAAATCATCAGAATCTATGCACTATAGATAAATATCTAACCATCCCTAGTCATCCCTTCATTTAATATTTATGTGCTTTTAGATATATTATTTAAAATAATACAAGGTAATTCTTTTAGGGAAAAATTTTCTGAAAGGCATCATATTTTCTTCTACCATTTGGTTAAGTCGAAGGGGGGCAGAGGCCCTATGTCGTTTCATCAAAAATGAAAATTTTAATTTAATTATAAATGTTTTTATAGTTATAAGTATATATGTTTTTATATATTGATATATATTCATATTTTGTTTATTTTATATTGTTTAAAATTATGTTATTAACGTTTTAGAGTGATAATTTTATTTATTCAATAACTTTTTTGAAATTTGAAAAATATATTTCATATTATATTTATGGTTTTTATTATTTTCAATTATTTTTTATTTTCATGAAAGTTCCCAGATGTATCATTACTTTATAATTAAACTAATCTAATCATTTTTATCCTATGTATCCTTTTAAAAATCAATTATACATGATTTTACTCTTCATTTAATTAAGTTAAACACTGATTTTGTGGTCATTATTACATAAATATAATATTATTATTCATTACAAACAAGCATATTATTAATATATATATATATTTTTATATACTTACTCTAAATTTTTCATTCAATATTTCAATTCACTTCTTCTAATGAAACTCATTAGAAAGAAACATGTAAATTGAATTAGGGATATGTGAACTCTAGATTTCTGTATACAACTAATATAATTATTGGACTGGAAGTGGTCCTAACTCGACATCATTTATTATTATGTTCATTACTCTTATTATGTTATATTAATATCTTTTTTGATTTTTATGTCAGTCTATTATAGAGAATTAGAATATGAAAGTAAAAGGTAGAGCTGGAGAAGAATGTGTTCATTTTATGGGTGTTCAATATCTAGGTTTAGTGTGAATCTATAATGGTCCAGCTTCATCAATATTATATTGAAAATTAATTTTATTATTTTTAAACCATGAAAATGGTATTTATTATAATTTTTTTCATTCCTATAGTTTTGAATTATATATTATATGTATGAACTTATTTTCATTTTCAAAAACATTTTACATTCAAAGGTTATGATTTAAATTTTATTTAAAATGTTTTCAAGTATATATTTTATTATTATTTAATGTATCCTAATTTAAACATATTTTTTTATGATTAATATAGTAAACATTGAAATCTTATAAAATATAAAATACGAATAAAATAAAAAATAAAATTAAAATAGTTGGTAAACATATAAAAATGGATGATATTGAAAAGAATATATTAATTTTAATATATTGAGAAAACATACATGAATGAGTAAAATCAATGTATATGGTGAGTTTCCCTCCCACAAGGTGGTGTAAAAATGTGATTCCTGTATCAAGATCACTAAGCATTGTGTTGTGGTGAAGTCTGATGACATGGAGAGGCATGGACCACATACACTATAACAGGGATCATTGGACGATCTCTCTATGTATCAATGGTAGTAGGTTTCAATTGGATTTCATATTGCACAATTGATCAGTATCCAGGTAGGGTAGTAAATGAACTTTCCATCTACGTAGAGAAGAACCATATAGGCTATGAAAAATCTGGAAACCATGAAGGAGAAAAATGTGGATATCCTGTCAAAAATGATGGATCTGATTCCCTGTAATAAAATCTTTCAATCGGATGAGGCTATACTACTAGATTTATGACCCCTACCTCTGGAATAGGTGAGGCCACATGTGAAGCATGAAATAGTCTAGGTCATCATTGTCGTGGCTCCTCAACATCCGCAGCTGCTGGATGATGTTCTGAAGTAGGAACCTACACTCTATGGGAAAGAACATCATCTCCCTAAGGTGGATTATTGAAGATTCTATCATGAAACACTTGATACGATGACATTAGCCCCATCACTATAGCATGGATCACTGTTTGGCCGGAAACCCCCTCCTTATCTTTCCCAGTCATGAAGATAATCTAATGTGGTTTAGTATATAATAAAGTGATTCAAAATTAATTGGAAAATAGTATAATAAATATACTAATGGAAATGTATTGACACACTATAAACTGAAGTCATATCCCATGTTGGGTAACACACCCTATAGACGTTAGTCTGTACCATGTCTCATACTCGACCATATCTAAAAATGGAATCACATTGTAGGTACACCATAGATATGATGTGATTCTCATTTCCCCCAAAGGTGGATATACTCAGTATGTCATTGGTGCCAGTCCTCATCTTTCCTCCCCATAATCTTCATGTTTCAAAGATTCTATATCTATATTGGTGGTAATGGAATGTGATGGACATAGTGAAATTGTCTCAAGAATCTATTAGGCTAGTGGCACTCAATAATATTAAAGTGAATGAGTACCACTATGCCATAACATTATAAAGTTCATCAACACAGTATGTAGGAATTTCTTCCAATAAATCCTATCATGGAATCCATGAAATTTAAATTGACATTTGTGAATTTTAAAAAATGTTCTGAACTAAAAATGAAAGACTACTATAATAAATAAATGTCATTGAAAGATTGTATATACTTACCTGGCTTGGTACGATATTGTTTGACATGAGCTGGTATGAACACAAATGGTTTGTCAGAGCACTAAAAAAACTATGTTTCTTACTCCACCTATAAAATACAACATCAAAGGTGATAAATGACAAGAAATTAAATTCAAAAACTACTCATATAATTATAAACCAATAGAGATGAGTGATCATACCTATTTTCACATAGAGAATCAAGATGAACGTCTGTAGGAAGATACCGAATAGAAAGATCAGGGAATATTGATGGGATTTGATCGCATGACCACATCTAAAAAAGGATGATGCATCCTTTGATATCTACGTGGTCTATGTGGCATGCCATGTATAATACTCTATATTTGTAATCCAAGAACGTATATCCCCATGTGTACATCCCAGCTTGATCAAATTCCTCATGTAGACCAAGATATATCATGAGCACATGCTTACCAGAGTGATCATTATAGAATTTCCCTCCAATGATCCATAATATATAGGAATGGGCATGATGCATGATATCCTGATTGTTAGTGCTATTTGGTAAATCTGAAAAGTGTTCCTCAAGAAAGATCGTAGATATCGAACCACAATCAATAGTATTGTTATCATCCAAAATTTCTATACCTATAAATCTCTAAACAAGATCTAGATAGTATGAACGGGTGGGTCCAATAACTACTTCCCAATGGATAAGAAGACTAAAAAGGACTATGAAGTACTCTAGGGTGAAGGTCATCTCTCCCGTAGGCTGGATGAATGTGTAAATCTCTGGTCACCACATGGCAAGGAGGGAATCAAGTAGGTGATGTTAAAAAAATGTGAAATAAAATACCACTATATAATAGAATCCATCAAGACACTTGTATGGTATAATGGTGGGTGGAGGTGACATGTGATGATGATGGTGAACATGACAGACCCTGATCCGTTAAACCAGAAGACCCTTTATCATAAGGCAGGAAAGGTGGCTAGCCTACTCAGCGAGTAGTACATTGTCCTCTTTATGTATGAATAAAACTATATAAGTATTAAGTGTAAAATTTAAATATAACATTATGGTCCACATAATGTTATAATTGGTAAAATTTAAGACATGGCATATTTATTCCCACGTTTTATGATGTTTTTTTAACAAAAAAGGGAATGTCCTCAGGATTCTCAAAGAATATTTTGAAACCATTTTATAAAAATTTATTTAACTAGGAAATGTTTCTAAAATATGGTTTTATATATTTATATATATTAACATTTTTAAAATTTCATCTATAATATTAGTAGAAAATTTTGTTCTTCGAAATTTTTGTATTATTTCTCACAAGATGGTATGATTCATGATTATTTTCTCACCTTCTAACTTTATGGTTTATCCATGAAAAAATTGATTATTCCTATATGTTACCTCACATTTATTTTTAATATTCCTTTTGTTCTGAATATGAATTGTTTATTGTCATTGGATATTAAAAGTGTTGGTAATTGTTATAAAATTACAAAAAAATAAAGGATCTTATATTAACACCATCTAATTAAAAATATATTTACATCCAATTGGATATAATAAATAATTATGGGTGAGACTTTAAACTCAATCTAGTAATTTTATGGAATAATTAGTGGTTATATCTTTTTGATGAAATATGGTGCATCTCAAATGGTTCCCTTATTCTTGAGGCTTCTCCATATCATTCCACATCCTACTAGACTTCGGTCTACCTCATTGACCAAACCTATTAATCTCAAGTATCAATATCAGTAGGTCTTAGAAAATTTTATAATATCAAAATTACCTAATAGGTTTCTGTAGTGTGGAATAATAGATAGAAATAATGTCCATTCAGTACATTTATTCAACATAAGCTTCCATTGATATGTACGTAGAGGATCAGGCTATGAAGGAATATGCAGAAGAAAACCATAATGCCTGGGAGTTTCCACACTGACATATCCATGAATTCATAAATACCCCCATTTTGTTTTGTGAAAATATTTAGGATAGGGTATGAACACTCTTGAACTTGAAATCAGTGGTCTACTAGGTGGAAAAAGAAGACAAGATAACTAGAATCTTCTTAAATGATATTTTTAATCCCTTGTTGAAAGTTCCTTCTATACCATATCCAGTACTGAATCCCATCAGAGTATTTTTCTTCCATACCAATAATTTAATTCACAAAATAATAAAATATATTTTAAAGTAGATCATTTATAAGTAAAATGAAAATACCCTTGAAGAAACCATTGATTCACTTCACAATGTTTGTGGATATGTGTCCATACCTCTTCCCCCAATCATATGCCAATTTTCATTTTTATTTTGGAATCCACATCAGATAATCATACACTTTTTGATTTTCCTTGTATATTTGTATGAAACATTATTCAAAAATCTATTGAACTGGCTCATATTCTACACATAATGGATCATATTGAATATAAATTGATTTTATGTTTATTTTTAAATAGTAAAAAATAATAAAGACAATGCATACCAAGCCTCGTGATTTCATTCTTCATAGGTCTGTTGTGGAATTTTTTTACACATTTCATGAAATGTGTTTGATGTAGTACTGATGATGTGAATTTGGGGGTATCCATGTTTCAGGATCCGCATTGATTACCTCATTGCTTTCCCAAATCTGATCAGATGTGAAACAGATAGCCCAAATGCAAGTGAAATGGTTGATAAAACATACGAAAAGAAAAATCCATGATTCATATTTCTCACTTCAACCTAAAAGAAGAGGCAAGAGGAAGCGGTTAATGGTTTTTATCTTGTGTTTCCACAATCAACAACAAACCCTTCTATTTTACATATAGAAACCTTCCATCAATCTATATGAACAATTTAACGAAATGAAATGAAGAAATACTAGGGTGGAATCCCTAGAACAATTGATGAAATTTTAAAAGATATGGATCAATTTGTTTATTTTGATAAGCATGTTCATTCATATAAATATGGAATAGAGATTCTTCTTTGAGTCTTAGTATGGATAGAGATTCTGGGAACACCCAATATTGTAAAGACCCAGAAATTTCAAGGAATTTTTTTTGTTAATTTTCTTTGGGATTTTACGAGTACGTAGTTTCTGACGGTGCCTGATTCCAAGGCTCGGTGTTACCGGAATCATTTTCTGAAGTTTAGCTCGGGTACGTTCAGTGAACGAATGAGCGAGTTTTCCTATCTTTTGAACTGGTCCCCTGAATCGAATTCCGAGGGCACCTATAGAATCACAGCACCAGTAATTGCTTAGAAACACCTTTTCTGGAGTTGTGTTTGCTCGGGTGTGGTTTTTAATTTTTTGGGTTAAGTAATTGAATAAAATAAAATGGTGCGACCAATTTATTTTATTTTAATTTGATTAACCTACGTTAAGAGGTTAAAGTGGGACCCACAATATCCTAGACCACTAGGTAGGATATTTGTGGGGTGGGGCCCACATGAGCCCCACTGTTTCTTTTCTTCCTAAACCCCATCCTTTAATAAGGTAACGCACCCACACCCCCCCATTAAGTGGAAGTCAGCCTTATGTTTTTCTATTTAAGAAACACCTCTTTTATTTTGGACGGTTAAAACGTTGCAATTAATTCTATTTAATTGATTGTTTCGTTTTTGTTTTTCAAACATTGGCTTGTGTGTTAATTAAATAAGACAACTCTTATTTTATTAAGGGTGGTTGGGTTGTGAGAGGTTTGGGAGAAATCACTCAAGCCGTGAAAACACTCCTTCCTCGACGAAGAAAGCAATGAATGCGAAGAACGCAAAGAACGTCGACCTCCGACGAAGGTCGACAAGAACGCCGGATCCTCGAAGATCGACGATGCGATGCCGACGAATCCTTTCTCCGCGATGTGAAGATCGCCCTTACTCGATGCCTTTTTCCGCGACGTGAAATTTCGTGATGAACCCTCACTCAATGGTGCTTGAGGTAGGGGTTTTGGTTCAATTAAATATATGTCATTTATATCCTCGGCATGTGTTTAAAATTTGTCAGAAGACTTTTTAAACTGCTAACGTGGTGGGTGCGGACCAATGAACAAGTCCGAACCCACCATTTCTTCGTTCTTGGTGTGCAGATTGGCGGGGGACGACGAAGCATGCCGCAAGGGCATTTTGAAGTCTTCATAGTCAAGAACCGGTCCCAGGAGGGTCGTTGGCGAAGACGGCAGCCAAAACAGACCACCGGAGCACGTCCGATGGTCCGCAGAAAACTTTGACCCACACCTCATCGTTAATCATTCTATAAGCTAAATTCTACAGTGTATTTAGGAATTGAAAATGTCTATAGCTAATAAACAAGATCTCTTGACCAGGTTCCAGATTTAGGAAACCCTGAATTATATCATTAAGTTCACTAAGGGATACATAACTATATGTCCCAATAATTGTTGATGGTTTTGTTTTATTATAATCTAATCATTCGGTTTGAATAATATCCCTATAGTAGTAGACCAAGAAAAACATGAATCTCTACATTAAATATTTTATTTGATCAAGATTATGATAGAGTAAATAAAATTAAAAATGTGGGTTGACAATTAAGATAATATAAAATGTCATGGAGAAGGAAAAAAAGGAATTAAATAACACATAAATTCTTTACAGCATATAATAATTACATTGGCATTTTTCAAAACAATTGAGTTTTGATGATATGAGTCTAACTTTGGAAGTGAGGTAAAATAATGATTATTTTCAACTGGTATCTTAATAACATATTCCAAAGGGATATACTTAACTTTTAACTTTTCAATTTATTTTATCCATCTAATGAAATATATTATATTTTTATTAGATTTTATTATTAGGATGAATTATTTTAAAAATTAAAAATTAAAGTACATCACTTTGGAAGATGTTATTTAACATCATATTAAAAGCAACCATAATTTGTTTCTCACTACTGATGTTACACTCATCTCATCCAATGTTATTTGTCTAGAAAATTTTCTAGGTATTTTGTGTCTTTTGTAATGAATTATTGTGTTATTTAATATCGTTTTCCTTCTCCATTTCAAATTATATGATAATAATTGTAATTTTATCATTGATATATAAAATGATTTGCTGTTTTATATTATTTTCACCTCAGTTTACAAAACATTCTACGAATACTATTAACAATGAGGGTAGACCATATAATCATGTATGTAGTACAATTATTTAAACATGATAAATGTATTTTAGTAGTTTATAATGAATATAGGAATCATCTAATTCATATCCCTTGGGAGTTTCAAACCAAGTGTGTAGAAAGTCCCTTGCCATTTACCATGTTACCCCAAGTCATGCCCATGACACCATGTAATAGTTGTTACTTCTTGGTACCTCTGTTCTAGATCTACATCCACTTGTAGTATCTATTAAAGGATTTGATATCTTAGATAACCATATAATCATTATGATACCACAATTTTAGAACATTTTATTATATCATAAAAGCTGAAAATAATCATTACTTAACCAATAGTTAATCAGTAGTTAATAATCACAAAACCATTTGTTAAACATTAGTTAAGAATTAGTTAATTTTTAGTTAATAATTCCTCAATAATTCTTTAATAATTACTTAATCATTCTTCAATGATACCATAATAATTCTTTGTTCATCAATTAATTATTACGACCCATTAATTAATTATTATTCTAATATTACTTAATTATTATTTAATCAGTACTTAATAATTTGTGAATAATTAGTTAATGAATCACTACTCATTAAATAATCATCAGTAAGTCATTATTTAATCACTCTTTAAAAATTACTTAATCATTCTGTAATAATTTATTAATCTATACATAGTCATTAGTTAAAAAATATTTATTATTTACATAACTATTAAATTAAATTAATTAATCATTAATTAATAATTTATTAGTAAATTATTATTATCTAATCATTATATGAATTAATTTTCTAATACTAATTTATTAATTAAATAATATATAATTTATCATTACTAATGATAACTATTCGCTCTAAACTATAAACAACCCACTAAACTACTTAATAAATAACATATTTAGAGATAACTAAAAAGAAGATAAAAAATAAGTTTAATAAGAAAAAATACCTCTAAATGACGCACTCAAAAAATAGGGGCATATTTTAGGCCACCATATCCATTACACATAAAGAAGTCTTTTTCTTGAGATAGAGGTTGTGTAATGTAAAGAGTTGAGTGAATTTTGAAGTGAGGAAGGGGGTCCCATTTATAGGGGTTTAATGGAAGGGGGATTTTTCCTAATTTAATGGTGAAGGGAGGTCGATGGGGGGTACCTTTCACATTCGTTTTAAGTATAAAGAGGCCACCTTTACTATCTTTTCCATGTCATTGGTATAGGGAAAAGGATGGGGTCTTCCACCTTTCCTTAAATTAGAAATGTATAAGAACCCCTACCTCATTTCCAACACATATTTATTTTCTTTTACACTAAACATATTTTAAAAAATTATAAATACACAAAAAAATCTCCCTTTATATCAACAGTAAACATATTATTCATTGTAAGGAATGGTAACATGACCATAAAATTAGGAAAATTATCCATTGATTTGACAATTAATAATTAAAAATCTCAGATTAGGGATGATGAAGAGACCCCAAAGGTTAATTGTATAGGTATAATTAGTAGGGAACTATAGGGGAATCAAAAAATTATTGAAGGACATTTAATTCATGATGAGATTAATTTATATTATTCACAAGAATTCAATTTCACTCCTTGGATTAAATTTATTTTAGATAGAATAATTAATGATTTTAAGGATCTCCAATCAATTAAACTATTAAGGAAATAAATAAAATTGATTCCATACCCATTCTTGACACCAATATGTCTAAATTGGTGGCTGATAAATCTCTTTAAATGGAACCAATCCTATTAAAAAATTTAGAAAAAGAAACAATGTTTTATGTAAAGTCCCATCCTTATTTTGAAGATGTTAACCAACCTGATATTGAATTCATGTTCATACCTTTATCACATATGTACAACTTCCTGGGGTTAAATCTAACATTTTTCATTGTGATAACATACTCTATTGAATTTAATCAATATAAAATTTATCTTGATGACATCAGAATTCATAAGAATGAAATTGGATAGACTATGTATGATATTCATGGGATTATTATAGTCATTAGAACCCATATGATTTTTTTTTGTAATCTAACTATAAACCATGTTTCCAATATCAATGGATGCTCAATATTCACTTTACTTCAAAATTAAATTTTAATTATTATCAAACAAATTTAAGGAAAAAGTGAGAAACCAATTCAGGAACTGAATGATAGAACAAAGTCACTAAAATGGAATTGCAGCCTACCCGTGTTATCCTCTCTAAATAGTTTCCATGATATAGTGTTTACCTGGATGTCTGGTTGCTCCATCAAAAGGTCTTCAAACCTAAATGTCAGCATTCCCTATGATTGGATGTAATCCTCTACATTGATCTTTCCATTGGTGAACCCCTGAACCAGAATCAATTCTTCCTTGTCCATCTATGCACTCTACTCATCATTGGTGTCCACATTGAGGATCTTCGTCTTCATTCTTTCTGCCTCCTCATCGGGAGCATTGATTTTCAGAACTGTTTCATGCCTAACCTCATATGAGCACATAATCATATCAAGAGGGTTATAATCCACCTCTCGTTGCTGGCTGGCCCCCTTGGGAGGATGGGGACCACAATCCTTCTTCTTGTCCTTCACCTTCTTTGCCGATTGGGTCTCCATCAGTAAGGGTAAATATGAGTAGTCATTTTTCTCCATCCATTTTCCCCATCTATTCTTGCTCTGCCTCATACTATGGTACCTTCTCTCCTGATCCTCATCCTCTGTATCACCAGAAAAGTAGCTTGATCATTCATCACTAGACCCTCTCTCAGAAGACGTCTCAACATTCGCATAGTCTCGGGCCAAGTCATTTCCAACATCTTGGGCAGGGTCCTCAACTACCAGAGCATCAAACCAATTTACCAGCTCAATACCTTCAACTAATGTGGAGCTTCCCCTGACTGCAACCTCTATCTTACCTTCCTATTCAAAAGGTGTTACTCCTCTACCTCTCTTGCCACTATCTGAGCTCAGCACCTCTATATAAGAGGCCTTTCCATGTAACGTGTAGACTCCCTCATCCACCATTTGTGAAACCTACCAGTTGTTGAAAACTCTAGATGGTTCCTCTTCCCCAACAGATCTCCCAAGCCTTGAAGTAGACTGCTTCTGCAGTTTAGGTACATGAAAATCAGTGAGCAGTCGGTTAAAAACATTGGTCACCAAGGGGTTCACCTACTGTGATACATTCTGCAGGACCCTTTCGTCGGCACGGTCAGGGGCCTCACCCACTAGGTTCTACTCAAACACCTCACCCTCACTCACCACGGAAATCACCTCCTGTGGTCCACTCGGCGAGCCCCTTGCATCGGTACATCCAGAATTCCCACCCACTAAAATCTGTTCAGGCACTGCGAGCTTGGCGTGAGCTTGTGTCCCCTTACCGCTAACCATAGTCGTCTCCTTGGAGAGACTTGTAGCCCCCCATCGATAGAGAGATTGCAGATGACCCAGTCTCTTACATCCCAAACAGAACTCAGACCAAGCTTCATATATCACCGGCTGCTTACACCTAAATTCTTCTCCTACTGTAATCCAGACGTACTCAAAGGGCACCATGGACACATCCACCTCCACAAAAAAGTGCGGGTTAACTGGATGGAAGAGGGACTCCATTCTACTGTTAGAGCAAAGGTATCTCCTGACCAAGTTATCAAACATACGAATCACAAAGGGATTTTGAAATGGTAGGGGGAGAATAGGGAAACTCACCTAGATCGCCATCGATGGAGAATCACACCGCATATGAAATTCATACGACCAACCAAAAAGATATAAGTGGGTGCCATTAAAGCTATGAGGAGCCCCAGACCAGGCTCTGATTAGATCTTCCTCTAAAGAGAATTGTATCATGATATGCATGTTGTCGAGCAAACCCACCGTCGCTCGCTCCTGTAAATCCCACAACGTGAAGACATGTCGATCAAAAGAATAAAATGAGGGACGACACTGCTTAAAGCGAGCCACCATGGTGAGGTTCAGAAGGGAAGAGGCTCCATTAAATGCCGAAAGTGAAAGTGGGAGATTAGGGCTTCCTTCGAATAGATCCAGAACTTTTGGGAATAGCGGAGCTTGAGGAAAAGGGGGAAGAAGGTCAGGGTTAGAAAAGGGGGTGAAGGCGGATCCCGGCCTCTTTGTCACGAACCAGCCCAGGTACCCTGGTAACCCGATAACTGAGCCAACCCTAACATAGCTTGAAGGGCGTTCCTGATCCCCATGGGTCGATGACTAGCACCTGGCATCATACAATATACAATTGGGAATGATTTTTCCACAAGAATGTGGAAGCAAGAGTAAAACAAATAGTATGCATAACAAAAGAAACTCCACTGGGAGTAATGTACCAGAATACAAAGAGGCATAATATGAAAAAGTACTACAACCCAAGTGCTAAAAAGGAAAACAGTCCCAAGGTCCCTAATGACACAAATCACCACGTCCAAAGATCAACAACTGGATCCACCTTCAATATATCCCGTCCCTTTTCATGAACGTGGAAGGAGAAAGTCTACAAACACCTGAAGGAAAAAGTAGGGTGTGAGCCTAAGCCTAGTAGGCTACCACCAAATATTCCATAATAGTTTCCAAATATAGATTATCCAAAGAAAAGCTTTTAATTTTCAAATACATAGGTTTGGAAATTCAAAATAATATTTTAACAAATCATGCTATACATTTCTGAAATGATGGAAAAAATACTTTAAAAAAATGCTTTACAGATGATGGAATATTTCTAAAATAATGGATTCAGTAAAACATTTATATAAAGTAGTTTATATAAATTCAAAAGGCATGTAAAATAGTTCCAACAAATATTGGCATACATTTATATCTCAAATATAAATAAACAAGTGAGAAACACGGCCATCTGCCAAAAGGTACGATATTATTAACCAGTTATAGGATTCCATACTCTCTCTGTGAACTCAAAAAAATGTGTATACACACATCCCTATGACACTGGACAAAGGAGACTCATCACCAACCCGTCGGGGATGTGACCCGCCGCAAGTATGTATTAGAAGGTTGTATTAACATAGAGTGTATCCAAATAACTCACTAACTACCTAAGGATTGCATGAGATCTTACATGATGGGAGAAATATTTTAATATTTCTTAAAATACGATCATTCCCATTCTTCCATTCCACAAGTTCCAATCTCCTTCCATTTAAAACCAAAATAGGTTTTATTCAGAAACTTGCCTTTTTCACATGATAAAACCAATGGGTTTCTATCAAATCATTTTAATCCATTTTCACCAGTTTGAAATTCATTCAAAACCAATTCAATCATTTCATAATTCATTTCCACAATTAAATTCAACAATTTAATTGAAATCATTTCCATCAAATCCACCAATTAAATTAAACAATTTAAATCGGCCAATTTCTCTAAACACACCCAACTCAATGGAATTGGGGTTTTCTAAATATTCATGACAAAACCATTTCAAATATCTCAATTCACTAGAATCGAGTTTTTATCAATTTAATTGAAAATAAAATATGAGCATTTCAATTTAAATCAAAAATTGGAATAAATCAAGAAAATACAATGATAATCAATTAGGCAAGATGGGACAGAACCACCTACCTCAATTTATTTACAAGAGTTAGCCCAACGAAAAACCCCAAAAACTGAGTGACACAATGTTGTCGATCAAAATCTAGATATAAATCCTTAAAACCAAAATTAAGATCAAAGAAATCAATATCTTGAAAAACTAGATCTAGATTCACAATCCTAGATATATACATCAACTCATAGGTTTAGATCCATGGAAACAAAGGAAATCTCCCATGAAAATATCAATGAAAGATAGAGGAATAAACTATAAATGCAACGGGATGAAATCCACTTACTGGGAGGAGAGAAGATCTTCAATCTGAGCCTTCAATCTTGAAGAAAGATGTTCGGATCACCTTGGAATCTCCTTAGGGGGCTTTGAAAAAACCTAAAATGAGTCAACCCCGAGCCAAGGTCGAAATTATGGAAATCTTGGGGGGTACATGTGTTTTTAAAAAGGAATTTTCGAAATTAGAAACCACACGCACAGTTTAGCTGGGTAGAGGCACACGGTTTGTCAAACCGTACGCACATCGTGCGGCCCTCACTATCCAGAGATGCTATATCCACACAGTTAGGTCATATGGTTTGTCAAACCATGGGCACACCGTGCGTACCACTCTTTCCAGTGCTGCTTGGCTGGAATGTTTCGGTCGCACAGTTTGTCAAACCCTGCGCAAACCGTGCACAAGCCATTATTCCTCATTTGGTGGGACCTTTCGAGTTTGTTGGTATTGTAGTGAAATTTTCTTACCATCTATATCTTCCACCACAACTGAGGTCAATACTTAACATGTTCCATGTATCACAGCTGCGAAAGTATATATATGATCCATCTCAGGTTTTGAGGTGGAGTGATCTTGAGATTAAACTGGCTTTATCTGTGACTAAGAGACCTGTTAGAGTAGTTGATTCTAAGACCAACGAACTTCGTGGGAAAATGATACCTCTGGTCCATGTACTTTTGTAGCATGGTTTATATTCTCATGAGATGTGGGAAAGGGAGGCACTAACGAGAGAGCAGGGGCCTCATCTTTTTGACATGGAGGTTTCTGCATAGGCCATCTGGGGACAGAAAGGTCTTATGGTGGGGAGGTTGTAACACCCCATTACGTTTTCAGGTACTTTTGATGTTTCTAAGTACCTCTGATTTAGATTAGTGACTTGGGGGTGCGTTTGGGTGAACTTTTATTTAAAACAAAAGTTCAATGTCTTGTGCACAATTTGTGCACGGTTTGACAAACCGTGCGACCAAACCGTGCCAACCAAGCAGCACTAGATAGAGAGGTACGCACGATGTGCACATGGTTTGACAAAACATGCGACCAAACTGTGCAGACTGAGCATATCTGGATAGTGAGGGCCGCACGATGTGCGCACGGTTTGACAAACTGTGCGCCTCTGCCCAGGTAAATCGTGCGCGTGGTTTCTAATTTCGAATTTTTTCTTTTAAAACCACCCAAACCCCTAGGACATCCATAATTTCGACTTTGTCTCGGGATTGACTCATTTTAGGTGTTTCCAAAGCCTCCTAGGGAGATCCCAAGATGATCCAAACATCTTTCTTCGATATTGAAGGCTCAGATTAAAGACCATCACTCCTCTCTGTAAGGGGATTTCATCCCATTGTGTTTCTCATTTATTCCTCTATCTTTCCTTGATCTTTTCATGGGATATTTCCTTTGTTTCCATGGATCTAAACCTATGAGTTGAGGTATAGATCTAGGATTGTGAATCTAGATCTTGTTTTGAAAGATTTAGATTCCTTTGATCTTAATTTTGGGTTTTAATGATTTAGATCCAGTTTTTGATCGACGTCGTTGTGCTGATCGGTTTTTGGGGTTTCTTGTTGGGCCAACTCTCGTGAATAAATCGAGGTAGGTGGTTCTGTCCTGTATTTCCAAATTTATTATCATTGTATTGTCTTGATTTATTTCAATTGTTTATTTAAATTCAAATGCTCATATTTGGTTTAAATTAAATTGATGAAAACTCGATTCCAGTGAATCGAGATATTTGGAATGGTTTTGGCATGAATGATTGGAAATCCCCAATTCCATTTAATTTGGTGTGTTTATGGAAATAGTCTGATTTAATTTTTTTAATTTAATTGGTTGATTTTATGGTAATGATTTCAATTAAATTGTTTAATTTAATTGTGGAAATAAATTGTGAAATGATGGAATTAGTTTTGGAATGGATTTCAAACTGGTGAAAATGGCTTAAAATGATTTGATAGAAACCCATTGGTTTTATCTTGTGAAAAAGGCATGTTTTTGAATAAAATATGTTTTGGTTTAAAATGGAATGAGAATGGAACTTTTGAAATGGATGAATGGTAATGATCGTATTTTATGCATTCATAAAATAGTTCACCCATCATGTAAGAGCGCATGCAAGCCTTAGGTAGTTAGTGAGTTATTTGGATGCACTCTACGCTACGACAAAGTTCTAAAACATACTTGCGATGGGTCACATCCCTAACAAGTTGGTGAAGTGTCTCCTTTGGCCAGTGTCATAGGGACGTGTGTATACACATTTTGCTGAGTTCACATAGAGAGTGTGGAATCCTATAGCATGCTTCCCTTTTTTCCTTGAACAAGTGGAAGGTCATGAGTTCTACTACTTCCTAGATGGATGAATAGTGTATAATCAAATTGAGTTCTCCTTAGATAATTTGGTAACAACCACCATCACCTATATATTTTTCATATTTTACTCCATGCACATGGCCATTGGTGCAGGTAATTCCCTCGGTACCTTCTAATGGCGAATGATGGGAATATTCATCGACATGGTGTATGATTTTTTAGTGTTATTTATAGATGAATAATATATCTACAATGATACATTTTAGGGATTAGTGATGGATGTTTTAATGGTATTTTTCTAGATGTGAGGTATGAATATGATCCTAAAGTAGAAAAAATTTCATTTCATGGTAAATAACTTTTTCTTCGCTATATAGTATCTGGTAGAGGGATTGAAGTTGATAAAGAAAATATTGATATCATACTTTATATCTACACTAAAAAATATATAAAATAATTTTTTTAATTATTAGTACATACAAGTATCTATAGAAGGATAATTGGGAATTTCAGCTCCATTTCATGACCACTTTGTGCTCTACTGGTGAAAGATACTCCATTTTTATGGACATAAATCTATGTGGAATCATTCCTAATACTCATGTCATATATTATCTCTCTAACTATCATGAAATATCCAAATATGAAAATTTTACTCAGACTCATATGTGATGCAAGTTACCACATTGTACGGTTTGTAATAAGAAAACATTATTATAAAACTCAATGTTTAATTTATTATGAGAAAAATCATTAAATGATTCCAAAATAAACTACAACTCCACTAAGAAATAATTTATATCTATTGTTTTTTATTTATAAAAATTTAGGTTTTACCTCTTAGGATCTTCCACCATTTTCTATACAGATCATTAATATTTAAAATACATTTTCCAAAAACAATATTCTATAGATATATTGATTACATGAATATTTATTCATCAAGAGTTAGATATAACCATTATGAAAAATAATATTATAGAAAAAATTTTGTTTTCACCTATATCAAATATAATTCAATGAAAATAACAACAACTTTCTATTTCTAATTCATTTCTTGATAATCACCTATATTCTATGACTGATTACCCACAGAATGCTCACATAACAACCATGTTTGATACGGGTTTCATTCCAAAAATTAATTATGACCCATGAAATGTGTTAAGTCATTTATATTTATAACAATATGTGTTTTATGATCCAGATATATTTATGTTCTTTATTGATCAAGCCAATAGGATATGTGTTCATGTGTCTGAGAAATATTCAATTTTTAAATTCTGTCATGGAGAGGCATGTGGAGGAAAATGTTTTGTTAAAAAATTAAAAGGCCCCCAAATTTTTTTCTTATGGAATACCCTCAGTAAATAATCATTAAAATTATAGAAAATTTGTCCCCAATGTCAAAAATTATGATCCATAACAAAAAGGAATCAAATCCCTCTTACTCCCTTTCTAGTCAACAAAGTCATTGATTTACAGGGAATTGATTTCATGAGACCCTTTGAAAACTATAATGGATATATCTATATCATAATAGCTATTGATTATCTATAAAACCATGTAGATTATCTTCCCACTAAGTCCAATAACCATTATGTTTTTTTTAAGATTATTTAAAGAAAACTTCTAATATATATTTTTTAAGACATATGTCAATTATCTGTGATCAAGAATCCATTTAAAAAATCATCCCTTATCGATAGTCATGTATATGTGTGTTATTTCTCATAATACTTCCTCTACCTACCATCCTCAAATAAATAGTCAAGATGAGTTGGAAAATATGAAATTTAATAGAATTTTTGAAAAAAATATCAATCAATATTGGAATAATTGGTCTGATAATCTCTTAGATACACTTTGGTTATATCGTATAACATCAGAAATAATCATAGACATGTCCCCATATAGGCTGGTTTATGGAAAATGATTCCATATACCTATTGAAATTGAACATAAGGAATTTTGGAAAATCCAGAAAAAACAACATTGACATTTATTTGGATGAAAAAAATAAGAAATTATACCTGGAATAGATTGAGGAACTTATGATGGAGGACTAAAAAAATTCAACGAGCAATATATATAGATAACATGCATAAAAATCTAGGAATCTCAAATCCAATCACTATAAACTAGGAAAATGTGTGATCTTGTATAGTTCAAACATCATTTTCACCCATGAATGTAATGGTTTAGATTGTTAGGGCCATACATTGTGCATCTTTTTTACCCCCATGGTGTAGTAGATATTCAGGATCACAGTAGTGGTGATATTATAATATTCAATGGTCATAGCCTAAAAATAATAATTATATCCCTCAATAAACATATATTCATGGGGGAGTAAAGGGATCCAAACTACGAACATGAATAAAATAATTGATTTTGGGTCAATGTCGAGCTAAAAACATTAAATAATTTGATTTATGGTAGGTAACCTGACATCTATATGTACCTTGACCTACATTTTATTATTATAAAATTAATAGGTATATGTATTTCCCATTTCCTTTTTCCCTTGTTTTGTTTTAGTTATGGTAACCTCATGGTTTTTTCATTGTGTTATAATGGTGTTGGTGTGTAAGATTCAAGGGATATAGAGACTAATTCATTTTATTGGGAAATCAAATTTCTTCTAGTTGTACAAAAACAAACATTAATCAATGATTAATACCTTGTTAGTATGATAGAGAATATTGGGTTAAATCATACCATCATGAACTTTAACATCACCGACCAGGTGACTTCATACAACAATTCTCATTTTTAAATTTTAATTTGGAACTCATAATCCTATGACTCTACATCCTTATAAAAGTTTATTTCAATAAAAACTGGGGATTGTGTTATTATATGTTGGGGATAAAATTAAAAAAATATATTTTCAGTTAATAAAAAATATAATATTTAAAAAACAAATAAATGAAAAAATATCTTTAATGGATCAAAATATTGCATTATCAATTTGCATGATAATATATTTTATATAAAATTAAAATATAATGTTGAATAATCTTACATAATGTTCAAATTTTCATAATATTTAATAAAAATATCACATTCAATGTCCATTAGACTGTGGGGTATTAGTTTGAGTTCATTGGGTCCCTCAGTATATAGAATAGGTTTGTTAATAATTTAAATTTTAAATTGAGTATTAAAAAATAATAACAAATCATCATAATACATGTATAAAATATATTTTCATGTAGTGTGTGGCTTTCAGCACTTAGAGAACATGAACCAATAGTTTTATATAAAATAATAAGACATTATTTCTCTAACAATAGTTTTTTTTATTTTTATATTGATTGAGTTAACTTGAGATGATTCTAAAGTATTTGATCATGACTTGGTTCTCTAAATTCATTGAACATGGGGGTCATCTAAAAAGACTTTCTACATGGGTTTAATCGATCATGTTCATTTTCAATAACCCTAGAAGATTAAAAAAAAACAAAAATTAATACTCATTATAATTTTTAAATTGATTCCACATATAACTTACATATTCCCCCATTGAATAAAAATTAACCCCTTTTCTTTTTTGATGCACAATACATTATTTTTAGAAATTGAATCCTGAGAAAATATGATTTAGAATTTGAAATATTAAATGGTATTGGGATATTGATATTATTATGAACCTATATTTATTGAAGTTATATTAACATGATATAAGGTTTTTTATATGAGGTCAAAATGGTAATCATTGTTTTTCAATAATTTCATGGAAAAAGGATTTAAATATTCAATTTTGTGTGAAATAAAATTTTTCTCAGGACTAGATAAACACATGATTGTGTGTGTGGCGGGGATGTGATTAGTGAAAAAAATATGATAATATTATTTGTATATATTATATTATTCCTATTATTAATTATTCATAAACAATATTTTTAGTGAATTTTTCAACATGATCATTATTTCAAATTATTATTATCATTCTCACTTAAAATTCAATATTTCATCGGAAATTGTGAAAGAAAATTTTAACCACACAATAGTCTTGATTTGAATTTAATATTTCTTTTTTAGGTTCCCAATAAATTTTTCATATTTATTTCTTCTAGATAGCATCATGTTTTACATTGGAAGACACTCATTTCTATCCGTGAACCTTGAAAATTCTTGTTGAATTAAATTGGATAGGATACCAGTAAAATGACATCAGAGGAAATTATATAAGATCAATGAATCTACAATATTTGTTGGATATTTTAGAAATCATGGTTATAATTTCAGTAGGTGATTTCTAAATCTATTTCTTAGGTTTTTAGGGATATGTAGATCGACTATTTCTAAGATGAAATTCTAGTCCATATTATGTGGCTAGAATGACCTTCCTCTTTTTCAATGGTCTCGAATTGAATTTAATATTTCATTTTTAGGTGCCCAATTCATTTTTTACATTTCTTCCTTATAGAGAACAATAATTTTGAAATTGGAGGACACTAATTTCTATCCTTGTATATGGAAAATTCCCAGTTAAGTGAACTGGATAACATACGAGTAAAATGTCTTCAGAGGCCATTATATAAGCTCAATGAATCTAAAATTTCTTCTAGATATTATAGAAATCATTGGTATTATTTCATTAAGATGTTTCCAAATAAAAATATGGTGTTTGAAGGGATTTATAGATGGACCATTTTTAAGATGAAATTCTAGGCTATATTATGTGGCTAGAATGTCATTTCTCCATTTCAATAAAATCCTCAAAACCAAAAAACATATTAGGAATGAATTTTATATGATTATATATGATATAATTAGATTCAATTTATTCTTCTCTTTAACAGTCAATTTTTTTCATATTTAAGGTCTTTTAGGAACATGTTTCTGAGGCATGTATGATGGTTCCTATTTGTGGTTAAGGGTGAAATAATTCATATCACTTAAACATTCCACCACCCTTGGACAACTATAATAAAGTGAGAAGTCTTGAAAAATTGAAAGATCGACACAAGGCTCTTGAATTTGTTTTTATTAAATGATGGTAATGTATTTAAATGATGATTTTGTATATTTCATTTTTATGTTATGTATCCAATTTGATGTTGTTATCATATTTTTTTTCAAATGTAAGTTGCTCGAATCATTTTAGTTTCATTATAAAACAAGTTCTTATTATAATTTTCTATTCTTATTTTTTTATGTTCATAAGGTTTCCATAATATTAAAATTTATTAATACAAATATGACATACATCCTTCACACAATGGCATAGTTTTTATTTTTTCATTGTTTTTCACTTCTTCAATTCCACCCTCATGAGTCTATTTTCATCTACCATTGAAATCATGAAATCAAGGTAGTGATGAATCATGTATGGATTTATGTATGGAATTTTTATGTATATGTACTATATTATTTTTAACATTATAATAAATCTTAATCAATTATTTTAATTTATATTTTTATTCAATTATTTATTTTCTTCATCGATCTGAATAATTTTTAGGATACACATTTCGAGAATTAAAATGATATTCTACCTTTTAGTACCCATAAAAAGTATCCTCTATGTGTATAGGTTGTTAGCCATGGGTTATGTAATGATCTCAATCATTGATTGATTTGGGAATTTATCACTTAATTTAAATAATCAATCTCAAATTTAGGACATTGAACCAATTTTCTGAAATTCATCGAATAAACCCATTGAAACATCCTAGGATGAACTCATTCTACCAAATTGAATTCACTTAGGTATATTAGGGTTAATTTACCCCATCAAAAATGACACCAATTTTGGAAAACTCATATAAAAAATCCATCTCTATAAAATTAGTGTATGTAGGTTCTTCTTATGTCTCTAAGGATTCCACAGCCCAATCTACAATAAAAGAGAACACTTCTTCCCTAAACATGGGTAAATTTGAGAAACACCAATACCCAAAATCCAAATTTAAATATTATACAATTTTTTGGAAATATATTATATTGTATAAAATTAATAATTTTACGAATTAGGTATATTATTTCATATGTGCTGTACATCCAAAAAATGTAATATATAAGTTGTCATTAATTAATATGTTAAAAGAGTTATAAAACAATTTTTTAACATTCAAATGATACAAAAATTTGGAATTCCATTTATTCATGTATTTTCATATTTGAATAAATTATAGGATAATGATGGATCATTATTTATTTCATATATAATATAATTTCATGTGATGTAAGTAGGTTTAAGGGATTCCATTCATCTTGGACGAACCTCCTAAAACCCATTATCTCTTTACTCTTATTAAATTTCATGAAATTATTCAGATCATCATTGTGGAATGGATAATATTACATGTATGAAATTTTATTCATTTGACATATGATTATATCATAATGGTTGTATGATTTTGTCACCTAGTAATATTTTTCAAACTAATGCGATCAATTTTGAGATATGTGCAACAGATATTTGGTGTAATGAAGTTAATATTTATAATAGTCCTTTATTTTAGTATTTTATTTAATATTTGATATTATCTTTAATATATATCAAATAAAATGTTTTTATTTTAGTTCAAATTCATTTAATAATTATTATTAAAATCATACAAACCCTGTTACTCTTCATCGAAAAAATGAATCCCATAATGGTGTATGTTATCTTATTTCAAAATTAAATGATCATTAAAAGAAAATAAATATTTTTATTTTTTAAAAATATAAACTTTTAAAAGGAAAATGGTTTTCATTTTAATTTTTAATAATAAAAAAACACTGATTACTCAGAATTTCAAATTAACAATCCTAAAAATACTCTCTCTAATTTTGGCCAAGGAAAATTAAATTTGAATATGATTTTGTGTTCTCAAAAACCCGGTAAAAATATATATTTTTATTGATCTCAAAATAATATATCTATACCCAAAATTATAAAAAACCAAATTGAGTAAATGTAATATATAAAAATGTTTTTTTTAATTTTTGGATAAAGGCTTTTCATATAGGTTATGAATATAATTGTAAACATTTGAGTTATGTTACACAAGAAAGAATGAATCTCTGAAATAATATTAGTACTTTAAACATGTTATAAACATGTTTAAATTGTAAATAATTTATTTGATAATATATGTTGACTAAAAATTTGTGTACTAAAATGCACACAATGTTGATATATTATAAGGAGATGACCATAAAACACATTGATATATCTTTTGGTTTCTATATAATAATGGAAAGGAAATGGATGTTTTGACACTAATGTAGTTTAAAAAAAAGTAGAAATACATGAAGTTTATATCCAAAAATAAAATCCATGATGTAATTTAAATTTTATATGATTTAATTTTTTAATATTGAGGGAGTTGTTTCAATGATCCAACATTTACTCTGTCACCTTGTTCCCATCATGAATATTATTGAATATCTTATAGATGCTTGTGTAATGTTGAACATCTTATATAAGAATGTTTTATATTTATATATTTTATTCTATGCGGACTTGATATTTAAAATATTTATCTTTTAAAAATAATTTTTCAAAGGATTATCCCATTTAAATATTTTTAAATTTATTTTAAATGGTTTCAATTAATTATAAATATCATTCTAAATTTCTAATTGAATTTATTCTCAATTTTTTTTTGGAATTTTAAGTGAAATATTTCTTAATCCATTGAAAATATTTCTGAAATCATATTAATTAATTATCATATTAATTTTATATCATTTCATGACATTTGAAATCACATTTCTAATTAATTATAAATGATAATTTATAATTAAATGAAATTTTTTATATATTTATTTAAATAACTCAATACTTGTGTACGGACTTATAATTTTCAAAACAATCTATTTTTTTTGATTTCCCTCTATAATTTATCTTATCATGACATTTATCTTAATTGATTATATTTATATATATTCTTGGATTTAATTTCCTTATATTTAAAGATGATTATTGTTTTTAATCATAAAATGTTCCTCCATAATTTATATGGTTTTAATTTTTTGAAATAAGATAGTTTTGGAATAAATAATCATTTTAAGAGAAAATTAGGTTTTTTTATTGAATAAGATATCTATTTTTTAGGTATTTTTTTTTAAAAATTTATTTAAAAAAGAAGAATATTTTATTTTTTAAAACTACTGATTATGATAAATTCAAATAAATATAAATGTATTGTATAAAAATGATTATCATGATACATAAAATAGGATATTGTTATGGTGTAATGAATTTTCCATAAATTATTTCTACATATTTTTTACCTAGGCATTATCTTGAGTATAATCAATTGGCCTCTACTTTATGGCTGGTTTGACATACATTGAGAACTATTATGGTTTATTTGAGTGATATTTACTTACTATAGTTAATGCATATTTTTAAAATTATATTTGAAATTTAACATAGGATTTCATGACCCTTGACTATTTTTTAATTCTTATATAGTTTAATGTGTTATCTAAGATGGTAGTAAAGAAAAATTAAAGTATTATTTTTCTATTTAAACTACTTATATTTGTTTACTTATCTATTTTTCTGTCATTTTATACTTTAGATAGGTTTGTTATTTTATTTTAATAGTTGATAATATTTTTAATGGGGGATATTATATTAAAATTGTAATCATATTGATTAATTCCAAAAAGGGGGAGACAGTTTTGAATTGATATTTTGAATTTTTTTAATTATGAAAAAGTGTGAGATTACGAGAGTTACTCATTGTCTATTTTTTATACTTTGAAAAGAAATTATTTTTTTTAAATTGGTATTTATTTTAATAATAATTTTTATTAAATTTAATATAATAGGAGTGGAATAATATTAAACTTCATTAACATATTATTTTTATTATTGGGTCTAATTTTTTTAAGAACAATTTTCTTCTAGATTCTAGTTTCTTAGTTCTAGGGATTTTCATCATAATCTGAGATATTTAACTAAGAATTGAATGATTATTATTGAGATGGATAACTAATAATATGTTAAATTTTTTATCTAAATAAAAAATTGTTTAATTAATTAATTTTTTTCACATTTTTATCTAAATCATCATCACATTTTTTAATGTTGTTTTCAGATTAAATTTTATGCCGGCACAAAATCTAGTCATATTAAGGTACTACAAATTTTGGTTTTATTTTTCATATTTTATTATATTTATTATTATAATTAAATTTATAATTCAAAAAAATTTATGAAGAAAATATTTTAAGAATATTATTATTATGCAAACTATATTGAAAAATAAAATTAAAATTTCCAATTTTGGGAGGTTTCTAAAATTTTCAACATTTATTAAATGTTTTTATGGAGATTCCTAAGAGATTATTATGTATATTATCCTGTAAAACCAAAATATATTTCGGATATTTTGAATAGGTTTTTCTATTTAAATTATATTATTTAGAAAACTACAATAAGGAATAATTTTATATGAAAATTTTAGAAAGTAACCACAAACATTAAGAAAACATTTCAGGACCAACATATAATGATGGTAAAAATGCATCAAATGCGATCTTCAATAGCTTAATAACAAAAAACAAATTAGTAATGATTTCTAATGAATTATAATAATAAAATTGTGTAAATATTTTTTGGATGATCACATCATCTTCAAATCTCCTATAAGAACATGCTATAATTTCTATATCCCTATCAATGTTTTATCTTTTCTAAATCATATGTTATTCATCTAGAGTGTGTATAAATTATTACATATTCTTACACCCTTATATTACTCTCAAACCCTCCAAGAATTTTCCCTATACTTCAAGTTAATTTAGACGTTGATAAATAATTAATGCTTCTTTACAATCATCTCTGCTTTATTTTTTGTCCAATATTGGTTCCCACAACCTTTAATATGACATATTCTAATTTTATGTTCATTTCCAATAAAAATTAAATGGAATACAAATTCTAGTTTTATATTTATAATTGTATAGATCATGTGTCTATCATATTTTTTGTTAATATAATCTAAAAACAATGTAATGTTTTGGAATATTTGTTACCAATAATTAGAAGGTACTAATTCATTAAACCATTAAAAAATTGACATGTTAAACATAGCAAATATGTTTGAATATTTTTTAACATTCTTACTAATTTTTTTTAATTTAAAAATATTAATTTTTTTTCATTTTCTTTCATTTATTTATTCATTTATTTAATCTATCAAACATTTTTAATAGATTTATTCTATAATCACCCTTTAATTTATTCATTTTCTTATATTATATTATTAAATTATTATTACTCTGTAATTTATTGATTTTTTTATTTTAACTCTTCAATAATTTTATTTACTTAAATAATTTAAAAATAATATATTATTTTTCTGTTTTTTCTAATTTATCTTTTCAATAATAGTTCACTAAAAACCTTTTCCTTTTAATCATCTTTGACCTAATTCAAACATGAGGGTCAAAAATTATAAATATATTGAATTTACGATATAAATTTTAATCAAAATTTTGATCACATCTGCTACATTTTCCTTGTTGTCAATAGAAACCAATATTTTCCTAGATTATAAGGATATTTATCTATTAGATTATCTATTTTTTATAACAAAAACATTTGATTAGAAAACTTAGTATACATTTATATATATAATAAAACAACAACGTAGATGCATCCACCATGGATTTGTTCATATATCATCAATCTTATACAATTTTTTTTTGAATGATATGCCACATATCTATATGTTCTCTATAATTATTTATTATTTAATGATTTATTTTGAAAAACAAATTCCATGATTTAGTACATTCGACCACACCATATAGGTTTTTGACTTCAACTCTAATAAATCACTAAAATAATCATTTTGTTTCAAAGATCCCCCTATTGGATCTCTAGTTCATAATGTTGTTTTCATTGGTCAACCAAAAAATTTGCTACCTTGGAAAGAGATTGAAATTTATTACACTTGAGGTTATTTTATTTTATGGTGTAGTGTATATGTTTTATATATTTTGAAATTAGAAGGACCAATCTCATTTTTTCCATTAATCTTAGTTACTTATGAGGTTTTTTCATGGGACTATATGAATAATTTCTATAACTTTTCCCAACAACAATATTGAAATTTTCAATTTTCCCCACAACATAAGATAAACTCTAAACACCATTTTTTGTAAGTATTTTGGTCCACCGTCATACCATAGTGAGATAATTCCTTCTCTTGTGATCATTTCACTATATGCAATGCAAGTTGTATGATCTGTAAAAGAGAAACAATATTTAATATGGTCTATTCATCTTGAACCCATTATAATCTCTTTGTGATTATGAAACATGGAAATTTCAGTTTATCACCATGATACGTGACAATCCCCACAATGTTTTTATCATTTTGTTTCATTTGAATCAACAGCAAATAGTGTTTCCATAATCCCATAATTTGTTTTATATATATAAAAAAAATCAAAAACAATTCATGAATTATCTTAATTGTGGAAAAAATCCTAACATGCAATCAATGTGAAGGAAATTAAAACACCATTACACATCATGGAATGTTGTTTGTGAGAGTAATTTAACTATTGCTGTAAAATAAATAATATATTTACCATGTCTCTATTAAGATCAAATCATAGTTATTCCTTTATTAATTCACTTCATGAAGGGTATTCTCTCATTCATAAATAATAAAACTAACCAATCATCAAGGGATATTCAATATCTCCACTATTATTTGTTATCAATATAAGAAATAATGAAGGAGATCTTCTTTAATCCATAGATAACAAAAAATAATGTTTTCCACTACAAGGAACACATCAAATATTTTCTCCTCATCTATCCCTCGAATATATAATACCGAAAATCCAGAGTCACTACCCCATTAAAAAATATCTCATTTTTTTCTCCCTATTTCTGAAAAAAATGAAAGAAAATAAAGTGGAAAAATAAAAAAGTAAAAATACAGAGATTTTAGGAGATAATAAACTATAAAAAATAATTTCATGTGTTAGAAGAAATCTACCATTAGAGGATATTTCATTATATGAAAAAATTTATCCTTTATTGAAAAAACCAAATAAAAGCTCACCATATTACACATTATCCTTGATGAAATTATGAATGATTTCAATATACATTCACCTAGAATGTCAATCCATGTTCAAAAACATGCTTATTAAAAATTTTGGTAACACGTAATCAAAAATGGTTCATAAAAATTAATCATGATTTCATAGATATTTTACTTTGAAAAAATCATTTGATGTGTTACTTTTTATTCCATAACATAATTTTATTTCATTGAGATTAGACTATACCAATTTATGTTTAGAAATTTCTTTGAGATAAACCTCCCACTAGTAATGAATTCAAATCCTGAAGATTAATTTTGATCCACAAAAACTCATACATAATACTCATTATAATATCCTTAGGGATAAAATGATGTTATATTATTATATATCAAATAGAAATTTTGAGTTATTTTTAATATAATATAATATCTATTTCAGCACTATTAGATTAGAATATTTAGGATTATATTTGATTCATTCACATAACATAATAACAAATAGAAACTCTACTCTAGAAGCCATCAAGATAAGCACACTACCAATAATATATCAAAAATATATTTCATTAACACCACTTACTTTATCATCAGGGGAAAATTTACTCCCATATGCTATAGGATTTTAGATATCTCATAATTTTTCTATTCTAATATTCTTTTAAAAGACATAAAAATACTTTTTTATAGGAAGATTGGAACTCTTAAATTTTTTATTTACAAACCCAATTATAATTCACTCTCATCCATCATACACATCTTAATGTTTTCACTCATATTAGAAGAAATTATTTCATATGTTTCTTCCTTATTTAAGGGAAAAATATTAGCTACACATTCATAATGAGTGAATTTATAAAATATTCAATAAAATATATATTAAAATTCAAATTATATTTTCTAAAATTAATTTTTATTAATATATTTCCCTAATTCAAGTATAATTATCAAGGTTCTTTATTTATCCCATATAGGTCATTCTTCAACTTATAAAATCCTTCACCATTACCATTAATAACAAATATTCTGATTATTCAATGTATAATTATTCCACATGTTCTCCTTTAAAAAAACAAAATTTCAAATACATTTTTAAAACGTTATTATTCCCTAGAGTTCATACATCAATGAAAATAGGAAGCATTTTAAAACTAATAATAGGGGAAATTGTCTCATCATAACATATACCCTCAAAATGATAGTATCCCTTACACACATGATGATTTTTTTTCAAATTCCTCATTAAATTTTTTAATTATTTTATTTTAAAAAAACCACTTCATCATTATAAAATAATATTATTTTGTATGAATCAAAATTCCCAAGTATTACATTTCTCAATTTGATTGATCTCATCTTAAATTTTTTTTATCCAAATATCAAATTCACATTCCACTTCAACACTATTTGTTTTAACATATAAATGAAATCATACATGATTAGAATTCCACAAAACCTACAATGTCTAAACACAATTTCTATTATCTCTAATATTATTCTACTTCAACAATTCTTCATAATTCTCATAAAATAAATTATTTTTTGTTTGTTTCCTTCCTTATCTAGGTATATTTCAGAATCATCATGATAATTGTTGAAAACAACTTTTTAAAAAAAATACACACATGTTATCAAAAATTTCCACTATGATATTATTTAAATTCATCAGAAATGAAAAAATAGGTTTATGAATAATTTAGTTTTTCTAACAAAAATAAATCAATGATATTAAAGATATTTCTTATAATCCTGTCATATAACATTTAAATTCGTCCAATTTATGCATTTCTATGAAAAATGACCATGTCATATTTTTCATCCATATTTACCTAGTGAATTAATTTATCATTGAAATTACAAGTCCTACATAATAACATTAATATTTTAATGTTACGATTCATTAAAAACACATTTAATAGGGTACATATAATAAATTGGGTTGAAGAAACCACATTATTGAGGCATATAAGGGGAACCATGTTAATGCCTTATTTCATACATCTCAATATATTCCTCAAAATTCCCATTTTATTTTAGTATATATATATATATATTAGTGGATTAAAACCACTTAATCAAATGTGATGTTTTTATTTTCAAATTGAATTTCAAATTTTGTGAATATATATATATATATCTTGTTATTTAATCAAGTAAAAATGGATGTTAGTTGTGTGGGTAAAATAATCAATAATATTCATCAAATATGTATCTACATTGATTGACATTGGGAAATTTTTTCTCTCCAAATTATAGTGTATCAAATAAATATGTTAATCTATTTTAATTCCTGCCAACATGAAGCACTTATACACTATCATTCGTTTATGAAATGTGTCTCGTTAATGAGTTTTCCATGATTCTGTTTTTAAATATCATGTATATATTGTTGTATGATTATATTCTCAATTTTTAGTTTCACCTAATTAATAATTCTTTAATGATTTATTTCATTCTATTATTTTACACTAATCCTTAAAAATATTGGTCATTTGATATTTAGAATAGATTGTATGTTTTTTACTCTACATTTATCAATAAATGTTTCATCCTTTAACAATCCCATGAAAAAATCATCGTTGTTAATGATATACTAACTAAAATTTTCACAATGTAGGAAACATTTAAGATAATTTACTTCATCTAATAAACTAATAAAATGTAATTAGAGTCAAGATTTTTCCCACCATTTTTTGTGGATATAAATCCATCGACATTGGGTTATCTATCATTACTGAAAGTAATTTCTTAAATATTTTTAAAATTATTAATGGTCAATAAATTACTATACTTGGTCATTTTTTATGAGAAAATTATATAAATTACCCCAATAATTTTTTATTTTATGCTTTATAAGCTATATCAACCACCACCCACTGCTCTAATTTTTTCTACTTATTGAATGATAAGGAATTGTTCATTTATTTTAATTACCTTGATATGACTGTATGAATATTTTTAGCACTTTTTTTGGGATGAAAAAATATCTGAATAGTTTTATAATTAAAATAAATAAATTTATTAATTTTAACATCTCATATAGTTTTTTCATGACTGGTTTTGAGAAATTTCAGGTTGGCTCACACTCAACTAATGACCTCTATTTTTTTGATAGAGAAATAGATTATAGTTTCACATATATTTTTTTAATTGAACAAATCAAAACAATATCAACATTCATCAATGTTAACTCTCCTTGTGTATTAAAAAAATTATTCAAAATATAAATGTTAATTTTCCTTGTAATTTTAGCTGTGATCATTTTTCGAAACCGTTTTATTCTCCACATTAATTTTTCCAGCATGAGGATTCATTGTCTTAATGTATATAGTCACTTTTGATTTTTTTAATGTAGTCTAATTTTTAAATATTATTTTATTCAGAAAGAAGACCCTCATCAAATATCTTAAGTAACAAAGACATTATAGTGATTATTGAGGGTCCACTCATCCACATATTAATACTCAAGGGGAAAAATAAATATATAGAATTTATCTTCTAGGATTAACATTCATTTCCGATTCATTATACTATCTTTATAAATCACTCTGTAACTCACAATTGATCTTATAATTATTCTCAAAAAAATAAATAATTCTTTAACTAAATCATAATTTCCAATTTGAATATCAATAAATTAATTTCAGATTGTTTTTATAGAGACCCATAATTTTCAAACATAAAAATCACATATTAATGGATAGATATTCCGTACATGACATTGGTTTACACAATAGAATTTCACACAACTAAAAAAATAATTATTTCTGAGGGGGAAGTTTTTATGAGTACCCATTGAAAATAGTTATTTGTGATGGGTTCCTACCAAAAATTCCTTGTCATTAAAAACAACATTTACAAAGTTAATTTTTTGCAATGGCCCATTGCAAAAAAAATATTTCTTTGTGACGGTCCTCCCTCCCAGCGCAAATAGTTTTGAAGCAGATTAATTAAACCGGTAATTGTGGTGGACCAAGTGACCAGTAAAATAATAATATGTGTGATAGTATTCCCTTTTGTCCCAAATAATTTTGAACTAGATTATATATGAAAAAGCTTTTTTGATAGGAAACTGACCCATCACCAAAAAAAATCCACAGGATGTAGTCCTATATCAAACAATTAATGAAGTTAAAAAATGAAAATAAAAGAATATTTAAAAACATAAAAATATTTTTAAAATTAAAATATTTTTATGAATAAAACTATGGACATTTCAAATAATAAAAATATGAAAAAAAAATTTCATTCAAATATTACCCTAATAAATGTGTACATAACTACTGTGGGGATAGGGGAGGTAGAGGGTTATCTAGAACAGGTGGGGGAGGAAACTCCATCCCAATACCATAACATAGCAGTCTCATGTACTCATTACTAGTAATTATATCTATATATATAACTATTAATAATCACTATTTGCTACTAATTACCACTAATTATTTTATATTACAACTATTTAACACTAATTATTTCAAATTAAAACTAATTATTACTATTCATTACCACTTTTCACTACTTTTTACTAATTATCCATAATTACTACTAATTATTAAAAATTGTTACTAATAATACGTAATTATTACAAATTATTACTATGTATCACAGTGTATTAATAATTATAACAAATTATTTCTAATATATACTAATTTATACTAAATAATAATAAATACTATTAATTACTACTAATTATTACTAAGTACCACTAAATATTACTAATTATTACTAATTATTACTAATTATTAGTAATTACTAAAAATTATAACTATATTACTAAAAATAATTACTAACTACCACTACTCATTACTCATTATTAATAATTAATACTATGTACCACAAATTATTAATAAGTATTAATAGTTATTTCTTATTATTACTAATTACCGCTAATTATTACTAATTGACACTAATTTTTACTAATTAAATGTAATTAAAACTAATTATAACTAATTATTACAAATTCATACTAATTATTACAAAGTACCACTATATGTTACCAATTATTACTCATTAGTAGTATTTGTTGGTAATTACCTCTATTTATTAATATATACCACTAATTATTACTAATTACCTCTAATTTTTTATAATTACATCTATTTATTACTAATTTTGTATATTTACATAAAAATAGTTAAAGCTAATTTATACTAATGTAAAATATCTACTTCTAATTACATATAATTGTTAACAATTAAAAATAAGCACTTCTAATTATAAATAATAACTCTTACTTAAAAATAAATAGTGAAAAATAAAATTAATTGTTATTAAAACTATTTACAGCTAATTAATATTAATATTTATATACATAACATGAAAACATTAAAAAAAATTAAAAACATTAAATGATTTCCTTAAAACTAAATTTTTTTTCTGATGTTAATCCAAAATTTTGTTCGCTTAAAAATTTAAAACAATTATATGTTTTTGGAGAAGTGGAGGAGAGGAGTATAACAGAGAAGACTAAGAGATGTAGAAAGTGAAAAAAATTAGGATGATTGATACATATAAGTTAGATAATTTGTGATGGTTCTCCCATCACAAATAACAATTTGTATGTTAGTAACTATCACAAATAGTACCCACCAAAAATAACTGCATCAGTGATAAAAAATTTATTTTGGATGCACCCCTTCGCAAATAACATTATTAAGATTGTTTTTTACGATGCGATTTAATTCCTATCACAAATAAAAAATTATGACCGAAGGTATTTTCGTTGAGTCTCATAAAAAATAATCATTTACTGATAGATTATTTGTGTCATGAAGTAAATGTTGTTGCAATGAACAATACAAATAGTAGATATTTGTGACAAGAATATAATCATTTCATAATTTCCATTCCTATGGTTTGGGGAATAAATCTCGTAAATTGTATTTGTGATGTTAAATATTTCCCATAACATATTGTTCTTTAGCAACAACTATTTTCAATGGGATTCATTTAATTTCACAAATAGTCATTGTCATTGTACTAATTTCAACAGGTGATGGGCTCATTTAAAATAGCCCATCACAAATTCCCATTTTCCGGTAGTTGTATTGGGTTAGGGTCTTTGGAAATTCGGATACTTAAATAAATCTTTTATAAGATATCTATATCATCTCTAACTAAATTCATCATAACTAGAATCGTTATCAAACATGTCACACTTTAAGGTTTCATTAGAAAACATGGAAATGAAACATAGAAAAAGGGATATCATGGATTCTCGGTAATGGTAAACAATAGTGATATCAATGATCACTAAATCATAACATGAGCATAAGAGTATGAGAAAACGTTCTTAACATTCTAAAAATATATAAATCATATAATATATAATAATATTTAGCAATGATATAAATTATCATATTTATAAGACATGAATCAAAACTGAATGAAATAACTTGATTCTTTAGAGCATAATATTGGAATAAGACATAATTTTTTTCAAAAAAACATAATCATAGAAAATCATTTTCTTATTCATAGACTAATTCAAGGAATATCACAGTGGATTGGGAAAACCCCTTTTCCTTTATATCTATAGTCAAGGTTAACTGCCAAGACTATCATATTGGAAACATTCCCTTACTAAATTGGATTTACTTCACATTCATGTCCTTATAATCCCATTCTATATTAATATTTACCCAATGAATTGAAGGGATATATAATTTCTGACCCATCCATCAAATAATTAATATCTATTAATCTTCTTTCCACAAGTTTATAAATAATTCATCAAATATTATAACCCTTGGAAAGGAAATTCATTTCATAAACATTTCATCATTTCATTATATCACAATGAAAAATAAACGGGTTTCATAAATGTATCATTATCAAAATAATTATCCATGTGGAGGAATAATGAGGATGGAATCCTTCAGTAAAAAACCTGGTAAATAATAAATAACATCACAAATTTTTATGATAGAAGAATAATTCATTTAAAATATCACATGACCATTTTGTTGAAGAAAATACCAAATTTATTTTGTTAAAATGTATTTAAAATCTAAAGAATTTCCAATATATTAAAAAAATTGATTTCATTTAAGGAAATATGTTTACTTCAATGTAATCTTTATGTAATTTAGTGATCATGATTCCATGAAATTTCACTCATGTCATGTACATTAAAACAAAGACCCCTTTCACATTTTTAGTAAAAAATAAAAAGTACCTCATTTAGAAAGTGACCAAAAATCATTTTTAACCAATTTGTAAAATTTAAAACACAGGTAAATATTATTTTAAAAAGAGTTTTATATAAGTAAAATAAATATTCATATGATTTTAGAAAACATGAATATGGAATAAAATGGATTCTCGGCCAAATTGAGAAATAAGGTTGAATTTCCACGAAAAATTATTTTTTACATTTGGCTTCCTGAAGTAAAGATAATGAATGAAAATAATGATATATTCCGACACAAAAAGAGGTGAAAAAAAATCTTCAGTTTCGTGAGATCTAAATCATAATTTTCTATCATGGGAAACTTAATAATAAATAATGTCAAAAAATTAGATTGTAAAATAAATCTATTACCTCAAGTTTGATTGGTATGAAATGTGTTCTATCATACTATATATTAAATTTATAATTACTATAATTATATAATGGAATCATTTATATATTTAATATATCATATATTATACACATATAAAATATAAAACCCCATTTTAGAAATTAATTATCATAATCATTGTTTCTGGGTGACAATAGTTTCATTTTTCAAGAGAAATTTGGATTGAAAGTTCTTATCCCCCAATATTGATCATGATTCCAACATGATTTTTTCTAATAATGATATAAATAACATATATATAAATTATATATTTATATATATATTATGATTCATCCATAAATGTTATAGGTAGAATATCGAATTAGACAGTACATGGAGATGGTGGGCCATATATATACATAAACATTATTATCATATTTCAAATAATAGATCATGAAAATGTAATATTACAATAAAACATTATATAATCATTAAAATAACATATATCTCAAATAAATTACTTAATAATATCTTTATTACCATCTATGTAAATTAGAAATAAAAAATGAATCATATAACTTTATGGAGGTAGTGATCCACACATACGCACGAGAAACGTTATAATATTTTGATGGATTTCAAGATATGAATGTATAAATGATTTTACAATAATATAAGAATAATCATGTCAAAAATAGAAATATAACATTAAATCCATCATAATACCCTTCTATAAATAGATGTAGGTTGATAATGAATTGTGTCACTTTGTAGATGTGGTAGTCCACACATGTGGAAGTGAAATACTTTCACTTCTAATTTTATAGAAACGAGGTACAATAATGGTGGGTAAATTGTTATAATAACATTATATAATATTTATAATTTTTAATTGATTATTTTTTTGATGAATTTAAAAGAGTTATAGGAGTTAAAATAAATAAAAAAATTTGAAAGATGTCGCGTACGATGATTACATCTCATTTGAATTACCCTTTTTAGATCCCTTCTTAAAAATACTTGGAATAGTGTTTTAAGAATAAAAATTCATCTAAATAATTTATATGGTAGTCGAAAATATAATTTGTATGGTTTGGCAGAGGTATACAGATCAATGTAGTGTAAAAAAGATAAAGGTGTGGTGTCCTTTTATATGTGGGGGAAAGGGATCACATGGAGTTGCATAAAATATGGAATTATTTTAATGTCATACTCAATGAAAAATATTATCAATGGATAATGATTATATGCTGGGAAAGGATGAGGTTAAAATATGGCCACATAGTAGTATTATGAAATTTGTAATTGGAAATCATACCCTTTTCTCTTTGTTTAACTACAGATAAACTCATCCTAACCATAACCATAGTGACATATTTAAACTATTTTTAGTATTCGGGATAAATAAAATTGAAATTGTACTCAAAAACGGATTTGGAAATGGAGAATCAAAAAATGGAATAAATTTTATTAAATTCAATTTATATAAGTGGGAAATTTTATTATAATATAAACACTAAAAAATGTGATGAAAAAATATCTTTCAAAAGAAATATTTATCAATTGTAAAACAATTCTATAGCATGGTTCAAAATAAAATTAAATAAAACTAAATTAATAGGATTATTAATTATATAATTTAACTATTTCTAATTTTAAAACCATTTTAAAAAAATAATTTTTGTTTTTAATGTCTTTAAACACAAAATAATATTTAAATAAAAATAAATATTTTTTACTATTCACTGGAAAATAAAACACTTTAAGAATTATCAAAATTAAACTCTAAGATAATATTGACATGCAGATTTAAAATATGATGTTCAATTTGTAAAATATAATTCCCATAATTGAAATAAATAAATTATATTATTTTTGATAAAATAACTTAAAAAATATTTTTCTGGAGAAATGTATTTTTAAAGTATATAAAAACATTACTAAAAGTGTGTACTTAATTATAAATATATTTTACATATCTAAAAATATTTTATATTATTTCCAAAATACGTAAATTCCTATTCATTCAACAATTTTAATGGTTAGGACATAATGACAGACTATATTATGGTTCATTTAGACTCAGGTTTTCATATATAAAAAATTTTCAAATAAATTGAATATAATTGAAATGGAACATATCATAAAATATTAGGGTGTTGTATTGTAACCCTACTAAATTGATTTTCTCACTCAATATTAAATCACTCAAATAAAATAATATGATTAAATCCATTTCTTCATTATAACATTGGCTTCCCATGTAGTTTCTTCCATTTTTTAATTCCCCTCATGAATATTGACTAGATGAGTATCCTTATTCCATAGGAAATCATATCTATAATCAAACATTTATAATGGCTGTCCTTCATAGTAGAAACCATTTTTTAGTGGGATAAACACTCATTTTAATTCATATGATAGATCTAGTACGTAATTTCATAGGAGTGATACAAGGAACTTATCATCGACTTGATAGAGGTTCGGTGGAAGTGCCATGTGATAAACTATAGTCCCCTAATGATCAAAAATATTGAAGTGGTAAATATACCCATGGATCAAATGTACCCACATTCAAAATCACATAAAAGTCATCCATAAAGAAAATAAATGAAATAAATTATCATGAATATCAATTTTTTTATTTCACTAATGATTATAAGCATGTATTTTCTATCAATTATGTGCTTCCTTAATGTTGAATTTAATAACAGTAAATTTCTTTTCCATTTCCCAAACAAGATCAATTTATAAAAGAATTATTTCGTAGACATCATTCCATAACATTGGAGTTCTATAGTTATTTTCTTACAGTAGTTTATAAGGATACAAATTCATACTTCATTAAAACCTATTTCAGTAAGAAAATGCTAATTTAGAAATGTGTTGATATCAACAACCTTCAAAATCCATAGAATAATAGCTCATAATATTATATAGGGTTTAAATTTATCTCTTAAAATGACAAAAAATGTGACCATGTTAAGGAGTACTGAAACACAACTCTACATCTGGCACCTTCTAAATACCATTACATAACATAAAGTTAAACCTTGGATCTCATTCAAATTTAATAGAATTTTGTACTCCATGAAGCTGTACTACTTTATTAATTTATATTCTACCAGCATGATCATGAGATAACATTTGTTGATAGCCATGTTTTTTTTTCAAATACTTTTGTTATCAACTACAACCTAAATTACTTTATGACTTTATTTAGGGGAACCTAATTTCCAAATACATTGTTATGTTTTCATATTTACATTATGGTATCGTAATTTGTTGTAACATCCCGTTACACATAGTCCCTTATCCTAAACTTTTTAACAGGCCAAGCAGCGAGTTATATAATATGTACTATTTTTCATCATATTAACCCACTCTAAATACTCATTAATACCTCTATAAATATTTTTAATTCATAGATGAATACTTAATGATGATGTATTATACTAGGTCAACATTGTGTTTTTCAATTGTTGTACTAACATGACACATACATTGTTCCAAACCTTATTTTTCCATCATAATCAAGGATAAAATCAGGAAAATTTATCACAATCTTTTTCAACTCTATATCATCCTTATGTGACTTTTTAATCATCACTTTGAATGTTGTTGAACAATCAGTTGAGAATGATAATATTTCTCCCCTTCTTTTAGTATTTCCAGATCCATACATTGAAAATCATAAAATATTCAATCTTTTTTGGACCTTATCATATATAGGCTAGCATGCCCCATTAAACTCAGAGAATATTCCACCTTGTTTTCTTTCCAAAGGTGGTAATATATAGTATAGCAGTATTCATTAATCAACAACAATCGTGTTCTCTGTTGAATATTCTTCTATTTCTTAGTGAAGTCACAGTTTAAACTTTTACGATATATATACATATATATATATATCACATTTTTCTACATCAATATAATTTATCCCCATCATTATTTCAATAATAATTAAATATAGTTCAAGATAATTATTTGTGTAATTTTTCTTGTGAATATTCAATTTTCATGGGGTATAAGTATTCACCATACCATTATACATGTGGATGTATCCTAGTAACTTTATTAATGCACCACTAATAATCACAAACCATTTTTCCACTACTTGTTAGCGTAATATCTATTGCACGAACTAAAATTATCATTAGTTCCATGAAGTTTTCATCACATTCATTAGTCTAAATAAGCTTTTCACCTACCCATGTCAATTTATTCAATGGATTAGATAGAAGTGAGAAATTCTCTAAAGTGTGGATAATATCCAACCATGATAAGAAAACTATGGACCATAATATCATTTATTAATTTGGACCAACATTCAATTAAATCTATCATTTAGGGATCCATTAATATAAAATCGTTTGAGATTATATGACCTAAAAATTATGATTCATTCAGAAAAAATAAAAAATGGAAAATATTTACTATATTGACTCATTCTATATGGTTTTTAGTATAATCCTCTATGGATCTTCATTTTCATCCATTCAATTTAAATATATAATAATTTAATTTTTTAATATTATTACATATTGATCAAGGTAATATCTTAAGAAATATTTCGTTAAATATATGACTATAGCAGTTGAATTAATATGACTAAATTAACTCATTATAAATTCACACTGTCCATACATTTTAAAAAATATTATATTTGGTATGTAATCCTTCTTGACCATAAATAGATGAAATCATGTATAGAGACCCATTATTTATAGACATTCATATCACTTAAGAATTGATGTATATTTATTACAACATATAACAATACCATGACAAGACCGTATAGGTATAGTGTCATTAGAAACCGGGAAACATAAAGAACTAGTTCACAAAACATCTAAATTATCTCCCGTATATTTCATCATAACTAGACTCCTTTTTTCATATCATACTTAATACCCTTGTTCATGTCCAGGGGAAAAGAAAAATATAAAATGGAGATCTCAAATTCTCAGTAAGGGTAAACAAAGGAAATATCAATCACATCATATTCATAATAACATAACATTTGAAAATGTTATCCTGCATATAAAAGATCACAATATCATTTCAGGGGATAAATCATAAAAGTGAAATGTAATCTCAATATTCATAACACAAGACATGAAATTTTGTGTCATATACACATATGAATATAAAATCATTTTATATTAGTCAAGGCTCATTTCCATGACTGTCATAGTGGATAAAGCTGATTACTATAACGACTTCACTCCTCATTCCATCCCTGTATCATTGAACCTGATTTACTTTCTGTTCTAGCCGTGTCTATTGAATGAGATATAAATCATTACTAAATACATTATAGGGAAATAAAGGTCCCATTCATCTCATAATGAAACCATTTTGACTTGTGCCATAAAAACATAGAAACATTCACCATAGCATAACAAAAAAAATCTAATGGGTTTCTTAAACACCATTTCATCATAATTGACATAAAAAATGGATTTCCTAAATAAAATTTAATCATAAACATAATCATATAATAGTAAAAATAGGTATATAAACATAAACATATGTAATCTTAGATAGAAAATAATATTGGTAAAATACTTAAGCTTCATTGGTGAGGAAAATATTCCTCATTCTTCAAAAAAGTTTTCTTTTTCTCAAAATGTCATGAAATATTGAAAGAAAATTATTTTTCAAGAATACACTTGTAAATGTGTAGATAAATTTTCGTGTAAATAAGGATTTATGAAGATGAAAAAAACCAGTTCATGCCGTATAAGTAAAAAATAGTCTTCTCGTACTTTTTCCAGAAAAGTCAAAAAGTACGTCATATGGTAAAAAAATAAAGATTCCTTCCAAACCATGTAGTAAAATTCAAAATGGGTAGAAATTAATTTAAAAATACATAGGATAATAGTAAATATTTTATGAAAATATTTTTAGAAAACATGGACATGGATGATAACTATTTCCCCCATAAATAGTTACCAATATATAATCTCGGATAAAACAAGATTGGAAAAGTTATCATTTACCTTAGGTCTGATATCCATAGAATGTATCCAAACCTCTAGTATGATGATTTAAATAATATCACATATTTATTATAGAAAAATAATCATTTTTATGATAACATTTATGATCATATTTTCATCCGTTAGTTAGTAACATTACATTGTTACTCGTTTTTTGAGTATTAACAACTTTATGTTCTTATGTATGATTGGTCGGATAAGTTCTTATTACTCTTTTTAGGTTATAGTCATAGAATTTAAAACAATTTATCTGTATAATATATAAAATATTTATACACTCAATTAATTTCATTTATATAATCATTGTTTAATGAATATTATGTAGAACGAATCAAATCGCACTGTGGAGACGGTAATCCGTACGTACGCACGAGCGACGATATCATTACCATAATTAATTAATGGTATTGAAGTGGATGGTGTATATTATCTCAGAATTAGTATCATGTTATAATAATAATATATAGTTATTATTTCAACCATTATACCCATCCATGTATGCTGGTGCTGAAAAACATATTACACCACGACCTGGAGATGGTAAGCCGTACATACGCACGCGCGGTGATATTGTTTTTCATAGGATGGATAGAAGTTGAAATAGGGTTGTATCATATTTATAATGAAATAAAATTACATTAGTTATACTGATGTAATTACTTTATAATGAAATAAATAATGAAGTGGATGTAGAAGAAGAAAGAAATTTGAATGAATCGGTTGAAGAGATTACCACTACCTCGACGCGAGTCCTTTAAATTTCCTTTTAGGGCACTAGAGTTGGTATTTTTAGAAGACCAGAACCTCTAGAATATAACTAGGGGACCTGAGAAGATAAATGGGTTGGGTCTGGCCATGCATGAAGGCTCAAAATTGAGTGAATAAGAGAGGGAGGATGTTCCCTTTTATAAGAGAGGAGAGGGGAACTTTAGGAAACTCTCAAAATATTTGTTAATTATAACATCAATTTTTAATAAATATGTTTCGAAATTTATTTAATTCAAAGATAATATGATCTTGGTTTGAATAATCATTATCCAATAATTTCTATACAAGTTTTGAATAATTTTTTTATCCTTATCATTTTGGTTTAACCCTTATTTTAGATTTTGTAATCTTACTGTGATATCATGTTATTTATACATTATGGGTTAATCTAATTACCATATCATTTCAAACAACCCAAAAAAAAAGTTATTTATGACATATTTGCACTTATATTAACCATTTGGACGAATCATATATTTCTATAAATTAAATATGATTTAATAAACTATTTTATGTTTTATATTATGAATTATGTCAATTTTGGACACTATTCATACTTGACTTTTTTTTTAAATTCATAACAACCCGATTATTTGAAACTATAGGCATTAACTCATACCTAATATTTCAATTTAATCCATAAATTTTTTTACTGTATAAAAATTTTCAAATTAAATTAAATTTAATATTTATAAATTCATTTTTTTAAATCTTTCATTAATGAGGTAATCACTACAGCATAATTGTGTCATACTTAAAAATATTTATATAATGTATAAGAATTATAAATAAAATATCATGATGTAGGAAATCATTTTAGCTTTATAATGATTTTTTATATACTTAGTGATTAGTTATAAAACACTATATGAAAATCTTTTTAATAAAAGATATATGTTTGGGTTATAATTATCTTTACCTTAAATTAACTCTTATAAAATTTCATTTTCACATCCAATTGAATCGATGGGGTCCCAAAACCGACCTAATGATACCCATAGTAATAAATATCCCATAAAATTGTATTAGGGCATGTTTTAGAGATTTTTATACTATTGAATTTTTATTTTTGATCCTTATTTACCAGATTTACCTTTTAACCATGGTAAATAAAATAACTAATGAAGTTACTATTCGTAATTTCCAAAAAATAAAAGATACCTATTAACACAATTTGGAACTTTTGATACCAAATATGGAATCCATTTTTCCAAATTGAAAACACATAATTTGTAGTAATTAATTTAAAAGTCATTCTCGTTGTTGAAATGAGAAAACAAGTTTTAAAAGAAAAAACGTTACAAAAGATTGAAATGTTTTTCCCATGAATTCAATGTAAAATTAATGATAATGACATAAATTATATTAAATGGTAAAAATATATTATATTTATACTTTAAAACCATTAAATATTATAATTTATCCATATAAATTATCTCAATGAAAAAAGTTGTTTTTAATTAAAATTTAGCATATTTTTACTATTCATCAAAATTTGAATGTGATCAGAAAAATATCAAAAATTTATCAAAAGTAAATTTATATGTCCTGATCAAAAATAAAATTTTTTTGTTTTCATATATAAATTATTAATGTTTCAAAATTATATTTTTAATGGGTTTTCTATTCAAAGGTGTAAAATTATCCTTTTAAAAAATATATAGTTTTACTCATACACTATGACTGAAATATCCATTGGATGAATATAAAAAATATTTTATTGTGTATATAAGACATATATGTCATTAATTTATTTAGAAAATGTAATTCACTCAAAAATACAAATATATAATTGATTTATATTTTTTATAAATAATTAATATCCAATAAATTCATAATGCATTTTCATAAGTTAGTTACAATTAATCTCGTTAACATAACAGCTAGGCTATAATGGTAATTTTATAATAAGGGTATCTCGTGGTTCGTTTGAGAACATAATTGACTGCAATTCAAGTTACTAAAGAATAAAAATTATTTAAAAAAATATTTCGTAAAATCATTTGGGTGATACATTCTACCCCCCCTTAAACTGAATTTCTCCCTCTAAATTCGTCAAATGGAAATAAACTGATTGGGATACCTCTTCATCATTATATCCTCAAGTTCCCAAGTAGCATCTTCAAATTGGAGGTTCCTCTCTAAAACATTAAACAAATGAGTGGTCTTGTTTCATAGAAATTCTTTGCTATGATCAGGAATCTCTATCAGTGGTTCTTTATATGAACAATGTTGCTACAGTGGTACATTTTATGAGATGAAACCACATAAAAGATTAGTTATGTTATATTTCGGGAGAGATACAAGGAACACATCGTGAACTTGAGAGAGATTCGGTGGATGTGACAATCAGTAAGATACCTTCCCAAAAAGATCATGTATTTCAAAAGTGCCGATATACCAAGGGCCCAACTTTCCCTTCTTTCCAAAACTCATTACTCTCTTCCCATGAGATATTTGTAAGAACACCTTATCACCCACTAAAAAATCTATGTCCTTTCATCAGTTATCAGCATAAACGTTTTGTCGACTCTGAGATAGTATAATTTGTTGTTGAATAGATTTGACCCTTTCTGCCATTTCACCATCAAGATCAGGTCCTAAGAGATTTATTTCCCCAACATAATCCTAGAAAGTATGAGTTCTTATCTTATTTCCATATAATTATTTCTAAGAATCCATCTAAATACTATAGTGAAAGCTAATATTGTATTAAAATTACACTAATGATAGGTTTTGATCCTAATAACCCATGAAATCCATAGAGAAAGATCTCAACATGTGTTATAGAGTTTGAATTATCCTCTTAGACTAACCGTCAATTGGAGGATGATAAGTAGTGTTGATACTTAACTCTGTATCTACAGAATGATGAATGATTCATGAGAACTTTGTGGTAAAATTCAGATCCTGATCAGATATAATGGAAAGTGGTACTCCATGCAATCTTTCCACATCCTTTACATATATCATGGAAAGTTGATCAAGAGAGAAATCATCTCTAATATAAATGATGTGTGATGACATCATAAGACGATCAACTATAACCCAGATAAAATTATTTCCTTTTGATTTTTTGGGAAATATGATGAAAAATTCCATAGTGATGTTTTCCTATTTCTATTATGGTATGGGTAATGGTTGTAACATCCCATTAGACTTCCTTCTCTAATCCTTAACTTTCTATCAAACCAAGCATCAAGAGACATATTCAGCGACATCTATTTTCATTCCATTCCACCAGAATTTCTATTTTAGTTATTTATACATCTTTGTACTTCCATGGTGGGTATAGAATGAAGAACAATGATCCTCATCCAATAGCTCCTTCATTAATCATGGTATTGTAGTAACACAAACCTAGTTCCTGAACCTTATTATTTCATCACAATTAAGGTTGAATTCAGGAACGTTTCTCACCTTCTTTGGTAACTCAACATCTTCCTTCTATGATTCATTAATCTTCACTTGTATAGATGGTTGAACATTCATTTAAGAAAGATAATATTTCTCCCCTTCCATTAAAATTTCAAGATCCATCCTTGGAAAGTCCATAAATGTTGGATCTTTTATGATCCTCATCATGGAAAAGCTAGCATGGTTTTATCGACTCAAAGCATCTTCCACCATGTTCACTTTCCCAGGGTGGTAATGTATTGAGTAGTAGTAATCATTAATTAACTCCAACCATCTTCTTTGGCGCATATTCAGCTCCTTTTGTTTAAAAATATACCTCAAACTTTTATGATGAGAATAAATATCACAGCCCTCATTATTAAGAAAATGCATCCATATTTTTAATGAAAAGAATACCAGAAAGAACTCCAAATCATGAGTTGGGTAATTTTGTTCATGGTTTTTTAATTGTCGTGAGGAATAATATATCACCATATCATTTTTAATGAGAACACACCCCAAACCCTTGTTGGATGCATCACTATAGCTCAAAAACCTTTCTCCACTACATGGTAGTGTGAGTATAGGTGCACTAGATAACCATCTTATTAGCTCCTTGAAATTATCCTCACATTCCTCTATCAAAAAAAATTAACTCCTTTTCGAGTCAACTTGGTTAGTGAATTAGATAATAATGAAAAATAATTCAAAAAACGTTGATAACATCTGCCAAACCAAGAAAATTTTGCATACCAGTTACTATTGTTGTTATCAAACATCTTTCAATAACCTCTTTTTTAGCTGGATACACAAATATCCCCTCTCTTTAGATTATATGACCAAAAAGTGAGTCTTTTTAAGCCAAAAATTACACTTGGTAAATTTGGCATAATTCTTCTCCTTTCTCAGTGTCTTCAGTACAATTCTCATTTGATCTTCATGTTCATCGTTGCTTTCTTGAATAAAGAAGAATATCATCTATAAATACTACAAAACACAAATCAATATAGTCTAAAAACACTCTATTAATTAGATCCATGAAGATAGTAGGGGAATTAGTAAGACTAAAAGGCATCACTATAAATTACTAGTGTCCATACCCTCTATAGAATGTCTTCTTTGGTATATCCTCCTTTTGACCCTTAATTGGTGATATCGTAAATGTAGATCAATCTTAGAAAATTATTGAGCTCTTCATAGTTGTTTAAATAAGTCATCAATGCATGTGACAAAATATTTTCTCCTGATAGTGATCTTGTTATGTTTTTGATAATCAATGTAGAGTCTTATTTATCCATCTATCTTCTTAACTAACAACACAGGTGCTCCCCAAGGTGAAACACTAGGGCATATGAATCCTTTATCAAGATTATCTTGAAGTTGCTTCTTCAATTCCTGCAACTCAATTTGGGACATTCTATAAGGTGTCTTTTAGATAGGTATAGCACCCTATATGTGTTCTATTGAAAACTCAACTTTAATAATTGGTGGAGGACATAGCAATTCATCTAAAAAGGCATCCTCAAACTCCAGTAAATTAGGAATTTTTTTAATTATGAGTTTCTCCCAATCCATTTTAGATAAATAACCCTCATTTATAAGAATCCAGACCCATAAGATGAATGAAATTTCTACTAGAAGGTTATATTCATCCTTCCATAAATATATGATCATAGATTGATCTGGAATATGAAATGTGACTTCCCTTATTTGGAAATTTTATATGAGATCCATATAAAGAAATCCAATCCATAACAAGAATCACATCAAATTCCACTATAGGTAGTATTATAATATTTTTAGGAATATCTTTCCCAAAAACATCAATTAGAGAAGAATTATAAACTTTTGATGAAAACGTTGTTCCGTTAGGAGTTTTCACAAGTAACTCAACATTTAATTGTTGAGGTAATATGACAACACCATTCAATAATTATTTAAAAATAAAAGAGGGGGTGGACCCAAAATCAAATAAAACATTTGGTACTTTAGAGTGATGGTAAATGTACCTTTAACGACTTTATTATCGTACTCCATGTTACTGATAGTAATTGCATGTGACTTTACTTTGTATTTGGCCTTAAGAGTTTTTTGATGTCGATCATCATCAATAACACATGGATTAGAGAATTGATTTGAATAATTCCATTATGTGTAGCCTTTTATTTTTCACATCATTAGACATATTTTTCCTATCACTTCAGAATTCAATTGCCTGGTGACATTCTTTTCCAAACATAAAACATTTACTAGTCCCTTTATGACAATTCCTTCAATGTTTCTTTCCAAACTATGAGAATAAGGTAAAACTCCTCTTATTTTCAGTGTGGTCTTTATATTTTCTATTGAATTCCATTTTTCTATTCTTAACAAACCCATATGACTGACGGGTTACTCCAATATCCATCTCATCTTTAAGAGCACATCAAACTATTTCCTCATAGTTATTGATGTCCCTTATGGTTAATTCCCTTCAGAGACTTGGGTTTAAGACACTTAATAATTGATAAATCTTACTCCAAGGATGGATAATATTTTTAGAAGCATACATTTCATATCTTGTAAAATTTTCTTCATAGGTACCAATAGAATCATCATCCTTTTACTTACATTCAAGGTTCTCCTTCCCCATCTTAGTTCAAAGAATACGATGAATGTACTTATTGAAAAACATGTTTTTGAACTAGTCCCATTCCATGGACTCAATTTTATCTCTTTGACTTGTATTCTTAATAATATTCCACCATTGATCAGCTTCACCTTCCAAAAGATATATTACTAAGATGAATTTATAGTGTTCAGAACATTGTATGACGGAAAATATCTTTTCAGTGGTACATATCCATTGTTCATCCACTATTTGATTAAAAGACCCGATAAATGAAGGTGGATGCTGCCTCATGGGTTCAATGGAATGTTTCTTTATCCTTTGTTCATTTGGAATTCCAGTATTATTCATAGATTGAGAAAGTTGAGCGAGCAAGGCTAAAAGATTTTTCATTCTATCTCCCATAACATTTGATTTCTAAGGGGGGCAATAATTAAATTTCCTATCATATTCAGCATTAATGTTGTTACTTGAGGTTCTAGCCATTAACTAAAACCATTAATCTTAGTGTGGGAAACAGTAGTCATAATAGGAAAACCACAGAATCATGAATAAAATATTAATTTATGACCCATTAGATTTTATCCTATGTTATTCAAGGTCATTTATAAAACACTGGGAATGTATCATGTACATGGACATATCCTTAAGTCTTTATCGAACTAGTTTCAAATGGTTAAATATAACTTTCCTCAAATACCAACTATACCAAACCATTCTTTACATACATTGATATAATTTAAGAATTGAAGTATATTAATTACAACATATAAAACTTAATGATAAGACCATATAGGTATAATGTCTTTAGAAACTAGGAAACATAAAAATCTTTTTTATAAAACAACTGCATTGTCTCCCATTTATTTCATCATAACAAGACTCCTTTTGGAATATCACACTTAATAAACTTCTTCATTACCTGGGGAAAAGAAACATATAAAAGGTTGAGCTTAAATTCTCAGTAAGGGTAAAAAATGGAAATATCAATCACATTATATTAATAAGAACATAGAATTTGAAAATCTTATCCTACACATAAAAGATCAAAATACCATTTCATGCGATAAATCATAAAAGTACAATGTAATCCCAATAGCCATAACATAAGAGATGCAATTTTTTGGAATAGACACATAAGAATATAAAATCATTTCATATTAGTAAATGCTCACTTCCAAGACTATTATAGTGAAAAAAGCCGATTACTAAACCAAGTTCACTCCTCATTCCAGCCTTGTATCACTGAACCAGATTTACTTGTCAGTCCATCCATGTCCATGTCATGAGATATAAATATTTACCCAAAGTATTGGAGGGAGATATAGGTCACAACCACTTAATAATGAAACCCTTATTAAGTGTGCGACAAAAACATTTAAACATTCACCATAGCATAACCCATGAAATCAAAAGGGTTTCTTAAAAATCATTATGTCGTGATTGATATAAAACAAATTGATATCCTAAATAACTTTCAATCCTAAACACAATCAAATCATAGTATTAATAGGGAAATAAACATAAACCTATGTAATCTTAAATATAAAATAATTTTGGTTCATTCCTAAGGAAAATAACCTTTCTTCTTTAAAAACAGTTTTTTTCTCAATATTTATTGCAATTTTAAAAGAAAAATATTTAGTTGAAAATGAACTTGTAAATTTGTAGATGAATATTCATGGAAATAAAGAGTTATGAAGATGAAAAAACCCATTCATGTCATATAAGTAAAAAAAATTCTCCTCGTTCTTTTTAAGGAAATTTCAAAAAGTACCTCATATGGTAAAAAAAATAAAGATTCCTTCTAAACCATGTAGTAAAAATAAATACTTACGAATAAACAATCTCGGAGAAAATGAGATTGGAAAAGATAATCCTTACCTTAGGTATGATATCCTTATTATGTATCTAAACCTCATGTACGGTGATTTAAATAATGTTACATATTTATTCTAGAATCATAATCACTTTTATGATATTATTTTTGATCATATTTTCATCTCTTTGTTAGTAAAATTTCATTGTTACTCGTTATTCGGGCATTAACTGCTTTATGCTATTATGTATGTTTTATTGGATAAGTTCTTATTAATATTTTTAGGTTGTAGTTATTTCTATAAAATCATGGTATTTTTATAATATATATAATATTTATTCATTCAATTCATTTATATAATCATTTTTCAATGAATATTATGTAGAACAAATCACATCGCACTGTGGAGAGGGTAAGCCGTACGTACGCACGAACGATAATATCGTTCTCATAATTGTTGAATTGTATTGATATAGAAGGTGTATAGTATCCCAAAATTAGTATAATTTTATAATATTCATATATATTTATTATTTCCACCATTTTACCAATCCATGTAATGTGGTGGTGAAAAACAGATTACACCATAGCCTGGAGATGGTAAGCCATACGTACGCAGACACGGTGATTTCATTTTTCATAGGATATATAGGAGGTAAAATAGTGTTGTTTAATATATATAATAACATATAAGTACATTATTGTTACTTATGTTATTAATTTATAATGAAAAAACTAAATAAGAGGAAGTAGAAGAAGAATGAAATTTAAATGAATAGGCAGAAGTGATTACCTCTTCCTCGATGTGCCTCCTTTAAAATTCCTCTTAGGGAACTAGAGTAGGTCTTTTGGGAATAACAAAAATTCTAGAATATAACTAGGAATGTTTAGAAGTTAAGTGGGCATGGGTTGGTTGATCCTAAAAGATCAAAATGGAGTGAATATGAGAGGGAGGAGGTGCCCTTTTATAAGAGAGGATAGATGTACTTTAGGAAACTCCCAAAATAATAATTTATTATAAATATAACTTCGACTAAAAATGATCCAAAACTTTTTAAATTAAAATATAAGATGTATTAGGTTAGAATAACCATCATCCAATAATGTTTAGTCTAGTTTTGAATATTTTTTATCCCTATATTTTTGGTTTAACCCTAATTTTACCCTTTTTTAATCTTACCGTTATATCATGTTATTTACACATTGTGGGTCAATGTAATTACAAAATCTTGTCAAACGACCAAAAAAAGTTATTTATCGAATATTTGTACTTATATTAATAATTTATATGAATCATATATTTTTAATAATTTAATATCATTTAATAAACTATTTTAAGTTTTAAGTTATGAATTATGTCAATATTAGACACTATTCAAAATTGATTTTTTTTTAAAAATCATAACAACCTGATTCCATTAAACCAGAGGCATTAACTCATCCCTAATATGTTAATTTCATCTAAAAACATCGTGGATGATATCAAAATCTTCAAATAAAATTTATTTTAATATTTAAAAATTCATATATTTGAATCATTAATTAATGAGGTAATCACTTCATCATAATTGTGTTATACATAAATATATTTATCTAAGGTCTAAAAATTATAAATAAAATACCATGAGTTAGGAAACGTTTGTATATTTCTAATGAATATTTATAGACATTAAAATTTTTAAATAAACCTATATTATAATATATATTTATTAAAAAATATATAATTAGGTTATAATTATCATTACTTTAAATTAATTCTAATAAAATGTCATTTTCACATCCAAGTGAATCCATGAGGTCCCAAAACCCACCCATGGACTCCCATCATCGGAAATATCTCATCCAATAGGATTAACACACGTTTTAGGGTAGTTTTATAATATTTAATTATTATTTTTTCCCTTATTTACCCTATTTACCTGTTATCCATGGTAAATAAAATAATTTCTGAAGTTACTATTCATAATCTTAAAAAATAAAAGGTATATATTCACCAAATTAGGAGCTACTAAATTCAAATATGGAATCCATTTTTCCAAATTCAAAACACATAAGTTTCATTTATTAATTTAATATTTATTCTTGTTGTTGAAATGAGAAAAAAGGTTTAAACGTTAAAACATTGAAAAAGATTGAAATGTTTTTACTCTTGAAATAAATGTTAAATTAATGATAATAACATAAATTATATTAAATGGTAAAAATATATTCTATTTATACTTTAAAAATATAAAATAATATTATTTAACAATATAAATTATCTTGATGAAAAAAGATGTTTTTAATTAAAATATATCGTATTTTTACTATTAATCAAAACATGGAAGTTGTCAAAAAAATATCAAAAATGTATCCAATGAAAATTTTTATATGCCGCATAAAAGTAACATGTTTATAGTTTCATAGAGAAATTATTAATTTTTCAGAATCCTAATTTAAAGTGGGTTCTCCATTCAATGGTATAAAATTAAGCTTTAAAAAATAGGGTTTTATTCAAACCCTATGATTGAAATATCCATTGGATGAATATCAAAAATATTTTATTAGTTATATAACACATATATATCATTAATTTCATTACCAAATATAATTCACTCAATAATACAAATATCTTGTTTATTTAAAATTTTCATTAATAATTAAAATCCAATGACTTCATAATACATTTTCATTAGTTAGTTATAATTATTCCCACTAACCAAAGTGCTAGGCTATAAAAGTAATTTTATATCAAGGGAATATAAGGTTCTTTTAAATTCATGATTGTGGGAAAATAAATCTACTGAAGAATAAAAATTATTTAAATAAATATTTGATTAAAACATATGGGTGTTACATCTGGAATTAAAAGAAATCTTGTAAAAGGATTAAACTCCACATAATTTATTAAAAAATGTCATCAATTGCGGTATATTATAATTAATTAATGGTGTTATTATTTTGTTCTCGATAATCAATATATAGTCCAATCGATCTGGCATTCTTAAAAAGAACAAGAACCGGTGAACCCCTTGGTGATTCAATTGGGTGAATGATTCCCTCATCAACATTTTGTTGTAATTTATTATTTAATTAATAAAAAACAATAGGATCTATTATTTATAGAGTATTTTAAATTAGTGAAGCATAATTTTTGAATTCTATTAATAAATAAACATCATGATTCAGTGGAAGACTATGAAAATCGTCCAAAATGACATAAAAACTCTCTTAAACATGCATATCATTGATGGTGAGTATATAAAAAACTATTTGAGATTAAAGAAACTTTTGAATAGGATTAAATACCCATAAAATGGATGAAATTTCCATTGGATGTTCATATTTATCATTAAATTTTATCAAAATCATTGTTAGGTTTAAAATATCAAACATGACATCGCTTCTTTGGGAATTGATGAGGTAATTTTTTAAATAAATCCATTAAATTCCTACGATAACTTAAAATTAAATAGATGGTGACTAACAAGGTTTTTTTGAATTAAATTCCCACAAACATCACTTAGAGAAGAATTATATACATGATATTTCATCATTATTCAATTATGTTTTTTACTACTAACGTAGAATCAAATAATTAAGGTTGTATTGTGACACCAATAAAAAATTTATCAGATACAAAAGTCTATGTTGATCTTGAATCAAATTACATTTAATTAGTTTTAGAGTTGATGATTAGTGTAGATTTGACCATATCATAATCGTACCCCTCATCGCCAATAATGATCATTTGAGATTTCCATTTTTATTTAAAATTATTATGTTTCCGACATTGATCATCATTGTTAATCTTTATATTTCAACATTATTTATCATAATGGACATACCCATTATATTTGAAACACTGCAGTGTGGGTCTTCCATTCTATGGTCATTTTTCCATCGTTAGTTAACTTCATCATCCCAAAAATTTCGTTTTTGATTTCCCAATGACCAGTTTTTCTCACATAAAAGGTTTAGTAGCACCATTAGGTTATATTCTTCCATGTATCTATCCTCTCTTTGAGAATAATGGAAAACTCATAGTTTCCTTTCCATGATTCTTTTTATTATAATTTCCATTGAATCCCATCTATCTTTTCTTCTTTAAACCGTGATATTAATGTGAATCTTCATTCTCTATCTACCATTTATAGAATATTAGAGGATATATTCATAGATAATGATGTCTTTGATTGATAAAAATATTTAGATAACTAGTTTTATTCCACCTAATAATTGATCAATCATACTATCTTGTTGGATGATAATTCCTTTAGCATACCTCTTCTGTATTAAAAAAGATTATTCATAGGTACTAATGGATTCATAATCATTCTATATTTACTCAATGAATTAAATATACAATTTGATATAAAGAATAAGAGTAATGTGGCTCTTGAAATATAATTTCTCAAAATTATCCATCTAAATGGAGTCAATTTCTATATATTCCCTCACTTTCTGGTTTAGAGTACACCATTGATATGCTTCCACATCTAAATGAAAAATAGTTAAAATAAATTTTTCATTATATGAATGTGATATAATAAAGAATATATTTGCATTATTAATTTAACAAAAATTAGAATATTTTTGGACCCACAAAAGTAAGTATTATGTTTCCTTATGATGAACTCAATTGAACATAATTCACTCATTTTCTCGATTAGATGTTCAATATGATTCAAATGTTGAAACTTTTTTATAATCATTAATTAAATATTTTGAATTTTTTTCCTATATAATGTTTTTGATTATGAGTACAATCATTTCATTACCCACCACATCCATCATTGACAAGATTTCTTTAGATTCTATCAATTGAATAAAAACAAAAACCATAATTTCAGAAACAACAATCAATGATGGAAAATAAATAAAATTATAATTCATTTCATGGTTATCAAAAACATCACACCATCATTTCAATTTAGGAAAAAGTAGTTTTACCATGGGACATTCATGGTCATCTTAAATAGAAATCATTAGAAACCGTTGACATTTAAAATATGCCTTATCTTAAGAATATCCCCCATGAGTGTCGAACTTGGAACATAGTAATGTAATACTCACAATTAACTATAATGATGGCTGATATATACTTGATAATCTATTTCCAAGTTATTACCCCAATATTCTTCTATTACAAAACCATTCCCACTATATGTGTCAAGACATTGATGTTTTTATAGGGAAACAATGATTCTTTCAATACCAAAAAACATTGAATGTTATCATGTACGTTTAATTATCCATATGGTTCTCACTAATGTTTTCACATCCTTGTTTCTAAATGATACTAACCCTTCCTTTTATACTAACAATAGAAACCCATAGTTTATATACATGAACAACACATTTTAATTAATTAATTCTGATTAAATAACATTATGATCAATTATAGAATCATACATGTTTAGTGTCATTGGAAAAACAAATAATCAATCAACCAATAAATAATATATCTATATCATCTCCCACTATGATCATCATATCTCTTGTCCTTATCAAACAACCCATACTTAAAACATTTCTTCATAACCATGGGAAAGAGACAAAATAGTGTTTGAGATCAGTTTATAAGTAAGTTTAAATAAGGAATATATCAATTATAAAAATAGAATAACATGATATTAATGGAAATATATCATGACGATAAAATTTGGAAACTATAAATAGTATATCATAGATCATAATATTGAGTAATGGCATACAGTTTGGAAATTCATAGGACATGAATCATAAAGCAGTAAAAGAACATGAGATATGAGAGAATATAATTAGAATAATATATATATTTCTGGCATAAAAAACATAGAAAATAATTTTATTAGTTTTGGATTAGTTCTAATAATATCATATATGATTTTTTCCACTCCCCATTACAACTTATTGTAATTCCCTATCCCTAAAAGACTAGAGCCGGTACATTACTTTAATAAATTAGAATAATTACAATGAATAAAATAATGATGTACCAATCAGTTTAGATATTTTAAAAATATACTACATCCATTATACCAATTTTTATTTGGGAAATTAAAATATAACATAATACAGAACTAATACTAATAAAGAACACCCTTGAAATACATTCCATGAATTCATGTTCATATCCAGGGAGATAAAAAAATAAGGGTGAGATAAAATGATCCAATGTATAATAATATAAAGGAGGTAATAATTAATCAACTAGATTAAACAAAATGGAAAGGTAAATAACCCAAAATACATTCAATTAAAACAAATTTGATAATGAAAAATAAATATTACAAGGTAAATAACTAATGGTACATTCCGTTTAATCAATGTAATGAGAGAGAAATGCATCAATAAATAAAGTCAATGGAAAATATAAAGGATAATAGTAATAATAATAAATAAATTCCCAATAATGAAGATATATAATTATTATACTCCATGTTTCCTAGGTACATGGTACCACTACTGTCAAGACCATTCACAAGACAGTTCAACACATCTGTTAGAAACCCTTCTAATTTGGCCAATTGAATGATCTCATGAGACTACCAATACATCGAAGGGGTTACATTAAATAGTACCCAAACCATGAAATAATATTCCATAGTCTTCATTATATTATGAATAATTATTTTAATTAATAAAAAAATGTCTTATCCTCAAATATATATATTGAATAAAACACACTTATTTATCAAAATGTCCCCCAATAATCAAATAACATTCAAAGTAAACACCATATATAATATTAGAATATGGTTCAAGAAATAATAATAACCATCACATAATATTATTTATTATATATATAAATTTTATTTATAAAATAAAAAATGATCATAGTTATGTAATTTTTTCATGAAAATGTTAACAATTCCAAAATAATATTAGATTGTAATGATAACTTTTACCACATGGTAATTTTAACGAGATAACCCCATGGATGAGATAATTCAAAGATAATTTTAAAATACATTGATTTATGATTTAATAATATTATTAAATGAAATAGGGTTAGTATATAAACAACAAAACAAGAAGTGATGAATATGAAATTTATCTAAGAGATGTAAAAATTGGGATAAAAATTACATACCTTATTCTTAATTTTGGATTAAATCTCATTAAACTCTGGTATAAATATTTTAAGAATATTATTATCATTATATATTAACATATTAATATTATTGACATAAAATATATTCCTTTTATTACATATTATAACATGTACATTTATATTCTTTTATCTTTTTTAACATTTCAGGTGTTAACTGCCTTATTTTTTGAGTATTATTTAACTTGTTATTTTTTACATATTGATTAGAATATTTTTTTATAATATATTGAAAATATATAATTATTTAAATATAACATATATTTAGAAAATATGTATGTATAAAAATCTATAATACTTATAGATAGGAAATGAAATGCACCGTTCATAGAGATCATAGGTCATAAGTATGCATGAATGATACTTCAATTTCATTATCTAAAATAAATAATGAATACGAAATGATATATATTTATCATATTATTAAATTATAATATTTTTTTATCATATATGTCAGATATTTTTATTAAATTCATCCTAAATAAATTCCATTTATTCTGTGAATGAATTACCTCACTTTGAGGAGGTGGTAGTCCACACTTCCGCAAATGAAGTTATCATTTCCGCACAAAAGAGAAAGAATAAAGGTACAAATTATATAAAAAAATAATAATTATAAATACATAATAAATATCAAATATATAATATTTAAATTATAAATACAACATTATTCCATCTTAGAATGGTGGTAATGGAAGAACGAAAGGCTTTGGTTCGTGGGGAAGTTTTCTGTCACACACACGAACGATGATTATGTATCCCATTTGATGGATGTGTGAGAAAGTATAGGTATAAATATTTGGATAAAAAAACTCAATATATTTAAGATATTTAATAAATTATATAATATTTATATAAAAATAATTGAATGGGTGGAGAAGTAAATGAAACAAAAGTTATTATTGAATAATGTTACATATTATTGAGGTAAACCCAATTTTTTTATACCAAAAGACATCATTAGTTTTGTTTCTGTCCTATTTTTGGCCTCTAAGTGGAGGTTATTGATTTTTGGATCTTATTTGATATTGGTATTTATGACTCAATTTAATTTATTAGTCTGAATCATTATGAGGGGTGAGTGCCTCTTTATTGTTGAGGAGGAGTGACATTATTGTATATATAAAAATGTAAACACTATTGTGAGGTATCCCTTCCTCTAATAATGGCCCATATTTTATGAATATGGGGATATTTTAGAAATATTGGCATAAAATTTTATGTGGAAAATTATCGTGGTAATTTTGGCCCTTACGTTTATGGTTTAGTCCTTTGTGAAGCTTAATTTTCTTTTAATAACTATTATTAAATTTAAATACATTAACAAATATTTTGGGTTAAAAAATAAGATTATCACACATTCAATTAAAATTTATTATGATACCAAATATGCAATACATTTTTTCAAATTCCAATAACATATATTTCTTAAATAAATTTAAAATTAATCATGCAGACATTGTGAGAATGCAGGGGTTCAAAGTAAAAAATATTTACATGTTTGAGATGTTTTTAAAGCCAATTTCAATGTGAAATTGATTATAATGACCAAAATTGGATTAATTTAAAAATAATTTATCTTATTTAAATTCAAAAAAAAATTTAAAAATAATATATCCTTAAAATTAAATTAATAAAAAATATGTTTTTCATTAAAATTCCGTAATTTCAATATTCAAAATAAAATGAAACATCTCTGAAAAATAACAACAGTTCACACAAATAATTTTTTTACATTATTATTTTAAAAATTAAGTTTATTTTGTCATAATAATTTTTTAAAGTTTCAATTTTTTTATTTTAAACAGGTGTTCTCTTAAAATACTACCAAATTACCTTTTTTAAAAAATAAAAATTTTAAGCGTAAAATTAGATTTGTTCTTATCTTATAACTATCATATATATTGAATGAATATAAAAAATATTTGACTGAAAATATAATATATGTATTTTTTTAATAATAATTAATAAACGAAATTAATTTAACTTATTATGAAATAATTCAATTAAATACATAAAAATAGTTCTTTAGAAAAACATTTCATATATATTCATTTAGGTTTGACATTCACTTTTATTTAATTGTTCTCTAGTTAATTAAAAAAATTTAATCCTATATGTTAGTTCATCCTATTAATAACTATATATTTAATGTCTAGGAGATATCTTATTATTTTAAATAATAATATATTAAAAATATTTTATTGTTTTGTAAAACTTTGTCTTACTTCAAATGCAAACTATTGAACCAAGTGGTTTCCATGTGTACATAAGATATCATGGTACTTCTCACATTAGATGATATATAATAGATATTCTTTAATCACATCATAATGTATATCTAGGTTATATTCTTTTCTATACTTAGTGTTGTATTTTATAAATACTATCGCATAAAAGTTACTCTTTTATAATTTTCGGGGTGTTATATCCCCCACATATTAATTAAATTACATCCTCGAAATTTAAACCTCATCATAGTAATCCAGGGTCTGATATTGGTAAAAACAATTCTTAAAAAAATTACATCCAAAATAGGTTTAATAACAAATCTTATTAATAATAGGGAAAACAAATTCAAACATTACATATGAACTATGCTTTCATATAAAAGAGCATTAGTCAAAACATGGACATGGAACAAAAATTGATATATTAAGATATGATGATAAGTGATAGAAGAATTTGATCAAAACAAGTTCGTTGGTCAAGAGAAGGTTAATGACTAGATGTTTATAATCTCCATAGGTATAAAAATGTAATTGATGTCGTCAAAAATATAAAAATATTTTTTTATTCAATACCATTTTCCTTCAATTGAGGAATTATTTCACACTCTATGAATATAAGTAAATATCTATTTATAATTAATAAAAACAATATTAGAATTTATTTTTTCTTTAAAGAATTTTACTTCATTTATTAGTTTATCTTCCATCATATGATTATATAGTAAACTAACCTCCAAAATATCATAAAGATATCATCTTAAAATATATCCTAAATTGAAAACCTTTTAAAATATTATGATACATAACTTTATAATCATTTACATGGTAGTTAGTAGTATTTAATTTATTCATATTAATCATCTATTTATCCAAAAAATCATTGTCTCATCACTAGAAGCATGTTAAGTGTAATCATTCCATCAATAATGTGTTTTCTAAGGAGGTTAAATTTGTACTGAAGAACAATTCATTGTTATCAGTACAGATCAACATAGGAATCTAAATCATTGAATAAAATGTACTACAATAAAATAATTATAAATTACCTAAAAATTATATCCCATGAATCCTAAAAAAATTACAACAGTATTCAAGTATTCAAATAAAATAGAAAATTTATCATTCCACTTTGGTTGTTTCAATAAAATAATCTTGACCTTCACCCCTTACATTCTTATGAAATATATTCCCTTGATGATTAGAGATTTCATTTACATAGTGCCTCCATATTATTGTAGTTTTAAAACATAATATTAGAATTTTTATTTATCCAATTTCATTCCATGATTTAACGAACCCCTTCCCTACACTTATAAAAAAACTCCCAGTGATTGTAGGCATTTCCTTGGATGATTTATTCTACAGTTCTCACATGATGAAAGTATATTCATATTTTTCATTAAATCATTTCATTTATATTGGTGTTTAGATGAAATCATCTTGTATTGATTAACATTGAATATATTTATCCTATAAAATTACTTCTTCTCTATTTTTATGGAATTCAAATTTACTTCGTCATATGATGGATGTTTTTTGGACACCAGTTCCCTTCATAAACATGCAATAATCTCTTTAAAAAGTGATCAATATTGAACTCATTGTTTCATATATAATTCATTGCATACCTGGTAACCATTTTAATGGTTTCTTCATAATCTATAACACTTTATTTCTTATTTATATTTAAACTATGTAAATTTATCTTCATCTTAATTTTTTCTTATGAGGGAAATATTTTTCGAAGAATGTCTCCTTAAATTCTTTCCATTATATGAGTTCTATTTCATATTCATCCCAATTATAATTGATCAAAAAACACCATTGATCAATATATCCATTAATACAACACAATATAAGGGTATCATTTTCCTTTTTCACCACATCCCAATTCCCTAAATATCTTCTATAAAGACATAAACCATTTCCTAGCTTCCATTGGTTCATTAATCCTACTAAATAATGGGGGCCTCTATCACATATTGTTATCTAACATCAAAAGATCTCTTTGTTGAATTTGTTTCCCTATTTAATAATATATATTCTTCATAACTCGATTAAAATTCCCTCATATATCAATAACACGATCAGTCCCAATACCATATATATCAACGTTTTTAATAGATAAAGCTCTACACTTTCCTTGAGTATTGATACAATTTTTCCTTCCACGAAGTATTTTAAAAAAATATAAGATACTAGATTAGATCATAAAATTATTTCACATAAATTAAATCCCTAAACTAGTGATATACATAACATAAATTGAAAATTTAATGTGCATATAATTTCATAATAATAAACATCACTTCATTAAAATGTTCATCATTATTTATCCTCAAAATATATCTTAGGGTTATGTTACTGAATCTATGTTTTCCAAATACTTCTTCCTAGGTTTCTAAAAAAATGTCTATAATACCAACTATAATATGCCAACCTCAAAACCCTAGAATAGTAATTTAATTTATTACATTGGAATGATTAAAAAAATAAAAATCCCAAAAGGCCGACATGTTGAGTAGTATGGGGAAAAATATTACACACATCATACCAATTTTTCATTTGGGAAATAAAATAAAATATAATAAATAACAAATTCTAAAAAAGTACATCTTCGATGGTCGTTCAATGAAATAATATTCATATCATGGGGAAAAGAAACAAAATAAGGGTGTTCTTAAATTCTCAGTAAGGTTAAGAATACATAGAAAATAAATAATAAACCAATCAGAATAAAAAAATAAGGACAGAAAAATAACTGAACACACTTTCCATTTAATCGAACTAGATAAAATATAATTAATATGTAAATGTAAATAATTGAAGGCACATTACATTTAATCAATCAACTAAGAATGAAATGAATCCATAGGTAATATAAATGGAAAAATATCATGGATAACCATAAAAAAACTCCCACTAAATGATTTGAATAATTATTGGACATTATGTTTCCTTGGTACATGGTACCATTACTATCATGTCCTTTCACAAGATAGTTTATCTTATCTGGTAGAAACCCATCTGAATTTTACTATCGATGCATCAAGCGGTTAACATTAAATGGCCCACAAACCATGTAATTCCAATCCAATGAATTTATTATATGTCTAATAATATATTTAGATAATAAAAAATGTTCCATAACATTATATATCCTTATTGAATAAAATTTACTGATTTAACAAAATGTCCCTAGTTAATGAAATTGCATTCAAAGTAAACCCCAAATGTAAAAATGGAATAAATATTTGGAAATAATAATATCAATCACATAATAATAATGATATTTTTTAAAAAAAATATGTATAATAATAAAAAATATTATAAGGAAGTGATGGTCGCAAGAGAAAATCAACAATAATAAGAGAAAGTTAGACTGCGAAGATAATTTATACCATTTGGTAAATTTCAAGTCAAAACCTCTTGTATGAGAAAATTCAATGTGAAACAAAAAATATGATGTTGCATGAGTTAATAATGACATTAAATGATAATGTAATATAATATACACCACGGATAATTAACTGGTTAATTTGACCTTTATCTCAAATATGTATAAAGTGACATAAAAATCAATTACCTTACGCTTCCTTTTGGTTGAAAACTATTTAAATTCATTATTAATTGTATTAATATTTTTATTTACTAATACTATTACCATAATAATTTATATTATATATTATATAGTCCTTTGATAACATATTATAACACATTCATTAATAATCATTTTAATTTTCATCATTTCAGTTGATAATTGCCTTGTATTTTGTGAATTTTTTGACTTGTTATATTTGTTCCTATAAATTAGATCATTATTTTATTATCTATAGACTGTAAAAAATTATTTAAATATCATATATATTAATTAAAAATTTATTTTTAGTAATCGATGCAATTTAGAGATTGGAAATGAAATCCACCATTCGTGGAGACGGTAGGTCGTACATACGAATGAACGCTATATCTATTTATTTATATTATTGAAATAATAGAAAGTAAATGATATATATTTATATAATAATTATATTTTAATAATTATTTAAAATATTTAAACTATTTTTATTAAAATAATATTTAATATAATATATGTATAGCATGGACGAACAACATCTCTTTGAGTAGGCGGTAGTCCACATTTCAACAAATGATGTTATCAAATTCCCAAAAAATAAGAGAATATAGGTATTTTTTATAAAACAATTATAATGGGATAAAGACATCATAAAAATTGTAAAAATAATATATAAATTATAAATCCATCATCATTTTATCATTTACTGGTGGTAATGGATGAAAAAATGACATCAATTCAAGAGGTGATTGTCCATTGTAAACACAAACGATGATTGCACATCCCATTTGATGGTTGTGTCTGAAATTGTTGGTAAAAATGTTCAAATAAATAAATATGAGTATATTTAAGATAATTATTAAATTATATAATCTTAATATGAAATTATTTTAAGTGGATGAGAAGTAAATGAATCATAATTGACAATTGAAGAACACTACCTCTTACTCAGGTAACTCATTTTGGATTCTACCAAAAGACTTACATGGTTGAATTTCTACCCAAATTTAGGATTCTTGGAGGAGGTTAGAGAATCTATAATATTATTTGGTTTTGTTTCAGAAAATTGTATTTTCAAAATAGTTTTGAATAAATGTGAGTGGTGAGTTCCTTTTTATTGTAGGATAGGAGTGTAATTATTTTATATAGAAGAAGGTAAACATTGTTGAGATGTCATTATTACATTATGTTCATCCAATAATGGTCCATATCAAATAAAAGGTTTTATATGGTCGAAATATGTCCATAAAAGGGACTATAGATGTGTTTCTAGGTCACTTCTTTCATTATATTTAGGGTTTAGTTCCTTGTTATGTAAAATTTTCCCTTAATTCTTGTAATTAATTTTAATTAATAACACAAATAATTTTGGTAAAAAAATTAATCTTATTGGAAATTATTAATTACTATTATTCCAAATATGAAATCCATTTTTAAAAATTCCAATCAAATAATTATAAATATTATTTTTAAATTAATCCCTCATACGAGATAAAAAAGTGGGTTTTAAAGTGAAAATGTTCAATAGTTTGAGATATTTTATCTAAAATTTCAAGATCAAATTGATTAAAATGACCTATATTTTATAAATTTATGTGTTATTGAAATTAATTTAGTTTAAAACCAATTTAATATATAATTTATTGTTATAAATAAATTAGACTAAAATGATGTTTTCAATTAAAAATGAGTATTGTTTACTATTCATCACTCAAAGTAGTTTTTTTATATTAATATGCCAAAAATGAAATGAATATGTTCAGATTAAATTATAAAAAAAATTATAAGTAAGATTAATAATAGTTAAACCATTAAAATGTGGAAAATTAAATTTATAGATAAAAGAAATTTTTATGAAAAAAATTGGATTAATTCTTCTTTTTCCTGTAAATTCTATTAGATGAATATAGAAAATATTTGATTGAATATATATATATATATCATTAATATAATTCAATAATATAAATTAATTTAATTTATTAAGACAAAACTATATTAGAAGCATATAAATAGTTCTTTTAAAAACATTTCCTATATTTTTAGTTGGTGTTGATATTCATTTCAATATAATTGTTAACTAATGAAATAAATAATATATTTCCAAAAGTTAGTTAATTATATTTATAACTACCAATTAATTAGATATGTTATATATTATAATATTAAATAATAATATTTTAATAATATATTATTGTTTGGTAAAACAAGGTCTTTTGGGTAATGAAAACTATGAGACAAAGTCATTTATGTGTCTAATTCATGCTATCACCGTGATTCACGTGTTACAAGATATATAATAGACTTCTTTAAACATTATCATAAACTTTATGGAGGTTATATTCATTCATAATATTAGGAGCTCCATGTCATAAATGTTAAAAAAAAAGATAATTTTTATAGTATTTAGTGTGTTATATATATCATAAGTCATGGTTTACTCCTATGACAATCATAGAGGAAAAATTTCTTTACTGAACTGGTTTTACTCCTCATTGTGGCCATTATTATCTCATGAGATATCCATCATAAGCCAATATATTGGAAGGATATATAATATCTATTCCACCCAACACATAATCACAATCCATTCAAATATTTCCCCCAAGATCATAAATTATTTTTCATATATAAAGACCCATGGAAAAATTGTATTTTTCAAATATATCAACACTTCATCATAGCAAAACCCTTGAGAAAGAAACATGTTTCATAAAAATATCATTATTATAATAATATTCCATGTAGATAAATAATAAAAATTCTATCATTAAATGATGACCCTAATAAAACATATCTAATATCAAAATATTCTATCATATATTATAAAAATATTTTTAAAAACAATAGTAACATTTCACAATGAAAATACCCATTCCATTTGTAAATCAATTAGTTAAAATAAAAATAATTTTAAAAAAAAGTTAAATAAAAAATTCTTTAAAAATAACCATTAAAAATTATAGTGGAAGAAGAAAATATTTTATAGGTCATGATAGCGATAAATTCCATTAATGTCGTGTATGTGAAAGCAGTGATTCCTATCCCATTTTTGGTAGAAAGTAAAAAGTACCTCATTTGAAATAATGAAAGATTATTCATTTCGAACCATTTTTTAAAATATAAAACATTGGTAAATATTAAAATAATATATAATTGTATATTAGAAAAAAAATATTGATATTATTTTATAAATCATGGATATTGAATAAAAGGGTTCCTGACCAAAGCATGAAATATAGTCAGTTTTCATTGAAAATATTATTTTGGACTCTTGTGTTCATAAAGAAGGGAAAATTAATGGAAAAAATAAAATAGAAAGATAATAAAGGAAATATCAGAATTATCATGAGTTTATTTATAGTTAGATCATAAAATTCCACCATTAAAATATAACTATAAACAATCTCGTTAAATAGTGAGATTGAAATATAAATCTCTTACATCATGTTTTACAAGATTTTAAAGACATATACACACCTATTTAATGGAATTAAATTTATTATAATTCTACAAATTAATAATTATAAAACTCGTAATACTATATATTATCTACTTATGAGTTTTAAAAACCCATTTATTACTAATTCTTTAATAAAATAATTTTTTTGGGTATTAAGTTCTTCTTTTTTTCACAAGAACTTTATATCAGTCTCAACTTCCATGAACATTGATCACTATTCCATCATATAATAAATTATAAAAATTATTTATTCATTATATATATTCATTATATGTATATATGTATATTCTTCAATAAAAGGTAGATATAGTGAAATGAATTACAACATTCCTAGAGACAGTAGGATGTACGTACCCTTGAAAACTGTTTCACTTTTTGATGAATGATAAAATGAATGATTTTCTATAATAAACCCTTAAATAAGAATTATTGTATCATATATATTATATATATATATATATTAATTAAATATATCCTTATTATAGTTAACTTAATAATAAAATGGACAATATATCAGATCACGTTGTGGAGGTTGTAGTCTATACGTATACATGAGGGAAGTTTTTGTTTTGCAAAGGAGTGGAAGAAAATGAATTAGATATGAAATTATATTTCAATAAGATAAATTATTTCATTAATATCATTTATTTATTTTAAAACCAATATATTTATAATACATAAATGATGGTGATAGAAAATGAATCGGAACGTTATGTGGAGCTGATACTCCATACATACACACAAGCTATACTTCCTCTTCCAATTTGACATAAAAGAGGGTGAATAATAGTGGTTTGTTAATAATAATTATATAATTTCATTATGTTTATAAATTTTTTTTAATATGATATATTTATATGAGGGAAAATAAGAAATAGTTCGAAATAGATTGGGTAGGATGACTACATATCCTACTGTTACCCTTTTTAAAGATCATTCACTAAAGATACTTTGAATTTTATTTTAAGAATTCCATAACCCCAAATACATTTATATATAATTTTTCAATATAAATTTTTATGGTTTTATTAGGAAAATTTTCTCAGTGTTGTGTAAAGAAGAGAAAATAGGGGAATCCTTTTATAAGTGGGGGTGAAGACACACATCAATTTTTATAAAATATTTAAACATAATAACATAATACTAAAGGAAAATAAATCCAAATTGATAGTTATTATATGGTGGTATAGTAATAGGTTGATGTATGTCCATATAAAGGATATAAACTTGTTTTATTGTAATGCATACACTTATCATTCGGTTTAACCGCCTTTAAACCAGTTGTAACCTTAACTATGGGGACACAATTTTAATATTTGTCATATTCAAGACATCTGGAAATGATAATTGAATAAATTTATGTTATTTATTTTTTAATTATATATATGTATTTAGTTTTATAAAACTCAGATCGAATATTGGCTCGTGGCTTCAACTAAGGTAGAACAAACTAATAAGAATTCATAAAAACAATGGACAGAATGGATACTCACCTTGAAGAGCTCATCAGCGTGGATCTGGACATCCAGGTTAGTAATTTTCACTAGGAAATATATAGATTTTCCTATTCTAATAATCTCAGTATTGTGTTTAATAAATTTGTAAGCTCTTTCAGCATGTTGCGGTACCCTTGTTTTGTGAACCCTGGATTCCCACTTCTTCTTTAAAGTGGCATAATAATAAAAAGTATATTGGAATAAATTTTATAAAACTCAATTTATTGAATGGAAATAATTTAAATTAATATTGATCTGGAAAAAACACAATGAAAAGTGGGTTTCCAAAAATATTTCATCAGTATAATGGGTTTCTATACCAAAATTCATAAAAAATTTAATTACAGATACCTAAATTTAGTTTTTTAATATGTTTAGGTTATTATAATTCTAAAACCATTTTAAAAAATTAACATTGTTAATTCTTCAAATGAAAAGGTTGTTTCAATAAATTTTAGAATTTTGCACAACTCGAGAAAAAATATTATTTTCATAAATGTCTCATCATTTAAATTAATAATATTTTGAAAATATCATTTAAATAAATATTTTCATTATTTAGATACATTTTCTATGAATAGAGATATGTTTTTATCTTATTTTTTTTTACCAAAATCAATTAAAATATTTTTTGTGGAAAAATGAATTTTTAAAGAATATGGAGACATTTCTATAAATTGAGTATATATTTATCAATATATTTGGATCATCTAAAACAAATAGGCATAAATTTTAAAATGATTTCATTATAAAAAAATCAGTGAATTTAACAACTGAGATGTAACTGTATTCTATATTAGGTTTATTTTGACTCAAATTTTCATGTATCATAAGATATTAAATAAAATACATTTATTTGAGGAGAAATATATCATAAAATATAGTGGTGTAATAGATGAAAAACATTATTCCTTTGCACTAATACTCCTAAATTGATTTCATGGAGTATATATAACATCCCAAGTAAGTAAAGAATAATATATTTCCATATCTACGTCTATTTATGAATTAGATAGTGTTTTAGAGGCTTAAAATGAGAACAAATCCAATCTTAAGAATATAATACTCTAATATTTTTAAAAGATTGTTTTATCACCTTTTGATGGAAAACCATTTTTAAATCTATGTTTTAAAAATTCTATAGGATCTATTTTTCAAAATATACTTATTCATTAGAATTGGGACATTGAAACTTACTTTGGAAATTTTTTTGGCATTTTTCTTACAATGTTCACTTTTTAATGAATATTGAATAATAATGTATTTTACTTCAAAACTGATTTTTCATCTTATTAAATATTATGGTTATATTATATTTTTAATTGGTTTTAAAGTGTAATTAGAATATATATTTACCATTTAATCCAATTTTGGTCATTATTATTAATTTCACTTTAAAATTGGACATAAACAATTCTCAATCTTTTGATAGATATTGTTTCTTAAAAACATGCTATTTTTTGACAACAGTAATTATTTTTCAATTAATTACTGATATTTATGTGTTTGGAATTTGGGAAAAATTTACTCTATATTTGGAATCAGAAGGACCAAATTATTTAATGAAGACCTTTTTGTTTTTGGACATTATGAATAGTAACGACGGAAATTATCTTTAATTATCGTGATTAATTAGTAATCGGGTAGTTAAGGGTAATATAATGATATCATAATAATATAAAATGACCACAAAATGTGTCAAACTCCCCTTGGTTTTGTCATGGCTGACCATGGGATGCCTTTTTCCAACTTAGGGACCCCATGGAATCACTTTTCTTTGATAGTGACCTTTTATCATATTATTTTTAAAGAAAGGAAAATATAACCAAACTATGTAACACCTAAGTAAAAAAAATTTAATATTGTTTAAATAAATTATATCTTAGACTATAAATAGTCATTAGAAAAATAAAAATATTTTCTACATCATGGTATTTTTTTATAATTTTTAGACATTATATATATAAATTTATTTATGACTCCATGATGATGCAGTGATAACCTCATTAATGAACGGTTTAAATAAAATGAAAATATAAGGTAAAATCTAAGATTTACACTTGTCTAAAACAAGTTGTATGGGTGGATTTTAAACCCTTATAACCTTATCCTATAAGTACATCATTGTGGGACCTTTAAATTCTGAAAACCATTTTTTAATAAAGTAACATTTCAAGACTTTCCCAAACTGACCCTCCTCCCTCTTATAAAGGGCCCCCAATTCTACCCCCTTACCCACACCTCTAAATCCCTTGGCTCGTCCAACCTCTACTCATATTATCTCTCAACATCCATCTCATACTCCCTAAAGCCTCACTTTGGGAAGAAGTCTTTCCAAGGAAGCCTTTGGCTCAAATAAAAAAGAATTACCCGGTTTAGAGGTAATGTCTTCTATCGAGTTTCTTTATTTTATTATACTTATTCACTCACCTGTATCTTATTATTATTATATCCCATAATAAAACCAATATCCTCAATATACTATGATTTTTTTATGATAATGATTCTACCTACACTTACACGCACCTCTTTCTAATGGTTAAAGAACATACTATTTCTGTGGGTGGCGAATTACTGCCTCATGAAATGATGATTGTTCAATATTCGTTTAACACCTTTCATGGTGGAAATTATTATGTCACTGTATTTATATATGATATATATTATATTAATTCCCTCTACATGCTTCTGTATTTTATATTTAAAACATACCTTTATTCTTTTCATGTTGTGCAAATGCGATAATTTCATCTGAGGAAGCATGGACTACTGCCCCCTCAAGTGATGTGACTTGTTCATGCCAAAAAAGGAATTTATAAAGAATGTAATTAATGAACTTATGTTACCTATATAAAATATATATTATGCTGTAATTATAATATATATATGTGTCTCATTTATTTTTAATTCCTTAAATATGACAAAGAAATGAAAGTAGCATTCATGAGTACGTACGACCTACCGTCTCCATGAACGGTGCATTTCATTTTTTATCTCAAAATGTTATGGAATAGTATAAAATGAATATATACTGCATATATATGATATTTAAATCATTAATAACATTCTGGAGATGATGTAATTATAACTACATGGGAAATTCTTTTCAAAAAAGTGCATTTTGGACTCATGTACCGAACATCGACAAAACGTTTGATATAAACTCTCATAATTAACTAATTATTATTACATGATAATATGTTATATGAATTGGATAATAAATTTTAAAGGAATTCCATAAGAAATTATAAATTGACCTAAGTTTTTTATTCAGTAATATAATGAAACGAACAAGACAAGTCGGACATGAGGTAAGGGACTTCGTCTAAAATCTCCATTCGTTGAGGCATACTTCAATTTATACAAGACATTCTTTTATTAGTTGTATAATAAACCCTTTTGACTTTTAATTTCATTTAAAAAGAATCTTTTTACATGAATAATTTTACTAAATGTCAAAAGGGATTTTTTTTTGTCTTACGTATGCGGCGACAATGACTTCTCCGCTATCATGACCTTTATTTGAGTTTTTGCTTCCTCTACAAGCCATAACATTTTTAAATGAAAAATAAATACAATGTTTTAATTTTCTTTTATTTTGGTATTGAAAATGGTTTTGATAATGTTTTGATTATTTCAATGTGTTGTAATGATATCTTGTGATTAAATTGTGGAAATTTTACTTTTCCTTTATGCATGATTTATGTGATATGATTATGTTATGGTTCTTCGGAATTGTTTATGAAGTCGGGTGGTTCCGTGATAAAATAAGGTTGGGTGAGCCCGAGATAGCTCTCCAATGCATTGGGTAACATGAAGAAGTTAACCTCTAGGGTTTCTCGGAAGATATTTAGGGAATATACTGTGATGGGTATTCCAAACGTAAACATGAGGGTTACTCCATACGTTAGAATGTTATGAATTCATTAAGTTACCTTTATGTCTTATGATTTCTATGAGTTATTCACAAATCTTATGATTTCATGAGGTATGTTAAAGTGATTATGTTTTTTGATTAAAGTATTATTTCATTGATTCTTCTGTATACATGGACTAATGTTTTCTTTCTGTATTTTTATATCCCTTACGGAGCTTTTTATGGTCATCCCATGTTTTTGAAATTTTTTTCACAAGTCAAGGGAAAAGTACATGATGTGATGATAGTGTCAAAGAAGTGTCAACAAAAAAACCATGTTTTATTTTAAATATATTTCCTTTGGTGGAAAAAATGAATATAGTCTTTGATGTAACCACCTTGTTTAAATGTGGAATATAATGCATGATTTATGATCTAATTCTCTAAAACTCAGAACCTGAAAAGATCCTCAATGTGAATTCTTGAAATAACCCAAGATTATATAATTTTTAAGGTTGGGGCCATATAGTTGGTATCAAAGGGATGTTTAGATAACTTTAAGAGTTATAATTATATTAAATGATTATCCAAAAATATCTTTTTTACACATTATAGTTAAATTTAAATGATATAGAAATTAAAGATTACCATGTTGCTTCATCTAAGACATGTTTCTTCAGAATGGTTTTCCATAGAAGAAATAGGGAAGCAGTGCTAGGAAGGCATACAGAAGGAAATGACCATCCAAATTAGCATCTTGAGATGGTCGGAATTGGAACTGAACAGTTTGATACAGCAATGGAGTAGTTGACTCAGGCGATAAATGGAGGTGGTACCCATGCATGAGATCAGTCCGATAAACCACAGAGGAACATGTCAGTGGTGGAAGATTTCATGAGGCAACATCTCCCATCACTCAGAGGATCATCTGACCCTGTGTTAGCTGAAGGATGGATTAAAGCACTGGAGAAGATTTTCGATGTCATGGGGTTTTCAGACAATCAAAAGGTTAGTATTGTTGTTTACTGTTTGGAGGGTAAAGAATATCAGTGGTGGTCGATGGTTAAAAATATCAGGGATGCTGATGAGATTCATGATCTTGACTGGGATGAATTCAAAGGTATGTTTCTTGATAAATATGTTCCTAAGGCTGTTTGACTTAGGATGGGAAAACAATTCTTGGAATTGAGGCAAGAAGACGACTTAGTGGCTTCTTATGAAGAAAAATTTCACTCGTTTGGCAAGGTACACTCCAAATTTTATCCGAGACCTTGATAGTAAAATCAATCGTTTTTACTCAGGATTAAAGCCAAAATATTGAAGGGCATTAGCTTCTTGTGAGTTCAAAAGTTATGAACAACTTGTTGGATGTGCTGAGAATGTGGAAATGGAGTTTTCTGATGATCAAGTGTTCTATGAAAACCAATAGAAGAAGAGACCGAGGTGGTAGGAGAAAGGGAATAATACTTTAAAGAGGTTTGATGGTAAGAAAACTAAGTTTGCAGTTTGTGATAAATGTGGTAAAAAGCATGTTGGGGAATGTATTTTGAATTCTGGAAAGTGCTTCAGATGTGGTAAGATGCGACATAAGTCTCGTTATTGCACTGGAAAAGATCAAAGTAATGGTAATACCAAATTTTATTTACAGTAAGTAAAATGTTTCAAGTGCAATGAGATGGGTCATTATTCAAACGAGTGTTCAACAAAGATATCGAATGATGGTAAGCAGTCAGACTACAAGCATAAAGGTGTGGTGAAATCCTTTGAAACTACTTCAGCAGATGTTGGGCCATCAAATGAAGTGGAATCAGGTAATTTGTTTGTTTTTTCGGATTATGCCAATGTGTTTTATGATTCAGGGTCTATGCATTCTTTCATCTCTGAAGAAGTTTCTAGTAAATTAGGAATTCCATCTCAACAAATGACTCCTGAAATTGTGGTAAAAACACATGGAGGAAATGTTGAGGCAAAAAGAATTTATAAGAATCTTCCCATCCTTATCCATTGGAAGAACCTACTTGAAATCCTTATTGTTTTACATCTAGTAGAGTTTGATGCTATCCTGGGTATGGATTGGCTCTCTGTTTACCATGATAAGATTGATTGTAGAGCTAAAGAAGTTTCTTTTCATAAAGAATTTCAGTTTGTGTACAAGAATGAACCCTTAATTTTGATAACATTTCAAGAGGCTAAGAAACTTGTAAAAGATGGAAATGAATGTTATCTTGCACATATTGTTGAAAAAAAAGGAACCGTTCAGATTAATGATTTGTTAGTGGTAAATGAGTATCTGGATGTTTTTCCTGATGAGTCACCTAGAATAATTCCAGATTAGGAAGCTGAATTTACTTTTGACTTAGTTCCTAATACTAAGAAAATTTCAAAACCCCCTTATCGAATTGCTCAAATTGAAATTTTAGAGTTGAAGGATAAATTGAAATATTTATTAGATAAAGGTTTCATTCGACCTAACACATCACCATGGGGTTCTCCTTCATTATTTGATAAAAATAATGATGGTTCAATGAGACTTTTCATTGATTATGGAGTCTTGAATAACATCACTGTTAAGAACAAGTATCCTTTGCCTCATCTCGATGATTTGTTTGATCAGCTCCAGGGAGATCAGTATTTTTCAATGATTGACTTGGGATCGGGGTACCATCAGTTTAAGGTAAAGGAAGAAGATATTCCAAAGAACATGTTTCATACATGATTTGGCCATTATGAATTTTTATTATGTCTTTTTGGGTTAACAAATGCTATAACTGTATTCATGGACCTTATGAATAGAATTTTCCATGTGTTCTTGGACAAGTGTGTGGTTTTTTTCATTGATGATATTTTGGTGTTTTATAAAAGTAAAGAGGAGCATGAAAGTAATTTAAGGATTATTTTTAAAACCATAAAAGAAAATAAATTGTATGGTAAATTCATCAAGTTTGAGTTTTGGTTGCAACCAATTTATTTCCTTGGCCACGTTATTTCTAAAAATGGAATAATTGTTGGCCTTTCAAAAACAAAGGTTTTTGAAGAATGGCCGAGACCCACAAATGTAACTGAGATGCATAGTTTTCTTGTTTTGGAAGGATATTACTGAAGGTTTGTTAAAAATTTTGGACGGTTGTCCAGCCCATTGACTAAGATAACTCAGAAGGGTGTTATGTTTATCTGGAAAACATAATGTGATGATTGTTTTCAGGAATTGAAAAAAATATTGGTGAATGCTCCAGTATTGGCACTACCTTCCTTGAATGGTGAGTTTGTTATCTACAGTGATGTTTCATTGAAAGGACTTGGTTGCATCCTAATGCAGAATGATTAGGTAATTGCTTATGCTTCACGTCAGTTGAAAACTCATGAGATAAATTACCCTACAAATGATTTGGAATTATCAGTTGTTGTTTTCACTTGAAAAATTTGGTGGCGTCATTTTTATGGTGTATAATGTGAAATAAATACTGGTCACAAAAGTTAAAAGCATATATTTACTCATAAATAATTGAACATGAGACATAGGAGATGGCTAGAATTAATCAAGGATTATGATTTCACGATTCACTACCACCCAAGAAAGCAAACAAAGTGGAAGATGCTTTGAGTCAAAAAAGTAATTCTTCATTTACCATGTTGTGTTTGGAAAGTGATCCTTTGGTTAAGGATTTGATGAATTTTGGCTTGGAAGTTGTTGGTGCAGGAAATTCTTCTGTTTTGTTTCAGGTATCAATGAAATCTTCTCTATCAAACAAAACTAATCAAGAATAGAAGCAAGGCAATGAGTTTCAGAAAAAGTTAGAGATGGTATAAAAGGGTATGTTACATGAATTCAACATTGATAATGATTATGTTTCGAGATTTAGGAATAGATTATGTGTGCATTGAGATTCACAGTTGAAAAGAGAGTTGTTATGTGAAGCTCATAGTTCTCCATTTTCAGTTCATCCAGGCAGTACTAAGATGAACACAGATCTTCAGGAATATTACTAGTGGGATGGAATGAAAAGAGATACTGCAGATTTTACTGTGAAGTGTTTGAATTTTAAATAGGTTAAAGCAGAGTGGTAGTTACAAAAAGGGATTCTTCAGCCTTTACCAGTGCCAGGGTGGAAATCAGAGAATATATCCATGGACTTCATTGTGGGATTACCGAAGACACCTCAAGGTAATAATGCAATCTAGGTTATTGTTGATCGCTTGACTACATCTGCTCATTTCCTTTCTATACGAGATAATTTTTCCCAAGATCAACTTTCTCAATTGTATCTTAAAGAGATAGTCAGGTTACACGGAGTTCCCCTCTTCATTGTATCTAATTGTGATCCTAGGTTCACTTCTAACTTTTTGAAAGGCCTTCAGAAGTCGTTGGGTACTAAATTAAATTTTAGTACATCTTGTCATCCTCAATCAGATGGTCAATCAGAACGAAAAATACATACATTGGAAGATATGCTACGTTCTTATTCGATGGTTTATCAGAGAAGTTGGGACCAACATCATTCATTGGTTTAGTTTTCTTATAATAACGGTTTTCATTCCAGTATACAGATGGCACCATTTGAGGCATTATATGGGAAGTGGTGTCGAACTCCAGCTTTTTGTCTTGAAGTAGGTTAAAGGAAGTTGATGGGAACAGAATTAGTAGAAGAGATGGAAGAAAAATTTCAGTTGATTCAGAAGCACATGATAATAGCTCAGAGCAGACAAAAAAGTTATGCGGACAATAGGAGGAAGGATATCTCTTTTGAGGTAGGCGATCATTTCTTCCTCAAAGTTTCACCATGGAAAAGTGTGATTCGATTTTGTAAGAAAGGAAAGCTGAGTCCAATGTTCGTTGGACCATATGAAATTTTGGAGATAGTTGGATCAGTTTCATACCGAGTGGATTTACCTCTTAGTTTTTCTCAGGTACACAATGTTTTTACTGTTTCAATGTTAAGGATGTACATGCTAGATCCATCCCATGTTTTGAGTCCAGAGGTAGTTCATCTGGAAGTGAATATATCTTATAAGGAATAACCAGTACAAATTCTTGACCATAGGGAGAAAGTGTTTCGGAAAATGTTGATTCATCATGTAAAGTTTATGTGGAAAACCCACATGATTGATGAGGCAACATGGGAATCTGAAAATGAAATGAGGGATAAATATGCCCACTTATTCGATAAATAAATAAATTACAGGGATGAAATTTTCTTAAGGGAGAAGGATATAACATCCCATGTAAGTAAAGAATGATATATTTTCATATCTATGTCTATTTATGAATTATATATTGTTTTAGAGGCTTAAAATGAGAATAAATCCAATCTTAAACAAAGAATACTCTAATATTTTTAAAATATTGTTTTACCGCCTTTTGATGGAAGACCATTTTTAAATATATCTTTTGAACATTTTATAAGATAAATTTGTAAAAATTATCTTATTCTTTATAATTGGGACCTTAAAATTTACTTTGGATAAATTTTTGGTATTTTTCTGACAATGTTCATTTTTTTTAATGAATAGTGAAAAATTATGCATTTTACTTCAGAACTAATTTTTCATCTAATTTAATATTATGGATATATTATATTTATAAATGGTTTTAGAGTTTAATTAGAATATATATTTACCATTTAATCCAATGTTGGTCATTATAATTAATTTCACTTTGAAATTAGACATAAACAATTTTCAATCTTTTGATAGATATTATTTCTTAAAAACAAGCAATTTGTTTTGACAACAAGAATTATTTTTAAATTAATTACATCAATTTATGTGCTTGGAATTTGGAAAAATGGATTCCATATTTGGAATCATAAGATCCCAATTATGTAATTAAGACCTTTTTTGGACATTATGAACAGTGACGACGGTAATTATCATTAATTATCGTGATTAATTAATAATCGGGTAGTTAAAGGTAATAAAAATAATATCATAATAATATAAAATGACCCTAAAATGTGTCCAAATACTCTTTTTTGTGTCATGGTCGACCATGGGATGTGTTTTTCCAACTTAGGGACCCCATGGAATCACTTTTGTGTGATAGTGACCTTTTATCCTATTATTTTTAAAGAAAGGAAAATATAACCAAACTATGCAACACCTATGTAAAACAATTTTAATTTTTTTTAAATACGTGATCTCATTGACTATAATTAGTCATTGTAAATCTAAAAATATTATCTACATCATGGTATTTTTTTATAATTTGTAGACATTAAATAAATAAATTTATTTATGAAACCATGATGATGTAGTGATTACATCATTAATGAATGATTTAAATAAAATGAAATGATAAGGTAAAATCTAAAACTAAAACTTATCTAAAACCTATTGTATGGGTGCATTTAGAACCCTTATCACCTTATCCGAGAAACATATCATTGTCAGTCCTTTAAAATCCAAGAACCATTTTATAATAATGTAACATTTCAAGACATTCCAAAAGTGACCCTCCTCCCTCTTATAAAAGGCCCCAACCTTAACCCCCTTACCCACACCTCTCAAGCCCTTGGAGAATCCAAAATCTACACAAATTATCTCTCCACATCCCTCTCTTACTCCTAGAAGCCTCAATTTTGGTATAATTCATTCCAAGGAAGCCTTTGGCTCCAATCAAAAAGTGTTACACGATTTAGAGGTATGGCTTCTCTCAAGTTTCTTTCTTTTATTTTCATTATTCACTCACCACTATCTTCTTATTATTTGATCCCATAATAAAACCAGTATCCTCAATATACTATGATGTTTTTATGATATGTATTCTACCTACAATTATACACACATCCGTCTGATGGTTAAAGAACATATTGTTTCTGTGGGTTGCGAATTACTGTCTCATGAAATAATGATTGTTCAATCTTATTTTAACACATTTCATGGTGTCCATTATGATTTCACTGTATTTATATATGATATATATTATATTTATAACCCCTCTATTCTTCTGAATTTTATATTTAAAACATACCTTTATGCTTTTCATGTTGTGAAAATGCGATAATTTCATCTGAGAAAGTGTGGACTACCGCCCCCTCAAGTGATGTGACTCATTCATGACAAACATGGAATTTATAAAGAATGTAATTAATGAACTTATGTTACCTATATAAAATATATATTATACTAGAATTATAATATATATATATATGTCTCATTTAGTTTTAATTCATTTAATCTGACAAGGAAATGAAAGTAGCGTTCATGCGTACGTACGGCCTACCGTCTCCATGAACGGTGAATTTCATTTTCTATCTCCAAATGTTATGTAATGGTATAAAATGAATATATACTGGATATATATGATATTTAAATCATTAATACCATTCTAGATATGATGTACTTATAACTACATGGGCAATTCTTTTCAAACAAGTTCATTTTTGACTCATGTACAGAACATCGACAAAAAGTATGATATGAACTCACACAATTAGCTAATTATTATAACATGATAATATGTGATATGAATTGAATACTAAACTTTAAAGGATGTCCTTATGAAATTATAAATTGACCTAAGTTTATTATTCAGAAATATAAAGAAACGAACTAGACAAGACAGACTTGAGGTAAGGGACTTCGTCTCAAATCTCCTTTCGTTGAGGGATACATCAATTTATATATGACCTTATTTTATTAGTTTTATAATAAACCATTTTGACTTTTAATTTCATTCAAAAAGAATCTTTTTACATGAATCATTTTACTAAACAAAAAAAGGGATGTTTTTGTCTTACGTATGTGGCGACAACGACTTCTCTGCCGCCGTGACCATTATTTGAGTTTAGGCTTCCTCTACAAGCCATAACATTTTCTAAATGAAAAATAAATACCATTTTTTAATTTTATTTTTTTGGTATTGAAAATGGTTTTGATAATGTTTTGATTATATTAATATGTTTTATTGATATCTGGTGATTGAAATGCGGAAATGTTATGTTTCCATTATGCATGTTTTATGTGATATGATTATGTTGTGGTTCTTGGGCATTGTTTATGATGTATGGTGGTTCTATGATAAACTAAGGTCGGGTGAGCCCAAGATATCCCTCTAATGCATTGGGTAATGCGAATGAGTTAAACGCTAAGGTTTCTCCGAAGAGATTTTGGGAATATACTGGGATGGGTATTCCAAACGTAACCATGAGGGCTACTCCCTACGTAAGAATGTTATGAATGCCTGAAGTTACCATTATGTATTATGATTTATACGAGTTATTCATAAATCATATTATTTAATGAGGTATGTTAAAGTGCTTATGTTTTTTGATTAAATTATGATTTCATTGATTCTTATGTATACATGGACTAATGTTTCCTTTTCATATTTTTATATCCCTAAATGAGATTTTTATTCTCATCCCATGTTTTTGAAATGTTTATAATAGGTCAAGATAAAAGTACATGATGTGATGATAGTGTCGAGGACGTGTCAAGAAAGAAACCATGTTTTATTTTAAATATGTTCCTTTGGTAGAAAAAATGAATAATTTCTTTGATGTAACCACCTTGTTTAAATGTGGAATATAATGCTTGATTTATTATCTAATTATCTAAAACCCAAAACCTGAAAATACCCTCAATCTCTATTCTTGAAATAACCCATGATTATGTAATGTTTAAGGTTGGGTCCTTATATTTGGTATCAAAGGGAAGTTTAGATAACTTTAGGATTCATAATTCTATTAAATGATTATCCAAAAATATATTTTTTACACATTATGGTCAAATTGAAATGTTATAGAATTTGAAGATTACAATCTTGATTCATATAAGACATGTTTGTTCAAAATGGATTTCCGTAGAGGAATGAGGGAAGCAGTGCTAGGAAGGCATACAGAAGGAAATGACAATCCAAATCAGCATCCTGAGATGGTCGGAATTGGAACTGAACAATTTGTTACAACAATGTCATAGTAGAATCAAATGATAAATGGTGCTGGTATCCATGCACGGTATTAGCCAGATCAACCGTAGATGAACATTTCAGTGTTGGAACATTCCATGAGGCAACATCTTCCATCATTCAGAGGATCATCTGACCCTATGTTAGCTGAAGGGTGGATTAAAGCATTGAAGAATATTTTTGATGTCATGGGGTGTTCAGACAATCAAAAGGTTAGTCTTGATGTTTACCATTTTGAGGGTGAAGCAGATCAGTGGTGGTCTATGGTTAAAAATATCAGGGACACTGATGAGATTGATGATCTTGACTAGGTTGAATTTAAAGGTATGTTTCTTGAAAAATATTATCCTAAGGCTATTCTACATAGGATGGAAAAACAATTCTTGGAATTGAGGCAAGAGGACGACTCAGTGGCTTCTTATGAAGAATATTTCACTCGTTTGGAAAGGTATTGTCCAGATTTTATCCATTACCTTGATAGTAAAATTCATCATTTTTAATCAAGATTAATGACAAAATATTGAAGGGAATTAGCTTCTTGTGAGTTCAAAAGTTATGAAAATCTTTTCGATGTGCTGAGAAGGTGGAAATGGAGTTTTCTGATGATGAAGTGTTCTATGAAAACCAACATAAGAAGAGACCGATGTGGTAGGATAAAGGGAAGAATCCTTCAAAAATGTTTGATGGTAAGAAAACTATGTTTTCAGTATGTGATAAATGTGGAAAAAACCATGCTGGGGAATGTATTTTGAATTCTAGATAGTTCTTCCAATGTGGTAAGATGGGGAATATAGCTCGTGATTGCACTAGAGAAGATCAAGGTAATGGTAAGCCCAAATTTGATTTACAGTGAGTAAAATGTTTCAAGTGCAATGAGATGGGTCATTATAAAAACGAGTGTTTGACAAAGAGCTCGAATGATGGGAAGCAGTCAGACTACAAGAAGAAAGGTGAGGTGAAATCCTTTGCAACTACTTCAGCAAATGTTGGTCCATCAAATGAAGTGGTATCAGGTACATTATTTGTTTTTTTAGATTATTCCAATGTGTCATTTGATTCAGGGTCTACACATTCTTTTATCTCTAAAAACTATTCTTGTAAATTGGAAATTCCATCTCAATAAATGACTCCTGAACTTGTGGTAAAAACACATGGGGGAAATGTTGAGGCAAAAAAAAAATTATAAGAATCTTATTATCCTTATCCGTGGAAAGAACCTACTTGCAAACCATATTATTTTACCTCTAGTAGAGTTTGATGCTATCCTGGGTATGGATTGGCTCTCTTTTTACCATGCTAAGGTTTACTGTAGAACTAAAGAAGTTTTTTTCAGAAAGAATTTCTGTTTGTGTACAAGAATGAGCCCTTACAGTTGATAACATATAAAGATGCTGAGAAGCTTGTAAAAGATGGAAATGAATGTTAGCTTGCACATATTGTTGAAAACAAAGGAACCACTCAGATTAATGATGTACCATTAGTAAATGAGTATCTGGATGTTTTTTCTGATGAGTCACCTGGAATAATACCAGATTGGGAAGTTGAATATACTGTTGACTTAGTTCTTGATGCTAAGACAATTTCAAAACCCCCTCGTCGAATGTCTCAAATTGAACTTTTAGGGTTGAAGGAGTAATTGAAAGATTTATTAGAGAAAGGTTTCATTCGATCTAGCACATCACCATGGGTTTCTCCTGCCTTATTTGTTAAAAATAAAGATGGTACAATGAGAATTTGAATTGATTATAGAGCCTTGAATAACATCACTGTTAAGAACAAATATCCTTTTCCTCATATCAATGTTTTGTTTGATCAACTCCAGGGAGCTCAGTATTTTTCAACGATTGACTTGAGATTGGGGTACCATCAGTTGAAGGTAAAGGAAGAAGATATTCTGAAGACTGCGTTTCGTACAAGATATGGCCATTATGAATTTGTAGTTTTTCCTTTTGGGTTAACCAATTCTCATGTTGTATTCATGGACCTTATGAATAAATTTTCCTTGAGTTCTTGGATAAGTTTGTAGTTGTTTTCATTGTCGATATTTTGGTGTTTTCTAAAAGTAAAGAAGAGCATGAATGTAATATAAGGATTATTTTTCAAACCAAAAAAGAAAAGAAATTGTTTGGGAAATTCAGCAAGTGAGAGTTTTGGTTGCAACAAATTTCTTTCCTTGGTCACATTGTTTCTAAAGATGGAATAACTGTTGATCCTGCAAAAACAAAAGTTGTTGAAGAATTTCCAAGACCCACAAATGTAAATGAGATTCATAGTTTTCTTGGTTTGGAAGGCTATTATCGAAGGTTTTTAAAAAAAATCATGGTTGTCCAACCCATTGACTAAGCTAACTCGGAAGGGTGTTAGGTTTAACAGGACAAAAGAATGTGATGATTGTTTTTAGGAATTGAAAAGAATATTGGAGAATGCTCTAGTATTGGAACTACCTTTCAGGAATGGTGAGTTTGTTATCTACAGCGATGCTTCATTGAATTTACTTGGTTGTATCCTAATGTAGAATGATAAGGTAATTGCTTATGCTTCACGTCATTTGAAAACTCATGAGATAAATTACCCTACACATGATTTGGAATTAGCTACGGTTGGTTTTTCTTTAAAAATTTGGAGGCATCATTTGTATGGTGTAAAGTGGGTAATATATATTGATCTAAAAAGTTTAAAGTATATATTCACTCAGAAATAATTGAACATGAGATAGAGGAGATGGCTAGAATTAATCAAGGATTATGATTGCACGATTCAACACCACCTAGGAAAAGCAAATAAAGTGGCAGATTTTTTGAGTCCAAAAAGTAATTTTTCATTAACCATATACTTCTAGAGATGTAATCACTTTTCAAAAATATTAGTGACTTCTTTTTTGTTGAAATTATTAACATAAATTATGGATATTATCAACAATATAATGTTCCTAATGAAAAACACAAAACCATAGGGAATTTACATAATAGAATTTCATGAATGTTCTGATTCTAATCAATTGACCCATGATAGATTTTTCCGCCACTAATTGGTTATGTGAATTGGTATTTATCAAAACAATTAATCTCAATGAATTTTCCCCCTAAGTAGTTTATATGATTAGAAATCAATTTTATGATTCAATGATGAGAGATAGAGAAATAAAGAACACATATAAATGAAGGATATTTTAAAATATCAGTTACTCTTTTTATCATGTGTATAATCGTCAGTTAAAAATAGTATTTCCTTCCATATATATATTACATTAGTTTTTTCAGTAAGAACAATTAATAGAGTAAAAAGATGGTCTTTTAAACCAGTTAGTTGAATGATATATAACCATAAATAAGTCCAAATTGAAAATATATATAACACATGTGCCTTTAGAATATAGATCATGTGTTTTCCCTTCTTCATCTCTTTCAAAAAATCCAAAATATATTTGTAATGGTTAGTCATGTTTCTCATAGTTTTATCTTTTTTTTAATAATTCACACATTTTATTGAACTTAATATAAATTTATATGGAAAAGACCAAAATGAAATGGTGGTCTAGACCATGGTGTGGTCCACCATGTATAACTAAAACAAATAATATTGGATAGATATTCATGTTATATTCAAATTTATTTGGTTATGTTCTCTTTAAATATATAATATTTATTTTGATTCCACAACGTAGCGTATTTGAACAAATCGTATATTTAATCCATTTTCACTAAAAATACTCACTGAAATTCATGTTTCATTCCTCATATTGGTATTTGAAATCTCATGTTATCCATGAAATTAAAATAGATTATCCAGATTATAGGTGTCATTGGCATCAAACTGAAATGGAAACCACTTATTGGATTTTTCATCGGAACGTAAACATATAAATTTGACTATTTTTAGATAGAAACCACTAAACCAATTTTGAGATTAGTTTCCACAGGTTCAGTTCTATGGTCATTTCCTTATATTCTCCATTCAAATAAAAGTTTAGAAAAATAAATTGTTTGTCAATTTGTTATCTGATACAATATAGGTAGACAATATAGTAGGATTCTTAAAAAAGCATTTTTTCGCCTTGATCCATTTTTTCATTGGGATTATTATTGGTCGAAAGATCAATTTTTCATACTATGAATTTGATATATTTATTATCATACCATTTAAAATTATTTCATCCATGGTTACAAACACACATGTCCAATCCTAGTAAAACAACTTGTTGTATCCATATTCAACAACGGAAAAACATCATCTCAAAATAACTACTTTAGTCTATCTTGTCGTTGATAATACAATTATCATTAGAAAAAACCTTTTCCTACAGGTGTTTTTCCCTACCAATGTAAAAATAAAGGGTAAATAAATGTATAATGGTACTTAATATAGATTTTACACGATGAATATTTTCCATGATTTTTAAAATCACACTATAATTCTTTTAAATGGATCAACATAATTTTTATAGAGAATATTAATTATTTCCTTATGTCATTTCATTCAACTAAACAACAAAAATCAACTCAATTATCTATGATCATGTTTATAATAAATAAATCATGAAAAAATCAAAAAAAATTATGAATGAACATTCTAAAAAAACTTTTCATAGCATTCCTTCTTTGTTATGGTAATTCAAGAATTAAACCATTGAATTTAATGGTGTTAGTGATAGTATTATAACTCTTAGTGTAAAATAAATTACACAATTTCCATTTCAAAAATATGATTAATATTATGATACAATTACAATAATATGATATTTAAATATACATTTTACTTAAAATAACATTCTATTTAATTTATTCCTCCACACACAATATAGAAATATAAATGATTACGTTGTGAAAACATAGACATTTAATTATCATGTATAAATTAGACACATTGAATTTTGAAATTAATTGATATATATGTATTTATAAATTATAAATTTTATGAAATTAATTTATTCATTATTTTATTTATGAATATATAATTTTACGTGATTTTATTTTTAATAAATAAAAATAGTTATATAATCTTTAAATGATTATTTTAATAGAAAATAATATTTACTAATTATTTATACATTTAATATTTTTTATAGAAATTAAGGATATAAAATACATGTGTTTTAAAATGTTGTATTCCTATAAAAATAGTTTCTCAATATATTTTATGTTTTTATTTAAATGAATAAAAAAATTATATGATTTGGAAAATATAAAATTTATTTTTTATTTAGAGTTCCTATATTATTTGAGGAATTTTTTTTTATTTTTAAAAACAGATTAATTATTAGTTATATTGTGAAATGTATTTTAATAAATAACATGAATTTTATGAATATATTATTAAAAATGAATTAAATTATAAATCATGCAATTTATTTTATTAAACCAAATATATATTTATTATGTTATTTTAAAATTTAAAATTTTCATTTTTTATTTTAATTCTCATTTTTTATATTTTTAACACCATTTTTAATAAATGTTTTAATATTTTTGAAAATTTGTATAAAAATATAATATTAATCCAATTTAAAAAATTTCTAACATAAAATAGTATAAAAATTTGGAATCAATAGGTATATAATTTTAAATAATTGGAATCTTATTTTCTATGTAACACCAAAAATTCTAAAGTACAACATTTTATTCGGTAGTGTTTATGAAATACGACACCAAGAATATAAATTAATATAAATTCTGAATAATTTATAATATATTTATTATTTTAAATATATTCAATAGATGATATATCTTTTAATAAAAACTAATACAAGTTATACTATATTTCATGCAATAGGGACATTCCTCAATAGCTTACACTACAAGCAAATCTAATTTTCATAAAATAAAAATGTATTATTAAAATATTATTATTTAATATAATATGATATAACCTTTAAATTACATTATATGTTTTGAATATTATTAAATAAATTTTTAAAATTTATGGTTCATATAATTTTAAAATGAATTCATTGGTTACCAACTAATGAGAAATAAAATATAGAAGTAATCGGATATAAAAAGAAATATAATTATTTATACGAGTCCAATAGAGAATTGTCTTAAGAAACATAGATAATTAAAATCATTGAATGATATTATTGAATCATATATGATATATATTCAACAAAATATATTTATATTTATTCAATTGGTTTTATATTCAGAAGGTAAGAACAAACTCTATTTTTCACATAAAAACTTCTAGTTTATAAATGCAATTTTACAACCTTTTAATGGAGAACATATTTTAAATTTTATTTTTTACACATTATTTTATTTATTACTTTAAAATAATCTTACTATTGTAAATTTAAATATATTAATGTTTTTTGGATTAATTTTTGATATTTTTTTGAAACAATTCATTTTTAAATTAAGAGATAAAAATAATGAAGTTTAGTTTAAGACTGATTTTTATGAAATTTATATAAAATTATAAATTGTATTTGTATTTGTATTTAATGTTTAATTATTTAGAATTTTTATCATTCAATGCAATTTTTTTTCATTTTAATAAATTTTACTTTTAAATTTATTATCAAAACATAGTAATCCTTGAGACGTCTTTTACTTTAAAACCCCCCCATTATCGTCCCGTCTATAGGATTAAATTTAAATTAATTTCTTTCACTTATGTTTTTTTAACAAGAAAAAATCATTCTATATTTATAAACATCATAATTAATAGTTCATAGTATGTTGAACTTATTTTTTAACTAAAAAAATTAGTGATGGAAATTAAAAATAATTACATCAATTAAGGTAAAATAAAGCTTCATTAAGGACTAAACCTACACTTTAAGGCCCAAAAAAACATATACACTTGTACAAGAGTTATTATATGGACCTATTTACAACCTAACCTCTCTTGGATAGATTTTATTCCATTATTTGAGCTACTATCAACATGAAAAACGTTCATGAAATTCCCTTGTCAAAATATTACAAGAGAATCAATTATCATCCACAATAAAAGGACCTACCCTCCTCCCACTTACCCACACCTATCAAAGAAAACTATCTCATATATTCTCTAGAAATATATCTCCAAAAAATACCTCCCATAATCCGAGAATCCAAACTTTTTATAAGGATCACTTCATGGATACTTTGGTGAAAACCAAATAGAGTAACCCGATTAAAAGGTAAAAAACATTCTTTTGATTTTTTTTATTTCCATTATACAACCCCTGAAATATTATTATTATATTATTGTATAAAAATAATGGTATATTAAATATACTAGTATTTTTATTGATAATTATTATACATTCACTTACAAACACTTCCATCTAATGGTTAACAAACATTTTGTTTATGTGTACGGAAAACTACTACCTCACGAAATGATGATAGTTCATTTTTCCCTTACCACCTCTCATGGTGGCCATTATGATGAAAAACATGTTTATATATTATATATATTATATTAATTATTTATTTATCCTTATTGAATCTTTATATAACACTTAACTTTAATACTATTTGTTTTTCATTAACACGACAACATCGTTTGAGGAAGTGTGCACCATCACCCCTCACAACGATGTGGTTCATTCACATGATCCATGGAATGTATAAAACATGATTGTAATTAAAGATATGAGACATAAAAATATATATATATGATATTCGTGAAATTATTACCTTTCTGGAAATATACATTACATATATATCATTTTCTTTATTACTCATCCACACACAAAATGATAACGTAATACGTGGATGTGGGGATTACCGCCTCCTCGACATGATGTGAATAATTTTAAATACAAACAATTATATATATAATTATATATGGTTAAATAATATTTTATTTATTATATAATTATCCTTATATAAAAATATAGTATAAATTACCTTCATTGTATAATGATCATAGAAAAATGGAAACAATACTAATTCGTTCGTAGGACCTACACTCTCCATGATTATAATATTGATTCAATTTTTATAACCATGTTTACTTTTTTTTAAAGAATAATTTTTGTTGAAGTATGATAATTATGTCATGATTATTATTCTTTATATGTTATATAATGACCCCCATTGACCATAGTTGGCCTACCCTAGTAGTTTTTGACACAGACCGAACTTGGTCAAAACACTGGACATAAACATAATAGACTAAGTAGTGGTATATAAAATGATAATAATTGAAATAAAAGTAATGGTAAACATAAAAAGGTTCTAAAGAAGTTATAAAATTAACATAAGTTTATTATATTAAATTTTAATGTGTGTTCACCTAAAAAGAATATCATGGTAAGGTATTCTTTTATCAATGTTTACATCCATGAGATAAATGTCATGTCCACCACATACTTCATTTTTGTGGTGTATCTACTGCCAATTTTGTTATATTATATAATTAATAAATTTTTATTTATGTTATTTTAATCTTTATTTTAATTTTATCCCTTCACGAGGGTTATTATTTAAAATATCTCAATGTTGTATGGGACACATTGGAATGTTTAAATATTATTTTCCTCAATAATACATTTAATTATCTGTAGTTGGTATTTCCATTAAAGGAAATTCTATAAAAAAATTCAATTAAACATTTCATTTTATCTCCTATGGTTATTCATGATCATTTTCATGATTTAGTTCCATTTTATCACTCGTTGGTACTCAAAATTTTTTAGAATGTTTTTCCTAAATCCAAATATTGTATCTGTCTTTAGTTGGAGAACCTGTTTTGTTCTAAAAACCATGTTTCATTAAAACGATTTCAAATTTTTTTAAAATATATTTTAATAGTGTGTCACTTAATCAATTAATACTACCATTTATTTTACTTCACTTGGGTTATGTTGTGTTTATTCCATCTTTAATATTATTTTGGGTGGATTATGATGTATTTGTATAAAGATTATATTCACATTCACTTCCTTGACTCATTTTTATCCCCATGAAATATTAATTTTTTTATAATCATCTTAAATTTACTTTCCTCTAAATATAAATATCATTTTTATGGATGTTATTATTTAATAAATCATATAACATTTTTTATATGGTGTTTACTTTGAAAGATATTTTATTATTTAGGGAATTATTGAAAAATTTGTGTACATTATTCAATATGAATAATTGATATGTTATATTTTTAATTCGATATGAGGAGTTTTTTGGAAATAAAATACATGGGTTGGGTACATTTTACAGCATTCCCAACAAGATAGGGACTGGTTAATGAAAGCCCCTCAATGCATTTGTAGTCTCATGGGATGAATTAGTTATGAAAATTAGAAATTTATAAACTATATATTTATGGTAAAGGTTTCATGTTCCTGAGAAAGATGGCATCTAATAATTAAGAATTTCCCTTATTTGGTTTCAATTATTATTCATCCATGAGATTTTATGTTGAAATATATGTGGGTACATTTAATTTTACATTAATTTATTAAATGGAATGTCTTTTAGTTTCTTATATTGTACTATTTATTTTTAATCGACTAGTTATTTTAATGAAACTTATTTATAGACATTAAATTGCTGTATTGTTTATGAAATTCCATTTTGTTTATTAAATACTTGAAATTTGTGTTAAGCTATTTACATATCCATATTTATTAATTCATATTGATTCATTATTTCTTCCACTATACTTATCCATTAATAATTAATTGAGATCACCCTTACTGTTTTTTCTTCCCCATGAATCCATGAAGTGTACTCTAAATGATATACAAATATTTACTAGATAGATTAGAGTTTTCATTGAATTTATTTATTTAGAAAAAAGGCAAAAAGTATTTTGTAAAAATTTTATTCTTTTTTAAAACAATACTCTTATATATATATAGTTTCCCAAGAATACCAAACTCTCGGTCCTTTAGGATTTGATTCTTTGTTATCATGCCAATGCAATTAATAGTAGAGAGAAAATTCAGGCTCTTGGGGTTGGGTCAGTACAGTTGGTATCAGAGGAAGATTTGTTGTAAACCTGGGAAAATGATTTATTAAATCTTAAGTTATAAAACATAAACCTAAGTTATAATTTTAGGATATGAATAGAAGAACATCCTATAATTTTGGTAGGTAGATATTATGTGAGTATTCATAGAAATATATCCCAATATACATACTAAAAGGCGATGTGGTTCTAGAACATATATACCTAGGAGAAATAACTCTGAGAAGGTGTTCTGAGCTAGACTCAAGGTAACCTAGCATATGATAGTGGGTCTTACTACGCAACTAGTGTGACACTCAGAGGGGATATGCTTAGGATAATATACGTTTTCTTTAAAAACCATTATGATGAATTTGAATGGATAATGACAAATAATGATCAAGGTAAAACCTAAGGCATTTTATATTGAAAATAATGTGTCATGATTTAGAAATCCGATGATGATATTATGGATAAAAATTATACCAAGGAAGGACCTATGTAAAAATAAAATTGATGAAGTATTTAGGTATTATGGTTGAGTTTAAAACTGTAGTTAAAAGGATATTTATGGATTAACATTATTTCAAGGATTTCCAACATATTTATTTTTCAAATTATATTAATTTGGTTTTAGAAAAGGATAAACTCTATGATTGGTGAAAACTAATCAAATAGGGAAAGGTCGCGGGTCATGAGCCCCTGAGTGAAGAACGATATGGGTTTCATGCCAACCACTAACCTACACAATTCCCTAGTTAATTTTTCATCGCACTTGGAAAATTGATTTTATTAATAAATGTTAATGATGAACCAATAGTGTCAATTTTTTGTATTATATATTATTCTATGAACCCTATTGGTTTTGGAAGATAGTTAACGACAAATAGTTAGACTTGTCACTATTTTATAGGCCTTAAAATCCATTTAAATGTATTTTTGTGCATCATGCATAAATATTATTTTTTAATTAGAATATGATTGGATCAAAAACAAAAGTTAGTAATGATCATATTAAATATAAACCTACCACAATATAATATTTTCTTATATTCTTAGGTAGTAAAATAATTACCCATCATTTAGAAAATGATTTAACAATAAAATGTTGTCCTAATACCTTATTTTCTATTGAATCAATGGCTTTGTAAATAATCATAGATTTATGGTTTTGAGGCCCTTAAAGTTATATAGATGATTCAGATGTTTTTCATTGATAAACTCATTCACTCCCTATAAATATTTACGTGTTTACTTTAAGTAGATGTCTCTACATTCCACTAATGTTCCCCTACTTAGAAACCTAGTTGTATGGTAGTCTATGTGATTGTTATACTTCCCATTCTCTCTTTTCTATAGGATGTTTTATGAACCCTCCTCATGATGTGGTATTTCAAACATTGTAAGTATAAAACAACCTATCACCATGATCGGGTTTAACTTTTTAGGATGCATTTTAATAATGTTTGGATGAATTTATCACGCCGAAATTATAATGTTAAAACATATATTTGATAGCATGTATGACACAAGGCACCCAGCATGTAATGTTATATAATATCTAGATGCATTATAATATATTTAATAATTTAAATATATTAAATACATGATATATATTGTAATGAATGTAACACCAAGTTAGTTTATGTAGCATGCAGTAGTGACCTTCCTCAATAGATTTCCTCACACACAAGTCAGTGTTTCACCAAATAACAATGTACTATTAAAATATTATTATTTAATATAATATGTTATTACCTATCCATAATTTTAGAAGTTATAAATATTATTTTATATGTTATGAAAATTTACGGTTTATATAAATATAAAATATATTCATTGGAAACCAACTAATGTGAAATGAAAATAAAAACGAATTGAATATAAAATGAAATATTATTATTTATAATATTTCAAAAGTGTTTTGTCTTAATAAAAATAGAATATTACAATTAGTGAATGATTTTAATGAAATACATATGTTATATATTCAAAAATATATATTTCATCTTTTTCCATTAGGTTTGATATGCATAAGATAAAACAACATTATATTTTACACATAAAAACAAATATTTTTATAAAGGTAATTTTACAACCCTTTAATGGATAACACATTTAAAATTTTAATTTTGACACATTAATTGATTTAAAATATCAAAATATTCTTTATCATGGATATTATAATATAATAATAATGTTATGATGAATATTTTATATTTTTCTAAAATAATAATTTCTAATGAATAGTAAAAATGCTAAATTTTATTTCAAAACATCTTTCTAATATAATTTATTTAAAAGGATAAATTAAAATTTTAATTTTTTATATTGTTTAATTATATAATAATATTTTAAATTAATAATATTTAGGTTCTTGAAAAAAATTTGACATTAAAATTATTATAAAAACATAGTAATCTTTCAGACGGTTTTACATTAAAAGCTCTCATTGTCGTCCCATATGTGAGATTAAATTTAAATTAATTTATGCCACTTATGTGTTTTTGATTTAAAAAAATGGATTTCGTATTTGGAATCATAATAATTTATAATTTCTAATAAGGTAAAAATAGTGTTTGATCAAAAATATTAATAAATGTGATTAAATATAATTGCATCGATTAAGGTAAAATTAAGCTTATATAAGAAAAACCTTAACCAAAAAGCCCAAAACACCTATAATATTATACAAGAGTTTTTGGATAAAAATATTTAGACACTATAATCTATTTTATTTATTTTGGTCCATTATCCATGAGATATTAAACATGAGAAACATGCATGTAATTCCCTTGTCAAAATATTACAAGAGTCCCACTTTTCATCCATTATAAAAGGACATCCCCTCCTCTCTCTTCCACACACCTATCACAAGAGTTTGGCTTAACCATGATATGACTAAATATCTCCTAAAAATCCTTAACCTCATCATATAATAATAAACATGGGTAAAAATAAATCCAAGGAAGATTTTGTTGTAAACAAAAAGGAGCTACCCGATTAAGAGGTAACCAACTTTCTTAAGTTTGTTTTGTTTTGTTTTATTTCCATTATCCAACACATAAAATATTTTTAATCTATGATTGTATAAAAAAATGATCCTAAATATATTATAATATTAATATTCTATGGTTTCTACCAATACCTACACACACTCCATCTAATAGTTAACAAACATAATATTTCATTGTATGGTGAACTACTGCCTCATGAAATGATGATTGTTCATTTTTTCCTTTTCACCAATACTGTCGAAATTATGATGTAAACTATTTTTATATATTATAAATATTATATTTATTATTTCTATATACTGATTTTATAATTTTATAAAACCGACCTTTAATAATTTCCATTTTCATTAATACGATAACATCATTTGAGGATGTGTGGACTACTTCCACCTCAAAGAAATGTGGTTTGGTCACAAGATCCTTGAAATGAAAAAGGGTTATTATAATTAAACATATAAGACATTAAATATATATATATATTATATACCTGAAATAATTACCTCTTTATAAATTATATATATATATTTATATATATCATTTTCTTTATTACCCTTTCACAAACAAAGTGAAACGTCAAACGTGGACTTGTGGATTACTTCCTCCTCGACATGTGGTGAATTATTTTACATAACAAGAATTATATTTATAAGTATATATTGTAAAATAATATGGTATTTTTTATATAATTATAATTCTAGAAAGATAAAGTATTACTTTACTTATTTTCATATTGATCATCGAAAAATGAAAACAGTACTCATTCATACATACGACATACCGTCCCCATGAATGTAACATTGATTAACTTTTCATAACAATATTTAATGGTTGTTTTTAAAAGAAAAATTTTGTATAAATATGATCATTATGTCATTATTATTACTCTGGATATGTTATATAATTACTCATTTATACCATAGTTGACTTACCCATGTTTTTTGACACTTAAACCGAATTTAGTCAATAACCCTATGTAAACATAATTAATTATGTAGTGGTATATAACATGGTAATAAGTGAAATAAAAGTAATTATAAACATGAAAAGGGTCTCGTGAATGTTGAAAATTTTCATAAGTTTATTATAAATGAATTTAAAGGAATTTTATATAAATGGATATTCATGATAATATATTCTCATCACACTTTTTTACATCTGTGGGATAAATGTCATGTTCACCAATTAGTTATTTTATTTTGTGTATCAACTTAAAATTTTATTATATTATATAATTAATAATTTTATATTAATTTTATTTTAATCTTTATTTTAATATTAATCCTTCATGAGGATTATTATTTAAAATGTTTCAATGTGGTATGGACCACTTTGGAAGGTTTACAGATTCTATTCCTCAACAATATCATGAATGATATTTGAATTTTATATCCATTTGAAAAACTTATATAAAAATTATTAAATTAAACCTATAATTTTCATTCCTATTGTTATTCATGATCATTTTCATTTATTAGTTCCATTTTTTACTCTTTGGTACTCAAAATGTTTTAAATTTTGTTTTTCAGAAAAACCTACTTTGTATATCTCTTTAGTCGGAGAACTAGTTTACCTTTAAAAACCAAGTTTTTTTAAAAAAATTATAAAAGGATTTTAAAATATCTCTTTTATAATGTCTCCATTAGTCAATGAAAAAACCCTTTATTTTACTCAACTGAGGTTATGTTGTATTTATACCATCCATAATCTTGCTATGGGTGGATTAGGATTGATTTGTCCAAGGACAATATTCAAATTCTCATCCTTGATTCAATTTTGTCTCCTTGGAATATTAAATTTCCTTTGATAATTTTATAATGAATTTCACATAAATATACATATAAATTTTCACTAATATGATTATTTCCTAAAAGATATTCCATTTTTATATGGTCTTTACTTTGAATTTTTTTTTTTGGGGAAATATTGATAGGTTTATGAAATTTATTCAACATGAATATATGACAAGGCATATTGTTTATTCTAAATTAGAAATATTTTTTACATGAAATAAATGGGTTGGGTACTATTTAACAAAATCTCTACATATTGGGCACTAGTTAATTAATGCTCTACTATGCAACAGTAGTCTAAGGGGATGAATTAGTTACTCAAATAAGAAATGTTTAAAATGTATCTTGATGGTAAAGGCATCATGTTCGTGGGAAACTTGATATCTAATAATTAATAATTTCCCCATTTTTGTTTTAGTTATTATTAAACCATGAGATTTTTTATCAACATATCTATGGATACATTTCATTTTCAGTTAATTGATTAAATGACATGTTTTTATGTTTCATACCATTCCATATTTATTTTTCCTTATATAGTTATTTGAATGGTATGCTTTTCAGTTATTACAATTCCATATTGTTTACACATTTCTATTTAGTTTATTGATTACTTGGAATATGTGTTCAGTTATTGACCATGAAATTTTTATAGATTTCTATTTATTCATTATTGCTCTCAATATTTTTCCCCTTATTGGGAATTAATTCCCACCCTTACAGTCTTTATTTATCTTGGAATCTATGAAGCATAATAGGAATGACATATTGGGATATACTAGATGGAATAGAGTTATCCTTGAAGTTGTTTATTTTCAATGATGAAAAACTTTACATTTTAATTATTTTATTATAATGTAATAAAATACATATGTATATTTCTTATTTACAAAGATGACTACAGTCTTAGTCCTTGGGGATTTTATTCATTGTTATCATGACAATTTAATTAGCAACAGACTCCAGATCTAGGTTTCTTGGGTCGGGAAGCTACATTCTTTCATAAAGGACATGATATATTAGGTAAAAAGTTGTAACCATTATAAAATATAAAAAATTAAAAATATAAAAGTATAATGGTAATTATTTGAAAAATTATTTAAAATATGTTAACATATGAGTGGTTTAGGGATATATATACCCTATCTATTCTATAACTATAATTTTTAAATTATGGAGAATCTTTCATTGAGATTGTGTAACACCATAATTTTTCATAAAATTTTTTATTAATAAATTAAATTTCATTGATGTATTTTATAATATGATACACCATGTTTAGTGTGATCTATATGATATACCATCTTAACATGGTTTACAAACAACATAATGTTTCTACGAATCATCTTTTATTATTGTAATTATTTGAAAAATAAAATCATAACACAGCCATTAGAATGGTGGGGATGAATAAGATTAACTAAATTATGAAGTTATGTTTAATATATTTATATGTAATTATTTGACTAATTAATTATAAATTCATTTAAAACACTTTTTAAAATAAACGTTCATGTTTTTTCTGAAAAAACTATTTAAATGTGAACATGCCAATTTTGTACCAATAAATTAAAAATGGCTGGGAAAAAATCCATCAAGGTAACATTGCATCATTTATGGATTGAATGTGTTTGTGGAAAAAGAAGTTTTCAATTGTGAATTATCATGTTCTTGATATTTTTTTGAAAAACCATGTTGACAATGAACCATGATAAAGGAAACGATGATCTAGAGGTGGTACAAAAGATCAGATACAAGGTGGCATCATTTTTTAGTATTTGTGAAATTTTTGGGGTCCTAACTTTCTAGATTGGTGAGAATCGTGAAACATGTACTTACTTGAAGATCTCATCAAAATATGGGAAAAGTAAAAGTTTTGTGAAGATGGGGCTTTTGATGTGGATTTCAAGAAGATATGAAGAAAGTTGATGGTGTTCTTCATGACTACGATGAGCTTCATGAATAGAATCATTGATGAGAATTGTTGTGATGAAGGGAATTGTGAGTGGATGTTTATGGTGAAGATGAGATGTAATTGACGGAACGCTCCGCGATTACGAAGATATACATGACCCAAAAATTGTCTTGGTGCTTCGTGATATAGTGAGAATTTCAGCTGAAATTTTGGAGGCTCACGATATGAGATGACGTGGTGCTGACTACACGCAGAAGGTTCGAGGGTCGGTGGAATCGCTTATAAAAAGAACTCGACCCCCTCTTGACAAGAAGAGAGTTTTCCAAAGAAATTTCCTATCAACTCACAAAGGAGGTCTGCGAAGGAAGTGTGTTTCACGAAATAAAGAGATTCGCATCGGCTAATTTTTCTCTATAAAGGAAGTCACTCTGAGACAACTTGAGTTTAGTAACTGCCTAAGCTTTTCGAAGGCTTGATTTTTGTGAAGGTCTGATATCCACGAAAAAGTTTGATCTAGGAGGTATTGAGCTCTGCGAAGGTGTGTGCTTTTCAATGAGGTAGGAACATCATGAAGGCTTGTTTGAGCTTTGCGAAATTGGGAGCTTCGCGACTTAGGGTGCTTTGCGAAGGTATTTCCAAAGTGTGTTGCCCAATGATCAGTGGAAAATGGGTATTCATCAGTGGATGAAATTTGGACATCAATATATAATATACATACAGTGGAGGATGCATTCATTTGTGATAATGAAGAGACATATAGGTCTATAAACTGTGAGTGGATCCCTTCCAAGTCCAGTGAGTAGGGGAGGAGGAAGAAAGTTATTCTTTCTACCGACAATGAGCCAGAGAGAAAGAAATATGGAGTGACCCTTGGGAAAGCAGTTAGATGAACATAAACATTATAAAGGTAGTGATCCTGGGCTAAGAAGTGATCTAGCCCAAACATTATTCGCAACGAGCTTTAGTATATTTGGTACAACAGCACATCACCGTTATATTCTCCTTGGACATAGCCCTGTGAGGGTGAACCAAGTAAAAGGATTGGTGTCTTCCTGCTTGATTCCTTGCATTGTATACAAATCATCATCAACAGATAAAGAAGAATATAGGTGATCATAATAAGCACACAAGTTCCAAAAAAAGTGACCCTTGTAATAAAGAGGTCAAGATCTAGTGGGGAAGGAAGAATTTATAAAAAGAATATTCAGACCCAAATTCACCCCCTCTCATCGTATATAGGCTTCTATTGGTCCTAAAAATAATAAACCTTTTTATTTTATTAAATAAATATTTATATAATATAATGAATATAACTTTTAAAGTTCATCTTTTTTGTTTTCTAGGAATTATATAAGAAAAAATCCAATTCTATGAATAAAAGATATATTTTTATAAAAAAATAGTTTTACCATCTTTTGATGGCGCACTTGGTTTAAATTTAGTTTTTGAAAATGTTTTATATTATATTTGAAAAAATAAACTTCTTAATTTAAATAATGATATCAACATTTAAATTGGATTAATTTTTTGTATTTTAATGTAATGTTTCATGTTTTGATGAATAGTATAAAATATTGCATTTTAATTGAAAATAACTTTTTAATGTTAATAATTAAAAATGGCTAAATATTTTTTCTTAGGTTTTAACAAATAATTATATCAAATTTTTATCATTTAATATAATAAAAATAAATGGAATCAATTTGACAGTGAATTTGGTTATAAAAACTTTTCAATATTTGAACATTTTTACTTTTAAACCCCATTATTTCATCTCTTCTCAAAGATTTTTAAATTAATTTCGTCAAATTATTTGTTTTTAATATTTAAAAATGGGTTCCATATTTAGATTCATAAGTTAAAATTTTATTAAATATGACCTTTTTATGTTTGGATAAAATATGAATAGTAACCTAGGAAATTTTTATTACCACGGTTTAGGGTTAATCGACTAATTAAGGGAGATAATAATATTATAATTATTATAAAATTACCCTAATGAATTTACTGATTTTATTGGATGAATATGTTTATTCTATATAAATTAAATGATCGGTTATTGAACTATTTTTTGACTTTTGGATGTGAATATAACCATTATATTATTATATTCAAAAGAAATTCAATTATGTTATATTTCTATTTTTAACATTATATATATTTTTAACAAGTTTTAATATTATGTATATGTTAGATTATAAGTTTTATTTAGAAATATTGAGTTATTACAACATCATGGTAATTTATTTATAATTTTTAGTGCTAAAATAATTACTCTAATTTGTGATACAATATTATGCATTAAATTATTAATTAATGGTGGAATAAAATAAATTCTATTAAAAAAATTAATATATATATATATATATAATTTGATATAATTAATTAAATAAAATATTCTTATGGATTAATTTTAAATGTTATCTATGTTTTCATAGATTTTTTTTGATATCATGTTTTATGATATTTTAAAAAGACATATAGTAAATAGATTCAAAATTGACATTAATGAAAATTTAAAATAAATAATATAATTTATGACTATATAAAACTCATAAATATATAAAATATGGCCAACTAATTATCATAAGTCCAAAAATGTCACCATTGACTCATTTATTTGTCATTTTACATTTTATTTTAACTATATTATCTCACAAATCATAAATTAAATGATATCATGATAATAATTAAAAAGGATAAATAACGGTTAAAAAAGATAACAATTAAAAAATAATAAAAGGTTTTCTAATTGTCATTTGTTAAAGGGGTGTCAAATTTCATCATAATATATTATAAATAAATCTAGTTAGATAAATATTTAATATAAAATTAATTTATATAAATTTAATAAATTAATGAATTCATGGAGTACCTCTCCACTCTCCTATAAAAGGGAACCATTTTTATTTTTTCTTCACACATCAACAACATTTTAGTTTAGAAAAAATCCTTCAAAATACACTATAATCTTTCCACATTTCATTATAGTGTCCTAACATTGGTCATAACTCCATCCAATAGAGTTCTTTTGTGTTATTCAAAAGGTGATACCCAAAGAAGAAGAAACATTAATCAACAAACATTTCTATTTTATTTCTTCGTTAAACCACTTCAAATATTTTTATTTAATGGATTTTGGATAACTTGAGTATACTAAATATATAAAAATTTTTATTTTTTGTTAATTTTTTACCAACACTCACTCACACTTCAATAAAATTAAATACATAATTTTCATTCATGTGTACGGTAGAGTATCGCCTCGCGAGCCGATGTCGCTCGTTCTTCCATTGCCTCCATTCACGGTTGGAAAAAAAGATGGAATTTTTTTAATGCTATTTAATATATTTATGAATTATTTTTTATTATTGAATTATTATATATCATATACATTCATTCTTTCCATTTTTTGGAAATATGATAACTTCGTTTGTGGACGTGTGGACTACCTCCTCGACAAAGTGATGAGATTCATTCACATATTATATAGAGTTTATTAAGGATGTATTTTGTGAAATTATATGATATATATAACATAATAATTATAAATGATTTATATTATAAATATTTATATCAATATATTTAATTTACTTACTTTCATTCAATACGGAATGAAATGTATGCAGTGTTCATGTGTCTGTACGACCTACAGTCTCCTTGAACTATGAATTTCATTTCATATTTATAAATTTTATAGATAAAAATAGATACATATATTGAATATATAATATATTTATATCATTTTTATCATTCAATATATAATTAAATCATGTTATGATTATGAGGACAAAGAACAACAAGTCAAAACATGTATGATAAATAAAACAGTTATTACCTGAAACATAACTTAAAAATTGAGTTTTTAATAAGAGGGAAATATGAAGTTAAATATAAAAAATATATGGTATTATATATATGAATATGATTCAATAATATATGTATAATAAACTAAAATTTATTATAATTTATGTTTTCATGAGTACGATGAGATTCAAGACATGAGTTGAGGGATTTATGTATCACTTTTTTTATATGAGACACATGACTTATACACTAGTTGTTTTTTCTAAGTGGTGTATTTACATCATATGAATTTCATTTTATGTTACTTATCCATTAATATTATAGTATTTTAATATCCATATAGTTTTATTTCTTTCATGGGGTATATTATTATACTAATTATAAATTCATGAGTATTTTTTTCACAATATCATCAGTATTTGGGATTGTATCATTTTAGGTCTCCACTGGGGAAACTTTTTATACCATGTCCATGTTTTCCCAAAAAAATTAAAAAAAATTACTTAATTTTCCTATGTATTTTTAAATTAATTTTAGAATTTTATGAATTTTAACTTCATGGTTTGAAATAAATCTATTTTTTTCATTTTCTAAATCAGGTACTCTGTGACATTTCATCCAAATGTAGAAAAGGAATGTTTTTTTAACTAAAATGGAGTGAATGGAATTTTTCACCATCATTAAACCATAATGTTTTTCAGTTTACATTACAATATTCTATGGTTATCTTCAATAAAAATTTCTTCTTCAAAAAACACGAGTCAATTGATGAAAATAAATAGTTTCCAAAGTAGAAAGGTTATTTTCCACAAGAATTGTTCACAGTTTATTTATCAAAATAATTTTCCATCTAATATCAAATTTTTTTATGTTACTTATGGAGATATGATTCAATTATAACATTATTATGATTTAATCATTTTTTAATTTTTATGATGGAATGATATTTTTGAAACCCATTTCATTCCCAAGGTTTATGTTACGATTGTAAGATAAACATGAATCCCATATCATTTTGTGGGTTATGATATGATGAATGATTTATGTTATTATTCTTGAGATATATATGGGTTTCATTATGTGATGGTTTGGACATATATATCTCTACAATTAATTGGGTAATGATAAATGTTCTATGATAAAAAATTGGTATAGAGGAGGTCATCTTAAGCCTGCAACAAGAAGGTACACATGAGGACATCCTAAGCCTGAAACAAGAGGGTATACAAGAAGACATCATATTTCCAACACTATAAGGTACACAATAGAAAATTCTCATCTCTATGTAAGTAAAAATAAGATTAACACAATACTAACACACTATGAATGTCTTGGTAGGAATAATGGACATACGATATTATAAGCATATGTGTATACCACAATTTCCAAGTATTGGGCCACTATTAAACATTGTTGGATCATTCATTTTCATTTTATTTTGAGTAATTTCTTATGATTATTAACTATTAATTCAATGACTCATTTATATGATATTTGATATATATATAATATGATCTTCAAATGTTATACTCATTTTTTCATACTTGTATTCCCATGTTTTTAATATGTATCATCCATGTTTACACTTACTGAGTATCTGATGACACCCTTTGTTATGTTTTATTTCATCAGGTTATAAAGAAAATTATTAATTAAGAGTTCTAAATAGGAATATAATATTTAGATATTTTGAATATCATTATCCAAATTAGAATAATGTGTTCCATGTTTCCAAAGGCACTAAAATATTATGGTACTCAGGAATCTATTTTTTGTAATGTATATAATATTCATCTAAAAAGTTGTAATATTCATTTTGGAAATGATAGGGTCGTTATAATTGGTTTCATAGAAATGTTTTAGTCAAATGTTGGAAACTAGGATGGGAAAATATTAGTGACATATTTAGATATATTTGTAAAGATATTTTTAGGAAAGTATCTAAGGATAAGTCAAACTATAGGTAACAATCCAAATATTTTTTGTAACGTTCATGAAAAAAATTGTTAAAACATATTTATTATTTATTGATGGTCATTTACCTTGATTTTCATGTTTTCAAAATATGAATAGTGTTTCTCACAATATTTTATTTTGGTTTTACTCAATGGAAGGATCACAATGAAACCATGTTATTGAGGAATAATTAAAAATTTAAATTATTTTCCTCCAGAGAAAATCAATGTTAACTAATAAGAAATTAAAATCATCATTGTGATGACAACACAAACTTATCAACGCATAAATCATGTTGGACTACCAAATGACAAATGGGTAAACATGTTTTTCTTGAATCATTCTTAAATCAATGTCCACCTTCTTTTAGTGTAACAAAAATACACCAGTTCTTGAGTAATTGATCTCTACCCTTGAAAAGATAATTTTTCATTGTCAGTTATTTTGAATGAGAAGATGTTATGTTGGGAAATTATTGATGGTAATGTGAATAGAATAATCGGTGGATCATTATCATGAAAATGAAGCAAGAATATAAAATTGACATTGTGGATTGAGGTGAGTTGAAAAACTTATTTTTTTAAAGTATCGTCCCTGTAGTCTTCCAAAAAGATGGAGATTGAAGTTTCCTATCAATGTCAATGTTATGATAAGAAAATAAGGATATAATACAAATGATAATATTATTACTATGGATATAGGAATATTATATTTACTTTATACAACAAAGTGTTGATTGGAACATAAAGGAATTTTTTATGGGGATTGCTAAATGTTTTAAGTGTGCGAAAGAAGGTCATCAAGAATATGACTAATAATGTAATGGGAATAAAAAAGAAATCCACTAAGTGAGTAAATCCAATTATTAGGTATTTTGATAGTAAGGATTTTTGGAATTACACTAAAAAGTGCACTAATCTAAGGGTTAATACCAATGTTTAGCCATAACAACCTCTGAAGGAAAATAACAAGGGAAAGATAAAGTTATGATAACGGATGTAGTGAACCATTCTAATTAAAGAATAATTATACTCCATTACATATTGATAATTTCATGTTTGACTTTGAAAGAATAATACCTATGATAATCATTGTTTTCATCTATTAGTAATATTTAATCTAATTATCTACATGGATTATGGAGAAATGAAATCACATATTCTCTCGGTTTAAGGATAAAACCATGATTCCAATGAAAATGTTATTATATATGAAATATTCTTATATCGAGAATTAGAAGTATGTGGATTTTCAGGTTATTATAATGTTTTAAGAGAATACATTATGATGGTTTTCACTTGTTTAGTACATTACATGTATGAGATATATCTAGCTAATTAGGGGATTAATGATTATTTTATTTCAGAAATATAGTAACCCTATTTCAGAAGTCATCGATTTTAATCTTTTTAAAGGTTCATGGGGATAACAATTTATGAAATTAATTAAATTGAAAATTTGATGAGGTTTTAGAGATTAATGTTTCCTAATATAATGATTTATGCATATTGGATAACTTGTGATAACCATTTTTTTTTTGTGATAAAGGCAGATGGAATGTCCACTAATTATTTTTATGGATCTCGGGATATTCCAATGTTTTAGGAATGAAAAATTCACCAGATTATTTTGTAATAATAAATAAACCCAAAATTCATCAAGGCACAATGAATGATGAGATTATGCTGAAATCAAATAAGTATATATTCTCATGAAAATTAATAAACATTAAGAAAAGGGTGTTGAAATTAAAAAAAATCATTTAACATCTTTTTTTATGATATCAATGACTTTTTTTTCAATCCTCATTGGTTATGGATTCGTGATTATCATATTTTTTCTGGCCATGTTCTCCATCACAGTCCAATAAAACATTAGTGATATTTTTCTCTTATATGTAAATGTTTTATTATTCCTTCTATTCTATCCCATGTGAAAACCTAGTTATCAGTTACTTTATGAAAATGTTATGTTTCCAACTATAATTATTTAAAGGTAACTTTAATATTAATTTTACGATGATCATTTTCCACAAATGAATTTTCAAATAACCCATGTTTCATTTTTTAAGTTCACTATAAAATTGAAAGGATTTGATTTCCTTTTTAGATTATGGATCATATCATAGTGGTAGATTATAAATTTGAGATTCTACCAAATCACTCTCAAGTTCATGATGTTCACCAGGTATCTCTTATGAGGAAGCATAGACCTGATCCTTCACATGTACTAAACTCCGAGGTCATACAACTGGAACGATATCCTTCTTAGGAAGAGAAAATGGTATAAAATTTATACCATAGAGATAATGTTCTAAAAAATATTCCAAATTACTTAGTTAAAGGTTATTGGATAAACAACCAATTTATAGAAGCTATATATAAACTTTAGGATAAAATGAGGTAGAAGCATCTTCATTGTTTGTATTTTAATGAACAATTTTGATTGAGAAATTCATTTTTAGGGGGTAGAATGTAACACCCTAGGTTTTAATCAATTTTTTAAATAAATTACATGTCTTTTATTTCTTTTGTATACATTACACCATGTTAATCTTGCACTACATGAAATACCAACTTTACTTGATTTACACAAAACAATTTGTTTCTTTGAAATATCTGTAATTATTATAATTATCTAAATTAGAACATTATAACATAGACATAAAAATAGAGGGTATAAATGGATTAATAGAAGTATAAAATTATGGTTTACACAATTTTATATAATTATTTTAATAATTAATTATAAATTAATGGAATATATATTCTAAAATAAAAGGAAATGCTTTTCTGGAAAACAAATTTAATGTGCACAAGTGTGTTTTACACCAATAAATTAGAAAACAAATCACTTTGGATTGTATGAATGAAATAAATATATAATATATTCAATCTAATTGTTATTATTCATCCTATGTGTTTTCGAGACACTCTATAAGAACAAATATAATTTTATAAAAAAGATATATTTTTATAAAAATAAAGTTTTACCACCTGTTAATGGAACATTTGATTTAAATCTGAGTTTTTAAATTTTATATAAAATATTATAAAAATCAAGATTATTATTTTAATTTTGTATATTAAAATTTAATTAGGTTGGTTTTTTGGTTTTTTCTGATATATTTCATGCTTTTGATTAATAATAAAAAATATTACATTTTAATGGATGTTTTTTCATATTAATAATTGATAGGGTTAAATTATATTTTTAATTGATTTTAAATTATAATTAGATCAAATTTATTTTATTTAATAAAATTTTGTTAATTGTAATTAATTTCAAATTGAAATTTTATATAAAAACATTTCAATATTTTGAACATTTTGACATTAAAAGAATGATTTTTCTTCCATTATTAGGGATTAATTTTTAATTAACTGCAGAAAATTAGTTGTTTTGAATTTATAACATTGGATAGAATATTTTGAATCATAAGTTCTATATTCGGTAAATATGTCTATTTTATTTTTGGAAAAAATATGAATAGTGATATTTATAATTTGTATTACTACGGTTAATGGTAAATTAGGAAATTAAGGGTAAAAAGAATATTTTAAATGTTCTAAAATTACCCTAAAAATTATGCAAATTTTATTCGATGAATAATTTTCATCCATTATAATTGTAGTATAATTTATGAGACCAATTATTTCCATTTGGATGAGAATATAACATTTATAATAGTATATTCAATGTAAACTCAAATTTTTCATGCTTTTATTTTTAACATGAGACATATTTTTAAAATGGGGTAATATAATTAATATGTTCAACAATAAATAGTATTTATAAATAATTTATTTATCTATGTCATGTTAATTTATTTAAAAAAATTCTATTAAAATAATCATGATGCAGTAATGGTGGAATAAAATAAATGATAATAAAAAAATTAATATAAATATAATTAGATATAATTAATGTCTTATATGATTTTAATGGGGGAATTTGATATGTTAATTATATATTAAAAGTGTTTTTTATGATATCAATTTGTCATGATATTTTTGAAAATTAATGTATGAAATAGTTTTAAAATTAACCTAAATGATATTTTAAAATAAATAATATTTTATTTAATGATATTAAATTCATAAAAATATAAAATTAATATATATAATTGGGTTATGTCTTGAAATATCATCTATGATTAATTTATTTTTCATTTTTTATTTCATATTAATTATATTAACCATCAAATATTAAATTACATCATAATATGGTAAGAGTTGAAAAAAGGAAAAATAAGTATTTAAACAAAAATATAATGATGAATTTTTTTTATCATTTTCATCTGTGGAATGAATAAGGACCCAAAATCAACAAATATATGAAATAAATAATCTTTTATCCATTTTGAATGTAAAAATAATTTATATTAATTTAATAAATTGAAAAATTCCAACAGTACCCCTCCCCTCACCTATTGAAGGGCACGCATTTTTCTATTTTATTCCCACCTATGAAATTTTTTTGGTTCCTTAGAAATATATCCATTTATAATCCCATAATCTCTACCTTAATCCATGAATACATAATGTGGGATTAAATCCAACCAAAGGAGTCCTTTTTTTTCAAATCAATGAGAGATACCCAAGAAGAGGGAACATTCATCAACATTTTTTTTATTTATTGCTTAATCCCATTAAATTATTTTTATTTAGTTATATTTTAATTACCTAATTATCATAAATATAATGATATTATTTTATATTAATGGTTCCACTTATACTCACACACACATCAATAAAATGGGACGCACAATCATTTTTCGTGTGTACGACGGACTACCGACTCGCAAACTGGTGTCACTTTATCTTCCATTTCCGCCATTCAAGGTAGAACATAATGATGAAATTTCAATTTTTATATGACATATATTATATTTATGATGTATTTAATCTTCTTAAATTATTTTAAAATTCATACCTTTATACTTTCCATTTTTTAGAAATGTGATAACTTTGTTTGTGGATGTGTGGACTACCGCTTCCAAAAAGCAGTGTGATTCGTTCACACATTACATGGAATGTATAAAGAATGAATTTATTGAAATTATGTGATATATATTAAATTATAATTTGACTCTAATTATTATATTTATATTCTTAATTTTCTAACTTTTATCCAATATGACATAAAATTGAAGAAACATTCATGCGTACATACGTCCAAATGTCTCCATGAATAGTATATTTCATTTTCTATTTATATATATTATAGATAAACCTAAATAAATTTATAATTAAAATATATTAAATTTATATGAAGGTTATCATTATAGAGACAAATTATTCATTGTATAATTATGTGGTCCAATAATTATAAGTGAAAACATGTATTAGAAACAAAAATGTTATTACCAGAAGCATATCTTAAACGTAGAATTATTAATAAGTGGGTTATATAAAGTAATTAGTAAATAATATATAGTATTATATATATTAATATGGTTCTATAATTTGTTTATAATCAAAATATATTTATTATATAGTATGTTTTCATGAGTACGATGAGAGGCAAGACATAAGGTAAGGTATTTATATCTAACTTATTTCTATTTGACACATAACTTATACATTAGTTTTTTATTCTATGTGGTGCATATAATGTCCATAATTTTATTTTATTTGTATTATATAGAATATTATAATATTTTCAGTTCCATATAATTTTTTTCATGGAATATAAAATTCAACTGATTATAAAGTGACGAGTATTTGTTTCACAATATCTTCATTATTTGGGATTGTTTCAATATTAGACTTCCTAAGAAAATATTTATCTTCCATGTACATGTTTTCCTAAAATGGTTTCAATTTTTTATACAATTTTAATTAAAATTTAAAAATCATTTTAACAATATTTTAGTTTCTATTAAATGGATAGAAATTATTCTTTTATTCATTTTCTAAACAAGGTACTTTTTGAATTTTCCGAAAAAAGTATAAAAGCAATATATATTTTTTTATTTATAGGGATTGAAAAGAATTTTCATCTTTATTAACACCATAATGTTTTAAATATCCTTTATAATATTCCTTGGATATATTTAATTGAAATTTTTTCATTTAAAATTGTGTTTCATTTTATGAAAATAAAACATTTTAAATGAAGAAAGGATATTTTCCCGAAAAAAATATCAGGTGATTCTCAAAATTATTTTCCATTTGTGGTAACATTATTAGTCATTACTTAAGGGGATATGATTTAATGATACCATAATATTTTATTCTAATATTTTTTTTATTTTTATAATGGAATGATATTTATGAAACTTATTTCTTTTCAGTTGTTTATATTATAATTGAATGATGTTTACAAGACCCATTTCATTTAATGAGTTCTGATATTATGAATTATTTAGGTTCTTGTGGAACACATATATATGGTTTTCATTATGTAACATGTTTGACCTTTATATCTCTCCAATTAATTGGGTAATCATTAATGTAATATGTGCTCATAAGGGTACACAAGAGGTTATCCTAGCCATGATAAAATAAGGTACACATGTGGTCATCCTAAGCCCACAAAAAAGGTACATAAAGTGGTCATCCTAAATCGAAAACATAAAGGTTCATAGGAGGCCATCTCAAGCCTGAATTAGGCACACAAGTGATTAAACAAATAATAACAAACTAATCATGTATTGGATGATATCACTAACTTATGATAATATATTCTCATGTGTATACCATAATTTCCATGTCTTATGCAATTTTTATACTCTCATTGATTATATAATTTGATTTTATTATGATTCATGTATTTGGATCTACCAATATTCTTATTGTGGTTTATTTATATGATATTTGATATATATAGTATGATATTCAATTTTTATTCTCATGTTTTCATACCCTTATTCTTATATTATGGCTACGTATCTTCCATGTTTAGCCTTATTGGAAATACAATATCACACATTCTTATGTTTCCTTTCATTGGTTTATAAAAAATGGTTTTATATTGGATTACTATAGGGAAAAATCATTATGAGTGATGTTGAAGATATATCATCAAATTAGAAGAAGGAATTTAATGATTCCAAAAGCACTAAACTATTATGATCCTTTGTGTTATTAGATCAAAAAATATATTATGATAATAATTTTGACAGTTTTGATATATATTATGTGACTTTCCTCTGAAAGATAACAATTGTTTTTTTTGGTGTGGCAGGGGTTTTTTTAGGTATGTTGTGTTCTATATTACCTTTAAATTTCTTTTCTTATTCAATTTATTATGATATGTGAGAACTGATTATAGGAATTCCATTTTTGAATTATCATTCATACATAGTATTGGATCCTATTGTGGGAAATTTATACGTATGTTTTGGGTAGGTGGATCCATCTATAATAATTATTGTATGAAATGTATTTATTTTTTCGTAAAAAAATAATCTATAAAATGAAATTTCATGATTTATTGATTGATTTTCATGTTTATAAGATGTTTATAAGAAATGTCGGTTTCCCATTTTTTTGGATGAACAAAAGTTATTTTCAAATCATTTAGAAATTGATATATTAAATTTATTCAATTATTTTTTTTAAGTAAGGGTTTCAAAAGTTATAGAACATGGTAAGTCTTGTGTACATAGGTGGATGTTTTAGTAATAAGCCTCCATTAATTTTTTTTAGTTTACTCATGGGGTGTTACTTTTCTACCTAGGCCTATTGATCTAGGGACTAGATAAAACTACTGGGGGGATCAATTTCTTTGTTTTCACAAGACTCTCTATATTTGATTAAAATATTTGGATACATGGAATGATGAATATATATAGGTACGAGTTTCCTAGATAACATAACCTATATTTATTCTAGGTTTGATGTTACCTGTTCTTTTGGATTGTAATTTTTTTAGTTTTTAGTAAAAATTATTTGATATGATATGTGATAAATTATTTTTTTTGATTTAACTACATTAATATATGGGAAATGTTTTCATCTATTTTACCAATCATAATTTGGAAATACGGCAGGGGGATTTTCACCATTCATTTGATATTAAAACGATTTAACTATTTTGTTGTTTTTTGTTTCTTTAAATATTATAATGTTAAGAATTATGTACAGTGACTTAATATGGAGAACCTAATTGGGATTATTTTAATCTTATCTACCACACACCATATTCACCCCAGAAGCATTATGTAGACCATATTATCCAATTTGATTTCACGAATGGGAAGCCACTACAGTTAGGTATATATTCCCTATCATATATGTAGTGGTAGCTACTCTTGAGATAGTGGGAGTTCCCTACAATATCAAATTGAGTAAAATGTTTCATGTATTAGTTGTTCTTTGATGTTTTAATTTTATATTGGGATGTTCAAACTTTTTTAGATTTGTATCGTTTTAGCTTCCATATTATAGTTGGGGAATATGATTATCTATTGTCTTGTTTCTCTCTTTTGAGAATATATATATTCAAAAAATTTAATTTAATTTTCTAAAAAAGACCCCCTTTGATTGTTGATTGATTACCAGGTCCCGGTTACTAATACTTGGGGGCCAGGAATACCCTTTAGATATGTGGCAATTCGAGTTAGGTAAAAGTTTGAGAGGGTTTTGGGATTGGGTTCTCCACAAAATAAGAATGTGATTAACAGATAAATTTATTGATTATTATATAATTGTGGTTCTTATATAGAATATTGTGGAACCCATAAATGATATTATCAACCAAATATCATCATTAATCAAATCATTTAAATAAAGGGTAATAAGGGGAAAATACTTTTGTTAATGTTATGTAAAATTTTCATACCCATTAATTCTACTTCATAATATATTAAATTCTTCTACATTAAACTAAAAACACTAAATACTAACATCATAATTTTGGTAAAATTATTTAAAAACTAAAAAAATACACCTTCATCCATAATTCATTGCATGTTCATGTTTTGGAAAAATTAACCATATTCTTCAAAAATTCTATGATTTTATATCATGTATAAATATGGGATCTCTATTACTGTAATATTATGATACAAATATGTAAATAATTTTTCATTCTATAATGGTGTCACTATTTTCAAAACATTCAAAGAAGGAAACATTATTTCTTCATTAAGAATAACTAGAAAATACTTGTAATCAATTTCGTATTAATGGATAATGAAGAAAAGAACTATGAAATAGAATTAAAATAATATATATTATTATAAATCATCCCTTATAATTACTTTAATGATCTTGAAAATATATAATTTTTTATAACAATGATTAAATACACCATTATTATGAAATTAGTACAAATGATTAAAACAATAATCACCCGATTTGGGAAAATAGGTAAAAAAGATACTGATTAGAATTCATATATTGATTGACTATATTTGATGATTATAAATGAACATTTATATGATTATAGTTATGAATAATGTGAGTAAGATATTTAGGTTTGTGATACATGAGTTTAATTTGAAATTGTTGATGTTAGGATATGAGGTAAGGGATTCTTTCTATCAGTTTCAAATTTATGAGACATTTTTAATATTGGGAGTGAAAAGTTATTATATATGGTGTAATTAATTCATATTTAATGTGTTTTGGAATATTCATAAAATTAATGAGTTTTGAAGTTACATTTTTTTATCTTTCTTTACATGTCATTTGAATCAAAATATTCCTAAGTTGTAAGGGTTTTATTGGTCCTAATTTTATTTATATGAGACATATTATATGTTATTTACTATATTTCCTTTTTAAAGTGTTCTATTTATTTACTATCCCATGAATTTTCTTACATTATTTACTTTTAAATCATATATTACATTCATCCAAATAATGTTCTATTCTTTAATTTTATTTGGAGTAAATTCTTAAACCACTTGTAATAGTTTTTCTTAAAAAACATTTTATTAATTGGGTTAGGATAATTCTATAGATCTTATTTCATATATGTTTAGAATTTTATTCTCTTTGATTTTATTATGTGTGGTTATACAATTGATTATATTTTTTACCATAAAATCCATTTCAAAAATTTCATGCTTAATATTTTATATTTCCAATAAGGAATATTGATAACATAAATATCCATTCATTGGGAGATAATGTTTTATGTTTAACATTATTCGTCCATGATTGTGTCCTTTATTTCAATTTCCTTAGATTAAATATATTAAAATGTTGAAACTTTTTTCTTGACCAGAATTTTGTTTGTTTGAGTCATATAAGATGTTATTCAGTATGTTTCCTATTTATTGTGTTCCATTGATTTACTCTCCACATATTCCTCAAAACATAATTTATTTATAATTCATGGGATATAATAATCTAAATCATGTTCTCTTCTTAAAAAGTATTTTGATTTAGTTGTTTCCCTAGTTGTAATAGTTTTTTGATACTGAATATTCTTTCTAGGCGTTTTGATTTTTCTTTAGAACTAATTTCATATAGTTTGGGATATTTCTTCTATTTCTTTTAATAATGTTCATTATATCATTAATTATATTTTTACCACATCAAACCCTTTTAAAATATTTCATTATTCATGGAGTATATTTCTCCTGAGGGATATTGATAATTAAAATATCCTTTCATTGAGTTATTATGAATTATTAGGAAGCATATTCTTAGATTCTTTTATTTTCAAATAAAAATATTTTTGAATTTGTATTTTTCGAATCCTCTTTGTGAAATTTTTTTTTTTACATAAATAAGGTTTTATTAATATTTTTACAATGAAAGTTTTCAATAAAGATAATTTTATTGTATTAAAAAGGATTATTTTATAATCAAATTTCTTATATTTGAATCAAAAATTCATTTTGAAAAAATTATATAATTTTTAGGATTGATTATTCGAGATTATGTTTAGAGAAAATGTTATAAAAATCATTCAATTCACCTTTTTAGAAGAATAAATTGAATGTCACTTGTATGATTTTACTTTACATCAATAATAAAAATGTGTTCTAAAAGTAATTTTATGTTTTGTCATCCATTTTCTGTTTAACATTGAATTGAATATATACTCTTGGGATTTCTAGTACATGGTTTATTCTCTAATAATAATATATATTTATATTTTTTTGTATTAAACTCTCAGTGTCAAAAATTAGGATTATTGATCACATCTTATATTACTGAATTAGATTAATTCATTCAGATGGATGTTCATTATCTATTCCAAAATTCATATAAGTTTCATTTTCACACTGGGTATATGTACTTTTCAAACCATAATGATTATTAAATTTTAGTGAATTTAATTTTTTTTCAATCAAAAATATGATCCATCACTACTTTTTTCATGTTAACCATCAATCATGAATTGGAATAAATTTTATTCTAATATATTTAATTTAATAACACTATATATTTTATTCTATAAAATCTATGGTGTATATCTATATGTTATTAATTTATTGGTTGGTGAAATTACTAAAGTAATTATATAACATTTATATGTACTATGTAAGTACCACATTACCTATTATAATGATTGAATGGATTTTATATATAATTTTACAAAATATTATTGTATACCCATTCATTTTTCAACGATTTATCATGTTGAATAATGTATTTTGTGTCTTTATTTGAAATGGATATGAAACCCATTTTCATTCCATGAGTTTTTCATGATATAAGAACGATATATTTAATATGAAAAAACTATTTATGGTCAGTCATTAGGTGATAGGTGAGCCCAATATATCCCTCCAAATGATTGGAAAAAACATTACATCTCATGAGATAATGGTGAAACGGTTAGTGATACTCGATCTAAAATGTCAAAATTATTGGAATACCAAAACCATTGTGTTATCATTTATATGCTAATGAATATGAAATAATTTTCTAATGTTCCTTGTTACAATGATATGTGGTATTTTTAAAATATATTCTTATGTTATTACTTGATTTATGATCTCTTCTTTGTTGGGTATAACTTTCTTATGTATCTTTATTATACCAATATACTTATATTATGCTCACTTATAATCATTAATATTTATCAATTATTTTTACCCATAATAATTATCTTAGATCACCCCTTTCATATGTTTCTAATTACCTCGGTTAAGAAGAAAAGAAAATTAAGAAATATATATAATAGTATGTTATATAGAGAATTAATGTGTGATTTTTAATACTTCTTAAATATTGGGAAATTGTTTAATTTGTGAAAAAATATTAATTTTTTGAAAAAGGAATGAGTTTCTTAGTTAATGTTTTTCATAATTCTATAAATCATTAAACAGAAAAGGTCATTGGTATGTAAATATTAATTTATTTTCAAATTATATTTTAATTATTATTTTATATGAAATCCAAAGTGTAATGTATATTTTTTTATTAGATTCGTGAGTGTGGGTCTGGGTCATAATAGATAGTACACTCTGATCATTTATATAACATTTTATTTTAGGATGATATCATTGGAGAGAAATTAGGAGTTATAAATCTAGTCAATCAATTATAAGTTTTGGATGAGTGTAATATCAATGGTAGAGATAATCATCTAGGTAAGAAGAGGCAATATTCTCACACTTAGAATAAGTTAAATTTTTAATGAACCATACATATATATCTATTGAGTACGTAAATGGAAATGATAGAAGCCTAATTCACTGAAAAATAATATATTATGAGGTTCTACAAGAATTAAATCTTTATCATTGTACTATAAAGTATATGTGGTTGTGGAACTGATGCATCTAGGTGAGATCAACCGAAAAAATTGTATTAATATTTGACTCAAATGTCACCTCGGTGCCTGAAAAATGTTCAAAATACATCACGCATGCTAATATGTTCTTGAGGGATATGTTTTTTCAAAAACATTATCTCTATAAGCCATTATGAAATATTTCTATCCTAGTCACATTAATGTATTATATTAAATGTTATGTGAGAATAAAACATAAAGGAAACTAGGTAAAATAACAATAGTTATAGGGTGAACCTAAAATTATATAGTACCATAGCTTAAAATAAATGGGTCGATAGAGAAGATATATGATGACTAAGTTTTCATATTTATATGTTAATTTACTATGACAATAAAAATACTAATTTTGTTTTTCACTACATGTTTGAAATAGTATCATAGAAAAGATATTGAGATATATATGTATCCATAAACAACTGTGTATTATAAACAAATATGGTAGTATACATATGTTCTCAAGAATATTAGTATGTGACTCCAGAAATAGAAATTTTTTGATTCATAGCCTTATATATGGTAGTTTAGTTGATATCATAATAGAAATTAAATCCTTACCCCGTTTTCTATTCTCATTAGTGATTTTAATATATCAATGAAATTATATTACCTTGTAAAAGTTATAAGGACTATGTGAAACATATTATGATTTTTTAGTAGATTTTATTTGATGGTTTTAAAACATATAGTAAATTGAATGGATAAGACTGAAAACATATTTTATGAAAAACATATTTTGAGGGATAATTATTTAATGAAACATGATTGATGTACAAGTAACTCTTAGGATTAATATATACTTGATTTTGTTTTAAAAAATTTTGGTTTATTTTGAGAAATGTGAGATATATAGTAATCATTTTTATATAATTGATAATATATTTCATGAAAAACTGAACCATGAAATATTTTATGATGTATTTGGGATCATGATATATATATAATAGTTTGTGACTTTATAGACTAGTTGTTGAAGATACGAGTTAACTTAAAAATGTATATATGATTTTTAATACATTAAATATATTATAGATTCAAATAATTTTGGGAAATATATCTAATGGATAATATATTATTAGGATATAAACATATATGAAACATGATTTAATGAGTTATTAATGTTTTTTTGACTAAATATAAGGTACTTTTTTAGGCTACAAGAGTTTGGTATTTGTATTTTCAAAAGATATATCCTGAATTATTTATATTTTAATATTAACCTAAAAAATACAATCAGAGATTAATAATTAAAATTTCATTGATACAACTTATTTAATTGAAAAATAATGCAATGAACGAATATTTCATTTTATTTTTTCTTGAAATAAAAAAACTAAATCAATAGATATCTTCACAAAAAACACTGTATTAATAAAACATTGATATGTTGAGACCTCTAAAATATTTTTATTGAAGTATTAGTTTTTAATAGGATTAAACTAATTAAAATATATATATATATATATTATTTATATATACTTACTTAATCAACTATTATGTTTAAGAAGCTATATTTTTATGAAATATACTTTTTATTAAAGAAAACAAATTATATAACTATAAAATAATGATTTTTTAAAATTAATTTTTATTGATTGGTTCTATATTTAATAGTATTTTATAGAAATTAATAACAATACCATCTAACATTTAGAATACTAACATTGATTATAAAAAGAGTTTCTAATTATATTTTACGATATTATTTAAAATTAAATATAGACCATACCACAAATTTAATTTTACAGAAATATTATTTATTTTTTATATTTATATGGTTCGTATTTCTCATATTAATTATAGTAAATTTATAAAATGATTTTTATGTGAATATTGAGAAAAACAATTTTATAAATAATATGAATTGTATGACATAATAATTATAAAACATTAAATTTTGTACTAATGAAAATGTTTTATAAGAGAAAATATGGATTTTATATGAAAATTTTTAATTTTAAAAAATTTTAATTTTAATATATGAACATATTTTTTGTAAATTTATAATGTAAGTTACATTTTTCAAAACAACTATATTTCATGTATTATACATTTTTTATTTTGAAATTAATTTTTTAAACATTTGTTAATTGAATAAAATGAAATATATTAAAAATTGGAATATTTATGTCTGAATTAACTAAAAAGGCTTATTCAGTTGGAATAATGGATAAGTTTCCTTATATATAAACAAGTTTTTTTCATAGAAACAAAATGACAAAAGTGAAAAATATAATAGTGACGAGTTGAAAATATGTCTAAAACATGTCTGGGAATAGGTTTTTATTTTTTAGATAGAAATTATATATTCTAATATCCATTATTAATCAAATTTAGATCTATTTTTCTAAGTAATCACTTTCTATTATTTAAAATAATTGGGTATTTATAAAAAAATCAATCACTTTTAATTTATAAAAGAGGAACGCCTCTCCTCACATACCCTCACACTAAAATCCACTTAGTTTATTACAAAATCTTTCAAATCCTATACTAATAATTCCTAGAAAAATAAATCTTCTTCTTGTTTTCTCAAAAACCCATTCCTCAATGTATTATCCCCCTTCAAAATGAAGATAACCCTATAATTTATGAATAAATTTCCTACTGATTATTTATGATTTCATTTTAATTATGTTTACATCATCTTCCTAAATTTACATAATGAAAAATTTAATTTAAAAAATTTTTATTTTATGTATAATATTTTTTATCATAATTATGGTATAACCACTATCTATATTTCTATTTAAATTATGAAAAATGATACTAATATTCATGCATTGTGGGGACTATCGCGTAAACGAGGCAACTTAATTTTTTTTCCAATAATGAAATAATTTTTTTCTATTAATTTAGAAATTAATATATAAGTATGATATTTATGAATTATTTTAGAATATAAATATATATTCCATATTACCCCCTTTCCCCATTCTATGGAAAATAAAATCATCATCCATGTGTACATGTGGACTACTACCTCCATTGAACAATAAATTCCTATTTTTATCCTCATTTCCTCCTTTAATGGATGGTCCTAACAAATGATTTAATAGATTTCTATGATAAATATGATACCATTAGTGTTTTGGTATGAAGACTTTATGCCCTTTTAACTATTTGATCAACTAAAAATCATAATTTATTGAATCATTTTAACAATAATATTATGAAGAAAATAATTTTATTCATATTATACAATATTTTATCTCTAAGACATAGTATTTTAAGTCCTTCAAATGATGATATATCATAATAATAAACACTAAATATGATCATTAATCCTCTATTATAATTCAATTACCACTAAACCCCAACATAATTATCCATTAATCAATATATGTTTATGTTTGGTCCACTTTAACCCACTACATGAATAATTCTATAAATTTATATCATTTATGTTTTTAGAAATATAATAATTTCTATAATATTATAAAAATATAAATATCTTCTTCTTATAATGGTAACATTATTATTAATTTTATTAATTAATAAATCCTTTTTTGATCATTAAGAATCAATGAAACAAGCTCTTTATCGATTACATCTTCAATGATAAATACAAAAATAATCAGAAAAATAATTAAAATCATTATAAATTAATAAAAATAATAATTAATAGTAAAATTAATGGAATATTAAAGTTAAAATATGTAATAATAATGATTTTTAACACCACTATTATGAAAATAAGTATAAAAAATCAAAATTATAGGCACCCGATGTGGGAAAATCTGTAAAATAGAAACTAAATATAATTTATATAAGTTACTAAAAAATATGAAGAGTATAACTAAATATGGATTTTTTTAAGATTATAAATTAAGTTAATATGAAACGTACCTTTCTGTTATTATAGTTTAATGTACATTCAGGGATGTTAATATAAAATATAATTGTTTTATTGTCTTATTTTCAAATTCCAGAGAAAATACTATTTTTGAACACCATAATTTCAATTATGTAGTGGAATTAATATAAGGACCCGGCCTTAAACATTTCATATTCTTAAATTAAGTTAATAATTCACATTAAGGATATTTTCAGTTTTAGATATTTAGATAACTAGGTCATAAAATATACATAACAAATTGAATGTTACATGTAGACACATCTACACAGTTTCGATTTTTTTCACAAAAAAAAAATTCCTGAAAAAAATAGTCATTTTTAGTTCCATGTTTTAGAAATCATGACTTTTCCATGATCCCATCATTGACCCAATTCCACTTTATGTCCTATGAAAAAGATTTCAAAATCTTGGGATGAGCATAAAAAGCTTAGTAAGGAATACACAAAGAAGGAAATCTGTTAGTTTTTCAAAACATGTAAACCATGAATATATTATCATATGTAATACTTTTCACATTTATGAAGTATTAAATACTCTTCACTGAATAAATTATCATTTCCTACCCTTTTGTTACTAATGAATTTCCATAAAATCCATATAAAGAACACATAACATATAAATTAAACTTGAGACATAAATATACTTAAATGGAATAACCATATGGTCAACTTACACACATATCGCTAAAGGGAATTGTCACACGGTCGACTTCCATACCCAATGCATTGGAGGTTATAATATAACCACCCATCCTAGTTTTTTATGACACCACCTGTAATTTGATTTATCACCTAACCACCCATCAAATGTCAAAGTTCCATTATAAAATCACAACACATACAAAAAATATAAAGGAATGAAACAATTTCCACATTTCAATCACAATATATCACTTAAATATATTGACATAAAAATAAATTATCAGAACCATTTTCAATACCAAAATACATAAAGGAGTATATGGTATTTGTTTTCCTTTTAAAAACATTACGACTTGTTAAGGAAGCCAATGATCAAATAATACTCGCGGCGACGGAGAGGTCATTGTCACCACTTAAGTCAAAAGAAACATTCCTTTTATTATTTATTAAAACGCTTCATAGGAAAATATTCTCTTTGAATGAAATGAAAATTCATAGGTTTTTATACATCTTATAAAAGAAAGGTGTCTATTAAAACAAAACATGCCTCAATGAATGGAGATTGAGACGAAGTCACTTACCTAATGTTCTACATGACCCGTTCATTATTTAATCTTCTGAATAATAAAATAAAGTTAATTTCTAGTTGAATAAGAAAATTTTTCAAGGTTATCACTTATTACCGTTTCATAAACATTATTTAATCATTTAAGATAATAATGATTGTTTTGTCATTATTTGGTACTTTAGTCAAAAATAGTCTTCTTATAATTAGAAGTTGTTCATGTGGTAAAAATTTCATTATATTTAGAATTATATTCACTATTTAGATATCATATATATCATATATATCCAGTATATACATGTATTTATAATATTACATAACCTTTAGAGATAAGAAATGAAATTCACCATTCATGGAGATGGTAAGTCGTACGTACGCATGGACGCTACTTCCATTTCTATTTCGTATGGTAATGGAATGAAAACATAATGATAAATAATTATGTTATGATTCCAATATAATAATATATATTATTTCATTAAATCTACCCTTTATTCATTCCACTTAAGGCATGAACGAGTCATATCACTTTGAGGGGGTGGTAGTCCTCACTTCCTCAAATGAGATTATCTTATTTACCCACTATGGAAACAATAAAGGTATTATATAAATGAAAAATATAGAAGCATATAAAAAATATAAATATATTAAATATAATATATAAATATATTACCATCATACTGGCCACCATGAGTGGTTGTTTGAGATATTTTAACAATCATCGTTTCGTGAGGCAGTAGTTCATCGTCCACAGAAATAGTATGTTCTTTACCAATTAGATGGATGTGTGTGTAAGTGTAGTTTGAATAATTATCATAAAAAAACCTAGTATATTGATGATACTGGTTTTGTTATGAAAAATATTAATAAAAAGATTTTATGAGGTTGTATAAGTAAAATAAAAAAAATAAAACAAAAGATTTTAAGAGAAATCGTTACCTTTAATTCGGGTAACTCCCTTTGGTTTGAACCAAAATGGCTTCTCGAAGTTCCTTTGGCCTATGGAAAGGATTTTATGTGGAAGAGAGGTATCTTTAGAGCTTATTTGGATAGATGATCGATGATCCAATGGGCTTGAGGGGTGTGACGAATGGGATAGAGGTGAGGGATTTTTATAAGGGGAGGAGGGGCTCTTTAGGAAAGTGTGTAAATATTATTTTATTATATAATGATTTTTGGTTTCGAAATGTCAAAAATTAATTAAAGTAGAACATAAGATGACTCATGGTCTAAATAAAATCATCCAATAATAATTGGAAAGGTTTTGGATATTATTTTAATCATTATAATATTATTTATTTAAATCATTTATTAGTGAGGTAAACACAACATAATTATTGTGTCATAAATAATTTTATTTATATGGTGTCTAAATTTTTTAAAAAAAATACCATGATGTTGAAAATATTTATTTATTTAAAAATAATATTCATAGTTTAATGGATAACTTATATAACCCTATGTAAAAATTTGTTTACTAAAAGATATTTGATTATTTCATTTTTGTCTTTACTTTTAGTCAATTAAAATAAATTGTCATTGTCATTAAAAAGTGGCTCCATGGGGTCCCAAAATCAAGACAAGGATTCCCATGGTTTGACACAGCTCATCCAATAATTTTAAGAAAAGTGTTAAGGTAATTTTTTATTATTATGATATTCTTTTTACCTTGAATTACCCTATTTACCTTTAACCGTGGTAAATAAAAGTCAAAATTTACTATTCACCAAAAAAATATATATTCATCTTATAGAACCACATTTTTCTAAATAATAACAATAATGTATTTTGTATTTTCTAAATTTAATTCACAGAAGTGGTAAAATTTCATTTAAATGAAAAATTCGACTTTTTAACTACTACTCAATGTTTTCACTATTCATCAAAAATTTAAGTTTTTCAGAAGAATATGAAAAATTCATCCTAAGATATATTTAATATTAAAAATTCAAAAACATTTTATATTTTACCAAATTCAAAACATAGATGTTGGATTAATTAATTTAAAATTAATTCCCTTTGTCAAAACAAAAGGCGTGTTTTTATGAAATTTTAACTATCAAAAGTTTGACACTCATTTATGTCCAATTTCAAAGTGAAATTAATTCCAATGACAACTAATGGATTATATTATACAAATATAATCTAATAAAACTTTAAAACAAATTAAAAATATAATCTAACCATATAAATAAATTAGATTAAAAGGCATTTTTGAATTAAAATATAGTATTTTTCCCTATTCATTTAAAATAAATTTTATCAGAAAAATACCAAAAAATTTACCCAATGTAAATTTTGAGGTCCCTATTCTAAAGAAGAATTTTATTTTGAAAAATAGAACTTATAAAAGTATCCAAAAATATATTTAAAAAGAGTTCACCATTACAAGGCGGTAAATCAACCTGTTAAAATAAAATTTTCTTAACATTAGATCCATTCACATTTTAAGCCTATAACTTTTATTAGATAAATATAAAAACATTTAAGAAACATGTATAATCATATTGTTGTTAGTAATATTTATTCCAGCCTTTACAATGGCTAGGCGTTAACTACCATTTAAAATAATATTATATTATTATTTTTCAGTATGTCTCAGTATTGTGTGTTACATTAGACTTCAAAGAAACTCGATGTTGCATATCGGGTACTCCATCAAACATATCATCCCCTTTAATGTAAAATTAATATTTAATTCAAAAATATTAATAAATATGAAAATTTCATATTTCATTATTTACCTAGGATGTTACACCCTTCCCCCTTTTGGAAATTGCGTCCTCAAAATTTTATTCACTTATCAAATAAATTGGGGTATTTATCCCTCAAAGAATTTTCCGATTCTTACATCACCTCTTCAACCATATTGTTTTTCCACAAAAACATTACTAGGTGAATTACCTTATTCCGCAACACTTTCTCTCTATAGTCAAGAATCTGGAATGGTGGTTTCCTCCTAAGAGTGATTCTCTTTCAACTCAACTACCTATGGACATAAAACATGAGATGGATCTGGAATATACTTTCTCAACATTGAAACATGAAAAACATTGTGTACCTGGGAAAAACTAGGAGGTAAAGCCACTCTGTACGCAATTTATCCAACTTTCTCCAGGATTTCATAAGGTCTAGTGATCCACAGACTCAACTTTCCCTTCTTACAAAAACACATCACACTTTTCCATGGAGAAACGTTGAGAAATACATGATCACCTAACTCAATAGAATGATCCTTCCTCCAGCTATCCGCATAACTTTAATGCATACTCTGATCTGTTCTCATGTGCTTCTGAATCTACTGAACTTTTTATGCCATCTCTTCTACCAATTTGGTCCCATTAGCTTCCTTTTGCCTAGATCATCCCAAAAATATAGAGTTCGACAATGCATTCCATATAATGCTTCAAACAGAGCCATCTGTATACTCGACTGAATTCTGATATTATAAGAAAATTCAGCCAATGAAAAGTGTTGGACTTAACTTCCCTAGTAATCCATCGAGTATGTACGTAGCATATTCTGCAATGTCTGAATTGTTCGTTCTGACTGCCCATATGATTGTGGATGAAATGATATGCTAAAATTTAATTCAGTATTCAACGTCTTCTGAAGGCCATTCCAAAAATTAGAAGTAACCTAGGATCACGATCAGATACAATGGAGAGGGGAACACCATGTAAGCTGACTATCTCTTTAATATACAACCAAGAAAGTAGATCTAGAGACAAAGTATCTCAAATAGGAAGGAAGTGAGAAGATTTAGTCCATCGATCAACAATAACCCAGATTTCATTATTACCTAGAGATATCTTCAGTAATCCTACAACGAAGTCCATTGATATATTTTACCATTTCCACTATAGAACTGATAAATACAAGAGCATCCCTTTCAGTAACTACCAATCTGCTTTATCCTACTGACAGGTCAAACACTTTACAGTAAAATCAGCAATATCTCTTTCCATTCCATCCCACTAGTAATACTATGAACGATCTATGTACATCTTTGAACTACCAGGATGAACTGAAAATGGAGAACTCTGAGCTTCACATAACAACTCATTCTTCAACTTTGAATCACAAGGCACACCTAATATCTTCTAAAACCTCATAACACAATCATTATCGAAGATAAAATCTGGTAACTTACCCTTCTGAACCAACTCTACCTTTTTTAGCAACTCACTGTCTTCCTTCTACGCTTGCTTAATTCTATCTGATAGAGATGATCACACTGACACCTGAAACAAAATAGAGGAATTTCCTACACCAACAACTTATATTCCAATGTTCATCAAATTAAAAACTAAAGGATCATGTTCCAAATGTTGCATGGTTAATGAAGCAATACTTTTTCAACTCAAAGCATCAGCCACTTTATTTGATTTCTGCAAATGGTAATGGATCATGCAATCATAATCCTTGATTAATTTCAACCATCTCCTCTGTGTCTTGTTAAATTATTTTTTAGAGAATATATACTTCAAAATTTTTTGGTCAGTATATATTTCACATTTTACTCCATACAAATGACGCCTCAAAATTTTTAAATCAAAAACAATATCAGCTAATTCCAAATCATGTGCGGGTAATTTAACTCATGAGGTTTCAACTGTCCTGAAGCATAAGCAATTACATGATCGTTCTTCATAAGGACATATCCAAGTCCTTTTAACAAAGAATCATTGCCGATAACAAACTCACCATTTATGGAAGGCAGTGCCAAAACTGAAGCATTCACTAATCTTCTTTTCAATTCTTAAAAACAATCATCACATTCTTTTTTCTAAATAAACATAACACCTTTTCGAGTTAACTCAGTCATTGTAATAGATAACCATGAAAAATTCTCAAAAAAACTCCGATAATAACCTACTAAACCTATAAAACTACAAATATCAGTTATATTTTGGGGTCCTATCCATTCTTCAACAACTTTTGTTTATCAGGATCAAAAATTATTCAATTTTTTAAAACAATGTGGCCAAGGAAAGAATTTTTTTTTAACCAAAACTCACACTTTATGAATTTCCCATACAATTTCTTTTCTTTTAATGTTTTCAAGATAACCCTTAAATGAGTTTCATGTTCCTCTTTGATTTTAGAATAAACCAAAATAACATCAATGAACACAACCAAAAAATTATCCAAGAACTCACAGAAAATTCTATTAATAAGATCCATGAATATAGGAGCTGCATTGGTTAACCCAAAAGGGATAACAAAAAATAAAAAATGTCCATATGTTGTACAAAACACAGTCTTCAGAATGCCTTATCCCTTTACATTCAACTGATGGTACCCTGACCACAAGTAAATCTTTGAAAAACACCGATCTCCCTAGTGCTGATCAAACTAATCATCGATATGAGGAAAATGATACTTATTTTTTACAGTGATGTTATTCAATGATCTATAATCAATGAAAAGTCTCATTAAACCATATTTATTTTTAATAACCAAGATAGAAGCACCCCATGGTGATGTTCTAGGTTAAATACAACTTTTATCTAATAACTCCTCTATTTGCTTCTTTAACTCTGAATGTTTAATTTGAGCCATTCGATAAGGGGGGTTTGAAATTGGATTAGCATCATGAACTAAGTCAACAGTAAATTCAACTTCCCGATCAAGTATAATACCTGGAAACTCATTAAGAAAAACTTCAAGATACTAATTTTAAACTAGGAATTCCTTAATATGAACAGTTCCTTTGTTTTCTGTAATACGTTCAAGGTAAAATTTATTTCCATATTTTACTAGTTTCTCACCTTCCTAATATGTTATCAATATTAAGGTTTCATTCTTGTACACAAACTAAAAATCATTCTGAAAAGAAACATCTTTATCTTTGTATTCAATCGTAGAATGATAAACAGACAACCAATCCATGCCCAAAATAACTTCAAAAGCTACTAGAGGCAAAACAATATGGTATATAGGTAGATTCTTTCCTCACTCAAGGACAAGAAGGTACTTATAATTTATTTTTGTCTCAACATTTACTCCAGGTGTTTTTACCATAAGTTTAAGAATCATATCTTGAGATGGAATTCCCAATTTACTAGAAAACTTCTCAGAAAAAATGAATGTGTAGACCTGAAAACAAACAACACATTAGCATAATCTGAACAAACAAACAGCGTACCTGATACTACTTAATTTGATTGCCTAACATCTATTGAATTAGTTGCAAATGACATCACCACCCCATTCTGCTTGTAGTCTGGTTTCTTTCCCTTAGTTGAGTTATTCGACGAGCACTCATTTTCATAAGGACCAATTTCGTTTCACATAAAACATATTACTATTGGATTTTCATTTCCATATTGATCAACTTCCTTACATTTACGAGCAATATGACCAGACATACCACACTGAAAGAACTTTCTAGACTTTGATTAAACATTCTCCAGGATTCTTTTTACCACAATTCTGACAAGATGGATATTTAGATTTCTTATCCCCATACTTCTATGATGAATTATTTCCCTTTTTCTGCCAACTAAACCCCTTATTTTGTTGTTTGTCCAAGAACACTAGATCATCAAAAAACTCCATTTCCACCATCTCCGCATATCAAACAAGTTTTTCAAAACTTTTGAACTCACAAGAGGTAGATGCTCTACAATATCATGGCTTTAGTCCTGAGTAAAATTGATTTATCTTACTATTAAGATCTCGGATGAAATTTGGAGCATACCTTGCCAGTCAAGTGAACTTTCTTCGTAAGCAGCCACTAAGTCATCCTATTTCCTTAATTCCAAGAATTATTTTTCCATCCTAAGTCGAACCACCTTAGGAAAATATTTCTCAAGAAACATACCTTTGAATTAATCCTTATCAAGAGAATCAATCTCCTCACTATCCTGGATATTTTTCACCATCGACCACCACTGATCAGCTTCACCTTCAAAATGGTAAATAGCGAGACTAACCTTTTGATGTTCTGAACACCCCATGACATCAAAACTTTTCTCTAGTTCTTTAATCCACCCTTCAGCTAGTACATGGTCAGATGATCCTCTAAATGATGGGGGATGCTGCCTCATGAAATCCTCCACTACTAACATGTTTCTCTGTGGTTAATCTACCTAATCTCGTGCATGGATACCACCACAATTTATAGCCTGAGTCAACTGTGAAATCACTACAACAAATGGTTCAGTTCCAATTATGACCCTATCAGGTTGCTGATTTGGAAGGTTGTCTTCCTCCTAATGTAGTCCCATCATAGCTACCCTATTTCCTCTAACGAAAACTATAAGGCCCTATCCTTAAACCTTACTTAATCTTGAGTTATTACAAGATTACACATTGAGGATCTTTTCAGGGTTAGAGTTTTAGAGAATTAGATCATAAAACTTGAATTACATTCCACATTTAAACAAAGTGGTTACATAAATGATATATTCATTTTTTCCCATCAACGGAATCATATTTAAAAATAAAGCATGGATTCTTTCTTGAAACTTCCTTGACACAATCATCATATCATGTACCCTTCCCTTGACCTGTGAAAAACATTTCAAAAACATGGGATGAGCATAAAAAGCTCAGTAAGGGATATAAAAATATGGAAAGAAAACAAGAGTACATGTATACATAAGAATGAAATCATACTTTACCCATAAAACATAAGTATTTTAACATACCTCATAAAATCATGAATAAATCATATAAATCATAAGACATAAAGGTAACTTGAGGCATTCATAACATTATTACATAGGGAGAAACCCTCTTGGTTACGTTTGGAATACCCACCACAGTATATTCCCTAAATCTCTTCGGAAAAACCTTAACGTTTAACTCCTTCGCGTTACCCAATGCATTGGAGAGCTATATCGGGCTCACCCGCCATTAGTTTATCACGGAACGACACATATTCATAAACAATTCCCAAGAACCATAACATAATCATAGAACATAACCTAAGAAAAAAAAGATAACATTCCCACATTGTAATAACAATATAACATTTTAAGATATTGAAATAATGAATCCATTCTAAAAACCATTTTCAAAACCATATACAACATTTAATAAAGAGATTTTTGAATCAAAGTGTCCCATACCACTTTGAAGGTTTTATCATTTTAAACCATTAATATCCATATAAATAAATCCTTAAAACCATTTTGAAAACATGGTTATTAATGAGAAATATTTATAATAATAAACCATTAAAACATTTAAAACGATATTTTAGTTAAAGTGTTTTTAACAAAATGAGAGACACTTGAATATTATAATTGAGGAATAACATTTAATTAGAACTTTATAATATCATGAGAATAGAGGGATTCATGATATAATATTCCAAAGGATATTATATACATCATATAAGAGTGAAATGGTGCATAAAAACAATGAAGTCTCAATAGAAATGTAAAATGAGATGAAATCCATAATAAAGAGGGGATCCTTAAATCAAGGATAAATCAATCTCACAATTATGTGTGACAAATATAAATACACACAATATAAGTGGATATTGAGTGTAAAACAATCAAAGGTCATTCAAACATATTCAAATGATGACATATTCAATAACTACATGTTGAACACAAAGAAATCTAAATTGGGTTAAGAAGTTCCCTTGGTAAAATTCGACAGCCATACGGCGTCACATAAAATTTTAGAAAAAGAGTTTATGAGAGAGATAAAGGGTATCTCATCACATGGACAATAAAATTTACGGCAATAAGGATATATAAGAACATATCCCCACATAATAAGATGAAAATTAAAAGACATAATAGAAGAAGTTTTAAAAAGAGGAGGGTGAAAGGTTCCCTTACCGACTTGGGTAACTTTCGAAACGTACACCCCATTGAAGAAGGGTCATACAATGAATATGCAAATACAAATAAATAAAATTATATTACACAAAGAGTATAATAATGGGAAGTACATACACCACTAAAAGGAAATGGTGGCAAATGTAGCATAAATCACAAGGGACTAAAAGTGAGATGAAAAATCCCTTACGAAAACTCGACAGCCTAACGACGCCACTTAAAACATCAAAAAATTGATTGATGTGATAAAATAGGGTCTCTAATAATATTACAATAAAATTTAAAGCAAGAGGAATATAAAAGAACATCCCCCAACATAACAAATATGAGCTTAAAAGAAGTGACATAATGGAGAGTACTTAAAAAGAAAGAGAGAGGTTAGATCTCTTACGAAAATTCCACAGCCTAACGGCGCCACTCAAAACCTCCAAAATGGATTGATGAGAGAAAATAGGGTCTCTCATCATATGAACATAAAAATTACAGTAGTATTAATATTAAATAACATCCCAATCATACGAAAGATGAGCTTAAAAGGAATGACATAAAATAGTGTACTTAAAAAGAATGAGAGGAGTAGGATCCCTTACCTCGGGTCCGACTTGACTCGATCGTTATTTAACCTCCTGAATAATCAACTTGAATTAATTTATACATTCCTAAGAACCTTTTTCAAGTTAATTATTCCTTTTATATCACTTATTTCTGTGTTATAAACATTATGTAATCATTTAAGTTAATAATGTTTGTTTTGTCGATATTTGGTTCTTAAGTCGAAAGTGGACTTCTTACAATTACATGTTGTTCATGTGGTCAAAGGTTCATTATATCCAGAATGATATTCATGATTTGGATATCATATATATCATATATATCCAGAATATACATGTATTTATAATACTACATAATCATTTATAGGTAAGAAATGAAATGCACCGTTCATGGAGACGGTAAGCCGTACGTACACATGAACGCTACATTCATTTCTATGTCATATTAATGGAATTAAAACTAAATGAGAGGTATGTATATTTTTATTCCAGAATTATATTCATCATTAATATGTAACATAAATCATATATAATAACTTTATATCCATCCATTATAAACCCCACATATGGCATTAACGAATCAAATCACTTTGAGGGGGCGGTAGTCCGCACTTCCTAAAATGAAATTATCGTGTTTACCCACAATGGAAACCATAAAGGTATGAAAAAAAAGAAAAATACAGAAGATTAAGTAAAACATAAACATATGATATTTCATATATAAATATAGTTACATCTTAATGGCCACCTTTGAAGGTGTTATATGAGTGTTGAACAATCATCGTTTCGTGAGGCAGAAATTCTCCATCCACAGAAACAGTATGTTCGTTAACCATTAGATGTAGGTGTGTGTAGGTTTAGCTCTAATTCTTCTTATAACAACATCCTATTATATTTAAGATACTGGAGTTGTTATAAATGAAATGAATAAAAAGAGTTTAGGGGGTTGGAGAAGTAAAATAAAACAAAAGAACACAAGTGAAGAAATTACCTTAAAATCGGGTAACTCCCTTTGGTTTGAGCTCAAAGGATTCCTTGGGAAGACTTATGCCCAATGTGAGGCTTAAAGGAGTAATATAGGTATGTGGAGAGAAAACATTGGTAGGGTTTGGCCAAGCCAAAGGCTTTGGAAGTGTGGGTAAGGAGGTAGAGGTGGGGGCCTTTTATAAGAGGAGAGGAGGGGCACTCTTGGAAAGTAAAGAAATGTTACTTTTTTTAGAATGAGTTTCAGATTTTAATGGTCCCAAATTGATGTGTTTCGAGGATAAGTTGATAAGGGTTCGAAATAAAAACATCCAATAGGTTTTTTACATGCTTAGGTCTTAGAGTTTACATTATCTTTCCATTTTATTTGAATCGTTAAATAATGAGGTCATCGCTGCATCATCATGATGTCATAAATAATTTAATTTATTTAATGTCTAAAAATTATAAAAAAAATACTATGATGTAGGAAATCTTTTTAGATTTCTAATGACTATTTATAGTAAAATATCTGACTTGTATAACCCCATGTAAAAATTGTTTTAGTTAAACAACTCATGTTTGTGTCATTTTAATTTTAACATTAAATAAAAAGGTATTTATGTCATTTTCCAACCAAAGTGGCTCCATGGGGTCCCCTAGTTGACCCGTGGATTTTCTTGGTTGGTAATGACTCATCCAATGAGGGTAGGAAATGTGTCTTGGTCATTTCATATTATTAAAGCATTATTTTTACCTTAAACTACCCTAATTACCTCTAATCGCGATTAAAAACTTTATAAGTTACTATTCACCAAAAAATTATTTTAATCCCATTGATCCACATTTTACTTATTAATGACAACCATGTATGTCGGATTTTTGAAATTCAAAACCCAAAGGTGAAAAAATTTCATTTAAACGGAAAATCAATTTTTATAAGTACCACTTAGTGGTTTCACTATTCATCAAAAATTGAAGTTTTTCAGAAAATTACCAAAAATTCACCCTAGGATATATTTGATATTCCGAATTCAAAAATGATGTTTATTTTAAAAAATTCAAAACATATAAGTTGAATTAATTAATTTAATAATTATTTCCCACTGTCAAAACAAATAGCGAGTTTTTATGAAACAATATCTATTAAAAGATTGACACTAGTTTAAGTCCAATTTCAAAGTGAAATTTATTTCAATGACCACCATTGGATTTAATGGTAAAAATAAATTCTAATTTCACTTTAAAACCAATTTAAAAGATAATATAATCATATAAATAAATTAGATTAAAAATAGGTTTTGAATTAAAATACAACATTTTTCACTATTCATTAAAAAATGTACTTTATCGGAAAAATACAAAAAAAATTTAAAAAATAAATTTTGATGTCCCAATTCTAAAGAAGAATTTTATTTTTTCAAATATAACACATAAAATTATCAAAAAGTGGATTTAAAAGAGGTTCACCATCAAAAGGCGGTTAATCGACCTTTTAAAAAATATTAGAATGTTTACGCTTAAAATTGGATTAATTCGCATTTTTAATCCTCTTACATTTATTGTAAAAAGTAAAAATATTTGACAGACATATATAATAATTTTTCAGTTAGTTCTATTCATTCCTGCCTTCACAATAGCTAGGTGTTAACTACCATTTAAAATAGTATTATTTTATTTTTAGAGTGCAACGTAAGATTTCCAAGAAACTTATTGTTGCGTGTTGGGTATGCCATCGAGCATAGAATCCCCTTTAATGTTATATTAATATTTTATTCAAAAATATGGATAAATGTGAAAATGTCATACTCTTTATTTACCTGGGTTGTTACATCCATCCCCCTTTTGGGAATTGCGTCCTCACAATTTTAATATTGGTCTTGGAAACTTCATTGAAAATCCCACATCGGAACAAGAGTCAGTAAAACAATCACTTTGAAATAAAGAAAGATAAGTACAAAGGTCACCCGAGTTTACCCATACTAGGATTCCAAGTATGAAAATATGGACATGGAGGAGAAAAAATAGGGTCATGTTCTGATGGAGAGTGATAGAAAACATGTTTAGGGGAAAGTTAACCACAAGAAAATCACAAACTTGTGATGGGTTAAACGGTATTCGATTCCCCAGTAGGAAAAGTTAATAGACAAAATTTTTGTTTTAAGTTACTTTTTATTGAGGAATTTATTCATAAGGAAACATAATCACTTATCATGTTGACTTTCAACTTTTATTAGATTCCTTAGACAAACTCATATTTTCTCCAAAAGACGAGTATTTAGGAAGACTTGTTCACATTAAGAGTACTATAATCAACTTCTAGAGAATCACCTAATCCACAAAAGAGAACTATATACTTCCCATGTCTTTAGATTTTAACCAAAACCTAAACCAAAAACAAAATGGTTATTACAAGATCAGATAATCCAGAAAAGGATAACCCTTTATAAAAACAAAATCTATTCTTAATCTCTATAATTTTTCCAACAAAACCGAAAGTTCAACGAGGACCATTCGATAAACAATTTGTCCATAAAATTATTCAAATTTAACCAAACTAATATTGAAACCCAAATATTTGAAGGATTTAGTCACATTATCTTCCAAGGTACAAATTAACTTTTACCTCCAAATAACATCAGTTGTTCTTAAATTCTCATATTGAAAAGTAAATAACCTAATCACATATCCTCAATGATAGGTTAATCATTTCCATAGATAACCCAAAATAAACGTACTCTTGATTCCTAAAATCATATAACTAAAAACAATTAGTCAAACTAACCAGGGACTTCACGTAGTCCAGTAGAAGGTAATAAATACCAGTCGCACTTTGGTTGTGGGTTCGATTCCCGCAGCTTTGTCCGACGCGACGGGTTGTCACACGGTCTGTGTGTTGTCCTTTTTCCAAAACTATATAATTCTTAAAATATTCCCCAAAATGAGATAAAATCTTCAAAAATAATCATAACATATTTTAACCTCATGTTTATCTCATGCCTTTCATTTTGCATCATAACATATAATAACCCATAATTACCTCAAAAGTAAGGATCATATAAACTCGAATGGTTACCTTTATAATTATTACCTGAACTTCCACATCGATTGGTCATCTTGTATATGATGCATTACAGATCATACCAAGGTTCAAGTGGTTGATCGTGACTCCGGGATAGTTGGTTTAGAACAACCATGAGTTTCCTCATTGAATCCCCCATTTCATCCAGTCTCTTAATCAGAGAACCACCATAGTTTCCTTCAAACCTATTTTCACTTTGGTGCCTGCTAGATCCACCCATTTACTAAAACCAAAAAGGTTAGTGTGAGTTTATCAACAAAATCATCATGTACTAATGAGGAAGATAAACACTAAGATATACTTACTCATTCACTTTATCTAAAACTAGGACACTTTCTGAAATCCTAACCATTATCGTAATGTCACTTATGCTTAAAGAATACCCTAACCTCTAATGTTATATAAACCGACCTTTGATACCAACTATAAGACCCCAGCCTTAAACCTTACTTAATATTGAGTCATTACAAGATTACACATTGAGGATCTGTTCAGGTTTTGAGTTTTAGAGAATTAGATTGTTAAACTTGAATTACATTCCACATTTAAACAAAGTGGTTACATAAAATATAATATTCATTTTTTCCCATCAATGGAAACATATTTAAAAATAAAGCATGGATTCTTTCTTGACACTTCCTTGACACTATCATCATATCATATACCCTTACCTTGACTTGTGAAAAACATTTCAAAAACATGGGATGACCATATAAATCTCGATAAGGGATATAAAAATATGGAAAGAAAACATGAGTACATGTATACATAAGAATGAAATCATACTTTACACATAAAACATAAGCATTTTAACATACCTCCTAAAATCATGAATAAATCATAGAAATAATAAGACATAAAGGTAACTTGAGGCATTCATAACATTATTACATAGGGAGTAACCCTCTTGGTAACGTTTGGAATACCCACCATAGTATATTCCCTAAATCTCTTCGGAGAAACCTTAACGTTTAACTCCTTCGCGTTACCCAATGCATTGGAGAGCTATATCAGGCTCACCCACCCTTAGTTTATCACGGAACAACCTGTATTCATAAACAATGCCCAAGAACCATAACGTAATCATAGAACATAACCTAAGCACAAAAAAAGATAACATTACCACATTGTAATAACAATATAACATTTTAAGATATTGAAATAATGAATCCATTCTAAAAACCATTTTCAAAACAATATAAAACATTTAATAAAGAGATTTTTGAATCAAAGTGTCCCATACCACTTTGAAGCTTTTAACATTTTAGACCATTAATATCCATATAAATAAATCCTTAAAACCTTTTTTAAAACATGGTTATTAATGAGAAATATTTATAAGAATAAATCATTAAAACATTTAAAACGATATTTTAGTTAAAGTGTTTTTAACAAAATGAGAGACACTTGAATATAATAATTGAGGAATAACATTTAATTAGAACATTATTATATCATGAGAATAGATGTATTCATGATATAATATTCCAAAGGACAGTATATACATCATATAAGAGTGAACTGGTGCATAAAAACAATGATGTCTCAATAGAAATGTAAAATGAGATGAAATCCATAATAAAGAAGGTATCCTTAAATCAAGGATAAATCAATCTCATTATTATGTGTGAAAAATATAAATACACCCAATATAAGTGGATATTGAGTTTAAAACAATCAAAGGTCATTCACACATATTCAAAGGATGACATATTAATTAACTATATGTTGAACCCAAAGAAATCGAAATTGGGTTAAGAAGTTCCCTTGGTAAAATTCGACAACCTTACGATGTCACATAAAATTTTAGAAAAAGATTTAATGAGAGAGATAAAGGGTATATCATCACATGGACATAAAATTTATGGAAATAAGGTTATATAAGAACATATCCCCACATCATAAGATGAAAATTAAAAGACATAATAGAAGAAGTATTTTAAAAAGAGGAGGGTGAAATGTTCCCTTACCGACTTGGGTAACTTTCGAAACGTACACCCCATTGAAGAAGGGTCATACAATGAATATATAAATAACCATAAATGAAATTATATTACAAAAAGAGTATAATAATGGGAAGTACATACACCACTCAAAGTAAATGGTGGAAAATGTATCATAAATCATACGGGACTAAAAGTGAGATGAAAATTCCTTTACGAAAACTCGGCAGCCTAACGACGCCACTTAAAACTTCCAAAAATGGATTGATGAGATCAAATAGGGTCTCTAATCATATTACAATAAAATTTAAAGCAAGAGGAATATAAAATAAAATCCCCCAACATAACAAATAGGAGCTTAAAATAACTGACATAAGGTAGAGTACTTAAAAAGAAAGAGAGAGGTTAGATCTCTTACGAAAATTCGGCAGCCTAACGGCGCCATTCAAAACATCCAAAATGGATTGATGAGAGAAAATAGGGTCTCTAATCACATGAAAATATAAAATACAGTAGGATTAATATAAAAGAACATCCCAATCATAAGAAAGATGATCTTAAAAGGAATGACATAAAATAGTGTACTTAAATAGAATGAGAGGAGTAGGATCCCTTACCTCGGGTCCGACTTGACTCGACCGTTCTTTAACATCCTGAATAATAAAATTGAGTTAATTTTTACTTTCTTAAGAACCTTTTTCATATTAATTATTCCTTTTATATCACTAATTGCCATGTTAGAAATATTATGTAATCATTTAATTTAATAATGTTAGTTTTGTCGATATTTGGTTCTTAAGTCGAAAGTGGACTTCTTACAATTACATGTTGTTCGTGTGGTCAAAGGTTAATTATATCCAGAATGATATTCATGATTTGGATATCATATATATCATATATATCCATAATATACATGTATTTATAATATTACATAATCATTTAGAGGTAAGAAATGAAATGCACCGTTCATGGAGACGGTAAGCCGTACGTACGCATGAACACTACATTCATTTTTATGTCATATTAATGGAATTAAAACTAAATGAGAGGTATGTATATTTTAATTCCAGAATTATATTCATCATTTATATGTAACATAAATCATATATAATAACTTTATATCCATCCTTTATACATCCCACATATGGTATTAACGAATCAAATCACTTAAAGGGGGTGGTAGTCCGCACTTCCTAAAATGAAATTATCGTGTTTACCAACAATGGAAACCATAAAGGTATGACACAAAAGAAAAATACACAAGCTTATGTAAAACATAAATATATTATATATCATATATACATATAGTGACATCTTAATGGCCCCCTTTGAAGGTGTTATATGAGTGTTGAAAAATTATCGTTTCGTGAGGCAGAAATTCGCCGTCCATAGAAACAGTATGTTCTTTAACCATTAGATGTAGGTGTCTGTAGGTGTAGCTCGAATTATTCTTATAAAAACATCCTAGTATATTTAATATACTGCAGTTTTTACAAATTAAATGAATAAAAAGTGTTTAGGGGGTTGGAGAAGCAAAATAAAACAAAAGAACACAAGTGAAGACATTACCTTAAAATCGGGTAACTCCCTTTGGTTTGAGCTCAAAGGCTTCCTTGGAAAGACTTATGCCCAAAGAGAGGCTTCAAGGAGTAAGAGAGTGATGTGGAGAGAAAAAATGGGTAGGTTTTTTCCGATCCAAAGGCTTTGGAAGTGTGGGTAAGGAGGTAGAGGTGGGGGCCTGTTATAAGAGGAGAGGAGGGGCACTCTTGGAAAGTAAAGAAATGTTACTTTATTTTAAATGAGATTCGGATTTTAATGGTCCAACATTGATTTGTTTCAAGTATAAGGTGATAAGGGTTATAAATCCACCCATCCAATAGGATTTGTACATGTTTAGGTCTTAGATTTTACATTATCATTCCATTTTATTTAAATCGTTAAATAATGGGGTCATCGCTGCATCATCATGATGTCATAAATAATTTAATTTATTTTATGTCTAAAAATTATAAAACAAATTCTATGATTTAGGAAATTTTTTTAGCTTTCCAATTAATATTTATATTCAAAACTCTGACTTGTATAACCCCATGTAAAAATTGTTTTAGTTAAATAACTCCTGTTTGTGTCATTTTAATTTTAACATTAAATAAAAAGTTATTTATGTCATTTTCCATCCAAAGTGGCTCCATGGGGTCCCCAAGTTTACCCATGGATTTTCTCGGTCTTTCATGACTCATAAAATGAGGGTAGGACACGTGTCTTGGTCATTTCATATTAGTAAAACATTATTTTTACCTTAAACTACACTAATTACCTCTAATCGTGATTAAAAACTTAATAAGTTACTATTCACCAAAAAATTTATTTTAATCCCATTGAACCACATTTTACTTCTTAATGAAAACCATGTATGTCGGATTTTTGAAATTCAAAACCCAAAGTTGGAAAAATTTCATTTAAACGGAAAATCAGTTTTTAGAAGTACCACTTAGTGGTTTCACTATTTATGAAAAATTGAAGTTTTTCAGAAAATTATAAAAACTTCACCCTAGGATATATTTGATATTCTGAATTCAAAAATGATTTCTACTTTACAAAATTCAATACATATAAGTTGAATTAATTAATTTAATAATTAATTCCCACCGTCAAAACAAATAGCATGTTTTTAAGAAATAATATCTATTAAAAGATTGACACTAGATTAAGTCCAATTTCAAAGTGAAATTAATTTCAATGACCACCATTGGATTTAATGGTAAAAATATATTCTAATTTCACTTTAAAACCAATTTAAAATATAATCTAATCATATAAATAAAGTAGATTAAAAAGAGGTTTTGAATTAAAATACAACATTTTTCACTATTCATTAAAAAATGTACTTTATCAGAAAAATACCAAAACTTTACACAAAGTAAATCATGATGTCCCGATTCTAAAGAAGTATTTTATATTGTCAAATATAACACATAAAATTATCAAAAAGTGGATTTAAAAGAGGTTCTCCATCAAAAGGTGGTTAATCGACCTTTAAAAGAATATTAGAATGTTTACGCTTAAAATTGGATTCATTCACATTTTTAATCCTCTAACATTTATTGTAAAAAGAAAAAATATTTGACAAACATATATAATAATTTTGTAGTTAGTTCTATTAATTCCCACCATCACAATAGCTAGGCATTAACTACCATTTGAAATAGTATTATTTTATTATTAGAGTGCAACGTAAGATTCCCAAGAAACTTGTTATTGCGTGTTGGGTATGCCATTGAACATAGCGTCCCCTTTAAAGTTATATTAATATTTTAATCCAAAATATAGATAAATGTGAAAATGTCATACTCTTTATTTACCTGGGGTGTTACAAAAAACAATTCTGAAAACAGAAATATCTTAGGCGAAGAAACATGGTTATATGTAAATGCTATATCATTTCAATATTAACATAAATTAATTTACGGATATTAATATAACAATACACTAAATCCTAGATTTATCTAAATGGAACACTAATACCAACTATAAGGATTAGACATTATACATTGTATATTCTTGAATTATGTTAATAATTCACATAGGGGATCTTTCCAGGCATAGAGATTTAGGGAATTATGTCATAACATATACATAAAAACATGAATATTATATGTAGACACATCTACCCAGTTTCAATTTTTTCACAAAATAAAAATTCCTTTTAAAAAAGACTCATGTATAGTTCTATGTTTTACACAACATTAATTTTCCACGATCCCATCCTTGACTATATTGCAATTTCTGTCATCGGAAAAAAATTTCAAAAACTACAGATGTGCATATAAATCATAGTTGGAAATACACAGAGAAAGAAAACTGTTTGTTTTTCAAAACAACAAGTAAACCATGAATACATTATCATAAGTAATATTTTTATTATTTTTTAAGTATTAAATACTCTTCACTAAATAAAATATCATTAATTACCCTTTTTTAACCAAAATATTACCATAAACCCTATATAAAGAACACATAACATATAAAGGTAACTTAGGATAGAAACATATTTCAATGGAATAACCATACGGTCAACTTCCACACATATCACTAAATAGAATAGTTATATGACCGACTTCCACACCCAATGTATTGGAGTTTATAACGTAACCACCCATCATTTGTTTTATCACAGAACCACCCGTCAAATGTCCAAGTACCGTTATAAAATCATAACACATACAACAAATATAATGGAAAGAAATAATTTTTACATTTCAATCACAATATATCACTTAAATATATTGACATAACAAATCCATTATCAAAACCATTTTCAATACCAAAATACATATGAGAGTATATGTTATTTATTTTCCTTTTAAAAACATTACGGCTTGTTAAGGAATCCAAAGATCAAATAATACTCTCAGTGGTGGAAAGGTCGTTGTCACTACTTATGTTAAAAGAAACATTCCTTTTTTTCATTTAGTAAACTTATTAGTATAAAAATATTCCCTTTGAATGAAATGAAATTTCGAACTTGTTTATATAGCATATAAATTAAAGTCATGTATTGAAACAAAATATGTCTTAATGAAAGGATATTGAGATGAAGTCCCTTACCTTGTGTCCGACTTGACCTATTCATTATTTAATCTTCTGAATAATAAACTAAAGTTAATTTCTACTTTCTTAAGAACCTTTTTCAGGTTTATCACTTATTACCATGTTATATGAATTATGTAATCATTTAAGTTAATAATGGTTGTTTTGTCGATATTTGGTACTTGGGTCAAAAATAGGCTTCTTATAATAACAAGTTGTTCATGTGGTGAAAAGTTCATTATATCTAGAATTATATTCATTATTTAGATGTCATACATATCATATATATCTAGTATATACATGCATTTATAAATAGTACATAACATTTGGAGATAATAATGGAAATGCACCGTTTATGGAGACGGTAAGCCGTACGTAGGTAAGAACGCTACTTTCATTTCGATTTCGTATTGTAATGGAATGAAAACTTAATGATACATAAGTATATTATAATTACAATATAATTTCATATATAATTTCATTAACTCTACCCTTTATACAATCCACATAAGGCATGAATGAGTCATATCACTTGTTGGGGGTGGTAGTCTGCACTTCCTCAAATAAGATTATCTTATTTACCCACTATGAAAACCACAAAGGTATTATGTAAATGAAAAATACAGAAGAATAGAAACAATATAAATATAATGTATATCATATATAAATACAGTTCCATCATAATGACCACCATGAGAGGTGGTTGGAGATATTTTAATAATCATCATTTCGTGAGGCAGTAGTTTGTCGTCCACATAAATAGTATGTTTTTGAACCACTAGACGGAGGTGCATGTAAGTGTAGTTATAATAATTCCCATAAAAACAACCTATTATATTTTGTATAATGGTTTTTGTTATAAAATAATGGACTAAAAATATTTTAGGGGGTTGGAGAAGTAAAATAAAACAAAATAAAACAAAATAAAACAAAACAATTTAAGAGAAACTGTTACCTTTAATTCAGGTAACTCCCATTGGTTTGAACCAAAAATGATTATTAATGTTCTTTATGCCTAAGGTAAGGCTTCTAGGTGGAAGAGAGGGACATTGAGAGATTATTTCGGAATAGGATGGACAATCCAAGGGGCTTGAGAGGTGTGCGAAATGGGTTAGAGGTGGGTGCTTTTTATTAGGGGGAGGAGGGGCTCTTTAGGAAAGTGTGAAAATATTATTCTATTATGTAATTATTTTCGGTTTCTAAAGGTCAAAAACTAATTAAAGTTTAAGATAAGAAAACTATTGGTTGAAATAAAATCATCCAATAAGAATTGGACAGGTTTTGAATATTATTTTAGTCTTTATAATCTTATTTATTTAAATTATTTATTAATGAGGTAGACACTGCATCATTATTGTGTCACAAATAATTTTATTTATATGGTGTCTAAAATTTTAAAAAAGAATACCGTGATGTAGGAAATCGTTTTCTATTTAAAAATAATATTTATAGTAGAAAGGATAACTTATATAACCCTATTCAAAAATTAATTTAGTAATATATATTTGTTAATTTCATTTTTGTCTTTACATTAATTTAACCAGAATAAAATGTCATTACCACTCTTAAGTGGCTCCATGGGGTCCCGAAATCGACCCAAGGATGCCCATGGTCTGTCATGACTCATCCAATCTTGTTAGGACATGTGTTAATGTAATTTTGTATTATTATGATATTCTTTTTACCTTAAAAACCCCTATTTATCTTTAACGGCGGTAAAAAAGTCAAAAGTTACTATTCACCAAAAAATATTTGCATCTTATTGAACCAAATTTTAAATAATAATAACAACCGTGTATGTCAGATTTTTGAAATTCAATTCACAGAAGTGGTAAAATTTTATTTAAAATTAAACGCCATCTTTTTAACTACTACTCTGTGTTTTCACTATTCATAAAAAATTGATGTTTTTCAGAAAAATAACAATAATTTAGCCTAAGATATAATTTATTTTCTGAATTCAAATATGATATCTATTTAACAAAATTAAAAACATATAAGTCGAATTAATTAATTTAAAATTAATTCCTATTCTCAATACAAAAGGCGTGTTTTTACGAAATATTAACTATAAGAAGATGGACACTAGTTTATGTCCTATTTCAAAGTGAAATTAACTTAAATTATGAAAATTGGATTAAATGGTAAAAATATAATCTAATTACAATTTAAAACAAAATAAAAAGATAATCTAACAATATAAATAAATTAGATTATAGGGCATTTTTGAATTAAAATACAGTAGTTTTCACTATTTATTAAAAAATGAATTTTATCAGAAAAATACCAAAAATTTACCCAAAGTAAATTTTGATGTCTTGATTCTAAATAATAATTTTATTTTGTCAAATAAAACAAATAAAAGTGACCAAAACTACATTTAAATAGGGTTTTCCGTTAAAAGGCGGTAAATCAACCTTTTAATGTAAATTATACTTAAGATTAGATTCATTCACATTTTAAGCATCAAACTTTTATTGAATAAATGTAAAAATATTTAGCATATAGGTATAATCATATTTTAGTTAGTTATATCATTCCCTCCATTACAATGGCTAATTGTTGACAACAATTTTAAATAATATTATATTATTATTTTTTAGTATGACTCAGCATTGTGTGTAATATTAGACTTCAATGAAAACCCATTGTTACGTATCAGGTATGCCATCGAATAGAGAATACCCTTTAAAGTAAAATTAATAATTAATTCACAAATATAAATAAATATGAAAATTTCATATTTCTTTATTTTCCTGTGATGTTACAATTACTACCTAATGAATTTATTTTTACATATTCATGAAATATATGTGGTTTTAGTAGATATATAAGTTTTTTTTATTTACATATACTTTGATTGAGAGCATAGAAATTTTTTAAATAATTTATTGGTATCAATTTTTTTTATTAGATAGTAGTCAAATTTTGTGATCCATGTCTCTTTTTCATGGTGTTATATTTATTTAATATCTCATGAATTATCTATAAATTATTTCTCTACAATTATATGTATATAAAAATCCCAATCAAGTGGTTTTATTTAAATTTATATTTCCTCATGTGTTACACAGGTCGTAAGATAATTTGGTAATAAATAATTGGTTTGTTAATCTGTGATCATTTTTAAAAATTTTATAATATAAATTTGAAAATTATTCCCCTTAACATTATAAAGTGGTATTATATCAAGGTTTATATTTTTACTACTTAAACCAAATTTCAAATATTTCATGCTTCATGATGTATATTTATGATGAGGGATATTGTTCAATCAAATCTCATTTATTTGAGTTAAAAAATATTATCTTAATCCTTGTGCTTACATTCACATGTTCTCCGTCCCTAATTTATTATCTTTAATTATATTCTTGTATATAGGAAAAATATGTTTTAATACACTAAATGTTTTATGTTTTTACAATATATGTTTTTGATTTTCTATAGGATTATAAAAACAAATGAGAGGGGTGATTTGAATCAGTGATGATCTATTTACAATTAAAATTCTATAAAAACTAAACATTATAAATTCATAGAGTTACTACATTTATCAAATTTATATAAATTACTTGTGTTCATCATAGATATGATTATAAATAAAGGCACACATGATTTAAAAGGATCAACCCCGGTGTGGGTGACTACATCCTTTCTTAAGAAATCCCTCTTTGTCCATGGAAATACACTTTAATAGAAAAGTGAGTACAATGGGGATACTACAATTAAACTCCTTCTATATCTGGATAGATATGATTATACTAACTCCCACCAGTTGTAATGTTTTTGTTATGCACAGAAATGAAAATAAATATAAACATTCTAGAAATGTCATGATCGAGTCTGGATGCCCAGGTAGCCTGATAACTGAGATGGTGTTGACATAACACGAAGGGAATTTGTTATCCTGAAAGGTGGGATATTACCAACTGGCATCATATAATAAGAAAGTGGTAACCAATTTTCCACAAACACAATAGTATCATGCTAAAATAGCAAGTATACATAAATGAAAATATCTATAGGGAGTATAATACCAGAAGACAAACATGCATAAACAGCCTAAAGGGAAACCACGAAGTACTAAGAAAACAGAATAACCACCCATGTCCCTATTGGACACAACTCTCCAAGCCCAAGGATCAACATCTTGAACTACCTCCAAGTGGAACATTACCCACGCTAGAACATGGTTGGAGATAATATACCGAAACCCGAAGGAAAAGGTATGGTGTGAGCTATAATACCAGTAGTGTATCACCAAGGATCCAATAAAAGATGCCACAATAAATTATCAAAATAATTCAATCAATTTTATATAAACTATCAATATATTTCCTAATAATATTTCAAAAAAACCCATTATGTTCATTTCAAATGGTGGAATTACATAAACAAATGCAGTAATACAAATTTTATCAAAAATAATTTATATAATATCAAAATATAAGTATAATACTGTTTAAAAAATGGCACATATTTAAAATATAAAAAAACGAGACACATAGTCATTATCCAATTGGAATGATAGTTCTAGGATATGGGTCTCCCTCACACTCAAACAGTGATCATGGAAATATGGGTACAGACATCCCACTAACAATGGTCAAAGGGGACCCATCACCATTTAATTGGGGAAGTGACATTCTGAATATGTAATATTATTATTGTAAATAAATAGTGTGAAGTCCCAAATAACTCATAACTACCAAGGATTTCATGTGATAGAATAATAATCAAGAGTGAGAAATTAATTTTAAAACTGTTTAGAATACAATTCATCACATTCTTCAATTTCAAATATTCAAATTTCCATTTTAAAGACAAAACATGGATTTTTAATTAAAATATTCATTTTCCAAGATAAAACCACAAGGTTTCTATCAAAACTATTTTAATCCACTTTATCAAATACCAATTTGAAAAGAATTTTATCAAATAAATTATATAATTCAAATTCCACAATTAAATTTAAACAACATCCATATAATTTCACAAAACACCTCAATTCCATTGAATTGTGTGTTTCCTAAATATCATGAGAATCTAATTACTAATTCCTCATTAAATGGAATTGGGTTCTTAATAATCTAATTGAAAAAAATAATTTAAATTCAGGTATTAAATTTAAATCAACCAATTTTGGGTTATTAAAATTTTCCATCATAAACGAAACCACATATCCTGGGATCACTGGATCTCAAAACCATAATCATGAATCGATAAAATCTAACGAAGAATGTATAAAAAATAATTCAAGAATCAATCCAGGATTCAAGATTCAAAACAAGGTGGATTATATCTTTTAATAACATTTAGATCAATAAAACCTAGGGGGATATATGAAGAGAGATGGAGAAAGGGAATATGAAGTGGAAACATACTAGAAAGATATCAATCACCGTTATCCTTGTTTCGATCCTATATTATGGGGGGTGTAGAAGGGGAAAATCACCTCTTGGATGCCTCGATGTAAAAAAATCATATTAGTATCGTACACTCCATTCATGAACATAAACCAAGGGTTTTGGTGTTTTAAAACTCATTTGTTAAAAAATTAGATAACATGGGGACATTTAACTAGGCATGGATGCATAGTTACAAAAACTAAGAAGCCCATCATTAACAGGTGCATGGATTATATTTGGTGTTTTCATAGTTTTTTTAACTATATTTTATCCACGAAATCCCCCACTATATTTGTTTACATGGGTCCCATTGAGAGGGTACACCGTTTGGGAATACCATGCGCCAACTGCACAAAGTCAAAAAACATTAAAAAAATAAAAAATTTCACCTGAAGCACCCCTTAATGGAATAAAACAAAAGAATGATCAAAATAGAGTTTTTTGAATACCTAAAAAATTATAGGATGTTACATGAAAACTCCAAATAATATTATCTAAAAATTGATCTTCTAATAATTGTTCATTTGGTGTGCCCTTATTTCTTCTGGGGTACATTATCTAGTGCACCTCAATGTTTATATCTTTGTTCTATGTTGTATCTATTGTATAAAACCATAGTGCCTTATATTTTTTTTAACATTCAAGTAAAACAACTATTCTCGGTATTTTATTCTATGATCGATGACTCTATCCAATAACACTATTGTGAATCTCATTCTGATAAAACTGATCATCACCGTCTATCTTATACCTCTTCTCACTACAGATCTATCCATTTTTCTTTATCTTTTACTATATAATAACCTAGTTTCTTACTCACACTAATTAATAAAAATTTATCGTGTCACATTTTTTACATGTGAACAATGTTATTATAAGTTGTACTTTCAAACCCTATTATAACTGTGGTCAAAATATAAGATCCTAGAACCCAATTTTGTTTTCCCACACACTAAATTTCCAAACATCAAAAATACTTATCAACTAAAAATTATAACAGCCTTATGAATAATTATAGAGTCATCTTGAATGTTTTTAAAGAATCATGAAAACTGTTTATCTGAATAATTTCTTCCAAATTACTTAACATCCAGGTAATAGAACATAATCAGTCATTTTTAGACTCAATTAGATAACAAAAATTCATATATCCTCTCAAAATCATTATATTAAGGGGATTTAAAAAATAATAAAAATATTATCAAAATCCTTTTCAATTGTATTTTTTAATATATTCCTTAGAAAACTCTCCATCTATTAAAATTATTCACTTATCCCATATGTATTTGACCGACTAACTTGGTCTAGTAACACATTTTTTCATCAAATGATCTCATTCTAATGTATTCTATGTCAGATGTTTTTATGTCAATTGGGTCTTAGATATATGAAATCAATCCATCAGCCTCAATTGTTTTTTCTACTACAATCGATCTATTGGGTGTCTTACAATATTTTTGAAAAATTTAATGACTTCTTTCAGAGAAGGTTTCCCTTTTTGGTGTATTTCCCCATCTAGTATGGTTACATAAACATTTTACCTGAACACAAAAAATAACTTTCTTTTAGTATATTACATTCTCTCCTTTGGTCTTCTTATACATCATAAAAAATTGTACAACCATATAAATACATACCCCTTACAAATATCAATCCACTTGAATCAACTATGTTCTATCTAGTTTCATCAGCCATAACACTTTACTTACATTTCTTAATTGGGAATACTACCATTACATATCAATTTTCTTATCCTTATGTAAAAAATCATAATCACACGGTGACCCTTTTTAGGTATTATTAATTTAGGTAGACTATTACATAGCCTTTGTACATCCACTTTAATTTTGAATAAACATTTTTTCTAGAAAACTACTTCCATTGAACTGTGACTGGTGATTCTAACTCATATTCTTCTAAATAACCATTCAATATATTTGACCATGTTCGATTCAATGAGGTATTTTTAATTTTATCTCTTAGTATGAGATGTATACCATCATCATGGATGATGAAATTCATTACAAAATTTTGATCACATGACTATAATTGAATCTCTTGAATAGGTAAATATTCAAATATAGTTTTGGAAAAATCATTAACCTCTTTCAATATATCATTTATGAATTTTTATTAACCCTTTAAGGATAAAATTCCTAACATCCTTAGAAAATATTTCTCACCTATTATCAAAATAATTTACAAATCGATGTATTGAAAACAACATAAAAAAATGTTGTAAAATCCTTCTAATTTATATTTAATAAACCCTTTTGATTTTATGTAATCTGTTAAGAACAAATTTTAACAATGTATCGTTTTTCCAGAAACATTTATTGACTTTTATTAAAACACAATCTTTTTTCATAGATAATGTCGTATCACTCAACTAATAGATACATATAATTTTATAATAATTATTTCCATAGTGATAAGTAATTTTGTATCCATGATAAGATAAACTCTCCTTTAACTATTCTCACCCACTTTTTATGATAACACTATATTTGTATTGAGAAAACTTTTTTTAATTGATGTATAATTTTTTCCCTATTTGAAAAAATATATTATTGAGGATGGATTCATTATAAATTTAAAAAATAATTAGTATAGGCTAAACATGTAGTTGGATATTCAAATTCTCAAATCATTCATTTGGTATTGACTTTGTTAAAACTTCTACAATTTTATATTTTTTTGAAATGTAGTTAAGTGTAATATCTCCACAAACAACATTATCCATAATGCAGTTATGTATATAATATCAATATTCATTGATAAAGAATGTTTTATAATGTTTTTTCCAAAGATCAATAAAACATATATTATAAAAATATATTGTAACATCCCTGGTAAATAAAGAATATGAAATTTTCATATTTAGTAATATTTTTGAATAAAATGTTAATATTACTTTAAAGGAAATGCTATGTTCGATGGCATACCCAATACACAACAACGAGTTTCTTTGAAATCTTATGTTGCACACTAATAATATAATATTATTATTTTAAATAGTAGTTAATGCCTATCCGTTGTATTAGCGGGAATGAACAGAACTAACTAAAAAATAATTATATGTGTTTGTTAAATATTTTTACATTTATCCAATAAATTTTAGAGGCTTAAAATGCGAATGAATCCAATTTTAAGCAAAAATATTTCAATATTCTTTAAATGGTCGATTGACAGCCTTTTGATGGAAAAACCGTTTTAAATATACTTTTTGACAATTTTATTTTTTATATTTGACAAAATAAAATCCTTCTTTGAAATCAACACATCAAAATTTACTTTGTGTAAAATTTTTGTGTTTTTCGGATAAAGTTCATTATTTAATGAATAGTGAAAATGTTGTATTTTAATTCAAAACCCCCTTTTAATCTAATTTATTTGTATGGTTAGATTGTCTATTTAATTTGTTTTAAAGTGTAGTTAAAATATATTTTTACCATTTAATCCAATGGTGGTCATTTTAATTAATTTCACTTTGAAATTGAACATAAACAAGTGTCAATCTTTTAATAGATATTATTTCTTAAAACACGCTATTTGTTTTGATAGCGGGAATTAATTATAAAATAAATTAATGAAACTTATATGTTATGGATTTGGTAAAATGGAAATCATTTTTCAATTTGGAACACAAAATTTACTTTGGATAAATTTTAGGTATTTTTCTGACAAATGTTCATTTTTAATGAATAGTGAAAAATACTGTATTTTACTTCAAAACTGATATTTCATCTAATTTAATTATATAGTTATTTTTTAATTTTAATCACTTTAAAAGTTTAATTTAATTATGTTTTTATCACTTAATACAATTTTGTTCATTTTAATTAATTACACTTTTCAATTGGATATAAAAACAAGTCAATATTTTGATAAATTTTACTTCATAAATACCCGTCTTTGGTTTTGACAACATAAACTATTTTTATATTTATTACTGCAATTTCTGAATTTTGAATATTGTAAAATGGATTCCATATTTTTAATAATATGGTCCAAATTATGTAATTAAGTCCCATTTTTTGTCATTATGAATAGTAATGATGGTAATTTTCATTAATTATCATGATTAATTAGTTATCGGGTAGTTAGGAGTCATAAAATAATATCATAATAATATAAAACTTCCCATCCATCTGTCTTAATTCTATTTAGTGAGTCATTTCCGACCATGGGATGCCTTGTTCCAACTTTGGGACCCCATGTAATCACTTTAGTGTGATAGTGACTATAGAGACCCGAAGCATGACATACATGGACATTACATTACTTTAGCGGAATACTTAATACATAACAAAAACAGACACACAAGGACCGTAATAGTTTAGTGTCTTTGGAAACATGGAACGTAATCTTCTAATCATGGTGAAAGATCTTCAACGTCTCCCATAAAGATCTTCCCCTTTTTTCTTACCTAAAACCTTTCTTTATATCCTGGCGAAGAGAAAACATAAAAAGGGTGAGCTCAAATGCTTATTAAGGGTAAGCATGTATAAAATAAAACATACCATATACATTTGAACTTAAAAACATGAACATAATGGTTAAACATCAAAAGCTTGAGCAATGACATAAAACATGGAAGTACATATGGAATAGATCATAAAGAAACATTAAGAATGATAAAATATCACGCGAATAAAACATGTAATTGTGGAAACCATTAAGCACATGATATGATTTCCATAGTAGCCAAGGCATTGCTGCCAAGACCATCTTAGTGGACAAAGTCCCTTTCTGAATCGAGTTCACTCCTCGTTCCAGTCTTGTATTACTGAACCGGTTTAACTTGTCTTTCCAGCCATGTCTATCTCATGAGATATAAATCTTTTCCCAATGCATTGGAGGGAGATATAGGTCCCACCCATCTCATAATGAAATCATTCTTACTTGTGCCACAAAATGAACATACATCATTCATAAAAACCCAATGAATAAAATGGGTTTCATAAACATCATACCATCATCACATAATCCATATAAAAGAAATGGATATCATTTCATAATAAGAGAAGTGAAACCATGTAAATCATAGAGACATTATACTTGAAACATAAACATATGAAATAAATTCATCTTAGATGAAAAATGTTTTTGATAAAACACTTGAAATGAATTATTTAGGAAAATATCCTTTTTTCTTCAAAATAATTTTCTTTTCACAAAATGTCATGAAATTTTAAAATAAAAGTATTTTGTTGAAAATAGTCATTAAATCTTTTGGAGGAAGCTTCATGAAAACAGGGATTTATAAAACCGTAAAAATCTGTTCGTGCTGTATAAGTTAAAAATAACATTCTCCTCGTACATTTTCCAGAAAAGTAAAAAAGTACCTTGTAGTGTAAATAAAAGAAAGATTCCATACATACCATGTAGTAAAAGTCAAAAATGGGTAAAAAGGTCTTTATACATACATGAAAACACTTTTATAAAACATGGACATGATAGAAATAGCCCCAGTAAATACTTACGAATAAGCAATCTCGGATAAAAATGAGTTTTGAAAAATTATCCCTTACCTTAGGTCTGGTATGCTTCGTATGGTTCCGAACCTCCTGTATAATTATTTAAATAATGTCATGGACATATTACATAATCATATTCATTGTTATGATATCATATATGTTCATATTCTTAGCTTCTTATTAGTAATGTTTCATTACTACTTGTTTATTCGGGTGTTTATTACTTTTTGTTGTTATGCATGTTTTGTCGAATAAATTCTTATACATATTTTTAGGTTATAGATAACTCATTTCCAGAATGGTATTAGTGTAATATATATCATATTTATTCACTCAATTCATTTATATAGTCATTATGCAATGAAGATCATGTAGAACGAGTCGCATCACATCGTGGAGACGGTATTCTGTATGTACGCACGAGCGATGATATCGTTCCCATGATCGTGGAATTGTATTGGAGTGTATGTAGACTATTTCAGAATCAATATCACTTCACAATAATCATATATATTCATTCTTTACACCATTATACCCATCCATGTAAGATGGTGGTGGAAAATATATTACACCACGGCATGGAGACGGTACTCTGTACGTACACACACGTGGTGATTTCATTTTCCGTAGGATGGATAGATGGTGAAATAGGATTGTTTAATATTTATAATAACATATCAGTATATGATTGATACTGATGTTATTACTTCATAATGAAACAACTAAATAAAAATAAGTGTAAGAAGAAATAAAGATGAAATAATCGGTAACGGACATTACCTCTTCTTTGAAGTGCTTCTTTGAGACTTCCTTTTAGGGAACTAAAATTGGTCTTTTAAGAAGACCAGGACCTCTAGGATGTCTCTAGGGAAGTGGAGAGGAGAAATTTGCAGGGGTTGTCCGATCTTGAAGGATCAAAGGGGTGTGAGGAAGAGAGGGAGGAGGTGCCATTTTATAAGGGAGGAGAGGGGCACCTTTGGAATAAGAAAAACTATTATTTTATTATAAAGTCAAATTCGGTTTTAAATAGATCCAAATTTATTTATTTCTAAGATAAGGTGGGGATGGGTTGAAATACTCTCATTTAATAGAATTCATACAAGTTTAGGTTATTATACTAACCTTATCTTTTAGTTTTAACTCTTAGTTAATTAGATTGACATTTACCATGTCACTTTGTATTTTTATATTATATAGTTAATAAACATACCATATACATCCAAGAGACCCCCAAGTGGTCCATTAATGATAAAAATATCTTGATATAAGTATCTTGGCCGAACCTTATATTTTTAGGAATAAAATAACAATCAATTATATAATATTTGTTTTAAAAACTATTTTATGTCAATTTTGACACTATTCAATAGTTGATTTTTGTGAAACTAATAACAGAATTATTACTTCGAAAAAAGTTAATTAAATCAATCCTAACATGTCATATTAACCTAGAAAATTAGTGGAATTCATAAAAAGTCTAAAAATTATATTTATTTGGATATTTATAACATCAATTATGTCAATATTTCATTAATAAGATAATCACTACATCATCTTTGTGTCATAAATAAATTAAATTATTTAAAGTTTGAAAATTACAAATAAAATATCATTATGTAGGAAATATTTTTAAATTTCTAATGAATATTTTTAGTCTAATTTATCTTATGTATAAACCTATATTAAAAATGATATACTTATTAAACTTTGATTTTAACTATTTTAACCCTTCTTTAAATAATTTAATAATAAATGTCCTAATCTAATCCAAGTAGGCCTAAATGGTCATATTTTATTCCAAAGGATGTTTTTGGTCGAATTAAACTTATCCAATAGAATTAGGACATGTGTTAGGGTAATAATAATATCATTTTTACCCTTAATTACCCTATTTACTTTTAACCGTGGTAAATAAAAGTAAAAAGTTACTATTCACCAAAAAATTATTTTTATCTCATTGAACCACATTTTAATTACTGACATCAATCGTGTCTCTCGGATTTTCAAAATTCCACTCACAGAAGCGGTAAAATTATGTTTTATAAAAAATTCAGTTTCTTAACTACCACTTACTGGTTTCACTATTCATCAAAAATTGAAAGTTTTCAGAAAAATACCAAAAATTAGTCCTAATCTATATTCGATGTTATGAACTCAAAAAATGATGTCTATTTTACCAAATTCAAAACATATCAGTTGCATTAATTAATTTAAAAATTAATTCACATCGTCAAAACATATAGCGTGTTCTTAAGAGATAATAACTATCAAAAGATTGACACTTGTTGATGTCTGGTTTAAATGTGAAATTACATCCAATGGCCAAAACTGTATTAAATTGTAAAAATATATTGTAAATATAATTTAAAACCAGTCAAATTAATAATTTATCATGATTAATTATTTCGATTAAAAAGGTTGTTTTTAATTAAAATTTTGTAATTTTCACTATTAATCAGAAAATGAAAGTTATCCGAAAAGTACCAGAATTTCACCCTAAGCTAATTTCGATATTCCGAATCCAAAAATGAAGTCCATTTTGAAAAATAAAATTTACAAAATTTTAAAAATTGGTTATTACTATTCATAACGGCTAGTTTTAATAATATTTTAATAGCATATCGTTGTTTAGTGAAACTCGGTATTGTATACTACACACGATATCGAGGAATGTCGTGATTGCGTGTAATGCAAGGAAAGTCAAGGATGTGTGTTGTGCAAGCTCCTTTTGGTGTAGCATACAACACAAGACATTAATTAAATTTAAAAGAATATTTTTCATAAAATCTCGGGGTGTTACATTCTACCCCCTTTAAAATGAATTTCGCCCTCGAAATTCGTCGGGGTTATAAATGGTTTACTACTCGAATGTTTCTTTAATAGATTCCCACATCATAAAAAGGAATACCAAAACCAATCTTTAAAAACAAAAGTATGAAACGTAATGGTTACCCAAATGAACTAATCACTGGGTTTCCACATAGGTGAAAATATGGATATGGAAGTGAAATCTAACCATCGTGTTCTGATGAAGAGTGGTAGAGAATATGGCTATGGAAAATCCAGAAATCACAAAGCCATAAGTTTGTGACGATCTAAGGTACCATCTGATTCATCAGATATAAGAGCACTAAGACAACATTTTTGGTTTTGAAGATCATTTCCCTAAAGTTGAAGAATTTGAATAAGAATAAATACTTACTTTATTTTGGTACAATCTCACAGTTGTTCGTGCCTTGAATAATTTCCACCTCATCTCTTAAATAAATGAAGTTGAATTTGTTATTCGTGAAGTGTTATCATATCATGTGATAGAATGACAGGTCATTCCATCTGTCTGAAAAAAAAGGTTAGTAAAAGTTATTAAATATACATAAGTCGATCTATAGTGAGATTAATCATATATGGTTCCTAAAATGGACTTATGCTTCATATATTATACTTCTTAATATAATAAAACTAGTTTCTACTAAACATGGACTTCCTGTAGGCCAGTGGTAGGTGATAAAGGCCAGTCGCACTTCAGATGTGGGTTCGATTCCTACAGCCTTGTCCAACGCGATGGGCTATCACCCGTCCTGCAGGTTTTCCTTTTTCTAAAACTTCATTACTATAACATCCCATCAATAATATCGAAAAATGTTATATCCTTAAACAATACTAACTTATGTCCAACATAATCCATTCAAATCTTTAGGCTTATCCAAAATACTTCTTTCCAAACTCATTGTATAAACAGAACGATTACTAAAAAGGTCATATAACAAGCACGTGAATACCATCATTTATCCCTCATATATCTTGTTCTTCACATTCCAGTCATGTGAATACCATAATCATGTAATCTCTTGAAACATGAATACCCATTGAATCTAAGTGAAAACATGAGTGTTGTCAAAAATTACCTCTTTCCACATACCAAAATCCTCAAAATTCTATATACATTGTCCTTATATTAATCATGAGATCATGAATACTGTCAAACATTTCATTTTCTCCGTATCCCTTTATTATGCGCATATCACCTTCTTTCAAAAATATTTGAATCACTTTTCATGGTTACCGGTACCATAAAATTATTGAAAACCACAATAGACTAATACAAAAATATTCTAATACACCATAAAAGTACCTCAAAAACATTATTCTTGAATACCAATACATAAACACTTTAATCTATCCTATTTAATGATTGTCCTGGAATAAGTCCTTCCTAGATTTAGAAGTAACTTTTTAGGTCAGGGCATTGAGTTGGGTAATTCCCATGTTCTCCACAAATAAGACATTGAACTCCATAACAGTTTGTCACTCTATGACTGTTTTCTCCACACAGATAACATCTGTCCCTCCATTTGAGGTATTCCTCAAGGTTTTTCTACCCTTCTTTAGAAATCTCAATCTTCTTTTCTTTATGCTCCTCAACATGCGAACATGCATAAAAGTCTATCTTCCTCTTATTTGATGAATTAGACATACCACTAAATTTCACCTTGTTAATCATATACCACGATGACTGATTCAGCATAATCACAATATCTTTCTCTCTAGGCATTACGCAATTTTGTTGCTTATAGTCACCAATTTGTCCATTGGATTCAATGTTAACCGAATTCCTTCTAGTTCCCTCCATTGACTAAAACACAAAAAGAATTCTGTGAGAGGAAAAAATCATACAAGGAAAATAACATAATCAAGGGGGAGTACCTTTGACATCTAACATCTGAGGTTAAATTCTAAGATTGTTAGCGTAGTTCTAGGACTATATCCTATACGTATACTTATCTTTAGAGACATCCCTAGACATACCTTAGAAATATCTCTAGGGATCTCACTATCGTTTTCACATCCTAGTTTCCAAAGGTTGACTAAACCTTTCCTCTGATACCGACTGTAGATACCCGAAGCATGACGTACATGGACAATACATTACTTTAGCGGAATACTTAATACATAACAAAAACAGACACATAAGGACCGTAATAGTTTAGTGTCTTTGGAAACATGGAACACAATCTTCTAATCGTGGTGAAAGATTTTCAACGTCTCTAATAAAGATCTTCCCCTTTTTTTTCTTGCCAAAAACTTTTCTTTATATCCTGGGGAAAAGAAAACATAAAAAGGGTGAGCTCAAATTCTCAGTAATGGTAAGCATGGATAAATTAAAACATACCATATACATTTGAACTTAAAAACATGAACATAATGTTTAAACATCAAATGCTTGAGAAATCACATAAAACATGGAAGTACTTATGGAATAGATCATAAAGAAACATTAAGAATGATAAAATAGAATGCGAATAAAACATGTAATTTTGGAAACTATTAAGCACATGATATGATTTCCATAGTAGCCAAGGCATTGCTGCCAAGACCATCTTAGTGGACAAAGTCCCTTTCTGAATCGAGTTCACTCCTCGTTCCAGTCCTCTATTACTGAACCGGTTTAACTTGCAGTTCCAGCCATGTCTATCTCCTAAGATATAAATCTTTACCCAATTCATTGGAGGGATATATAGGTCCCACCCATCTCATAATGAAATCATTCTTACTTGTTCCACAAAATAAACATACATCATTCATAAAAACCCAATGAATAAAATGGGTTTCATAATCATCATACCATCATCACATAATCCATATAAAAGAAATGGATATCATTTCATAATAAGATAAGTGAAACCATGTAAATCATAGAGACATTATACTTGAAACATACACATATGAAATAATTTCATCTTAGATGAAAAATGGTTTTGATAAAACACTTGAAATGAATTCTTGAGGAAAATATCCTTTTTTCTTCAAAATCATTTTCTTTTCACAAAATGTCATGCAATTTTAAAAGAAAATGATTTTGTTGAAAATATTAATGAAATATTTTGGAGGAAGCTTCATGAAAACAAGGCTTTATAAAACCGTAAAAATCTGTTCGTGCCGTATAAGTTAAAAATAAAATTCTCCTCGTACTTTTGTCGGAAAAGTAAAAAAAGTACCTCGTAACGTAAATAAGAGAAAGATTCTATACATACCATGTAGTAAAAGTCAAAAATGGGTAAAAATTACTTTATACATACATGAAAACACTTTTATAAAACATGTAAATGATAGAAATAGCCCCAGTAAATACTTACGAATAAGCAATCTCGGATAAAAATGAGATTTGAAAAATTATCCCTTACCTTAGGTCCGATATGCTTCGTATGGTTCCGAACCTCCTTTATAATTATTTAAATAATGTCATGGACTTATTACATAATCATATTCATTGTTATGATATCATATATTTTCATATTCTTAGCTTCTTATTAGTAATTTTTCATTACTACTTGTTTATTCTGGTGTTTATTACTTTTTGTTCATATGTGTGTTTTGTCGAATAAATTCGTATACTTATTTTTAGGTTATAGATAACTCATTTCCAGAATGGTATTAGTGTAATATATATCATATTTATTCACTCAATTCATTTATATAATCTTTATGAAATGAATATCATGTAGAACGAGTCGTATCACATCGTGGAGACGGTATTCCGTACGTACGCACGAGCGATGATATCGTTCCCATGATCGTGGAATTGTATTGGACTGTATGTATACTATTTAAGAATCAATATCACTTCACAATAATCATATATATTCATTATTTACACCATTATACCCATCCAAGTAAGGTGGTGGTGGAAAATAGATTACACCACGGCGTGGAGACGATATTCTATACGTACGCACGCGTGGTGATTTCATTTTCCGTAGGATAGATAGATGGTGAAATAGGGTCGTTTCATACTTATAATAAAATATCAGTATATGAGTGATAATGATGTTATTACTTCATAATTAAACAACTAAAGAAGAAGAAGTGGAATAATAAATAAAGATGAATGAATCGGTAACGGACATTACCTCTTCTTTGAAGTGCTTCTCTGAGACTTCCTTTTAGGGCAATAAAATTGGTCTTTTAAGAAGATCAGGACCTCTAGGATGTCTCTAGGGAAGTGGAGAGGTGAAATTGTCAGGGGTTGTCCGTACTTGAAGGCTCAAAGGGGTGTAAGGAAGAGAGGGGGAGGTGCCCTTTTATAAGGGAGGAGATGGGCACCTTTGGAATAAAAAAACTATTATTTTATTATAAAGTCAAATTCGATTTTAAATAGCTCTAAATTGATTTATTTCTAATATTAGGTCGGTATGGGTCGAAATCCTCTCATCCAATATAATTTAGACAATTTATTTCATTATACTAGCCTTATCTTTTAGTTTTAACTCTTAGTTAATTAGATTGGCATTTACCATGTCACTTTGTATTTTTATATTATATAGTTAATAAACATACCATATACATCCAAGCGACCCCCAAGTGGTCCATTAATTATACACCTATAGTGATATACGTATCTTGGCCGAACCTTAGATTTTTAGGAATAAAATAACAATCAGTGATATAATATATTTTTAAAAAACTATTTTATGTCAATTTTGACACTATTCAATAATTGATTTCTGTGAAACTCATAAAGGAATTATTACTTCGACCAAAGTTAATTAAATCAATACTAACATGTCATATTAACCAAGAAAATTAGTGTAATTCATTAAAAGTATCAAATTATATTTATTTTGGTATTTTTAACATCAATTATGTCAATATTTCATTAATTAGATAATTACTGCATTATCTTTGTGTCATAAATAAATTAAATTATTTAAAGTCTAAAAATTACAAATAAAATATCATCATGTAGGAAATCTCTTTAGCTTTATAATGAATATTTTTAGTCGAATTTATCTTATGTATTAACATATATTAAAAATGATATACTTATTAAACATTGATTTTAACTATTTTAACCCTTCTTTAAATAATTTAATAATAAATGTCCTAATCTAATCCATGTGGGCCTAAATGGTCATATTTTATTCCTAAGGTTGTTTTTGGTCGAATTACACTTATCCAATAGAATTATGACATGTGTTAGGGTAATAATAATATCATTTTTACCCTTAATTACCCTATTTACTTTTAACCGTGGTAAATAAAAGTAAAAAGTTACTATTCACCAAAAAATTATTTTTGTCTCATTGAACCACATTTTACTTAATGAAATCAATCGTGTCTCTCGGATTTTCGAAATTCCACTCACAGAAGCGCTAAAATTATGTTTTATAAAAAATTCAGTTTCTTAACTACCACTTAGTGGTTTCTCTATTCATCAAAAATTGAATGCTTTCAGAAAAATATCAAAAATTAGGCCTAAGCTATATTTATATTATGAAATCAAAAATGATGTCTATTTTACCAAATTCAAAACATATCAGTTGCATTAATTAATTTAAAAATTAATTCTCGTCGTCAAAACATATAGCGTGTTCTTAAGAGATAATAACTATCAAAAGATTGACACTTGTTTATGTCTGTTTTAAATGTGAAATTACATCCAATGACCAACATTGTATTAAATTGTAAAAATATATTATAAATATAATTTAAAACCACTCAAATTAATAATTTATCACTATTAATTATTTCGATTAAAAAAGTTGTTTTTAATTAAAATTTAGTAATTTTCAGTATTCATTAAAAAATGAAAGTTATCCGAAAGTACCAGAATTTCACCCTAAGATAATTTCGATATTCCGAATCCAAAAATGAAGTCCATTTTGAAAAATAAAATTTACAAAATTTAAAAAGGTGGTTATTACTATTCATAACGGCTGGTTTTAATAATATTTTAATAGTGAATTGTTGTTTAGTGAAACTCGGTATTGCATACTACACACGCTATCGAGGAAGGTCGCGATTGCGTGTAATGAAAGTCAAGTCAAGTATGCGTGTTGTGCTATCTCCTTTTGGTGTAGCATACAACACAAGACATTAATGAAATTTAAAAGAATATTTTTCATAAAATCTCGGGGTGTAACATTCTACCCCCCTTAAAATGAATTTCTCCCTCGAAATTCGTCGGGGTTATAAATGGTTTACTACTCAAAAGTTTCTTTAATAGAAACCCACATCGTAAAAAGGAATAACAAAACCAATCTTTAAAAACAGAAGTATAAAACATAATGGTTACCCAAATAAACTAATCACTGGGTTTCCACATAGGTGAAAATATGGATATAGAAGAGAAATCTAACCATCATGTTCTGATAAAGAGTGGTAGAGAATATGGCTATGGAAAAGCCAGCAATCACAAAGCCATATGTTTGTGACGATCTAAGGTACCATCTGATTCATCATATATAAGAGCACCAGGACAACATTTTTGGTTTTCAAGATCATTTCCCTAAAGTTAACGAATTTGAATAATAATAAATACTTACTTTATTTTTGTACTATCTCACTGTTGTTCGTTCGTTGAAAAATTTCCACTTTATCTCTTAAAAAATGAAGTTGAATTTGTTATTCGTGAAGTGTTAGCAGATCATGTGATAGAATGACGAGTCATTCCATCTGTCTCAAACAAAATGTTAGTAAAAGTTATTAAATATACATAAGTCGATCTATAGTGAGATTAATCATATATGGTTCCTAAAATGGACTTATACTTCATATATCATGCTACTTAATATAATAAAACTAGTTTCTACTAAACAGGGACTTCCTGTAGGCCAGTGGTAGGCGATAAAGGCCAGTCGCACTTCAGTTGTGGGTTCGATTCCTATAGCCTTGTCCGACGTGATGGGCTGTCGCCCGTCCTGCAGGTTGTCCTTTTTCTAAAACTACATTACTATAACATACCATCAATAATATCGAAAAATGTTATATCCTTAAACAATACTAACTTATGTCCAACATAATCCATTCAAATCTTTAGGCTTATCCAAAATACTTCTTTCCAAACTCATTGTATAAACAGAACGATTACTAAAAAGGTCATATAACAAGCACGTGAATACCATCATTTATCCCTCATATATCTTGTTCTTCACATTCCAGTCATGTGAATACCATAATCATGTAATCTCTTGAAAAATGAATACCCATTGAATCTTAGTGAAAACATTAGTGCTGTAAAAAGTTAACTCTTTCCACATACCAAAATCCTCAAAATTCTATATACTTAGTCCTTATATCAATCATGGGATCATGAATACTGTCAAACATTTCATTTTCTCCTTATCACTTTATTATGCACATATCATATGCTTTAAAAAATATTTGAATCACTTTTCATGGTTACCGGTACCATAAAATTATTGAAAACCACAATAGACTAATACAAAAATATTATATTACACCATAAAAGTTCCTCAAAAACATTATTCTTGAATACCAATACATAAACACTTTAATCCATCCTATTCAATGATTGTCCTGGAATAAGTCCTTCCTAGATTTAGAAGTAACTTTTTAGGTCAGGGCATTGTGTTGGGTAATTCCCATGTTCTCCACAAATAAGACATTGAACTCCATAACAGTTTGTCACTCTATGACCCTTTTCTCTACACAGATAACATATGTCCCTCCATTTGAGGTATTCCTAAAGGTTTTTCTTCCCTTATTTAGAAATCTCAGTCTTCTTTTCTTTATGCTCCTCAACATGCGAACATGCATAAAAGTCTATCTTCCTCTTATTTGATGAATTAGGCATACCACTAAATTTCAACTTGTTAATCATATATCGCGATGAATGATTCGGCATAATTACAATATCTTTATCTCTAGGAATTACACAATTTTGTTGCTTATAGTCACCAATTTTTCCATTGGATTCAATGTTAACCAAATTCCTTCTGGTTCCCTCCATTGACTAAAACACAAAAAGAATTCTGTGAGAGGAAAAAATCATACAAGGAAAATAACATAATCAAGGGGGATTACCTTCGACATGTAACATCTTAGGTTTAATTCTAATATCGTTAGTGTAGTTCTAGGACTATATCCTATACGTATACTTATCTTTAGGGACATCCCTAGACATACCTTAGAAATATCTCTAGGGTTCTCACTAACGTTTTCGCATCCTAGTTTCCAAAGGATGACTAAACCTTTCCTCTAATACCAACTGTAGAGACCCGAATCATGACGTACATGGACATTACATTACTTTAGAGGAATACTTAATAAATAACAAAAACAGACACACAAGGGCCATAATAGTTTAGTGTCTTTGGAAACTTGGAACGTAATCTTCTAATCGTGGTGAAAGATCTTCAACGTCTCCCATAAAGATCTTCCCCTTTTTTTCTCTTACCTAAAACCTTTCTTTATATCATGGGGAAAAGAAAACATAAAAAGGGTGATCTGAAATGCTCAGCAAAGGTAAGCATGCATATAATAAAACATACCATATAAATTTGAACTTAAAAACATGAACATAATGTTTAAACATAAAAAGCTTGAGCAATGACATAAAACATGGAAGTACGTATGGAATAGATAAAAAAGAATCATTAAGACTGATAAAATAAAATGCGAATAAAACATGTAATTGTGGAAACCATTAAGCACATGATATGATTTCCATAGTAGCCAAGGCATTGCTGCCAAGACCATCTTAGTGGACAAAGTCCCTTTTTGAATCGAGTTCACTCCTCGTTCCAGTCATGTATTACTGAACCGGTTTAACTTGTCATTCCAGCCATGTCCATCTCATGAGATATAAATCTTTACCCAAATCATTGGAGGGAGATATAGTTCCCACCCATCTCATAATGAAATCATTCTTTCATGTTCCACAAAATCATAAATCATACATCGTAGCATAACCCAATAAATAAAATTGATTTCATAAACATCATCCCATCATCACATAATCCATATAAAAGAAATGGATATCATTTCATAATAAGAAAAGTTAAACAATTTAAATCATAGAGACATGATAGTTGAAACATACACATATGAAATAATGTCATCTTAGATGAAAAATGGTTTTGAAAAAACACTTGGAGTGAATTCTTGAGGAAAATATCCTTTTTTCTTCAAAATCATTTTCTTTTCACAAAATGTCATGCAATTTTAAAAGAAAAGGATTTTGTTGAAAATAGTCATTAATTCTTTTGGAGGAATCTTCATGAAAATAAGGCTTTATAAAACCGTAAAAATCCTTTCATGCCATATAAGTTAAAAAACATTCTTCTCATACTTTTGCCGTAAAAGTCAAAAAAGGACCTCGTAACATAAATAAAAGAAATATTCCTTACATACCATGTATTAAAAGTCAAAAATGGATAAAAATTACATATCAGTATAGGAGTTATACTTATGTTATTACATCATAATGAAAGAACTAAAGAAGAAGAAGTGGAAGAAGAAATAAAGATGAAACAATCGGTAACGAACATTACCTCTTCTTTGAAGTGCTTCTTTGAGACTTCCTTTTAGGGCATGAAAATTGGTCTTTTAAGAAGACCAGGAACTCTAGGATGTATCTAGGGAAGTGGAGAGGAGAAATTGGTAGGGGTTTCCCGAGCTTGAAGGCCCAAAGTGGTGTGAGGAAGAGAGGGAGAAGGTTCCCTTTTATAAGGGAGGAGAGGGGCACCATTTGAATAACAAAAACTATTATTTTATTATAAAGTCAAATTCGGTTCTAAATAGATCCAAATTGATTTATTTCGAAGATAAGGTGGAGATGGGTTGAAATACTCTCATCCTATAGAATTTAGACAAGTTTAGGTCATTATAATAACCTTATCTTTTAGTTTTAACTCTTATTTAATTAGATTGACATTTACCATGTCACTTTGTATTTTTATATTATATAGTTAATAAACTTACCATATACATCCAAGAGACCCCCAAGTAGTCCATTAATGATACACCTATCTTTATATAATTATCTTGGCCGAACCTTAGATTTTTAGGAATAAAATAACAATCCGTAATATAATATTTGTTTTAAAAACTATTTTATGTCAATTTTGACACTATTCAATAGTTGATTTTTGTGAAACTCATAACAGAATGATTACTTCGACCAAAGTTAATTAAATCAATCCTAACATGTCATATTAACCTATAAAATTATTGGAATTCATAAAAAGTCTCAAATTATATTTATTTGGGTATTTATAACATCAATTATGTCAATATTTCATTAATAAGATAATTACTGCATCATCTTTGTGTCATAAATAAATTAAATTATTTAAAGTCTAAAAATTACAAATAAAATAACATTATGTAGGAAATATTTTTATATTTATAATTAATATTTTTAGTCGAATTTATCTTATGTATAACCCTATATTAAAAATGATATACTTATTTAAACTTTGATTTTAACTATTTTAACCCTTTTTTAAATAATTTAATAATAAATGTCCTAGTCTAATCCAAGTGGGCCTAAATGGTCATATTTTATTTCTAAGGTTGTTTTTGGTCGAATTACACTTATCCAATAGAATTAGGACATGCGTTAGGGTAATAATAATATCATTTTTACCCTTAATTACCCTATTTACTTTTAACCGTGGTAAATAAAAGTAAAAAGTTACTATTCACCAAAAAAATTATTTTTATCTCATTGAACCACATTTTACTTACTGAAATCAATCATGTGTCTTGGATTTTCGAAATTCTACTCACAGAAGTAGTAAAATTATGTTTTATGAAAAATTCAGTTTTTTAACTACCACTTAGTGGTTTCACTATTCATCAAAAATTGAAAGTTTTCAGAAAAATACCAAAAATTAGGCCTAAGCTATATTTGATATTATGAACTCAAAAATGATGTCTATTTTACCAAATTCAAAACATATCAGTTGCATTAATTAATTTAAAAATTAATTTCCGTTGTCAAAACATATAGCGTGTTTTTAAGAGATAATAACTATCAAAAGATTGACACTTGTTTATGTCTGGTTTAAATGTGAAATTAAATCCAATGACCAACATTGTATTAAATTGTAAAAATATATTCTAAATATAATTTAAAACCACTCAAATTAATAATTTATCAATATTAATTATTTCGATTAAAAAGGTTGTTTTTAATTAAAATTTAGTAATTTTCACTATTAATCAGAAAATGAAAGTAATCCGAAAAGTACCAAAATTTTACCCTAAGCTAATTTCAATATTCCGAATCCAAAAATGAAGACAATTTTAAAAAATAAAATTTAAAAAATTTCAAAAAGTGGTTATTACTATTCATAACGGCTTGTTTTAATAATATTTTAATTGCACATCGTTGTTTAGTGAAACTCGGTATTGCGTACTACACACGCTATCGAGGAAGGTCGTGGTTGCGTGTAATGCAAGGAAATTCAAGGATGCATGTTGTACAAGATCATTTTGGTGTAGCTTAAAACACAAGACATTAATTAAATTAAAAAGAATATTTTTCATAAAATCTCGGGGTGTTACAGTGACCTTTTATTATATTATTTTTTAAAGAAAGGAAAATATAACCAAAGTATGTATCACCTAAGTAAAACAATTTTAGTTCTGTTTATATAAATGATATAATTGACTATAAATATTCATTTCAAAACCTAAAATATTTCCTACATTAGGGTATTTTTTTTATAATTTTTAGACATTAAATAAATAAATTTATTTATGACACCATGATGATGCAGTGATTACCTCATTAATGAACGATTTAAATAAAATAAAATGATAAAGTAAAATATTAGAATTAAACTTGCCTAAAACCTATTGGATTGGTGGATTTCGAACCATCATCACCTTATCCTCGAAATATATCATTGTGGAACCATTAAAATCTGAAAAGCATTTAATAATAAAGTAACATTTCAAGACTTTCCAAAAGTGACCCTCCTCCCACTTATAAAAGGCCTCCAACTCTTCCCCCTTACCCACACCTCTCAAGCCCTTGGAAAATTCAACATCTGCTCATGTTATCCCTCCACATCCATATCTCACTCCTAGAAGCCTCATATTTGGAATAAGTCTTTCCAAGCTTTCCTTTGGCTCAAATCAAAAAAAGGTACCTTATTTAGAGGTAATGTTTTCTCTCGAGTTTCTTCCTTTTATTTTCCTTCTTCACTCACCACTATCTTATTATTATTTGAGCCCATAATAACACAAGTATCATCAAAATACTATTATGTTGTTATGATAAGGATTCTTCCTACACTGACACACACCTCTATTTAATGGTTAAAGAACATATTGTTTCTTTGGGTGGTGAATTACTGTCTCACAAAACGATGATTATTCAAACCTTTTTTAACACCTTTCATGGTGGCCATTACGATGGAAATATATTTATATCGGATATATATTATATTTATGTCCTCTCTATTCTTCTGTATTTTATATTTAAAACATACCATTATGCTTTTCGTGTTGTTCAAATGCGATAAATTCATATGAGGAAGTGTGGACTACCACCCCCTCAAGTGATGTGGCTCATTCATGCCAAACATGTAATTTATAAAGAAAATAATTCATGAACTTATGTTACCTATAAAACATATATACAATACTGGAATTATATTATATCTATGTCTAATTTAGTTTTAAAATCCATTAATAGAACAAAAAATGAAAGTAGCGTTCATGCGTACGTACGGCCTACCGTCTCAATAAATGGTACATTCCATTTCTTATCACCATACATTATGGAATATTATTAAATACATATCTATGGGATATATATGATATTTAAATCATTAAAACCATTCTGGAGAGGATTTACTTATAACAACATGGACAATTCTCTTTAAACAAGTTCATTGTTGACTCATGTAATGAGCATCGACAAAACGTATGATATGGACTCACCTAATTAACTAATTATTATAACATGATAATACGTGATATGAATTGAATAATAAACATTAAAGGAATTCTTTAAGAAATTATAAAGTTACCAAAGTTTATTATTCAGTAATATGAAGAAACAAATAAGACAACATCAGACTTGAGGTGAGGGGATTTATTATCTCACTATTAATTCTGAGAGATTTCCATTGTTCGCAAATTATTTATTTCATGTGTTATATTGTGTACTGAAATTTGATATATATTATCATGATTATATTTATATTAATGGTATTATGTGATTCATTTGGTTCCTATTTTCTTTTGGTTATATTACTTGATTTATTACAACGAGGTATGGGGTTTTTATCTCACTTTTTGTTCCCATGAGATTCAAGCTATATTTTCCACTATCTCCATTGAGTGGTGTATGCACAACCCATTTTTCTACTCTTTTTGTAATATAATTTTTATTATAGGTATTTAAATGAATGTTTTATAGTACTTATTTCATGGGGTGGACGTTTCAAAAGATACCCAAATCGGTATGGAAAACTTTCACACTTCCCTTTTTAAAAGACATCTTTTTCATGGGTCTTTTAATATAAATTTCATTAATGTTGGGATATGTTCTTATATGTCCTTATTTCTGTAAATTTTATTTCCAAGTTATGAGATACCCTTTTTTTCTCTCATCAACTCATTTTATGAATTTTAAAGTGACGTCGTTAGGCTGTCAAATTTCTGTAAGGGAACTTTTTAACCCAATTTCAATTCTTTGGGTTAAACCTCTACTTAATGATTATTTCATGCTATGAATATGTGTGGATTTCCTATGATTGTTTTAAACATAATATCCACTTATATTGAGTGTATTTATATTTTTCACACATAATTATTTAATTGATTTATCCTTAATATAAGGATACCGTCTTTGTATGGGACTTCGTCTCAATCTCCTTTCATTGAGGAATATTTTGATTTCAACGCGACATTATTTTATACGGTGTATAAAACCCTTTTGATTTTTAATTTCATTAAATAGTAATATTTTTACACGAAGAGTTTTACTAAATGACAAAAGAAATTTTTTTGTCTTACGTATACGGCGACAACAACTTCTCCGCTGCCATGACCATTATTTGAGTTTCGTCTTCCTCTACAAGCTATAACTTTTTTAAATGAAAAAAATAAATACCATTTTTTTATTTTCTTTTATTTTGGAACTAAAATTGGTTTTGATAATGTATTGATTATATCAATGTGTTTTATTGATATCTTTTGATTGAAATGTGGAAATGTTTTGTTTCCTTGATGCATGTTTTATGTGATATGATTATGTTATGGTTCTTTGAAATTGTTTATGATTTTGGGTGGTTCCATGATAAACTAAGGGAAGGTGAGCCTGAGATAGCTCTCCAATGCATTTGGTAACGCGAAGGAGTTATACGCTAAGGTTTCTCCGAAGTTATTTAGGGAATATACTATGATGGGTATTCCAAATGTTACCATGAGGGTTACTCCAAACATTAGAATGTTATGAATGACTCAAGTTACCTTTATGTCTTATGATTTCAATGAGATATTCATAAATCTTATGATTTCATGGGGTATGGTAAAGTGCTTATTTTTTATGAGTAAAGTATGATTTCATTGATTCTTATCTGTACGACATAAAGTAGAATAGGGTCAAGGATGTGATCAATTAAATTTCTTGTTATCTAAAACATGGAACTAGACATGACTCTTTTGTTCAAGAGTTTTTATTTTGTGAAAAAATGGAAACTGGGTAGATGGGTCAACATTGTAATCATTAACATGTAATAGTTATGTCCTAATCCTCTAAAACTATAAACCTGAAAAGATCCTCATTGTGAATTATTCATTTATTTTAAGATTATGTAATATTTTATGGTCGGGTCCTTATAGTTAGTATCAAAGGTCAGTTTAGACAACTTTAGGGATTATGAGTTTTCGTTAGACACATGGTTAGTCCCTATGTCTATTATTTCAGTTAAATCCTTGTTTTATAACCTTTTCAGATCAAGGAATGTTAGTTACAAATGGAAGGATCAGGATCTCAAATGACATTTCTATCTCTTTTAGATTACTTGCTTGCAATAATTATTGCAAATTCATGTTCAAATTATTATGAAACTTTTTTTAGAATACAACTCACTTGCAAGTAGTTTTTTAAGATATCAAACTCCTCCACTATACGTCGATATCATTGTGGATCATGGGTTGTATTTAATAAAATCCTATATATACAATATTCTCATATTTTCAAGAAAGGTATATATTATCAAGGCATATTCAAATATTTTACCTTATCACAAGATTTTGAAGCATATTATTATTTTGAAAAAGGTTCTGAAGAAGGAGACCCTTTCACAACTTATTTATACTTGATATTAAAATATAGTCTCTCAGCACATGCTTATGGTATTTTAAAAAGACCATTGATTTAATTTTTCAACTCAAATTCGGTCCGGCTATTTTATGAAAACCATGTTTTATCAGATGTTTCGAAATTGTATGTCATACATGATTATTTTCCAAAACTATTTTTCCATGAACACCCATATGACCAAAGTTATACAAGGTGTATATGGATGAAGGAATCAAATGAATTTGAAGGATCCCTAAATCATTTTTGTAATGAATGTACCTTCTACCTATGAGAACAAGATGACGATGAAACCATATGGACACCATGACGATGGAATATTGTTCTTTCTATTAGTAATAGTTTTTTTTATCATTTGGGGGAGAAATAAAATAATTTAAAGTATATATAAGGCTTCATGAATTAAAATTTTGAGGTATTAATGTGTTGGGATGAAAATGAAAGGTATTAGAAAAACTTAGAGGTTAAAACATGTTAGGGTTATTTTTGAGTTTTATAAAAAGGACAACCTATAATATGGGTGAAAACCCGTCGCCTTCGGCAAGGCCTTGGGAATCGAACCCACAACCAAAGGGTAATAAGGGTACATCACCTACCATGGGACTACGAAGTACCTGGTTAGTATGATTTATTATTTTTGGTTAAATTATTTTATGGATAAAAATAAATTGATTTTCCAAACTTATGTTTTTTGAACCAGATATCCTTAATATAAAAATATGATTTGGTGATTAAGTGATAAATGTTATTTTGGAAGATGTTATCTCTTTTGGGTAACTTTATTTGCCTAAGGTAAATAGAATACTATGGGACGTTATTTGTGGCGTAATGGTTAAATTTTTTTGGGAGGAATCTATGTTTTTATTGTGGACATAAGGTGATTTGGGTTATTTATGGAAATGACTAACCTATCATTGAGAATATGTGATTAGGTTAATTACTTTTCAGTATGAGACTTTAAGGGTAACTGATGTTATTTGGAGATAAATGTTAAGATTTACCTAGGAAGACTATGTGATTAAATCCTGCAGAGATTTGGGTTTCAATCGTAGTTTGGATTACTTTAAATAATTTTATGGATAATTGTTTATTTAATGGTCTTTCTTGAAGCTTGGGTTCTTTTTGTTGAATTTTGAAGATTAAGAGTAGTATTTGTTTTTATAAATGATTATCATTTTGGGGATTATCTGATCTTGTACTAACAATTTTGGTTTTGGTTAGGGTCTAAAGACATGGGAAATATATAGTTCATCTTTTGTGGATTAGGTAATTCCCAACATGTTGATTATAGAACACTTAATGTGAAAAAGTCATCCTAAATACTCATCTTTTGGAGAAAATATGAGTTTTTGTAAGAAATCTAATAAGAGATAAAAGTATACAGAAAAGTAAGTATGTTTTCTTATGATTTAGTTAATCTCATAAATAAATTCCTCAATGAAAATTAACTTAAAAGAAAAACGTTGTTTGTTAACTTTTCATACTGGGGAATCAAATACCGTTTAACCCATCATAAATTTCTGATTTTCTAGTTGTCAGATTTCACCTAAACATGTTTTCTATCACTCTCCATCAGAACACGACCCTTTTTTTTCTCTTCCATATCCATGTTTTCCTACATGTAATCCTAGTACAGGTTATCTTTGGTGACCTTTGTACTTCTCTTTCATTCTTTTAAAGTGACAGTTTAATTGACTCCTTTTCCGATGTGGGGATTTCAATGAAGTTTCCAAGCCCGATTTTAAAATTGAGAGGATGCAATTCCCAAAAGGGGGGAGGATGTAACATCCTAGGTAAATAAGGAATATTACATTTTCATATTTATTAATATTTGTGAATAAAATGTTAATATTACTTTAAATGGAATGCTATGTTCGATGGCGTACCCAATACGCAACAATGAGTTTCTTTGAAATCTTACATTGCACACTAATAATATAATAATATTATTTTAAATGGTAGTTAATGCCTAGCCATTGTAATGGCAAGAATGAACAGAACTAACAAAAAAAATGATTGTATATGTTTTTTAAATATTTTTACATTTATCCAACAAATGTTAGAGGCTTAAAATGAGAATGAATCCAATTTTAAGCATAAATATTCTAATATTCTTCAAAAAATCCAATTAACCGTCTTTTGATGGGAAACACTTTTTAATTCGACTTTTTGAAAATTTTATATGTTATATTTTACAAAATAAAATCATTCTTTAGAATCAAGACATAAAAATTTACTTTTTGTATGTTTTTGTTATTTTTCTGATAAAGTCCATTTTTTAATGAATAGTGAAAATGTCTTATTTTAATTCAAAACCTCTTAATCAAATTTATTTATATGGTCAGATTATATTTTTAATTTGTTTTAAAGTGTAGTTAAAATATATTTTTACCATTTAATCCAATGGTGGTCATTGAAATTAATTTCACTTTTAAATTGGACATAAACAAGTGTCAATATTTTGATAGATCGTGTTTCTTAAAAACACACTATTTGTTTTGACAGAGAAAATTAATTATAAAATTAATTAATTAAAGTAATATGTTTTGAATTTATTAAAATGGAAATCATTTTTAAATTTGGAATATCAAATTTACTTTGGATAAATTTTTGGTATTTTTTTGACAAATATTCATTTTTAATGAATAGTTAAAAATACTGTATTTTACTTCAAAACTGCTTTTTCATCTAATTTAATTATATAGTTAGATTGTAATTTTAATTGGTTTTAATGTGTAATTTAATTATTTTTCTATAAATTAATATAATTATGTTCATTTTAAGTAATTTTACTTTTCAATTGGATGTAAAAACATGTCCATCTTTTGATAAATTTTACTTCTTAAAAACTCGTCTTTGGTTTTGACACCAGGAATTATTTTTAAATATATTACTACAATTTCTGCATCTGGAATTTGGTAAAATTCATTCCATATTTGGAATAAAAAGTTCCAACTTATGTAATTAAGTCCCATTTGTTTTTGGACATTATGAATAGTAACGATGACAATTATCTTTAATTATCATGATTAATTAGTAATCGAGTAGTTAAGGGTAATAAAATAATATCATAATAATATAAAATTACACATCAATGTGTCTTAATGATATTTTTTGAGTATTGTATGACCATGGGATTCCTTGTGAAAACTTTGGGACCCCATGGAATCTCTTTAGTGTGATAGTGACATTTTATCATATTATTTTTTAAAGAAAGGAAAATATGACCGAAGTATGTATCACCTAAGTAAAAAAATTTAATTTTGTTTATATAATTGATCTCATTGACTATAAATATTCATTGGAAATCTAAAAAAATTTCCTACATCAAGGTATTTTGTTTTTAAATTTTAGATGTTAAATAAATAAATTTATTTATGACACCATGATAATGCATTGATTACCACATTAATGAACGATTTAAATAAATTGAAAAGGCAATGTAACTTCTAAGGATTAAACTTTTAAAAAACCAATTTTATTGGTGGATTTCTAACCCTTATCACCTTATCCTAGAAATATATCATTGTGGGACCTTTAAAATCCGAAAACTATTTTATAATAAAGTAACATTTCCAGACTTTCCAAAAGTGACCATCATCCCTCTTACAAAAGCCCCCCACCTATACCCCTTTACCCACACCATTAAAGCCCTTGGATCAGTCAAACTCTGCTAATATTATCTCTCCATATCCATATATCACTCCTAGAATCCTAAATTTGGTCATAAGTCTTTCCAAGTAATCCTTTGGCTTAAATCAAAAAGAGTTACCTAATTTAGAGGTAATGTCTTCTCTCGAGTTTCTTCCTTTTATTTTCCTTCTTCACTAACCAATATCTTCTTTTTATTTTATCCCATAATAACACCAGTATCCTACATATACTAGGATTTTTTTATGATAAGTATTCTACCTACACTCACACACACCTCTGTCTAATGGTTAAAGAACATATTGTTTCTGTGGGTGGAGAATTACTGCCTCACAAAACGATGATTGTTCAATCCTCTATTAACACATTTCACGGTGGCCATTATGATAGAAATATATTTATATATGATATATATTATATTTATGTACTCTCAATGCTTCTTTATTTTAAATTTAAAACATACCTTTATGCTTTTCATGTTCTGCAAATGCGATAATTTCATATGAGGAAGTGTGGACTACCACCCCCTCAAGTGATGTGACTCCTTCTTGCCAAACATGGAATTTATAAAGAATGTAATTAATAAACTTATTTTACCTATATAACATATATACTATACTTTATTTATAATATATCTATGTCCAATTTCGTTTTAAAGTCCATTAATATGATAAAAAATGAAAGTAGCGTTCATGCGTACGTACGACATACCGTCTCCATGAATAGTACATTTCATTTATTATCTCCAAACATTATGGAATATTGTTGAATACATATATACTTGATATATATGATATTTAAATCATTAACACAATTCCAGAGATGATGTACTTATAACTACATGGGCAATTTTCTTTAAACATGTTCATTGTTGATTCATGTACCGAACATCGAAAAAACGTATGATATGGACTCACAAAATTCACAAATTATTATGACATGATATTATGTGATATGAATTTAATAATAAACATTAAATGATTTCCTTATGAAATTATAAATTGACAAAAGGTTAGTATTCAGGAATATAAAAAAATGAACAAGAGAAGCCAGACTTGAGGTCAGGGGATTTCTTATCTCACTTTTAATTCCGAGAGATTTACATTGTTCGCCAATTATTTATTTCATGTGGTATATTGTGCACTACCGTTTGATATATATTATCATTATTCTATTTATATTCTTGGTATTATGTGACTCATTTGGTTCCTATTATCTTTGGGTCATATGACTCGATTTATTACAATGAGGTAAGGGGTTTTTATCTCACTTTTTGTTCCCATGAGATTCATGCTATATTTGCCACTATCTCCTTTGAGTGGTGTATGTACTACCCATTTTTCTACTCTTTGTGTAATATAATTTCTTTTATGGGTATTTAAATAAACATTTTATATTCTTTATTTCATGGGGTGTACATGTCGAAAGATACCCAAATCCGTAAGGAATCCTTTCACCCTCCGCTTTTTAAAATACTTCTTTTTGTTTGGTCTTTTAATTTACATCTTATGAATGTTGGGATATTTTCGTATATGTCATTATTGGTGTAAAGTTTATGTCCATGTGATGATATACCATTTTTATCTCACATCAACTCATTTTCGGAATTTTAAATTGACGCTATTAGGCTGTCGAATTTCTGTAAGGGAACTTCTTAACCCAATTTCAATTAATTGGGTTAAACCTCTACTTATTGATTATGTCATGCTATGAATATCTGTGGATTAACTCTTATTGTTTTACACTTAATATCCACTTATATATAGTGTATTTATATTTTTCACACATAATTATGTAATTGATTTATCCTTAATCTATGGATACCGTCTTTGTACAGGACTTCATCTCAATCTCCTTTCATTGAGGCATATATTGATTTCTAGATGAATTTATTTTATACGGTGTATAAAACCCTTTTGACTTTTAATTTCATTAAAAAGGAATCTTTTTACATGATAAATTTTACTAGATGATAGAAGGAATTTTTTTGTCTTAAGTATGTGGTGACAAGGACTTCTCTGCCACCGTGACCATTATTTGTATTTAGGCTTCCTCAACAAGCCATAACTTTTTTAAATGAAAAAAATAAATACAATGTTCTAATTTTCTTTTATTTTAGTACTGAAAGTGGTTTTGATTATTATATCAATGTTTTGTTATGATATATTGTGATTGAAATGTGTAAATGTTATGTTTCCTTTATTCATGTTTTATGTGATACAATTATGTTATGGTTCTTGGAAATTGTTTATGAAGTCAGGTGGTTTCATGAAAAACTAAGGGTGGGTGATCCCGAGATATCTCTCCAATGCATTTGGTGACGAAAAGAAGTTAATCACTAAGGTTTCTCCAAAGATATTTAGGGAATATACTGTGATGGGTATTCCAAACGTAACCATGAGGGTTACTCCCTACGTAAAAATGTTATACATGCATCAAATTACCTTTATGTATTATGATTTTAATGACTTATTCATAAATCTTATTATTTCATTGGATATGTTAAAGTGCATATGTTTTATGAGTAATGTATGATTTCATTGATTCTTATTTATATATGGACTAATGTTTTCTTTCCATATTTTTATATCCTTTACTGAGCTTTTTATGCTCATCCCAGGTTTTTGAAATGTTTTTCACAGGACATAATGTGGAATAGGGTCAAGGATGGGATCAAGGAAATGTCATGCTATCTAAAACATGGAACTAGACATGACCCTTTTGTTCAAGAATTTTTATTTTGTGAAAAAAATGGAAACTTGGTAGATGTGTCTACTTTGTAATAATTTATATGTGATAGTTATGTCCTAATCCTCTAAAACTCTAACACTGAAAAGATCCTCAATGTGAATTATTCATTTAATTCCAGATTATGTAATGTTTTATGTTCAGGTCCTTATATATATATATTCAAGGGGTTTCTATCATTCATTCTCAAATCCTCTAATATTTTTTTCCAAAACATTTGTTTAAAATATTGGGTTCCAAAAACATATTATACATAATTTGTATAGAAAGTAACATTATCTTGTTTATTACAATCCTATATTTCACAAAATTATACTAAGAAAAAAGTTCCTAATGAATTTTAATTTATATCATTTCAATCCCTAGTCCAATAAACACCAATGTATCCAATAATTTTCAAGTCAAAACATCTTTCATACAGTATGTCATAAGAATATTTTCCATTAAAATTCCTAAGAATGATTTTTTATGCTAGTATATGTGATTACATTGGATTAATTTGATATCTAGATCACAATATAATAAGATAAAATTTTTATGATAATGAGACAATAATATAAATAAATTTTCATATAACTTTTACAAGGACATAATTCATACTTTTCTAAGAAATTTCAATACTCATATCCATGAAAAAAATTTGAGTAGACAATTCATTATAATATCCCATGCTAACATTTTGTAAGAAATCATTTTGAAATTTTATTTTCATAGAAAGATATATCATTCCATATTCAAAACATTTAATCTGATAAATAAATATAACATTTCAAAAATTTACATTTATATGATCCTTTGTTTAAAAAAAATTTATTCTCAATATTTATGTCTATCTACTAGAAGAATTATACCATAATCAAAATTAAATAAATTTAGGTTACATGAGTTCATCTATTTCACATATATGCTTCCATAAAACATTCATTTATTAAATTTCATCTTAATTTGGCTATGGTTATGATTTGAGTACTTGGAATGAGGAGATTTTTTTAACCCATACAAATATTTCATTATCATACACCCCATAGTAACAAATATATCAAGTAAGAACCCACTATTTTTTCCATATAATCTTCTTCTTGTATATAAATATTTAATATAACTATAGTGACATTCATTTGATAAACATTATAACAATTATGTAATAAAACATCCAAGAACAAACATATAGTTTCCAATATCACAATAAAGTAATTTGATTTTTTCCAAATCAACACCTCACACCTATGAGAGAACATTAAAAACATTTATTGATTCTTTTAATGATGTTTATCAAAGTTAATTCATCTTATTTTTTGAAAAACTACTATTTTCTGTAGAAATATTTCCTACTTGATCGGAAAAATGTCATATAGTGCCATTATTATCAATATGATCTAACTCTTTAGTCATCACATTTATCCAATCAGTTTCTCAAATATATCTAGAATTGATTACCATTTTACCACAAGAATATGTGATTTTTTATTTTCATACCTAACATATGTCATGTCTAAACTAGAGATTTTTTATTTCTATATATGTAATCATATTCAACCCATAATTTTAATGGGTAAAATTATATATATTTTCTTCATGACTCGTATTCCACATCGCATGAATAATCTTATTCATATTTTTTCACATTATTGGTTATTTATCATCATCACATTCATTAAGTTTATTTTAATATTTCAATATAATATCTATGATATTTTTTAATTTTTTTAATGATGGTGGATTCTCTATAACATTCACATTATATGAATTAAATATTTTATGGTGATGTTTAATCTAATAATTGATGATTCTTCCATCCAATTAGTAACCAATGATAAATCTTTCATCTACATTCCCCTAAAATATTATAATATCAAAAAAAATTATCTCAGTTATAAACAAACACAAAAAAAAAAAAAAATTTATTACATTTATTTATTATTCAAATCATAACAGATGTTATTGTAGATTTTGACCACAAAAAACATATGTTTAGTATGTGGAAACTAATACTAATATCATCATTCAATAAATCAATATAAATTTTATATTCATCCAACATACATATTCAAATTTTCACTTAACCTTAATTTTAAATATTCCACATCTCAATTTTTTTGGTGTGTATAGAGAATAATATTGGTATTTTATTAGATGTTTCTTTTAATGTACATAAAATTAATTTCTTTTGTATTTATTTCCATCTTTTCAATAGATTTTCTATATAAATACTTGTCCGTATTTCAAAATCCCTTTTGAAATATGTAAAAATTTAATATAAGTGAAGTAATTAATGATAGTAAAGAAATATGAATCAACTTAAGTTGTCTTATGTATCATCAAACCACAAAGATTAGGGTAAAAGAGATGTATATGTATGGTTGATTATATTTCAAAATTATTATGTATTTCACTAACTATTTTCCATTTATGACATGTAATAAAAATAACATCATTATTCCTATTCATAATTAGATATTTTATTTCATCATTTATATCACAAAATGTTCTCATATGTTTTGGCCTCATATTCCCATTTCTTAGATGAAAAAACTTATTTTCATTCTCAACACTCATGTAACAAGACTTACAAGGATCACCAATTTGGAAATGTTTTGCAATCATTATTTCTCCATTATTAATAAATTATAATTATTCAAGACTGTATTGATATATGAATAATTCCAATGTATATATTTGAGCCGGCATTATAATGTTTTCTAACACTTATAATTTTTTTATACCATAAACTTATAAAGCATCCGTTGATTTTAGTTTCCAAACACCAATCACACGAGTTCCAATTCATTTTATTTTTATGGAACTATAATTTTTGAATATAACCACAACACAATCATGTTATTCAAATTTTTTCTTGATTTTTATATAACATTTCATATGTGTGGAATGACCACTACTATGAGTCCAATATTTGTTTCTTTTTCAAGATTTTAGATGTTCCATAATAATGAAAGGTATTTTCCCAACATTCTTATTTCCATCCTCATTTTACTTTCTATCATATTAACCTAATAAAAAAGAATTGTTATGAATTTTTTAAAAAGGATACCAATATGGAAAAAACTTTTAAAATCTTCCTATAGGTAATTAAATTGTTTTTAAAAATTGATATATTATAAAGTCTAATGTATTTTCCTTTATTTCCTCATGAAACATAAGAATGTTACTCTATTTTCTTTTACTCATTCCCCCTTTGTTAATCTATATTTCATGGAATATACTGATTATTAAAATAAAATTTTTTCCCATTTAGAGTACAACACCAAAAAATATCCATTAAAAATTGATTATATTTAGAATAAAGATATTTCCCTGATTTTTTTTTTGTTCCAAGTATCTTCCTATACTTATTTTCAAATAGCGCAAGGCATCATTCTTACCAAGGTGATTTTAATGTTTTTTATGAATTATTATTAAATATGTGGTTTCCCAATGTAATTTCAAAAACATATATGAATAGAAATATTAGAAGAAATTAATTTTTTTGTGGGTAAGGATATCATCTTCTATTTGGGAAAGGTTTTCTCAGAATGTTAGGAAGATTCTTATTTTACCACTAAATATTTATTGAAATTTTCATTCATATTTTTTAAGAAACCTCGATCCTCAAAAAATATATATTGGGTTTTAGAAAAAAAAAATCTTCTACAAAAAATCATTCTAACTATGATCTCCCACTAACCTTCCATTTCATCCATGATGTTATTTTTTAAATTATGGATATGTCCATATCTCATATGGAATTAAAATTTCTTGTAATTCATGTAGAGATAAATCGTACCAGTCTTTTATAATTAGAAAATGTGAGAGGAGTTTCAAATAAGTGAAGAATCACCCAAGGAATATCCAAAACCATTGATTTTTGAAAAAAAAAATTTACACAGGTGATATAACTCTCAACAGTTGCTTCATTGTTTTTTCTGGAACTTTTAAAACTATTATGTTAGATTTATATTTTTTTCTTCATTGAATTTTTATTTCTCTCACTTATGATTGTATATTTTTTCCAAGATTTGTTATGTACCTTGAGACCACCCAACATCATAAGGAAAAATTATAATAATGAAATCATGATACATATTTATATATTTTCTATCTAGATAAATATTTAACTTTCATGTAATTTCATTGGAACATATTTCTCAATTGGGGGAAACCGAACTATTAATGGATCAATTACCTTAACGCCATGGAATATAATATAGGGTGTCCTTTTTTCCTCAACCATGATAATTTTTACAATTGAAGGTATGAATTAATATTGTTTTAATGAATGTAGAATTTCCATAACATGAATATGATATAGGAACCTATGATCTACTACTAATTGATGTTACATAGTATTTCAAGAAACATTAGGGGTGGGAAAACTATATTTTGAATTTTTTAAAATTTCAATTCAATTTATATTAATATCCATAAATTTTTAGACTTTTTATACTAATAATCCTTATTTAATATCCTCATGATCCTAAAATGATAAGAATTTAAATCAAGGTATGCAATATTATAATGGTTCTCCATAGTATGGGTTACTAAATATTTTCTATGGGAAATCCAATTTGTCCCTAGAAAATCACTATAATAGAAAATGTGAATAAAATGAGGAAACTTATGTTAAAATATATCTATATCTAAACATGCATTATTATAATGAATCCAAATATTTAAATAGGATTTATTATGAATTTATCCAAAAATATAAAAGTTTTTAATTAACTACAAAAATATCATAAAAAAAGTTTCCTTCTAATTTTCTTAATCTGATAAGTGTCTATCTCGTGTGCCCTACCTTAGTCTGGTGTACTCCTTCAAATCCAACTCAAATTTTGTACTTCTATTTTTTGGTTTATATGATACGTAAATCCAAAGGTCCTCATAACTTTTTCTGTAGCTATGTATTATACAAAATATATTTTTGGTCTAGAATACAATAATTTTAGAATTTTTCTAATGTCACTACTCTATGTCTTTGTCCAATAATACTTATAAACACCGTATTTATGGTAAATGTTCTCACCTCATCTCTTCATATTTTTATTCAACTAAAAATAAATATTTACTAGGTTATAAACTCAAACTATAAGTAAAACCATATAATCCTTTTTTCTGCTGATTATTGTTATTAGAGGTTTTATATGATCCCTGTTATATATATGAACAATAAAGAGAAAATAAAGAAAACTGGTTTTGTATTTCTCCTAACTAAAAATTTGAATATCAATTATCCCTATTAGAAGAAAAAACATTCATTATTCTTAATAAATACTATGTCTTGTTGAATATACATTAAGCATCATGAAAATTTAGAATCCATTCATTTTTTTCAAACATCCCTAACATCTGTGTTAAGGATTTTTTTTAAACATTCTTAAAATTTTCAATATATAAAACAATAACAAAATAGCTCAACATCATCACTATAATTTTATTTAAAATTTTAATTAAATATTTTCTAAATATATTGTTGATGAGGGTTTTAGGGATGGAATATTTAGAAACTTATTCATCAAAGAAAATTTTTTAGTTCACCACTCTTATCGGTTGACTGATAGAAAATGTCAGGTAACTCATATTTTCATCATCTAATTTCCTTAAAATGTATTACTTATAAAATTTTCATTCATCCATTAAATCATTTTTTGAAGGACTGGGTTTATTGAACTCTAAATTTTATTTTCTTCGCTCAATCTGTTGGGTGACCAATAAAGGTTTTTCAAATGATGAAGACTTATGTCATAAAAGTATATTATGTATAGTGAATTACTCTATATGGTGTTATATATTCAATTTTTTTACCACTCAAACATTACTTTTTCTCAAAATTTCTTGTATATCCATTTTTACATCTAATAATCTGTACAAATGTGTTGAAACTCTACAACACCTTATTTTTACAAATTATCATCTACTAAGATAAACAATTTTTCTTATGGTATCTTAGATCAGTTTCTTGAGCTGTGGTAATTTGGTTACCTTTATAAATTGGTAATACTAATATTACAGAGAACATGTGTTAACATTATGTAATATTCATAAAATGTAGGTGAGTCTTACATATCTTCATGAATGCAAGGTGAACCTTATATATAAATTATATTAAAAAATTAATTTTGTTTGAATATTCTGTCTATAAAAATATATCCATGGAACTTTTTCTACTGGTGAAAACTTGACTTCGTCCTAATCTCCATTTAATATTTCCATCCCTAGTCCATCATGTGTTCTATTTTTTAATTTTATCACTTACTATGAATATTTATAAGATCAAAATGGATAAATAAATTATTCATAATGTTTTAAATGTTTTATCATCATAGCATGATCAGACTAGGGATTATTTCATAACATAGTTAAGGAAAACATCCTTAAACTACTTCAAAAAATCATTCTATAATCTGATACTTTATAAATAAAAATTCATTTTAATATACAAAAAAACATTCAACCATGTTATAAAAATATTTCAGAAAAAGTTTGTTTTTACAAATAATACATAACTTATTATAAAAACATTCCAAAGTATATTCATTTTTAAATAAATTTAATTTAAAAGTATTAAAAATGATTCATTCATAATAAATTTACTTATATTTGGATAAAAAATTCCTAAAGAAAACAATATTTCAATTTTATGGCTCTATTAATGGATAATATTATTAAATTTAATTGTTTTAAAATTCATTAACTTCAACCCTTCAAAATTTTATTCTGAAGGTGACATGGATGGTTTTATGTTTCATCTGTGTTGAAAAGTATTTATTAAAGATATTTTAATTTTTGAACTCTATTTTCCATTTCATGAATAATAATATTTAGAATAATAGATTTTATGTTACATTATTAATTATTTAATGCACATATATATTTTTATAATTTTGGGAATTCCACTCATCATAAGATAAAGTTCAATTCATGGTCTCATATTGTTTGGTACTATAAGAAGATTATTTTTTAGTATTTTTTTCATCTATATCAACAAAAAGATGTGTTTTCTTTTTCACACAGGGTATTATCACTTTTATGACCATCATACTTCTGCCGGAAAATAGATCATATAATGTTTAATTCAAGAAAATATAATATCCATCACTAATTTTATATTGTTATCTATACCCCATATATATACATGAATTTTATTCTAAATAATTTTGTCTATGAATAATCAATATTTACATTGATTCAATCTTGTTTACCTTGATGAAAATACATCATTTTATTCCAGAAAATATGGAATTAATGGTTTTCCCATTATTTATATAGTGTAACCACTTTATGGAATATTATCCTAATAAAATGGTATTTACCTATAAAATTATTTAATATCTTTTGATATGAATTTAGTTTCCATTTTTTTATCATGTTAATGACTTACTTATTTGATACCATTTGAAAATTATGAAATTCCCATTTTATTTCCATAATGTATTTAATATATTTGGATTATATATTTTATAAGTAACACATGTGTATGGTGAATATATACATGATGGATTTTACCTATATATATCCAATGCATTGGGTAATACCATACATCTCATGATATAATAGTGAAACAAGTTATGATACTTTATAAAAATTTTGAAAGAGGTTTTGATACCAAATTTTATATGAAAAATGAGAGAGTGAATCTTAATCCACTAAGGTAAACATGAGAGTCAATCTCTATCCACTTAGAAAAAATGTTTGGGTAACTGGGTCCACTTTGTTTTTGATTATTATAGTTATATAAGTGCCACATTTTTAAGTCATGCCTTGATTTTATTACAAGTGGTATTTTCATGATGTAATATTATATAATGAAAATATTTATCATCTATGATTTTTTGGATATATGTTTCAAATTTATCTTCTTTATACTCATACACTTAACATATCTTCACTTATGATTGCTGATTGTTATCATTTATGTTCACCCATATTTAGAATCCAATCTCACACCATTCTAATGTTTCATTTTCCTATTGTGATGAAGATATGAGGTGTACGAAATGCTTATAAGTGTATGAAATTTTGAAAATTATTTGATGATTTTGAATAATTTTTATGGATTTTTTTGTTTGATATATATTGGGAATGAGTTCTATTAGTTGAGAAATTTAAGATTTTTTTCAGTTAATGTTTTGTACAAATTCTTTCAAAATATAACCATAAAATAACAATTGAATGTAAATTTAGGAATATTTGTGAATGATATTATAATTATGGAATTTTATCAAATATAATGTGTATTTTAAGTTGGTTTTGGAACCAGATCATTGAGTGAAGATCATGGTCTTTATACTCATTATTTATATTCACTACATGTGGTGTAGTGAACCTAACAATGATCCCCTAAAATTATCTAAATCCATACCCTACTACCTCTTTAAGAAATTTCAACTCCCAAGGTTCTAACAAGAAGAATCATGTGACTACTGTTAATGTTATAGAATAATTTCATCTCTCAAATTTAGAAAAAAATTAATTATCTTCTTTACTTATAAGGTTTACAAAACATTCCCATAAGATGTAAATCCCAAAAATATCCAAATACAATGTTCTAAATAACTGGGTATAAAATGACGTACCATACGACACTACATAAATATAATACATTATATAAACGGAGAATTAATCAATATATTATTATAAAAAATCAATTCATATCCAAACTAGACATATGAAGTTCATAACTAAATAAAATTGGTGATGTTTAGTGAGATAACCAAACTAAATAATCTTAGGGGTCCAATACAATGCTTGATATCATCCTATTTACATGACCTAAATGGCTATGATGCCTTAAAATTTGAATAGATACAAACTACCCATTATTGAAAAATGTACGATTCAACATTACTAAAGTGACCATATAGGATGTGAGCATTAGTATACATAGTTGGGATCCACTAAAATATCTCAACACAGTGGAGAATAATTAGGTGCATTAAAAAAACCTACATAAACACACAAGTACATAAAATATATTTGATATTGTTTAACTATTCTAAATGGTAATAATTAAATCAATAAACATACATATGGATATGACATTATAAAAAATTAATTCCCGATACTCATAGGGTCTATACCGACACATATCTATTTCAAGCCTAATATTTTTATCTTGGATGATTAGGTAAGGTCCAATTAGTATAATATCTTAATGAACTATTCCCATTCAATTCATTATTATAAAATTCTAGAGGAATCCATATCTCATTTGTAGGGGAATGTGTCTAAAAATGTTTCGACATCATATTCAACCAAATATACAGAAAAAGGAAGGGATGTATAATACTCATGGTGTGAATCCATTCCCATTAAACCAACCATGGCATCTTATTACAAATATTTTTATGAAATTAAATGAAAAAAATTATATAACTTTGTTGTAAACAATCTTAATTCCATAAATATACAAAATATTTTTATTTGTAAAATAACCATGATCAATATGGTATATAGTGTACATGATAATATGAATGTTTTTCACAATGATACATTTAAGATAAAAATCATATAAATTTACATTCAACACATACTTTTAACTAATTATGGAAGAGACTACAACATTTTTACATCTGACCCTACATAATTTAGTAAAACCTAACTTGTGTTTCATCTCCTGAAACATTAGTAAAATTACAAGAAGTCTAAGAAAGAGTATAAATAATAAACCAAGGCTCAAAGATAATGATCCAAATAATTTTCAATATATTAAATATAGAAAATATGGATTTTTCACATGATTAATAATATTAAATATTATATGTAGAGTTCTTCATAACCAATTCAGACACATTGTATCTTGAAATATGGGTAAATGGGGTATAAGTTCATAATTAAATCCTTAATTCAGATGTTGAGTTCATTTAAAAATAAATTTCTATATTTAAAACCATGTTTTAGGAAAATATTCTTTTAAGGATAACTATATATAATTTTATGAAGGTTTTATTCCATATAATTTTCATACCTAATTTGAAAAAAACTATGTTTGCATCAAAATATATACTTTATTAACATAAATATATCAAAGATTAAATTTCCATAGAATATGTGGTTATAAAATACATGTTTTTAATTAAAATCATATGTCAGACCTATTGATAGTTTTAAATATGTTGTAGAAAATAAAAGTGTTAGTGCTTGAAATCATTATATTTTATTTTAATAGATTTCCAGTTTATGGAAACTAATGTTTCTAAGATTGTAAATCTTTCCTTCCACCTAACTATCTGAAATATGACTTTTATGCTCATGAATTTTATAGGAAAAATTAGGCTTGTATTTTTTTTACTTCTGACTCATTTAGGATAATGAGGAAGGGAGTGATTCGACTAGTGTCACAATCTTAATGTTTTAAAAACATATACATGGCATGAACCTAGTGATATTGTAAATAATTAATACTTAAATTCCATACCTTATTCATGAAGAATGACATATGGTGGTATAACAAGAGTTACACTCTCAATGCATCACCACCTATATAACACGCAATAAAATGAGTTTTAATGGAAATAAATAAATGGAATAATGAATGTGGAAAATGAGATGTGGAAATTTTATAAGTTCACAAAAATGAAACATTTTAAATAAAAAATTTAAAACAATCCCTGATTACAATTTAATATAAACTAGTTAGGCACACACAAATAGAAATTCATGTGATTAAAATTTCATAATATATAAGATCAAGGTTACAATTAAAACAAATTTAAATGCAAAAACCTTACATATATTCACCGGAAATTAATTTTGGAAAAAATTTCATTTATTTCTAAATAGTTCTTCAAAAATAATTTATTCTTGACACTTTTTATCAGTGATTATGATTTTGAATTGTTCCCAATGGGAATCGTTAGTTCCAGTAGGTATAAATGAAGTATAGAATTTACAAAAAAAATAACTAAAACTAATAAATAAAATAGTGAATTACATAGAAATAAAATGTGTAACACCCCAATGTGTTGTTGATAATATATATGAAATTCAAAATTGATAACTATGAATAAAAATTGATAGCTTGAAAAATTAGTTTATAAATCATTTCATGATTTTTAATTTCCATTGTTTTGTGCTAATGATGTGAAGAATTGAATATTTTTTCCATGTAGGTTGTTGAGTTTGGGTATCAGATGATTCTTAGGCTTGGTATTCTCCATCTCACTCAATGATTTACCAATTCCAAAGATCAACAACTTTGGTTGATTATAGAGTTTGGTGAACAAAAACCCTGTTTAAATATAAACACCTTAAATCATATAATGTTATACAAAACTCCAGTTGATTAGTTATTTTATAAACTAATTCTCTTTAATTCTCTTAACAAATATTATTACATGAAGAAAGAAAGAGACTAATTTTCAAAATGATGGATACAAAAACCTAATCCTGAATTAGAATGAGAAAAAAAATCCTCAATAAATCCCCCACTCCAAATTATGTCACATGAAATTATGAATAATATCCCATTATGGCATCCATGAAGGGAAATAAAACGATTAAGAACTTGAAATAGAATAAGATAGAAGTAATGTATTAGTATCCTCCAACAACACTTAAATTTTTCCAAGAGATGATAGATGATTTTCAATAGCATCTCATGCCTATTATATATATGGAAATGTCTCCTCCACTCTGCCTTATATTTCACCTTGAAATATCCTTTATAATATTACATATACCATAAATCTTATCTCTTTATATTATTATAATATATTTGTAACTTTGGTATAACCCAATCACATGCATGGGGGATGCTTGATTAAATAATAATAAATTATAATTTTTGAAAACATAGTAAAAATATATATATATTATTGTGTACTGTGGTTTACCCATTAAATTACTGATCTAGTGATTACTGTAGTTGAATGATATATTTTATTAAGTATTAATTCATTTGAAAAAATTCCATCAAATTAATAGCATGAATGAGAACATTATAGGTAAAACAATCATGTGATGTTTGAATTAATGAATATAGTATAACATTGACTATTATTCTCATTATCTTTAAAAAAATATTAGGATCCATCTTAGTAACAAAAAAAATATAACATGATGTTTGCAGTTTTATCACCATATTTAAAATAAAATTTCAATGAGAATTATATTTTATGATTAAAATAATATTGATAAATTGAATTATATGACCATGAATTTCCATTCATTTATTAAATCCATTCTCAAATTAAAAAAAATGAATAAAATTATCAAATAAAAAATATTAATGTATCAATAAATAGTAATTATGGATAAAAAATTGAAAACCAATAAATAAAACATTTAAAATTTTACAAAAATTATTCTTTTAATATTAAAATTGTAAATCCACTCTTAAATGAAAAACTCAATGGATTATAAGTAAAATTTTATTTAATAATGAAATAATTTTAAAAAAATTTATTATAAAAATAATGGATGAAAATTATTAACATCAAATACCCCCACACTAAAAATCATACATTCCATAAATTGTAACATATCAACTCAATCATTTAATAAAATCCAGGGTAACATTAATTTAATGTAAAATAAATAAATTTGAATAATTATCAATGAGGAGGTCGAACATCCAAGATTCATAATTAGATATTAATATAAATTTTTAATTTAAAATGAATGTAATAAAACATACACATTACTATCTCCCTCTGAAAACGATGAAGATTTTCGAAGAATTATTTCATGTATCTCGATTTTTTGATACTTGAAATGACACTCCCTGATCTATCTTAATTTCACTTATTTCTCACTCATTACTCAGGGAAAAAATAAAATGTATTTTTTTCATGTAACTAGTGTACAATTCCCCTTCCACAATCTTTCATAGGATCCTAAATACCAAAATTGTATATAAAAATATAACAAATAATCATGAAGCCTATAATTAAGTCTTATATTATTCTAAGACTAGTGGTATGGTAGGTATTGAAATAAGAAACAATAGATGATAAAAAAGGTTACAGAAAATAGTATTATTAATGATTATAAATTAAGATTTATGAAAATTATCCTCAATAGGGTGACGTCTCCCTCACTTCCCCAAACTCAATATAGGATCATAAATATGAATTCAAGAAAAGATAACCCACATTTTCCCTAATTTTTTTTACATTTCATACTACTTAATAATTTTTTTTGAAATCTGTGATTGATAAAAGTTCAACACCCACTAACCAAGTGTAAATGATCATGATCATTTGTTAATGAATGGTGAATTTTACATTCTGAAGACACAAACAATTTTATCGAATTTTTTATTTTGATTTATAAATATACATTGTTCATTTTAATTTTTATAAGGAAAATAATAAATTTTAATTAATGATATTCTTTATCATTTCCCTAACCCAAGAAACAACACAAATATTCTACTAAAAATCAATAACCCTTCAACCGTGGATAACCCCTAACCCACATATAATTTTTTTTATTATGAAAAAAACAACCTATAATGGTTGGAAATGATGAAATATTATTATCATATAGCTCTTCAATATAAAATGTTTTTCATAAATTTGATGGAAAAATGTTGGTTAAAATGTATAGGTAGGTATCTAGGATATGGTCTCATCCATAAAAATCCGTCAATCATTTTAAAAGTTACTTTTTCAAATCATAACATTGAAAAGATATTGGTAAAATTTATATAAGTCCTAAATACACCATGTTGTATGATGAAATATTATAAAGAATTATAAGATATGTTAAACAGTAAAACTGCCGTGATGGGGAATATATAATATAGATTAAAATCAGTCATGTAATGAATAATAATAATAAATAAATCATAATGAATTTTATAAAATCAAAAAATAAAAACATCACGTAAAATTTCACTTATATAAATTATATAGACTCCCCAAAGAATGATTCATTAAACTAATACCCCTATGCTTAAAACTAATCCTTAAATCCCATTTATTACTAAGTAAATCACATTAAAATTTAAATATAAGACATATAATTAGGGGTTTTATGAATAATTTATGTATCCTTGATCAAAATAATTGAAAAATAAACGTACAGTGAGAATATATCAATTTAAAAAATAAAAGTGAGAATAATACAGGGGAGGTGAAAATAATTATAATGGTAAATATTAGACCCTTTTTTACATGATTTTATCATTTCGTTTTTATTTTTCTCTCTTATTCCCTTTCCCCTTTCTAGCATCCATTATGAAACTAAAAATTAAATAAAACTTAGTGAAAATGTCAGGTTAATTTTATAATTAATATCAAAAATAGTATGGGAGAGTGAATCCTACCTCCAAAATTTATAGAAAACATAAAACAAATTGGTTGAATCCTGAATGTTATTTGGTTATGTTTATTAGTTTGACCTCACAACTATCATTCATAGATGAGCGAGGATGAGAAATTGTTTACCTAGTCAAATCAAGGTAATGGTCTTAGTTGAGATCTTTTTACATAGATGATACAACTTCCATTCTCTAAAATTAAGTTATTTTTCCTTGTGATTTCACCTTCTCTTACTACATTGGGCCAAAACAACAAAACATCGTTAGTCCAATGAAATAAAAATCCAGGTCATGAACAATCCAAATGTATATTGGAATCTCACACAAAAACAAAATAAAAATATTATTTCTAGTAGACTATAAGTCAAGTATTATAAACCATTGATGATACCTCTTTCATTTTTTTGATCAATCAGTTTCCTAGATTTATCGAGAGAATGTTTGAATTATGCTATTATGGGAGTAATTATACATATGAGGTTGAGAAAACAATAATGGCGGAGTAAATATCATAAATTTTTTATGATGTGATAAAATATTTCCTGATGGATTTTTAGTGATTTATAAAGTAACGAAAAGTATTATTATCTTTTCATGATCATATCAAATTATTATTTACATAGTTTAGAAAAACAATCATAAATATATTTTTTAGATGAATAAATAATGTCCTTAACGTATTTGTGAACAATGATCGTGCTTTGAATAAAATTTTTATAAAAACTTTTCGATCTTTACTTCCTTTAACAAAACTATTTTATAGTTAAAAACTAGAAAAACTACAATATCAAATTTTTTGTGATTGTTGTTTTACATGGAGTGATTTTTTATGTTTTAATACATGTCTTATAATTTCAAACCCTAATGATGATTTATCAATTATTTAATTATAATTGGTTTGGTTTTTGAGTTTCATTTAAAAATGATTTCAATTTTTAAAATTTTTTGGTCTCCATCATAGGTTCATAATTGGCCCATATTTAGTAGAAACCATGCGTAGACCGTGTGAGTGAATATATATGATTTATTGAGTGAAATTTCATGACTGAAACATGGTTTCATAAACCATGTGACTTCTCGTGTGGGGGTGTCCATGGTCTCCAGTAGGGGCACACAGTTTGTGTATAGTTTGGTCAACTGTGCATCCAAAATGTGCATAGTTTCCAGGATTTTTAAAAATAAAATAAAAAAGATAGATAAAAAAATTAACAATTTATTTCTTTTTTTTATTTTATTATTATCTCCCCCTAATATTTATTCTTAGGTCGCATGGCTTCCCATTTTTATCATTGTCACATGAAAACCCATGGCCAAAGACCCCCCCTTGCGTGAATCCCTCCTCCACTCCACCATGGGTTCTGACTATCATTGTCTCCAATTTCATGGTGAGATATTTTGCGAAAAGTCTCTCTCACCCTACACATTGTTTTGTTTCCATTTTAATTGCATCATTTAACTTTCCTCTTGTGGCACACATGACCCAGTTGAACCCTACCCAATTTTGGGTGTTTTTATTATTGATTCTTTTAATTCTAGGGTCCTTGGGTCCTTTTGGGGGTGAATCTAGTTATGGGAGTTTATGGAAGTGCTTTATACATGAGTTTTGGAAAAGGTTTACTCCATTTAAATTCTTTCATCCAATTTTAATTTGTGATTCTGTTATTTCTATTATTTTTTCTAGTTCATTTTGGATGACCATTCAAGAAAGATGACATATTCTAATATTCATGGTTAAAGAATATATAAATACACACACACACACACACATTTTTATCATCTATTAAAAAAATTCTCTAACAGAAAAACATATATTCACAATTTAGCTATGTGTATTTATGTATATAGATGTCTATGTACCTATGAATACAAGTGAAAAAGATGGTATCATTTCCACTAGATCTCCATTAGTGTCCATCTGGATTACAATCATCAAAAGAATAATTTTTCGAGGTAAGAAAACCAATATATAGGTCTTTAAATTGAAAAGTAAAATTCCTTGTGTTTTATATTGGGTGTTTTAATTATATTATCAATATATAAATTGTATAAAAATATTATGTTGAATAAAATTGTTTTATTCCATATTTCTAAACACTATTATTATTTTACACTATATATTTTTCTTATTAAATCATGTTTCTAGGATCGTTTTAAAATGTTAAGAATATTGAGTGATTGTTTATTTTTCTATATGATATATACTTGTTGATTTTGAAATATTGGAACTGTTTTTGGATTACAAAATATTTTTTATAAATTTTTAATTACATGATTGATTTTACAAAGAGCACCAAATTGTTATTCAAGTTATAAATGATTTTTTTAAAAACATGAGGCATGATTGTTTCCTTTGAATTATTATTTAAAAAGATTCCACCACCATGGATACTCTCTATTCATGGGAGAATCTTACTAGACGACGTTGTGAGGTGGGCCTTAAAATTAATGGTGGATTTTCAAGATTGTGATATTGAATTGATGATTTCTTCAATATATACAATGTTTTCTATAGGATTGGGAGCTTAGGATTCATATTGGTTGTTGAGAGATTGTTTCTATTTATTCCATATTGTGTGTACTAGATCCCTATGGTTGGTAAAGGACATGTGGGTTGTTCCACTAGTGAGTCTATTTGAGAGAAGATAAGTTGGTTTTTGACTATGGATTGCATTGATAGGGAGATAGAAAAATTTTAAACTGGGTAGTTCTTAGTTTCTATTCATGTTGTGTCTAGGTATATCCCATCATATCTATTTCACGATTATTTTAATTTACCTCATTTTATATTTTTTTAATAAAATCAATTTAACTGTAATGATTCTTCTAGAAACTCTGACTTTTAAACATGTGATATGCCTTTCAATGATTCTCGTGGTAATGTAGATTAAGTGCATGTTTCTTCTCATAAATATGATTTCATAAATTTTTCTTATTTAGTAACTATTAGTAGAAACGTAAAGGGAATCGATCTTTAAAATTTTTAAAATTTAATTTTTTTTAAAAGGTAATATAAATATTATATTTATTATATTTATTTCAAAATATCATAAAACAATTTTCTTTTTAATGGTAAGGCTCATGGAATAGTATGACATTTGGCATAACTACTGATAATCTCTATGATCAAGCCAACATTATCTACTTCAATCTTAGGATCATCAAATTTTTTTTCTCTCAGAGCGAGCATGGTTCTATGATTAGTGGTGACCCATGAGTTAACTTGGATGTATATTTAGCTATATTGTATTATTTTGTTTTCCATGTTAGTTTTTTATTTTATTTTATTACTCTTATTTATCTATCTTTCACATGGTAAATATTTCCCAAATTAGGTTTATATGATTCTCGAAACTAGTTTCCAGCCAGGGAGGACCTGGAACATCTCTCGGGCCTTATCGTGGGCTTGATTATGTGACAAGTTTAGTGTTGACCTGAGTTAGTTCATGACAAGATGGTATTAACATATTTTTTCCCATATTAGTTGGGGATGTTAGAAAATTAAGATATAAAATTTTCTAAATTCATTAGGTTGGTCACATATAGGTTCTTTATCACCACCTATTTAGAAGGAAGATTGATCTTCAAGGGTAGTCTGGGATGGTTATGTCTCAAAATATGAGCTTGGTGCTTATTTTTTTTAAGGATTCTAGTTTTGGGAAATGGTTGGTTATTTAAAGAATCTTTAAGGAATAGTTTGGGTTTTTTAAATAATTTAATGGGGTTCATGGTTTCTACAAACATTCTAGAAATCCAGCATAGGACATGAAACTTACTCATATGACCTACAAGGTGCTCACCAAGTTGGTGAATTATTTTCCACATTTTTCAGTCAAGTAGTGTGTAGAGATGGTTCATTTGGGGTTATCAAATTTTTATTTGTGGAGTAATTGTAATGGTATTGTTTTTTAGTCAATATGTTTCACTTAAAATTTATATGTTTCCCTTATATTTCTAAATGATAATTTTCATTATTGGAATCATATTTTTTTATTATGCTATCCTTGGGTTCTTGAAAAATGAAATTGGTCATTTTCAACATGAATGTGTTTTGTGAATTATTTTGGGATCATTGAAAGGATTATAAATTAGAGAATCAAAAATGTCATTGGAAAATTCTTACATCCATTTATTATTTACAAGTTTTCCGAAACCCCTTTTTTAATCATGATTTTGTTGTGTTTTTTTGGGATAGTTCGGGTAGAAACTTTTAATGTTTTGGAAACTTTATCGTAGTCTACAGTTGGAACACTATTTTCCAAAAATGTGTGCCCTCTCTTAAAAAACCATAAAACCCAAGGTAGTGGTCTTTGTCATGGTTAGAGCATGGTTTTTCAAGCTATTAAACCTCTTAATGGAAACTATATGGCCTATCTAAAATAGGTGAAAGGTTTGTATACATATCTTTTCAAACATTGTGTCTCTTCCCAAGAAAACATATATAAATGTTTTTAATTAATCGATATTTTGATTAAAAATTAATGAACCCCACATTTTGAACCCATTGTACCGGAATGACACAAAAAAATGTATCCCTTCCATGGAGTTCCAAATAAGTGTTTTCCTCTATGATTCCTCCTGATAGTGATTTGAAGCATGCTAAAAATACTTTAATCTTATCGTTTTTTGTTTACTTAACCTGGTCACTATCTTCCGTTATCACTCTCATTATCCATAAGTTTATGGGGATCTTTATATTGAATTATATATTGCAAACAATTTATTTTGGAATATAAACATTGGTTTGATCCTAATTTTCTAGATTCACTGATCATGGATCTTTGTTTTATAATCTTATATAGGGTTTCGAGAATTGAGATCTATAAATTGTAATGTATGTGGTGCCTTCATGATGATGAATTTATGTTAATAATAAATTTATTTATTTAATTTCAATTTCATGAATTATATGATATTTATTTATTTTAATTAATAGTACTTCAATTGGATGTTTGGAAAAAACCAATTCCATTGAATTTGTGTTTTAAAATGGTGTTTATGCATGAATTTCAAAAACACCATATTTCATTGAATTGGGGTGTGTTTAACAAAAATTTACAAATATAATTGTTTTATTTAAATTGTGTATTAGATGGAAAATGTTTCAATTAAATTATTGAATTTAATTAAAGAGATGTATTTTATGTAAATTTATTCATATAAATTATTGAATATAATTGGTGAAATGGATTTGATTATAAAAAGTTTTAAAACACCCCAATTCCATTGAATTTTTCGCTTATTGTGAATTTTTTGGAATCTTCTAAAAAATAAAATTGTTGATTTTAATTTTTGAATGTGTATTGTGAAATTGAATTATGAATTGATTTCAAATTCATATATTGTGAAAATGGATTAAAATTATTTTTATAGGAACCTTTCTGTTCTATCTTGGAAAAAGGAATAATTTTTATTACAAACCCATGTGATGGGTTTTTAATGGAAATCATCTTATTTTAAATGAAGAGTGTGAATAATAATATTTTAAGGTTTCATTAAATAAATATCCAATTATCATTTTTTAATAGAGTACATGTATTCTTTATGTGGTTATTGAGTTATTTGGAAGACACATTAGGCTTTACAACATTCAAAAACATAAATGAAACACATCAAATCCCTTAGGAAATGGTGACGAGTCCTATTTGGCTTGATTTAGAAGGGATGTATGTACATTTTATCATGTCACCTTGAGTGTGGAGTCTATATTGCCTAGAACTATCATACCTTCTTAGGAATATGACTATGTTGTTTCCTTTTTTGTTTTTAAATGTATATATTCCATTATTATAATTTATTTTTACATGAATTATGATTTATATAAACTTTTTTATATAAAAGTGTATATTTGATCCATTTTTGAAAAGTGAAATAATTTTAGAAATGTTCCATCAATTGAAATTTAAAGGCTTTGATTAAAGTATTCGCATCCTGTGAAATTTAAATACTGGTTTTTAAATTATTATTATGAAATGAAAGGCCTATTTTTTAAAAATATTTGATGATTTCATTGGTTAATTTAATATTGGAATCTGTTATGGAATCTAGGGTGATACCCTACTGAGATTTTTATCTCACAACCTAACTGTACCTCTATATTTTTGTTGACAATCATATTATAGGTTCATGAAGTGGAAAAACACCACTTAGATGTGGTTCTATCAATTGATCCATGGAATTGGTTAGTATCATATGTTAGGGAATGAGAAGTGTCCTGGGGTTATGGTACTTTTTTTGTAGTACTTTGGTCTGTTATGCCTGTTTGAATTGTAGTACTTATCTCGCAATGGAGATTCTTTTTTATTCAGACGACCCTGTTTCTTTTACTTAAACAATATTTGTGGAAACAAACATTCTGATATTTCTTTTTTAGTGATTTCAAGTTCTAGTCTCAAATACATGGGTTTCAGGAAGACCCTTTAGTTAATGTCTATATTGTCTTGTTTATAGGGTTACCAGGGTGCATGGGCTTGTTCATGTTAAAGTGGTATTAGAGATCGAGGTTGATATTTTCTATTGAATTTAATTTGAATTTGTGTAATTATATCATGGTATAGGAGGTAGTTTTGATTTGGTTCCTGGGAATATCTCACTATAATGAACCATAAGTCAACATGGGTGGTTATGGAAATATTTCTTTTGGATTAGTTCTAGTCCTTTCCCTTGTTTTGATTTGGGTATGTTGAAATCCAAATATTATTTGTCTATATTTTGGGGTTAATTTTTATGTTTCCCTATTTGAGTGTTAATATGTTGTATTACTTATTGTCAGATTATGTTTTGTGGGAATACGCTTCTAAGAAGACATGTGAATTGAATCTAGGATAAACCCCCTACTAAAGCTTAGTAAGGGAATCCTCTCATAGAACTCGATTTGGTTGAGGTGATTGTGTGCACTATCCATGCCTTGGGATAGGAACAACCTCGAGTTCACATAAATGATTCAACCATGGAACCCATAGGAGAGTTAGATGGACTTTTTTCTCCAGAGTTACTTCACCAGAACACATCACCATTCAATGGATCTAATGATCCTCAAGGTTTTTATTGGTGGTAATGCAGAATGGAGATATTTTTAGGGTTCATGGACACACCCTATGATAACTAGGTTAAGTGTTCCACCTTCATGCCAGAAGGACCCAATAAGAGATGGTGGTACATGATGGTTATGGGAAAAACCATTAGGGATTAGAGTATAAATAATTAATGCTTATTTTCACCATCCAGTTCTATCCTCGGATGATGATACTTTCCACGGACACTTAGTCCATCAAACATCAGTAGTCTAAAAAATGTGACAGATTATGAAAACCATTTTTCTAAGATTGTGCTGTTTTCACCTAAGATTGTATCAAAAGAGAAGATAAAGGATTTTTTATTCGAGTTTGGACATCGGTAGGATATTCATTCTCTGGTTTTCTTATAGAAGCTTCCTTATTATGCTGATATACTAGATTAAACACTAATGGTTGAGGTGGATCTGGCGGGTAAGTTAGGGTTATTGGGTGTTTATTTTTTCCATAGTGTTAGTGTGAATTCCTCTAAGTGAAATTTTTTGTGTGATGATTGTAATTTTGGATCCTACCTACATGGTCATTCCATACCACCGACAGTTCCTAGAAATGGTCCTTTAGTTTGTTACCAGTATAACAATATAATACATTCAAAGTTGTTTTTTTCATTGAGGTACCCTTGTAATAAGGATCTTATAGATGTTTGTATCACTATAAAATATTATTCCACATTTATTACACAATGTGTAGTGGCACTGAATCATCAATTCCTTCTAAAAATACAGTCAATTAGATTCTTCGCCTGAAAAATGGTTTAGGAAAAATCATCTAGAATGAAGATTCTTTACACATTGGAAGAGTCTCTTGATGAAATTGATATGGGTCCAGTGACCGTGAGAGGTAACATTAATAGGGATTCATCCGTAGTGACTTATATATTTGATATTTGTGTATCACATTCATTTAATTCAACCCATATTTTTAATATTACAAATCTTATTACGTAGCGTTTATCTTTTTCAATGTGAAATACATCTCCACTATGTATGAAGAGAGAGAGGGGTCCCCATAGACCCTCTTGTGTTTTCTCTCTATCAAATGTCGATATTTCTTGGAGATTTCTTATTCACGAAATGAATCCTCTTATTGTAATTTTATGAATGGATTATTTCATTGCCTATAAATCCTGGATTGATTGTTTTATTTGATAGGACTCCTTTAATTCACATGAGGGTGTGTGCCATATATTCAAAGTAAAATGTGCCTTAAGGTTAGGAAGAGCTAGACCTTCTTATCTAGAGTTTGGGAATGTGATATATATGATTTCCATTGATCTAGAGTAGGAATATTTGAGTAGTGATCTTCCTCTGTTCATCGTTGAGTTTCCTGATGTGGACTCTTTTAGAGACCAGGTAGGGCTATGTGGTGTTTTTTGATGCATCATGTTCAGGATTGGGCAGTGTTCTTTTATAAGGTAATAATTTCATTTTTATGTCTCTTGTCATATTAATCCACATGATAAAATTTATCCAGCCCATGACCTTGAAATTTTTGTGTTAATGTACATGCATTAAAGATGGAGGCACTACCTATTCGGAGAACAGTTTAGCATTTATTCAAACTACAAGATCATTAGTTAATTCTTAACTAAAAATATTTAAATCTCCCCCAATCGAGTTGTGTGGAATATATACAAAATTTCAATTTCCACATTCCCTATACCCCAGGGAGATAGAATTTCGTTCCTTATTCTTTGAGTAGGAAAATTATAACTGAGGTAGTGGAAGAATCATCAGAATTGTGGAACATGATGGTTCTCTTTTCACAGTTGCATATTGGTGTCCATAAATCAGGGGTCTAGGATTCCTTGGACAATATTTAGTTGATATCTACATTCTCATATTTATTCTTCCGAAATAACAACTTTATGAAGAGTTATATATAATTAGAGAGTCAATTAATGTTGGGGAGAATGTGATAGTTTGTGTTTTCTAAAAATAGGTTATTCAAGTATTTCAGTAATGTTTTTTGGTACCATCTTTGGAAAGGAATGTTGTAATGGGATATTTCCATAGTTCGCATTGGTCAGTGAATTCTGGATTCATGAAGATGATCTATGAATTGTGGTAGTAGTTTTGGTGTCCATGTAAGAGATGAGGTGTTTCCATTTTTTATCATGTCTATACGTGCCAACATGTTTTAGTCAAGAATGTAAAACTTCTGGTTTTCTTTAGCCACTTATATTCCCTTCATAGAAGTGGGATGAGATCTCTATTGATGTTGTGGTTGGGTTTCCACATAAATATAGATATAGGAATGTGATATTAGTTTTGATCGATATAATTACTAAATCATAACACATCATATCCATTTGTGAGGTAACCAAATTTTTTGGATTTGGTAAATCACAATGTGAATGATATATTTTGGTTTTATATAGTTTACACTACTATATTTTTTGATATGGATCCTCAATTTAGTTTCAATTTCTAGAGAGGCCTTATTGAGGCACTGGGATCTCATATCCATTTGAGTATGACATAAATCCTCATTCAAAAGGCCAGACAAAAATATCTATAAATATTCTTGAGGATATTCCTTTCACATGTGTTCTCAACCATGGTGGAACTTGGGATGGTAACATGGGGATGATTTAGATTTCTTATGAAAATAGTTACCAATCTGTGATATGCATGGTTCCTTTTGAGGCAATGTATGGATATCATTTTAAATCTATGTTGTGTTGGTCGAACATTTGTGAATGATCCGTGGTTGGATCAAGAATAGTGAAATATACAGAATCAAAGATCTAGTTTATTTTTCACATAATAGTTAGGACATAGAGATGATATAATTTTTATGCTTATAATCATTATAAACCTTTGTAATTCATATTTGGTGGCCAATTGTTCTTAAAGGTTTCACCTCGGTTGGGTCATCGACGATTTGGGAGGCAAGGAAAACATGTTCCCCATTTATGGGACCTTTTGATGTTATCAAGATGGTGGGAAAAATTTCTTATTGTGTATCACTTCCATCATAACTAACATTTATACATAATGGGTTTCATGTATCTTAGATTGAAATGTATCTAGCATATCCGTCTCATGTTCCAAACTAGATTAATCTTGAGGTTGAACCTGATTTTTCTGTGACTGAACGATCAGTCTGTATTGTTGATAATGAAACCATGGTACTTCATAGGAGTATGATAAGTTTGGTTCATGTGCTATAGAATAATGATTCATTTTCTCATGGGACCTGGGAGAGGGTGATACTAACGAGAGATCAGTGGGATCATCTTTTTTCTATGGAAGCTTCATGTAGGATTTTTAGAGATAGAAAGTTTATATGGATGGGAGGATATAACATCCAGTTTCTATATTTATGTATTCGTAAACCAATATTTTAAATAATTCATTTTTTTGGTTTCATTTGAGAGTGTTTGGTTTTAAATTATCAATGTTTTGGAAAATTATGGGATATTTCATAGTTGGCACATAGTTTTCCCAAAACATGCACCCTCTTAGAAAAAATTGAATGACCCAAGGAAGTCAAATTTGGATTTTTTTTTGTTCATATTTAGTCAATCCATGAAACATATTAGGATAAATAGTGTTGTTCATTTAAAGCAAAAACACAGTTTGTCAAACCGTGTGGCTCATCCCCGAAAACCAGGTGTAAATGTTTTTAATTAATGTAAATATTGATTAAAAATCAATAAAATAGACTTTTAGTAAACCTACACACCATTACAACCCATAGTCATTTTATTACATCTTTGGGTCTCAAAATAATAGTTTTTGGCACCTTGGATCCCTCCCAGATGTGATTCAAATTTTGAGTAACACCCTTCCATCTTCTCTAATTTTTTTTCCTTATCTTGATCTCTATCTCCCATGATATCAGTCACCCCCTTAGGATTTTATGGGACCTAATGTTGAATTTTTGATATAACACCATATATTTTGGATTCTAAACCTTGGTTTGATACTTGTTTCCAAGATTCGATGATCATCTCTCTTTATTTTTAACCCCATCTTTGGTTTGGTGAATCAAGATCTATTAATCCAAAGGTTGGTGGTTCTATCGGGATTCCCAATTTATGTTATTCCTAAATTTAGTTATTAAATTTCTATTGCTTGAATTAAATTAAAAATCTTGATTTTAATAAAATTTATTTCAATTGGATTGTTGGAAAACACCAATTCCATTGAATTGGGGTTTTAAAATGGGTTTTTTGGCCTGAAACAAGAAGCACCCCAATTTCATTGAATTGGGGTGTGTTTATGGTAATTTTTGAAATTTAATTTTTTTAATTTAAATTGTATATTTCATGGAAATTAATTAAATTAAAATTAAGAATTTAATTTTGAAAATGGATCTAATGGGAATTATTTCTATTACATTTTGGAAACACATATGAATAAAAATAGTGTGAAAACCCGCAATTCCTATGAATTGGTGGATCACTGTGAAATTAATCTATTATTGTGTAAAATTAATTTCATCAATTTAATTTGTGAAAGTGTATTGTGAAATTTAATTTTTAATTTATTTAAAATTATACTATTTTGAAAATGAAAAAAATGGTTTGATAGGAACCTTTGGGTTCTATCATGGAAAAAATAATCTTTTTTTAAAAACTCATGTTATGGTTTCAAAATGAAAATTGTAATATTTGAAATGGGGAACATGACTAATTTAATTTTTAGGTTTCTTGAGATTAATTTTCAATCATTGTTTTCCACTTGATTACATGAATGACTTTGGTAGTTGGTAAGATATTTGGATGGCACTTTACACATTGAAATGATAGAAAACATAAATAAATCGTGTAACATTCCTTAGGTGGTGGTGATGAGTCCTCTTTTTATCGAGTTCAAAGGGATGAAAGTAAACAAAATCGTGTCTCCATGATTTTGGTGTCCCTATTGCTTTGAACTATCATACCTTATTAGGCATATGTCCACGTTTCTCACTTATTTGTAATTTAAATGAATATATTACATTACTATAAAATGTTTTTACATGCCTTTTGATTTATATAAACAATTTTATATAAAATTTTCCAATCTGAACATTTTTTAAAAAATAAATTGTTTTAGAAATGTTACATAAATAAAAATATAACACCTCTTCTTAATGTATTTCCATCTTTTGAAATATATATTATGAATAGTTTAAATTATGGTTATTATATTCAAAACCGGTTTTTAATAAATTGAAGGATCTCTTTAGATAATTTAATTTTGGAATCTTTTATAAAATCCTTAGAGAGATCTTACTTTTATTTTTATCTTAAAACCTATCTATACGATTAATTACTAGAAAATTATCTATATCCGTGTTTGATTATGGGTAATGAAGCATAAGGACTTGGTTCTAGCAGTTGGCCAATGGACTTGGTGAGTATCCTCCGTTGGTACTTCGATAGTTTTTTGTTCTTCTGGTACAAAGTATTTGTACTTTGGGATGTTATACCTGCATTAATATCACTACATATCTCCGTTTGTGTTTTCTTTTTTATCAATTCAATATTTTTTCATGTATGTCTGTAAAGTTTGTCAAAGAATAATTTCCACGTTCCTTTTTTATATGATTCCATGTGCTAGTCACCGACCTATGGGGATTGAGAATTCCTTTCAGGCATTGTCTGGACTGGATCAGTTATCGGGACTCCAGGGTACCCAAGCTTGTTCATAATTTTTTTTAAATTATAAGTGGTGGTTTTAAAAATTGGTTGGGCATGTTGTATAGAGTAGTATGGAAAGTTATTTTTTTGACCCTTGGACTTCCTCTGAGTTCTAAAAAGTTTGGATTCACACATGTGGTAAGAGGATGGTTGTGGGTATATGTGGGGGAGTTCTTGAGAATATATATATATATATATGCAATACTTAGGGGAATACTAATGGGGGGAAATTAATCTCTTAATGTTGTTTTGTTTTTTAAAAATGGTGGTTTAAAAAATTGGGTTCATGGATTGTATTTTAGTGGTGATGTGTTTTAGTTTTGGTAGTTATTTTATTTGGTTTTTAGTTTGATTTTAGGATGGGATGGTTTATGAAATTGGTGATTCATTGGAAATGTTTTTTGGTGGTGTTTTTGTTGATTTTTTATTTGGTTGGTAGTTTTTATGTTATTTAGATTATGTTGCCAAGAATGGTCCAAATCATTATGAGGGGTGTCTTTCAGCTGATGGATTTTACCAAACTCATAGTGTAATGGTTTTTTTATTACATCTTGTTGTTAAACTATTTATTGTTGTGTTCTATAACCCTTAGGTATTGTTGAAAGACTAATATCATGGGTGTTCAATATGGTCAAAAATATTGAAGGAGTAGATTGACCACATAAATGAGCTAGTTTCTTTTTCTCTAGAAATAGAGTTGAGTGATATTTTAAAATAGCCTCTCATCCCATGGGGGATTTTTTATATGAATAATCCTTATTCAGTGCGTGATACTCATTCATCAAACCACCCACTTGTTTTCTTCCAATGTGGTTAGTTCGGAATCCCTAAGACATTTCCCATAATCCTTTAAAGGCTAGTAGATGGTGTGGCCATGGATTAGTTCTATGAGTTGTATTACTAGAAGAGGATTACTCGGTCAAATTTTGCTAGTGCCTTAATGAGGGGAATTATATTCTTCCATTAATTAGGGATCCATCCATATGTCATAGAGTGTTGTTTCTTCACATATTTGGGGAATTTTTTTAGTATGGTGTATATTCCTCTAACATGTAATCTCTATTGTTGAAAAGGAATCCACTTGAGTTATTCCTATGGTAGTTATTTGATATTGGACCCCGTTTTTTGATGTTTTGGTGGACTCATTATTTTGTTATTTTAGTGAGGGTTCATGAGGTTTCGTTGTCCTGTTCTGATTTTTTAGATTACTGTGTATTATAGAAATTATGCATCATGGTTTTTTTTGGATATAGTATATATTTTTTATAGTTGGGTTCTTCCCAAGTTATGGGTTTCTGAATGCATATTGGTTTTTAAATTATTGTGGTAGACCCACTAAGGGTCTCGTCGATGTATTTTCTTAAGATGATTGGGTGTGACTCATAAATATATGAGGTTACAACAATGAAAGAGTTTTTTCCTTGATTTGTATGTTGTTTTGGTTATGTAAACTAATGTCTATATGGGGTACTAAAATGGTAGAGATAAAACTATTAGTGAGATCATGGTGGGTCTAGATCTCTAGTACTTTTTCAGGGAAATTTTGAACTCTAGTTTCCCATGTGGCTCTTTGATTTCACCCTTCCTTACCCCGACTATTGTAGTTCTACTGGCATAGATAATAGGTTATGTAATGGATTGACATGGACGTTTTAAGAAAATAATGATATGTTTTCCTCATGATTTATATGTTAGGGTTATAGTTGTTCAATGTCTCGAGATTATGTTGGGTGATCTAAACATCCATCATTGATTATTTTTTTAGATGATTCAAGTTCATTGGGTCTCTTTGTTTTTATTATTTATATGTGAATGGTTGGTGCACGATTCATAAAACCATGTGGCCAAACATTACATGGTATCCTTACTTTTAAGAAATAAAATCAAAGTGATTGAAATAAAAAATTTTCTTCTATTATTATTTTTATTTTATTTTTTTATTATATCCCCTCCTTTATACATAGGTTGCATGACCCCCCCCCCCACACTCTCTATGTCGTGCAACACCCCATGGTCGAACCCCCACATGTGCACCACCCTCCTCTCCTATAATATGGGTACCACCCACCACCACCTCTAATTTGTAAGTGTACTCCTCTCTAGTGAGTCCATATCATCATCCACTTCATTTTATTTCTATTTTGGTTGAACCATTTATCTTACCCCATGTGGAATGCATGACCTAGATGATCCCTAACATATTTTTTGGTTTTTATTATTATATATTATTCTTGTATATTTACCATGGGTGGTTATGGGCCCAATTCTAGTAATTTTTGATGAAGTTAGTAGGATAGAAATGTGTTTTTGGTTTGGTTTACCCTGTTTTAATTTTTATATCCAATTTTAATTAGGTATTTTGTAATATATTATTTTCTGTTATTTTTTACAAGTGAGTTTTGGACCTCCATTCTTGGAGAAGACAAATACCCATATGCATCAACAAAAAAATTTACATATATTCCCTCATTTTTTATATTCCATCATTTTACATATTACGTCATTGAGGGGGGGGGGAGGGGGGGTTACAATGTACCTTTTAGAGTATATTACTCTTTCCATCATTGAATGATGCATGTTTCGAGGTAGTCACCATATTTATAAGAATATAAAATAAAATCTATAATTTATTGTCTTTTTTATTCGACCTTTTCATTATATTATAAATATAGAAAGTTGATGAAAAATATTTTTCTAAACATCGTTGGATTATTCCATGATTATCAATTCATTACTCATGTTTCATTATGAGATTTTTTTATTAAAGCTTGTTTCTAGGATGGTTTTGAAATTCCAATAATCTTTAGTGGTTGTAAGGATTTATAAATGATTGATATCATGTCATTTATAAATTCACAAGGTCTTCTTGTCTTCTGGCTAGTTTTCCATTAGTTTTTAAATAAATTATAGATTTTCCAAATAAATCCAAAAATTTATTACAAGTAGTAAAGGATTATTTTCATATTTTGAGGCCTATTTGGTAAAATTAGTTATTTTCTGAAAAGTGTCCACCTCCATATACACATCTCCATTCTATGGAGAATTTTCATTGATCTATTTAAGAGGTGGACCTTATTATATATGGTGTCTTTTCATGATTGAGATATTGTGTTCGTAATGTCATCCCCACCGCCCAAATTTTGATTACCCATTGGATCCTAAGAATCAAAGTGGAAGTCAATATATATATGCTATTTAGATCATATTATATTATCTAGAACCCCATGGTAGGGAAATTCCATGTGGGTTCTGCCACTTGTGGGGATATTTGAGAGCATCCATGTTTGTAAGTGATTATTGATCATATCGATAGGTTGGAAGATGTATTATGAACTGATTTTTTCTAGGGTCTCCTAACTTGGTGTATTAATTTATCCCATTATAACTTATCCATATTAATTTTAATATACCACATTTTATAATGTTCATATAAATTCATTTTAACTATTACAATTCTTATAGAATCTATTACATTAGATCTTGTGATTTATTATTCATTGATTCTCACTAAAATGTCCATTCAGTATATGTTTTTTTATAATAAAGTGGTTTTAATAATGACTTATTATTTTGAAAAGTTTTTTATAAAAATAATCGAAATCATTTCTTAAAATCATTAACTTATTTTTTACTTTATAATGCAAATAAAAATCTTATCTTGAATATATTTATTTGAAACTAACATGAAATGGATTTATTTTTAACGTTAATAAAGATAGACTGGTTTTTTATTTTGGTATCCTTATTGATCATCTTAGTCTTCTTTCCTATGTTATCTTCTTCTATTTTAGTATCATCAAATTTTGGGTATATATCGGTTCAAACATGGTTTGTGATTGGTGGTGACCCACGACATCAATTGTATGTATGTTCACCAATATAGTTTTATTTATTTTTCATATACCAGTTTTAGTTTTTATTTTATTCTTGTTATTTATCTATATTTTATTTGTTAAATCATTCCCAACAGTGTTTTATCTGATGCTTGATAGTAATTTCCTGACTGGGAGGATCAGAAATGCCTATCGGGCCTGGTTTCGAGTTAGCTTCTAAGCCCGATTTACGGATGACCTCAATTAGTTTGTGACACATAATTTCAACATATTCAAAAACATGTGGGTATTAAAAATAATATTCATCCTAAAAGAAATTTATGAATTTTAATTCAACACTCATTTGAAAAAAATTGATATTCAAATGTTCTAGGAAGGCTGGTACGATTTGAATGGATTCAAGTCTAGCTATTAGGGAAAATGTTTCACCATAATATATGTACCATCATAAATAATTACCTTTAGAAACACATATATGATTATTACTTACTGTAATTATATTTTCAACATAATTTTTTTGAAAAAAACATTTGACTATAGTAACCAAAAGCGGATTATGCAACTCAACCAAAATCCAATAATGAATCTATTTATTTTTTTCATGATCCCTATATAACCCTTACCCAACATTCATCACGAAATAAATAAAATAACATTTTTAGTTAAAATTGAGATAGAAAACTATTTTTATCACAATTCTTTCTTAATGACCATCTAGTTTTTACCTATTAGTGTATATCTGTTTTGATATTATTATTGGTATTACTCCATAAATAGAGTGGTAAGTTTATCATCAAATAGTTATATATTTCACTGAAATATTTCTTAGATATTTAAAAATAATTGGTGATAATTCCATAGGCTTCACTACTTGTAGTAGTGAAACAAATTTTATTAAAATATAAAAGTTTTTTTAAATCCTTATCTAGAGAAAAAATATTCTGATGTTTTATAAAAATAAAATGTATGTTTTACTAAATTTTACATGAGTGGATTTATAATAAATAAATCATGGATTAAAAAACCAAAAGGAGCCTTTATGGTTATATAATATCTAATAAAATATCATTTATTATTTTGATAAAATTTAAAATGTTTATCAATAATATTTTAGATGAATACATTACAACCAAAATACTTTTAATTGAGAATGTTTTAGACTTATTTTGATCCATAACTCATACTTTTTTATTTTATGAAACAAATGATGTACAAAATGAACTTATGATATAGTAATAATTATTCATTATATCAGTCACAAAATGATTAGGAATAGTTTATTCTGTTAACAATGATCGAGTATTTTTTCAAATAATTATATTTGTTCATTATACCATAGTATTTTATTGAGGTGATCATGGTGTTCAAATTTAATGATTAATAAATTTATTTCAAAAAAGTGTTTCTAAATCAATGTTCAAATAATCCAACCATGACTAATTCAATCTATATTTATTGGTATATTTTATTATTTTTAATATAAGAATTAAATGTTTTAAAATAATAAATTTCATTATATTTAATGAGAGATAATTTACCCATGAAAATATAGAGTAATCATAAACCATGAATTATATATTGGATCTTCCTAAAATACTCTCTTTTTGTACAGGATCATGTAAATCCTTGTGTAGAAACTGTAAATATCTGAATGTTGATACACAACTCTTATTTTTAAAAAAAGAATTATTTTTGGTAAACAAATTGATAGGAATCATAGATTTTGGTAGAATTTAACTTATGATATGGTAGTTGTCTAAAATATAATTTATAAAAGGTTTTATTATGTTTGAAAGATATGGGGTCATATATATTTATGAAACAAACAATATATGTCATCATTTTTTCATAAAAAATAAAATCAATATATCCTAAGACATTTATGTCAGTCAAACATGTATTCTCATGCCTATTTGGAGATAGAATAAAATTACCATCTAAATTTTCAATAGTATGTTTTCTATTCCTGAAATTTACAAAGCATCTCACATTACATAGTTCACTTATGTTGATATATTTTTTGTTAAGTCCTATAATACATAAAATATCAGAAATTAATTTCTTTTGAATAAAATACACTTAACTTATTATGAATATTTCTCTATGTGTGTAATTTCCAAAATAAATTCATCATCCATTTTGTTATCATTTTGGATGTTTGAAATGTCTCCAATAATATTTCCAAAATAACAATTATCCATGTACTCTTTATTCTAAAACCTAGTACTCATCATTATTTACTAAAAAAATAAAATTATGTTCATTGTAATAATAATTATTAAGGTCAGGTTACATTGTCAAATAAAATTTTAGGAACACACATATGCCCAAAACATTTATGTTGAACAATGCCTATTTCTTTGAAAATAAAATCAATAAGAAAATAAAAATATTTAGTTTGGATTGGGGTAGAATTTATTTCCAAATGAAATCCCTTTTGATATTTTTTTCATAATTTTTCCAAATTTAGTGAAAAAATAATTTAAATGGAAATGTGATTTTTTAGAATTAAATATTAATTTTTCAACGTTATATGAATTATTTGTTTATATATTTTTTCTAAATTTTTAGGTTTTATATGTAATGATAGAAAATAATTTATTTAAACCCCTAACATTAGATTTGATTTTAACTAATAAATTCTTATCATGTAAATTAAAAATTTTATTTGGCTTTGAATCTAATTTTTCTTAATATTTAAAATATCTAGAAGTTAAGGTTGGAATTATTTAAGCAACTTTAATACAATTTTTATATGCACATTCATAGAAATATTTATACTTTTTATATTCATTATATATAAGTATTATATATTTTACTGTTTATTCAAAGGTAAGATTATCATATTCATGATCTAATGAATTTACCTTTTCATAATATGATGAATTATCCTTGTCATAATTTAATCATTTTTAATTATCAAAATTACATGTGTGTGTATGATTGTAATGTAAATTTATGTTGTTAATAGTTAATGTCGAAAACATAGTAGAGAATCATTTTTTATCTATTATAATATTATAATAAATTCCAATGATCTTATAACTATCACATTAATAATCTTATGTTGTTATACCTAATGTATTATTACCTTCAATAATAATCTAGGTTTCAAAATAATTCAAACTATTTTTACATATACTCTGAGAATACATCTCATGATTTTTCAATCACATTTAATTTTAATGAATCTTTTGAAATATGACCTATTTTTTTATTCATGAAAAATGACATATAAATATTCCATCAATTAATTATTATAATTTTTATCATCCCAATGAGTTTACAAAAAATTATTATTTCAAAAAACTTATTCATTCTTCTCGCACATCTAAAAAAACAATTATCAATATAATCAGAATTACATTGATATATATGATTATATTTCCTCTGTGAAACATGAGATATAAAAATATTAGCACAAAAATTAAATAAATGGAATCTTTATAGAAGTTTATGAATTCTCCCACCAATCAGCATAGGATGCATTCCAAATAAAACTGATAGAAAACTTGTTGGAAAACCCATCACAAAATAACATTGGTTTTGGTAGTGAAATAACATAGAAAATATCACAAACTATTCATCTATTATATAACTATCGACTAGAGACAAAATTCATAAAACATCACAATAATATCCTCTACCCCAGTTCCACAAAGAAAATCAAAAAATATACAAATATCATAACAACATATATGAACATCATCATCCCAAAATATTTGTAAATAAATCACTAGAAATTAACCATTAGAAAATATATTTATAATTTAATGTTAACATGAGGGGAATCAGAAACATTCCACCATATTATATGTACACTTCCCACCACTAATAATACATCCGAATCTTCCTCATTATATTATGTTAGCATGAACATATTGTATTTCAACTACATTCCCCCTACCATGAACAACCCCATCGCGTTTCATCAAAATATTACCCTATAGGGTCTTCCATCACCCTGCATACTACACATCAAGCCATTATAAACCATATCATCATAACCACCACATATTATTTTATCCCATAAGTATTCACCTACTTTCCTCCATCATTGTAACACCCAAATATTTTGTGCAATATTTTGTCATATTAATTTACCCTTATTGAGATTTTTCATTTCATGCCACACTTAAAATAGTTTATTTTATATTAAAAAACATTTTCTAGATTGTTATACATACAAAAAAATTTAATAATGCACTACACACAACAAAAAATTTATCTTTCTCCATATAGAACATCGAGGTTACCTAATGTTACTTGAAAGAATGACTATCCTCTATGGCTTTTGTAACACGCAAGACAGCTTGTTACTGGAAAATAATTATTTATTAATTTATTTTTATCTAATTGGATATAAAATGACCATTAAATTTATGATTATAGTATTAACTATCTTATTAATATATATAGTTCAATTCATTAATTAAGTAATAATTATAAAGGAATATAGAAACCAAATGAATATAAAGATACTGATTTTATAAAAGTATATTTTTATGTGAAAAAGATTATTTATATTCATAAGATAAATTATTTACTAATATTTAATGATATTAATTAAAATTTTATTTTATATATTCATGAAAACATTTTTTATAACCATCTAATAAATTCGACGTATATAAGATAAGAACAATCACAATTTTATACTTAAAAACCTATATTTTTATGAATAATGTTTTTCCTCCTTCTAATAGAGAAACCATTTTAAATAAAATTATTTAAAATTTCTTACATTTAATATTTAAAAATAAAATACATATTTTAATTCAAAACATAAAAATTATGTTAGGTTAAGGTTTTTGTATTTTTCTGTAAGGTTTCATTTTTTAATGAATAGTAAAACATACTAAATTTTAAATCAAACTACTTTTTATTCTAATTAAATTATAATATTAAATAATATTATAAATTTTTTTTACTGATTATTTACATAATAAATTTATAAATTAATCCAATTTAGTTCCTTCTAAACAATTTCACATTGAAATTTGTTTAAAAACATTAAAACTTTTGGATGTTTTTTCATTAAAAGTGTGATGTGTTGTCCCGTTAGAGGGATTATTTTAAAATTAATGTATAACACTTATTTGATTAGAATTTTGGAAAAAAATTTCAAAATTTTTAATCATAAAAATTTTAAATGTATAATAATCTAAAAATAATTTTTTACTGAAAATATTATTGAAATAGATTAAAATTAATTACCATGATTTAGAAAAAAAGTTAGGTTAAAAAAGTGTTAAACCCTAAATTGAAGACACCAAATGACCTATAAACATTTATAAATCGCATTATATATCCATGATTTTTTCAATAACTTTACATCAATGATTTTTTTATTTTTTTTTTTATTTTTTTTAAGTAACAACATGGATACACAAAACTTCTTTTAGAAATGTCATGTTTTTCGTTTCCCTTCCCTATAAAAGGCCACCACCACTATCTCTTCTCCACATATATCAAACCACATAGGTTTAGACTAAATTTTTCAAATACACATAAAATAATCCCTAAATTACTCTTGGATTCCTGACCTTGGGTGTAATGAAATCCATGGAAGCCTTTTGTCATAAACTAAATGAAGTTACTCGATTAAGTGGTAACGACTTCTCTCAAGATCATTTCATTAATTTACTTTCTCCACCCTGTATAGTCTCATTATTACATGATTTTATAAAAAACAATTATCATCATTATACAATGATTTTATTGTTCTAATGATTTTAATTACTGTTACACACACCCCCATCTAATGGGTAACGAACATACTGTTTATGTGTGTGGTGAACTAACGCCTCACAAAATGATGATTGTTAATTTCATTACATTACCACATCTCATGGGGTAAATTATGATGGAAACTACATATATATATATATATTATGTATTTAATATTAATTTATACTTTTACAATTAATATCTATACACTTTCCATTTGGTGTAAATACGATAATTTGTTTTGAGGAAGTGTGGACTACCGCCACCACAAAGAGATGTGATTCATTCACACACTACATGGAATGTATTAAGGATTAATTTAGTGAAAGTATATGAGATATATAAAGTAATAATTCTACTAGAAATATATATTTATATACATAAATTACATTTTATTTCTTTCTTTCAACGTGACAATTTAAACAAAAATTACATTAATGCGTATGTATGGATTATCTTATCCATGAACGGTGTATTCCATTTCATACATATATAATATATTGTTTCTTATAATACACATATAATAAATATAAATGATATTTTTATCATGTTTTATCATTCTTTTAATCAATATACAAGTATAAGGATGAATTAAATAACAAATTAAGACACATACAAAGAACAAAGTGGATATTACCCAAAGTGAAACACTAATATCGAATTGGTAACAAGCAGGTAATATAAAGTCACAATAAAACCATATAATGTATTAGATATAATAATATGGTTATTTTAATGATTTTTAATAGACTTATATTTGTTATTGTGGAATATTTTATGAGTACAATGAGAGTCAATACCCAAGGTAAGGGTATTTCATCTCTCTTTTAATTTCTATGAGATACATGATTTATTCACCTCTATTAATTATGTGTGGTGTGTATACTTCTCATAGATGTATTATATGATTATTATACTTATCATTAATGGTATTTAAATATCCATTTAATTATATTTATTTTAATTGGGACCATGATTCAAAAGTTTCAAAATTGGAAAAATGATTTTCTCTCAATTTGTTTTGAGACACATGCCATGTTTTACACATATATTTTTCCATGAGATATATATATTATAATTTAATTTTATATAATGAATATCGTTATATTAATTATATTTTATTCTTCATTAAATTTCATTATCATGAATCGAGATTATGGTTAAATGTTACCAGGTTATTAGAGTTTATTGAAACAATCTCGTCACTTTCTGAGATTGCTTATGACTATACATCCTCTGATGAAATCATATGATCCATTACTAAATAACAGTCATAAATTTTATTATTCTCTAGATATTATGGATATATTAATATATTGGTACTATTTTCCCACTATTTTGTACCTATGATAGTTAATAATGTGTTTTTAAGACAGTTTCAATTTACCTCCCTCTTCGATTGGAAATGTGTGTTCCTTCAAAACTATATTTTCTAAAAAGTTAAAAAAATATTCTACTATCATCCTATAATCATTAAATGAAAATTTTACCCATGTTTTACACTTTTATGTAAATATTGTATTTAAAAAATAATATTCTTACCATTTTACAGTGGAGGAACATTTCTAAACTTTTTACGATGCAAAAGTAATGATCAGCAAAATATATTTACCTGGCGTAGAGTCCTTCATTCCATTGAACATTTATTTAGAATATTAAAAACGTTTTTCCTGGAATATTTTTCGGAATATCTTGTAAAATAATATTTTAAAAGTAATTTTCAAGGAAATTGTTTTCAAAAAATTTTAATGATTATTTCAATGATTCATGGGAAAAGGAGGTTTCCAAATCCTTTTCAAGATTCTTTTATAAGATTTCAAGTAATAAGGTTTTCAAAATTGTTTCTAGATTTATTTATAATTTATAAAACATATATTAAAATAAATGGTTTTTATAACGTTTTTAATATTTCCTTAGATGTTTTCCAATTTATTTTCACAAAAATGGTTTTTAAAATATTTACAAGATTTATTTATAAGTTTTTATATCATTTTCAATGAAATGGTTTTCCTAAAATTTTTCACGACTAATTTATAAGTTTTCAAAAAAAATTCAATGAAATGGTTTTCAACACATTCTCAATATTTCATTATATATTTTCAAATTATTTCAAATTAAATTAATTTTTTTAAAAAATCAAGTTATATTCTAATGTTCTCATTGCGTTTAAAAAAATAATTTTTAAAATGTTTTGAATATTATTCTATAAGTTATCAAAGAAAAAAATTCAATAATTTTTTCATGAATTATTTATTAGTTTTCAACCTATTTTATACTAAAATTATTTTCAAATGGTTTCATTCATTAAAAATGATTATTCAAAGAAGAGAAGATATTTTCATTATGAAATGTTTTTTAATGATATTTCAAAATTATTTTCCAACAAAAATGATATATTTTTTTGTTACTCATACCTTTATTTGAAATTATCTGAATGTTCCGCACATATTTTTTTCTAAATGGTTATTCTTAATTTCATAGTCATTATGAAACTCATTTCTCTATCATTTATTATATGTTTATAAAATATATTTTTTAGACATGGGATATTTGTTTATGAAATATAATTATATTTAACGGGTTATTTTATTAAATAAATGATTATGAAACCTATGCCTTTTTCCATAGGTTATAATATGATTACATGCTTATGATACCCACTTCACATTATGGGTTTGATATGATTGTTAATGATTTTATGGAAAATTTACGTTTGATTTTATTATGATATAGGTGAGACCTATATTTTACTCCAATGTATTAGGTAATGGTTTATATATCATGATATAGACTAAGAAGGTATTGGAAATGAACCTTGACTACTAAGATGGCAAGGAGAGTGAACCATGACTACCAAGATTGTATGAGGAGTGATCTCATGCTACTAATATGGAAATGGGAGTGAACCATGACAACCAAGTTGATATATGGAGCGAACTCATAATATTATTTTGGTCTTGGTAGTGATTCATAAGCTCTTATGAAAATAATATTTTTTGCTTATGTGTTCTGCAAAATTATATATTTTATTCATATGTTATTCTTTCATGACTTATGTTTTTTATTTACATATGATACATATCGAATGAGTTAACATGACTTAATCCATGATTAAAATTAATCACCTTTTATTTGTACGATATGGTATTCTATTTTCATCATCTTGTTCTTATACCCTTATTATCATGATTATTATTACATATATCCCCTATTTTTTCTTATTTAGCATATGAGCTCACCCCTCTTTTTGTTTCCTTCCCTCAGGTTATGAATATGTAAAATATGTTCAATGTGTCTATAAAGGTAACTAGTCATGAGGATCCTAGTGGGAGATGATGTATCTTATTTATGTACTAGTGTGAATGTTTTTATGATTCCAAATGCACCAGACTAGTATGGTCTGTGGGATTCTATTAATATATTGTTTTAAGTATTCTGAAATTTTTTTATAATTTTTATTTATGAAATGTGAGGGCCACAATAGTTGGTATCAGAAAAAAAAATTAGTTAAATTTGTAAAATTGGATGATAATACTTTAGTGATATCCATAGGTATATTTATAAGTATATTTCTAGTCATTTCTCTAAGGATAAGTATATGGATGAGTCACTATTTAGGAAAATTTCCTAGAATTTTGGAAAAGGATAGAGTGAGTGGTCTCATAGAAATAAATCCATGTATGTATATTAAAAGTGGATGTGGCACTATAATAGATGTTTCTAGGGGTAACAAATCTGACAAGATGTCTCCGACGTAACTAGGGGTAATATGCAACAAGAGAACTGGACATTCTACACACCTAGTTTGACACTCCCGGTGGACATGGTATATGAATTCACTAATTCTTTATGAACCATCATGAATCATTTAAATAGAAGATGAATATGAATAATCTTGGATAAACCAAAGCTTTCATAGATTACAAAAATAGTCGACATTATTTAGGCACCCTAAAAGTAATTTTTCATCATTATATGGTATCTCAACAAGTTCAATGTCTCTCAAACAATTATTTATGGTTTTAGTCAATGGATAAAACTATAAGATACATGGTTAAAATTTATTTTTTCTGATGTGGAAACTATGTGCACTGTGTGAATGAATTTCCCATATTAAAATATCATAATGAAAATAGAGAAGGTGGTGTAGGTATTGGTTATACATCTAAGGATAATGAGACGACAAAGGACATGTGAATGGTTTGTGATGTTTTTACCGTATTTTTTTCATTTAAAATAAGATCCATGATTATATTTATGTTGAGGAAACATAAGAATGATTCATATTTCATATTCCAAGAAAAAGGTATTAAAGAAGAAGTTGATGAATCATGAGTAATGGTTTAAGAATAATGTTGTATTAATGAGATATTTATGTTTTTGAATTCATAGATAATGTTATGTGAATCATGATATATATAATAATTTTTAGTATAATTTTTCATTAAGGATTGAAAAGGATATCTTTAATGGTGATGAATACACAGAAATGTGATTTCATATAAAGGTGAAATTTTAATAACGTAAAGGTAACCAATAATTAATGACAAATTTTGTGATAATGATATTTTAGTAAAGATATAATGAATATGAAATATGTAAATTGGAATTTACGGAATACCCTAGAATTGATTATTAAAAATGTGTTCTATGTCATCAAGGATAATGTTTACAACTTCATGGATTTAAATAATATATCTTGTTCTCATTTAAATAAGGAAGCAAAAATGTTTTAAAAAAATATTTATGATAATAAAGTTTGTTACCATGTCTCAAGGGAATATATTATGAAGTTATTCACATGTTTGGAATGTGAAAAAAAGTGGTACTTTATGATATATGGGGGATCAATGATAATATGATTTCTTGAAATTCTATCAAAAGAATAGAATTTTCATATTTTGGAAGGTTTATACGGTTAACAATTTATGGAACGTTTATGTTAAAAACTAGATGAAGTCAGAAAGATTAATACAGTATCTATCCATATGGGTATTTGTGCATATTAGATATCCTGTTGAAACTATTTTGTGTCGATGATACCTGATGAAAAATGGGATGCATATCATGGATCTCATGATCTGTAAGTACATCAGGAATGAAAAATTAACCTTTATTTATAGAAAAGTGGTGAATAGAATCAATGAAAATAGGGTGATGTTGTTCTGAATTCATTCAAGTATAACATTTCATGAAAATTTTTCTATATTAAGGAAAAGGATCTTCAGACAAAAAATTCCATGGACCTTTTTTTTATGAATCATAACGTCCCTTACCTCATCATTGATTTATGGATTTTTGATTACTAACTTCCCCCAAATTTTTCTTCTATCAATCTCCATCCAAACATGATGTTATTATTTATCTTAAATTCCCTTGTTTTCACTTCCCACATATGTTCACTTATGTGGGAATCTTGTTATGAGTTACTTTGGGTAACTGCTATGGTTTTAACATTCCCATTTTATGGAATGTTTTAGAAATCATTTTTATGACCTGGGTTTCTATGAATGATACCTTCTTGTATTAAACCATTAATATACCAAAATAATCTATATATAGAAATTCATTTTAATGGGGGTAGAATGTAACACCATGAGATTTTGTGAAATATATTTTTTCAAATATATTTAATCACTTTGATATTTTTTATTTAATGCTAGACTGAAATATATTATTTTATATTAAATAACTATGTATGGATTGTATAATATGAAAATTCATGTTAATCATTCACTACATGCACCATAAATGTTATCTTTCTCTACATAGAACACTAAGGTTATCTTATGTAACCCGTAAGACTGAATTTCCTCGATTTTTTACATAACAAGAAAGACTGAGTGTTGCGGATCAATAATTATTTATTAAAATATTATTATTTGACATTATATAACATGGAAATTAAATTCATGATTATAAGATTAACTAACTTATGAATATATATATATCTGAATTCATTGGTTACCTAATATTTATAAAATAATATGAAAACCCAATATTTATCAAGGGACAGATTTAATGAAAGTATATTATTATAAGAAAAAATAAATTTAAATTAATAAGTTTAAATAATTAATTATAGTGAATGATATTAATTAAATTTATATGTAATATATTCAATCAAATATTTTTTATAATCATCCAATACCATTTATAAAAATAAGTTAATAACAAAGAAAATTTTATGTTAAAAACCATATGTTTTTATAAAGGTCCATTTAGTTCATTTTAAAGGGGAACCCATTTTAAATAAGAATTTTGGAAATTTTATGGATTCAATATGTGAAACTAAAAATAATATTTGAATTTGAATCATAAAAATTAAGTTAGTTAAAATATTTTTTATTTTTCTATAAGGTTTTTTTAATGAATTGTTAAAAATACTGAATTTTAATTAAAAACATCATTTTCATCTAATTCATTTATTACATTAAATAATATTTCTAAATTGTTTTAAAGGTTAATATGGTGATAATTATATACATTAATCCAATTCATTTCATTGGAATAAATTTCACTTTGAAATTGGATATAAAAACATATAAAAGTTTTGGATGTTTTTACATTAAACCCCCATAGTGTCGTCCCATCAATAAGATTTTTTAAAATTAATTTATACCAATTATGTGATTATAAATTTTAATAATGTATTCCATATTTGGAATCATCATAATTTATAATTTATAATAAGGTCAATTTTTTTAAGAAAAAATATTAGTGACTGTCATTAAATGTAATTACAACGATTTAGAAAAAAAGTTGGTTAACAAAGTAGTAAACCTTATATTTAAGACACAAAATGACGTAGAAATTTTTCCAACACCCATTGGCAATAATTTCTGAATAAAAAAACCTTCCATTATAGATTATGGTTCTTATGGTATGACTTTTGATAGGTAAAAATTTTGGTACACAAAACTTGTTTAAAAAAATAGAATATGTGTCTTTTCCCTTCCAAATAAAAGGCCACAAAAAACCCCCCATCTTCAAACATATAAAAACAAATTGTTTTGGGAAATATCTACCCAATAAAAATCATATAATCACTACCTTTCTAGTATATTCCTCCCCTAGGGGTTGAAAGATATCCAAGGATTCCTTTTGGAACAAACCAATTGGGGTTACCTAATTAAGAGGTAATGACTTCTCTCAACCTCCTTTATTTATTTTATTTTTCCATCCCCACTACTATATTTATTCAATTATTGTATACAAAATAATAAATTCAACATAATATGTTGTTTTTATGATAAAGGATACACATAAATTTACACACACCTCTATATAATGGGTTATGAACATACAGTTTATGTGGATGGTGAACTACCACCTCATAAAATGATGAATGTTTATTTTCTTTCATTACCTCCTTTCCTGGTGGAAATTAAGATGGACACACAATTTATATATTTTATATTTTATATTTTTATGTATTACTTCTTATGTAATCATTTTAAACAAATATCTTTATACCTTCCATTTGGTTCAAATATCATAATTTTGTTTGAGGATGTGTGGACTACCGTCCCATAAAAATAATGGGATTTATTCACACACTATATGGAATTTACTAAGACGAGTTTAGTAAAATGTTATGATATATATGTTATAATAATTAAACTGGAATAAAATATATATATATGTCATTTACATTCATTCGTTAAATACAATAATAAAAACTAAAATATCATTCATTCGTATGAAAAACACACCATCTCCACGAATGATGTATTCCATTTCCCACTTTTATATTATATATATTATTATAATATAATTATAATTAATATAAATGATATTTAAATCTTTTTTTACAATATTTGAATAATTATATATGTTTAATGATCAAATATATAACCAATTAGGACACTTATAAAGAACAAACCAGATATTTCCCGAAGTGAAAACATAAAATAAAATTGTTAAAAAGAAGATAATATATAGTCATAATAAAAACATATAAAGTATTATAAATAATAATATGGTTATGGGATATATGTATAAGAAACTTATAGTTATTTTATATGGGTTTTTTATGAGTATGATGTGTGTTAAGACACAGGGTAAAGGAATTTCATCTCATTTTCATTTCTATGAGATACATGATTTATTCACCACCGATTATATTTGTTTGGGGTGTTTACTATCTATGGATATATATATATGATTATTATACGTAAATTTATTTGTATTTAAATAACCCTATTATTTTATTTCTTTCACAGGGACAATGATTCAAAAGATACCGTATCGGTAAAATGTTTTTGTCTCAATTTTCTTTCTTAGAGACACATGTCATGTAATGAACCTATATTTTACATGATATGTATATAATGCCTTTGAAGTTTTATATATGGATTCTATTTCAATACATGATGTCTTAATTTGAATTTAATTTTATTTTCCTAAAAGGGTATTATGTTTTGATGTGAAGTAGTTTTACGAGTTTATTGAAAGAATCCCATCACATATAGAGATTTTTTATGATTATGCTAACTTTGTGAACTATTATAATCCATCTCTCAAGGAAACTCCTAAATTTATGTTTTATTGAGATATTCATGATATCGTATCTTATTGGTAACATTTTCCCACTCTTTGGTATATAATATAGTTCTAAATTTTGATTTAGGAAATTTTGAATTTACCTCTCTCTTCGGTCAGAAATTTGTTTTCCTTCAAGACCATATAATCTAAATGGTTTCAAAAAATATTCTAAAATAATCATATGGTCATTAAATGAAATATTTTACCATGTTTTATGTTTCTAAAAGATATGGATTTTTATAGAAAATGTCTTTGTAATTTTTTGATCAATTCACTTTTTAAATCCTTTTACGATATTAAAATAATGTTCGATACCCATATATTTACGCACCATCATGATTATCATTCCATTGAATCATACATTATAATTTTCAATATTTTTTCTCAAAAAACATTTACCTAATATTTTGGTTAATATTTTTTAATTATGTTTCAATAAAAGTATTTTTAAAATGGTTTCAAGCATATTTTTAATGTTTGAAAGGAAATTTTGGTTTCAAAAAGTTTTAACCCTTCATTCATTAGTTTTAATGTTCAAATGTTTTCAAAATATTTTCATGATTTATTTATATATATTAAATGATATATTCAAATAATTTTATTTCAAAATGTTTCCACTATTTCTTTAAATTTTTTCAATGTTTTTTTCAAGGAAATGGTTTTCAATAAATTTTCAAGATTTCATTATAAAATTTTAATGAATTTTCAATTAAATTTATTTAGAAAACATTTTACAGATTTCATTATATGTTTTCAATTAATTTTAAATGAAATGTTTTTAAATTTTTCTTCAAGGTTTCATTATATGTTTTCAATTTTTTTCGATGAAATTGTTTTAAAAATGTTTTCAATATATCATTAAATTATTTCAAATTGTTTTTAAAGAAAAAAAATGTAATTTTTTTGAAGATTATTATATATGTTCGGAAGTAAAAATGATTTCAATTATTATTTACATGTTTTGAAGTTATTTTATATGAATATTATTTTCAAATGAGTTTTTCATTGAAAATCATTTTTCAAAGAAGAAGGGATATTTTCCTCAAGAAATGTCTGTTGAAATATATTTCGAAACTATACTCCATATAATATAACATCTATTGATATTACTCATTCCTTTTTAGGAAATGATCTAAATGAACTATTCATATTCTTTATCTAAATGGTTGTGTTTAATGTAATATTCATTATGATGCATATTTACCTTTCATGTGTTATATGTCTATGAAATCTATTTCTCTTTCATGGGTTATATATTTATAGAATCCATATATCTTTTAGGGGTTATGAATATGGTGAAATGATTTTGAAACCACTATCTTTTTCCAAATGTTATGATTTGATTAAAAGTTTTTGATACTCATTTCATTTTAGGGGTTAATATATGATTGGTTCATATTTTGTGGCACATGTATGTATACATTCATTATGATATGTGTGGGACCTATATCTCAATATAATGAATTATTTAATTATTTATAACTCAAGAGATAGACTAATATTGTATTTAAAATGAACCATGACGGCTAATATGGCCATGGGTGTGAACCATGACTACTAATATGGAATGAGGAGTGAGATCATTCTTCTAAAATGGTAATGGGAGTGAACCATGACTAACAAGATGGTATGTGGAGAAAATCAATACTAGTAATATGTTCTTGTAATTGATTCCTTATCTACTATGGAAATCATATTATTTGATAATGTTTCTACCACAATTCCATATTTTATTCATCTGTTATGATTTTTCGGATTATGTTACTTATTTCCCTATGATTAATATCTTATTAGATGCAATGAATAATGCCATATTTCATTTATATTCTCTTAGATATGTGGTATATGATCATATATTTTCATGATCATGTTCCCATACCTTTGTTCTCATGATTATCCTTAAGTATATCCCTTATTACCTTTAAAGAGCATTTAATATCATCCATTCTTATGTTTCCTTTCCCCAGGTTTTAAAGATATGTATTATGTTTGATGTGCCAAAGAAGGGTTCTAGTCAAGAAGAACATACTGAGAGATTATGTAGCCCATTTTTTTACTAGTTATTATATTATATTTTTTTCAATGGCACTAGACTAATATAGTATTTAGGGGTGTGTTTGTAAATTTTTTTAAAAATTCCTCAAATGTTATGTAGTGATAATGTATGAAAAGTGTTGGTCGTTATATTCTATGCCTCCTGTACCCACATTGACATTGAAAATATCAAGGGAAAATATGAAAATCCTCACAAAAAAATAACACAAAAAGGTAATTAGTAACAATAGCATATCTAAATCAACATTAAAGAAAACTGCATGATCAATACCATCTCATTTTATCATCATTTATTAATCCAAAAATTCCCATTTTTTGGACTCATTATGCTCTTTATTATATTCATTTACCCAAAATGTCCAGCTCATCAACATGTTTTTCTATTTTAACTAATTTATTAAATATTAATCATGTATATTATATCCCCATTCATTTATTTTGTTCACTGACTATTTATGTTAATCCAATTTCCCTTTAATATATTCATTATTTTTAATATATTTATCTCATTCAAACCAATTTCATTTAATTTCATTCAATTATATATTCATTTAAATTTCAAACAATTTAAAACCATCTCATTCACATTTATTTCATAATGTATTTACATTACCATATTTTTAATCAATTACATAGATTTCAACATATAATTTAATTTTCTCATTTTTATTACGATCACATAATATAGTTCTACCATATTTTAGGATCAAAATTGAAATAAGAACATCACAAAAACTAGTTTTTTAGATAAATAAAATATATTAGAAATTGAACTAATCATTAAAAATAAATTTGAATATCAGATCCCATAGAATATTTTCCAAAATCCCAATTTTCATTTCCATATTTACCTAATTTATATAATTATGAAGTTGGTAATGTAATTTTGAAATATCTAAAGACTAGTAGCCCACATTACATATCAACCAATAAGTATTAATACATTTAAAATTACATGAAAATATATGAATCAAATCTACCTCTCTTTCCCCTTGAATTTTTTTTATTCCAAGATTTTCATCTTCCTGAATCTTTACTCCTCCATAAAGGGATTTTCCTAAAATGTTTTCACTACCTCAGATCCATGAGTACTCAAGAAACCATACCCAAAAAAAAAATATAATTGGGTCCTCAAAAGAATTCATAGCACTCTATTAAATTATATTATTATTCTAGACGATATTATAAGATTTTTAGAATCAAATAACTCAATTATAGATTCTCTACCATTGCATAGTAATTAATAGTGGAAAAAGATTAAAACAATATCCTATCTATTTGAGAGGAACCTCAAACAACCCAAACCAAATCGACACCCCATTAAAACCTACAAAACCTAGTAAAGGTCCCCTTTATGATGAAGGAAAATGGAGATAACCCATGATAGGAAGTATGAAATTTACTTTGGATATTAAGAAATTGATTATTTAAATTAAGAAGACGGAACAATCAACAGTTTCTCAATGGTATCCTAAATCACGAATTTGACAACTTGATGTTTGATAGGTAATAAGGGAATATATGTGAATTTTAGGGAGTTTCAAAAATTTTACCTACATATATTAAATATGTTATGACAATGTGATACATCGTTATGAAATTGTGAAAGAAAAAAATTAAATTGAATATCTATGAATCACATTATGTATATCCACAATCTATGTCTTGGACAACCACCAGATCTGTTTAAATTGATGAAATGTTTTGAAATGACCATGTATTTATAGTGGAATGATTGATATCATGATGATTTCCATAAATCTTCCCCTTAAGAATAACACTACAGTGGATACAAATATTGAATGATGTAAATAAACTCAAAATCATCAATATACATTAAAGAAAACCCTTGATGCAAGAAATAACAACGATACGATGACCTAAAAAATAGATGAAACCAATAGATCAATTTTATGGGGACTAAAACTGTGATGACAATATCCATGTTCTGATGACCATCTACAGAGAAATCAAAAAACCCTCAATCACTTTCACGCCATGAACAAAGGTTCTATGCCACAAAGTATCTTAATAGGAAAAAGACGGAAATACGATCCTCCCAAAAATTCCCACTATAACGAACCATGTCGTTCCATAGCATGTAACATGTAGAATCATCTTATATAGTTATTATCCATTTATGACATGTTCTATATCCCCATATTTTCATCTCTTCCCCTTATCTGAATCCAGGTCTCTTCTAGGACAATATAGGTAGAAGCCTCCCAAAAATCTCTCAATACCCAAAAAAAATAATGAAAAAGGACAATGAGGTTCTGACCTTTCTAATGGAACACATAATATTTATTTAGTGAGAAATACGTTTTTAATATTCTTATGGGTTTTTAATTTATATATTATTTATTTAGATGAAAAATTATAGTAAATAAATTTATAGTCTGTTATTTTTTACATTTAAATTTTTAAATTTATGTTTAATTTTGATAATAATAAAATTAATTTTAATTTTATTAAAAATTATAGACTGGACTAAAATATAACTATTTATATAATATTGGTTTTAATAATCTGTTTTACAATAAATTTATGTACAACCACTCAACCAAAGTAAAATGTTATTTAGACTAATATATGAATTTCATTTCTTAGTTACCTCCATGTGGAATAAAAATTAAAAATACAAAAAATATACTAGATAGAAAAATATATTTCTTGTTCACTAGGGGTTCATAAGAAAATGTATGAAATAAAAAATAGAATATTGAATATTTTTAGTCACTATTGTTTTATAAATATTATTTTCTAAATAAAAACATGTACTATCATAAATTTTTTAACAATTTAGTTTAGTTACTATGATAATATATTGGTTATAGTAAATTTCAACCACATTTAAAAACTGAAAAAATAATATTTCTTCACAAAATATTTAATTAATGTATCTAATTTAGATACGATATCTTTTGTAACAGATTTTGTATATTTAAAATCTGTTTTTAAACATTAATGAATAACCTAAATGTATATTTAAACATGTTCAATTTGAATTTTCTCCCAAAAATGAAATCGTGGGTGTTAATGATCATGAATTGGGTTAATTATATATTTATACTCAATATGTTCTTGAATAAATTTAAATGAATTAAACTAAAATTAATTGTAAATGAAATAAAACTCTCCATAAAAATAGAAAATAATTAGCATCACTTATGAAAGGTATTTCATCAAAATTAGCATTTATTTCAACAACTATTACGCCATTTTAAATGTTAGCATTAACATCAATTTAAAATAATAAAATAATCTTCAAGTAATAAATATAATTTTATAAACTATTAGGATGAATTAATTTGATGAAAAAATAATACTCTACAAATAAATTCTAAAAAAATTATTATTCCATCATATTTAATTTTTTTATATAAAAACATCATTTTAAGTAATATTTAATGACATTTATTTAAAAAAATTAATTTTAGATAAAATTCTATGTTCAATGACAAGATAATCCCCTATAATATTCAATAGGTATAAAATTATCCATTAACCAATTATTTTTTGTCAACAAATTAGTCAAAAATTAAATAAAGTATCCACTTTTATTAACCATCCACATGAATTTCTTAATCAAATTCACTGAGAGGGTTCAATGTAGTTGTAACAGTTCTATCCAATAATGAATGTTATTCCGAAAAAATAATATAGTGGATTATTAAATTGATTTTTCACAAAAAACACATCTATTAATAGAAATAAAAAATCAAAACTCTATCAAAATATAAAATATGTGTTTTGTTTCCATCCAAATTAAGTTCATTAAAGACACCAAAAGAAGGAAATCTGGAGGTAGTTTTAATAAAATTTTCATAATAGTAAGAATATTGGTAAAATCGATTACAAAATACTGTATTATACAACTTAATAGAAAGAGTGAAAAATAAAATTTTAAATTTTAATCTTTTTTTATATTTGAATGAATATGAATATAATTATTTAATTTAATTTAATTTATGAAAATTCAGATAATTTTTCCAAACTATTAGATTTATTATTTATAATTTATTTTCCTTTGACATAGAAATTTTATAAACTACAATATAAATTATTTTTTTCATAAAAATAAATTTTTTCTTACTTTCTTATTTATTATATTGAAAAATAATTCTATTTTCTCAAATATTTTCATTTTACTTTTCAAGAAGTCATCAAAAATGACATTATCATGACTTATATTCTAGTAATATTTCTTATATTTGAAAATATTTTTATACATTATAATTACAATAATTACACAGTTGATTGAAAAATAATTTTAAGAATAAAAATATGATAAAATTGAAAATGAATAAGTGTAATTAAAATAAAAAACCCAAAATTTATATATTTCTTATTGGATTTTTAAATTTTAAATTTTCAAATTAGACGTAAAGTTTATATTATTTTATGAAATCCATCACCATGAGTGTAATTTTTTTATTCAAATAATAATATTAGGATTATTAATCAGAAAAAACAGGTTCTTAGAATTTGAAAAAATCAATTTTAACATTTGAAATACATTTTTTATTAATTTATCATTTTCGTGTATAATTTAATTTATTACAGTAGTTATTAAAAGAAAATTAAATTAAAAATGATTTATAGGGGATTCCATTATTATAGTGGATGGAGTTAATTAAAATATTTTATTACTTGTTTATTAAAAATAATTATTTTTTATTTAAAAACTATATTTTCCATAAAATTTTTATTAATATTTTTTTATAGAATACAATTAAAATTAAAATAATTATCCATGTGAAATAGTAAAAATTAAAAAATTATTATCATAAAATGAAATAAAAAATATCTTTAAGAATCATAATTGCGCCAGAAAATTAAAATAATTAAAACTCTAATAGTGATCAAACTACTGGAAATAAAAACATTATATAATGAATATTATGTTGGTCAGATAAAAATAATATATCAATTAGGATTTATTGTTTCAAATTTATTTATTTTATGTATTATTTATATTTTCTATTAATATATTTTATAATATTTTCAAATGATCATATATTATTTTCAAAAAAAAACAGATGTTTCTAGATAAAGATAATAACAAATTTTTTTAACAACGACGCGAGAAAATAATATTGTGAAATTTTAGTGTCATGGTATTTTTCAAAATACAAATAATCCTGAATACATCTTAACATATCATTAGATCAATCTCATGTAATTATTTTTATAGTAAGAGGATTTTATTATCTTTTCCAAAAATTTGATGTAAAATGGGATATTTTCAATAAATGGAATACAAATTAACGTATATAAAAAATAATATAAAATATTAACCTACAATAAATGAAATTTATATGTCAAAATTTTATTGAAAATAAAAATTTGAAGAAGCCATAAATATTATTTAATAAATCAATGTAAAAATTATTACATCATGAAGATAAAACAATTCTATTATTACACAAATTGTCAAATGAATAATATATTTTTCACACTTCTTTTCTATCTAAATATAATAAATATCATTAATTCAAAGGTAATGATTTGGAAAATAAATAAATAATATATCTGATAGAATCAACCTTCCATGAATATGATTTAGAATATAAAATTCATTGAGCTCTAATAATGGACAACAATTAAATGATTAATCCCATTATAAAAACTAAAGTAATAATTTTTTAATTAAAGAGAAAAAAATAACGTATATTACAATGGTATATATAGATTCATATAAATAAATATTTTATATATAATTAAAACTATGAATACAAGAGGTATATGAAAATGGGTAAGATATGGTATATTTTTTACTCACTACTGAAAAAGTATATTTTAAACTAATATCCCAAAACTTTTAAAAATCTAAAATTTATTATGGTAAATTAGTTTGGGTCAGTGAAAAAAATTACTCTATACTAATATTTATTAATAATTAGAGTTCATAAAACCAATTAACTATCTAATTGAATGAACAAACCAATTCTATAATTAAGAATTATTATTTCTGAATAAAAACAGTAACCTTTTATTCTAGAATCATCATCGTGGCGTAATCTTATTTAAGTCCATTATACTAATTATAATAAACACACATAGTCATTTTTATCTAACCACATATTCTAATTTTTTTAGTTAACACCGTATTAGAAGACACTCGTTTTCAATATACATAGAAAATATGACACCTTTTAAAAACTATCATTTAATAAAAAATAATTGATATTCCATAATAGAAAAAATCAGTATATATTATTTTTTTATTAAAATATAATGAATTTTTTCTATAAATATTATTCCCAAAACAAATAATAGATTTATTGATTTTATTAATTCATTTTTTATGTGATAAATGTAAATAAAAAGTGAATATAATATAAAATTAATTTATATTTATATAACACACATAAAACAAAACACCCTCATAACATATATTATTAGATGAAATTGAAAATAAAAATTAATGAACATAAAATAAGATAATATTAAACCATAATCACGTCACATATTAATTAGAAAATTTAAGATTCAAAAACATAATGTATAACATACAATTATTATCATGCTATGGTAGAGATTAATTAATCAACAAAATATTATGAATTACAAAATAAAAGGGTAAAACTAACCATATATAATTGAAATATAAAAAAACATAGAAAATATCATTAATAAAAAATAAAACATAAAATAAATAACATTAAAATGAAAAAACAGGAAAATAAAAATTGTTGACATTTTTTGGAAAATTAAAAAGTATTTACCATGTAAGGGATGTGTTAAGGAATTATTAGTTGAGGTTATATTGGAGGGTGATTCACTCTTATTTTTTAACTATTATATCATATCATTTCATGATCATTAGATATGGCCACATATATTTTTGGATAGATGAGAGGATCTAAAATAATTTCTTATATTTTTTCAGGATATAAGATGTCATGTTGTTAGTTGAGTGTTTTGGTACGGTGTTAAGGCTGTGTGTTTTATGTATTCTTTTTTCTATCTATGATAGGTGTTATAGATTGTGATGAGATAAATTTCTATGTAAAAATACCTTAGTTAATATCACATAGGGGATGTTTCAATGGGGTCAAGACAGTAGCATTGTAGTATTAGTTTGAGATATAAAGGATGCAATTTTCAATATGATCTTTTGAGGTCCATGTGTTACATAATTAAATAACCCATTCAAAATATTTTTTCCCATCAAAATATGGTGTTTTTACACTTTGATATTTGGGATATATCATATCATGAATTCATAGGTGTATGTTTTCTATATGTTGTTCAACTATTCAGTGTAGTCAGATATAATTGGTTAGTAGTGTGGAAGAGTACCTCATTGTGAGGTATATATGAAGAATTTTTTTACAAAAGTCATATAAATATTGAAAACACATTTGGTATTTTACATTTAGGTGGATATTTTGTAGATAAATATATCATTTATATTTTCTTGTTATTCTATTTTCACAACCACCCGAGTCAATTAACCATATGGACAAACATAAGAGGAAATGGGTTGTGGGTGTCTTACCAAACATCCTAGTATTAAAGGTAATGGATATTTGAATTCTACCCCTATCCCACTCTCCCTTTAGATGTAGAATGAGTTGTATTGATCAGGTTATATATATATATACACACACCGTAATAGAATGAGGTTATAGTAGATATTTGTTAGATTTAATGGTTTTGTGTTTTTAATATAAATACATGGTGGGGAATATGTATTATTATTGATGGGAACACTATTCAGGTATTTCATGTTAATATTACCATATTATTATTGGGCTGGGATGTGTAGTTCTGACCTCATATATGTTAGTGGATATTTTTGTAACACAATGAGATTTTAAAATAATAAAATTATGTTTTAAAGGATAGAAAACATGAAACACTAAACATATGAATAAATTTTAACCCCTAATAATGTAAGATATATTTATTTTTAAATAAATATCATTTCTTCAATATCTTGAGGTACATGAAACCCCAAGATTTATCTGTTTGATAGCATATTCAACACGCAACACTGGGTACGAACAACCCATCATATATATAACCATTATATACTAACAGTTTAAATGGTGGGCATGAATAATATTAAATAATATATATATATACATATATCCAACCAAATATAAATTATTAGTTAATAATCAATCATTTTTAGCCAAGTCATTTTATTCTTCAAAAAATGATTTCTTCAAAAATTATTTTGGCTGATTTTCATATAAAAAAAATATATTTTAAATTTCAAAAAATTGGAGCATGTATTTTACAAATTTAACATAATATTGTAAATGGGAGTATAAAAATTTACCCTACGTGAAATTTTGGAGAATTTGATGAAAATATGGATTTTTATGGAATAGTAAAAGATAGTGATTTTTGTAAATTTGTAATTTATTTTCAATAAACATTATAATTTAAAAGTCACATGACTTTTTTAATATTATTTAAAGTAAAATATATATTATTTACTAACATTTAATCTACTGAATTACATTTCACTCATTATTGTGATGTATTTTAGTATTTTTTGGGTTTAAGAAGAAGAATTTTTTTGTAAACTATTTCGATGTACATAATGATAATTCATTTTAATTAATTATAACAACCCATAACGAGGATTGATTTAAAAGAAATATATATTTTATATATCAATAAATATTAATTTTATTCATATAATAATTTTTATATAACATATATTATATATAAAATATGATTGTGTATGAAAAGGTATTCTTCTTGAAACCAAAAAGATTCATCCTGTTAGTGGGTTTTGTTTTAAATGTCATCTTTTAAAATTTTGAAAAATTTATATTAAAAAATAAACATCATTTTATAAATCATCACATCAAAAATATATTAAGGGGAATTTATTATAATTTTACAAATAGATTAGTTTTTTCATGAATAGTAAAAATATTGAATTTTATTTGAGAAATACATATTCTTTTAAATTATTTAAATAGTTAAATTACACATTGAATTATTTTTAAAGATAAATTAGTAAAATAATATTAATATTAATAAAATTTATATTATTACAATCAATTTCATATTGAAATTCTATATAAAAATATTATAATAATTTGGACATTTTCATATTGAAAACCCTCTTTTTCTTCATACATGCGGGAAATTTTTTAATTGAAATTCACAAAATATATGAATTGTATTAGGAAAAATATAATCCATAATTCAAATTAAAATAATTTATATTTTTTCATTTATTCAACTTTATTCTTTAGAAAAATTAATAGTGAATACTATAGTAATTACTTACAAAGGTTAAGGTAAAAATTGATTTATTGAGGGTTAAACAAAAAATGACAAGGATCAAGATAACCTAAAACTTATATAAAATATATTTTATGGTAATATATAGTCCATATAACTTCTATTATAATCCATTTTATTTTATTGGATTCCTTTTACTTGATACAATAGTTGGTGGAATTCATTCTTTTTAATAACTACATGTGTTCCACTCACCTAACTTATGAAAAGAAACCCCATCCCCTCCTATCTTCACATCTACAAAACCCATTGGTTCTTAGAATAACATCCAAAATAAATTCTATAATACCCTTCTATCATCATATAATCCTTATTTTTGGTATAAATCTATCCAATGATGGGCTTTGGTGAAAACCTAATGATGTTACCCGAAGAAGAGGTAAGGTTCTTCAATGAGAGTTTATATCTTATTTAATTTTCTATATCCATTAATTATTCATTAATAATTATTATATAATAACATGAGTATATTAACTATATTTATATATAATTATTATAATCTAATTTACAATATAATTCTCTTATTCCATCAAATGGGTTGTAAAATCATCATTCGTGTGTACAATAGATTCCCACCTCACAAACCGATGTCATTCATTTTTTCAATGACACCTCCCATATATGGGGATGGTAATTGATATAATTTATATATATATATATATTATATTAATAACATAATTATACATCATGAGTTATTATATCATATAATTTTTTTAATTTACACTACATAGAAGATATGATAGTGTTGGTCATGTGTACATAGGACTACTGCATTGCAAAGCATTATGACTCATTTTCACTAACAAATTACATGGACGAGAATAAGGATAATTTTAATCAATATATATGATATAAATGAATCATTTATGATATTAATCAACTATTTTTATTTCTTAAAATATAATATTTCATTTTATTTGATTCTTATTCACTCATTGAATTATAATAACATCATTCGTGTACTTATAGACTATGAACTTCATGAAGCGATGTGACAATCATTTTTTATCACCACACAACATGGATAATATATATATATATATATGTATATTTAAATAGATAATATTTTAATTATTATATTATTATAATTACTGAATTATAAAATATTGCCTTCTTATTTTCCATAAATATCATAGAAAAAAATGACAAAATAAACATGCATACATATGACCTAATGTCTCCAAGATTACAACACAATTCCTTTTCAAAACCATATCTCATAATTGGTATTAAATGTGTAATTGATATGTAAATATTATCATTATATTATTATTATTATTAATGATATGAAAAATCTATATTATATCCATCAGAACTAGAACATTCCTAACAATGCATGAATGAGAAAACATGGTAATTAACACCCAAAACAATGAAAATATTGAATGATTATTAATGAACGGGAGATAAGATGTCATAAATGTTTTATATATGATATTATAAATATTAATATGGTTTTACTATAATATATTAACTCTTTTAAAACAACGGTACATGGGGTTTAATCATGTTCATTAAAATTAAATTGTGAGGTAAGGAACTTCTGAAATCAATTTTCATTCATTGGGTCAAACATTTAATTCAATGATTATGTCATCCGAAGATTATGTATGTAATCAAATTTGATAATTTTATATTTTATTTCTACTTGTATTATGTATATTTTCATTTGATACACACAATAAATTCCTTGATTAATCCCCATTTCAATTATATGTTCTTTCCAAGTGATTTCTAGTTTCTCTTTTATTTCCAAGAGAGATATGAAAATTTCATATTCATTTCACTTTTTGTTTTATATATTCTATCATTAACTAGTAATATCAGGAATCCCATTATTTTAAAAATATTTATTTTTTCATTTTGTTTTATTTTTTATTGGTTATTATGATTCATAAAATTACCAAAGCGGTATGATATTTTTGTCTAAATAACACTTCTATGATACTCCTGTCAAGTTATGAACCTATTTAAATTTTAATTGTATATAAAAACCATTATAAATGTAATATATTGAATTAATTTATCAACATTATATTTAGGTTTTATTTAATTTTTTTCTTTAATGGATATTACACTTCAATGTTACTAAACCTAGAATGATTTTTATGTTACAATCACATTATTTAACATGACATTATGATTAAGTCTCTATTATTGAAATCTTAGATTCTAAATTTATATAATTATCATTAATTTTATTATATTACAGTTACTCATGTTATAATAACAAAATTGTACAATTAATAAAATCATTGGTAATTAAAATAATAGAGGAAATGTTTTTATGAAATATAATCTTTATTGATCTCTTCTATCGAAAGAAATTTTCTTCCAAAATTATGTTTTATAAAAATTATCCCAAAAATAATGTTATCATTATTCAAATGATTTATAAAATACATTTTCCCAAATGTTTGAAATTCTACCAAATTATTTTAAATGAATCATAAATATGTATTCTAAATAATATATTTTTTTAAATATTACTAAAAATTTAAAAGAGATCATTATTTAAATGTGTATGAAAAGAATATAATTTATTGTCATCATGGCTAATATTTGTTATGAAGATTCCATAATATTTTTTCAAGGATATTTTCATTGAGAAGAATTCCCATAACTTTTTAAATAGTGTTTTTCAAAATGGGGTGGATATTTTCTTAAAGAAGTGTTTTAGTTGATTCTTAAATATTTATTTATTTGTTTCCTTGGATTTTTTCAAATGAAAAATTTTTAATCATATTTTTATAATATTTGTTTCTTTAAAAATAATTTTTTAAAATAAAAATGTTATATCCATAAAAACTTATTCAATGAAAATTTAATGGTATTATCATTTATCAAAATAAAATACCTCTATTGTTACTTATGCTTTAACATGGATAGTTTTTACTAATGTGATTATATTTATTTCTCTTGATGGATTAAGATTATTTCAAATAGATTGTTATGGAACCCATTTATTTCAATGAGTAAATAATTTTTCCATGAGGCTGTTACGGAACTGATTTCTCTTCCATATGTTAATCACATTTCAAGTATATTTTTATTAAATATGTTTCATTTATATGTGTTAATCATGTTTTGAATATATTTTTAGTGAACCCACTTCGTTTCCATGTGATAACCATATTTTTAAAGGAATAATGATTGTTTCTATGAATATTATGATTAATTTCAAGCTCATTGAACATTGTTCAAATTTTGGTTTTTTGATTTAACTTATATAATTCTTTCTCCTATATAGCATTGGGTGATACCATTATATCTTTTTTGATTCCTGCACCCAGATAGCTCTTAGTGAGCCCAGAATAGAATATAAATTGGGTGTTCTTATATAGTTCTCAAAATAGTTGGTTAAAAATTATGTTCTATATAGAATTATCTAGGATTTCAACCACATGGTTATTCCATTTTAAGGATTCTATAAGAGTTATATAAGAATTTTATGAAGATTATGTTCCATGATATGAATAAATTTTATCTATTCCTTCCATGGGGTTATAATATTTCATTTGATCATGATTATTATAATACGTGTCACGGTTATTTGTTCTTGAGAATATTTAATTTTTGAAATCTTTTTTTTCATGTTTCATTATTTATCATTTAGAGATTGATAAGTATGAGTACTTTTAGGATTCACTCACGAAGTCTGATTATGTATTCATACCATTATGCACTATATATATGCAGTGATGAAATTATAAAAATAGTGTTTAAATTTACCCTTTCTGAGTATTTGATCTAAGAATTTTTATGTTTTATTTTACCTAAGTTGTTAAGAATTATTTTGAATTAATTATTTTATGAATTATTTCATATTGATGAGAATGATGACAAAATGTGAGATAAGAAAATATGTGTTAAGTGGGAGGAATTATCATTTTTAGACATGAATATTATTTATGTAAGAGCTTTTACCAATTCAATAAAAAATAAAAATAAAAGTTAATTTATAATTTATGTGATCCAATATGTATTTTTTATATTTTCTGTTTTGGATGGTGAAAATTGGGTCCTAATTATCAGTATGAAAACCAAAAATGTAATAATTATGATTTCATCAACGAATCTGGAACTACTATTTGGGGAATATAATAATTATTATTGTAGATCGGTTTAGATTCCTTTAGAGATTATATTGTTTTTATGTGTGGTTATATTAATACTTATAGATACTATCACAAATATATAATATTTCGGAAGATCATAAGATTAATGTCTTAAAAAATTCTTTTATGACTAAAATAGTTATGTCCATAGGTGATTAATAACATTTTAGGAGATGTTTTATTAGGATTAAGTATACATAAATAATTATTTTTACATTAATTATGCATTTAAATTTTTACACTCTTAAATTTTATGGTATTGATAACCCGTAGGGTTTATATGATCTTTTTAATTTAGGTAATTATGTGGAAAAAAAATTATTGTATGGATATCCATGGGATTAAAGTGTAATTTTTCTGACTAACTAATTAATGTTATCTCAAATCAATATCCCCATTTATGTTTTCTTGTAATCTTCAAGGTATGAGATAAACATTGAGGTTAAAACACCCATTAATATTGATGTTGTCCATGTTATTTTTTATATGTGGTTATTACTTCATGGAATTATTTAGATTCAAATTTTGGTATTACCATTTAATTATGACGATTAATGTAATGTTTGATGTTTTATCTATTTGGAAATTATCTTACCATGTACTAAAGACATTGGTTTTGGTTAATATCCAATAATTGGTTGAATATATTATTATCCATTAAAAGGGTATATTTATAATTAAAAGTTATTCTTCCGGACATCAGGCCTGAAGAAATTATATCAAATAATAAATATTAAGAGAAACTGATGATATTTTAATGGAAATTGCATAAAGGATGAAATTATAAATTCCATGTAAGTATATTTCACTAGGTTTTGAGTCTACATAGTGAATGAATTCCTCAAATTTAGGACAATTATTTTCAATGAAAAACGTTATATAGTTACATTTATAAATGATGAACTAGATAAAATTTTAAATCATTACAAACTAATGGTTTTTAGGACCTTAAAATTCCACTAATCATTTGTTTTTTTTTCAATAAATGAATTCAATCACTATACATAATTATTTACGATTTATTTCAATATGAAAATCTGGACATCCCACATATTTTTCCTTGTTGGGAATCATAGTATGTGTTATTCTATATATCCCTTGTACTTACCTTTAACTTATATCATTTATATGTTTTATTAATGATTTTTTATGATATTGTTATACAAAAAAAATATTTTCATATTTCCATCCTTTAATTTCTATGATAATTTTCAAATTGACAATATGCAATTTATTAATGGAGATAAAGGATATTAGTCATTGTTATTTTAAAATAAAAATTTTGTTTGATGGCGTAAATGAGATGAAAACCTAAAATTATAGGATATTATAACTCCCTAGAGAATTTATAAAATATTTATTTATAGATAAATTTACTCTCTTCAATTTCTTGTGGTACACACAACCTCGATATTTTTATATTTAGTAACACATTCAACATGAAAGAACGACCTTAAATGAACCATGATATATATAAACATTATAACATATCCATTATTATAGTGGGTAGGGATAATATAATCTATATTATGATATATATATATATATGTACGTATATTTACAACTCAATATATAATATTTGTAAAAACCTAATCTATTTTTAGTAATGTAATTTGATTCATCAAAAATAATTTTTCTTCAAAAATAATTTTTAATGCATTTTATAAAAAAATATTTTAATTAATTTATTAAAATTTATTTGATAAAAAATATTTCATTTTTAAAATCTGCATATCAAAATTTACTTTATGGTGAATTTTGGTATTTTTTAGAAAATATTGATTTTTTAGTGAAGAGTAAAAATACCGATTTCTAAAAAAATCATTTATTTTCAATAAATTAAGTAATTTAAAAGTCACATTATGTTTTGAATATAAGTTCATATAACACTAGTATTATTTATTTAAATTTAAACCACTAGTTTACATTTGGATATTCACTATATTTTATGTTAGTATAATTTTGTTTTTTATTATTAAAAAGTTACTTTTCTTAAAACTATTTCTAATTACATAAAATTTATTCATTTTAAAAAATAAAAAAATCCCTGAATGAGGTGTTATTTAAGATAAATTATAATATTATATATAAATAAATAATAATTTTGATACAAAAAATAATTATTATGGAAATAGAGTTAATATAATGTTATCTTATGCTTGAAAAAAATACACTTCTCGTAAACCCTCTATTTCATCACATATGTGAGATTTGTTTTAATCTATTTTTTTCTGATTTACTAAAATAAATTTTCAAATAAAAACATCATTTTTTAAATCATAATGTGTTATTAATATTTTTTGTAATTTATTATAAATTTTTGAAAAGGATGATTTTTTATGAATAATGAAAATATAGCCTAAAAACATCACTATTATTTTTTTTAATAAATAAAATAACCATATAACAAATCTTATATGAAAAGTGTAGAAACAATCAAGGGTATTTTTGGGTAATGAAATAATTTATGAGAATGAAATATTTACAGACATGAACTACACATTTAAGGGGGAGGCTTCCCATGCTAGAGAAAACAATATGAGGTTCATCCTAAATTCTCTTAGAGGTTATATAATCTACCACTTTATTGCCTTCTCACTATGTGTGATGTAAAATCAAATAATTTTATATATTAATTTTTCACCTTGAGAAATTATAATTAGGGGAAATAGGGTCAGTAACCTTACAAAAAATAGAATTATGAATCACTACATAGTCAATTTCGATAGGGGGAGGTGATAAGTGGTAGGCAAGGAATACCTCCAACCCCTTATGAAGAGTGATGGAATGATCCATGATTGAATCCATTTGACTATAGAAGATGTTAATGAAATGAGAAATAAACCATTGCGATCTTGGTCTCTTACTCCTCCACGTATCATGTCAAGGTTTCATGAACCATCAACATTCTGTTTGAGACTAGAATCAGGGGACTTCCAACAAAACCATCTCCCTAGTATGGGTACATATTGTAAATGTTTTTGATAATTAAGTTCCTCTTACCTCCCATAATAATCTTAAAAGACTATATTATGTATCAATAATTTATTTGTGATCCAAAGTCCACCACCAGACACCCATACTAAATATTTATATCTAGAAATGAACTAATATTACTTTCATTTAGGAACACTATTTATTAAATTATAAAGAGTTCAACATCCCAAAATAATCATTAAAGTCCCCACATTTAACTATTTACCATTTAACACAACACCTTTAATTCAATTCATAATGAACTCAACACATGAGACATGATTCTTATCATGAGAAATAATGTTCCCAAAAGTCATCAAAACCGTTGAAGCCTAGTTAATATCAAATAATATGGTTTAAAACAATTCTAAATAGGATTTTAGGAAGCACTTTAATTTATAGTCAAGAGACCCCCATTTCCTTCGAATCGCTTCATCTCTAAGAATTATATGACTCTAATACCTCCAAATAAATAACTTATATTTACTAGGAATATTTTTTAATGAATATAAATTCATAAAACCACCGATAGAGTAAGGGTTATGGCGATCAAACTTGTACACCTTGGAAAATAAAACACCTACATGTTAATTATCGACAATAAAACAATCACTTTTTGAAGAGAGTTCAGTGTTATAAAATATTTCACACTATTTATTGTTGAAATGAATAAAAGAGTAATATTATATCTCATAAGAGAAATAAATACAAGGAATTGAACAACATGGGAATCCAAGAAGTTATACTTCCCAGACGAAGAACAGTAAATTGATGTCGCTTCATTCTGTAGTCCGCAGAGAGTGTTGTCTGAGGATCAAAATGTTCCCTTAATGTGACTATGAAAAATACATAATCTTCCTCCTCGATGCATCATGAACTGACCCATATTTACTTCCAATGAACTTATTTCATAGGGACTGTCCTTTAAGGACTTACATCTATATTTTCATTCATATAATTCTTTGACCCCTCTACACTACATAGATTAATTCCCGTGAAGTTCACATGTCTATCCATCCTCTTCTACTAATTCCATTTGATCCTTCCCTGACCATTAGAGTTCGAAATAAAAGAAATTATCATCATTTCAATATTATTATGTGTGGATTTATTAGGAATGAGGAATGATAATGAGTTCATTAGGTCATAGGTTAGGATATTGTTCACCAATTTAATTCTTCCACTGAAGGAAAATAATGGGTTATTATAATTTCTAATATGGGTAGAAATTTTTTTGAAAACATTATCATAATGTATTATTCACATACTTATTAATTATATATTTTATTCCATGTACTCTAATAGTATCCTTATTCTATGAAAACCCATAAAATCTTCAATCTTATTCCACATCGTTTTTAATACATCCTCAACAAGTAGAAGGTAATTTTATCAAAAATTATTTTCCCCACTCCATATGATATATAATAGAAACATAATATTAAGGAATACTTTAGTTATGATCCCTATTTTAATGAAAATTATATTATCATTTATTTAATTAAGGTGAGACGTGCGACTATAATGATTCTTTCATTTGAAGTGTAGTTTACTTCAATTATGAATGCTATTCGAAATATTTCTACAAAGATGGTAAGGTACAATGATGAAACTACTAGCTGAAAAGGGGAAACCATTTATGAGGCAAAAAAATAATTTGAAATAACAAGAATATTTACCCATTAAAAAATTGTGAACTAGGGGGAAATAAAAGATCTACACAATAAGTCACACACCCAATTAGAGAATATCGTGCAGTCCATCACCCTGGGAATGTACCCCAATTTCAATATGTCATACACCTAATACATATCAATAATTAAAACCACATTAGACGCTTGGATACCCTTATTGAGTTCCATAAACATTGACTACGTGATTCTTATTGTCGTATGGTGGGACCTTCCCATGATAGAGCCCTATTTCTCTTCAAAAACTAGTCAAGAAGATAATTAAAAAACAACTAGTTGAGAATACAATCTCGAATTATATGGGAGATATTATATACGTATATAAAGAAAATAATTAATAGAGTATGGGGATTTAAATTTTGGAATATTAAAGAGAGAAGAAGAAAATGGCACTTGAAGTAAAGCTCTTCCATGAAAAAAATGGATAGATCCAATGATTTCTACATCGATAAGATCTCAAGATTCCATATAAAACGAGGATGGAAAACTATATTTCCTTTGGTAATTATTCAAGTTAAGTGAATTTATAAAATCCCATAATTCCCTGTCATCTTACAAGTCCTTCAAAAAAAAATATATTTATATAGACACCATCGTAAAAAAATAATTAAAAAAAGAAAACCAATGTCTTGGATAACTGCCATGTATACTGGGATTGACATCAGAAAGAATTTATTTAAAATAATTCTCATCCATGCCTCAAATATCAGCTAGATAATTGAAAAAATACTCATCATCCATATAGTCACTATGTATTGTTCTACATTTATTTTCTTTAATAGAGCCTTAGAAGAAATAATATGTTTTGTTCTACATCATTTATCCAGTAAACACTTTTTTCTAATGAACAAACCTATCATGTTTAAGAAACATTTACTATATTCGTTCTTATTATCGATAATGTCACTAAAGATAACATTATCCCAAGCATTATATAATCTAGTTTCATTTTTCACTATTTCATTCTTGATGTCACTCAAATTAATGATCCAAGAGGGTTGATGTGAATATTATTCCATGAGGTCCCATTTAAATCATTTGAAATTATTAGGAAATCCAATCCCTGATTCCCATTCATTAGTTTATCAAAGGGATTTAATCCTAAAATATAATAATACAACGTAGTATCCTAGTGAATAGAGTGGAAAAAAACTCATTTACCGACCTTATAACAACCATGTAAATAAGTATATGAGAGTAATCCTATATTGAATGAACCATATGATTAACCCTCATATACATCAAATTAGAAACAATCTATAGATTGGATAGGACATGATTCAATTGAAACCAAGTATGTTGGTTTCCCTTTTGATTATTTCACTAAGTACATTTGTTACTTATGAAACACAAATCCATCAACATGTCCTTCGACATGGAGGATATAAACTCTTTATAATCCATCCATAGATAGACTCCTTCTCCTTTGTTCTTTGGCATAACCAAGAATGTATAAATATCATCACCCATAAACCTGGAAATGTAATTAGTGTTAAAGGAATCCAAATATGACCCTAAAATATAATTCTCCCATGGATCATATTTTTCATAGAAGAACATGAAGGTAAAACTATGACCACTTCACTTACATTTATTATAATATTTTTCTTCAAAACACATTCCATTTCCACTAAAATTGAGAAATTCCAAAAAATCCAATTATAGTGATTAAATTGATACCAATGAATTAATAACTATAAAATATACCATGTGAAAAGAAATTTTTTTTGAAAACATTCTATTAAAGATCACATACAACCAGAAAATAATTCTAACTACACTAAAGTTCATCAGAAAGGAATTTAGTCTTGACCCAATATCTGAGGCCGCGTGCATTCCATATAAGGGTTGGGATCATTTGAAGATATTTCACCTTTTATGGATCATATAATAATTGTGAACAACATATGGGAATTATAAAATGTTACATCATGTTTAGAGCTTGATCTAGTATAGATTCCATGTCACACTGGGATTTTAAAATCCATGTTTTGTTACAAGTCCTCTTTTGGTTCTTATCTTTCTATTGGATTCCAGGTGACCCGAGTTTGAGATTTGGGTGTCTCTAGTGTTCTTGATCTATGAACATGGTCTTCGGGATATTTTATGTTACATGGAATCCACATTCATCAAATTAATGGTATGAGGTTGTTGTGTTTTGGAGTGTGATTAGTGGCAATCCTAGTGGAACCACATGTGGTATGTTTTTGAGATGGTTTGTACCCATGAGTTGGAAGAGTTTTAGGGTGATAAGAGTGCATTGATTTTTGAATTTTCCCTATTTATTATACTACCATTTCACCTTGGTTTCACCCTTGGACCCCTATAAAATTGGAGGAGAATGGATTGGTTTTATGTGGCCAAAATAGGCCGCACGGTTAGGCCGCACTAATTACTAAACCGTGCAGGAAAACCAAGAAAAAGGGTCTAGGTCATTAAAAATTTTATGTAATCCCCATTTTTTCCATACATAATAAACCCAAATCCACCCATTTCTTCCCCATTAATTCCCTACATCCATATATAGCCACCAAGGTCTCTCACACTCCCTTGGAACTCATTTTTGAAGGGATATTTGATGGGGGAAACTTCAAAATCAGGAAAGTAAGTCTATCTATCTTTTATTTCTTCCATTTCCTTAGGGTTTCATTCAACCTTTAATTAGTTATAAAATTTCCATCGATTAGGGTTCATACATAGGGTTTAACTTTGATCCTTATTCGTTAAATCTTAAGATTTCATGTTTCTTTTCTCTTCCTTGTGGTGCGGCGGTGGGGCGGTTGATGTTTCGCACCATCATTTGAGGGTTTTGAAACTTTTAGTTAGTGATTCCATGTTTAATAATTTCATGATGAGTTATCGTGATTGATTTAATTAATTTTAATCTTTTTAACATGTTTTTCATTGTGCGAAAACCATTTTTGATGGAGTTTGTTAAGAGGTTAATTTTATAGTTATAGTTTGGTTGAAATTGGGTGTTTTCCAAATGTAACTCATGTTGCAATATTTGGATTTATTTTATAACATGTGAAAGTGGTTTGTTAAATGTTTTTTGGGCTGAAAATTCTAATTTATTAGGGTATTAGTGTGATTTTTGGTGTAAGAGAGGGGTTTTTATGGGTTTACGGTAAAAAACTTTTTCATTCTTCATGAAATTGTTTTATGAAAATTGAAAATGGTTTAAAGAGTTACACAAAGTGTGAAAAGGATGTTTATGTACTGTTATAGTGGGTGTATCCTCTATGAATGGGTTTTTAAAAGAGATTTTAGTGATTTTAGATGTCAAACATTTTGAGAGTATTTTATAATCTGTTGAGATTATTTATTAAATTTTTATATTGTTGTGAAATAATTTGTGGTATGTTTCGTGTGAGTATGATGATAAAACAAATTGAAGATGAAAATGGTATTATGTGACATGTGAGTGGGTTGTTATGTGATGATCATCATCTTGGAATGATTTTATATAAATTTAATGGTTTTTTTTAAAATTATGGAGGATATGTGAAATGTGTTATGGGCTATTTTTGAGTGCGTATGATATCAAAATGAATTTTAATGAAAAAGGGGGTTTTGTGACTTGTGTGATATACATGTGGGATGTTTCATGAATGTGTGATGTGGAAGTGGTATTTTCATGTGAAAATTATATTTCATGTATTTTTTAAATTATTTGAGAACAAGAGGAAAACCCGGGTATCTAGGTGGGTGGATGTGTACTAGTATGCTAGTGATCCCGTGGGGTTTGTCATCAGTTTCACATATCAAGTTTGATGCTAACAACATTAAAAAAACTATAATGATGATATTTATGATGGGAAACCACTAGGTTATGGGTATTCTCTATACATGTGGCTCGTGTGCATGAGAGAAAATATTGTTATGGTTACATTCCCCAAGATACGAGGTACCTGGGACCCATAGAGATCTAGTTCATAAGGGTTATTTTCCATTGCATATGCTCATTGGATGATTTATCCTTACCATCATCATACATTATGTTTGGCTGGAAAATTCAGTATCTATGGTATTTTATTTAAATGTTATAATTGTTTAAAACATCCCACTTGAAAACTATTTTTATTTAAAGTATCATATTTTAAAAATTGATACTAGCATTCCATGTTTATTAAAACATGAAATATTTTCCTCGATGGATGTTTATCACATGGAATCTAATAGTGGTTGTATCCTACTAGGATTTGGCTCAAACCCTTCATACCCCTTTGGGTGTAAGTATACATGGTTATTTTCATCACAGGTTTGGGTTCAACTTTTGTGTGATATGTTTGGATTTTTAACGGTCCATCATAATGCGATGTTGTGGTGATAGCTTGATGGTGGTGCCTCTTTCCATGTGGAGGTTCTTGGAATGTACATCATGGTTTTGATCCTTTGTAATTGTCTTTATACGTTGTTTTAAATTGTGTAATTCAATTCTGCAATGTAGTGAAAGATGATTTGTTTTGAAAAATATAGATTTGTTTTATTGGATTCGTTTGTCATTTTATGTTTATAAACTCCAGAAAATCATTCCAAAATTTCATTATATGATACTGGGTACATATGCCAGCCCGTGGGGATAGGGAATTCCTTTCATTCCTTGTCGTGGACCATATTGGGTGGCAGTTTTGACAGCGACTAGATTTGGATCATGACAAAATGGTATCACATGAGGTTCTCTCTCTTAGGTTATGTTATTAGGGGAGGAGTCGGGATAGTCTGGAGCTAGGACTATCAGGACTTGACATTCTAGTTATGGGTAGTGTGCCTAGACAACACACCTAGTGATGAGATTTTAGTCACTAGGAGAATTTGGGATTTATCTGAGCCCTTTGGTTTTGATGGTTTAATGATGATTAGGAGAATTGAAAAGATAGTTGGGTTAATGGTCTCATTGAGCACGCAGGGCCTAGAAAGCCATGTGGATCTGGGGATAATTCTCTAGAACACACTCTATGATGGTGAAATGATTGGAGAATGGATTCCAACCATATTTCCAAGAATCTCACTGAAATTAGTTTCCTCTCTCATTGTCTTATGTTCTTTAGTTTTGAAATCTCGGATGTTTGGTTTTAAAGAAAAAATCACATGGTTCTAAAAAGTGTAAAGTTTTCATGAAATGGTATTATAATAAAAAAGGAATGGTTTTATTTTTTAAATGGTGGAACTGAATTTTCAGAATTGTTTTGAAATGGAAAATGGTGTGTTCACACCTCATTTGAATGCAATAAATATGTTAAAGTTGGTTTTGAAACTGTGTTCCCAATAGAGTTTTCTAAACTATTGAAAGGTCTATTGATGGGATGGAATGTTTTGGAGGTCATGTGTTGAGGTTGGAAATTTATTTTGATTTGGTAACTAGAGATCAATTAAATATATTTATGAAATTTTGGAACCTTGTTTTAAATAAGAAGATATGAGTTTTTCAATTAATGGGTTTTGATCAAGTGGTGTTTTTCATAAAACTAGAATTGTTTTGAAAGGGGTTGAGGTGTTTTGAAATTGATGTGAATATCTTGAAAGAGTGTTCTCATTTGAATGATTGTGCCTTTCTGAAATTTTTTGTAATATTTAAATTTGTTTTGATTTTTTGGTTAGCGGTCTTCAGAAAAAGTATGTATTGGTTGACTGTTTTGGTTTTAAAAATTAGAAAGAATTTTTGTTTTAGCCGTTGGTATTTTCCTGAGAGACCCCATGAATGGGGTTATATAGAATAATGGATGTTTAATGGAACGACTAGATGAGTATCGAGATGGATATGAGGAGGGTCCTGGATGTGGAATAGAGACATGTATGTGTGATGACCATGGGGTACCATTGGTGGATATGCTAACCGTTGAACCGTTTGTTTTCAAAGCAATGTGTTTAAAGGAAAAATTGATTTCTTGATGGCTGGTTTGGGATGGTATGTCTTATGATATTTAAGAAATGTATTTTTGTGGGAAGTTTTGATTCCAAGAACCCCTCTAGTTTGAATAGTGCTTTTGGTTTGCATTTGGAAGATAAGCTGGGTTGAAGGGCTGATTAGTGGTCTCTTCTGAGAAATGTTTTTGGATTCCTTTATGGTTGTTCCCTTTATGGGATTGGGTCATATTTGAGGCACATTTTAACAAATGGACCAGCTTTTTGGGTCCTTGGGTTCTCTCATTTAGTAAGGTACACCCCCATTAAGGGTTTGTTCACAATTGATGTTCAACCCAGATTCTTTCTCCATTGGAAAATCCTCCAGTTGATCAATATAAGGAATATTTTTCTCGAACTTTGGAGATTGAGTTTACACTATTATATTTCCTTGTTTTTGGATCCTATTGTAGTGGGGGAGTTCTCATGGAAGGCTGAAAGAGACCATAGTTTCTTAATTTACATTATTCATCGAAGATGAAAGTGGTCTTGGGCTTTTAGTGTGATGAGTGTGTGGATAGTGTCTAAGAGAGCCTTTGGGTCCTTCATAGTCTCTTTGAAGTAGGGGTTTATGTCAAAACACCAGTGTGGGAAATATTTTCATTAGAATTTTTTATGGAAACTTTCTATAATTGTAGTTTGTTTGGGGACTTGGCATAAGGTCCCACTCCATGTATTGTTTTTATTAGTTGAAATTATCATGTTCTATGATGCATTGTGATGTCATGTGCTCATTTGAATATAATGGTGAAGGTTGTGCAATCTTTTGACAGTCTCTGTTATTTTGTGAGTATATATCCATTGAAAAAAATCCTCTATTTTAGAGGAATATGTTTATAGGTTTCCTTTCTTTATGTTGATTCTCACCTGAAAAAAACAAGGTGTGATGTGTGTTCATATTTCAATTACTTATTTTAGTGAAATGTCTTGTTTTGGTAAAGTGAGTTTATGGAATGTGTTATGTCTTTGTAAAACCATCAGGTATTGTGGTGTAGTGGTTTGTTTCACTCGAATAAAAGGTTCCATTCAGGGATTTCAAAAGCCTAATTACGAGGCCAAAGATTCATTAATCCTTTGAGCTCTAGCCATAGTTATTTAGGGAAGTTGGCGCATAGTTAGGGGGAATCTTAGGGTCGTTCAAAAACATGTAAAATGTTCTATCCTATGTATGATATATAGGAAGATTTTAAACCTCTTGTGTCTTCATCTTACTTATATTGTTCATGTTCAGTGGAAAAAAGGTAGAGGGCATCGTTCATATGTTATTTCCCAATGACATTCTTTTCCCCCTTGGTTTCCTTTGGGTTTTAGGAGAATGGTTGGAAATTTAGCTAGATAGGTTGAGAACATGGTTTTTTCAGGATTAGTAGTGACCATGTGATAGATATTCATGTAGATTGAATGATATTCATAGTTAACGCTTGACTTCCCAAACTACGTGGACTAATCGTGTGGCCATCCCAACTCTTTAAATTTTGGGGTCTTTTTGTGACGGCTTGTGTTGGTCAGTTATGATGGTTGGTTATTATAGTGGGAGACCCACTATGAGTTTTATGTAGGTTGTCTTGGAAAGGTAAAATAGAAGTCTACACCTTGTATCAGGGAGTCCGTTTCAGGCCTCCCCATGTTAGAGTCATGATTCTGTCTCGAAAAAAATTTAAGTTGTTTCTTATGGTGGGGAGCCCATTTGTGTCTCCCCATATCAACAGCTCAGGTTTTTCCTTAGTCTTGGATTGGTGGTAGGTAGTCTCATTTGGATTTATCTAACTACCAACATCTTCCTTGTGTAAATGTTGGGATTGGAGACCACCCAACGGTTTAGTTAAAACAATGTAAGTGTAACCTTGTTTGTTGTTGTTGTTCATTTGGGTAAATTTCATGAATCTTGTTCGGATAGAGTTTGATGAGTTTTATTTTCTGATAATGTCTGAATGTGGTTAATCATTTCAGGAATGTTGTATATGTTTTGTTTTTTGAGAGTATTCCTTACTTAATTAATCACAGTATGTGTTTTTGGCCTTTGGGGGAGAAGCTTGGAAAAGGAGTACAACCTAGTTTCTCAGTTGGGTTTGGGTTTTTTCTTTTTCCTTGTTGTGGCTTTCTGGGGATGGAAATATTTATGGTGGGGAGAATTTTCACACCTGGATTTTCAATTCCATGACTTTTTTTCAATTCTTATTTTGGTTCTTATCTTTCACTAGGTTTCCGGGTGATCCAAGTTTGAGATTTTGGTTTCTCCTGTGTTCTTTATCAGTGACCCTGATCCTGGTGGTATTGTATGGTACTTGGACTCCACTTTCCTCAAAGTAATGGTATGAGGTTGTGGTGTTTTGGAGTGGGATTAGTGGAACACCTAGTTTCACCACTTGTGGGGTATGTTGGAGTGCTATGTTTTGTTATTTTTCTCCCCTATTATTTGACTACCTTTTCCCATTGGTTTCACCCTTGGACCCCGTGAAATTATAGGTTAATTGATTAGTTTTGGGTGGCAAGAACATGACACACAGTTAGGCCACACGGTTACTATACTGTGCTGGCAAACCGTTCAAGGGTGTTTAAATAATTAAAAATATTTTGTACTTCCCATTTTTCACTTCTAGAATAAAACCAAATCTGTCAATTTCTTCCCCATTTCGGGCCCTACCTCAATGGAAAAACTCCATGATCTCTCACCCTCCCTTAGAACTCGTTTTAAGGGATATTTGATGGGATAAACTTCAAAATCATTCATATAAGTATTTATATCTTTTATTTCATCCATTTCCTTACGGTTTCTTTCTCCATTTCATGAGTAATAAAATTTCCAATAGCTAGGAATCATACCTATGGTTTATCATTAATCATTTTCTATGAAATCATGATGTTTTATGTTGTTTTTTAGTTCCTTGTAGAGTGGAGATGGTGTGGTTGATGTTTCGAACAATGATTTGAGGGTTATGACACTTTTGATTGGTGATTCCATGTGTAATCTTTTCTTTATGAGTTATCATGCTTGATTTAATTATTTTTAGTGTTCATTAGATGTTGTGCATTATGAGTAAACCATTTTTTATGGAGTTTCTTAAGAGTTTAATTATATAGTTTCACTTTTGATTCAAATTGGGTGTTTTCCATGTGTAACTCTTGTTGTAATATTGGGGTTTACATTTATAAGGACTTAACCTTAAACATTACATAATATTGAATTAATTTAATAATTCACATTGAGGATATTTTCAGGATTAGAGTTTTAGAGAATTAGAACATAACAATTACATTACATCTCAAATATTACAAAGTAGAAACTTTTACTTAATATCCCTTTTTGCTAAAAATAAAAACTCTTAAAAGAAGAAAATAATTATTTTCTTGAAATAAATCTTCTTGAATTAGTCTTTTCTCTTACTCTACTTTATATACTGTGAAAAAGTTTCAAAAACATGGTATGAGCATAAAAAGATCAGTAAGGGTTATAAAACAAGAAAAGAAAACATTAGTCCATCAATAAATACAAGTCAATGAAATCATAATTTTGAATACTTAATATACCACACAAGATCATAATATTTATGAATATCAAATGGTAATAATAAGTCATAAAGGATACTTGTGGCATCTATAACATACTTACGTTGTAGTTTTCACATCTATATAGGGAGTTACAATTGGAATACTCATCATAGTATATTCCATAAATCTCTTAGGATAAACATTAATGTTTACCTCCATCACGTTACCCAATGCATTGGAATGATATCTCAGGTTCACTACCCCTAGTATTATCATGGAACCACCCTTATATGTAAACAATTCCAAAGAACCATATCATAATCATAACACATCAACAACCATGAAAGAATGATAACATTTCCACATTGCAATATCAATATAAATTTTAAACATGTTGACATAATAAATATATTCTAAAAACCATTTTCAATACCAAAATACATTTAAAGTTTTTATGGTATTTATTTTCCTTTTAAAAACATTTTAGCTTTCTATGGAAGACAAATATCAAATAACGCTCACGAAGGCAGAAAGGTCATTGTCACCACCTAAGTTAAAAAGGAACAATTCTTTGTTGTCTAGTAAAATGCTACGTAGAAAAATATTCCATTTTAATTAATTGAAAATTTAAATAGGTTTATACATCATATAAAATAAATTTTTGTATAAATCAAAATATTCCTTAACGAAATGATATTTGAGACAATGTCCCTTACCTCGTGTTCGACTTGACTCGTTCGTTCTTTAATCTCATGAATAATAAACTGAATTTAATTTATAATTTAATAATAACCTTTTTAAATTTTACTTTTCATTTTATATCACTTATTACCTTGTTATAAACATTACATAATTATTTAAGTTAATATTAGTCCTTTTGGCGATATTCTGTACATGAGTCAAAAATGAACATCTTATAATTAAAATTTGTCCATGTGGTCAAGATTACATTATCTAAATAATGTTATTCATGATTTAGATATCATATATATCATATATATCCATTATATATATATGTATTTATAATAGAACATAACATTTGGAGATAAGAAATGAAATTCACTGTTCATGGAGACGGTAAGCCGTATGTATGCATGAATGCTACTTTCATTTCTATTTCATATTTAATGGAATGAAAACTTAGTGATACATAGGTATATTATAATTCTAGTATAATATCATAAATAATTTTATTAACTCCATCCCTTATATGTTCCACATATGGAATGAACGAGTCATATCACTTTGAGGGGGCGATAGTCTGCACTTCCTTAAATTAAATTAACGTATTTACCCATTATGAAAATCATAAAGTTATGATATAAATAAAAAATACATAATCATTTAAAGAAAATAAATACAATATATATCACATATAAATATTGTTCCATCATAATGGACACCATGAGAGGTGGTAAGAGATAATTGAACAGTCATCGTTTCGTGAGGCATTAATTCACCATCCATAGAAACAGTATGTTCTAAATCAATTTAATGGAGGTGTGTGGATGTATAGTTCTAATTATTCTCAAAAAAACTTCCTAGTATATAGAAGATATTTTTTTTGTTATATATCAAGTGTATAAGAATAGAATAGATAGTGTATAAGGAAAAGAAAAGAAAAGAACTTGGGAGAAGATGTTTTATTTTAATCGAGTAACTCTCTTTGGTTTGAACCAAAAGGCTTTCTTGAATTGCCTTATGCATAAGGAATGACTTCTCGGAGGAATAGAAAGATGTTGTGATCTTATTTGTGTAGATTTTGGATAATCCAAGGTGCTTGAGAGGTGTGAGTAATGGGTTAGAGGTGATGTCCTTTTATAAGGTGGAGGAGGGGATCTTTAGGAATGTTTGAAAGTATTATTTTCATATAAAATGATTTTCAGTTTTAAAATATCCAAAACTCCTTAAAAAAATACAATATGAATATAAGTATCAATAAATTCATCCAATAATAATTAGGTAGGTTTTGGATATTTTTTTTAATCCTTGTCTTCTTTATTTAACCCTTTGTAATCTAATTTAACTTTTACAATGCCTTCTTTTATATTAGGACTATATGGATAATATATTTACTTCAAAATTCCAAGAGACCCAAAATGGATAATTAATGAAATTTTTAACATCATATATTTAATTTGGACGAATCTTAGATTTTTAGGGCTATTTTGTAATTTATTTAAATATTAATGTATTCAAAAACTCATTTATGTCAATTTTTATACTATTCATATCATGACTTTTTAAAAAATCCAATCCAACTAGGTTCTTTCAAAAAACCTTCATTAATTCAATGATATCAAGTCATTATAATCTCTAAAATTCGTGGATATCATTAAAAGTTTCAATATAAATTTAATTTAATATTTCTAATCTCATTTATTTAAAACATTAATTAATGAGGTAATCATTACATCATCATTGTGTCATAAATAAATATCATTATTTGATGTATAAAATTTATAAATAAAATAACATTATTTATTAAATCTTTTTATAATTTTAATAACTATTTTTAGTCGAATATATAAAGTATATAACCCTAGATTAATATTTTTTGGGTAAAACAATACATATTTATGATATTTTTATTTTTATTTTAAATAAAATGTTCTTAATGTAATTATCTTACCCAAGTGGCATCCAAAGGCCAAACGTTCTACCCAAGGATTATATTGGTCAGCCATGACTCATAAAATATGTTTAGGAAAAGTCTTAAAGTAATTTTATATTATTATAATATTACTTTTACAAACAATTACCCAATTTTCCTTTAACAATGGTAAATAATAATTAAAAGTTACTATTCACCAAAAAATATTTTCATCTTATTGAACCACATTTTACATACCGATGAAAACCATGTATGTCAGATTTTTGAAATTCAATAAATAGATGTGGTAAAAAAAATTAAATGAAAAAGTTTTTTTTAAACACTATGTTGTGTTTGTCACTATTAGGAAAAAATTGCACATTTTCAGAAAAATAGAAAAGAAATTAACCAGAAGTAAATTTTGATGTCCTACTTCTAAAGAATAAGTTTATTTTTCTAATAGAACATAAAAAAGTGATAAAAATAGATTTAAATGGGGTTTTCCATAAAAAATATGGAAAACAACCTTTTAAAAATATAAAAGTATTTATGCTTAAAATTTGATTCATTATCATTTCAAGACTCTTTGTTCAATTATATAAATGTAAAAATAGTTAAAAACATGTTTAATCATAATATGATTAGTTCTGTTAATTACCTCTAATAAAATGGATTGGCGTTAAAACACATTAAAAATAATAAGATTATATTTTTATTTCCAGTATGACTCAGTATTATGTGCAACATAAGACTTAAGAGAAACCCACTATTGTGTGTCAAGTATGCCATCGAACACAGCATCCCCTTTAATGTATAATTAATATTTAATTCAAAAATATTAATAAAAATGAAAATAATATATCCTTTATTTACCAGGGATGTTACATCCTTCCCCCCCTTTTGAAATTGAGTCCTTGCAATTTTATTCACTTAACAAATAAAGGGGGGTATTTATCTCTAATAACATTCTCATATTCCCATGTTGCCTCTTCATCCATATGGGTTCTCAAAAAAACCATTCCCTAATTAATTACCTTATTATGAAACACTTGATCTCTTCAGTCAAGAATCTGGACTTGTTGTTTCTCAAAAGAGATATTCTATTCTAAATGAACTACCTTCGGACTCAAAACATGAGATTGATCCGGAATATACATTCCCAACATTGAAACATGAAAAAAAAATTCCTGGGATAAATGTGGAGGAAAAGCAAGTCTGTAGGAAACTTATCAAAAATTCTCTTGGTTATCATAGGGTCCAATTAACCTCAGACTCAGCTTTCCCTTATTAGCAAAATAATATCACACTTTTTTCTTCCATCTTTGATCTGTTCCCATATGCTTCTAAATCAATTGACCCCTTTTTCCATCTCTTCAACCAATTCTAGTCCCATAATTATATGTTTACATACTTCATCCCGAAAATCTAGAAATTGATAATGTTTCCCATGTAATACCTCAAACAGAGCCATCTATATATTGGAATGAAAAATATTATTATAAGAAAATTAAACAACAGAAAGATGTTGGTCCCAACATCCCTGGTAATCCATTGAACAAGAATGTATAATATATTCTAAGGTCTTAATTGTTCATCCTGACTACCCATATGATTAAGGATGAAAAGATGTACTAAAATTTAATCCAGTACCCACTAACTTTTGAAGGCCTTTCCAAAAGTTAGAAGTGAAACTCAGATCACAATCAGTTAAAATGGATAGAGGAAATCCATGTGACATGACTATCTCTTTAGCATACAACTGAGAAAGTTGATCTTGTGGAAAACTATCACGAATAGGAAGGAAATGAGTAAATTTAGTTAATCAATCAACAATAACTCAGATTGCATTGTTACCTCGAGAAGTATTTGATAATACCATGATGAAATCCATGGACACATATCCCCATTTCCACTTTGGCACTGGTAAAAGCTGAAGCATCCCTTTCAGTAACTTCTACTCTACTTTAACCTTTTAACAAGTCATATGATTCATAGTAAAGTCAGCAATGTCACTTTTTATTCCATCCCACCAGTAATACCCCCAAAGATCTTTTTACATCATAGTACTACAAGGATGATCTAAAAATAGAGAACTATGAGCTTTATATAAAAACTCTTTATATAAATATGAATCACAAGGTACAAATAATCTCTTCCCAAATCTCAAAATAAAATCATTATCAATGTTCAATTCAGGTAACATACCCTTCTGAACCAATTCTAACCTTTTCTGAAACTCACTATCTTTTATCTACGATTGCTTAATTTTTTCTAAAATAGACGATTTCACTACCACCTAAAACAAAATAAAGAAATTTCATGCACCAAAAACTACTATGCCATAGTTCGTTAAATCATTAATCAAAGGATCTTGTTCCAATCATTACCTGGTTAATATAGTATTACTTTTTCGACTCAAATCATCAACAACTTTATTTTCCATTACTAGATGGTAATGAATTGTGAAATCCTAATCCTTGATTAATCCCAGCCATATCCTCTTTCTCATGTTCAATTAATTTTGAGTGAATATATACTTCAATATTTTGTGGTTATTATATATTTCACATTTTACTCAATAATGATGAAACCTCCAAATTTTTATAGAAAAAACAACAATAGATAATTCTAAAATCATGTGTAGGGTAATTTATCTCATGGGGTTTCACCTAATGTAAAGCATAAGAAATTACCTTATCATTCTGAATTAGAAAACAAGCAAGTAAATTCAACTAATCATCACTATATATAACAAATTCAACATATCTATAAGGTAAATTGAAAGCTGGAGAATTGAATAATCTTCTTTTCAATTCTGGAGAAAAATCATCAATTCGTTCGTCCAGATGAACATAACACCTTTTCGAGTTAACTTAGTCTGTGGGTAAGATAAACATTCAAAATTCTAAAAACACCATCTATAATAGCCCTTCAAACCATGAAAACTTTTAATATATATGATATTGGTAGATATTCTCCATTATTCAACAACTTTTGTTATAGAAAGATCAACAATTTTTCTATTTTTGGAAATAATGTAACCAATGAATAAAATTTGTTGTAACAAAAACTCACCTTTTCTAAACATTCCATATATTTTATTTTCATTTAAGGTATGAAAGACAACCCTTATATTAGTTTCATGATCCTATTTAATTTTATAATAAACCAAAATATCATCAATAAACACAACCACCATTTATCACCTGAGTCAACTGAGCCATCACTACAACAAACTGTTCAATTCTGATTCAGACCATCTCATGGGGTTTATATGGAATATTATTCTCCTTTGTATTCCATACAAACATATCTCCCTTTTTACTCTGGGGAAAACCATTCTGAATGCAGAAATATCTTAGGTGAAGCAACAGGGTAATCTGTAAATGCTATATCATTTCAAAATTACCACAAATTAATTTATTGATATTAATTTAACAATACCCTGACTCCTAATGTTTTCAAAATTAACCTCTGATACCCACCATAAGGCCACAAACTTAAACATTACATAATCTTTAATTTAGATAATAATTCAAATTTTTTATCTTTTCATGTTTAGAGTTTTAGAGAATTATACCATAACTATTACGTTGCATCTCAAATGTTACAAAGTAGACAAATTCTAACCAGAGTCCATTTTTTCATAAAATAAAAACTCTTAAAAGAAAAAATGTATTATTTTCTTGAAATAAATCTTCTTGAATTATTCCTTTCTCTTACTCGAATTTATATCCTATGAAAACCATTTCAAAAACCTGGGATAATCATAAAATGCTATGTAAGGGTTATAAAACATTGAATGAAAACATTAGTCCATCAATACATACAAGTCAATGAAATATTACTTTTCAATCTTTAACATACTAAAAAAGATCTTAATATCTATTAATAACAAATGGAAATCATAAATAAAAAAGGTAACATGTGGCATCCATAACATACTTACACTGTAGCTTTCAAAGCTACATAGAGAGTTACATTTGGAATACCCATCACAATAAATTCCTTAAATACATAAGGTGAAACATTAACATTTACCTCTCTCACATCACCCAATGAATTGGAGAGCTATATCAGGATCACCCTATCTTGGTTTATTAGTGAACCACTTGCAATTCCCAAGAACCATAACATAATCATAACACATGAATAAGCAAAAAGAAAAGATAACATTTCAATATTGAAACAAAAAAATAAAATTTCAATATATTGACATAATAAATACATTCTAAAAACTATATTCATTAACAAAATATGTAAAAATAGTATATGGTATTTTTTAAAAAACATTACATATTGTGAAGGAAGCCAAATATCAAATAACTCTCACGATAATAGAAAGGTCATTGTCACTGTGCACATTAAAAAGAAACATTCCCATGATTGTTTAGTAAAACACGTCATCGAAAAAGAATCCCTTTGAATTAAAGAAAATGTCAGTGGTTTATATACACTGTATAAAATAACGTGGTCTATAAATCAAAATATGCTTCAATAAAAGGAGATTTGAGACGAAGTCCCTTACCTCGTGTCTGACTTGACTCATTCATTATTTAATCTACAGAAAATTAAACTACAGTAAATTTCTACATTCTTAAGACACTTTTCCAAAAAAAAATCCCTTTTATATCACTTATTATCTCTTTATAAACATTACATAATTATTTAAGTTAATATCCGTCGTTTTGTCGATATTCAGTACATGAGTCAAAAATGAACTTCTAATAATTAAAATTTGTGTATGTGGTCAAATGTCCATTATCTCCAGAATGATATTCATTATTTATATATCATATATATCATATATATCCAATATATATATATATAATAGTATATAACATTTGGATATAAGAAATGAAATGCACCGTTCATAGAGATGGTAAGCCGTACGTATGCATGAACAAAACTTTCATTTCTAATTCATATTTAATAGAAATGAAAACATAATGATAAATCATTATATTATAATTATTGTATAATATCATCTATAATTTCATTAACACCATCTTTTATATATTCTACATATGGCATGAATGAGTCATATCACTTTGAGCGGGCGGTACTCCACACTTCCCCAAATGAAATTATCGTATTTACCAATTATGGAAACTATAATAGTATGATATAAATGAAAAATATAGAAGTATAGAAACAATATAAATATAATATATATCACATATAAATATTGCTACATCATAATGACCACCATGATAGGTGGGTGGAGATAATTGAACATTCATCGTTTCGTGAGACATTAATTCACCATCCACAGAAAAATTACATTCTAAATCAATTGGATATAGGTGTGGGGAAGTGTAATTCGAATACTCATCGTAACAACATCCTAGCATATTTAAGATACTGATGTTGTTATGTAAAAAATTAATATTAAGATAATAGGTAGTGGAGAAGAAAAATAAATGAAAAGAACTTGAGAGAAGATGTTACCTTTAAATTAGGTAACTCTCTTTGGTTTGAACCAAAATGCTTTCTTAAATTTCCTTCTGTCTAGTAAAAGGATTGTAGGATGAATTTAGTGACTTTGGGAGATTATTTGGTCAGATTTTTGATGATCCATGTGGATTGAAAGGTGTGAGTAATGGGTTAGAGGTGATGTCCTTTTATAAGCTGGAGGAGGGGCTCTTTCGGAATTTTTGAAAGTATTATATTATTATAAACAGATTTTAGTTTTCAAAAAGTCCAAAACACATTAAATTCAAATATAATATAAATATAAGTAGAAATAAAATAATAAAATAATAAAATAATAATTGGACATGTTTTGGATATATTTTTTAATCCTTGTCATTTTTATTTAACCATTTGTTAACTTAGATAACTTTTAACATGTCTCCTTGTATATTCATAATGTATGGTTAATATATTTTCTATAAAATTACAAGTGAATTAAAATGGATCATTGATGACATTTATCACATAATATATGTCATTTTAACTAGTATTATCCTTTTAATTGTATTTTCTCATTTAATAAAATATTAATTTATTTAAATACTCATTTATGTCAAATTTTATACTATTCACATCATGACGTCTTAAAAATCCAAAACAACATGATTCATTAGAAAAAAATTCATTATTTCAAAGATAACAACTCATAATCAGCTATAAATTTCATGGATATCATAAAAATTTTCAAAATGATTTTCTTTTAATATTAATTATCTCATTTATTTAAAACATTAATTAATGAGGTAATCATTACATCATCATTGTGTAATTAATAAATTTATTAATTTGATATATAAAAATTATAAATAAAATATCAAGATGTAGTAAATCTATTTAGATTTATAAATACGATTTATAGTCAAAGAGATTAGTTATATAACCCCAATTTAATTTTTTTTTTCGAAAAACAATACTTATTTATGCTATTTTTATTTTTACGTTAAATTAAAAGTTATTAATGTAATTATCGTACCCAAGTGGATTCCAATGGCCAAAAGTTCTACCCAATGATTTTATTGGTTGGACATCACTCATCCAATAAGATTAGTAATAGTGGTAATGTAATTTAATATTATTATAATATTATTTTTACCTTAAATTACCATATTTACCTTTAACAGTGGTAACTTAAAATCAAAAGATATTATTAACCAAAAATTATTTTCTCTTATTGAAGAAAATTTTACATACCAATGAGAACCATGTATGTTATATTTTTTAAATTAAATTTTGTGAAGCGGTAAAATTTCTTTTAAATTAAAATGTCAGTTTTTAACTACTATGTAGTGTTGTTCACTATTCATAAAAAAAAAGAACGTTTTCAGAAAAATATAAAAAATTTACACAATGTAAATTTTTATGTCCTGCTTCTAAATAAGAAGTTTATTTTTTCAAATGGAACATATAAAAGTGAAAAAAATAGATTTAAAAGATGTTTTCAATTAAAAGGATGTAAGACTACCTTTGAAAAATATTAGAGTATCTATGCTTAGAATTGGATTCATTCTCATTTTATGCCTCTTAATTTTATTAGATAAATGTAAAAACAGTTAACAAACCAATTTAATCATAATATGTTTATTTCTGTTCATTCCCACCAAGAAAATGGATAGGCAGTAACTACCATTTAAAATTATAATATTATATTATTATTATTTTCAATATGACTCATCATTGTGTGCAACATAAGACTTCTAAGAAACCCAATGTTGTGAGTCGAGTATGCCATCAAACATAGCATCCCCTTTTAATATAAAATTAATATTTAAGTCAAAAATATTAATAAATATGAAAATATAATATCCTTTATTTACCTGAGATGTTACAATATTATAACATATGAAAGTGGTTTGTTAAATTCTGTTCAGGCTTCCAATTCTACTTTAGTAGGGTATTGGTGTGCTTTTTGGTTTAAAAAAGTGGTTTTGAATGGGTTTTAGGTGAAAAAAATTTCATTCTTCTAGAAAGTGTTTTATGAACAATGTAAATGGAATAATGAGTTAATCAAATTGTGAAAAGGATGTTTATGTACATTTTTCGTGGGTGTATCTTCTTAGAAAGGGTTTTTGAAAGAGGAATTGATGATTTTATATGTCAAACATTTTACGAATTTTTTATAATTTGATGAGATAATTTAATAAAATTTTATATGGTTACGAAACATGTTGTGGGTTGTTTCGTGTGAGTATGATGATAATATAAATTTGAATGTGAAAAGGGTTATAATGTAACATCTTAGTGGGTTGTTATGTGATGTTTAGCATCTTGGAATGATTTTATAAAAATTTTAATGGATTTTTTAATTTTGAAAGATATATGAAATGTGTTGTGGCATATTTTGGTGTGAGTATGATTTCAAAATTAATTTTAATGAAAAAGGGGATTATGTGACTTGTGTGATATATATGGGGGCTGTTTGGGGAATGTGTGATTTTGAAGTGGTATTTTCATGTAAAAATTATATTTCTTGGATTTTTGAACATGTTTGAGCACAACAGGGAAACTCAGGTATATAGGTGGGTGGACGTGTACTTGTATGCTAGTGATCTCGTGGGGTTTGGCCTGAGTTTCATGTAGCATGTTTGAAATTAGAAACACTAAATAAACTATAATGATGTTTATTATGATGGGGAACCACTAGGTTATGGGTATGCTTCCTACTATTGCCTCGTGTGCATGAGAACAAATATTTTTACGGTTACTTTCACAGAGATACGAGGTATATGAGACCCACAACAATCTAGTGCATAAGGTTTATTTCCTATTTATTGTGCTCAGTGGATGACTTATGCTTACTGTCAGTATATGGTATATTTGGATAGAAAATTCAATAGTTATGGTATTTTATTGGAAAGTGTTAATTATTTAAAATATCCCACTTGAAAATTGTTTTTATTTAAAGTTTCATATTTTATAAATTGTTACTAGAATTCCATGTTTATGAAAACATGCATGCTTTTCATCTTTGAATTTTTATCACATGGAATCTCTTAGTGGTGGTATCCTACTTGTATTTGGCTCACACACTACTTAAACATTTTCCTGCATGTAGAATTGGTGATTTTTTCATAGGTTTGGGTACAAATTTTGTGCCAATGGTATTGTTTTTTAGTGGTCCATCATGATGTGATGTTGTAGAGATAACATGAGGGCAGTGAATCATGCCATGTGGAGGTTCTTGGGCAGTTCTTATTGGTTATTTTTCTTTTTAATTGTCTTTCTACATTTTTTTTAAATTCTGTATTTCAATTCTGAAATACAGAGAAAAATGTGTTGGTTAGAAAAATCCATATTTGTTTTAATGGATTTGTTTGTTGTTTTATATTTATAAACTCGGGTAAATCCTTCCCAAATTTTATTATATGATAGTCAGACACTTGTTCCAGCCCATGGGGATTGAAATTTCCCTTTGGGCCTTTTCACAGACCATTTCAGGTTCTAGTTTTGATGGTGACTAGATTTAGTTCAAGACATTCCACTTAATGTCAGATAAGGAACAAAACAAATATGATCCAATAAGGGAAAATACTAAATTGTAATTGAGAATTTACTATTTTATTAAAATTATTGATTATGTTAAATTAAATATAAAATTGGTTTTAGGTAAAATCAAGAAAATATTATAAATATTAACCCAATTAAGGCCATTTTTATCAATTTCAATTTTAATTCAAATATAAAACATTGTAAACATTTCAACATTTTCAATTTGGAAACATGATTTCTCGTCACATATGTGAGATTGATATTAAATTAAAATTTTCCAATTATGTGAATTGAATTTGGAAAAATGGAATCCATATTTTAAATTAGATAAATTAAAATTATTTAATAATGTCCACTTAATTTTTTTCCAAATTTAATTTAGAAATCATTAAAATTTAATTTCCATGATTATCATAAAAATGGAGATATAGGCGATTAAATTAAAATGATAAGGGTTAAAATAGCCTATGAGATTTTCTAAAATATATCGGATGGAAATATTTAGACCTTATACATTTAGGTATCAAAAAGTTTAAATTATCGGATCCATGTTATGTGAAAATATTTTGTTTATTTCATTATTTTAAAAAAATTATATGTGTTCCACTCAAATCAATTATAAAAATAAACCCCCTACACTCCTCTTTTAAAACCATAAAACACCATTAGATCATCAAAAACATATAAATATAACAAAAATAATTCTCTCTTCTAATCATTTAAGCCTTATTTCTTTTAGAAATACAACCACAGAAGGCCTTTCACGTAAACAAAAATATGTTATATGAAGAAGTGGTAACATTCTTCAACAAGTGTTTTTTATTTTATTTTTTCCTTGAACTCAATAAATTATTCATAAAATATTATTATATATTAGACTTATTATATTATATATAATGATATTGAATTCTGTTAATGTAATAACATAAATACATATCCTCTTCCATCAAATGGGTTATGAAACTATCATTTGTGTGTAGGGTAGACGACAGTCTGATGAATTAATGTCACTCATTTTTTCCATTACCAACTCTCATGGTTTTTATGATCATGTAAATAAAATATTTATATATTATATTTATAAAATAATTATACCTCATGAGTATTTATATCAAACATACCTTTTTTAATTTTCATTCCATAGGGTATAATATTACATCTCTCATCTGTTCAATATACATCGGCCTCATCAAGTGATGTTATTCGTTTTCACTAATGTTTTATGTTGATAATAAAAATGATATATCTAATATATATAATAAAATATAAATGAAATAATTTAGATATTAATGCAATATTTCTCATTTTTAAAATGAAATTTATCATTTTTTCTTAACTTTTCACTCAATAATAGATAATAGCATCATTCATATACATCTGGATTACTACCTTCACAAAGAAACTAGACTCTCTTTTCATCACCACACCACATGAATTATATATATATAAATATATTTAATAAATATTAATGTATTTTTTAAATTATTATCATTCTATAATTATTACACATTACTTACCACCCTTCTATAATGATCAATTGAAAATAGAATTTTTACTCATACGTACATATGACCTAACATTTCCATGTTCGTAACATATATTAGTTTTAATCAAAAATATTTAATTTTTTTTATTAAATTTATAATTTATTTATAAAAATTTTAATTATTTAATGATAATTATTTTTTATATGATATTAATATATTAACATAACAAATAATGAATGACTAAACTAGGTAATTAACACCTAAAACATTGAAAACAATGAATGGTTATTAACTAATTGGTGATAATATGTTATGGAAGGATCATATATGATATTATAAATATTAATATGGATCTATTATAAGTTAATAACATGTATAAAATTACTATATAAGAGTTCAAATCATGTTCAACCATATAGAATCCTGATTTATGATATTTTGTAACTCAATTTCCACTCATTGGGTTAAACATCAACTGCAATGATTATGTCATGATAATATTATTTGTATAGTTAAATTAAATTATATTATGTGAAATTTAAAATTTTATAATGTGAATATACATTTGACAAAAAATATCAATAAGTATATTAATCCCCACTTCAATTAAGTGATGTTTTATTGTATTTCAAGTCACACTATTATTTATAAGAGACATAAGAAAATTCACCCCATTTTCAGTTGTGTGGTATACACACTACCACTTTGACATGTAATATCATCAAAATAATTTTTTTAATGATATGAAAATTTAAATTTTATTTTATTATTTATTAGTTATAATGATTCAAAATATTACCAAAATCGGTAAGGGATTTTTCTCTAAATCTACTTTCTCTATGACTTATGTCATTTTATAATCCTATATTCTTTGTTGATACATATCCATAGTCCCTTTAAAAAGTAATATCATGATATTTTCAGTTTCATTTAATGTTATCCTCTCATGGGATTACGAATCAATGTAACTGAAATTTGTAAGAGTTTTATGTTATAATCACATCATTTAAAAAGATTGTTTATGAGAAAGTCACTATTGTTGAAATAATATGATCTACCTATCAATAATTACCATCAGTTTTATTATCCTATGTTTATTCATTATATATTAATGTGATATTAAAATTTTAAACTCAATATAATTGAAGAAATGTATTTATGAAATGATTACTTTAATTATCTCTTCTATTGAAAACCCTTTTCATCCAAATAAAAATTTTCTAATAAAATTCAATTTTCTATAATTCTTCAAATGTGTTTTAGGGTCAATTTTACACATCTTATAATTTTTAAATTTTTTTTGAAGGATCTTTATGTAGTTTTACAAAAATTTCTTTTCTTATTTTACTGAAAATGAAAATTTAAAGATTGTTTTCACATGTATGGCATGAATAGAATTTTATATCCTCATGATAATTATTTATTTTGAAAATTACAGTGTACATTTTCAAGGTTGTTTTAAATTTAATGAATTTTCAAAATGTTTTAATTTTTTTCCAAAATGTAGTGGATATTTTCCTAAGGAAATGATTTAATATATTTTAAAGCGTGCATTGAGTTTTTTGAGGTTTTTTTCATACAAAATATTTTTTTCAATATTATTAACATTTTTAGTTTTTTTAAACTGTTATTTATAAAAAACTATTAGAATTATTCATAAAAATTATTTTAATGAATTTTTAAATCCATTCCCATTCAACAACATTAACATTGTTTGTTATTACGTATGATTCATTGGGGATATTTTTTTAATGATATCATCCTCATTTTTTCTATGGATTGATTAAGATTGTTTCAAATTGACTGTTATGGGGCCCATTTATTTTCTATGGGTTATTCATGTTTCAATGATATATATAGGGAACCCATTTATTTTACTTGTGATAATGTTGTTTCAAATATATTGTTATGGAAGCTGTTTATTTTCCATATGCATATCTTGTTTCAAATATATTTTTATGGAACATGTTTCATTCCACATATTAACCATGTTATGAATGAAAAAATGATTAATTTTATTAGTTTTATGAATAATTGGAGACTATTTTTAATTTATTCCTAAAGTGTTTTTGAGAAATTATATATATAATGGTTGATCCCAGAATGTTCTGAGTGATCCCTTTATAGATTATATAATGGGTGCACCCATATAGAACTATAATGCTTTCGGTAAAGATTATGTTTTTTGATGAAATATATTGTTAGTCAACAAATTGATTATTGAATTTTAGGGGTCCTGTAACTATTTTAAGGAGATGATTTTCCAAGATAAGAATACATTTTATCCTTGATTTTTTTTTGGTTTTAAAACGTTCCATTTAATCAATATTGATATCACATGGCTCTTGATTATTTATTCAATTTACTCTTTAATTTTTTATACTCAGAATCCATGTTTTTTTATAGATGATTTAGGTAGTTATGGGTATGAGTTATTTTGTTATTCTCTTATGCAGACTCATTAGGTCATCATACCTGTATTCAGTTGTTATGATTATTGATGAATTTAAATCATTAATTTTTATGTTTACACTTTTTTAGATTTTTAGATCTCCCATATTATGTTTTATTTTACATATGTTATCTGGATTGATGTTGAATTAATTAATACTAGAATGGTTTCTAATAGATTTTGAATATGACATAATTTGAAAATAGAAAAGATGGGTTTAGTAGTAGAAATTATCATTTGATGATAGGATTATGAATTATGTATGTGTTTATTTCAATTCAATATAATTAAAATACGAAAAGGTACTTGATGAAATAAGTTATCCAATGCTACCTATTGATAATTTTTGTTCTGGACGGTGAGAATTGGTCACCTCTATCAGTATTAATGTTTGAAAAGTAATGTTTACTATTTCTGCATGGAATCCAAGAGTATGGGTTCTAGGCTATAATAATATTTTTATAGAAATGATATGGTAATAGATAAAATAATATCAAGGGATTTATGTGATGATGTAATCCAATAGAGTGTGAGATATACTATATTCATGGGGTTGTTTATGAGAGTTTCCTTCATGATATATCATTTGTATAGAATGTCACTATACATGGATACATTATTGGGTGAGTACATTGTTATATAGTTGGCTAAAAGATAACATAGTATAGTAAATGTGTTGTATCTATAATATATTCACTGTGGTATTATTATAATTTTTTCATGTATGGATGATAGGTTTTATGAATGATCCAATTGAGTATACATATAAGGTAAACCCATATATATATACTTTATGTGTTTATAGAAGTGATTTTTAGATTTTCCAAGACATTAAGAGCTTCTAAAGATAATGTTTCGTGTTGGTGTCGCTACTATATTATTATCTCTTGGTATATAAATTTGAGGCCACTATTTATTCCTAACATTAAATTAAATTTTCAACGACATTTCTTTTATATTATATTTATTTTTTTGTTGGCTCTGTTTTTTATTTCAATAACTATGAAGGAAATTATTCTCGAATATGTGATTATAAACTATTAATGTTATTTACCACTTAAAGCCTATTGGAAGTAGGCATTAGGGTTCAGGGATCACACACATCTTCATTTTTGACCGATGAGGGATTCTGAGTGGTAGTGGGTAATGACTGAGTGTTATCAAAGATATGCTTGAGATTTTAGACAATGATTGGAGTTAGTATCTAGGAAGTAATTCATGGGTTATTAGGGGAAGATATCAATCAATCATATCACGAGACGTATAAAGAGTTAAATTCTAAGAAATAGGTATTTAGGGAACATGTGATCATATATAATGAACCTAAATTTACATAACAAACAATATTATTTGATAGTGATTTTAGGGTAAATACAATGGTATGTTACATAAAACATACTTGATTTCAATTATGACTTAATAAAAAAAATCTATGTATAATTTAATTTAATCTAATTAAAATATAATACATGAAATTATAGGTTTCTAGGAAAATCATTCCCATTGGATTTTCATGTAGAGGTTAAAATTGGTCATCATTCACATGTAGTCCAAATATGAGTGATGAACATGAGGCTATGGATAATTGTATCAGGGATAACCTGTTAGTGGTGGATCTTTATCGTTAGGAATATAATTTATGTATTCTATTATCAGATCATAGAATTCTATGATGGTAATGTTTATATAATATGGAGTTGTGGTTTCAATAAATTGTGATTTTTTATTCTGATTCATGTATATAATGAGCCTTTAATTCCACTAGCTATGAATCATCTAAAATATTTCACTTGTTATTAATTAATTATATATTTTTTTTGTTTATCAAAATTTATAGGTGATGTGGGGTGTTTTTAGAAGAAGTTATTATTATTATTTTTCTCCTTGATTATGAAGGTGGAAATATGGAATTAATTTTTAATCATTCACCCTCAGAGAATGAGTGCCATGGAGCATGGTGTCTAAATTATGAATCCATTTCAGTATTCTTTGGCATATTCTTATATAACGAGGATAGAGAACAAAATTTTTAGGATTTACTAAGACCCACTGTCTAGAATAAGGTAACTCCGTTTATATTTTCTATGTATATTGATGTACTAGCTAAGAAGAGGTGAGTGAGAAAATACATGTGTGTTCATTATCATCAAGGGAGGGAAATCATCAGAATATGTGAAAGGGTCAGAACTGGACATGGGGGTTCATATATATTATTGTATATGAGGTTTTTACTAGATGATAGTAATCATAACTTCTCTTTCTACTTTTCTAGAGAAAATGGGCATGATTCTATTCTATGAGTTTTGGCCGCATATCTTTTTCCTGTGGAGGTCATGACCACCTATAGTTCAATACATGAACATTCTCACTATCCAACATAGTTTAGGTGGTCATTTCATATTATATACTTGTCAATGGATTCCTTTGTGGACTTATTATTTATATTTATAGGGTATATATGTGATCATATAACAGTCAGGGTAGGAAGAGTATATATCCCTGATTTCCATCATAAACAGAAACATACGGCTGATCACGATCATGCTGGAATATTTTTATTGGGATAATAAGGTATAGGATCATGGAATAACTAACTAAATTCTATAAAGACTCTAAAACCAAACATTCCATATATTACATATGAAACCACATCCTTATGTTCTTCCTTTGATTATATATAGTTTTTTTTGGGATCTTCCCAAAACATTATAGTGCCTAAATTAGTCCAATCTCTTGAACTCTTGGTAGAGAGACATCTACTACCCGTGAGAGTGTTCATTCTAGTTGAAGGAAATTTTTTTATACTTAATGTATATTGGTTTTTATATATGTATATGTTTTATGATCAATCTTAGGGTGATTTATTATTTTGATAGATACAAACATAATTGTTCATTCATGAAATGGATTGGAAATAAAATGGGAATGAAATTATCAATTGCTTATAAATAACTATTATTTTTAATAATATTAATGGAAATTGATAGAATATTTTGTGCGTAAGATCACTATATTGATCAATAGTGTTCATAATGTCATTTTTCTCAACCAGAAGTGTTGTTTCTCAGTTCTGTGGGGGTGCATGAAAATGTGTTCCTATGATTCATTGAGGACTATATAGATTTTATCTCAAAATAATTTATGATTATACCCCTTCAATGTAGAATAATTTTTAGGAAATTGATTCATATCTATGTATTCCAAATTTAAATGGAATCTTATCTGAAGAAAACCTCATAGTCATGTGATTTGAGGATTTAAATCGCTAGTGTAAGAAAAAAGAATATTATCTAACCTATTATGTTTATATGGGGTGCTTCAGTGATATAATTAAATAATGTGGATAATATTAATATGTTATTCTAATAATTTGTGTTATTTGAAAATATAATTCTAAATAACTATTATATACTTTGTCATGAACCACGTCCTTGGGAACCCATGATCGGTCAGCATCTAAGACGATTTTTGATCCTGAAGAACACTTCTCATAGGACATGGATTTGTGACTAGAACTAAGGGTACGGAAATTACAAAAATTAATGAAATTACACCAATTACACCCTAATATTTTAAAAAGAATACTTTTTTATAGCATATACAAAACACAACACCGACCCTAAATGAACCATGGAATATTATTGTATGAATACGACCGTTATAACTTATACATTAAATTGGTAGAATAAAATAAGAATAAATTATTTATGGAATATATATTTATTTCATAATAAATATGAATATATTGAAAAATTCCTTGTAATTAATAAATTAATTTTCTCCATAACTATTATAATTATTCAAAAATATTATTTTTTCATAAATGAAATTTTTTTATTTTAATGTGAAACTTTTATAATTAATGCTATCAAAATTTATAAAATAAATTTCATAAAAAATATCATTTTTGAAATTAATATAACAAAATTATCCTTTGATAAAAATTTTATATTTTTATTAAATTTTATATTTTTTAATGAATAGTGAAAATATTGATTTTTATTTTAAACTATATTTTCATTTAAAGTGCTCCAAATGTAAAATTATATGTTTAATTAGAATAAAAATTTAATTAGTTAATTTTTATTTAAAATAAACCAATTTTATTATTTTTAAGGAATTTCAAAAAGGAATTAATTATAAAAAAAGTAATCATTAAAAAATTATTTTTAAGAAAAATTAATTTTTATTGGGTTTTTGGTTTTATTCTTATATTATTTTATTCAACTTATAATAATTGAATCATGGAAAATGCATTAAAGTTTTGTAATCATATGGTGTAGATATATTAAATAGATCTAATTTATTTTTCTCGTTATAAATAGTATCCATATTAAATAATTTTCACCACCGTAAGTATACATTAGATAATTAAGGTTAAAAATAAAAGTATTAAGACAAAAACATGATAGTGACACTTGTGTTTGTCATATTTTATTATTTTATTTTGGAAATTATAATCCAATTAAAAAAATATGGAACTGTTGTGTGACATTTCCTTTATTTTTGACTTTATATTATTTTTTAGAAAGAAAAATAGAAAATATCATTATTTTTGTTTTATTATATCTTATTTTTTACATAGGGATATATTTTGGATATGTTAGGTTATAAAAGTGTAATTTCTATGATAAATGATTTTTTATTATTGTAATTTATTTATAGTTTCTATTTATGATATAAAAACATTATATACCAACACAACACTGACACAATATATATTGAATTAATAGAAAAATAGAATAAATTATATTTATAAATGTTAAATGTAACAAAATTTTATTGAATTATTAATTTAATTTTTTTAGGAAAACAAAAATATTAGAGATGTATGAATTGATTAAATACTATTTCCATTATATCAATATTGTTTTTCGAATCTAAATTAAATAAATACATTAAAAAATATATTAATGTTATTTTATGATTAATAATATATAATAAAATAATTTAAAATTCATAAATATTATTTCTTCATAAATTATATTGTTAGTAAATTTTAATTATATATTATATTCATTTTATGGGAAATTTTTCCTTTTATATTAACTATCTTGAACCCTAAATAGTAAAAGCTTTGTTATTGTAGTAATTGAGAAAAAATGGTAGCACGAGTTAAAATATAGATATAAGGGAATAAATATAATCTAAAATCGTCCAAATTGTATTAGATGATTTTATTTTAATCCATAATGATCCTAAATTTTTATTATATTTTTTGGAGACTTTTTCTATGAAAACTAATTTATATTAATTTAATTTTTTATGATAAATCAAAGACTGTGCCTCTCGACACATACAAAAGGGAACCCCTCTTATATTTTTCTAATAGTTAAATTGAATATTTTATGGACAATAAATTCCCAATACCTTCATAAAACCCATCCAAACATTATAGAGGACATATTTTGGTTAGAATAAAATCATTAGAAGGTTTAATGTGTAGAAACAATGATGTTTTCCCAAGAAGAGGTATAATCATTAACCCAATGTATATGTTTTATTTCATCTTCTATATCCAGGAAATAATAGTCAAACATGATAAAGTAATAATAAACTTATATAAAATATTCTAAATTGTTTTTACATTAATGGAATAACTTATTTTATTCTTCTCTTCCATTAAATGGTAATAAAAACTGTCTTTTTTTAAGGCAGACTACCATCCAATAAAAATATGCAATTTTTTTTCATCACCACCTCTAGTAGATGGTTGTAATTATTTATTTATGAAATATTAATTTTATTTATGATACTTTTATTATAATTATAATATTAATTATTAATTATATTTATTTTTTCCCTTTGTCATAATTAGAAACAACATTCATGTGTACATAAAGGCAACTATCTCCATGAATGTGACAATTAAATTTTTATCAGTATATTTTATAGATGTATATAAATGTATATGTCTGTATATATAACTAATATATATAATTTTAATATAATTTTTAATATTTTTTAGATAATGGAATAATTACCAATATATCAATACAATGACCATCAAACCAAAACATGCATGAAAATCGAAATAGTGTTCTGTCAGAAGAGTGATTTTAATAAATAATTGATTATAAACCTATGGTAAGATGTTATAATAAAATCAAATATGTCATGATATATGTTAATATTATTATTTAATACACTTTTAATAGTTAAATATTTATTTTAATGTATATTTTGATGCATACAAAGAATTACAAGGCTTAAGGTAAAAGATCTTTCTTAACAACCTCGTTTCTTTGGATTTTGATCATTTTATATCCATATCAAATTATCTCACCCTTTTATATTATTGATTTCATATAAATTATGTATATATTTATATTTAGTATGTACATACCTCATTATACCTTACATTAATGGGTTAATATATACTATAAATTCATTTCCAAAATTCGATCATTAAATTGAAACGCGATTAAGAGGAGCTTTTCTATCCCATAATCCTTTTATGAAATTATCATTTATTATTTTTTATCCATAATAAACACATTATATTGGGGACTAATATTATATATTCCTACATGATAATAAATAATATTTAAAATCATAATCTCTTTTAAATATTTAATAAATTTTATTTGATTATGTTATGTGAAATGATTTTGAAACACATTTCCTTCCAAGGGTAATTCTTATAATTAAGGTTTATGATTGATTTCATTTTTTAGAATAAAAAATCACGGACATGTTGTGATGGGTTTTCCAAGATATCACTCAAATTCGATGTTCAATTTTTTTTGTCACTTGTAATATTATGTATTAGATTCGGCAGTTAATAATATCTCTAAATGGACTATTTCCACCATTTGATTTTGTCTTGGTAGATAGATTGGACTTATGATAATGTCATGTTTTGTGTTGTTTCCACACTACATATGTTTCCATGATCTTTTTATACCGTGTTATTTGTTTTATTCTACCATGTGATTAATCAGGTTTCTTCTTTTTAGTGATATCTTGTTATACATTTGAATCATATAGTATACATCAAAACCATGTTTATCTACTTACATGGATTTTTAGCTCACCCCATGTTTCTGTGTATTAGCCTGGTTATCCCTTGATATCATAGGAGTACAATGGGATTTAGGACCTCATTATAGAAATTATAATAAATATCTATTATTTCAATGTTGATGTTTATTTTACCTCATCTTCCAAAGACACTACGATTGTTTATCCATTGTTGTATTTAATGTTATTTTATGTTAAAATAATGTAACAATATGTTAAATAAGTACTAGGTTGATATAACCACATTATCATTATAAAATTTGAGAAACCTAAAAACAAATTAGAGATATAAAATAAATGAGAATATCCCAAATACTCATATAATTTCATTAAGAATAAAAAACAAATGAATTTACGATAAAGAACTCCTATAATATCCACAATGGTAATACCCCATGTTTCATGTTGGTATTTTCCTACTCATTTGACAAATAAATCCAATATATATATATATATATATCTGTGTGTGTGTGTGTGGTTTTACAATTGTACTCTTTAGAGTATTCATTATGTTTTCTTTTGAAAATTTGTAAGAAGGATTCTAATGCCTCAATGAATAAATAGTTGAACCAATACCCACAAATTTAAGATCAAATATCACCCAAACCCACCAAGTACCAATTATAAAATTTCATATACATATATTAAAACTTAGTATAAAACTAATATATCTCAATAAGGTTTCCCAAAACCACATCCTACATGAACTGGTCACTCTCATACCACAACGACATACATCGTAAGGTGAAATCCATTACATGTCCACATATTCAAACAACCACAAAACATATAATAGAAAATACAACTCCTTCATATCCCCACATAACATTACCAAATCATATATGTATATCACCTAATAATTAATATAAGTTACCATTAAAATGAATGACCATAATCCTAATACCTCCTCTAACCAAATGTGTTCCCCACCATGTACCATATGCTCTATCAGATCATAATCACCATGACCCAGTAATGGAAATCTATATTGAAGACATTATACATCATTCATTTCAACTTGTGTACATTAAAACATATACAAAATCCGAAGGTAGAGTGGGAAAAATTATACAGTTATCCATTTGTGTCCTCTAAAACTTCTATATTTGAAAAACACATGGAACACATATACTCTTATGGGAATTTATTAGGTAAACCAACTAAGGAGGTGGTGCATATGAAATTAATAAAAAATACCTGAATATAGTATCTAGACCCATTTCTTACTTAAGGGGCCATATTAAAAATAAATACCACAACAACATGCAATATTAGCCTCACCATTACCATCAATCGCCAACATAAACTACTACACTAAGACCTATATTTCCCTTTCCACTGACACATAAAAATCATAACAATAATATTAACTTCTCATTTAATTTATTCTTTTAATCAACATTTAATATATTCCTTAAAATTATTCTTCATTGAACCCATCATTCATAAATTATCGATTTATTTTTAATAGCCTCATTAGAGTCATTCTGCCATTCTTTATCCATTTTTAATGGCAGCGCAAAAATTAATTATTAACCAAATTTTCCTTAACCATTACAAAAACACTTGAACACTTCGATATTTATTTAACAAACCACATTAGAAATTTTCATATATTTTTACATCAATTTCTAGTTCCAACAATCAAACCCCATTTTTTACACTATCATTATTTTTTTATTTCGAGATTATCACACATTAACATGAAATTAGACCATAAAAACACAATTTCCTAATAGTACTTGTTTGACCACCACAATGTCCAATGTCAATATCCCCAAAAAACTAAAATATCTACAATGATATCCTTAACCATACAACTAATAATATATTTACAACCTATATACACATCAACTAACCGAACTATTACCACTTCGAGAAAAACCTACAAGAATAATACTTTAAATTGTCTCTTACTAATCATCCACATATATCTATTTTTACGATTATAAGAATTGTAATCAAAATTAAAATTTTCCAAAAAAATTATTATTTCTTTCATGTGATTAAAATATTATTAGAGTTTATGAAACTATTAATCATTAAAAAAGGAACAATTTAGATAGTAAAAACATAAACTAGAGAATAAATATATGGAAAATAACAAGAAATCAATTAAAGAACATGCTTATAAAACCCTTCCCCATGAATTTAATTACTATTATATTATCATTCATTTGGTTAATCCTTAATATTCACCAAAATAAGAAAAAAATGATTAATTATGTAATTAAATAATAATAAATAATTAATATTTATCAAACCCCCAACCTCTTGGATGCCTTAATGGTGAGGCATTAGAATTATTATCAGATCAAGGATAAAATTCTAAAAACCTAAAATGAATCCACTAAATGAATGGATCACAAAGAACACTAATTGTGACATTGGAAAAACACATCCCTAGTCTAGTGGAACCCACTTAAATAGACCAAAGATAAGTAGATGAACATAAATAGTATAAGATAAAAGATAAAATGCATCATGGATAGAAGAATAAATTACATAACAATTAATGGGGATATATCATCTAGGGGAGACCAGAATGGAGTAAAAAATTTCTTCGATTTAGTTATCGATTTATATAATAAAATGAAATCCAAGAAAAATGAGAAGTCAAAACTAATTTATATATTAAACCCAATTAACCACCTCTATGAATTTATGTTTCAAAAATGGAAATTATAGACTCAGTAAAAGATGGATATGAAATATAATGTCTTTAAAATCTCATACAAATTTTTCCTCTATGGTCATTTTTGAAATTATAGAAACCATATTTACCACCATTATTTCATGGTAAAACCCAAATCAATTACAATTACCTTGTACCATGACATAACCAAATATCCACAATGAAATAAATGATCCTCCCTTGTTATTTTTCATCCTCTCCCCATCACATACTATGATAAAAAAACTGACAGGTCTATAGTGGAGTAAATCCAAAACTACCAAAATTCGAATTACACATGTCCCCCTTCTTCCATAAAGATTTATCTAATAATCATAAAATACCATACCTAAAAAATGACCATATCTATATTAAAATCCATATAAACACTCATAAAAACAGAAAAATAATGGTGTAGTTACTCATATCTACGACAACCATTCATCCAACATACTTATAACACATCTATATCCTCTAATAAGGTGTAACCATTCAAAAAATAATTGTCTTATAGACCAAAATTTACAACCCCCACCTATCACCATTGAATCACTAAAACCTACTAGATGCCTCCAACATACAAAAAGAATATAATAGTTTAGAGAAGACATGAATATTACTCTCTCAAAATGATAGATGAATATTTCTATCATCTAAAGAGAGATAACATGTTTTCAAAGATTGATATATAGTCAAGATATCATCATGTGATGGTGAAATATGAAGTTATCCAAAATACTATATTCATGTGTTTTTATATGAACGTTTTATACATGGTTGGCCTGTTTATACTCACAAATTTGGAAACTATTCACAAAGTATTTGTGAACTCTTTGTTTTTTCAGTTCATATATTTTTTGTAGTGTTTCTAATTATGATACTTCTACACTCAAAGTTAATAGAGGATCAGACTTATATCCAATGAATTTTTATGTAATTCCTTCAACATCATCATCCCAAGGGGAGTTTTTTTTTAATTTAAAAAACTTATTAGGTTCATTTATTTTGTGTTATGATTTTTTATCATGTAGTAGTAATGGGTCCTTTGAATATTGAACCATGTTTTTCTTATAACTAAATAATGAATATCAAAAAGGCCCATAGTTGACCCAATATTATGGGATATTATTACAGTTTCATATGCGGTTTCACTAATATTTATTTCAATTTAAAATTATTGATCAAGAATGAATTTAAATTCATGTCAATAGATTAGTTTCATTTAGGTTTAAACTACCTAAATGAGAGGGTGATCAACTATCACATCCCTAATTTTTTCAGATGAAGGATTTATCTCTTTATATTTTTACAAAACCTCTCATGTTAGAGTGTGTAACATATTTATTTAATATAGGGTAGATATATAATGTTGGACTTGATGGTTATTACCTTATCAACATGAATATTCCTCCCATAGTATCATGTCAGTATAAGTTTCGTTTTATTTAAGTATATAGAAAAATTATCTCATCGTTGTTTTCTTAATTATCTTCATAAAACATTAAATCACAATGTACATTTTTCCTCATTGTGATTTAAATAAAAATTTTATTGGGTGGGTGTAATTCATTAATTATTATTTATTTGAGATCTATTAATCAATGAAAAATGAGAAATTTTGTGTTTATTCACTATGTAGAAATTCATAGGGTGTTTTTTCATTGCAATTCTTGATATACACAATGAGTGATAAATGATACTATATACTTGTACATTGACATTTAAGAAGATAGTGGTAGAAATTTATTTATACATATGAAGGAGAAATAATCCTTTTTTGGTAGGTAGAGGATGCTAAATGGGAGGCACATAGGTGGAATTGTTGTTAAATAATTTTTATATGGTTATTCATTAGAGGGATTGATGTAGGATCATCAACATGAGTTGTTGTTTTGTTGATATATATTCATGTTGATGGTGATGATGGAGGATGTTCTTCACGATTTTAAGAACAATCCCTTGGTTTGGCATCCTAGTATATCTCAGATGTAAAATCCAAATAGGATTCCATTATAGTGTTCAATGATGATGATGTTAGTTAAATGTTTGTTTCATTGTGTTTATTATTAGTTGGTGAAGGCATAGATTAATTTCCTTTTACATTTTTAACAGACATTGTTTGTTATTAAGTTGAATTGGGAGGATATATCAATGGATTTTGTCACCATTTTAACAAATGATTAGGGAGGATGTGATAACTTCTAGATTATTTTTGGTTTTTTGACGATGTCCGACCTTATCTTAATGATTATGGTGTTGAGGGGAATAAATTTTTTAACACAGAAATATTTTGGTGGGATAGTAAACATTTATCTGGTAATAAGTAATATCATCCCAAATGAGGATTCTAATTTGACCTCATGAGTCTGGGGATATTTTCGATATTATTTTGGATATTATTTATGAATTGAATATATTTTCCCTCAATAAAAAAATGTCCAAACTAAGAATACCATCTAAAATTTAGAGGTAAATTTTCATCCAAAATTTGTGAATTTTTGTGGTGTTGGGATGATTTATTTTTTGAGTTTTATTAATGGAGTCAATGTAAACCTTTCCGTCATATGGATACATTAAAATAATTGAATTTGTATCCTTGAAAATTTTTGTTGTATGGGACTGAGGTTGGAGAGTTAGCATTCACTAATCATGATGTGGTATAGAGGATGTCCATGAATGTGTAGACAACTTATGATTATACGATGTCTTACTCAAGATTATAATAAGTGTTATTCGATTTAAGGAAGGTACATCATGTGTTTGATACTAGAGACTATTTGTTCTTGAAGGCATCCTCTCATCAGGGATAATGGAGGTTCTATTTAGGGAGTAATATTTTGACATAATTTTTGAGTGCCAACAATGTGAATATGTTTTTTGGATAACTATCATATTAGGTTAATATTACATCATATATGGATTGGATACACAACCACCTCCACACATAAAAAATTTAATGGAATATTTATAATGACTATTATTTCATTGTATATTTGAATGTTTAGGATGATGTGTTGTTACAGAATAAACAATAGATATTTAGGAATAGTAGGATAATGTGTTTCTTGGGATTATCATTCCCTTGGTTTATGTATTTTGGGGGAATGTTGTCTTATAAGAGTGTACTTGGTAACATGAATTTAATATTCATGATAAATATATTGTATTGTTTTGAATTTATTTTTTATATTTAAATATTTAATTTTATAATGATATAATTTTGAATAATTATTTATTATATTTTGTTAATGTTTTTTCAATTAATAGGTCTTGGTTTGTGGGTTGTATTCTAGGGGTATTATTTTTTTAATATTTTCAACATTTTTGGTTTTTTATTCTCAAATATGAGAATAGATTAAAAGGTTTATAATATAAGGTATTATTCTATTATGGACCTTTATATTTTGATTCCCATTTTTTTGAGGTTTCGGAGAAGTATTAAAGGAGGGTAACTAGAAGAGAGGGGTAGGGGTAAGTGTATTTTTGGGTTATTTTGATATTTAATGACATGATAACTAAGCATTTTTTGGCTTGTGGGACATGATATATAATAGTATATTGTGTTTCACTACATTGAATGACATTGTATCATAAGTTAACTATTGTGTTATGGTGAATAGATCACGAGTCATAAGTATTCTTCTAACTAGATGAGAGTGTTGTGTTGTGTTGTTTTGAGTACAGTAGTGGCATTATGTTCTATAGGATAATATTATATAATTGAGGTTTCACTATGGTTAAGGAATTTTACTCATAATGGTATTTTGTGTTGTATCTATTTGATCTTGAATATTTGATATTTTCACCTTGAACATTGGAGGATCAAGTGAAACAGTGATAAGGAACCATTTGAAATAAAATCTTCAATGTTTCCATAATATTATTTCATTTTTAATCCCCATGATCTATGGGGATCATTCCAAAAATTACAAATCAAATCATAATTGTTGTAAGAACCTTCTCATTATATCCTGAAGAACGGTTTTCACATTTTTATTAGAAAATCAGTTTCCCATTAGGATTTATTTAAGATACATTGACTATACCTAGAATATATATTATTTATGTGTTTTCATTAGTGATTACTAATCCTACGTTCAATTGTTTCATCTCCCATCTTAAAAATAGATCTACTCTATGTGACCTGATGTGATTTCACCTCCTATCATTTCTTATTGTCCAATTGTTCATTATTTTCATAGAGCCTATGACCATGAATTTTATTCTATTTCGTATTTTTTGTCAATGAATATAATAGAGAAAAATAGTTCATTGGTTTTATGGTTGGTTCAAAAAATATTTGTGAGGAATGGTCTAATGTTTCCTCTATTTCATCAGCCTCTGCATCTAATGTGTCAGTGATGGAGGGGTTTCCATAATAATCATTATTTAATTATGAGTGAATATGGGAAAATAAATTTTGTATATTCATTATGTCGGATGTATGAATTAACATTCATTAGTCAATGGATCTATTAAATTAATTTATAGAGGGGGTTATTTGTATGTTTATTATTTGTTTAAATGTAATTTAATATGTAACACCCCGAGATTTTATGAGATATATTATTTTTAATTTCTTTGATATTCTATTATACACTACACCAATATTAGTTTGTACTATACAAAACACTGCATTTGCTTGCAGTATACACAACACTATTCTTGGCTTGCATTACACATAATCGCGACCTACCTAGATAGCGTGTGTAGTACGCAATACCGGGTTTCACTAAACAACAATATATTGTTATAATATTATTATGGACTAGCCGTTATGAATAGTATTAACAAAATTTTTAATTTTATAAAATTATTATTCATCTTACACATTTTCTAGAATATAGTATGAGAACAAAATAAATTTTTCGTGTAAAATATGTATTTATAAAAAATTACAGTTTTCCATCCTTTTGATGGCGCACCCACCTTGAATCTTGTTTTTGACGCATCTATAATTCAAATTTGAAAAAATAAAATTCTTATTTGGAATCAGGATACAAAAATTTACTATGGATAAAGTTTTTATATTATTCTGATAACTTTCATATTTTAATGAATAATAAAAACAAGCTATATTTTAATTAAAAAAACTTTTTTTCATCGCAATAATTTACAAGGATAGATTATCTTTTTAATTGGTTTTAAAGTGTAATTAGAATATAGTTTACCATTTATCTAATTTTTTTCATTGAAATTAAATTCACTTTGAAATTGGATATAAACAAGTATCAATATTTTGATAGTTTTTGTTTCTTAAAAACACACTATTTGTTTTGATAATGGGAATTAATTTTAAAATTAATTAATGCCACTTCTATGTTTTCAATTTGAAAAAATAGACATAAATTTTGAATTCGGAATATCAAATAATTCTTAGGCTGAAGTTTTGGTATTTTTCTAAAAAACTTCAATTTTCGATAAATAGTGAAACCACTTAGTGGTAGTTAAAAAAACTGACTTTTTCATTTAAATGAAATTTTACCACTTCTGTGAATTTAATTTTAAAAATCCAAGAGACACGGTTAATATCAAGGACTAAAATGTTGTTCACTGAGATGAAAATAATTTTTGTTGAATAGTAACTTAATACTTTTATTTACCATGGTTAAAAGTAATTTGGGTAATTAAGGGTACAAATGATATTAATATTACCCTATAATGTGTCCTAATTCTATTAGATAAGTATATTTCGACCAAAAACAACCTTAGGAATAAAATATCACCATTTAGGTCCACATGGATTAGATTAGGACAATTATTATTAATTTATTTAAAGAAGGGTTAAAATAGTTAAAATCAAAGTTTAATAACTAATTCATTTTTAATATAGGGTTATACATAAGATAAATTCGACTATAAATTTAAATTAGAAAGGTAAAAGGATTTCCTACCTAATGGTATTTTATTTATAATTTTTAGAAATTAAATAATTTAAGTTATTTATAACACAATGGTTATGCAGTAATTACCTAAATAAAGAAATATTAAAATAATTGATATTATAAATACCCAAATAAATGTAATTTGAGACTTTTTATGAATTATACTAATTTTATAGGTTTATAAGAAATGTTAGTATTCATTTAATTAAATTTTTTATAACTAATAATTATGTTATGATTTTCACAAAAATCAATTACCAAATAGTGTCAAAATTGTCATCAAATAGTTTTTAAAAAAAATATTATATTATTAATTGTTGTTTTATTCCTAAAAATATAAGGTTCGGCCAAATGGAATATATATGGTTATATATATTAATAATAAAAAACTTGGGGTTCTTTTGTCTTGTTATATTAAGTTTATTAACCTTATAGTGTAAGAAAACAAGATGACACGTTAAAAGCAAAATTATTTAACATAATGTTAAATCTAAATGATAAGGTTAAAATAGATACCTAAACTTGTATAAATTATATTGGATGGGAGGATTTAGACCCATACCCACCATAGATTCGAAATAAATTAATTTGGAGCTATTTAAAACCGAATATTACTTTATAATAAAATAATATTTTTTTTTTCCAAAGGTGCCCCTCTTCTCCCTTATAAAAAGGCACCCCTTCGCTCTTCTCTTCACACCATTTTGAGCCTTGATGATCGGCCAAACCCTACCAATTTCTCTTCTCCACATCCCTATAAACATCCTAGAAGTTCTGGTCTTCTTAAAAGACCATCTTTAGTGCCCTAAGAGGAGGTTAAGAAGAGGCGCTTCAAAGAAGATGTAATGTTCGTTACTGATTCTTTCAACTTTATTTCTTCTTCTACATCTTATTAATTAGTAGTTTAATTATGAAGTAATAACATCAGTGTCACTATTATACTGATATGTTATTGTAAGTATGAAACAACCCTATTTCACCATCTATCCATCCTACGGAAAATGAAATCACCACGCGTGCGTACGTACCGAATACCATCTCCACGACGTGGTGTAATCTGTTTTTGACCACCACCTTACTTGGATGTGTATAATGGTGTAAATAAATAACTATATATGATTATTGTAAAGTGATTTTGATTCTGAAATATTATACATGCACTTCAATATAATTTCACGATCATGGGAATGATATCATCGCTTGTGCGTACGTACGGACTACCGTCTCCACGACGCGATGAGATTCATTCTCCATGTTAACCATTCATGAATGATTATAAAGTATATATAATAAGTAATCATGAAATATATTACATAATAATGATACTGTATTTTTGTATATATATATGTATGTCATCTACTTAATTCCATTCAGTTCAATAAGGAAATGAAAACAACGTTCATGCGTACGTACATCCTACCGTCTCCATGAACGGTGTATTTCATTCCATTCATCGATCTATCATATATATATGTAAATTCTGAATATATATTACATATAAATCATGTTTTACATTCTGTAATTATGTAAATCAGGATATAAGTAATAATATCAAGGAAAACACATCCAAACATGTACGGTAAATAAAACGATTTTACCCAAAACACAGCTTTAACATGGAACTTACAAAAGAACGGGTAATATAAAGTCATATGTGAACCATATGTGATATCATAATAATTAATATGATTCATTTATAAGTCAATGACATTATTTAAATTATTATATAGGAGGTTTAGATACGTATGAAGCATATCCGACCTAAGGTAAGGAAAAATCTCGTAATCTCAATTTTTATCCGAGAATGTTTTTACTTCAGAAATTACTGGGGAATAATTATCATCCACATCCATGTTTCGTCAATATGTAATATTATTTCTATCTTCCTATAATTTTTTTAATCAAATTTTACCCTTCGGTGAGTTTTTAGTAAAAGATATGAAAGGAATATTTTGTCATTTTTTATACGATGTACTTTTTGACTTTTCTGGCCAAAGTACGGGAAGAATGTTTTTTTAACTTATATGGAATGAATGGATTTTTAGAAAATTATTTACATGAATATTCCTTTACAAGTTTTCATTTTTATTTTTATCAACTTATTTTAGTTTAAAATTATATGTCATGTTAAGAAAGGAAAATGTTTTTGAAGTAGAAAGGATATTTTCCTCAAGAATGGAGTTCAAGCATTTTATCAAAATTATTTTCCATCTAAGATAATATATGTTTCTCTCTCTATTCCTATTTTTACATTGATTTGATTGTTTTATGATATAATTAATTTTATGATGTCCTTTTATCTTATATGGTTTATGATGGCATGCTGTTTAAGAATCCCATTTTTATTACATTGGTTATGCTATGATGTATGATTCATGATTTTGTGGCACACATAAGAATGGTTTCATTATGAGATGGGTGGGACCTATATCTCTCTCCAATGCATTGGGTAAAGATTTATATCTCATGAGATATACATGGCTGGAACGGTATGTTAATCCGGTTCAGTAATACAGGACTAGAAAGAGGAGTGAACTCAATTCAGAAAGGGACTTTGTCCTCTAAGATGGTATTGGAAGTAATGCCTTGGCTACTATGGAAATCATCTCATGTGATTAATGTTTTGACACAATTACAAGTTTTATTTACAATCTATTTTATCATGATTGATGTTCTATTTTGATCTATGTCATACGTACTGCCATGTTTTCTGTCATCGCTCAAGATTTCTATTTTTAAACATTATGTTCATTTTTTATGTTCAAATGTATATGGTTTGTTTTATTTTCTCCATTCATAACATTACTGAGCATTTGAGCTCACACTCTTTATGTTTTCTTTTCCCTAGGATATAAAGAATGGTTTTAGGTAAGAAAAAAGGGGGAAGATATTTATGGGAGATGTTGAAGATCGTTCCCCATGATTAGAAAATTACGTTCCATGTTTCCAAAGACACTAAACTATTACAGTCCTTCTATGTCTGTTTTTTGTTATGTACTAAGTATTCCACAAAATTAATGTAATTTCCACACTACTGGAAAATGGGTATATACCCACAGTTTTTCAAAGAACCGTGGGTATAGATTATTTTTAAAGACCTATACCCACAGTTTTGGCCAAACTGTCGGTATAGAGTTTTTTCAGAATACCTATACCCACGGTTTTGAAAAACCGTGGGTATTGAGGTATTTTTTTTGAAGACCTATACCCACAGTTTTTCAAAACCGTGGGTATAGCTGGCGGCAGGAAAAAAAATTACGCAGGGCAATGAAAAAAATTTGCAGGAACACGGTTTCGGTTAATATAATTATAAATATAAGTAAACAGATATATGACAATATTAAGAAAATATTTCCAGCCCAGTTGGTCAGGTCACGAATCATCTTCGAAGTGGTGGCGGGATCGAATCCCGTGTTTTTCCATTTTTCGTTAAGCGGTAATATTAATATATTAATATAAATATATATAAAAATATCATATGAGTCGATAGCTTGGTTGGTCAGGGAGCTTGTTTCGCTGGTGCAGCGTCACAGGTTCTAGTCCCGCCTGCGTAGATTAATTTCATGCATTTGATTTTTCAAAAAATGGTAATATTAATATATTTATATAAATATATACGTATATACCAAATGAGTTGATAGCTTAGTTTTTCAGAAAGATTGGTTCGCCGCTGGCGCGTCCCGTGTTTGAGTCCCATCTCCAACAATTTTTTGAGATATAAATTCCCACGGTTTGAAAACCATAGGGGATGTCCTTCGCCATCTATACAGTAGTGTGGTAGACGGTGACCCCTATATATCCCCATGGTTTGGATGAACCATGGGGATAGCCAAAGACCCCTGTTGTGATGCCACTCAGCCCCACGGTTCCCAAAACCATGGGTATAGGTTATACCCACGATTTTGGGGGCTATACCCACGGTTTTGAACCGTGGGTATAGGTAGTTTTTACAGTAGTTCCATGTACATAATGCTTTGGGTCTCTACATTTGGTATCAGAGGAAAGGTTTAGTTAACCTTTGAAAACTAGGATGGGAAAACTTTAGTGAGATCCCTAGATATATTTCTAAGGTATGTCTAGGTATGTCCCTAAGGTTAAGTATACGTATAGGTTATAGTCCTAGAATTGCGCTAAAGATCATAGAATTAAACCTAAGATGTTAGATATTGAAGGTACTCCCCCTTTATTATGTTGTTTTCCTAGAATGATTTTTTCCTCTCACACTATTCTTTTTGGGTTTTAGAAAATGGCTGAAAACAGGAAGATTCACGATAATGGAGGTTATGATGGACAATGGAATGATATTCTTCATGAGAAACCAAATGAAATTGGATCTAGAGGTCCAGATATCGTTATTATTCCTAATCAGAAATCTAATAATATGATATATAATATCAACTTTGGTAAGTTTCCTGAATCAGCTAATAATAGAAAGATGGAGTTTCATGATGATCATAGAGGAAAGAAAGTTCAATTCCCCTCATGTATGTCATGTGGGAAGAGGCATCAGGGAGAATGTTTCAAAGGAACTCAAAGATGCTTTGGGTGTGGAAAAGAAGGACACAAAGCTAGTAATTGCAAAAGAAAAGGTTTAGTTAACACCATAGACAAGGATAATGGTATTTCTAAGACATCAACAACGGTTAAATGTTTTAAATGTGGAATGAACGGGCATTATGCAAACCAGTGCCCTAAGGGAAAATCTCATGAAGAGAATCGACATGGTCATATGGGAAGTATTTATGTGGATGATGATGAGGAGACTACAAATGATATATGAGATGAAAGAAGTGTTGAAGCTCAGTCAGTTGTTTAAGAAGGTAGTGGAATGATTTTATGTTTATGAAGAGTTATGTTGTATAGTTAATGGTACTATGGAATAAAGAATCATCTAAGGATTGTTACACTGTTGTTTTTCCTAAAGTATTTGAAAGTATATGTTTAATGGTACCGATAACCATGAACGGTTATTCAGATATTTTTGGAAAGTAGATGATATGCGCATAATGAAGGGATAAGAAGACAATGAGATTTTTGATTGTATTCATGAACTTCTGACTGATATAAGGACAAAGTGATATTATGGTTTGAGTATATAGAATTTTTGGGATTTTGGAATTTGGAAGGTTTTAAAATTTAACAACATCCATGTTTTAACTAAGGTTCAATGTGTATTTCATTCTTCAAGAGAATACATGATTAAGGTATTCACATGTTTGTAATTTGACCCACAAGATATATCTTATGATATATGGGGGTAAATGATGGCATTCAGGTGATTGTTATGTGACATTTCATGTAATTATTTTCTTTATATTATGAGCTTGGACTGAAGTATTTTAGATAAGCCTAAAGATTGGAATGGATTATGTTGGAAATAATTTAGTATTGTTTAATGATATAACTTTTTTCTATATTATTGATGGGATGTTATTGTAATGTAGATTAGAAAAAGGACAACCTGCAGGATGGGCGACAACCCATCGCGTCAGAAAAGGCTGTGGGAATCGAACCCACAACCAAAGTGCGACTGCCCTTTATCATCTACCACTGGCCTACAAGAAGTCCTTGGTTAGTAGAAACTAGTTTTATTTTATTAATATGTATGATATATGAAGTATAAGTTCATTTTTGGAATCGTATATGATTAACCTCACCATAGATGGATATATGTATATTTACTAACTTTTGCTAACCTTTTGTTTGAAACAGAAGGAATGACCCATCATTCTATCACATGATCTATTAACACTTCACGAATAACAAATTAAACTTCATTTCATTAAGAGATGAAGTGTAAATTGTTCAAAGCACGAACAATAGTGAGATTGTACCAAAATCAAGCAAGTATTTCTTCTAATTCAAAATTTTCAACTTTAGGTATATGATATTGAAAACCAAAAATGTTGTCCTAGTGCTCTTATATCTGATGAATCAGATGGTACCCTAGATCATCACAAATTTATGGCTTTGTGATTAATGTCTTCTTCACAGCCATGTTCTCTACCACTCTCCATCAGAACTTGATGGTTAGATTTTTCTTCCATATCCATATTTTCACCTATGTTCTCCTATATGGAAACCCAGTGATGAGTTACTTTGGGTAATCGTTACATTTCATACTTTAGTTTTTAAAATTATGTTTTAGTATTCATTTTTACGATGTGGGTTTCTATGAATAGTAAATGATTTATAACCCCGACGAATTTCAAGGAAGACATTCATTTTAAGGGGGGTAGAATGTAACGCCCCGAGATTTTATAAGATATATTATTTTTTAATTTCTTTGATATTATATTATACACTACACCAATATTACCTTATATTATACACAACACCGCATTAGCTTGCAGTATAGGAAACACTATTCTTGGCTTTCATTACACACAATAGCGACCTATGTAGATAGCGTGTGTAGTACGTAATACCGGGTTTCACTAAACAGCGATATATTGTTATAATATTATTATGGACTAGATGTTATGAATAGTATTAACTACATTTTGAATTTTATAACATTATTATTCATCTTACACATTTTCTAGAATATAGTATGAGAACAAAATAAAATTTTCATGTAAAATTTTTATTTTTTCAAAAATTGAAGTTTTCCCGCCTTTTGATGGCACACCCACCTTGAATCTTGTTTTTGACATGTTTATAAGTTCAATTTGACAAAATAAAATTCTTCTTTGGAATCAGGATATAAAAATTTACTTTGGATAAATTTTTCATATTATTCTGATAACTTTCATATTTTAATGAATAGTAAAAACACGCTATAGCCGAAATCCATTTTTTTCATTTTCTAAAAAACCGGTTTATGGGTAACCGGTAACCATACAAACCAGGATCCAACATCATCAACGGCGGTCATGGAACCCACAAATTAGAGACTAAATCACAACATCATCAACGACTATCATGGAACCTGCATACCAGAGACCAATCCACAACATCAGCAGAATTCAAAATTCAAAATACCAAAAAACAATCAACACACAAAGATCGATGAGAAACAATCAGCGAGCCTCCTCGAGCCGCGTCCCCAAAATTGCCCCAATATCAACCGTCGGAATCTCCGATGAGAGCCCACCAGCCCTCGCTGCCATAGTCGTAATCTTGAAACCCTTGAGAACACCATCCAGAGGCATCACCATCATGCCCTCCCCACCAAAGAGGAACCAGATCAACAACGACGGAATCCAAAATGCCATCATCACGTCCACAGAATCACCCCAAAATCATAGATCACAGGAAACAAACGTAAAGGCTGATAGACGACAAACAAGAAACCAAACAAGGATTCACCATGAATCAGAACAAACCGCAAAAGAAACACCTTCTCCTTAAAAACCCCATCTTTCAAACCTGAGAAACTGCAAAGAAGAACAAGAAACCTGAGCTTGAGTTAAATATCCACCATCCATCCTCTCAGCATTGGATCGACGTCCTATTTTACAAAAACCAAATCATCCGCCCACCGCACGAAAAACCACCGATTGAAGGACCATCCGAGAGATCCAGTGTAACACATCAGCCGGAAGAAGGAAACAGAGGAGGGGAAATGGATAGAGGAAATGAATAGCATCATCCCCATGGAGAAACAGCGGAAACCCTAGGGAATTAATTTCACTTTGAAATTGGATATAAACAAGTATGAATCTTTTGATAGTATTTGTTTCTTAAAAACACGTTATTTGTTTTGATAATGGGAATTAATTTTAAAATTAATTAATTCCACTTCTATGTTTTGAATTTGAAAAAATATACATCAATTTTGAATTCAAAATATCAAATAATGCTTAGGCTGAATTTTTTGTATTTTTCTGAAAAACATCAATTTTCGAGGAATAGTGAAACAACTTAGTGGTAGTTAAAAAACTGACTTTTTCATTTAAATGAAATATTACCACAGCTGTGAATTGAATTTCAAAAATCCAAGAGACACAGTTAATATCAAGGACCAGAATGTGGTTCAATGATATGAAAATAATTTTTTGGTGAATAGTAACTTTTTACTTTTATTTACCACGGTTAAAAGTAAATAGGGTAATTAAGGGTACAAATGATATTAATATTACCCTAAAATATGTCCTAATTCAATTGGATAAGTATAATTCGATAAAAACAACCTTAGGAATAAAATATGACCATTTGGGTCTAGTTGGATTAGATTAGGACATTTATTATTAATTTATTTAAAGATGGGTTAAAATAGTTAAAATCAAAGTTTAATAACTAATTCATTTTTAATATAGGGTTAAACATAAGATAAATTAGACTATAAATATTCATTATAAATCTAAAAAGATTTCATACCTAATAGTATTTTATTTATAATTTTTAGACATTAAATAATTTATTTTATTTATGACACAATGGTGATGCAGTAATTACCTAAATAATGAAATATTAAAATAATTGATATTATAAATACCCAAATAAATGTAATTTGAGACTTTTTATGAATTACACTAAATTTATAGGATAATATGACATGTTAGTATTGATTTAATTAACTTTTTTCGAACTAATCATTCTGTTATGATTTTCACAAAAATCAATTACCAAATAGTGTCAAAATTGACATAAAATAGTTTTAAAAAATATTATATTATTAATTGTTATTTTATTCCTAAAATTATAAGGTTTGGAGAAATGGCTTATATGAGGTTATATATATTAATAATAAACAACTTGTGGTTCGTTGGTCTTGTTATATTAAGTTTATTAACCTTATAGTGTAAGAAAACAAGAATACACGGTAAAAGTAAAATTATTTAACTTAAAGTTAAGTCTAAATGATAAAGTTAAAATAGAAAATTAAACTTGTCTAAATAATATTTTATGGGAGTATTTCTAACCATCCCCACCTTATCTTAGAAATAAATTAATTTTTAGCTATTAAAAACCGAATATGACTTTATAATAAAATAATATTTTTAGTTTTTCTAAAGGTGCCCCTCTTCTCCCTTATAAAAGGGCACCTCTTCCCTCTTCTCTTCACACCATTTTGAGCCTTGTTGCTCGGCCAACCCCTACCAATTTCTCTTCTCCACTTCCCTAGAATCATTCTAGAAGTTCTGGTCTTCTTAAAAGACCATCTTTAGTGCCCTAAGAAGAGGTTAAGAAGAGGCGCTTCAAAGAAGAGGTAATGTCCGTTACCGATTCTTTCAACTTTATTTCTTCTTCTACTTCTTATTCTTTAGTTGTTTCCTTATGAAGTAATAAAATAAGTGTCATTCATATACTGATATTTTATTATAAGTATGAAACAACCTTATTTCACCATCTATCCATCCTATGGAAAACAAAATTACTGCCCGTGCGTACGTACGGAATACCGTCTCCACACCGTGGTGTAATCTGTTTTCGACCACCACCTTACTTGGATGGGTATAATGGTGTAAATAAATAACTATATTTGATTATTATAGAGTGATATTGATTCTGAAATATTATACATACACTTAAATATAATTCCAAGATCATGGGAATGATATCATCGCTCGTGTGTACGTACCGACTACCGTATCCACGACGCGATGAGATTCATTATCCATGTTAACCATTCATGAATGATTATAAAGTATATATAACAAGTAATCATGAAATATATGAAATAATAATGATACTGGATTTATATATATATATATATATATATGTAAGTTATCTACTTAATTCAATTCAATTTAATAAGGAAACGAACATAGTGTTAATGCGTAAGCACGGCCTACCGTGTCCATGAACGGTGTATTTCATTCCATTTATCGATATATCATATATATATGTATATACTGAATATATATTACATATAAATCATTATTTACTTTCTATAATTAAGTAAATCATTATATAAGTAATAATATCAAGGACAACAAGTCCAAACATGTACGATAAATAAAACGATTTTACCCAAAACGCTGCTTTAAAATGGAACTTACAAAAGAACGGGTTATATAAAGACATAAGTGAACCATATATGATATCATAACAATGAATATTATTCTGTAATAAGTCAATGAAATTATTTAAATCATTATACAGAAGGTTCATATACGTTTGAAGAATATCATACCTAAGGTAAGGGAAAGTCTCGAAATCTCAATTTTTATCCGAGATTGTTTTTACTTCAGAAATTACTGGGGAATATTTATCATCCACATCCATGTTTTGTCAATATATAATAGTATTTCTATCCTCATACAATTTTTTTAATCCAATTTTACCCTTCGGTGAGTTTTTAGTAAAATATATGAAAGGAATATTTTTTCATTTTTCGTACGAGGTACTTTTTGACTTTTTCGGCCAAAGTACGGGAAGAATGTTTTTTTAACTTATATGGAATGAATGGATTTTTAGAACATTATTTACATGATGCTTGCTTTAAAAGTTTTCATTTTTATTTTTAATCAACTTATTTTAGTTTAAAATTATATGACATGTTAAGAAAGGAAAATGTTTTTGAAGTAGAAATGATATTTTTTTCAAGAATGGAGTTCAAGCGTTTTATCAAAATTATTTTCCATCTAAGATAATATAGGGTTCTGTTTCTATCCCTATTTTTACATTGATTTTATTTTTTATTATGGAATTAATTTTATGATGTCCTTTTATCTTATATGGTTTATGATGGTATTTTTTTAAGAATCCCATTTTTATTACATGGGTTATGCTAGGATGTATGATTCATGATTTTGTGGCACACATAAGAATGGTTTCATTATGAGATGGGTGGGACCTATATCTCCCTCAAATTCATTGGGTAAAGATTTATATCTCATGAGATAGACATGGCTGGAATGGTAAGTTAATCCAGTTCAGTAATACAGGACTAGAACGAGGAGTGAACTCGATTCAGAAAGGGAATTTGTCCACTAAGATGGTCTTGGCAGCAATGCCTTGGCTACTATGGAAATCATATCATGTGCATAATGTTTTTCCAAATTACAAGTTTTATTTTCAAGCTATTTTATCATGATTGATGTTCTATTTTGATCTATGCCTTACGTACTGCCATTAATTATGTCATTTCTCAAGATTTCAATGTTTAAACATTATGTTCATGTTTTTATGTTCAAATATATATGGTTTGTTTTATTTTCTCCATGCTTACCCTTACTGAGCATTTGATCTTACCCTTGTTATGTTTTATTTTCCCCAGGATATAAAGAAAGGTTTTAGGTATGAAAAAAATGGGGAAGATCTTTATGGGATATGTTGAAGATCTTTCACCATGATTTAAAGATTACGTTCCATGTTTCCAAAGACACTAAACTATTACGGTCCTTGTGTGTCTGTTTTTGTTATGTACTAAGTATTCTGCAAAAGTAATGTAATGTCCATTTACATCAAGATTTGGGTCTCTAAATAATATGTGTTATTTCTTCTTGATGATATGTATTTATATGAAAACACATTTTCTATATTGGTGACAAGTTTGGATAACCTTCTCTAATATGTAGCCACATAAAGTTATAAATAAAATTCTAGTATGTAAATATGAAAATTAATAAATATCTCTATAAATATGGTAATGAATAAATATGGATGTATGTTTAATAAGGGATTGTTTTTCATTTTTCACTTCTATTTATAGTATTATTGTATTTTATATTATTTTAATATTTCATGCTATATTATGAGTTCTTCTAGTTTTAGATTTTAGTGATTGGTACTGGGTTGGGTGCATAACTTGGTTGTGGTAGTGGAGGAAAAGTTGATGAAGCGTGTTTATCACTATGATAATGTTTTGGTAGGGAATATGTTTAAAGTAGAGTGGTTGATTGTGGGGCTATAGCAGTGATTTTTTTAGTTGTTGGATTTTAGTTATGTGTGAATAAATAATAGCGGTCAATATGAAATTTCTTGTAGGAGAGTAATGAAATGGTTTTATATTTAAATTAATGAACATTTTAATTGTGTAACAGAAATATTAATTGATTTAATGGAGACATGATATTTGGTAGGCGGTATTCTTAATTGAAATATAGAAATGAGATGATTGTTGTTCAATTATAAAGGCTTAAGTATATAAGAAAGGAATAATGATTTTATTATATGTGAAAATTTTCAAAATGAATTTAATGGGACTCGTAATGGTAGATTCAAAATTGAATAATGATGTGATAAAATTGGAAGTTGCTTATATATTGTGTGACTATTCATTTTGTTTGGGTACAATTTTTTTGTGTTATGGTAGCCGTTATCTGTTCATGTTAGTTAGAATGATGTTGTTAAATTATGTCATTTTAATTAATTTTAAATTTTTTAATATTTAACCTATAATTTAGTAATTTTTGAGATAATATATCATTTATATTTTCTTATTATTTCATATATACCACCACCCGAGTCATCTAAGTTTACCGAATATATATTTGTTCATGGATTCAAGGGGTCTTCTCTGTCATAATTGTTATATAGGGAAAAATGACTAATGTATCCATTTTTTCCACGAACCCTCTAGACATAGAGTGTTATGTGGTCAATCACAATTTTATATAAATATATTTTTTTATCTTGATTTTGTTTATAGTATATATATTCTAACTGACATGGTTTTGTGGTTGTGATATTAATACAAGGTGGGGAACATTCTAGGTAGGATGAGGGAACGTGGTTTATATCATTCACACTCATGTTACCCTTCTATAATGAGGATTTCATGTGTTGTTGGATATAGTATGTGATAGTGGATATGTGGTTATGACTATTATTTGTGTATAATTACATAGATATGATGATTTATAATGCATTAAAGTTTATGATGAATGTCATTGGTGTCTGAGAGTGGACATAACAATGGATATGTGGTTTCATGAAACTATATTGATATTTATTTTGATACTATGTTACTATATGTGGAAGCATTTTTTGGTGAGTTAGCCTTGGTGAGTTTGGATAATAGATGACTTTATATAGGTAAAAAATTGTTCAATTTATTATTATCTAAGGTATTATTATTCTTCTAATACATTCACAAGGGGGTTTTGGGGATGATCCTACTATGTGTATGCATATTATCATCCCATTATATTTATATGGGTGTTTTTGTGTTGTAGGATATAATGGGGTAATTGATGATTAGGTGGTACATTACATTCCCTTGGAGATCTTAATAAATTTTGGTGTTCAATATATATGAAATTATTTTTTTTATTCTAATTGGGTACAATAATTTCTATATGAAATTAATGTATATTTATTGGGACTTATTTTATATTATATGGAGTTATTTGTGGTTTTATCTTATATTCCTAGGATTATGTGTAACATCACAAGTAAATGAAGAATAAGACATATTTCATATTTATTAATATTTCTGAATTAAATATTAATATTACTTTGAAAGGGTTTTTATGTTCGATAGCGTACCCGATACGCAACAATGAGTTTCTTTGGAATCTTACGTTGTACACTAATAATATAATATTATTTTTTTAAATAGTAGTTAACTTCTAGATTTTTTAGTGGAAATGGGAAAAAACTAACTTCAATATGATTATACATGTTTTTTAGATGTATTTACTTTTATCAAATAAATGTTAGAGGCTTAAAATGTGAATGAATCTAATTTTAAGCATAATTTACATTAAAATGCCGATTTACAACCATTTAATGGAGAACCCTTTTTTAATCTAGACTTGGTCACTATAATATATTCTAATTAACCAAATAAAATCCTTCTTTATATTGGGGAAATAAAAATTTACTTTTGGTAATTTTTTGGTATTTTTCTGATGAAGTTCAAATTTTAATGAATTGTGAAAAATATTGCATTTTAATTCCAAAGTCCCTTTTAATATAATTATTTTATAGTCAGATTATCTTTTTGTTGGTTTTAAAGTGAAATTAAAATATATTTTTACCATTTAATCCAATGTTTGTCATTGTAATTAATTTCACTTTGAAATTAAACATAAACAAGTATCAATCTTTTGATAGTTATTGTTTCTTAAAAACACGTTATTTGTTTTAACAACGTGAATTAATTTTTAAATTAATTAATGCCACTTCTATGTTATGAATTTTAAAAAATAGACATCAATTTTGAATTCAGAATATCAAATAATTCTTAGGATGAAGTTTTGTAATTTTTCTGAAAAACTTCAATTTTTGATGAATAGTGACACTACTTAGTGGTAGTTAAAAAAACCGACTTTTTCATTTAAATTAAATTTTACCACTTCTGTGAATTAAATTTCAAAAATCTGACATACATGGTTGTCATCAAGAAGTTAAATGTGGTTCATTAAGATGAAAATAATTTTTGGTGAATAGTAACTTTTGACTTTTATTTACCGCGGTTAAAGGTAAATAAGGTAATTCAAGGATAAACAAATATTATAATAATTAAAAATTACCTTAATACTTGTTATAACCTTATTGGTTGAGTCATTAACGACCATGGGAATATTTGGGTCTATTTTTGGACCCCTTTGATCTACTTGGAAGTGATAATGACAATTTAGATTAATTAATTTACAGTAAAGGCCAAAATGACATAAACAAAAATCATTTAGTAATTAATTATTATATGGTTTTATATAAGTCCTATTTTAGACTATAAATATTATTTTGAATGATAAAAATATTTCCTATATCATGGTATTTTTTTATAATTTTTAGAAGACAAATAAATTAAATTATTTATGACATAATAATGATGCAGTATTTACCTCATTAATAAATCATTTAAATAAATAAGATTATAATGATTACAATATTATCCAAAACATGTCCAATTCTGACTAGATGATTTTATATCGACCATGAGTCATATTATATATGACTATAATGATTTTTTGACCATTAGAAACCGAATATCATTATATAATAAAATAATAGTTTCACACTTTCCTAATGAGCCCCTCCTCCCACTTCTAAAAGGAGACCAGTTCTAACCAATTCCTCACATCTCTCAAGCCATTTGGCTCGTCCAACCTCTACCCAATTATGCTCTCAAAATCTCTCTCTTCCTCTTAGAAGCTTTACCTTAGGCAGAAGGCACTTCAAGAAGTCCTTTGGTTCAATCCAAAGGGAGTTACCCAAATTAAAGGTAACTGTTTCTCTTAAATTGTTTTCTTTTATTTTACTTCTCCAACCACTAAACTATTTTGTATTTCCTTTCTATTGTAACAAAAACAGAATCCTCAATATACTAGTATGTTGTTATGAGAATGATTCGAACTACACTTACACACACCACCATCTAATGGATGAAGAACACAATGTTTCTGTGGATGGCAAACTAAGGCCTCACGAAACGATGATTGTTCAATTACATATTACTGCCTCTCATGGTGGCCATTGTGATGGAACTATATTTATATATGATATATATTATGTTTCTGATTTCCTTATGTCTTTGTACTTCCCAATTATATTAAGCCTTTATGGTTTCCATAGTGGGTAAATACGATAATCTCATTAGAGGAAGTGCGGACTACCGCTCCCCCAAAGTGATGTGATTCGTTAATGCCTTATGTGGGATGTATAAAGGATGGAGTTAATGATATTATATATGATATTATACTAAAATTATAATATACCTATGTATCATTATGTTTTAATACCATTAAAATATGGAATAGAAATGAAAGTAGTGTTCATTCGTACGTACAGCTTACCGTCTCCATGAACGGTGCACTTCATTTATTACCTATAATTGTTATGTACTATTATAAAAAAAAGTATATTCCGGATATATATGATATATATGATATCTAGATCATGAATACCGTTCTGGATATAATGGACCATTGACCACATGAACAACATGTAATTATAAGAAGTCCATTTTTGACTCAAGTACCAAATATCGACAAAACAAATGTTATTAACTTAAATGATTGAATAATGTTTATAACATGGTAATAAGTGATATAAAAGGAATAATAAACTTGAAAAAGGTTCTTAAGCAAGTAAAAATTAAATTTAGTTTATTATTCATGAGATTAAAGAACGATCGAGTCAAGTCCGACGCAAGGTAAGGGACTTTGTCTCAATCTTCGTTCATTGAGGCATATTTTGTTCTAATACAAGAATTTCTTTTATAAGAACTATAAAAACCTTTTACATTTCATTTCATTCAAAGGGAATATTTTTCTACGAATCATTTTACTAAACGACAAAAAATACTGTTTCTTTTAACGTACACAACGACAACGACCTTTTCCGCCTCCATGAGTATTATTTGATCTTTGGCTTCCTCAACAAGCCGTAATGTTTTTTTTAAAAAGAGAATAAATACCTTACACTCTTTTATGTATTTTTGATATTGAAAATGGTTTGGAAAATGGAATTGTTATGTCAATATATTTAAGTGATATATTGTGATCGAAATGTTGAAATGTTTTCTTCACTTTATATTTGTTTCATATATTATGATTTTATAATGGTACTTAGACATATGATGGGTGGTTATGTGATAAAAAAATGATGGGTGGTGCCGTGAATACCCGGACTGGTGGTTACATTATAACCTCCAATGCATTGGGTATGGAATTCGGCCATATGGCTATTCCATTTAGTGATATGTGTGGAATTCCACCGTATGGTTATTCCATTTAAGTATGATTATGTACCAAGTTAACTTTATAAATTATGTGTTATTTATATGGGTTTTATGGTAATACATTGGTTACAAAAAGGTAAGTAATGATCTTTTATTCAGTGAAGAGTATTTACTACATCGTAAAGGTGAAAAGTATTACTTATGTTAAAGTATTCATGGTTTACTTGTTGATTTGAAAAAACTAACAGTTTTACTTTTTTGTGTATCCCTTACTAATCTTTTTATGCTCATCCAAAGTTTTGAAATGTTCTTCATAGGACATAAAGTGGAATAGGGTCAAGGATGGGATCAAGGAAAAGTCATGCCATCGGAATCATGGAACTATACATGACTCCTTTTTTCAAGAGTTCATGTTTTGTAAAAGAAATGGAAACTGAGTAGAAGTGTCCACTTTGTAATTTTTTGAAATGTAATAGTTATGGAATAACTCTCTAAAACACTAAACATGAAAGGATCCTCAATGTGAATTATTCATTTAATTCAATATTAGGTAAGGTTTAAGGCCAGGTCCTTAAAGTTGGTATGATAGGTTGGTTTAGATAACTGTAGGTGTTAGGGTATTTTTAAAGTAATATCCATAATAGGATTTATGTTAATATTGACATCATATAGCATTTACAGATTACCATGTTGCTTCGCCTAAGATATTTTTGTGTTAAGAATGGTTTTCCGCAGAGGAAACATGGCAATAATGTTGGGATAACATCAGGAGGAAGACAAACTTCCAAATCTGCAACCTGAGATGGTCGGAATCGGAACTGAACAGTTTGTTGTAGTGATGACACATTTGACTCAGGTGATAAATGGTGGTGGTATCCATGCATGAGATCAGCAAGATCAACCATAGTGGAACATGTCAGTAGTGGAGTATTTCATGAGGCAACATCCCCCATCATTCAGAGGTTCTTCTGACCCTGTGCTAGCTGAAGGATGGATTAAAGCACTAGAAAACATTTTTGATGTCATGGGTTGTTCAGAACATCAAAAGGTTAGTCTTGTTGTTTACCGTTTTGAAGTTGAAGCTGATCAGTGGTGGTCGTTGGTGAAAAATATCAAGGATAGTGAGGAGATTGATGCTCTTGATTGGGATGAATTCAAAGGTATGTTTCTTGAGAAATACTTTCCTAAGGTGGTTCGTCTTAGAATGGAAAAACAATTCCTAGAATTGAGGCAGGAGGATGTCTAAGTAGCTGCTTATGAAGAACAAATCACTCGACTGGCAAGGTATGCACCAAATTTTATCTGAGATCTTGATAGTAAGATAAATCGATTTTACTCAGAACTGAAGCCACGATATCGAAGGTCTTTAGCTTCTCATGCATTCAAAAATTATGAAAAACTTGTTCGATGTGCGGAGAAGGTGGAAATGGAGTTTGTCGATGAACAATTGTTCTTTGAAACACAACAGAATAAGAGGTCCAGTTGGTAGGCAAAGGGGAATAATTCATCAAAGAAGACTGGAGGTAAGAAAACTAAATATCCATATTGTGAGAAGTGTGGTAAAAAGCATCCTGGAGAATGTTTATCAAAAACTGGAATGTGCTTCCAGTGTGGTAAGTTAGGTCATATTGCTCGTAACTGTAAGGAAGATGAAAAAGAAGGCAATGAAAATCCATCGGTAATATGTTTTAAGTGTAATGAAATGGGTCATTATGAAAATGAGTGTCTAGAGAAGAAATCAACTGAGGAAAAGCATCCAGACTACAAGATTAATGTGGCAGAAAAATCCTTTGTAACTACTTCAGAAGATGTTGGGCCATCAAATGAAGTTGTATCAGGTGCACTGTTTGTTTGTTCAGATTATGCCAATGTGTTGTTTGATTCAGGGTCTACACACTCTTTCATTTAGGATATGTTTTCTAGATAATTTTGAATTCCATCTCATGATATGAATACTATACTTATTGTAAAAACACCTGGAGGAAATTTTGAGACAAAAAGAATACATAAGAACATTCTTGTCCTTGTGTGTGGAAAGAATCTACCTACAGACCTTATTTTTTTGCCTCTAGTATAGTTTGATGTTATTTTGGGCATGTATTGGCATTCTGATTATCATGCTAAGATTGACTGCAGATCTAAAGAGGTTTCTTTTCAGAATGATTTACAGTTTTTGTACAAGAATGAACCCTCTCATTTAATAACATATTAGGAAGCTGAAAAACTAGTAAAAAATGGAAATAAATATTACCTTCCACATATTGTTGAAAATAAAAGAACTATTCAGATTAATGATGTGCCAGTGGTAAATGAGTACTTGATGTTTTTTCTTATGATTTTCCTGGTATTATACCTGATCGGGATGTTGAATATACTGTTGAAATAGTTCCTAATGCTAAGCCTATTTCCAAACCCCCTTATCGAGTGGCCCAAATTGATCTTTTAGAGTTAATGAAGCAATTGTAGTAGTTATTAGATAAAGGTTTCATTCGACCTAGAACATCACCATGGGGTGCTCCTGTATAGTTTGTTAAAAAGAAATATGGTTCAATGAGACTTTGAATTGATTATAGAGCATTGAATAACATCACAGTTAAGAATAAGTATCCTTTGCCTCATATCGATTATTTGTTTGATCAGCTCCAGGGAGCTCAGTATTTTTTAATGATTGACTTGAGGTCGGGGTACCATCAATGAATGTAAAATAAGTAGACTTTCTGAAGACCGCGTTTATTACTAGATATGGCCATTATGAATTTTTAGTTATGCCTTTTGGTTTAACCAATGCACCTACTGTATTCATGGATCTTATGAATAGAATTTTCCGTGAGTTCATGGATAAGGTTGTGGTTGTGTTTATTGATGATATTTTGGTTTATTCCAAAAGTAAGGAGGAATATGAAATTAATTTAAGGGTTGTCTTGAAAACATTAAAAGAAAATAAACTTTATGGTAAATTCAGCAAGTGTGAGTTTTGGTTACAAAATATTGCATTCCTTGGTCACATTATTTCAAAAAATGTCATAACTGTTGATCCTGCTAAAACAAAGGTTGTTGAAGAATGGCCAAGACCAAAAACTATAACTGAGATTCGTAGATTCTTTGGTTTGGAAGGTTAACACCGAAGGTTTATTGAAAATGTTTCACGGTTATCTAGTCTAATGACTAAGTTAACTCAAAAAGGTGTTAAGTTCATTAGGACAAAAGAATGTGATGATTGTTTTCGGGAATTGAAAAGAAGATTGGTGAATGCTCTAGTTTTGGAACTACCTTTCAGAAATTGTGATTTTGTTATCTATAGTGATGCTTAATTAAAGGGACTGGGTTGTGTACTAATGCAGAATGATCAGGTAATTGCTTATGTTTCATGTTAGTTGAAACCACATGAGTTAAATTACCCTACACATGATTTTGAATTAGCTTCTGTTGTTTTTTCTTTAAAAATTTGGAGGCATCATTTGTATGGAGTGAAGTGTGCAATATATACTGATCACAAAAGTTTTAAGTATATATTCACCCAAAAATAATTGAACATGAGATAGAGGAGATGGTTGGAATTAATCAAGGATTATGATTGCACGATCCATTAATATCTGGGAAAAGAAAATAAAGTGGCTGATGCTTTGATTCGAAAAAGTAACGCTTCATTAACCATGCTACGTTTGGAACAAGATCCTTTGGTTTTTTATTTGATGAATTATGTCATATATGTTGTTGGTGCAAGAAATTATTCTGTTTTGTTTCAGGTTTTATTGAGATCATCTCTATCAGACAGAATAAAGCAAGCGCAGAAGGAAGATAGTGAGTTGCAGAAAAAGGTAGAGTTGGTTCTGAAGGGTATGTTTTCTGATTTTAACGTTGATAATGATTGTGTTTTGAGATTTGGAAAGAGATTATGTATTCCATGTGATTCACAGTTGAAGAATGAGTTGTTATGTGCATCTCATAGTTCTCCATTTTCAGTTCATCCTGGCAGTACTAAGATGTACAAAGATCTTCGAGAGTATTACTGGTGGGATGGAATGAAAAGTGATATTGCTGATTTTATTGGGAAGTGTTTGACTTGTCAGTAGGTTAAAGAAGAGTGACAGTTACCAAAAGGAATGCTTCAGCCTCTACCGGTGCCAGAGTAGAAATGGGAAAATATATCCATGGAATTCGTTGTGGAATTACCAATGACTTCTCGAGGTAATAATTCAATCTGGGTTATAGTTGATCGATTGACTAAATATACTCATTTTATTCCTATTCGAGATACTTTGTCTCTAGATAAACTTGCTCGGTTGTATGTTAAAGAGAAATTTAGGTTGCATGGAGTTTCCCTCTCCATTGTATCTGATTGTGATCTCAGGTTTACTTCTATCTTTTGGATAGGCCTTCAGAATTAATTGGGTTCTGAATTAAATTTTAGTACATCTTTTCATCCTCAATCAGATGGGCAGTCAGAACGAACAATTCAAACCTTGGAGGTTATGTAATGTTCTTTCTTGATGGATTATCAGGGAATTTGGGACTAACATCTTTCTTTGGTTGGATTTTCTTATAATAGTTGTTTTCATTCCTCTATACAGATGGCTCCATTTGAGGTATTATATTGAAAGCGTTGTCAAACTCCAACTTTTGGGATGATGTACGTGAAAGGAAGCTTATGGGACCAGAATTGGTAGATGAGATGGCATAGAAAGTTCAGTTGATTCGAAGCACATGAGAATAACTCAGAGTAGACAGAAAAGTTATGCAGATAACTGGAGGAAGGATCTTTCTTTTGAGTTAGGTGATCATGTCTTTTTGAAGTTTCTCCATGGAAAAGAGTGATGCATTTTGGTAAGAAGGGAAAGTTGAGTTCGAGGTTCATTGGACCTTATGAAATTTTGGAGAAAGTTGGATCAGTTGCGTATAGAGTGTCTTTACCTCCATGTTTATCCCAGGTACACAATTTTTTTATTGTTTCGATGTTAATAAAGTATATACCATATCCATCTCATGTTTTGAGCCCATAGATAGTTCAGTTGGAAGAGAATATCTCTTATGAAGAACAAACAGTTCGGATTCTTGACCGTAGAGAGAAACTGTTGCGGAATAAGGTAATTCATTAGGTAAAGGTTTTTTGGATAACCCATATGGTTGACGAGGCAATGTGGGAATCTGAAAATTATATGATAGATAAATACCCCCACTTATTTTGATATGTAAATAAAAATTGCGAGGACGCAATTTACAAAAGGGGGAAGGATGTAACATCCCAAGTAAATGAAGAAAAAGACATATATCATATTTATTAATATTTTTGAATTAAATATTAATTTTACTTTAAAAGGGTTTCTATGTTCTATAGCGTACCCGATAGGCAACAACGAGTTTCTTTGGAATCTTACATTGTACACTAATAATATAATATTATTATTTTAAATAGTAGGTAACTCCTAGATATTGTAGTGGTGGAATGAATGAAACTAACTACAATGTGATTATACATGTTTGTTAGATGTATTTACTTTTATCCAATAAAAGTTAAAGGCTTAAAATGTGAATGAATCTAATTTTAAGCATAATTTACATTAAAAGGTCGATTTACCACATTCTAATGGGGAACCCTTTTTAATTCTAGTTTTGGTCACATTAATACTTTCTAATTTACTGAATAAAATACTTCTTTGTACTGGGGACATCAAAATTTACTTTGGGTAATTTTTTGGTATTTTTCTGATAAAGTTCATTTTTTTAATGAATAGTGAAAAATATTGCATTTTAATTCAAAAGTGATTTTTAATCTAGTTTATTTATATCATTGGATTATCTTTTTAGTTGGTTTTATAGGGAAATTAAAATATATTTTTTCCATTTAATCCAATTTTTGTCATTTGACTTAATTTCACTTTGAAATTAGACATAAACAAGTATCATTCTTTTGCTAGTTATTGTTTTTTAAAAACACGCTATTTGTTTTAACAATGGGAATTATCTTTTAAATTAATTAATGAAACTTCTATGTTTTGAATTTGGAAAAATTGAAATCAATTTTTAATTTGGAGTATCAAATAATTCTTAGGCTGAATTTTTGGTATTTTTCTGAAAAACATCAATTTTTGATGAATAGTGACACCACTTAGTGGTAGTTAAAAAAATGACTTTTTCATTTAAATTAAATTTTAAAACTTCTGTGAATTGAATTTCAAAAAACCTACATACATGGTTTTTATCAAGAGGTAAAATTTGGTTCATTAAGATGAAAATAATTTTTGATGAATAGTAACTTTTGACTTTTATTTATCGCGGTTAAAGGTAAATAAGGTAATTCAAGGTTAGAAAATTATTATAATAATTCCAAATTACCTTAAAACTTGTCCTAACCTTTTTGGTTGAGTCATTAACGACAATGAGCATCATTGGGTCTATTTTTCAACCCCTTTGATCCACTTGGAAGTCATAATGACAATTTAGATTAATTAATTTAAAGTAAAGGCAAAAATGACATTAACAAAAAACTTTTAAAAATTAATTTTTATATGGTGTTATATAAGTCCTATTTTCAACTATAAATATTCTTTGTAAAGAAAAAAATATTTCATATATCATTGTATTTTTTTATAATTTTTAGACAACAAATAATTTAAATTATTTATGACATAATAATGATGCAGTATTTACCTCATTAATAAATCATTTAAATAAATAAGATTATAATGATTAAAATATTATCCAAAACATGTCCAATTCTGATTGGATGATTTTATTTCGACCATGACACATCTTATCTTAGACTATAATTACCTTTGTACCATTAGAAACCAAATATCAGTATATAATAAAATAATAGTTCCACACTTTCCTAAAGAGCCCCTCCTCCCCTTTATAAAAGCAGACCACTTATAACCAATTCTTCACACCTCTCGAGCCATTTGGATCATCCAACCTCTGCCCAATTAATCTGTCAACATTCTAATCCTCCTGTTAGAAGCCTTACCTTAGGCAGAAGGTACTACAAAAAGTCCTTTGAGTCAAACCAAAAGGAGTTACCCAAATTAAAGGTAACAATTTCTCTTAAATTGTTTTATTTTATTTTACTTCTCCAACCCCTAAAATCTTTTTATTACCTTTCTTTTGTAATAACACCAGCATCCTGAAATATACTAGTATTTTTTTATGAGAATTACTTGAACTACACTTACACACAACTCCATCTAATGGATGATGAATATAATGTTTCTGTGGATGGCAAACTAAGGCCTCACAAAACGATGATTGTTCAATTACATCTTACCGCCTCTCATGGTGGCCATTATGATGGAACTATATTTATATATGATATATATTATGTTTATGATTTCCTTATGCTTCTGTACTTCCTAATTATATCAAGACTTTATGGTTTCCTTAATGGGTAAATACGATAATCTCATTAGAGGAAGTGCGGACTACCGGCCCCTCAAAGTAATGTCATTCGTTAATGCCTTATGTGGTATGTATTAAGGATGGAGTTAATGATATTATATATGATATTATACTGGAATTATAATATACCTATGTATCATTATGTTTTAATACCATTAAAATAATAAATAAAAATGAAAGTAGCATTCATGCGTACGTATGGCTTACCATCTCCCTGAACGGTGAATTTCATTTCTTACCTCTAAATGTTATGTACAATTATAAAAACATGTATATTCTGGATATATATGATATATATGATATCTAGATCATGAATATAATTTTTGATATAATGAACCTTTGACCACATGAACAACATGTAATTATAAGAAGTCCATTTTTTACTCAAGTACCAAATTTCGACAAAACAAACGTTATTAACTTATATGATTCCATAATGTTTATAACATGGTAATAAGTGATATAAAAGGAATAATAAAATTGAAAAATGTTCTTAATAAAGTATAAATTAACTTTATTTTATTATTCAGTAGATTAGAGAACGATCGAGTCAAGTCCGACGCAAGGTAAGGGACTTCGTCTCAATCTTCTTTCAATGAGGCATATTTTGTTCTAATACAAGACTTTCTTCTATATTCTGTATAAAAAACTTTTAATTTTCATTTCATTCAAAGGTAATCATTCTCTACGAAGCATTTTACTAAATGACAAAAAAGAATGTTTCTTTTAACGTATGCGGTGACAACGACCTTTTCCACCGCTGAGAGTATTATTTGATCTTTGGCTTCCTCAACAAGCCGTAATGTTTTTTCAAAAGAAAATAAATACCATATACTCTTTTAAGTATTTTTGGTATTGAAAATTGTTTTGAAAATGGATTTGTTATATCAATATATTTAAGTGATATATTGTGGTCGAAATGTGGAAATGTTTTCTTTCCTTTATATTTGTTTCATGTATTATGATTTTATAATGGTACTTGGACATTTGACGGGTGGTTACATGATAAAACAAATGACGGGTAGTGCTGTGAATACCAGGATGGGTGGTTACGTTATAACCTCTAATGCATTGGGTATAGAAGTCGGTTGTATGGATATTCCACTTAGTGATATGTATGGAAGTCGACCGTATGGTTATTTCATTTAAGTATGTTTGTGTCCCAAGTTACCATTACATGTTATGTGTTCTTTATATGGGTTTTATGGTAATATTTTAGTTACAAAAAGGTATGTAAGGATATTTTATTTAGTGAAGAGTATTTACTACTTCATAATGGAGAAAAGTATTACTTATGTTAATGTATTCATGTTTTACTTGTTGTTTTGAAAAAAAAAACTAACAGTTTTACTTCTTTGTGTATCCCTTACTAAGCTTTTTATGCTCATCCCAAGTTTTGAAATGTTTCTCACAGGACATAAAGTGGAATAGGGTCAAGGATGGGTTCAAAGAAAAGTCATTCCGTCTGAAAAATGGAACTATACATGACTTTTTTTCAAGATATCAAGATTTGTAAAAAATGGAAACTGAGTAGAAGTGTCTACTTTGTAATATTTTGAAATGTAATAGTTATATCCTAACTCTCTAAAACTCTAAACCTGAAAATATACTCAACCTGAATTATTCATTGAATTCAATATTATGTAAGGTTTAATGTCGGGACCTTACATTATGAGTGTAATTCCTCTAATATGTATGATCATATACCTTTCAGATCTACATGACAATACATGGATTATTGGTTGTATACATTGGGGGTCACCCATCGTCACCACATCAACCCCCATAAGTGAAACTAGCGTGGTTGTGTTGTGATATAAAACATGAATCAATAGAGAAAACATTTTGTAAAAAATGTAACAAACCATGATTTCCCTATATAATCATTCCTTAAATAAATGTTGGTAAAAGTTTTATATACACCAAAAATCTAAAATGAGTCATGACCTAGAAGACAAATACATTTAATAAAACTATTATAAATAAAAAAACACTAATAAAAAGGAACCTATTATTTAAAACAAAAATTCCTTCATATAGATGAAAAATAATTAATGTACTTTATTTGTTCTTCATCAAATAATTATAAAAATTATTTTAAATTTTATACAAAAACTAAATCAATATAATTTTATTAATAATATATTATATTTAAATAGATTAAGTAATATATTTGAATTCTCTAAATTGGAAATTAGTATGAAATAATACTACGGCAAAATATTGTGTAAAATGCATATTTTTATATAAAATAACATTATCATTTTTCAAAAGATAAATATATAATTATTAGAATTATAACTACAGAAAATGACTATCATTTTTTAATTTTGAATTTGGAAATTTTATTAAGGTTTATTGTTTTGGATTTTTTGAGATAGTTTATTATTATTTGAATAGTGAAAATGTTGTTTTTTTTCCAAAACTATAACTTTATGAAATTTTCATTAAATAAATATGATATATAAATTTATTAATTTGAATTATATTAGTAAAAATTTTATTTATGGAATAAAAAATTTATATTTTTAAATATTTGGTCAAAATTAGAAATCATATTCATATCATTTTAGAGATTTTGTAATATTTTCTGCTAAATAACTATTTATTAGTCTTTTCATTTAATTTGACAATATTTTGAATAAATTATTATTTTTAATTAATTTTAAAGAAACATAAAATTTAATTATTTTACAATTAACCAATTTATTCATTCTAAATAAAACAAAATGTTTGATTTATCTTATAAAAATATAAGCTTAAAAATTCAAATTTAATAAACATTATTTTTTGACAATTTTTTTATTTATTTTATAGATAATTATTCACCCTGTTATAAATTTTATTAGATTAAATAATTTTCATATACAAAATCATAAGGTTGAAATTAGGGAAAAAATTTTATTTCAATGCTTGTCATCCAAATTATTTATTTGGTTTAAAAAAATTGATGCTATAAAAGTAAGAAAGATTAAAAAATTATTCCCTAAGTGAAAATGATCCAAAACAGGTAAGAAACATGTTCCCATATGTGTATATATGTTTTTGATCAATCTAAACTCATCTCTTATTCTTTTTTACCTTTTCAATCCTTTACCCTTGATTAATAAATATATGAAATTGAAAATGAAAAGGGTGCTTAAAAAATTATCCCCTTCATCACATACAAAAGGGAATCCATTCACCAATCTAGGTTACTCATATCGATTCAAACATCTTCCAATAAATAATAAAACAAATACTTACCTAAACCCTACCCCACTTCCTTAAAAATTCAAATCACCATTAGTTACATGAATTCCAAAATTACCAAGAATATTTCTAAGAGAAATATCAAGCTATTTGACATTAGTAATATCTCCTTATGAATCATTTATACTTAAACAACATCTTCCAAAACATCTGTAACAATAATAACATAATGAAATTGGTATAATTATCATACCAATATATTTTTATATTTATGGAAGAAACACTTATTTATTCATTGAATTCCACTATGAAAAAAAGAAAGGAATGTCTATAGTGTATATGTATGGATTATTGGGTTCATAAATCATCTTTTTAATTTTCCATAAAAACATATTATGGATAATTATAATTAATTTATTGTTGAATAAATATGGTATATAAAATATATTTATGATTATGAAATAAATCATTAATATTTACATTCAACCCCTATAAATTATTTGAAAATAAAATTGTCATTGTGCATAGGTGAGGAATACCGCCTCTATGAAAAACATGTCTTATTTTTATTTAACATTTAAAATTGATATTAATAAAAGTAAAATTAATTAATTAATATGATATTTATTAAATTATTATGGTTTTTAAATTATAACATATTCCCTACCTTCACCTTTTGTATATAAAAATTAAATATCTTACGTGTGTATATGTGAACTATCACATCCATGAAAGTGATGTAGTTATTTTCTCATATTATTTGAGTAAAAATATTAAAATATTTTTTAACACCTTAATAAAATATAAATAATTTAATGATACTTATTTAATAAGGATATTATAATGAAATTTTCCCACAATCATACTTATCCATTAATTATACCATGTTCGTGTTTTGGTTTGTTTAACCACCAGCATTGATGGTGATATAAATTTAAATCATAGCTGACTATAGAAAAATAAATAATGATTACATTGGAAAATAATAATTAAAAATGTTTTTTATAAGTGATATGGAAATATAATATTCTATATTCTATATTTCAAATAAATATTAAACAGTTATAGTATATTTAATGGCCAAAAATGAACATTTTTCTATACTTTTAGTACATAGAGCCTCTTTATGGAAACCAAAAGAAATATATTATTATTTTTAATAATGTAATATTAAATAAAATAATAATCAATAATTATTTTGATTTAAAAAATTAATACACATTTGACAATTTTCAACAAACAGAATGTGTTCTAAAGAATTTATAAAGAAACCCCAGGTAACTGACACAAGAGTAAAATATATAATAAATATATGAAATTTTATAATAGATAAACGTGATAATATTAAATTAAGATGAATAATGTTACTGAGATATTTTTTGAAAATCAAAAAATTTATTTCATAATATTTTAATCGCATGCACATAATGAATAATGATCTAGGTAAGAGTTTCTAGTCTCAAATTTTCAGCATTTGAGACATATTTCTTATTATAAACCATGTTTTATATGTAATTGTGTATTTAAATCCCATTAATATTTTATATCATGATCCTAATTTTTTTTATGAAAATTAATGTTTTATTTAATATCACACCCTTCAACTTTTCATAACATAATTGTTTTTAATGTTTTAAGCTATTCTTTTTCACAATTTTAATTTCATGAGACCTGTTTGATATTGCGAACTATTATTTATTATTTATGGTTAAATGAATTATGTATCTATTTTTTATATGGAATATAATCCCTTTAATTATGTTTTAATATCAATTATTTATATTCCTCTCAAGATAATTCAATTCACATGTTACTAATTCCATGAGTGGTTCCTCACCGAAAGCCTACTACTTCTCGGATATCATCGACAAGGTTAAAAGGAAACTTTCTTCTTGGAAAGATCAATCTTTCTCGATTTTTGTTCGTGTTTTTATGGTGATGTCTATTTTTATTAAAATGTTTTGTACTCATTTTTGGTTTATAAATAGCCCATATCACTCATCATGAGCATCAATGTGTATACTAATAATTTCATTTGGAGTTTCAACATTCTTGAGATGGTGTTAGAAATAGTATCTTAGAGAACATCTTGTAGAACTTATGACTCAAAGAGATTAATAATTATGAACCATGAATCCCTTAATTATTCTTAGTAGGCTTTGATTATATAGAGTTTTTTCAATGGTGATTCTGAGGCTCTTACCTTCATTCAGGCTATGTTTTGTGTTGTCTTAGTAATGGAATTTCTGGTTATATTAATACCTCAGTATGTCCTCTAATTAAATATACTTATGCTTCAATTAATTATCACTCTTGATGGTTGGTCTCAAGAAATTGTTCTCATTATTTTTATATGGATAATTGGACAGGTCATCCCCTTGTTGAATACTTTATAGTTGAGGTGAGTAACATGGATCTGGATATTATTACTAAAGACCAACTTGAGAGAATGGAGGGTCTTCCGACTCATATCATTAGCACTATTAATTGTTATTATTTTCTAATGGAGATAATTTCTGGGAATGAGAACCTACATTAAAATGGATTTTTTCTTCTAAATTGTTTTATAGCCATTCTTTGGATTTTAGTAATAATGCTCAATGAATGGGGTATTTTTATAAGAGACTCATTAGGCCTTCTCGATCTATTCTTATTTAGAGGGTGGTTCATGGGAAGTTACCAACTAATTGGTATCTTCAATATTGTGGTGCTATCATGTGATCCTCTTGTGTTCTTTGTCATCAACATACGGAGGATTTGGATCAATTATTTTTTAGTTGTATTGATTATTATTCAATGTGGATGGTTGTTGTAGATATTTTTGATGTTATTTTACCTTGGGAGTTTTTTTATATACATGGGTTTCTTTAAGGATAGAGTAGTCTGGTGTTATCTCAATAGTTGATGGATCTTTTTTATGTTACTTTAGAAAAATTGATTCACATAATTTGGAATTCTATGGAAAAAATTTTCCATGATAAGTATTCTTTAAAAGCCAGTGATTCTCTATCATTGATTATTGCTGATGTTCATTAGGATTTCACATTGAAGAAAAATTATTGCTTCAATTTGGTGCATGATATGTCTTTCCTTGGGTAAGTTTGTGTCAAAAGTAAATTTAGAGTCCTTGTTGTTACTTTTTAAGTCATATGGAAGGAAACTTTTGATGGTTGGATCAAAGACAATTCTGATGGTGCCTCATGAGGTAATTCAGGGCCCTCTAGTTATGGTTCTAGTTGTAATATGCCTATTAGAGAGATCCTTGGATTATTTCATGGATATTGAGATCTTTCCTACTAAATTGAAGATGTTATGTTGGGCATTATTATTATAGTGGAGAAATAATGGAATCAAAGGTGGAACAATATCTGGCTTGAAAGTGATTTTACCATTATTGTGTCTGACAGTAGGATGGGATCATCTCATTATTCCTGGAAGCTCACCAATAGATGGATCGATATTCTAGATTCTATTTCCTCCATAGAATATATTATCATGAAATTATATATGGAGGGAAATGCAGTAGTGGATTTCAAGAAAATAATGGTGTCAATGACACTAATTTCTTATGGTATGATCAACTAAGTGATGATATTTTTCCATTGTTGCGGCATGATCAAGGGAAATCTCTCATTTGTATAATTATGTATGTTAGATTCTTTTTTTTCTTAATAAACAAGCCTTTATTTTCTGGGCACGGTCTCACTTTATCATTAATTACCCAATTGTAATTATAATTATTTTTCTTTTCTTATCGTTATTTTATTTTCTTGCTTGGAATATTACGTACCCATTGTAATGAAATGGATTAGATATATTATTTTCTATTGGAATCCACATTTTCCATGTCCATAGTCATATAATGATTTTGTGAATGTCATTTTAATTTTGTAAGGTCATTTATTCATAATTTAGCTTCATCAAATGTGTTAAATTATTTTTTAATATTTTTTATAAGGGTCATTTTGATCATTGTGTAAAGATATTTTTTAGCATTTTCCATATGAACACATCATTTCACTGCATTTGTTATTTTATGTGAATATTTCTCTATAAATTTTCATTGATTCTAAAAAAATAATATTTCTCCATGATTTATGGAATATTTATTTTAAAACAACTTCAAAAGATTTGGGATATTTCTTTTCTCCATAGAGGTATTTTAAAAATCTCATAAAACGTGTCATTTATCAAAGTCATTGTTCTGGGACATATTTTATACATGATCGAAGATATTCTTAAAATGTTACCATCTACCTTATATCTATAGATAGAACATGTAATGATATTTATATCAATTATTTAATCCATAACATTATTTTTAATTCCTCATCACCCTCTATTATTGACATATTTTTCTTCGAATTCTATTCCACAGTAAACATTTTATATTTGATTTCTTTGATTGAAGGTTGTTCACCAAGATAGAATATATTGATTGATATGGGATATGATTAATATAATGATATAACATTTTAGGTATAAAATTATAGTTTGAGGGATACCTATTTTTAAGGATATTTAGAAAATTTACTATCGAATTATTAACATAATGGTGTAACACTTACTCTATACGGTTTTAGTTTCATGACATCTTACATATAAATATTTTCATTTTATTGAATATGTAAATATTATAAATTTCAATATTTGTTATTTAAATATTATTTTTTATTGATTACTATGGAATTATTTTTATATTTTATGATGTTTTTTCATTAATTTCTACAAATAATGAATTGAACATAAATAATGGTAGGTGAGACCACAAATAGCACCCTGATTCATTAATAGAACTCATGAGACAAACTATATTGGGTCTATTAGAATATTTCAAGCTAGAAGGAATATTTAATAAATACAGTGCCTTGATTAAAATATCATGATGTTTAGCATCAAGATGTTTTGGATCATTATGTGATAGGTTTGGGTAAGGAATTAGCTATTAAAAATTAGCAATTTCATTCACAATGAACTAGTTATTTTATCCTTGTTAACTTTTAATTTCATTTATAATACATGTGAATATCATTCTTCTAATTTAATTATATTAGGTATTTTTTGGTTATATATTCTGGAATTACTATTTATTCTCATCTTATGCATTGTTATGATCATTATTATCGCTTACGTTTACACATACTACGAGTTTGATCTCATCCGTATTTTAATTCAAATTCCTATTTTTATAAAGAAAAGTGTTACGCATGATATGTCTCAAAGTATAACATGTGTGTTGAATTTTTTAGGATATGATTAATAATTACTATCGTTTAATTATTTTCTTTTATAGTTGAAAATTTGTCAATTTTATGAGAAATACATGAAATTTATTATAGAATGTTTTTTCATAAATAACATAATTTATAAAACTAAAATGTCATTTGAATATAAATGAACCATATTTTTTTGTGATATTGGTATTACTGATGGTTTGAATTGAGTGTCTTCAACTAATTTCAATGCTGATATATAATGAAGTTGTTTATTCACAATAGATCTACAAGTGTGGTTCATAAGACCCACACTAAACATTTTATATGATGAAACCAATAATAGAAATTAAATATAGTTTACGATAATGAAATGATAACTTTTAATTAAAATTTAATAGATTATATTATATTAAAAACCATTAAAAAATATATAAAAATGTTAGGAGAATAATCATAAAAAAATAAAAAGTCAAAAAAAATTCAGAAGTACGAGAAATATTTTTTTCTGAGTAAGTAACATTATTTCTTCAGTGAACATAGTTTATAATAATATTATATGTTTAATTTATATTTAAATATAAAGTAAAAATAAAAAAAGTAAATAATAAATATATTTAGAGAAAATTGAATGGAATATAAGATAAAATCAACACTATATATTTTCAATGAAAAATGATGAAACAAGTTATGCAGAAAACATGAAACCTCTATCCCAATATATTATTTATAGAATTATGGTATCATTTAAAATGAAATACACGAATATATAAAATTTTAAATGTATGAATTACAAAATTCATAAAAAATTAAATACATACACACACACACATATATATATTATCTAATGAGAGAGATTGGTGATCACATTACCTTTTCAACCACAGAAAAAACATGTTTAGTATTAACTTATTGATTTTTTTTATTTTAAAATGAAACATATTTTTATCATCATTTTAAAATTTTATTATTGAAATAAACATATGAAATATGGAATGATATTAAATATCAATATGGAAAATTAAAGCACATCACATAGTTGAAATAGGTATAACAAATGATATTATACCAAAAGAGATATTTTATTTTAAAAAAATAGAGATATATAGAAACAAACCCAAAAAAATATAAATAAATCTATAAAATTTACAAATAACACACCTAAAATTAATGAAACAACAAAAACATATATTAATATACTCACAGAATATTTAGTTGGTAAATAATATTCAAATAAACATATAAATAATCATTGGACATGCTTTTCCGTGGATAAAACATAACTAAATATGAAAATAATTTTCTAAATATAAAACATAGACAACATTTTAATATCAAAATTTGTGATAAATAGAATAAAATGTATTTAAAATTAAATATTATGTATGAAAATTATTGAAAATCATCATAAATTATACTAATTTATAAAAAAATATTTTAAAGTAATTTTTTTAGCTTAAAAACTCAACATAAAAACATTAAAACACAATATATATATATATATGATTTAAATAGTGAATAAATTATAACTATCAAATATGATTAACAGTTTCTTTATATATTAATTTTTAGAAATAAATGTTTTATTATCATATTTCGTAACCTACAACCCTTTGAAAAAGTTAATTCAACAATTTATGAACATTAAAAGTACATCTATATAATAATATATAATTTTTTAGTCTTTAACAAATAATCCTTCAAATATCCATTCTAATTTATATAAAAACCCCATCGTTGGACATTAAAAATATATTTTCAAAAAAATGGTGATATGATCCTCATATTTTTAATTGTAATTTATTATAATAAGGATCTAATATTTAGTAACATGTTATAGTTTTCTATTTTAATACATAAATAAATTTATTATTTTTTTTGGAACCATAATATCATTAGTATCATTTTAAAATCCATACATTAAAAACATAAATACAAATTTATTCATGTAATTATTAGGTAATAAATAAATAAATTACATGCATATATAATATTTTTATATTATTGTTTAAAAATAAAAAAAATAACCTCAATGCTTTATGTATTTCAATTGTGGAAGTTATTTAGTTTATATATATTTTTAATCAAAATTTACCCCCTGTTTGTTCCAAAAGAAATTATCAAGAAGGGTATGAATTGTGATTCACATATAAAAACATTCGTTTTTGAAATTATAAAGTTTAAATCCACCAATTAAAAATATAATCCCTTTCATAAATATTTTCCAAAGAAATAACTTGTTTTTCTCAAATTTTCACTGAAACTCTCGATTAATATCTATAAAGAAGAACATATAATTGTATTGATTTTTTTAAAAGTTTTAATCAAACCAATAAAACACATATATAACTTATAAATGAAACATATTATAGTATATTATACTTTTATATTTTTAGATTCCCTTATAAGAAAAATATCTTTTTAAGTCATCGTAAAAAATTAGTGAAAAAATAAAAAGACATATATAAATACAAATTTTTAACATAAGAAACATATTTTCATGATACAAATTTATTTTTAATGTTTAGTACTACTTAGATGATATTATGATATTTTTATTATTTTATTTAATAAAAATTTAATGATATCACAATCAGGTTTTAAATAATATTTCATTTCTAATATGCGATTATAAAAAATATAAATTTGATTATAAATAGACATTTTAAATAAAATATATTTTTATTTATATATTAATTTTATATTTCAATTTTAGTAAAAAAATAATTACCTTAAAATATTATAAAATGTCGATGTAGTGCATATATAAGAAGAAGAAAAACAAGTAGAATAAAATTAATTAAAATAATAATAATGATTAAATGACCCAATATATTTTCTTAATATATTTTTTCCTATATTGAAAATATTTGTCCGATGGGAGAATTAATGACCATTCGGAGAAATATGGGTATGAATTAGACCCTTATAATTTTTTATTTAAATAGATCCCATGTTGTTCACACTATATGATTTTAATGAATAAAATATCTTTATATATGTTTTTCCACAAGTGTTTTTCAATTATAAATTATAATTTGAAATATAAAAAATTTATATTTTTCATATATATTTATTATATATTTTTTGGGAATAAATAAGTAACTTAATGGCCTTAACAACCATGATTCTCTAGTTATATAAATAATGAATAAATTAAATTAGTGATATTAATAATATTAAAATAAATATAAATCATTTTATTAATGTAACCAATAAATTTTATATATAACCTTGATACATTAGGGATATAATAAAAATATTTTTTTTGAATTTAATTTTTTACCTTGATATTTTAGAAAATCCATAAATTCAATACTTTTAAAAATTTCACTATTGATATTTTATCAAATTCATGTTTTATTAAATTATATAAAAATAATAAAAGATATTTAAAATTGATAAAAAATTTAAAATAGATTCAAATTTTCTAAACGATTCATTTATGGTCTAATTGAAATCAAATATGAAAAAATTAATATATTTTAATATTGTAATATATTTTTTCATTAGGTAAAATTGAAATCGGATAACTAACGGTTAAATAAAATGATAACGTTTAAATTTAAATAAAAACATGTATAAAATATATTGATTGATTATATTACAACCATATCTCATCTAATATAATAAAACATGATATTTGAGGTTTTTTTGGGGGGGGGGGTTCATTTTATTATAAATTAATATTTATAGAAATTCTTAAGGTAATGCATTCTCAATTATAAAAGAGAACCTCCTCCCTCATTTCGCCAAAACTGATTGAGCCTTAATGATCATCCATAACCTACCAAATTTCATTATCAAAATCTATAGTAACTTTATAGATGATCAGTTTTTCTCAAATACCAACTATAGTGTCTCTAATAGGAGATCTAGAGGGAGCTCACCTAAGAAGAGGAAATCTCTTTTACAGACTCTCTCAATGTAATTCATTCTTGTACATACTCTTCCATTCTTTTTTTACATTATAAATTAATAAATTTATTATCCACTACAGGCTTATATTTTATTCTGATTATGTAAAAACTGTATTCCACCTTCGATCCATCCAATGAAAAATAAAATCACCACGCGTACTTACGTACGACATACCGACTCAATGTTATAGTGTGATCTGTTATTCGTCACCACATTACATATATAGGTATAATGATAGAAATAAAAAAATATCATTATTATTATAATATATTTATTATATAAATATTTATACTCAATCCACTTCTATACCATTTCCCAATTAATGCAAAGATAACGTCAGTCATGCGTACATGCGACCTAGAGTCTCAAGGATGTGATGTCAATAATTCTCTTTGATCCTCATAAAAGAAGGATTTTAAAAACATGTATAATGAATTATATGATATATATATATATATATTAAAATAATATTATTCTTTAAATGATAAAATTGTATTCTATGTAAAGGAACCAGAACTTATATGAAAAAACCTGCACATGAAAATGAAGAAGTTAACACCCAAAAAATGTGTAAAAATGTAATATTATTAAATGAGTTATAATATGACCATATTTGATATAATAAATTTAAATATGGTTCTATAATAATTTTATTACATTATTAAAACCATTATAAAAAATTTTATGAAAATTAAGAACGAATATTGACCTATAGTAAGGGATAATTTCATAATCTTATTATTATCCATGATGTTTATATGTAAGAATTTACTGAGTTATATTTATCATCCATGACCATGTTACTTTAAAATGTATTGATAAATATTACTAAAATTATAATATAAAATTTTAAATTATTTTTTAACCACTTTTATTTTTTTTAATAAGTGGTTTGAAAAGAATAATTTTTTGTTTTCCCTATGAGGTAATTTTTGACTTATCTGAAAAAAGTATGAGAAGAATGTTTTCTTTCATCTTATTAGGATTGAATGTATTTTTTATATTTAATGTATCATTATTTACTTGATTAATCTCTTATACTATTATAAGTATATTTTGCAAGAAAATTATTTTTTAAATTTTACTCATAATTTTATGAAAAGAAAATGTTTTCAAAGAAAAAAGGTTATCTTTCTTAGGAATTATTTTCAAGTAATCTCTCAAATTTATTTTCCATATAAGATAATATTATATGATGTTACCTGTTTTTTAATATGGATATTTTTCACATATATAATCTCTATTATTTATATGGATGGATTATATTTATGATTGAATTATATTTAGGAAACTCATTTCTTTTCGCGTGTTATGTTATGGTTGAATGATGTTTCTAAAACCCATTTTATTTCATCAGTTCAGAAATGGTTAATTTCTTTTGTTATTTTGGAACCTATATGTATTATTTTCATTTTATGAAGGGTTTTACCAATATCCCCTACATTACAATAGGTAAATATAAATATTTCATGAGTTAGACAGTGTTAGAACATGAAAGGATATCATTTTAGTAATATAGGGATTGAAAGGTAAATAAAACTGGTTCAGTAACACATGACTGGAAAGTGGAGTGAACTCAGTTCAAAAAAAGAACCTTTTCCACTATGATGGTCTTGGAAATAATCCAGGAATAATATAGAAATGATATTCTATACTTATTTGTTTTCCATAAATCCATGTTTTATGTAAAAGTTATTCTTTTATGATTTATGCCTGATTAATTTTGATGACTCAATATTATGATTTTTAATATTGAGGGTATAATTTTAAAATTTTATATTCATATTATTATACCACGGTTTTTAAGTAATGATTCATATCTCTTTAATTTATCCTTAATAATCATATAAGGCCACCCTTTTCATATGTACCTTTTCCCAAGGTTATTAGGAAAGATGCTAAATGAATTTTGTCTAGAAGTATTTAACATGGATGAAATCGATGAACTTGCGTGAATTAAGAAAAAATGACATATTTTTATGAACTAGTTGTTAATGAAAACAATTTTTTATGAGTTTTACATAATTATGTAGAAATATAAACCTAAAATTTCATTTGATATATTGTGATCCATTATTTCCTTTCAATGTTGTATTTTTTGATGGAAACATGGGGTCATATTTCTAAATTTTATGCCTTTAGTATCGAATTTGGAAGTGTAGATTCTGGGTTATTACATAACTCCTTATTTAATAGAAATAGAGTTATAGTGAATAAATTTGGGGAAGATTAATGTATCTCAGTACTTGAATTTTTTTTAATTACAAACAAGGATATTCTCTTTACTTGATTATAAGGTATGCCTTGGTGAATGTGTATATGTTAATTTATAATTCTACTTAGTTTTCTTAATTTTACCTATAAAATATATTGTAAAAAAGTAAGGCATTGTAACAAAATATCATGAATAGAAGAGTTAGAAACATAATGCACTTTGGAGTATTCCTCTTATTTTTATATAGAGATTATATAATTATCCATCAGAAAATAAATATGATTAAAATCCTTAGATTAAAATTGATGTATTGAAATAATAAAATGTTATAACTCTTAATTAAATGATCAAAAATGTTTTTATTGTATTATTTTTACAAAATTTTCTTTTTAAAGTAGACATAGTCAATGTAACCATGGAAATGACACATAAACATAGTCACTTGATCATTGCGGTCAGTGTGAGACTCTTCATGTGGCCATTTTTATTGCATAAGATAAATCAGAATAACTTGTTCATAATGTACGATCAATTGAATTTGGTTTTATGGTTGATTAATACATGATGGTTTGGTTTCTTAATATTCTTTGAATTCTTTTTCAAAATTCCCACATGTGGTTGGTTTATAGGCATGTTCAGTTGAATCATATTCTTTTAGTAACATCCATATTTGGAAAATTTTATTTTCATGACATATTTTTTTTAATTATTTTTGTTCCCAATCAATATCCCTATGTGGTTGATGTTAAGCTTCAATGAATTTAGTCTCATTATTGTTATTTATTTTTCAGGCAATCTACCTGTATGTGTGGACACATTCATTATTTGAAAATATAAAAAAAAATTATATAGTGAAATTATACTACTATAAAATAAATAATTCCTTAGAATTACAAGAATATAGATTTTGGATTATTGAAATATGAATTATTTGGACTCAGACTACAATCTCCAACTTTTTAATTCTCAAAAATCATAGAATTTTTTTTTTTCAAATTTGACAACTCAAATTAATATAATAATTTAAAATGTTTACTGAAAATGATTTAAATTCTTTTTTCCTTCTCCCTCAATATATATAATACTCTTTTTAGGATTACCATATACAATATCCCAGACTTCATGGTGGTATTTTGTTATCTAAATCCTTGTTTAATTCCATAAATTTGGATAATTAAATGTTTACTTTGTTTATCAAGAGGTTTGGGCATGTTATAAGGGTTTATGACATGAAAAAATTGAAAAATGGCCATCCAGTTCATGTTTCATGTTTTGGAAAGGGTTATAAGAAACCTTTCACACAAAATATTCTATTGAGGAGGAGGATTGCACAGTTAAACAAACTGTGAAAAAAATGGAGACCGAACCTTGCGATCTTGGAAAGAGTTGTTCTACACAGTTGGGGCCAGGTTTTCCAAGCCATACAGTCTCCCAACGAAACTGTGTGACTTCTCCACTCTTGGGAAGGTTATATCTTACTGTTCACAAATGGTTTGAAAAACCCTATCACCAAACTGCGTGAACCTTTAAAAAGTGAGATTTTACCAATTTTTACCCTCAAGAATTTATGTCCCAGTTATTCTCCCTCTAGCCCCTATGAAAAACAAAAAGTACCAAAATCTATAAAGAGTTCAATCCCATTAATTCTATTCCATTTAGAGAACCATGAGTTATATATTGACAATCTTTGTATTTATAATGCTCATTTTCATTCTCTTTTGCTGATTTGGTCATATAGATTTGTTCTTATTATTCCAAATCCCAAAAACCATTTATTTTCAGTGGACCATAGGTTGAGGATTAAATGAAACATGAATTTGGATCTAAGGATAGGATTAACTGAGTGTTCATCAATAGATTCTAGGTAGGTGGTATACATGTTATATGTCATAGTATGAAAGGTGATTTTTGAATTTATGGTTGTGTTATTTATTCTTTCATGATGTGAAATGTATCCCTTTGTGAGTTTTAGTAAAAATTTTAGTTAAATCATGAATATAACATACCATAATCCCATTGGGATGCATTGAGGATGACTAGACTTGTTTATGTCCACCCATGGGCTGTTCCAACAACAAAAAACACGGTAATGTGTAATGATATTAATTCAGTTGGATTGTGATAAAGTAGATCCCATGGAGGATGTGTTAATATATTAGTTGAGATAAAAAGATAATATTTATAGATGTGTATAGACATTGATAATATCTCAAGAGCTTGTTTGGATTAAAATGGAATAGTTTGGATTAAATGAAATGATTATTCTAAGTGAATTCTGGATTATACTTGAAATTCATATGTGGTTTAATGAATGATTGATGATGAACATGTTAAATGGGAAAATACTAGAAAATTATTTAATTTTCTAAATTGTTTAATTCAGGAGAATTAATGAATATTTTAAATGGTACAATGTATATTAATTGTTGAATATGATAGATTTATTAAGGAATGGAAAGGGAAATGGGTTAAATGAACCATGAAAATTAAATTTTAAATGTGATAATGGGTTAAGGATTTGTGATGATTCATATTTTGTATAAAATGTGAATTTTATAAGTTTTGTGTATTGGTTCTGTATTATTTATGATATGGTATATGTGGTAAATGGATAAATAATATTATGCACATGGATTGTTAGTTGTGGGGGTATTGGTCGTGAGAATCTACACCCATGGTTTTGGTTATAGAGAGGCTCAAAACCCCAACACTATTATGCATTAGTTAGGGAAGTGGAATAATGCTAAATTTCTATAATGGCAGCATTTGATGAGACTTCCTAGACCAATGATCCATGATAAGTGTAATGTAATTGTTTGTGAACAATTTATCCTCAGTGAGATTGGGAAATTGACTTATTCTCTTATACATAGTAATTGACTGTCATAATCCATTGTTTAAATGAACTAAATTCCTAACCCATGGAATAAGTAATGAATATGGACTAAGATGTTAAAATGGTTAATGTTAATATTTTTAACTAATAGCACCCAATTTTTATTTTGGTTACCTTTTCATTTATTTATTTATTTTCTTACATTATATATTTAGACTAGATATTTTATAGACACCATTTGTGGTGGCCTACTGGGTTGCAATCACACCCTAATATAGTCAACATGGGGACCCCAACCAGATATTTTGGTTATAATAATTGATAAGGAAAAAGGCCATGTTGTAGGGAGTTGAGTGGGCCCATGGTTGTGCATTGACAAGGATCCAAACATATATTCAGGTCCTATTTTGGTGATTTAGTTCTTTTTCTTCCTGGGGTTTTTTCTTCAGTTTTTGACCAATTAGTATGATGTGGTGTGTTATTGTTGATTGAGGTTTTAAACTTATTTGGGAAAGGATGGTAATGATATTTTCTTGTTTATTGTTTCATTTATTAAATCTTTTGTCTGATGTGGCTTACTATGGTAAAGAGGGTATAGTGTCCCCATGTGATCTCGTAGACCATGGATGCTAGTTAGCTACCTCTGGAATATGGGGAGGCATTCTGGAGTTCATGTGGCCACCTGGACCAGGTCACCAGTCACTAGATTCCAGGTCAGGGATGTCACAAAGTGGTATCGTAGGGGTTCTTTTCAATGGATTACTATTTATGAATTACAAACCATATATTAGGAGGTGTCATTCATTAGCAATGAGCTCCTACATGTGATTAGATGACCCATGTTTGAGGGAAACCCCAATTAATAAAGGTGGGGATTGTTTTTCTTGATATTCGTTCTATAGATGAATGCAATTTCACCAATGGGTGACAAGCTTATTATGTGATTAGATAGTTTTATGATATATTTTCTCATGGATATAACAAAAAAAGGTTTTTCATTCATTACTCATTATAGGAACCTAGGGATATATGAGAAATGCATCATTATAAGAACACATGGGGTGGGTTTATGTGACATGAATGGTAGGAATCATTTTACTTTCTTGATTATTTGAAGAAAATGGATTCTAATAAAAGTAATTAAAATTTGTAAATAAATGGATAGAATGATAAATCATGTTTAAATAATTATTTTTAATGAAGGGATATATATGATTTAATATGATTGCTGTGACATGTTGTTAAAGGATAATGTGCACAGGAGGATGATTTATCTTGTGAGTGTGTAGGTGGTTTTAAATGGGTTATAATGAAACACTTTTGACTGTGTATATTGGTTTACCCCATGTTTTTTATGACCGGTGGTGGGGATAGTTGAGGGTAGTTTTATAGTTATGACAATGTCTATGGGGATAGTTTTTGAAAAATGGGTTATTTATGGTTATTGAATATCTTTCTTTTATTTAAATTATGGGAGTTTTAGGTAATGTGTTCTATGACTTGTGCTTGGAATCATAGATGAATTCCACCATTACGATGTGCACCTTTTGAAGACAAGAGGATTTTTATTGAGAATGATCCTACAAAAATGGATCATGGTTACCTAATGATCTAGGGTAACATAATAGAAGAGATTCTATGTGAGAACATTTAACTTTTTTTGAAAATGATTGAACATGACCCAGGGTGGGTCTTGCTATTAATTTTTATCTGACCAAAGAGTTTTAGTTAGAAAACACTCCAATGTTTTATAGGGAGGGTGGAACTGAGTATCATGAGATTTGGATAGAGTTCATCCCGAAGAATTTTAATCACTTGGATAATCCTATAGAGAAGAGAGTCACGTTTATAGAATATATTTTGTGGGTAACTGTGAAGTGCTGGTGGGGAATCTTGGTTCAGACACATAAAATGATTTTATGATAAGGAAAGAATTTTTGGAAAAAAATTAGAACACTTATATTGAATAAATTGAGATAATAGTGTGATATAATGTTTAAGTGGTTGACATAGGGAAATATTTCAGTTATGGAATACATGGGCCACTTTAGGTACTTGTAACACATTTTCCCGACATTAGAAAGAGACAAGACTGCTACGACAAGACATTTCCATGATGGAATTTTACATGAGATTATGACCCATGTAAGAATATTCAATTTAATGAGTCTTGCAGAAGTGGTGGATTAGACCCTTATTTCATAAAGGATATTAAAGTAGGCTTTATATTGTGGGGTTGTGTTTAAAGTTGGATGGACCAGTGGTTCAATATACCAAGGTAGGAAGGGTCGTTTCGGGAATCTTTATATGGTTGTACAAGTGTATGGTTGTCTGAAGAGAAGATCATCCTCACAAGGAGGTGACTAAGTGTTTTTCTATTAGTGTTGTAGGTCGAGACAAATGCGGGGTCATTTCCCCTAACCACCACTTCAATTCCAAGCATGTAGAGGAATGGGGATTCTGTAGAGGTTATGTATAAACCCTTAAAAACTAGGAACAAATAGAGGATTGTGGACGATGTTGAGTGATGGAAGGGGGTTGGATACCCTATATGAGGTAAAAAGTCAAAGATCGTCCATCCATGCAGGTAGAGGTGTTGGGTGTAATACTCAAGCATGACTACGTGAGATCTTGTAAGTTGAGACACTATTAGGGTAGGAGATGAAAATTTCACACAACGTAAGGTATCTTCTCTCAAGGTTAGTGGGTACCATTTCATGGGGCTTTGGTTTATGCTTGAGATTCCAGGTTTTGATCTGATTTATGGTATGGACTAGAGAGTGTTATACTATTACAACCCTTCTCATTATTTATCATTAAAACATTATTTATTACATAAAAGTATATATAATATAACATAGTTGATCAAGAGTTTTATTGTCTTTGGGAAATTAGGTATATTAAATAACAATATAACAGATGAAAAGAAATATCTTTATTAAAACATTCTTATCATGACCATATCATTCATTTGTAAGTAACAATGTATCAGAAATCCTAAGGACATACATAAGAAATTGGTGATCTATAATGACCAGTAAGGGAATAAACAAGGAATAACATGAAGAAGACTATACATGATAGAATATAGGAATATCAATGGATCATAAAAGGAACATGAATAATAAGGCACGATATATCATAATAATCAAAACATGGGAAATGTGGAAACAACATAAAACAGTACATCATAAACTTAAGTCAACGATAAATCCACCAAGACTTCCTGGTGGAAAAATTCCAATAAAGAAGTTATGTAAACCCATGTCCCAACATGATGTACTATGATATATAACATTACCCAATGCATTGAAGAAATATCACGGCGTACCCTTCATAATCATTTCATTATCATTATTAAGTGTTCTACATAGAACATACAATATTGATTCAAATATAATAATGTTTTTTCCTTGATTATGCAGTGAGGAATACATACATGTATGTACCCAATATAAAATTATATGTAAATAAAGGTGAATAACCTTGAGATAGAAATGGGTATGGTATTCACAACACATTTATTTTTGGCATGGAAAATCTTTGTGTCAATTTGGAAGTATAAAAACATCATATAGAAGTTCATAAAAATGGGTTAATGAGGGAGAAAGGGGTATCTCAAAATTTATTCATGAAATGGAAATTAAGGGGGATTTTATTGAACATATACCAAAATAGGAAAAAGGATCCTTATAATACTTAACAAAAAATGTAATGCTTGATAAAATATAAGGGTGGAAGATCCTTTACACAATTTCAGCAGAGTAACGGGTGTAGATAAGGGTCCATAAGAGGGATAAATGAAAATGAATTGGGATTCCATCATTTAAAAACCAAATGGAAAATAATGGGGGATATGTGAGGATGTATCTCAACTTAATAAAATGGAAATTAAAATGGAATATCATAAATGATGTGCTTGATAAAAAGAGGAGTGAGAGAACACCTTATAAAATTTGGCATATTAACAACATAGGTAAATTTAAAAATGAGAGAGTAATTAATATATCACTGAAATAACATCATTTGGAAATTTTTAGAATCATATTAAATTTATTACAATATATAAAATTGATATTATAAAGACTGATTTTAAGGATGATTCTTGAATTGAATGAAGGAGAGGAATGTGAGGATCCCTTAATTTAGTGTGTGAATCAAAAGACTTGAGAGAGTCTTATTGGGAGGTTTGGGTGCCTTGGGAGGATTCTGGGTAGTATAGGGAAGAGGTTTGATTTCCTTTAAGGATTTGTGTTAAGAGAAATGAGAGCTTTTGTGGGATTGTATAGGAATGGAGGGAGATTTCATTATTATTTTGGATTTGCACTCATCACAAAAATATATTAAAAAACAAAAACCATATAATGGGTTTTTTCACTTTTATTTACCAAATAATTTTGTTTTATATTATTTTATAATTCCCAAGGTTGGATATTATAAAATATTCCACTTTCATATGTAGAGGTGAGTAACATTTTCAACAAAATGATTTGAAAATCTTAAAATATATTATATGTATTTGAGAATTAACTATGGAAATATAAAATAAATAAAATAATCCTATAATCGAATTATTTTAAATTAAAAACATAAATAACCAAGGATACATTTCATAGTATTTATTTCATCACTATTTTGCCATTGTGACATCATAAAACACATCCTGTATTTATATAGTATTAAGTTTTTACCCAAAAATTTGACTATCTTAGAGAATTATAAAAACATAAATAGTGGATAAATTTTACATCCTAATTCCAAAAAATATTATTATTTTTTCTAAATAATTTCAAAATATTTGAATTTTATCTTTTGAAATAAAAACCAGTAGTTATTCATAATTAATAAGATTTTTATAATAATTTTTTTGTTGTGCCCTAACAAAAATATTACACTTGAAATCATAAAAATTATATGATCATTGATATTTAATAAAAGTAATTATATATTAATATTTTATTAAAATATTTTTTTTTAAATACATTATTTCATCAAAATAGATTTCTTAATTGAATATTAATATTGACCAAGAAATACTTTTTATACATTTAAAATCATTTACAAAGTGAAAATAATATGGTGAAGATATAATAATTATTCTCTAAAAAATAATGTACATATTTCTATTACTAGGTTCTTGATACACATCCCTTTATTACACCATTATACTCCCTAAGAGTATGGTCTGCAATGGTGGGGCTTTCATGGGGTCGTTCGGTGAAGATAGTTTGGGTAGTGAACTCAATGAGATTGATCATCTCCCATAAATATTTGTTCTTAGGATTAATTTATTGGATCATATCTTGGTCTTGGTCAAAGAAAAATACCATAATTTGAATCTCCCTCGGATTCTCTGATAAGTGGGCTTCATAGGGTTTGATCCTACTGGTTGAGGTCATCACTTCCTTTGTCTATGACAAATGGATACGTTAAAATCCTATATTTATACTAGTCATGTGGTCATTATTCAACAACTATATTATCAATGGTAAATATACCTATCTGTTATTTAAATCCAATTTAATATAAAAAACAAAATAATTGTATGTGATTTCTATATCAATTAAATTAAACCCAAAATGGGAATTTCTTTCATTAAAGTTCAAGTCGTTAAAATATCCCACCCTTTAGAAATTTCAACCTCGAAATTTTCATTTCCAACACTTAATGAAGATGAGCGTAACACCACCTCATCATCTCTAATTATAAGTACCCAGCCTTAAAACATTACATTATCATGAATTAAATGAATAATTCACATTGAGGATCTTTTCATGTTTAGAGTTTTATAGAATTAGGACAAAACTATTACGTCTCAAAGATTACAAAACATCTACTCAGTTTCCATTTTTTAAAAAAATAAAAACTCTTGATCAAAAGTGTCCTATCTAGTTCCATGTTTTAGATAGCATGAAATTTCCTTGATCCCATCCTTGACCCTATTCCACTTTATGTCATATGAAAAACATTTCAAAAACATGGGATGAGCATAAAAAGATCAGTAAGGGATATAAAAATACAGAAAGAAAACATTAGTCCATGTATACATAAGAATCAATGAAATCATACATTACTCATATAACAAAAGTACTTTAACATACCTCATGAAATCCTAATATTTTCCAATATCTCATAGAAATCAGAAGACATAAATGTAACTTGAGGCATTCATAACATTCTTACGTAGGGAGTAACCCTCATGGTTACGTTTGGAATACACATCACAGTATATTCCCTAAATCTCTTTGGACAAACATTAGTGTTTAACTCCTTCGCATTAAACAATAAATCAGAGAGCTATATCAGGCTCAACTTCCATTAGTTTATCACAGAACCACCCGACTTCATAAACAATTCCCAATAACCATAACATAATCATATCACATAAAACATGCATAAAGGAAACATAACATTTCCACATTTCAATCACAAGATATCAATACAACACATTGATATAATCAAAACATTATGAAACCATTTTCCATACAAAAATAAAATAAATTAAAACACGGTATTTATTTTTCATTTAAATAATGTTGTGGCTTATAGAGGAAACCGAAACTCAAATAATGGTCACGGTGTCGGAGAAGTCGTTGTCGCTGCATACGTAAGACAAAAACATTCATTTTTATCATTTAGTAAAATGATTCATGTAAAAATATTCCATTTGAATGAAATTTAAATTCAAAAAGGTTTATAATTAAAGTAATAAAAGAAGGTTTTATATAAATTTAACTGTGCCTCAACAAAATGAGATTGAGACGAATTCCCTTATAAAGATGGTATCCTTTGATTAATGATAAATCGATGACATAATTATGTGTGAAAAATATAAATACACCCAATATAAGTGTATATTAAGTGTAAAAAAACATAGGCCATTAACATATATTCATAGCATGAAATAATCAAGATGTAAAGGTTTAACCCAAATAATTGAAATTGGGTTAAGAAGTTCCCTTACAGAAATTCGACAACATAATGACATCACATTAAAATTCATAAAATGAGTTGATGAGAGATAAAAATGGTATCTCCTCACATGGTCATAAAATTTATAGAAATAAGGATATATAAGAACATATCCCAACAAAATAATATTTAAATTAAAAGCCCTAACAAAAAGAAGTCCTTTAAAAAGATGAGGATAAAGGTTCCCTTACCAATTTGGGTAACTTTTGAAACGTACACCCCATGAATGAAGGGTAGTACAATGAATATGTAAATACCCCTAAAATAAATTATATTACTCAAAGAATAAAATCATGGGCAGTAAATAAACCACACAATAGGAAATAGTGGAAAATGTAGCATGAATCTCACAGGAATAAAAAGTGGGATAAAAACCCCTTACCTCGTTGTAATCAATCGCGTCGTATGACCAAACAGTAATAACCACCAAATGAATTACTGAATACCCTGAATATAAATAGAATAATGATAATATATGTCAATTGGCAGTACAACATACACCACATGACATAAATAAGTGGCGACCAATGGAAATATCCCGGAATTAAAAGTGAGACAAGAAATCCTTTACGAAAATTTGGCAGCCTAACGGCGCCGGTTAAAACATCCAAAAATGGATTGATGAGATCAAATAGGGTCTTTCATCCTATGAACATAAAAATTACAGTAATAGTAATATAAAATAACATCCCCCAACATAATAAAGAGGATCTTAAAAGAAATGACATAAAAGAGAGTACTTAAAAAGAAAGAGAGAGGTATGATCCCTTACCTCAAGTCCGACTTGTCTTGTTTGTTTCTTTATATTCCTGAATAATAAACTTTGGACAATTTATAATTTCATACGAAAATCCTTGAAAGATTATTATTCAATTCATATCACATATTATCATGTTATATAATTAGATTATTGTGTTAGTTCATATCGGACGTTTTCATCGATGATTGGTACATGAGTCAAAAATGAACTTGTTTGAAAAGAATTTTCCATGTAGTTTTAAGTAAATCATCTCCAAGAATAGTATTAATTTTTTAAATATCACATATATCCAGTATATTTTTTTTTTACTATTCCATAAAATTTGGAGATAAAAAATGAAATGCACCATTCATGGAGACGGTAGGTCGTACATACGCATGAAAGCTACATTCATTTCTTTGTCATATTAATGGAATCAAAACTAAATGAGAGATATATATTATAATTACATTATAATATATATTTTATATAGGTCACATCAGTTTATTAATTTCATTATTTATAAATTCCATGTATTTCATGAACGAGTCACTTCACTTGAGGGGCAGTAGTCCACATATCCTCAAATGGAATTATCACAATTACACGACATGAAAGGCATAATGATATGATTTAAACATAAAATACAGAATAAAATAGAAAACATAAATACCATATATATCATATATGAATATAGTTCCATCATAATGGCCACTGTGAAAGCTGTTAAGAGAAAATTGAACGATCATCGTTTCATGAGGCAGTAATTCGCCACCCACAGAAACAGTATGTTCTTCAACCCTTAGACAGGGGTGTGTGTATGTGTAAATCAAATCCTTCTTATAAACATATCATAGTATATAGAGTATACTAGTGTTATTATGGGATTAAAATAATAAGAATATAGTGGTGAGTGAAGAATGAAAATAAAAGAAAGAAACTCGAAAGAAGACATTACCTCTAAATCGGGTAACTCGTTTTTATTTGAGCCAAAGGCTTACTTGGAAATACTTATTCCCAAAGTGAGGCTCCTAGGAGTGAAAGAGGGATTTTTAGAGATAAAATGATCTGAGGATGTACGAGCCAAGGGGTTGAGAGGAGTGGGTAAGGGGGTAGAGGTGGGGGCCTTTTATAAGAGGGAGGAAGGGCACTCTTGGAAAGTCATGAAATATTAATTTATTAAAAAGTGTCTTTGAAATTAGAATTGTTCAAAAATGATATATTTCTAGGATAAGAGGATTAAGGATAGATATAAACAAAACTAATAGGATTTAGACAAGTGGAGGTCATATAATTCACCTTATAGTTTCATTATAACCCTTAGTTATAATTAATAGTTCTTACCACGTCTTTTTTTTATTTTCAAACTATAAGGTCATAATAATTACATTAAAATACCAATAGTCCCATAATTGTATCAATAATGATATTATTAATATATTATATGTCTTTTTTCAGAATATTAGATTTTTTGGACTTTTATACCATTTAATAAAATAACATTATTTTTAAAATCTCATTTATGCCAATTCCGACACTATTTGGTAGTTGACTATTGATAAAGGCATAAAATCTTTATTCCATAGAAATAAAATCATAAAAATATATTTTACATGTCATAAGTATCTATAAAATTCGTTTATAGCATCCCAGTTTCAAAACAAAATTATTTTAACACCTATAATATCATATATTTTAATCTTTCATTGATGAGGCAATAATTGCACCATCATTATGTCATAAATAAATTTATTTATTTAATATCTAAAAATTATAAATAAAATACCATGATATAGGAAATATTTTTATATTTACGATAAATATTTATAGTCAAATAGATCATTTATATGAAAAAAACTAATAGTTTTTTACTTAGGTGATACATACTGTGGTTATATTTTCCTTTCTTTAAAACAAATATGATAAAAGGTCACTATCACAATAAAGTGATTCCATGGGGTCCCGAAGGAGGCACAAGGCATTGAATGGTCGTCCATGACTCAAAAAATATCATTAAGTCAAATTTATGGGTAATTTTATATTATTATGATATTATTTTATTACCCTTACTAACTGATTACTAATTAATCATGATAATTAAAGATAATTGCTTTCGTTACTATTCATAATGTCCAAAAACAAAAGAGTCTTAATTACATAATTTGGACCTTATGATTCCAAATATGGAATCCATTTTAAAATATTCCAAACACAAGAAATTTCAGTTATTAATTTAAAAATAATTCCCAATGTCAAAACCAATGATGGGTTTTTTAAGAAGTAAAATTTAACAAAAGATTGACTTGTTTTTACATCCAATTGAAAAGTGAAATTACTTCCAATGAAAAACATTGAATTAATTGATAAAAACATAATTCAATTACAATTTAAAACCAATTAATAGGAAAATCTAAATATATAATTAAATTAGATGAAAAGGCAGTTTTGAAGAAAAATGCAGTATTTTTCACTATTCATTAAAAATGAGCATTTGTTAAAAAAATACCAAACATTTATCCAAATTAAATTTGATATTCCAAATTAAAAAATGATTTCCATTTTACCAAATTTAAAACATATAATTTTCATTGATTAATTTTATAATTATTTCCCGCTGTCAAAACAAATGGCGTGTTTTTAAGAAATAATATCTATCAAAAGATTGACACTTGTTTATGTCCAATTTCAAAGTGAAATTAATTCAAATTACCAAAAATTGTATTAAATGGTAAATATATATGTTAATTAAACTTTAAACCCAATTAAAAAGATAATATAACATTATAAATAAATTATAAAGTTGTTTTTGAATTAAAATACATCATTTTTCACTATTCACCAAAAAATAAACTTTATCAGAAAAGTAACAAAAATTTACACAAAGTAAATTTTTATGTCTTGATTATAAATAAAGATTTTATTTTGTCAAATATAACATATAAAAGTTTCAAAACTTATATTTAAAAATGGTTCTCCATCAAAAGGCGGTAAAATAATCATTTGAAAATATTAGAGTATTCTATGCTTAAGATTGGATTTATTCTCATTTTAAGCCTCTAAAACACTATCTATTTCAAAAATAGACATATATATGGAAATATATTATTCATTAATAACTTGGTATGTTAATGCCTTCCCCATTTTGGTAATTTCATCCTCTCAATTATAAAATTGGGCTCGAAAACTTCCATGAAAGCCCCACATCGGAAAAGGATTCAATAAAACAATCACTTTAAAAGAAAAAAGAGAAGTACAAAGGTCACCCGAGACAACAGATACTAGGATTCCATGTAATAAAACATGTATATGGAATAGAAAACAAAGGGTTATGTTCTGATAGAGAATGATAGAAAAAAAATTTAGGAGAAATTTAGCCACCATAAAATCAAAAACTTCTGATGGGTTAAAGGTTACTTGATTCCCCAGTAGGAAAAGTTAACAGACAACGTTTTTGTTTTAAGTTAATTTTCATTTAGGAATTTATTTATACTCTTAACTATTTCATAAGGAAACATACTTACTTTTCATGTAGACTTTCATCTCTTATTAGATTTCTTACCCAAACTCATATTTTCTCCAAAAGATGAGTATTTAGGATGACTTGTTCACATTAAGAGCGCTATAATAAACTTCTTGAGAATAAACTAATCCAAAAAAGATGAAATATATATTTCCCATGTCTTTAGGCCTTAACCAAAACCAAAATTGTTAGTACAAGATCAGATAATCCCTAAAAGGATAATCCTTTATAAAGAGAAATTCTACTCTTAATCTCCAAAATTCAACAAAAAGAACCCAAGGTTCAAGAAAGACCATTAAATAAACAGCTATCCATAAAATTATTTAATGTAATCCAAATTAATATTGAATCCCAAATATCTGGAGGATTTAATCACATAGTCTTTCAAGGTTAATCTTAACATTTATCTCCAAATAACATCAGTTACTCTTAATGTATCATACTGAAAAGTAATTAACCTAATCACATATTCTCTATGATAGGTTAATAATTTCCTTAAATAACCCAAAATCAACTTATTCCGGATTCATAAGATCATCTAACTAAAAATAATTACTCATACTAACCAGGTACTACACGTAGTCTAGTGGTAGGTGACAAATCCCAGTTGCACATTGGTTGTGTGTTCGATTCCCACAGCTTCATCCGATGCGACAGGTTTTCACAACGTCTTCATGTTGTCCATTTTCCAAAACTGTATAATTCTTAAAACATTCCCCAAAAAGAGATAAAATCTTCAAAAATAACCATTACATAATATTACCTCAAGTTTATCTCATGCCTTTCATTTTCCATCATAACATATAGTAACCCATAATTACCTCAAAAGTAAGGATCATATAAACCCTAATGGTTACATTTATAATTATTACCTGAACTTCCACATCAAGTTGGTTCTCTGGTACATGATGCATTAGAGAAATCACCAAGGATCAAGTGGTTAATCGTGACTCCTGGTAGTTGGTTGAGAATAACAACAAGAGTTCTCATTGCAACTCCCATATCATTTAGTTGTTCTTTCAGAAAACTGTCCCAGTCTACATAACATCCACTGTTACTTTGGTTCCTACCAGATCCAGCCATTTACTAAAACCAAAAAGGTCGGTGTTATTATATCATTAGAATCATCATATAATATCTTGTGATGAGGGTAAATACTAAGATAAAATTATTCTTGTCATCTTAAACTCATTCACATTATAAAAAACTATGACTCTTTTGGAAATCCTAACCATTATCATAATATCACTTATGTTTAAAGAATACCCTAACCTCTAAAGTTATCTAAACCTCCCTTTGATACCAACTATAAAGAACCAGCCTAAAAACATTACATTATCATGAATTAAATTAACAATTCACATTGAGGATCTTTTCAGGTTTAGATTTTTAAAGAATTAGGACATAACTATTACATCTCAAATATTACAAAGTAGACACATCTACTCAGTTTCCATTTTTTTCAGAAAATAAAAACTCTTGAACAAAAGAGTCATGTCTAGTTCCATGTTTTATATAGAATTACATTTCCTTGATCCCATCCTTAACCATATTCAAATTTATGTCCTGTGAAAAACATTTGAAAAACTTGGGATGAGCATAAAAAGCTCAGTAAGGGATATAAAAATACAGAAAGAAAACATTAGTATATGTATACATAAAAATAAATGAAATCATACATTAATCACAAAACATAAGTACTTTAACATACAACATGAAATGATAATATTTATCAATAACTCATAGAAATCATAATACATAAATCTATGTTGAGGCATTCATAACATTCTTACGTAGGGGGTAACCCTCGTGGTTACGTTTGGAATACCCATCACAGTATATTCCCTAAATATCTTCGAAGAATCCTTGGAGTTTAACTCCTTTGCATTACCCATTGCATTGGAGATCTCTCTCAGGCTCACCCACCCTTAGTTTATCATTAAACCACACTAATTAATAAACAATTCCAAATAACCATAACATAATCGTATCACATTTAACATGCATAAAGGAAACATAACATTTCCACATTTCAATCACAAGATATCAATACAACACATTGATATAATCCAAAAATTATCAAAACCATTTTAAAACCAAAATAAAACAAAACAAAAACATGGTATTTATTTTTCATTTAAATAATGTTACGGCTTGTAGAGGAAGCTGAAACTCAAATAATTGTCACATCGGTGGAGAAGTCATTGTCGCCGTATACGTAAGACAAAAACATTCCCTTTTGTCATTTAGTAAAACGCTTCATGTAAAAATATTCCTTTTGAATGAAATTAAAAGTCAAAAGGGTTCATTATACAACTAATAAAAGAAGGTCATATATAAATTGAAGTATTCCTCAACGAAAGGAGATTGCGACGAAGTCCCTAATAAAGAAGGTATCCTTTGATTAAGGATAAAGCAATGACATAATTATGTGTGACAAATATAAATACAACCAATATTAGTGGATATTAAGTGTAAAAAAACATAGTTAATTCACACATATTCATAGCACGTCAAAATAAAGAAGTAAAGGTTTAACCCAAAGAATTGAAATTGGGTTAAGAAACTCCCTTATAGAAATTAGACAACCTAATGACGTCACATTAAAATTCCAAAATTGAGTTGATGATAGATGAAAAGGTTATATCGTCAGTTGGACATAAAATTTATAGAAATAAGGATATATAAGAACATATCCCAACATAAGAAGATGTAAATTAAAAGACCTAACAAAAATAAGTCTTTTAAAAAGAGGAGGATGAAAGGTTCCCTTACCGATTTGGGTAACTTTCGAAACGTACACCCCCTAAAAGAAGGGTCATACAATGAAGATGTAGATACCCATAAATTAAAGTATATTAAATAATTAATACAATCATGGGCAGTAAATAAACCACACAACAGGAAATAGTGCCAAATGTAGCATGAATCTCATGGGAATAAAAAGTGAGATAAAAACCCCTTGCCTCGTTGTAATCAATCGAGTCGTATGACCAAAAGATAATAACCACCAAATAAATTATAGAACACCATGAATATATATAAAATCATTATAATATATATCAATTGGTATTACACAATACAACACAAGCCATAAATAAGTGACAAATAATGGAAATCTCATGGAATTAAAAGTGAGAAAAGAAATCCCTTACGAAAATTCGGCAGCCTAACGACGCCACTTAAAACATCCAAAAATGGATTGATGAGATCAAATAGGGTCTCTCATCATATGAAAATAAAAATTAAAGTAATAGGAATATAATAGAACATCCCCCAACATAAGAATGAGGAGCTTAAATTAATGACATAAAAGAGAGTACTTAAAAAGAAAGAGAGAGGTAGGATCCCTTACCTCGAGTCCGACTTGTCTTGTTCGTTTCTTTATATTCATGAATAATAAACTTTGTTCAATTTATAATTTCTTAATATAATCCATTAATGTTTATTATTTAATTCATATCACATATTATCATGTTATAATAATTATATTATTATGTTAGTTCATATCAGACGTTTTCGTTGATGTTTGGTTCATGAGTCAAAAATGAACTTGTTTGAAAAGAATGGTCCATGTAGTTATAATTAAATCATCACCAGAATAGTATTAATGATATAAATATCATATATATCCAGTATATATTCATTATATACTATTCCATAACATTTGGAGATAAAAAATGAAATGCACCGTTCATGGAGACGGTAGGTCGTACGTAAGCATGAACACAACTTTCATTTCTTTGTCATATTAATGGAATTAAAACTAAATGAGAGATACATATTTATTATAATTTCAGTATAATATATATATTATATAGGTAACATAATTTCATTAATTTCGTTCTTTATACATTCCATGTATTGCATGAATGAGTCACATCACTTGAGGGGGCGCTAGTCCACACTTTCTCAAATGAAATTATCGCAATTACACGACATGAAAAGAATAATGATATTATTTAAACATAAATTTCATAGGCATATAGAATGACTAAATACCATATATATCATATTTTAATATAGATCTATCATAATGGCCACCGAGAAAGGTGTTAAGAGAATATTGAACAATCATCGTTTCGTGAGACAGTAATTCGCCACCCACAGAAACAGTATGTTCTTTAACCATTAGACAGGGGTGTGTGTATGTTTAATTCAAATACTCCTCATAATAACATCCAATTATATTGAGGATACTATTTTTTTATGGTATTAAAATAATAAAAATATTTTTGTGAGTGAAGAAGGAAAATAAAAGAGAAGAAACTCGAGAGAAGACATTACCTCTAAATCGGGTAACTCTTTTTTGATTTGAGCCAAAGGATTCCTTGGAAAGACTTATGCTCACTATAAGGAATCTAGGAGTTAGATAGGGATGTTGAGAGATAAAATTATAATAAGTTGGATGAGACAATTTCTTTAGAGGTGTGGGTAAGGGGGTAGTGGTGGGGGCCTTTTATAAGAGGGAGGAGGGGCACTCTTGGAACGTCAGGAAATATTAATTTATCATAAAATGTATTTCATAATAGAATGGTTCCAAAATTATATATTTATAGGATAATAGGGTAAGGGTTATAAATAAACTCAAGAAATAGTATTTATACAAGTGTATATCATATAATTCACCTTATCATTTCATTTTAACCCTTAGTTAAAATTAATAATTCTTACCACATCTTTTTTTAATTTTCAAACTATAAGGTAATAATAATTAAATAAAAATAAAAATAGTCCCATAATTGTTTAAATATTGATATTAGTAATACATTATATGTAAATTTTCAGAATATTATATTTTTTAGACTTTTATACCATCTAATAAAATAACATTTGTTTTAAAAACTTATTTATGCCAATATCGACACTATTTGGATGTTGACTTTTGATAAAGGCATAAAAGATTTATTCCTTCTAAATAAAATAATTACTATATATTTAACATGTAATAACTATCTATATAATTATTTTATTGCATCCTATGTTTAAAAAATAATAATTTAACACTTATAATATCATATATTTATATCTTTCATTAATGAGGTAATAACTGCATAATCATTGTGTCATAAATAAATATATTTATTTATTGTATAAAAATTATAAATAAAATACCATGATATGGGAAATATTTTTATATTTCCAATGAATATTTATAGTCAAAGAGATAATTTATATAAACAAAACTAAAATTGTTTTACTTAGGTGATACATACTTTGGTTATATTTTCCTTTCTTTAAAAATAATATGATAAAAAAGTCATTATCACACTAAGGTGATTCCATGGGGTCCCAAAGTTGGAATAAGGCATCCCATGGTCGGCCATGACTCAAAAAATAGCATTAAGAAACATGTATGGGTAATTTTATATTATTATGATATTATTTTATTACCCTTAACTACCCGATTACTAATTAATCATGATAATTAAAGATAATTGTCGTCGTTACTATTCATAATGTCCAGAAACAAAAGAGTCTTAATTACATAATTTGGACCTTATGATTCCAAATATGGAATCCATTTTACCAAATTCAAAACACAGAAATTTTAGTAATTAATTTAAAAATAATTCCCGTAGTCAAAACCAAAGATGGGGTTTTTAAGAAGTAAACTTTATCAAAAGATTGACTTGTTTTTAAAACCAAATGAAAAGTGAAATTACTTCCAATAAACAAAATTACATTAAGTGATAAAAAATTAATTCAATTACACTTTATAACCAATGAAATGGACAATCTAACTATATAATTAAATTAGATGAAAAAGCAGTTTTGAAGTAAAATGCAGTATTTTTCACTATTCATTAAAAATGAATATTTGTCAGAAAAATACCAAATATTTATCCAAAGTAAAATTGATATTACAAATTCAAAAATGATTTCCATTTTTCAAAATTTAAAACATATAATTTTAATTAATTATTTTTATAATTAATTCTCACTGTCAAAACAAATAGCGTGTTTTTAAGAAACAATATCTATCAAAAGATTGACACTTTTTTATGTCGAATTTCAAAGTGAAATTAATTAAAATGACCACAATTGGATTATATATTAAAAATATATTTTAATTACACTTTAATCCAAATTAAAAAGTTAATCTATCCATATAAATAAATTAGATTAAAATGAGGGTTTGAATTAAAATACAACATTTTTCACTATTCACCAAAAAACGATCTTTATTGGAAAAATATCAAAAATTTACACAAAGTAAATTTTGATGTGTTGATTATAAAGAAGGATTTTATTTTGTCAAATATAACATATAAAATTGTCAAAAAGAATATTTAAAAATGGTTCACCATCACAAGGCGGTAAAACAGTCTTTTGAATATATTAGAGTATTTTATGCTTAAGATTGGATTTATTCCCCTTTTAAGCCTCTAAAACACTATCTAATTCATAAATATACATATATATGAAAATATATTATTATTTACTTACTTGGTATGTTACACTTATAGTTCCCATGTTGCTTCTTTGAACATGTCGTTTCTCCACAACACTTTGACAAGGGGAATTCTATTATTTAATAGAACCTTTTCTCTAAGATATAATATCTTCACTGGATGCTCATAATTGAATATTTAATTCTCCAATTTTACCACATATGGATTGAGTACATGTGACGATTATGGTATGTAATCTTTTAATAGGCATACATGGAAAATATAATGTACTTGAGACTAGTTTATTGGGAGTGCTAATCAATAGGCCACTACTCCAATGCGATGAAGGACCTAAAAATGGATTATGTTACTTGGAATAATCATTCCATTCCTCCCAAATTTCATTAATATATTCCATAGATATGTGTGGAATAACACCATGTTTCTATCCTAAAATTCTAGGTCATGTTAATGATTTTCAGTATAACTCGTTTGTCAACTATGGGTATCTTTGTTGTTATACTAAATAGTGATTGCCTTCCCCCACCACCAATTTCCTAAACAATTGGAGGACCTAGATGTTTTTCCCCGATTTCATCCCAACATGATAGAATTCTACACCACTTATTATAAAGGTCTTCATAGGGATCCATTTGAATGATCGAGTGCAAATTGTTGTTGTAATGGATGTCCACAAAAAGAACATGTTGGAGTCATCCTCTTTTGAAGAAATTGATCATGGTATCGATACAAACTCAAGTGTTTGGATAGTCCAATCATAATTACCATTAGTTTGAGGTTGATAAGCCTTATTGAAGTTCAACATAGTGTTTAGGTCATGCTGGAGATTTCACCAGAATATAGAGGTGAATCTTGGATGTTGATAGGACACAATAAATAATGGTACTCTATAAATCCTTACCACTTCTCTAATGAATATCCTTGATAGTTAATCCCATGAGAAATCCTCTTTAATAATAATGAAGTGTGCAGTATTTGTATGAAGATCCACAACTACACAAATACAATTGTTTATTTTTGATGTCATTTTATGTATGGGGAAAAGGCCTATAGTGATGTTTTCCCGTTTCAATGTTGGTATGGGTAATGGTTGGATTATCCCATTATAATTTTGCAATTTATCCTTCACTTGTTGACATACCTGGTACTTCAATTTACAATCAATGGTCTCCCTCTTCATGTTATCCCACCAATAGTGCCCTCATAGATCTCACTACATCATTGTGTTCCCTGGGTGAATGGAGAAGGTTGAACTATGTGAATCGTAAAAATAGTTCCTTCTTTATCTCAATATTTGATAGAACACATAATCCTAACTCAAATCTAACAATTTCTTCTTCATTAATATTGAACACTGGGGATTTAACTTTTCTTATAGTTCCCACTTCCTTCCAATTTCCCTTATCATCTTTTAGATCATCCTTTATCCTTTCATGAAGTAATGGTTGAGAAATCATTCACGAAAGGATTAATGATGTTGCTTCCTTTATGATTCCAATGTGAATACTCTTTAAATCTAAGAATATCATATCCTTCTCAATTCTTATTTATGATATAATTTATGGATCCTTTCTACATAGATCATCCAACATTTTTTTCCTTTCCAAGGATGGAATTGGATTGATTAGTCAGAATCCTTTATGAGCTCTAACCATATTTTTTTGTGCATATCAAGATCATTCTATGTGAATATGTATTTATGACTTTTATGATCCGTATATAATTCACAATTCTCCCCAAAGAGATAATTCCCCCAAATTTTTAATGTGAAGACCACCACTTCCTACTCAAGATCATGTATGGGATATTATTACCCATGAATTTTCAAATACCTTGAATCGTCGACTATGAATTTTTCATTTCTCATCAACACATATACCAATCCATTATTTGACGAATCACTAAATATTATGAAATTTTTTCACTTGTGGTTAGTGTTAGAACATGGGAAATAATAAGAATTATATTCAACTCCTTGAAGATTTATTCACATTAATAATACCAAGAATAAATTAATACCTTCCATGTTATATTGGGAAGAGGGTATGAAAATCATTAAAAATTTCTCACAAATTGCCGATAAGATCTTGTTATCCCAAGGAAACTATGGATATGTATCACATATCATAGCCTTGACCATCCCTCAATCTCTTTTCCCATTTAAGTATCCACAAATATCTTATTTCTAGTGAATAAATTCCCAATGATCAATAATTATGTCAACCAAAACTCATAGTTGTTGTATATTTAATAGAGATTCTTCTTTCACAAGGTATTTAGCATAGTGCTCAGATTCTCCTCATGAACCTTATTTGTTTTGGATTATATTATAATATCAAAACAAATGCTATAAAATGTTTAGGTAATCTGTAAAGTCTATAATCATCAAGTCCACGCATATTGTAGGGGAAGTAGTGGGTTCGAATGGAATCACTATGAATTCATAGTTCTTGTACCTTGTACGGAAATCTAACCTCGGGATATCCTCCTTCTTCACCTTTAATTAGTAATATACCAACCATAGATCCATGTTGGATAAGTATTGTACTCCTTGCACTTAATTGATCAAGTCATCAATTCATGGAAAAGGATACTTGTTCTTTATCATGATCTTTTTGAACTCATGATAATCAATGAAAAGGCGCATTGACCAATCCTTCCCTACGACGAAGAGGACTGGTGTATCTCATAGTTACGAACTTGGGTGTATAAACCCATTATCTGGATTCTCCTGTATTTTTTCCTTCAGTTCCTCAAGTTAAAAAACATCCATCCTATACATAGTCATGTATATTAGTAAAGCCCCTAGTACAAACTCGATTGAAAATTCAACATCTCAACTAGGAGTAACACTAGGTAATTCCTCGAGAAACACATCTACATATTCCCTCACAATTCAGCAAGGATGATACTTTCCTTAGAATGAATCACTTGATCAAGATATTCTTTCTTGTAGGGTAATAATATACATGCTTTATATGTTGATGCTAAAGAAGATTAATCCTCCACCTTGAAATTGTTTAGAACTGAGTGTAGATTCTCCAAATGGAGAGTGACTTACCACACATGGAACATTTTGATGGTTCTATATACAAATATCCAATCCATGAACAAAATTGCATCGAATTCCACTAAGGGGAGTGTGGAATGGTTTACTAGTAATTTCAACCTGAAAATGTTGACATGGGAGGAGTTATATACTGGCAATGCACGAATTTCCTAATATTATATTTTCACAAACATCCCCACTTCCATTTATTCTGACGGTGTTTAGATATTTCTACTAATCTTTCACGACTTAAAGAAATTCATTTATCAATAATCAAAAAGTACATTATCTATTATTTAATAAATACCTAGTGTACCTTTCACCACCTTGTTTTCAGGGTTCACCTCATTGTCAGGGATGATGAAATCTATCCATTCCTTCCTTAGAGAATGTTTGTTTTCATTGAATACCCTTAGATTAGTGCACTGGTAATCAAATATCCATGGTTAATTAAAATGAAATCAACGAACAATGAATTTAAGGTTGACCAAATCATTATTTCACACATTCACAATGGTGGGTTTCTCCTATCATAAATAATCTTTCAGGATCCCCTCTCTTCAACACATAAAGAATTTATTTTTCCCCTTAGGAAATTTCCGGGTGCTTCTTTATGCACCATTGATAGGTGGGGTGCTGAAATTTCTTAGAACTATTTGATTTATCCATCTAAATACCAAAATTAAACTCCAATTTCCACTTAATATCCTCACGATATCCCTATGATTCAAAAATCACTATTTATTATTTGAGGGAACATCAAAAATTTCTTCTTAGTAATAAAATTCATAGATTTACAAGGCTTTTCATAGACTTGGATTTAGCCTCGAAAAGAAGCAGTCAACCTTGCATTCAAGGTTAACAACAATGATTAAGGTGTATCATTAAATTCTTGTGAATTTTTCCTTTCACATCCCAATAGATTCATCATCCAGTATCTTATGTGAATTAAAATATCATTCAATTTTAATATGAACAGTGTCAAGAAAATATTTATCAAAAAATATTTTTTATAATTCCTTAAACTCCATTTCATTGATCTCTACATCAAGAATAATATTCCTGATCACTTTCTACCACTTATCATATTCATCGTACATACGATAAATAGATAGAACAAACTTCTATTATTCGGATCATTTAAGGATGAAGAAGATATTTTCAATGGAGTTTATCCATTTCATTGTGATTAAGGGATCAGATTATCTATTGAAATTTAGAGTCCTTTGTCACAAGGATCTCTTGATTGCAGATTTCTCTCTCATATGGGGGTTTGTACTCTTCACTTGATCCACATTTCGATTCAGAACATGAGTTAACTAAGAGAGCATCATGGAAATGTTTTCATTTCCTGCTCCAATTGGGTTTGGAATTTCATTGGGGAAATCATCACACCACCCTTCACCTCAGTTGTTATCATGATTCATCCTATTTATAGCCATTTTATAGAATAAAGTAAAAAATTTGGGCTGATTCTCTCAATCAATTAAACACATAAATGGAAATCCAATGTCATTAAATGGATATCATTTAAATTTAATTTATCTCCTTAACTTATGAGTTTCTAGGATTCATTCTATGTTCTCAAAGATATACTCCCTATCATATAGAATCATAGGTGTTTTTTATTTGTTCTCTTAATAATGGTCTGTAATGAGATAATGAATTTTCCCATTAATATCCCCCTATAGTGTCAAATTAGGTTAAAATTAAGTCATGTATACATTTATCATGATACCCCAAGTCAATCCATGAACACCTTGTCCAAGTTGTTTCTCCTAAGTATTTCCATGCCAGAACCATTTCCACTTGTAATATCCTGAAAAGGTTATATTTACTTGATAAACCACTTACTATATAATTAAAAAAGTTAGTGATGATTTCTTGTTGTTATTATTTTTCCAAAGTCATTATCTAGAGTTCACTAATCCTAAGGCTTTCTCAAGAGTTTTCTAATACTAATCCCAAAAATAACTGAACCTATACTATGATACCAACTATAATAACCCTAATATTTATATAGCATTAAAACATGATTTATTACATAGAATTACACTGATTAAAACTATGACTATCAATAGTTATAGTGTCTATGTGAAATCAGGTACATTATATAACAACATAAGACTCAAAAAGCAACAACTTTATTGAAAACATCTTTATCGGGTCCAAAATGTTACTTCGTACTTAACACTGCATGGGATAACCTAAAAAAATTCCTAAGACAAGGATGAGATATAAATCCTATTAATGCAATAAACTAGGAATAACATGAGGAAGTCTATATAGTTTAGAAAATAGGCATATCAAGGGATCATAAAATAAATTGGAATAATAATGCATGATATAGAGTGATAATCATAACATGGAAAATTTAGATAAAACATAAAACACTACATCATAAACATAAGTCGATGATCAATCACATAAGATTTAATGGTGGAAATATCCCATAAAAAATTAGGTACATACCTATCCAAATATTACATGTCGTGATACTAAACATTACATAATTCATTGGAGTGATATCAGTGCACACCCTTCAAACCATTTCATTCTAATGCTTAATTGTACCATATAGAACATTCAACATTGATTCATACATCAAAATATTTTATTCCAAGATTATGGAGTGTGGAGAAAAATAAATGTAAGACACAAATAAATATTTATATGTTAATAAAGTTTAATACCATTTATATAGAAATGGGTATTATATTCACTACATAGTTATTTTGTCATGGAAAATCGTGGTGTAATTTTGGCAGCAAGACAATGTCATATAAAAGTCCATAAAAATAGTTTGGTGAGGTAGAAAGGTTTATCTCATCATTTATGCATGAAATTTAAGGTATGGTGTATATTTATGAACATATCTCAATATAGGTAAAATGAAAATTAGAATACAAGACAGAAAAGGAATGTTTGATAAAAGAGGAGAGTGGAAGATCCCTTAAGGAATTTTAACATAGTAATGGGTGTAACTAAGGGTTCATGAGCAGGATAAATGAAAGTGAAAGGGGTTAGCATAATTTAAACATCAAATTGAATGTAAGGTATGGTTTAGGTAAGAATGTATCTTAAAATATTAATATAGAAATTAAAAGGCATATCATAAAAGAAGTGCTTGATAAAAAGAGAAGAGACAAAATCCCCGACAGAATCTCGGCATAGTAAGTACATAGATAAATTTATAAATGAGAGATGATAAGTAATATATAACCAAAATAAAATAAATTGAACAGGTGGATAACAATATTAAATGAATTAAAATATAACCAATTAAATTTATAAATACTAATTTCAAGGATGATTCTTGAATTGAAGAAATGAGAGGATGGTTAGTATCCCTTACTTGAGTGTGTGACTCCAAATACTTGGTATAGGATTATTGGGATCTTGGAGGTGAATTTGGAGGATTATAGGGAGTATATTTAAGAGGTTGTACATTCTTCAATGAGTTTTATTGAAGTGAAATGGTAGTTTTGGTGATTTTATGTAAGAAAGGAGGAGTATTTATTTATTATTAAGGTTTTGGACTCTTTATAATAAAATATTCAAAACCACAAACCATACCATGGTTTTTGCCCATTATTTTTACCAATGGGGAGTGATTTACATTGACTTAGAATCAAAGGCTTGAAGATAATAAAATATTGCAATTTCTTATATGGGGGAGAGTCATACATTAAAGAAATGATTTTAAAATCTTAAAATATATTATATGTCTTGTAGGACTCACTATAGAATTATAATATAAATAAAATAATTCTAAAATCACATTATTTTGAATAAAAACATTTATTTTTATGTGGATATCTGTTTTAGTTTTTATTACATCACTATTAGTTCATTATGATGTCATATGTCACACTGTATATTTATACAGAATTTAATTTTTACCCAAAAATTTGGTTATTTTAGAAAATGATGAAAAATTGACCATTAGATGATTTCAATGTCCTGATTCAAAAAATAATATTATTTTTATCTTAATTTTTTAGAAATATTTGAATTTTAACATTAAAAATAAAAACTAACATTTACTGAAAATTGATAGGTTTAAATTTAAAATCATAAAAATCATATAATCATTTATATTTAATAAAAATAAATAAATAATAATATTTTATTATATTATTATATATGTCGAAAATCCATTACTTCATGAAAACAGTATTCTTATTTGATTTTGAATATTAACAAAAGAATACTATTTGTGATTTAAAAATCATTTAGAAAGTAAAAAATAATTGGATGCATGTATATTAATTATCTATAAAAAATAATATACATATTCATATTACTTGGGTCATGATGCATATTTCTTTATTAAACCAACATACATCTTAAATGTAAGGTGTGCAATGGTGTGGCTTTCATGTGGTGATTTGGTGAACATTGTTTGGGTCGTGATATCCATGAGCATGAATTTTATAGTAAATGGAGTCACTCCTACTTATGTTGATGGATCTCAGATTGGGATTGGTCTATGTGAAGGACCATAAATGATATATCCCTCGAATGATTTGATAACTGGGCTCTATAGGGTATACTCCTACTAGTTTAGGTTATCACTTCCTTCAGGAAAAATGGATTCGTTAAAAATGTATATTAATACTAGTCATGTGATCATTATTTAGTGACTACATTATCAATGTTAACGATACTTAATGGTTATTTAAATTCATATGGATATTGTAAAACAAACTAAGTTCATGTGTCTTCTATATTCTTTAAATTAAACAAAAAGTGGAATTTCATTCAAAAAAATTGTGTTTATATATATGAAAAGAAAATATTGACTTTCACAATTATAAGATAAAGTTCAAATCTCTTGAGGGGGACAATTATGTCCACAGTGGTTAATAGCATGTCCCGGGAGGCTGTGTAGGGCCATTTTTTCAACAATAGGGTGAAATCATTGGCCAAGTTGCTTGTCTTATAAATTATGATGGGGAAATATGGTAGCGTGTTTCCCTTATATGTTCAATTTGTTTTAGGATGTATTACTTGAATATTTATTAGTTATTTTATCCAAGAGGGATGTGGAGTTCGTTATAGAGCTTCGGTTGGGGGTAGAACAAGTTTCTATTCATCCATATAGAACTGAATCAGTAGAACATCTACAACTAAAATATCAGTTATCGGAACTAGAGAAAAAAGATATATTCTCCCATGTACATCTCAATGGGGATCTTCAGTGATTTTTTTCAATAAAGATGAAGGGTCCTTGAAGATTTGTGTCGATTATAGGAAGGTGAATTAGATAAATATTATGAAAAGAGACCATCTTACTCAAATTGATGATATATTGGAATAGCTAAGAGGTGATTCAGTGTTTTCTATAATTTAATTGAGATCGGGGTATAATCAGTTAAGGGTGAGAACTTATAATATACCATGGACTAGCTTTAGGAGAAGGTAAGGGTTATATGTGTATTTGTATGCCATTTAGGATGAACAATTTGTAGGAAGATTTTACAGACCTAATAAATTAAATCATTCATCATTTCCAAGATCATTTCATAGTTTTATTTGTTGATGATATGTTGATTTACTAAAATACACATGGGGATCATTCAAACCACCAGGACATCATCTTGAGTACACTGAGAGAGAATAGTGAATATTCTAATCTATACAATTGTAAATTCTAGATTTAAAATCTTATTTTACTAGGGAACATCATCTAAAATGAAGGTTAGTCCAATGACACGAAGAAAGAGTATACAGTTTTTTCTCGGGAGTAGCCAAATATTTTTTATTTCTTAATTTTTATGGGAATAATGTCGAATTAATGAATTTTCATTAATGATTTTTTTCATTTGGAATCACTACTATTAGATATAACTATGTATAGAATTATGTTTCAGTTGTCTGGGGAATTTGCGAATTTGATTTAGGATTTAATGAGGAAGTTTAAAACTGCAATAATTATATTCTTACATGATCTATGAAAATAAATTTACCCTTTTTTATGCATCTATTGTTGAAATTCAGGCAACGCTATTGCAGGATGATCATATTGTGGAATATGAGACAAGAATGTAAAGGCCATATAACGACCTAGGTATTGATAGATTAATATTATTCCTTTTCTATTAACATTTATGAATAAGATATTAATTTAATTTTAAAGGGGACTCGTTTTCCAATATCATACTCGAAATACAACAAACGAGTTTCTCTGAAATCTTATTTTGCACACAACTTTGAGTTATACTAAAAAACATTACAATATTATTATTACTATTATAAATTTTAGTTAATACCTCGTCATTAGAATGGAGGGAATGTATAATATCAAATAAATTTTGAAATATGGTTTCATATGTTTAAATAATAAATCACTAGTTACCAAATTTTTTATTAATGGAAATAATAACCAATTGAATATAAAGGATTCATTTTTAGGAAAACCTATTAAAAATAGAATAATTGTGGTTGTAAAGTAATACAAATCTTTATGAATTTTTATTTAATAAAAAGAATATGTTATAAATTCATTTAAATGTTTTAAATTAATCTTATATGTTTTCTAGATATGATATTTGAATAAATTCAATTTTTTAGATAAAAGAAGTATTTTTCTAAAAATGCAGTTTTACCAACTTTTGATGGAGAAACATTTTTAAATTTACTTTTTTCATATATATATATTATCTATTTGACAAAATAAAATTCTTCTATAGAATCAGGACACCAAAATTTACTTTGGTTACGTTTTTGGTAATTTTCTGATAAAGTTCAATTTTTAATAAATAATGTAAAATACTGCATTTTAATTCAAAACTACCTTTTTATCTAATTTGTGTGTAATGTTAGATGGTAATTTTAACTGGTTTTAAAGTATAATTGGATTTGTTTTTATCATTTAATATGATTGTGGTCATTGTAAGTAATTTTACATTTTAATTGGATATAAACACATGTTAATCTTTCGGTAGTTTTATTTCTTAAAAATATGGTTTTTGGTTTGGACAACCTGAATTAAATTTAAATTAATTTATGAAAATTCAATGTTTTAAATTTAGAAAAATGGATTCCATATATTAAATCATAAGGTTTAAATTGTGTAAACAATTACCTTTTTTGGACTTTATGAATATTAACTTCCATAACTATTTTATTTACCATGGTTAAAGGGTAAATCTTGTAATTAAGGGTAAAAAATAATATTATAATTTCATAAAACAACCCTAAAACATAACCTAATCCTATTGGATGATATATTTCTGACCATGATCATAATTAGGCCGAACTCTTTTCAATAGGGTGCCACTTGGGTGCGAAAATGACATTTTATAAGAATTAATATAATGTAAAGTGAAATATAAAATAAACATGTATCTTTTAATAAAACCATTATTACATAGTGTAATATAAGTCATATATTCGACTATAAATAGTCAATATAAATCTAAAAATATTTACTACATCATGATATTTTATTTATAATTTTGGGACACCAAATAAATAAATTTAATTACGAAACAATTATGATGCATAGATTGCTTCAATAATAAAGGATTCAAATATATGGTATTATAAATATTATATAAAAGTAATTTGATTATTTAGATGTCATACATGATGTTTTTTGATGATATTGACATATTATATTTGATTTAATGCCTTTTAATTGAATTAATAATGTTTTTATGGCTTTAAGAAAAATCAAATACTTTATTGTGTCAAAATTTCCATAAATGAGTTTTTAAAACAAATACTATTTTATTAAATGATATAATAGTTTCAAAAAAATAATATTTGGTCAAATGAATAATATAATGTTAAAAATTTCATTAATGATCCAGTTATGGTTCTCTTGGTATTTTATATTAAATATAGTTACCATATATTATGAAAATGGAATAATACATGGTAAGAGTTAATGTTTTTAACTAAGGGTTGAAGGTAAGAGATATGGTTAATTTTGGGACAGGAATATGTCTAAAACCTATTTTCTAAGAGGTTTTCGACCCAAAAACACCTTATATTTGAAATAAATGAGTATGGGACCACTTGAAACCGAAAATTAATTTATAATTAAATAATATTTCAATACCTTCATAAAGTGCCCCTCCTCCCTCTTATAGAATCCCACCGCCTCTACCCACTTAATCACACCTCTCAATCCCCATGGCTCATCAAAATTCTGCTCAAATAATCTAACAACATCCCTACCTTCCTCTTAGAATCCTTGCCTTTGGAATAAGGGAATTCAATAAATCCTTTTCGCTTAAATCAAAATAAGTTACCCGATTTAATGGTTACGACTTCTTACATGTTCCTTTATTTTATTTTCTCTATTCACTCCCTATGATCTTCTTATTATTTTATTACATAACAACACTAGTATACTCAATATACAATTATATTTTTATGATAATTATTCTAACTTCACATATACACACCACCATCTATTGGATATGAGCATACTCTTTTTGTGTACGGCGAACTACTGCCTCACAAAATGATGATTGTTCAATTTTCCCCTACCATCTCTCATGATGGCCATTAATATGGGACAATATTTATATATGATATATTTTTGTATTTATATTGAATCAATTATTCTTTAATTTTTATTTACAACATACCTTTTTTCTTTACATGTTTTTTAAATACAGTAATTTCATTTAATGATGTGTGGACTACCATCCCCTCAAAGTAACATGACTCGTTCATTCCAAACATTGAATAAATATATCTTAGTTTATTCATGTTATCTTAATCTCATTAAATTTAATTTTAGGAAGTATGGACTACCACCCCATCATTAAATTTTTTTATTGAATGATATTTCTTGATCGTTGGGTATTATTTGTTGAATTTTAGAGATACAGAGTATTATTTCTTTTTATAAAGGTTATACTTTTTGGGTATTATCTGATCTTGTACTAACCATTTTGGATTGGTTTAATGTCTAAAGACCTGTGAAATATATTGTTCATGTATTTTTGGAGAATATGATTCTCTATATGTTTATTCTAGAACATCATGTGTGACCATTTCATCTTAAATACTCATCATTTAGAGAAATGATGATTTTCTGGTAGAAATGAAATAAAGGATGAAACACTACTTTTCATGTAAGTATATTTCATTCTAATATTATTCTATGTAGTAATAAAAATCTACAATATTAGGACAAGGAAATTAAAAAAATGTTTTCCTTTTACTTTTCCTACTGCGGAATCAATGACCATTTAACCCGTCACAATTTTGTAGTTTTCTAGTTATTAACATTCTCCTGATCATGTTTTCTATCACTCTACATCAGAACAAGATGCTTAGTTTTGCTTCCATATCCATGTTTTCCTACATGGAAAACTAGTTTGGGTTATCTCAGGTGACCTTTGTTCTTCAATTTCTATCTTTTAAAGTGGATGTTTTATTAACCTTTTTTCAATGTGGTTTTTTAAATGATGTTTCTAAGACCAATTTTAAAATTTTGAGGACAAAATTTCCAAAAGGGGGAATGATGTAACCACCCAGTTATTTATATAATAAAAAGTTTTCTTTTCTATTAATATTTATTTATAAGATATTAATTTTACATTAAAGGGGGTTCTTTTTTCAATAGCATACTCAAAACACAACAATAGGTTTCTCCAAAATCATATGATGTTCACAACTTTGAGTTATATTGAAAAATAATAAAAAAAATATTATTATTATTTTAAATGGTAGTTATTTCCTAGCTATTGGAATGGAGGGAATGAATAATATCAACTAAATTTTCAAAAATAGTCTACACAATTTTATATAATGATTCATTTCTTAGAAAATTTTGTATAAATGGAAATAAAAACCAATTGAATATAAACGGTGTTTTTTATGAAAACCTATTTAAAAATAGAATAATTGTGTTTATAAAATCATATCATGCATTATAGATTTTTATTTATGGATAAATATATGTCATATATTTAATTAAATGTTTTTAAATTCATCTTATATGTTTTCTAGATATGATATAAGAATAAATACAATTTTTATTTAAAATATGTATTTTTATAGAAATTTTGTTTAACCGCTATTTATTAGTAAACCCGTTTTCAATTTAGTTTTTTCACTTATATGTTTTTTATTTGAAAAAGAAAATTTTTATATAGAATAGGGACATAAAAATTTAATTTGGAATTTTTTTTGGTAATTTTATGATAAAGTTAATTTTTTAATGAATAGTGATAATATTGCATTTTAATTCAAAAATGTATTTCATCTAATTTGTTTATATAGTTATATTTTCATTTTAATTGGTTTGAATGTGTAATCAGATTAAGTTTTTATAGTTTAATTAAATTAGGGTCATTGGGTGTAATTTTACATTTTAATTGGACATAAACACATGTCAATCTTTTGGTAGTTTTCACTTCTCAAAAAACCCACTTTTTGGTTTTGACTACGGGAATTATTTTTAAAATAATTTCTGAAAATTATCTGTTTTGAATTTGGAAAAATGGATTCCATATTTGGAATTATAAGGTTCAAATTTTGTAAATAGATACATTTGATTTTTTGATATTATGAGTAATAACATCATTAATTATTTTATTTACAAAATACCTTTATGCTTTCCATGATGTGTAAATAAGATAATTTCATGTTATGTAATGTGGACTACCACCCCCTCAAAGTGATATGAATCGTTCATGCCATATATGGATCATGTAAAGGATGGAGTTAATGAAATTATGTATCTTATATAAAATATGATATTATACTAGTATTATAATATATCTATGTATCATTTAGTTTTCATCCCATTATATATTAAAAGGAAATGAAAGTAGCATTCATGTGTATTTACGGCTTACCGTCTCCATGAACGGTGCTTTTCATTTCTTATCTCCAAATGTTATAGACTATTATAAATACATATATTATATATCTAAATACATATATACTGGATATATATGATTTTTTAAATCAATAATATCATTTTGTAGATGATGTAATTTTGACTATATGGATAATTTATTCAAAAACTGTTCATTTTCAACCAAAGTATTTAACACCAACAAAACGACCGATATAAACTGAAATAAATATTTAATTTTTATAATATGTTTATAATTATATAAAATTCATAACAAACTTTAAAAATATTATGAGGAATGTTGAAATTAACCTACGTTAATTATTTAGGAATATAAAGAATGAACGAGACAAGTTAGACTCGAGGTAAGGGACTTCGTCTCAATCTCCTTTCATTAAGAAAAATTCTAGATTATACACATACTTTTGTATATGGTGTATAATTATAACCATTTAAATTTAAGTTCATTAAATGATTTTCAAAAGAAATATTTTGTTTTATGAATCATTTTACTAAATGACAAAGGTATAATTCTTTTTAACGTACGCGGTGAAAATGAACTTTCCGCCGTCACAAGTATTATTTGATATTTGGCTTCCTTAACAACTCGTAATGTTTTTAAATGGAAAATAAATACCATATACCATTTTTAAATATTTTGGTATTAATAATGCTTTTGAGAAATCATTTATTGCATTAATATCATGAAATGATATGTTGTGATTTCAATGTGGAAATATTATCTTTCCTTTATGATTGTTTTTTGTGTTATGAATATGTTATGGTTCGTGGGAATTGTTTATGTATATGGGTGGTTCCGTGATAAACGAAGGGTGGGTGAGCCCAATATATCTCTCCAATGCATTGGGTAATTTGACATAGGTAAACATCATTTTTTCTCCTAGGTGATTTAGAGAATATTCTCTGATGGATATTCCAAACGTAACTCTATATATTGGTGTGAATGCTATAATCTAAGTATGTTATAAATGCAAGAAGATACCTTTATTATTATTTATTTCTATGTGTTAATCATAAATCTTATTATTACATTATTTAAGTTAAAGATATTATTTTATATGATTGAGATGTATGAATTCATTTATTTGTATATATTAATGGACTAATTTATTCTTTCTTTATATTATATCCATTATTGAGAATTTTATTCTCAATCCATGTTTGTGAAATGTTTCTCACAGGTTACAAGAAAGGTTTAGAGAAACGTATAAGTAAATAATATTTTTATTAAGAAAAATAATTCTTGTTTTAATTAATGAGTTTTATTATTTTGGAAAAATTGGATAGAGTATGAGTGTTTACTTTGTAATAATTGATATGTAATGTAATAGTTATTTCCTAATTCCCTAAAACTCTAAACCTAAAAAGATATTCAATGTGAATTCATGATATAACTCAACATTACGTAATTTTTAATGCTGGGTCCTTATAGTAATAATAAAATAAATTACCATATGCATGATTTATATTTGTTTGTGGTGGTCTATTCCTTAAAATTTTTGGCATTGTTACATGTTTGTGGAATGGTTTACTATAAATATTGATCATAAAATCCCTATTTAAATCATATTTAAGTTCAATTTTAATTTCCAGATATGAAGATGGGTAGAATACATACAATCCATTGAATTGGAGATGATTAACACACAGAGAAAGGGAAACATTGTTATAAATTATTTGAGTTGGAAGACTCAAAATCAGGTTGTTAAAGAATCATGTTTATATTAGAATATGAAGAGGTTTTTCACTTAGATGATTCTTGAGGTGTAGGATGGCCAAGGGAAGATGTCCCTATCAGCCATTGAATTTGATTCCATTATTCATATCTGTATTAAGGAATGGAAGTCTAATGATTTTGAATGTTTTGATTTGAGGTATGGTTTCAAATATAGGGAGTCACCTTCTCGTTTAACCAAACGTGATGATGGGATCATCTATGTTCATGATTGTGTGGTTGTACCTATGTTTATATTATCATATTTTTTTCATGAGTTTCATATAATGAAGTTAGAAATTCATCCTAGTTTGACCAAAATTTATCATGATTATTGTAGGCAGTATTGGCAGAATGGGATGAAGAAGGTGGTTGTATGTTTCCAAGCGTGACGCCATACCGTTCTGTAGGTGATATGTGATAATTAATGACAAGGTGGTTTTCTGTAGTCATTTTTAATTCTGAAATGAAATGAGATGATGTGATACTGGATTTTTTGTAGGGTTTTCAAAGATTCAATAGAAGATTGATGAGATATGGGTAGTTGTGGATTAGTTATTAAAGGTGGTCATTTCATTCCAATTTGATAGACCATCACTGAGGACTAATTGGAAATGTTTTATGTTTGAGAGGTAGTGAGGTTTCATGAGGTACCATAGACTGTAGTTTCTAATCATGATTCTCAATTCACTTCATGTCTCTGGCATGGGTTACAGATAGTGAATGGTAGCCATTTGATTTTTACTTTGGCGTTTCACCCACAGACAGATGGACAATCATAGCGTACTATTCAAGAACATGAGAACAAGTAGAGAGATTGTGTACTATACATTGGTAGATAATGGTAAAAATATATACAAATGGTTTACAATTACCACAATAATATTTAAAAAGTTATGATTCAGATGGAACTGTATGAGGCACTCTATGGTATACCATGTAGTTCACTGTAATGTGGATGGAAGCTAGGGAATCAGATTTGTTTGGAACACATCTCATGCTAGAGAAATCAGAATAGTTTTAGTTCATTCAGAAATGTATGTCCATAACTCAGTGTTGGTATAAGTTATATATGAATCGTCATCATAGACTTCTTAAGTATATGGTGGATTATCGTGTGTTTTTTAGGGTGTCTCCACAGTTGGGTCACCATAAAAATTAGAAATAGGGTATGTTGGAACCAAAGTATGCAGGGTTATTTGAGAATTTGGAGACGATTAGATCATTGACATAAAAATTGTATCTTCCATAAAGGTAAAATTGTATGCATTATGTTTTCAATGCGTCACAACTTTGCCAGCGCTATACTAACATATCTCTCATGATTAATATTTAGTATTTCAATCTTTATAGTGATGCGTCCTTTGAGGAGAATCTGGATTGTGTTGTGGATCGTAGTTATAAAGTATTATGGACAAATACTATGCCCTTGGATTGAGTTTTATGGAAACATGGTAATCTGTGTAGAGAATATTGGGAGAGTGAATCAGATATGCAGGCTCGGTGGCCAACTGTCCTTACTCCAGAAGCAATGGGACTATTTAATATGTGTCTCTAGGATGATATGCTATAAGTTGGGGAGGTTGTAATATCCCAAACTATGTGGAGGCAGGTTCCTATTAAAATCATTTTTTAAATACTTTAATGTTGGTGAAAAAAAATTTTACCAAGGTTTTGAAGATGTTCGAGGGTGTTCTTACGGTTCGGGATATAAAAGAAATATAAAAATGGCCATTCAGTTCTTGTTTTAGGGTTGATGAATATTTAGAGAAAACTATATTCCCAAACCATGATATCTAGGAGGAGGGGTTCACTAAAAAACAAACCATGCAAGAAGTGAGACCAAACCATAGGATATTGGATAAAATGGTTCCACATAGTTCGTGAACATTTTTCAAAATGGTGTGGTCTCCCCATGTAATCATTTGAATTCAACCCTCATGGGAAAAGTCTAAACCATGGTTGGAACATGGTTTGGAAAATCGTATGAACAAACCATGAACCCCATTCAAAAGTGAGAAATTTCCAATTTTCCCTATCAATATATTACGTTTCTCACATGATTTTATTTCCCATCCTACCTCCTCCATCCTTAGTGATGATCCTAAGTACTATAAGAATCCCATGGTTCTTTCTCCACCATTTCTAGGCCATTTAGAGTTTCTTTGGCTGAGAATAGAATCTTCGGGTTAGTTTACCAATCCGCTTACTTTTATTTTCTAGATCAGGGATTAAGGATTTGTTCTTCTTCATATGAGTTCATAAACCCTCTTTTATAGTGGATCTTAGGAAGAGAATTAAATGGGGGATTGAGTCTAAATCTATTGATAATATTGTCAGAGATTTCATCTATGGATTTGATATATGTGTTATATAAGTTATAGCCCATAGTCTTGAAGTTGATTTGTGCAAGCGTGGTTGTTTTTATGGTTTCTCTCCTATTTTGAAAGGGATCCTTTTAGTGATATTGGGAAAAATGCTTGCTTAAATGATTAATTTAACCTCTCATGATCCATGTGGGATATATTGTGCAAAACAAGACCACTTTAGGGTCACCCATGGTGTGTAACAACATTCTTGAACATATTCAATTGTAATTTTAATAATACAGTTCTCTTTTGATAAAGTAAAACACATGATGAACATGTTGATATGTTAGTTGAGATAAAAAGGTAATATTGATAGTCTGGTTATAATTTTATAATGGCCTGATATTTTTTGGATTAATATGAAATGGGTTGGATGAATTGATGTTATTGTGATAAATGACTTATGAATTGTAATTGTAATGCATAAGTGGGCTAATTATGGTGCAATAAAGAAAATGTTAAATGGATAAATACCTATAAATTATTGAATGTCTTCAATGGTTTATTGAAAAGGAAATGATGAATATTGTAAATGGGATAATTTATGAGAGTTTTTTATTATGATAAATGGGTTAAGGTATATAGAGGTAAATGGGTTAAATAGTCCTTACTAAGTAATGGGAAAATGTGCTACTGGTTTAAGGATTGATGTCGATTCATATGTTATATGAACTGTGAATTGTATATGTTCTATGTTTTGGTTGTGTATAGTTTGTGATATGGTATATGTGGTAAATGGAAAAATTATCATGTTCACATGTCTTGTTGTTGTGGGGTATTAGACTTGAGGATCCATGACCACATGTCATGCTTGGTGTATGCTCTAAACCTCACCCCTATAATTCATGGGTTAAGGAAGGTGAATAATGATCTATTCCCATAATAGTTACATTTAATGACACTACCCGGACTAAGGATCCATGTTATTTTTAATGGGATGGTGTGTGAAAATTTTATCCCATGTGATATTGGGAATTTGTATTATTCCCTTATGCATAGCTATTTACTTGATTTTCCTATTGTGTAAATGAAGTAAATTCCTAACCCATTGAATAAGTGAAGAATATGGACGATGACTTTCAAATTATTAAAGTGAATATTGTCAAATAGTGTAACCTTAGTTGGCATTTTTTTACCATTCCATTTATTATGTTTTTACATGAACAATTAGTTTAGACTGAATATTTAGTAGACACCGTTGATGGGGGCCTACATAGTTGTACTCACACCCTTCTTAGGCCTCCATTGGGTACCCGAGAAGATTTCATGGTAGTAGGTTAGGACAATGGAAATGGACCTATGATAGGGAGTTGAATAGGGCTTGAAATTTACATGTTCATTGATGAGGATTCAGACTTGGAGTCTGGACATGTTTTTTGGATTTAGTTGTTTTTCTTATTTTGGGTTTTCTTAACTTTTGGAACTATTATTATGACATTGTATATTGTTGTTGGTTTTGTTTTACACCCAATTTGGGAATTATTGGTAACACACATTTTGGGTTTATTGTTTATTGATCCATTTATTTCATATGTTCTCTACAATGAATTACTCCGTTAAATGGGGTATAGTCTCCCAATGTGATATATTAAACCCTAGATATTATTCAGAAACCTCTGGAATATGAGGATGCACGTTTGAGATCATATTGAGACCCATATTGGGGCACCGATTTTTGTCCTCTAGGTTAGAAAATTTAGATCATTAAATATTTTTATTTGAATATAAAAATACATATATTGAAGAGTAAAATATAATAAAGACAATACAACATATAATCAAGATAAAAATAAATTAAATTCATTGATAATTAGGTCATTACAAAATTTACATACCCTATTATATTTCATAATTAGAATCTAAATCATGATTTCTCATTATGGTAGGTTCTACATGAGCATTGTCTTTATCTTGAGATTGTTGGGATGGTGTGTTAAGTGGACTTTTTGGATAAGATAAAAAATGTGCATGAATGAAAAATCATATAGAAATAGGTTTGGAATTTTGAAATGCCATATCTAGAGTAAATCCAAAATGAGGCACAGAAATCGATGATTCATTATAGACAATAGTTATAGGAAATTATGAAATAAATACAATGATAAAGTGAGATAAATAAAAACATGGATCTCAAATATTTTTAGTCCAAAATTGGAAATAATACCTTCCCCATAATGTTTAAAACTTCTATCTTATCCTTTTTATATATGTGAAAAAATTAGTTAAAACATATTTCATATTCCTATTTAAGCATTTAAAGATTATTTTATTGAATGAATTTTGTGGTCACTCCCAATGATCTGAATATAGTCTTCATTTAATATTTGGTGAAGCATCTATATAAGAAATGATCAATGGTTCCTTTGTGCTTGTATTAATTGAACAAGATTATAATAACTAAACAATAATTACTACATTATATTTGAAAACAAGAAAGCACCATTTCTCTTCTGCTAGTAAAATTATCTAATAGTAAGTTAATTTCTTCTGGAACAATATAGATTCATAAAATCTCTAAAATATGATATGTTTTATTATAAAGAGAATCATTTATATAAGTAGATTTTACCATGGAAATGAAGTATATTTGATTAATATTTCTCATCTTGTTAGTTAATTTAGCTTAGTAGACTCCTAATTTAACCCTTAAACTCTAATATCTTAATTCATATGGCTAATATTAGAAACTAACTTTACAAATATATGAGAGACATCTAGAGAAACAATTATTGATATTTATTCTTATCTATATTGATAAAATATATCTATAAATTTTATAAATAATTCATTCACCATAGTCATAAGATTAACATTGAATTAAATGACATACTAATTAGTAGAATATCATGATATTGGAGATGGATTAGAGGGTGATGCTGGTCCAGGAGGTGAATTCTATCCAGTCACATCTTCTTATTCAAATAGACGTGTTTCCTCTGTCAAAGGAGAAAACCTATAATATTCTTCATATTATTATATCTCAAATTCAATTACCATTTGAATAGCCTCTATGTTATTATATTTCATCAATTTTTTCTCACTAGATAAAACATTTTATGACTCATTACTTGCGATGTGTTATTAATAAATTTTTATATGTGTGGTGGAAAACAAATTATCTAAAAATTCATGAATTTTTATATTGGTGTTATTTTTGGGTTTAACTTTTCTAGGATATCATTATTGAATTCATTTGTAATTATCAATTTTATTAATGAGATGTCCCTTAGTATATTTAGAAAAAACTGATATTGTAGGACAAACATGTTTTGGTTGAATTCCCCGATCACTTTCATCACCAAAATATAAACCATATTTCCAACTTCAAGTTATTAAGAATTCATTATTTTTATATTAAACCATATCTATGTGATTTCATTCCATTCTATAGATTATGGAGTAGAACTATCATCAAATACAACTTCATATGATTCCGAGACAATCTCAACAACATCATCCATAGACTATTAGGAATCATCAATATTAGCATCAACCAAATCATCATAATCAGAAGTTAAATACATAAAAGATATAGGATGGAAAAATGAAATAAATTTATGATTAAGTACTCTTGCATTAGCGGGCGCCTGAGATAATATCTCTTCATGAAAATATATTTTAGATTCATAACTCAAATCCATTATATCTTTCTTAAATTTAACATCCACATCACAATCATTATCATCAAAATTGTATTGCAATAAATCATTTTGTTCTAATAAACAATAAATTTTATTATTTTTTATCATTTTTTATTCAATATATGGAATTTCTCATACACATTTTCACCGGCGTCAACCAACATTTTTTCTATTGGGTATTAAATATACAATGAGTCCTTTAAAAATAGTATGTTTTAGAAATAATTAACTATAAAATACATTCATTTCATATTTATATGGAATGAATATATTTCATTATAATAATATAGAGTAAAACTTAAGATTGAGAAAATAATTAAACCCAAAAATGAGTTTTGACATCTTTTTCACAAGTCTTATAAAAACATAACCTTTTTGACATGCACCACATTTTTCATTAAATATAGAAATAAAATATATTTGTTCCATAGAATGATAAAATATATTTCCTAGAAAAAATAAAAAACAAAAAGAATTTAAAAAATAATTTACCCAAAATATAGTTCTCTTATGTAGTTGGCCTTTAAATATTTATATTCCCATTTAGCACCTCTAAGGTATTTTTAATTTTGAAATGAGTTTGGTTGATCGGATAATAATAAGGATATTTCTCAAAATCACTATTATAATGATCATTAAATAATTTATCCCACTTATTTGATAAAAAGAAAATGTTTTTTCATTTTTAGAGATAATTATGATTACATTATTTTCGAAAACATAAAATTCCATTAACTCATTAAGATATGCTTCTAAACACAGATTAAACTTTTTGTTGTTAAAAATGAACCATGCATTCCTACATTGATACTGTATAGATTTATAGATTAGAGACTTGATGGTATTAAACAAAATGAAATCCAATTCCTCCACAATTTCAACCAACCAATTCGATAGATGATTCTAAATAGGTTCATTATGTGTCCTCAGACTATATTTTCATTTATATGATGGAGGTGGGACATCTGGAAATGAAGTCTTTGAAGAATGATTCCCTCAAACAATCATATGAATAGATATTATGACTTGGAGGATAGGTTTTAGTTTATGAAGGTTGACCAAGAAAGTAGGATTCATTATTTAGAGGTTTTATCATTTTCATAGAGAGAGGCACATATTAAAATTATATTTTTTGATTATTTATAAATATTTATGGGTTTTTAAATAGTAAATTTTAAAAAATTATATATATATATATATAATTTAAAAAATCATATAATTTAGGTTGAGAAGGTATTGAATTTTATATATATTGGTTTCCCTTAAGAGTATGTCATATTTTAGGAACACAATTGCATTATAGTTAATCACATTAACATGAGGTTTCGTAGTAAATAGAACTACCACTTTACCAAATGTACAACTATGAGAGGATATTTATTAAAATTATTACCAAAATGATTTTAAGAGCATCAGGGTATGTTTTCTTATCATATCACAATATTCCTAGAATATTTCTAGGAAAACAAAACTAACTGTATTGACACTTTAATTTTATGTCATGGAATACGATATATTTTAGGATTATAGTCAGTTGTAACATTCATAATTGTAATGTATAAATTATTTGAAAAAATATATATAATAAAAATGATATTTCAATACAAATATTGATAATGACCAGTTTTATTAATAATATCCAAAAATAATTTAAAATAATTAAATAAATATAGTATGTAAATTATAATTCATACAATAATGTACTTAGAGTAATTAATCATTCTTTATTCATGTAATATATAATTCATTTTCACTATTTTCAAAGGGTTTGTACAAATATAATTTATTTATTTCTTAGTGTATATGAATTCAAGTGTGATATAACCATTTTAAAATAAAATAAAAAAAGTGATGACTTATATAATTTTTTAGTGTAAGAATAACAAAACAAATATTATAAATATTTATAACACGTCTGTTATCACAGTTTTTTGGGACATGAAAAAATTTATAAAAATACTCTAATAAAGGTTGTTTTATATACATTATTTTTCACAACATTTACCTATATCTATGTACTGAACATCAATAGTTGATAATTAAAAATGGTTTTGATTTTTTAGTAAAATAATAGAATAAAGAGTTTCCAAAAAATGAGACATATATCAAATATGTTTTTTCTATCTAACTAACAAAATCAAAAGTTAACATTAATATAACAAAACAATTCAAATCCTTGTTCACTGGATAAAAATAATCCTAAATTAATGAAATAGTTTTTTTGTTTGAAAATCACATTGATTTCTTTTATAAAAGAATTTAGTTGAGTTTCTAGAAAAATCTTGAACTTAAAAACGTTGAAAATAATAAAATTCCAACTACTAGTTATGTATAGTAAACTCCCAATAATACCTTGAGTAACTGATTGGTCAATTGGTTTACTAGTCTCATACAAATCAATTTTATAGATTTTTCACATTAGTGTATCTTCTCAGTTATTTCTACTCAATAAAAAATGTTTGAAATTTTATTTTTTATGTTGTAAATGATTAAAAATTAATAAATATTTGTTTTGAAAAATTTCTAATCCAATAATGTATTTCAAATCAGCCATTAAACCCATTCTATATTAATTTTTTCATTCATTTTAAACTCTCAATACATAAATATTTTTTATATGAATCTAAAATAATATCACAGGAACAGATGTGAGAAAATAAAAAAAAATTACGTTATTTCAAAAAAATGAATAGGGTCAACAATAAATTTTGAAAATCCATTCAAAATTAGGAAAGAGATAATACTATAATATCATGATGTAGTAGTCTATGTTAAACCATAATTTGATTTTTATTGTTAGAAAAAATTAATTATTAAATTGAGGATAAAAAATATAAGGAGTTGTTAAACAAATAGTCATTAACATATCCATTTATAAATTCACTCTTAACATCAATTTAAAAGAGTTTTAAATTAAGAAGTGTGGTATAAGTAAGAGGTATTCAACGGGTTTAAAGTTCACCTATTGGTTTCAAAGGTCACATCATAATAAATACAACCCTTCTAGATATAAACTTCAATATATAATATTTCTTTGTTTCTAACTATAGGGTAACAGTTTTCAACCTTGTTTCAATATACACATTAAAAAAATCTGGTATTATTTCTGTTTTTTAACTACATCCTAGGATTTAAATCTTAAACATTTGTTCAAATAATGAAAATAAATTTCTAAAAATAATATTTATTTGTTTCTTAGTATACTATTAGACTCATCAAACCAATTTCTATACATATTAAAAAAAATTATTAATTCATTTCATTATTAATGTTATTATGCTCTAGTTGAGACAAGAAGGCTTTGGGTGCAACCAGGTTTCTGGTGAGGATTCAGTTCAAGTTATTTTTTCTAGATATCCTATTATAACTTATAAAGATTAAATTTGGAATGTTATATTGGTTAGAGGGATTGAATTGATTAGTTATTCAATGTCTTATTCACTTGTAGGTTTGCCAAGATAATATATATTGGATGATTTGTTAGCTGAATTAGTATTTTTCTCTAAACTTTTAGGGGTATTATTGATATTCATTTTTGATATATCATTTTCAATAATTTCTATACAATGTTTGGGTTCAAGTGAATCTGTCTCATCAAATTTTATAACGACCCAATGTTTTATAAATGTAAATTTTTTTCTTATAAATTTTTCATATAATCACATGAAATCACTACATAATGAACTACTATGTTCTATGTGACATTTAAACATTGTTTTTTTCATCTGTGTTTGGAATGTCAAATATATGACATATACGGTGACAATTAGTAAGTTATTTGGAGTCTGGTAAGAAATACATTTTTTTTGAATAGTAACATACCCTTATGAATAGTAGAATACCCTTATTAATAGTGATATACCTCATGAATATTAACATTACATATGATAGTATATAAATAATATTCATGTGAAAGTATGATGTTTCTATATTTTAGAATAAGTAAATGAATGTTTTAAAACTAGTTTTTTAATAATAATTTAAAATTTTAATTAAATATTAAATTAATCATACGTAGAAAATTTCTTTTGAAAAATGGATTTCATTTTTGGATTATAAACATTAGAAAATGGTTAGGGTTAATTTTATGGATTTTCCTAAAATACATGAATTTTTTTATGAATAATAAAATATGATAATTCACAGTAAATGCTAAAACCTGAATTTCTGCATCATGCTTGAGTCATGGATGATGTAAATGGCCACTGGTTCTAACTCACATGAATTTATTTCTATTCACGGTCATGTAATAATCACTATTGTTGGTCTTGAGGAAAATTAATATAACTAATGATTAAAAAATTACGAAAACCCTCCTCTCCTCTACTATAAACCCCCCTCACTCCCTCTTATCTTCACTACTCTCAAGCTATTTTTATATAAAATATTCTGCCCCAATCTCTCCCCAAGATCCTCCCCTACATCTAAAATCTCCTAGTGTCTTCAAAATACAAAATCCTATCCCATTAAGAGGATCTCAAAGGAGATTAACTCGTGAGGTAAATTCCTCTTTCCAATTCTTTTATTTCTTTTAAGTTCATTTGTTTCCTGTTTCTTTCCTCACCTCACTTCACCCAAATTGTATGATAATTATAGTAACATACATGTTCTAGGATGTTGTTATTCTAATAGGATATTTCATTATCATCTCCCCTTTCCCCATATTTTATTTTAAAGAAATGAAAACATTGTTTGAGATGTGATAATTTAACACATTTAAGGAAAATGATTTATCAATTTCTATTATCATCATTAGTACTGGTCATAAAACCTTTTGTGTTATGATTGAACCAGATTATTATATATTTATCATATATTATTTATGGTTTTTAATCCTTTTGTACAAATGGTATCAATTTATAAACCAAAACATCTTCATTTTAATCAAACCCATTGATTAACCAAAATAGTTATCACTAAGATTTTATATAATAATTAATATCCAATCCCAATAACCGAATAGATTTTTTCGAAAAATAAAATATTCTTTTATTTAACAAATAACCTATAAATTCAATTCTGTACAACCATTCTAATCTTATTATATTATCTAGTCATAAGTAAACTGGTAATGATAATTAAGGAAACAAATGAACCAAAACAATAAAATTGAACATCTTAACCCATTGAAAGGCCAAGAATGAACATAAAAAAGTTATAATAAATATATTAAATATAGATGAGGTTATATATTATTCAATTAATAAACCTAATTTGTTTATTCAAGTCATTAATAATAAGTGGAGAACACCAATGAATTTAAGGTAAGGGATCCTCTCCATCCCACACTTAATCAAGATGTCCTCCATGCTATTCCATTTTATATGTAATCCCAAATGGTGGGGTATGATTTATCCCCTCCTATATTCTTCCATAATTATTTATAAGTGGATAGAAACCACTTTTCTCTCTCATAAGTCCCTCTTAGTACACCCAACACCATGCTGATAAACCAAAACAAATTCTACCCGAACCTCCTCTGCTCTTTTGGGTTTCCTTATCTTTCCTTATATAAAAATGGTTTTATCATATCAATTTGTGTTCATATTATATATTCTGTTTAGTTGTAAAAAAATTATTTGTCAATACCCTTTAATCACTCTCTTTCTGGGATATATATATTTTGAAAATATTCCCTCCTTAGTACATTCTTATAAGAAAAGCGTTTTAAGTTAACATCCCGAATTCTTACCCAATTTCAAGTGCACTTTATCCTCTATTTTAATACACCATTGTCTTTATAAAATAAATCTTTTTATTATGAAAACCTACTTCGTTAAATTCTGGTTCTATATAAAATATTTTCCTCTTTTCTATTTGAAAATATCTATAGTAAATTCCATAAAACCGCTCGAAAATGTTTTAATGCTAAAATTCCTCAAATTAATTTCCTATATGTTTTCAATTCTGTTTGAAATAACATTAATGATATATTCCTATTTTACCTTATTAAAGTCCATGTATGATCTAATTCCTTTCTTCCAGGGACACTTTACTGATACGCCCTTCGTTTATGCTTTATGTCATGATAGTGGTACCCAATTCATCCCATGGGTAACCATTATATTTATGTTAGATTGATTATGTATGACTATTTATGTGGAAAATGTTTTCATAAATTGTAATTTGGGTTCACCCATATAGAGCTCCAATTCATTGGTGAGTGTTAAGTCCCATGATATGCTATGTGAAAAGGGATTGGCGGTTTTCCTTGACCCGCACTACAATGTGAAATTAGATTGGTGGTTAGCCTTGAACCGTATTAATATGGGAAACGGAATTGGTGGTCATCCTTGTATCATAATAAAGAATTTTATTTGATTCAGCCACATTTATATGATTTCATCTTTATATGATCCCATGATTATATGATATGATTTCATATGTTCCATGATTTTTATATCAATATGTCAGGCCTCCTTACTTGTGTTCTTAAGCTATATTCTTATGTTAATTCCCTTACTTTGATATTTAGCCCATCCCTTTGGTCATGTGTTCCATAGGGTTCCTTAGGAAGATGTAAGGGATCAATGCTAATTATGATCTATTTATGGATATTAAATAAATAAGTGTTTTATAGCCCCATGTTTTTTGTTTTATGTACATTGTCTTCCAAGACAATAGACATAACGATTCATGGATTGTACTCTGATGTATAATTAATCTTAAAAACATGTATTTTTATATGAAAAAGGATAGGTTCATTATATTTGGTATTAGAGGATGTTCTGGTTATTTTTAGAGATTAGGAATAGAGAATGTTGTTGAGAACCTTAAGAATGAGACTATGTATAAGAAAACATCCCAAAATTTTGGTAAGTATAGAGTATTTGGATTATCAAGAAAATACATCCTTGTATAGATAAAAATAGGTAGAGGAAACTCTGGAACAGATGTACCTAGGAGTGAAAACTCTGACAAAGAGTTTCAGGCTTGACCCGGTGTATCGTGGTACACAATAACGTGCCTTGATGCACTTTTGGTATTGATGCCCCTAAGGGATAAGATTTGGTAAATTCATGAGCTTATTAAAATCCATTATTAAGGGAATAAAAATCACATAAGAATATGAGTTTAGAAATAGATAAAGGATAACCTAGATTGAAACATAGGGAATCACAAGTTAGGATATACTTCTTATTTACAAGTTTATCCTTTTATGTTAAATTTTTTTATTTTTTAGGATCAATATCTATGTATTCAATACCTATAATTATACATTATTTTTCTTAATTAATGGAGTTAAATATAAGAACACGTTCGAACAAACAATTTGATAGTAAATGTGAATATTTCTCTAATGATATACCTGATATGACAGGAATGGGGGATCAAAACATTGTGACAGTGCTTTCTTAGTTGGCTCAAGTTTTGAATAATAACATAAATCGTGTGTATCTCCCTCCTCATCTAAGGAAAGAGAAAGCTCCCATATAATCCTTCTTATGTAAAAGTCCTCCCATGTTTATCAGATCATCTGATCCCCTCCTTGCGGAAAAATGGAATAATTCTATTGAAAAGTTATTCTCTGTCCTCCAGTGCCCGGAAGGAGATAAAGTTGTACTGGTAGTCTATTGTTTTGTTGGGGAAGTTGATCAGTGGTGGCCACTAATCATGAAGAAAACATACCAAGAGGAAATTGATTCCATGTATTGGGTGGAATTCAAGAGGATGTTTTCAAAAAATATTTCCCTCGAACCCTCCATCTCAAGATGGAAAGAGAGTTCCTTGGACTCGTGAAGGAGTAAGATGATTCCATCAGGGAATATGAAAAAAATACAAGGATTTTAAGGTACGCCTTTAGCTTTGTCATGAACATTGAAATTAAGGTGTATTGCTTCTTTATCAGAAGAAAACAGAGTCTATGAAAAGTGTTGGTGATTTAAGACATTGACAGTTATAAAGATACTGTCTATTGTGCACTCAAGGTTTAAATAGATATTGGAGACTCTCAGTGGTCTCATGGGCCTACTGAGAAGAAGAGTAGAATGAAAAAAAATGGTTGGTTAGACAAACAAATACCATGATGGAATGAATCTTTAGTTTTCCCCTTGTTATAGTTGTGGGAAAAAGCATCCTAGATACTATCTAAAGGGAACATATAATTGCTTCAAATGTGGAATGCTTGGTCATTAGGATAAAAATTGCTGATGAGATATGATGAATCCCACTATTACAGAAGATGAAAGGAAGGTTCAGATCAACACTCATCCTCTTGTTCATTGTTACAACTACAAAGATCATTGGAATGGTGTGAACAATTTCTCTAACACAAGGGTTTTTAGAGGCAATCATTAATAAACTCCACGGAAACTAGGAAGGGATTATGCTATCACTAATGCTGAGGTGGATCTGGAAAATGATGTGGTGACAGGTACGCTAGTTATTTTGTTAGGTCCACTATGTTAGATACCTTGAGAGGGGGGGGGGGTGAATCCAAGTGTGGCAGATTTAAATAACTTCCCCTCTTGATCATGTTTCGCTGTTAAGTAATACTATTTATCTCTCTTTCCTGTAGAAAAGTATAGAATCAAATTAAATCATGCACGAGACACAACGATTTTTACATGGTTCACCCCCACTGGGCTACGTACAAGTAGAATACAATAGTAATGTTCCAATGTACCAAATCCACTATAAGTGAACTATTGTTTACAAGTTCGAAGTGGACTCATTGTCCCTCCAGGTTTATAACCACTCACAATATGAATGCTCACTGCTCTCTCAACTGAAGTGTGCTCACTGCTTCTTCAAAAGACCCACTCAGAGTTTATAGACCTATAGGTCTCATCATTATCACTAATGAAATATTCATCTTTAACTATTTATAGATGCCCTGTTGACATTCAACTTTCACCCGTAGATGAATCTCACTTTTCACCATATGTACCGGGCAACCCCAATTTTTCTGCGCAGCCCTTACAGCACATTGTGTGTAATTACCTTTCCTTGTGAGAAATAAAATTTTCACGCAACAATTATTTCATCCACCACCACAAAATTATACATACAGCCTCTACACTACCTTGCGCGTAATTTTCTACTTTTGTGAAAAATCAACTTTTCGCGCAAAACCAAACTTTACGCGCAAACTTTATGTTTACACGCAACTCCCTTGTGAACTTCAATTTAACGTGACATTTCTTGGGTATTCCTTAAGTCTTGAGATCTACTGAATGGAGGAGGGTCATCTCATATTTATAGGCAAAATCAACCATGCGTGAAAAACCCTCCTTTAGCGCATAATTCTCTTTGAGCCCAAAAAACACATTTTCTGCGCAACACTATTTTTCGCGCACTACTCCAATATTTCGCGCACCTCATGCATTTTCTAATTTTTGAGCTTCTGATCTCAAACCACATCTTGCGCAAATAACTCCAACCCTCTATTTCATGCATCTCGCAAATATTTCGTGCAACACTTGATTTTTCCATGCACCTCATGGATATTTCGCGCACCATGCTGATTTTTCACGTGTCACTTTATTTTTAATGCAGCACACTGATATTTTGCACGCCACTATATTTTTCGCACACCATGCTGATTTTTCGTGCACCTCCCTTTCCCAAAAACACATCTTTCCATTTTCCAATTTTCAAGCCCTAAATTTGGGCAAACACTAGAAATTAGTGCCACCTTGTATCTTCTCTCTTTGTACCGCATCCAGATCGTCCATTCCATTTGACGAGGTTCTTCAATCAATCATGGATTGTTGAAAACATCCCTTGAACCTGGAAAATACCCATGTAAACCCCATTTGTCAACAAACTCATACATCATGGTCTGTTTTTTCCAAAAACACAGCCTGGAGGACCACTTTGTCAATAAACACAATCACCTCAAAAATGATTCAATGATTCCTTGAGGTATTTTTGCCCAACATATTCATTAATGAATAGTGAACATACTGTTTGATTCTGGTTCTATGAATTCGTTCAAATCTTTTTATTTTAGTATAACTATTCAAACACCACCTCAAAATTTTGAGGAAAAGTTATCTGTGAGAATAGAACATGATTCAATCATCACATCCATGGTTTATAACTCCTCCCCAGTTAACGTTTGTGGAATCAACCTCCGAAAAAATCTCTTCATACTTCTTTTAGTAGAGTTTGACGTAATCTAGGGCATGGATTAGATATATTTATACAAATACAACATCAACTGTTGGGAAAGGGAGAGCGCTACTGACATCCCTAAGAATCTTCCAATTCTTTACAATTGTAAGGAGGAAGATGAATCTCTTTTAGAATAATCGTCTCAACTGTGGATATTTTTGCCTTATGAACAATAATATATAGCTCAAATTATTGAGACAATGGATAGAATCATTTTTGAAGACATGCCCATCATGAGGAATTACACTGATGTATTCCATGAAGAGTTTCCTGGTGTTCCTGAGGATCATGAGGTTGTGTTCTCAATTGAACTTATCCCTGGATCTTTTCCTCTATAAACGACACCATACATAATGGGCATCGTAGAGCTAGAAGAGAAGAAGAAGTAGTTAAATGATAATATGGGGAAGGGTTTTATAGACCCTAGTGCTTTACTGTGGGGTGCGCCAATCCTCTTATTCATGAAGAAGGATGGATCAATGTTCCTCTGTATTGATTATCATGAGCTCAATAAAATGATGATAAAAACTATTATCCCCCTGGATAGATGATTTTTTCGACCAGCTTCGTGGGGCCTGTTATTTCTCTAAGGTGGACCTTCTGTGGGGATATCACCAATTTAATGTTAGGTAGGATGATATTCCCATGAATAGATTTTGAAGGAGGTAAGGACACTATTAGTTCATTTTTATGACCTTCAAATTCACTAATGCTCAAGAAATTGTCATGGATTTAATAGATTCTTTACAGATTACCTCGACGAATTTGTGGTAGTATTTATTGACGATATTCTAATATACTCCGAATGCTAGGAGGAACATGAGAAGTATTTGAATATTGTGTCAAAGACATTGTTAATGGAGAAGTTGTTTGCAAAGTATAATATATGTGAGTTCTGGATGGAGGTAGTATCATTCATGGGGAATGTTATCTCTAGCAAAAATATATATGTCGACCCTTCCAAGACAAAGGAAATTGATGACTGGCCCAGGCCATCATTTGTAATGGAGATCGACGACTTTTTTGGTCTAGCTGGTTATTATCGACGATTTTTGAAGAACATTTCATGATTATCAAACCCAATGACCAAGCTAACATAAAAGGGATTATATATTGTCGGGACTCAGGAATGTGAAGACTATTTTAAGGAGTTGAAAAAGAGGATTATCACTATTCCAGTACCCACACTCCCAAAAAGTGGAGAACTATTTGTTGTGTACAGTGATGCTTCAAAGATGGGATTAGGTTGTGTGCTAAAGAAAAATGATAAAGTGATAGCCTATTCCTCAAGGAATCTAAAAATCCACAAGAAAAACTATCCCATGAATGATCGGGAGTTGGCGGCTGTGATCTTTGGGTTGAAAATTTTTCATCATTATCTTTTTGGGGTGAAGTATGAGATATATACTAACCATAAGAGTCAAAAATATATATTCGCACAAAAATAGATTAATAAGCCCCAGTGAAGATGGAGAGAGATCATCAAGGATTATGACAGCTCAATAAAATACCATCTTGATGAGAAATACAAGGTGGAAGATGCTTTAAGTAAAAAGGATCATGCATCTTTATCAATGATGAGAATTAGAAAGGATGTTATCTTCTTAGATTTTATGAGGATGGCCATGAAAATCATTTAGGTAGGAACATCATCAATCTTTTCTGAAATTATTTCTCAACCATCTATCATGGAGAAAATAAAGGATGCTCAAATAATAGATGTGGCAATTTAGAAAATGGTGGAAGCTATCAGAAATTGGAAATCCTCCAATTTCAAAATTGACGAGGAAGGAGTTGTAAGATTTGGGTCATGATTATGTGTATCATATGATCCAGAGAAAAAAAAGGAGCTTTTGAATGATGCACACAGCTCGATCCTATCTATTCACCCAGGGATCACAATGATGTATCAAGATCTCTAAGCAATTGTTTTAGGGGACAATATGAAAATTGAGATTTTTAAATATACATCAAACTGCCTGGAATGTTAGCAAGTAAAGGCTCAGAGGGGAAAGTCTAATGGATTATGATATCACTACCTATAAAAACATGGATGTGGGAGAACATTAACATGGAAATTTTCACTGTACATCCAAGGACATCTAGATGAAACAATTCTATATGGGTCATTGTAGATTGCCTTACAAAGACAGGTCACTTTATCGTGATTCAAGAGGACTTCTCATTGGATCGACATTCATGGATTTACATAAAATAAGTGGTATGGCTTCATGGAGTACCACTGTCTAGTCTATCTGATCATGATCCAATATTCACCTCAATGTTATGGAAAAGTCTATAACATGCTCTATGCACTGAATTAAATTTTAGTATGGACTGTCATCCTCAAACTGATGGAAAATATGAGCGGACTATTTAGACACTGGAGGATATATTGAGAGCATGTTATATAGAGTTTAAAGGAATGTGGGACCAACATCTTCCATTGTTTGAATCCTCCTGCAATAATATTTTCCACTCGAGCATTTGAATGGGACCATATGAAGCCCTTTATTGGAAAAGGTGCACAACACCAGTCTGTTGGGATGAAGTTGGTGAATGTAAGCTGCTAGGAATAGAAATTGTTGAAGAAATGGTGGAGAAGGTGAAAACAATTCAGCAGCATATCAAGGCATCCCAAAGATGAAAGAATATTTATGTATAAAATTGTCGATGAGACCTTGAGTTAATATTAGGAGACATGGTATTTCTCTATATATCTCCATAGAAGAAGTTCATGAGATTCGGGGATAAAGGAAATCTAGTTCCCAGGTATATTTTCCCCTTCAAGATTCATGATCGTATATGGGTTGTGTCTTATCAACAAGAAAATCCACCTACCATGTCGAAAGTACATGATTTATTCCATTTATCCCTCTTAAGGAAGCACATATGAGACCCTTCACATGTACTTTCTTTAGAGGTAGTACAGTTGGAGGATGATATTTCTTAGGAGGAGCATTCAATAAAGATCTTGGATCATAGAGATAAGGTTTTACGAAACAAGACTACTCACCAAGACAAGGTGCTATGGTGTAACCATAAGTACTAAGAGAAAACAAGGGAATTAGAGGAGGAAATTATGGAAAAGTGCATGCAACTGTTTACAACATAGAATGTAAAATGTAATTTCGAGGGAAAAATTTCATAAGGGGGAAGAATGTAACGACCCAATGTTTTATAAATGGAAATTAATTTTTATAAATATTTCACATAATAACATGAAATCACAACATAAAGAAAAAATAAGTGCTATGTGACCTTCAAACATATGTTTTTCACTTCTATGTTTGGAATTGCAAATCTCTGACATACACGGTTGCGACCAGTATGTTTTTCGGAGTCTGATAAGAAAAACATAATTTTTGTTGAATAGTGAGCAACCCTTATGACTAGTAACATAACCTTATGAATAGTGATATACCCTAATGAATAGTAACTTTACCTATGATAGTATATAAATAAGATTCAAGTGACTGTATGATGTACCTATATTTTAGATTAAGTAAATGAATGTTTTAAAACATGTTTTTTAATAATATATTTTTTTAATTAAATATTAAAATAATCATACATAGAAAAATATTTTTAAAAAATGGGTTTCATTTTTGGATTCAGTACATTGAAAATATTTTAGGGTGAATTTTTGGGATTTTAATAAAATTATTGAATTTTTTATGTATAGTAAAATACCATAATTCGCAATAAATGCTAACACCCAAATTTATGCTTCATGCTTGAGTCATGGATGAAGTAAATGGCCATTGGTTTGAACTCATATGCACTTACTACTATTCAAGCTCATGGATTCAACACTATTTTTGGTCTTCAGGGAAATTAATAAAATAAGGATTGAAAAATTATGAATACCCTCCACTCCTCCACTAGAACCCCCCCCCCACCCTCAATCCCTCTTCTATTCACTACTCTCAAGCCTAGTAACATTACAATATTCTACAAAAATCTCTCCACAATATCCTCCCCCACATATAACAAACATGAAACTCTTAAAAATACCAAATCCTCTCCCCTGAAGAGGTTCTCAAAGGAGATAAACTAAAGATGTAAATTCTTCTTTCCAATTCTTTTATTTCTTTTATGTTCTTTTGTTTCATATTTATTTCCTAACCCCCATTCACCAAAATGGAATAATAATCCCAGTAACATACATGTACTGGGATGTTTTTATGCTAATGGGATATTTCATTATCATCTATCCTTTCCCCATCTTTTATTTGAACAAAATTATAACACCGTTTGAGATGTGTTAATTTAGCTCATTAAAGGAAAATGGTTTATCAATTTCTATTATCATCATTAATTCTGGTCATTATTCCATTTGTGTTATGGTTGAACAAGATTATTATATATGTTATATATTCTATTTAAGGTTATGTAATCCTTTTGTACAGACAGTATTAAGTTATAGAGCAAAGCATATTCATTGTATTCAAACCCACTGATTAACCAAAACTGTTATCACTACGGTTTTATATAATAATTTATCTCCACTCCCAATAATCGAATGGATTTTAAAAACCTTGTAATATTTTGGTTTTTCACTAATAACCTAATAATTCCATTTTGAAAAACATTTCTCATCTTATAATATTATCCATTCATATGTGAACTGGTAATGAAAGTAAAGGAAACAAACGGACCCAAACAATAAAATTGGACATCTTAACCCATTAAAAGGACAAGAATGATTTTAAAAGGTTATAATAAATCGACTAAATATAGATTAATTTTTTTAGTTGTTAATTAATAAAGCTAATTATTTTATTCAGGTCATTAATAACACATGAAAAACACCATCAGATTTAAGGTAAGGGATCCTCCCTATCTCACTCTTAATCAAGATGTCTTCTATGCTATGACATTTTATGTGTAATACCAAATGATGGGGTATGATATCTCACCTCCACCATACTTCCATAATGAAGTATAAGTTAAGATAAACCCCTTTTCTCTCTCATAAATCCCTCTTTGTAGACATGACACCATGCCGATAAACCGTAACGAATTCTACCATAACATCCATTATTCTTTCAGGTTTCCTTATCATTCATTATACCAAAATATAGTTATATTATTTGATTATGTTAAAATACTAAATGATGTGTAGTTTTAAAAAAATCCATTTATCAACACCCTATAATCACTCTCTTTTGGGGATAGACATGTTTTCTAATGATTCCTTCCATAGTACTTTCAAATAAGCAAACCGTTTTAAGGGAACTTCCTAAATTTTTACCCAATTCTAATTTCACTCTATCCTCTACTTTAAGACAATATTTTCTTTATCAAATACGTATTTTATTATTAAAACCTTCTTGGTTCAATTTTGGTTTTATATAAAATATTTCCCTCTTTTCTCTTTTAAAATATGTATTTTATTTTCCTTAAAACTGCACAAATATGTTTTAATGATAAAATTTATCAAATACATTTCCTACGTGTTGTCACTTCTGTTTGACATTACATTCCAAGATATATGCCTATTTTACCTTATTAACATTCATGTATTTTATAGTTCCTTTATTTCATGGACACATTACTGATATTCCCATTGTTTATGTTTTATGTCATGATTGTGGAACCCAATTCTTCCCATGGGTAACCCTTATGTTTATGTAAGATTGAATATGTAAGATTATTTATGTGGAAAATATTTCTATAAAATGTAATATGGTTGAACTAGGATAGAGCTCCAATGAATTGGTTATAGTTATATCTCATTAGATGCTATGTGAAACAGGATTGGCAGTTAGCCTTGACTCTTACTTCTATGGGAACCGGGATTTGCAGTTTTCCTTGAACCATACTATTATTGGAAATAAAATTGGCAGTTAGCCTTGTCCCATACTAAAGACATGTTTTATGATTATTCCAAATTTATATGATTACATTTTTATATCATCCCATGTTTATATGATATGATTTCTTTTGTTCCATGCTTTTGATATCATTATATCATGCCTCCTAACTCATGTTCTTAAGTTGTATTGTTATGTTCATTCCCTTACTGTGATTTTTAGCTCATCCCTTTGTTCTTCTTTACCCTATGGTGACCTTGGGAAATTTAAAGGTTCAAATGAAGATAGGATCTATTTATGGAGATTATATAAGGAAGTAATTTTTAACTCCATGTTTAATTTTTTATGTACCCAGTCTTCCAAGACACTAGATTTAATGACCCTTGGCTTGTTTTCTGATGTATACTTATGATTAGAAACATGTAATGTTATATGAAAAAGGATAGGGTAATTATAAATTTCAAAATTATTTATTATTCCTACACATTATATTTGTTTTTTATTATTCTATATTACTCCTTGAATATTGAATAATCCAGGATAATTCTGTCATAACTCCAAAGTCAAAAATTGTTCAGATTCTTTTTTTGGTTAGAATAATGACTTTACTCCAAATACAATAAACTAATTAACCTTTATTTTTATATAATAACATAACTAGACATTATTAATTATTAATATTCATATTATAACCATATTAATAACAAAATAAGTTATTCTTATAGATTTATACCAAATATAGAAGTGTAATTCATATTCACAAAGCATAGTCGAACCAATTTATTAGAGAGTTGTGTTTCCCCATTCAATAATTTTTTTTATTGAGGTGTCTATTTTATTGAATTTTTTTACCATTATATGAATTATAATATTCAATGTTTTGATTATAAAATTCACAACCATGGTAAATTCTTTAGGATATCATGGTAAATTAACTCTTATTTTCTATAGATTTTGAATATTTAAAAAATTGGTACAATATTCCTTTTTACGGGCTATGAAAAATAAACATCAAAACCATTTTTAATCATCAACAGTCAAAATTCATAATTTTTTACATATATAATATAAATTATAGATATCCTAAAAAATCCCTATGAACTAGAACGAGTGGTTAAGATATTGAAAATAGTTTTATTAGGTTGAATCCTATTTTGGGATACATTAAATTTTTAAATGTATTACAGATCATTTATTTTTGGAAATTAATTTTTGGTATTTCCTTGAATAATACAATCCTAGTATGATTCCTATGTGATTATTAATTTTAGTGGCCCAGTATTATATTCCACAACGAAGAATCATTTCAAAAATAGAATTAGGTAAGATCTTTTTTTTGAATATAACGAATATAAATCAATGACATAAAAATTATCAGTTCATAAAAAAGTAAACCCTAATGAATGATATTTTAGGTTATAAATGTAGTAGGTAAGGACACATCATGGTTGGATCATCCAATTCTTTTATATTTGTCTTTGGGTTTTGACATTTATCTTCTACATTAAACCATATATCAAATATGTGGATGTTTAAAGATATTTTAATTTGATATTCTAATGAGAAAAGTTCGTATCCTTAAATAATAGAGGTCTATTGGTAGAATAACCACCATGTTTATCATCCATATTTCAAGAATAAAAAAATAAAAAATGATTTTATTTTTCTCAAAACATGATCAGATGTAAGGGAAAATGGAAAAAACAAAGAGAAATAGAATATATGGTAATAATTTTTGGTCCTAGAGGAATTCTCAAGATGGGTATAATTTAGCTTCCAATACAAAAATATTTTATTCCAAAAATTATACATTTTATAACTGAAAAATAAAAATGCATCACAGTTCACAAATATAATATGGAGAAATAATTTAATAAATTTAAATTGTCTCTCAAAGTCTTGATTAAACCCCCATTAAGTTCTTTAAATTTTAAATTTATTTTAGTGACACAAAATATTATATAATTATAGGTTATAATAAAAAAATTGTTTCTTATACCTCTCCAATTAACATCAATCCAGTACCAGGAACAATTATTAAATATTATTAAATAACCCCTGATATTGATCATGATTTAAAAAATAAAATTCACATAGGCAAATCTAGGCTATTCTATGCCTTTTATATAATTTTACATTGAATAATGGATTTAAATAATTATTGTAATATTTATCAATATAATCGGTGTTTTTTATAATTGTATATGTTCTATTTACACGTATTAAAAACCGAAGAAAAAATCATTATATTAATCAAATAAGGAGATTAAATACATCATGAGACAAAACATAAAGGTTCTGTTCTGGAGAAAAACTCTAAAACGGTGATGGCTCTGCTCGAATGACTAACTTTGACAATGGTTCTCTCACAAAACTGATAGGTTCTGTTCTAGAGATCAACTCTAAAGAGCTGTTGGCCAGTGCTTCTGAGGTTAATGTTATTTTTCAGTGCACTACCATCCCCAAAATAATGCCGGGTAGGCCTTTTACAAATGTAGGGGGGAAAGAAGGGATCTAAACATGTTATCTGATTTAAATGAAGATCTATTTTTAGAATTTCTAGGGGTTATCAAATCTGGAAACCCCCCAGGTACATTAATCTTTTTGTCCAAAAATCCAACCCAATTATCCTAGGGTTGTCTGAACCTAAAGGGGTTTCTCCTCCACCATTTCAAACATTGAAAATTTGGGTTTTATTATTATTAACACTAATAGGTGCCCATCCAAAGTCAAAAGTATATGGGTCTTTGCCCATGTTTCCCTAAATAATGTCTCTATGGTCAGTTCCTATGATCAGATTGTTACATACTACTTCATCGTTATTGGTATCCAGCACTCTTGTTCATTTTTTTATGTTCTTAATAGTTATTGGGACCAAAGAAGTCATTGGTTTGACATTGGCACCACAAAATCCTCCATTACCAACCATTGGATTATTCTGGGTGACTTCAATTCAATTTTTCATCCTGATGAGAAAATGGGAATAGTTAACAATTCTATTTCATCTAGGTATTTCAGATCATCCATTGATCAAAATTATCTTATTGAGGTCAATCCGGTTGGTGAAAAAACCCCTGGTTTAGGAAACATCATAATATAATTGTTTCTAGTAAAATTTATAGTGCTTTATTTAATGTGGCTTATTTTAATGCATGGAGTTATATTTCATTCACTACCCTTTCTAGGCTCAATTCTGACCATCACCCAATTTTGTTTGATCATGTAGAAAGTGATTCCAATCCTCTATTTCATTTCAGATTCAACAAGGCTTCGGTCACTCATCCAAAATTCAAGGGTATTATTCTGAACACTTAGAACTCTATTAATTGTAGAAATGATGATTTTTTTTGTATCACCAAACTCAAAATTCTCAAAAATACCATGAATCTTTGGATTAAAGACCATTTCATCTCACTGGAATTTGATACTGACTCTTTCTAGGATTCCCTTTGGAATGTGCATGACCGAAATTGTGTTCAAGATTTTTCTGGTGTGCTCTTGGTTGAAGCTGAGTTGTCCTCTAAACTCAACAGTCTCCTTAGTCTGAAAGATTATTTTAAAAGTAATTCCTTCAACGCCAATTGGTTAAAGGATGGTGATAGGAAAACAAAATTATTTAATTCCCATCAGAAAATTAGGAATGTTTCCAAGCCTATTTCTATCCTTAAAAATGGCGGCCTTCTCATTGATAATAGAAAGGACCTTGTAGATCATTTTTTTTCCTTTTTAAATGATCTCATCAATGGGTCATCCCCTAGCATTGATTGTGTGGAAGGGGTAATTCCATGATTGGTGACTTAGTCGGAAAACACTATTATCACATCATCTACCTCAGAACCTGAGATCAAAGATGCTATTTTTAGTCTCAAATCTAAAATTTCCCTCTGGTCCAGATGGATTTTCTAATGTCTTCTTCCAATAATTTTAGAGATTATTCATTTGGATGTTTTCATTGTTACCCAGTTCTTCAAATATAGATTTATTCCCCAAGGATTAAATTCTCAGTTTCTTTTCCCACATTCCAAAAGTTGATAATGCCAATGAGATTCATCTTTTTAGGCCTTTTCTTTTGTTAAAAACCATTTATAATATTATTTGAAAATTTCTTGCTAATAGGATCACATCCATTGCTTGCAAGATTTTCCCTTCGAATCAGTTTGGATTTATTAAGGGCACATCAATCCAAGAGTTTCCTATTATGGCCATAGATTGGGTAAATATTCTTAATACACTGACCAAGGGGTAATATTTCTCTGAATCATGTTGTGAGAAAACCTTTTGATACAATGAACTGAGATTTTATCTGTAAGATTATCATTATGTTTGGATTTGATCATATTTTCATTGATTTGGTCAGGAATATTCTTAGCTCAACTCACATCTCAGTTCCCATTAATGGTGCACCTGAAGGATACTTTAAATGCTTGAGAGGGTTCAGACAAGAGGATCCCTTATCTGTTGTGATCTTCTATGTTATTGAAGATTATCATAGAATATTTCTCTCTATCATGGCTGGGAATGGGAAATAGAAGTCTATTTATTCTGGTCAGAGTCTTCTTGCAGCCACCCATCTCTTATATTCCGATGATATTATCCTTTTTACACAGGGGATAGGGGAAACATCAAGAACATCAAAACAAATCTACAGCATTACGAGATGGTTTCTGGTTATAAGATAAGCTTGACCAAATCCATTGGGTACTTTGGAAAGAATTTTTCTACCATGAGGAAACATGATTTCATCAGTTAGTTGGGAATCGAAGAGGGAACTCTTCACTTCATCTACATAGGGGTCCCTATGTTCTGGGGGAGACCCAAGGCATGATACTTCTCAAGTATTGTTAGCAGGATCAGAAGGAAACTCTCTAATTGGAAGGGAAAATACTTATCTATAGATGGTCGGATTTGTTTAGTGAAATATACCATAATTTATAAATTCTTTTACTCTTTTATGATCTACAAATGGAATGTCTCTCTTATTAAAGGCATTAATGTTTCCATCAAAAAAATTATCCGCAGTGGATCCATTATGGAAAAAATACATCCTACGGTCCCTTGGAACACTGTCTGCAGGCCATATGATGCAGGGGGTTTGGGTATTCAAAATTGTGGTTGCTTTAATGATTTTTATAGGATGGGTTCATTTGGAGGCTCATCTATGTTCACTTGGAAGATCGTAACTTCCTTCGGGCCTAATTCATGAATAAACTAAAGAAAGGAAGTCTAAATTTTTTCCAATATTCAGTGTGGCCTGCCTTTAAGTCTATTTATTTTACAATTGCTATTGATTTGAGATGTATTGTATCTAAAGATTCATCCATATCATTATGGAACTGCAATTGGACTGGGTATCCTCTAGTTTATTTGGTCTTTGATGGAGGTTCAATTTTGGACCCTGATATTTCTATTTTAAAATAGGTTGAAAACATGGATAATCTCAATCAGCATATCATCTCTATAGTAAATAACAAATTATTCTCTTTTAGGGAATAATTCATGGCCTAGGGAACTTCCAATAATGGAAATATATCTTCAAAAACATTTTATAATAATAATATTCAAGGAAATCCTGATTTCAGTGGATGGGAAATCTAAGGAGGAAATATTTTAGGCCCTCCCGGTCAACATTGGTTTGGAGAGTTGAATATAAAATATTACCAATAGAAGACTTCTTGAAAAAAATGTGGTATCTTTCTATGATCATATTGTGTTTTGTGTCATCAACATAGGGAAGACTTTTATCATTATTTAATTAGTTGTGTTGTTGCTTCAACAATGTGAAAATCGTTAGAAATTTTATTTGAACTAGTCCAACATTGTATCTTCTCAATTTGAGATTCCGTGAAGGGATGGCCTGAAATGAATCTGCAACCGCACATAATGCTTCTTTTCTTGGTGGCTATAGAGGAACTCATTCACTGCATATGGATATCCCAGAACAAGGTGATCCATGAAAGCCAATCATTCCAGGTTAGTATGGCATTGTTCGGTATTATTTATGATGCGCGCAATGCTCATATATCAGGGAGGTTCTTCTGCTCCAACTCCATACACGATTTCACTAAACTGAATCAGCTTGGGGTCAAAGGGATTTTTCAACCTCTATGAGGCATGATTGAATTCATTTTGTAGTATCTATTTAATGGATGTATTAAAATTATTTCGTATTTTTCTTCCAGAGGTAACCCGGTTCCTTCTAGTTTTGGGGATGTTTTTAGGGATCCCAGTCGAACCGTTCTTACCTTCATGTATGGTTTCTGTGTCAATGCCTCCGATATTGAAGTAGAAATGATTTTTATTATTATGGTAGTGGAAAAGGCCAATCAATGGTAATGGTAGAATATTTCTCTTAAATGTGATTCTACCACGGTTGTTCTTGCACTTCGTTCTGGATCTATACATCTTTTGTGGAATCATACCAACAGATGGAATAGGTGCTTGAATTTTCATTACTCCATGGACTATATTGTCACTCACACTTATTGTGAAGCTAATTATATAAAAAATGGACTTTCCAACTAGGGTGTCAGTGGTATTTCCTTTCAATGATATGATTAGGTACCAGATGATCTTTTTTCACTTCTCATGAGGGATCAAGGTAAATCTCCCATTTTTGGACTTTTGTATGTTTTTTTCATAATAAAATGATTTTGTTTTTCAGGGAAAGGTCTTAGTATACCATAAAAAATTATCCAATAAGGTGGAGAGATAGTGTTTTCTTCAATTCACCATTATTCATTGTTTTATTAATGTTTCTCAGAAAACTGAGTGTTGAAAAGAAATATAATAGATTGATAGATCAAAATCAAGATACAAATTATCATAATGAACATGAAATTATTCTTATTACTAATAGATAGTTAATATATATTAAAATATTGGAATATGATCAGGATAAAAATCTATATATACATAATTAATTTTATAATTTGGGTGCTTCATTAATGTTTTGTTAAATACTACTACATATTTTCACTGGAGAATTTTAATGACCTTTTATTTTTTAATTAGATATAGTCAATCCAAAATCCTAAGTCACACAGACTTGTTCACTTGATTCTTATGTTAAATGTAATAATACTAATAAATTAAATTCTCTAGTAGATGTCCAATCAAACATAGTTGATAATAACACATGGTAAGATGAGTATTTTCTTGAAGAATCATTATCCACTAACATATGGTAAAAAGATTTTATTTTCATGCAGAATATTTAATGCTTAATGTAATTTCATTTGAAAATTCCATTCCACTAAAAATTATTCTTCTATTAGATTCATCAATTAGAAATATTACAACAATCAAGAAAGGTTGTTTGAAATCATTAATGAAGGTGAATCATATATTCATGTGGTTGGTCTGAATCATTGAAAATTCTCATCATTCTAACTTTATTTTTCGTGAAATCAGTCCATTAATACTTTCTATCAATTTCATATAAATAAAATACTCACATTTTTTCTATAAAAACTATTTACTACCAGAGAATGAAAAATTCATTAAAAATATGTGAAAATAATTTTACATAATTGAAACTATGAATTAAAGGACTTATCCAACAAAGTTTCATACCAATCAATCAATATTTAGAAGAACATATTCACTGAATTTTTCTTACAATTATGTTTCTATGGACTATATTATATTTAGTTCATGATATAAATTTTCATGCACGGATCGTTAAAATTTCATCTAAATTATTTTTTTTATAATTAATGTTATTTAATTCATAATTTATTCGTGAAAATTTTTATGGTTTACATATAAAAGTAGAGTAAAAATTTTAGAGTTATGATTCTCCTAGAATGAGTATTATTTGTGTCATCTCCCATTATATTATCTTCATTGATATTTGATATTATATATTATTTTTATGGTTTTATAGGTGGCTGATAATTATCACCATCAAACTCATATCCTCCAGATATAAGTGTAAAAACTTCATTATTACTCTATAAAATTGAAATATATTACATTTCTCTTTCACGTCAATTAAACTAATAAACATTTTCATATAAATTCACTTTAAATCATAATTAATGATGACATGACTACCCTTAACTATCTTATACTTTCATTTCTTGTATTATCCCAAAAATTTATCTTGTTTGAAAAACCAAGGAATATCCCTTCATCTAATATATTTCCAAACTTACAATGATTTCATTATTTATCCTGGATATAGATTTATTTTCCTAAAGGATCTCACTACATCATATTTATATTCTTATTAAACTAAAATTATTATTATATGAATTCCGTTTTAAATAATAGAATGTTAATTTTTTTATTAATATTTTTTTGTTACTTAATTATACTAGTGTCTTTATATTAATGTATAAATTGATATTTATATTCATTTTTTATTATTAAATTTGTCATTTCAAGTACCTAGTATTACAAGTGTGGTCCGATATCTAAAATACAATGGAATATTATGTGTTGATCTAGACACATATCGAATTTATAGAATTTATATTTATGAGACATTATTATATCATAAATGGTTTATTTTATTCCAAATTAGATCTTCCACAATCCCTTAAAATGTAGAGATGTCTTCTTTTACATTTTGATTAAATATTTCATTCAACTGAATACATGAAATTAAAAATTTACAAGAGTTTACCTTTTATACATTTTTTATTCATAGACCCATGAAAATCAGAATAAATAAATTCAGGATATTTTTTATCATTCATTATGGTGTGGTATTTTATGTATTTATGATTACCGATATTGTATTATTATTGAAAAATATGAGCATTTTATTTTCCATGACTAAAAAAATCTAATACCACATTTTTTGCATACTAATTATTTCCCAATTTCTTTATTGAGATCTTCTAAAATTTTATTCAACAGAATTTATTCATAAAAAAATATTTTAAGATAAAATTATTACTATTAATCATGTAAATAGTTACATTTTTTTCATAACCATATCTCTATTCAATTTTTGATGATACAACTTTTTGATGAAATTAAATGTATTACTTTAGTCATAACATATATTTTTTCATATATGATAAGTTTTATAACTCCCCACAAATAGATCTTCCACCATATTAGTTTCCTTCCAACTAAATAGTACACTCACAATTCCTTTTATTTTTATACCATTTAACTTTCAAAATAATATTGTGTCATGAACTTTTTGTTTAAAATTCATTATATGATTAATATTCATTATCGTGTAAGAATATTTTCCACTTTCATGTTTTGAAATTATTACATTATTTGAATTTCGAAGTATGATTATATTAATTTATATTTTTATCCTTTTATTATTATTTCATTACATCTAATAAAGAATTTATTTCATAGTTTTTCCTACATTATTCAGTGGTATTATCTTAGAATATTATGTAATCAATTTACATTACATATCATAGAAAGATTCCAACATTATATAGTATAAATTGTTTACATTATGTATCAATTTTTATCTACTAACACTTTAATGTATAGGAAACCTACTTGTAGAGACTTTGAAGTACTAATATATTTCGATCCATTATTCTATATACATAAATAAATAATAATTAATGGAATATTAAATGTTTCCATAAATAAATATTTTATGTGAATCTCTCTTTCAAGAATCATTCATTTTAAACTGAATATTTCTTAAAAATAAATCAAATTTATGTAAAAAAAATTTCTACTGAAATTATAATTTTTTTGGAAACACTCATCAAATTAAATTAAATAATTTAATTCTTCAAATTTTAGTAACAATATGTTTTTCACTAAAATAATATTAAAACTATATTTGAATATTTTTTCCCTAAATAGGATTATTCATTATAAATAACATCAACTATAATTTTTGTTATTACACCATATTAGAAATAGAAATCTTATTAATAACATTTATATGTTTTATAAACCATTTATTTTTAGTATTTTTTATTTTGAATTCCATTTTCCCCTTAGGGATGAATATATCATCATTAAGAATTATAACCATTTTAATTTTTAATTATTCATAAAACATGAAGAGAAAATTTATCATCATTTTATAGATGTTAAATTTTTCTAAAGATTATGTTTCAATATTATATAATAAATTTTTCATGTATTTAAGAAGGTAACCAGAACATATGTTCATTGTCTATTTAAATTAACCTTTGTTTTCAATTAATTTAGTTAACAAAAGAGTTAAATTGAAGATGGAAAAATTGTATTTAAATTTACTCATTCATAGGATGTTGAATTTTAAAAAAATAATTGGGAACATTTTACAATAATAGTAATGATAAAATGGATTTCTAGATTTTGTTGGGAAAAATATTCCATATTATTAATTGAGCACATCATTGTTTTGTGTTAGAATTTTTAGAAAATGTTTAACATGTTAAAATTTCATGATTTTAATCAGTATGAAATATTTTTATGATTCGGAGCTAATTATTTTTTACATTTTAAAAAATGAGATATTAAACCACATTAACATTATAAATTTTCATTTTCATTTTTTTCCTAATTAAAAAAACATTTCATGGATTGAATTTAAAATTTTGAATTTGATATAGAAATTTGTTATGAATTTATATACATATAAAAATCAGTATAATTTTAAATAAAAAATTCATTTTATTAAGAAATTTTCATTTTAACTTTATAGAATAAATTATTTTCAGTTTTCTTTAGAATTTACTATAAAAAATCACTGAAAAAGACCATTTTATAGGAAAATGGGACCTAATTTTTTAATTAAAAACATTTATTTTTTATTTTTTTTATAATTCAATAAGAATAATTATTTCAAATAGATATTTATTTATCATTAATATTATATGGGACTATGATAATTTTGGGTTAGCTTCATAAGAGGAGTAAATCGGAGAAAAAATATTCTTAAAGGAGGAATATAATTTTATTCATCTATATAATGATGATAACATCATCTTTATAGATGATTTTCTATATTAAATAAGGGATATGTTTTTTTATATATAAATATTGTTACTTTTATATTGAATTAGATGTCTACATCATGTTATCATTTTTTTTATTATGAATAAGGGAAAAATTAATTTAAAGGGGTAATTTTAATTAGATAAATAATTATTTGGAGAATATGGTACATGATGATTTAATTCACTATATATATCTATTCATTTTGATGAACATGATATGTTAGAGGTTGTAAACATTAATGTGCGAAATAACATATTATGGTCATTTATATTTATTTTTTTTATTACAAAATCAATTGCCATGGGCTTTTCCTGGTCAGGATAGGGACATAGTTTTTCCCATTTTATTATTGATCCTTGTAGATGTTTATGTCTTTCTTGTTGTTTTATTTTCTTCAAATATTTTTTCAATTAATTTTTAAATTGATCAATTCTAGTAATATACGTTGAATAGAGTACCCAAAAAAAATTATACCATGAATATATTTTTTAACCCCCCCTCCCATCAGATAATTTTTCTTTATGTATATTAATTTTGAGATTCCTTAATTTGAATCATATTTTTATAGGTTTCCTATGAAAATTGTATTATTACTATTTAATTTGAATCATACAGATTGAAGATAAGTATTATTTCTAATTTAATATCCTAGATGGAACATACTACTTTTGTAATGAGTAATGTGGTTCCCAAATAGGATGCAAAAAGAACAGTGCTTCATATGAGATAATGAAGTAATACCTACAATTAATATGTTTTTATTGTAGAAAGTTTAAATAATTGATACTATAAATTTTTGTACGAATTTGAGGTTATAAAATATTTTATAAAGAATATCTAGAATTATATTCATAGATGAAAATATATCTAAGACAATTTCAAAAAATTAATTCACTACAGTTATGATTATTGAGATTGAAAAAAAAATTTTGGGTAAGATAATGAAAATTTAATAAATTCATGGGCTACAAAATTGGGTTTTTAGATACTCAAAGATATTCATTATTACTAAAAAATTTATATCATATCTTACTAGAAATGTGCGATACAAATATTTCTTCAAATGAGGTCAGGGTTTAATTCATATCAATTTGATGAATTTCATAATGATTTGAGTTCGTGTGAGATTAGGCATGTTATTTATTTTAATAATATTTTAATGGATGAGAGTTAAATTTGGTTCAATTTTTTGAATATTGATAATACATAAACAGAGGACATGGTGGAAAATATGTATCTATTTGAAATAAATAAATTTTGGTAAATTTTAACTAACTCAATTAATGTAACATCCCATCATGGGAGAGAAATTACACTACAATAATACATAAATTAATCTCAAGTGTTCTCCAAAATCAATAGATACTGGAAACTAATAAAGAGAGTCCATGTATATTTATTTCGGAGAATTTTACTCATTGTTATAGTGTATGAATTGCATGTTATTTATTTAGTAGATGCGATTTTTCAGTCATATCCAAGTCGTATTTTGTAAATTTTCATTAAATAATCCTTTCTATATATGACAATATATGTCAAGATCAAGGAAAAAAATAAAATAAATATTTTAATCAATTTTAGAGACCATGAATTAATTTTTTTTAACATTATGAATGTAATTTCTTTTATCATTTGAATTTATTTAGTCATGGGAATTTAGTCATTAAAGAAGAAATTGATTTCATAGAAATTCATTTGACTGTACCCTTAAGATCGCGTATCTAAGGATGAATTCCTCAATATAATGTCCTTGATTTTCCATTTATTATTTTAAAATATTATATAAAATTAATTTCAGACCAGGCCTGAGATGGCGTGCGATTCTGAGGCCTGATGTGGTAGAAATAAATGTTTAAAATATATAAAATATATTAAATAGCACATGTTAGAGGTATTTCTAAAATTTAAAATAACATCAAAATGGGTTCCTAGATTATAAATCTAAGGGATACATTGTCTTCAAAGTAGCATGTTTACGGTAGGCGTAAAATAACCTTGGTTAGTGTGGGTCAACTGTGGAATGTATTTTTTTCTGGCATTTTATTAAATAAAATAAATGTTGAATATATTTTATTTTATCATTTCACCGATGCAGTGGAGTTTCCTTTTTAAATAATCCATATACAAGAGTCCAGGGTTAGATGGATAACCCTAGGATATCTAGGAGGCTCTTGAGAGAATGTGGAGGACTCCCACAATGGCGAACGATGATAGGATTGTGGATCAGAGATCGGCAGAAAATGTTTTGATGGATCTCACCAAACAAACAACACAATGATTGATATTTTTCATCAAATTATCCAACCCTAAGGTAGGATGTATCATTTGTTTTTATTTTCAATGTTTCATAATTCAATGATGAATGCGGACCAACCATTGAAAAGGTTGATCCTATGTTCACCATTCTTGCAGGATGTTCTTATATTGTGGAATTATTATCAGGGGTTGATTGTTTAGATAATTTCCTTTCATAAAATGGGTTTTCATATGGAATTGATCAAGGTCGTAATGAACTATGTATGAGGTTCATTCCATGGTTTTTTCATTGTGATTTTTCTCCCCCGATGTTCTTCGCATTCATCCCGTTCATTATGGTTTTTTAATCAAGAATCATTGTGCCTTTGTTTCTTGGCATAATGATCCATGATTGAATATCGAACATTGGGATGACCTAGGGGATGTCTGATGGTGATGATGATGGACGGATTGAATTTATTTGTGAGATATCACTCTTCAAGTGATTTTCATACAGTTGATTGGAATCAGATTTTAGAGTTGATCGAAGGCCCGAAACAAACCGATCCAGTGCTAGGATGATGAGATGAACATGGATTTCTCATTTTTAATTGAATTACCCAAAAAAATATAGGATTGGATGAGGTAATTGGAGGAAGAAAAATGATTCTAGAAAATTGTGAAGGTCACTGTGTTTATTCCATAATACACAGCATGTGGGCCCTGCTGAGTTGTGTCTAGGGTTTTGGGAGTCAATTTCATTTGATATAGAATGAGACTCCTATCACATGACATGTGGGACCTTCCTTGAGACTCTGAATGTATCTCAAATATACATGGACATGGGGCTGAGTACACTGGGTTCTGACATGGTGTGTACCCCCGACGTGGCTTTCCTGAACCGGTTAAACATATTATCCCATGTATTGGTACATGAGAAGAGCTACATGGGTTGACATCATAGAATGAAAAAATAATAGAGTACATTAGTGGACCTTAGATGGAAGGGAACATCATTTACATCTTTCAACATGTCGTGAACTCTTCTTTTACACGATTTGTTCTAACGACATTGGTCGTTGTACATGTGCAGTATCCTGGGTCAAGGAACAAGATGTGTGAGCCTACCAAACACTTTTTATACCTTTCTATAAGAATTGAATCTCTTTTACACCATATCTTGGACATTATTCATTAGGTTTCATGTTGTTGATCATTTCCCTGATGGTTGGTGTGAACCATTTCCTACTAATAAAATTATGATATATTCAGTAAGACTTTCTTTATAGAATCATTAGAATCTCCTCTAAGAGGCTCAGAGTAGCATCGTATATTCAATATTCATACCCTAGGTAGATTAAATGGTATTGACATGACAAACATCACCAGGATTCGATCCTCTACATAGAAGGTTAATTCAGATGGATTTATTGGTTTCACCTCATGTTCCAAGATGCGATCGTCATTTTCTTATCACATCTCTCTTCATATCCATCAGCGTATCTCTCTCGTGATGGTTCCTGAGGAATAATAATTCTCAAGAAGATATCGTTAGTGCTATCATACATACGAGTTTGTTCTCTTTGATGGGTGCATCTTTGAATCCTCAGATTGAATCCCTAGTGATAGTATATAGTAGTTGTGAATTATGTCTGGACAACATGTCTAGGTATGAGTATATCTAGATATTATTTTTATATGTGTTGTTGACATAAACTGTGTAGGGATGGATGTATCTTCTATTTTATAGTTCTTTCTATTTTTGGGGTTTCTTATTGAGTTTTTTTATACTCACCCATACACAAGATTTGAATTCATTTTTTGTGTCTTGTGTATATGAGTGATCTTTTGAAGGGGCTTGTGGTGGACCAGGACTGGATAGATATTTGTGAGGTCTAGTAGGCTGAGGTGTTCCTGCATATTTGAGGAGCAGTCCATGTACCTATTTTTTTATAGGTTGCACTTTTTAGTTTTCCAACTCATTCTTTTGGTTGTCTTGTTTTAATTCCTGGTTTACATTACTACACTTTGATTTCCTGTCATACTCTTGTTAGGAAAGTGGTATGCATGAATTTTTTTTCTTAGTGGATTTTATATTTCACCATTTGTGGGATGAAGATGTGTGCATGTGTAATGGTACATAAGAAATGCCTCTCCTTTTAGTGAAATTCCTACTTCATGCTATTCAATAGCTAGTTTGATATTTTAGGCAGGCTTGGGGAGTCGTGGCATGAGCCCCACTAAGATAGGTCATGACATAGTGGTATCAAACTTGGTCAGTTTTTCCATATGACCAAGAGTCTGTGATATTGGTTTAGGGAAATAGTATTATGTGTTTCAAGTTCATATTTCAGGACAGGGAATCTAATGTTGGGGTGGGTGGCTTATGTATCCATACACAAGGACACTAATAACGTTCTTTTCAACTTGGTACATTAGAACACTGGTTGAAGGGAAAATAATGGTACATTCCATATAGGAATTGATTGTGGATTCCCGTACTTATTGAGTAAACTCTCCATATATACTCACTGATCATGGTACATCAATATTTCATACAATATTCCAAAAAGATGCATACGATCTAGGATTCATCATCTTGATCATGACGATGAACCACTCAGTTATGGGGATTTTATACATGGTCCACCTCCTCGGTTGTTTCCTCCATGTGGTGAACCTGTTATTCTACAACCTATGGAGTTTCATGTGGTTCCCGCAATACCAACAGATAAGGAGAACATGTTGAGCATACCCCACAAGTTTCAGAGATAGAGACCCCTCAGGTTTTAAGATGTGCCCGACCCTAAGGTGTTTGACGGGTAGATTGAGGTGATGAACTGAGTACTCTGTTAAGTCAGGACACTCTCTGATTAAATAGTGGTTCTAACACTGAGCCTTCTACAAATATGATCTTGGAGATGGTGGAGTTTTCCTATCCAAACTCACGACGAGGTGACACATTCATGGAAAGTGTTTGAGTGTGTTTTTATAGAGGATTTCTCAGATGTTACACTGAGGGTTATGTGTATACATGAGATTATTCATATCTGGTAGGGGGGAATGATGGTGGATATATTTTCATTGAGGTTCACCAAATGTTCCTAGTACTTGATTGATATGGTTAGATATTAGTACATCAGGTCTCTGATAATGAAGTAAGGTCTGTGTAGAGACATATGATCCAGCGTTATCCCTCTATGCATACCGATGTATGATGGAGTTATTGAGTGAGATTTAGTGGTTGAAAGTTTCTTGGCTATGAAAATACTGATGATGATAGTTAGTAGTGGATGATCAGGTATAGAGACCTCGATATCATGGAGCTGATGTCAGTCTCAAGGATCCGGATGTAGGATATTTTTCAGGAGGAGGTCCCATGATAGTGGATCTATTATCCTAGGATAACAAGGAGGTTCAAGTCAGCCTAGAGAGAGGAATTTATATTCATGAGACCATAGGGGGCATCTCGCTCAAGATTTTTTGACCATTCGTGTTTCTAACTGAGAGATAGTGGATAGACCACCGTGGTAGAGACATAAACAAAAGTGGGAACATTGATAGTGTGGAAGATGTGGAAGAGGAGTTGGGAGAGAATAAATAGGGGTAAATATTTCAAATTTTTACCCCCACCACCCCTAGGAGGTCCACACCAAGATTAGGGATCTAGAGGACAAGGATGGGGACAGCTGCATGTAATCAAGGAATACAACACAAGGGCTCCAAGAATTATTCGAGATAAGATATGTGTCTTTTCTACATTATTTTTAGTACTGATAGTCACAAGTTATAGTAATTCCATTCTTTATACATATCTTGTTCAAGACCTGAATATTTTAGTTAAATAATTGACTCGACCATTACGCTTGGAGATACCCACTAGAGAAGACTCGGTAATCTCATATCCATTAAAATAGTGTTACATGACCCTTATTGGTGAGAGTTTTGGTTGGAAACTCTTGGTGCATCATTATAGTCTTATGATTACATTCTGGGAATCGATTGGTTATCCATAGTCCATGCAAAGATTGATTATCTTTTTGGAAGAGGGTGTGATGTGTCTGTATTAATAGAATTCGATTTTCCTTTGATGTAGAAATGGAAACCTGAGTAGCATAAGATTAAATCAAACATAGGAGGGTGTAGACAATTATGCCTGAATTTTCTTTCCTGACCCTTGAGGCAACAAATGTTATGACTTTCCAGTTCCTAGCTATAGTGGTGGAGTATAAGGAAATTTTTCCTAATGATGTTCCAGGATTACCTTTTCATCCGGATATAGACATCTGCATTAAATTACACCATGATAAGAAACTGATATCAACATCAGTATATCTGATTGCTCCTATAATGCTTCGTCAGTTGAGGGTGTAGATGGGGGATTTTTGGAGGAAGGTATTTTTGAGACCCAGTGTTTCACCCTAGGATTCCTTAGTTCTTTTCTCCAAAATGGAAAACTAGATATTGAGGTTATGTGTAGGCTATTGGTTCTTGAACCAGGTGAACAGGAAGAAGGTGTATTCACAACCAATGATCGATGACCTTTCCGATCAGTTGATAGGGGAATGATGGTTCTCGAATGTTATCCTTCGATCAGGCTATCACCAGTTGTGAGTATGGGGTGAGGATATACCAATGATGGAATTTATATGCCACTATGGTAACTATGAGTACTTGGTGACACCATTTTGAATGAATAACACATCAACATTATTAATGGGACTCATGAATGGGATCTTCAATCCTTATTTAGACCATTTTGTGGTAGTATTCATTAAAGATATAGTTCTTTACTTGGTTCCTATAGAGGAGCACATGAAACACATAAGGATGGCTTTGGATGTACAAAGAGAGCACCATATTTAAGGGAAACTCACGACGTGCAATTTTTGGATTCATTATGTCCACCATCTATGACACAATATCTCATTTGATTGAGTGGAGATGGACCCATCCATGGTGGAGGTAGTGTTAGAATGGGTGCCTCCTTGGATCATGACGGAGGTGAGGATATTCCTCAGGATAAAATGATATTACCAGAGATTCACTAATGATATCTACATGGTATCGGCACCTATAATATCATTGAATAAAAAGGGGAACCCTTTAATATGGATATAATATTTCCATTAGTCATTGTCGCAGTTGATGTAGATTCTGAAGAGCACTCAAATCCTGAGATTTCTGGAGGAGGGTATTGAGTATGTAGTGTTTTTCTATGCATTAGGGACCATACATGGTTGTGTTATAATGTATAGAGAAGCAGTGATTTCATATGTTTTACACCAGTTGATGCCACATGAGTAGAAAAACGTGACCCAAGATCTTGAGTTATCATCTATAGTCATCGCATTAAATATGAGGCAGCACTACATAATTGGAAATTAGTTTATTTTCTAATACGATAATAAGATTCTCGTGTATGTCTTCTCTTAGAAGGATATAAATTTGAGATAGAGTTGATGTCTAGACTTCTACTAGGACTATGACATTGAGATTATATATACTCTTGGGAAGGGAAATGTGGTGGCATATTCCTTGACTATGAGATCTAGTTCGCCATTGCTAAACAATGTGTCAGAGCAGTTGGACACCTTATAGTTATCCTTTGTGGTTGGAGATGGAGTGGCTTACCTCCAATTGATTGTTTTCACCCCTCCACTCTTACAATAGTTAAAGGAGGCACAACATGGGGATACTTTTTATGAGACCCTATGTTCTTATATTTCCATAGGACATGCCCCAGATAGATATATACAAGGAGGGGAGAACATCGTCCTTTCCAGAGGATAGATAGTTGTACCATTAGAATTTTGGGAGTAGGTTCTGTGAGAGTTTCATAAGTCCACTTTGGAGGTATATCATAGAGTGGAGAAGATGTACCTGGACCAATGACATCGGTTTAGGTGCACATGGATGAAGAAGGAAATGGAAGTGTTCTTTTCTCAATGCCTTACATGCTAGTATGTGATGGTTGAGCATCATGTTTCAACTGGTTTAGCTGAAACCATTGATGTGCCAGAATGGAAGTGGGGTGGGATATAAATGGAAATCCAGATGGTTTTTCCACATATGTTTAGGGGAAATGATTCTATCTAGTTAATCATTGACCAACTCACCAAGTCGTCCCACGTCAAAGATATTCGGGAGTAGAGTTTTTTAGAGAGTATGAGACTACTCTACCAGAAGTAGATGGTCCAAATTCACCGAGTTTGATCGATAATTATTTCAGATTGTGATACTCCATTCACTTCCCGACTGTGGAAGAGACTATAGGAGGAATTTGTGACAATGTTACGTGTTATCACAGTGTTTCACCCAAAGAAGGATGACCAAATGGAGAGGACCTTTCCAGTCTAGGAGGACATGTTTTGGGCTTTCATGTTCAACTTCTATCATAGTTGGGAGGATCAACTACCACTGCTTGGGTTTTAATACAAAAAATAGATACCATTTCACAACTTTTATGGAATAATTCGTGGTTTTTTATGGGTGACCCTTCCGATCACCCCTTTGTTGGACTAAACTAGGAGATTCAATAGTCGTGGGCCGGAAGTTGGTGTGAGATAATGCCGAGAAGGTATAGGTTATCCATGAGTGCATGAAGATAGTAAAAATCCATCATAAAAACTTATTCTAATAGGTGGTAGAGACCTTTTGAGTTTGAGTAAGGAGGTCATGTGTTCCTTTTAGTTTCACCAAAACGGGGATTATGGCGATTTTTTGAGGGCAGAAAGTTATCTTCGAGGTTTATTGGCCTTTTTCAGATACAATGTAGAGTTTAAAAGGTGGTTATAACAACCCAAGTCTTTATTACACATTTAAACATGATTTATTACATAATCTATCACTAAATATAACTCAAAAGATTGAGAGATATAGTGTCTTTTTTTGGATCAGGTTATACTAGATACGCACAAGAGGGGGGGTGTGTTGTGCCTTTTTCAATTTCGTCGAATGATCATGTTTTGTCCTTTTATCTTTATATCAATGATTTATTAGTGGAAAATAAATATCATAGGATGCATGATGTATAGTGGTTCTGGGAATAGAAATCCCCTAGTCCACTCCACCAATACTCTACTCCTAGAGCTTGGTGATTTTCACTATCTGGTCCTCTTATCAACAGACCATTCCACAATTGAGTACAAGCAGTTGACACCTTTACAATCCTAAGGCTAAATAGAGCCTTCTAGTTAATACATAAAACTGAATACAATACATAGAATATAAAGTTGATCAATCAATTTAAAAGACTATTTTGTTCATTGAAAAATACTTTCTCAGTTCTTCTTCACAATTGAAACAGCACGCAATTGATAGTAGATGGATCTTCATCTTCAGAAATGATGATCATCGGGTAAATGTAGTTCTTAACTGATCCAGTTGAAGTAGATCTTGAAATTTTGTTCTCAAATTTAACAATAGTTGATTCACAAAAATTTATTCGATATAGATCAGTAAATCTTCAGTTGAGTTTATTCTTCTTCTTCAGAAAATAGAGTTTTTTCATGCATCGTAATAGAATATCTTCTTTTCAATAATTTTTCCCCTGTTTGTGAAACAAAATAATACAGGTATATATATATAATAAAGATGAGCATTCTTATTTTAAACTTATATTCACAAAATTAGCCTTTAGAATCACGATATTCAAAAGTTTGAATAGTAGAGTAGTCGTAACTCCCCTAAAAATTCGACATGAAAAGATCCTCTTAAATTAATCCTTTTGAATCATAAATGAATGACTTTGATTAGTAAAAGACTCGCCTTAAATTTGGGATTTTAATCTATCTTGAAAGCATCATTATAATCTTCATAAATACTGTTTCTTTAATAAAGTCGTAATTTAAACATCCGATGTGAAACGTAGGGTTGAACTGCATACCACACATTCTCTTAACTTAAGGTTCACAATATCAGGTTGATCTCAAATGTCAGGTGGATCTCAAATGTTTCTCTCCAACTCTCAAACATAGAGTATATAATCCAAACTTTTCAATAAAATTAACAGTTGTTCGTAAAAGTAAAGTTGATGAACCATACTTTTATCTTTAGCTTTCAAACGTATGATTGTTCACAAAAATAAGGTTGATGAACCAAAATTTTAAGAAACAAACTTATCATTACATATTTATGTAATGATATTCTTACATAATTTGCTGGTTTCCCAAATGTAAGGTTCCTTCCAAATGTAGGTTCCTTCCTTCATAATTTTCATATAACATATGATTGTTTTACCTTAATTTTCTGATATCTCATAGAGTAAATCCCGTATTTCATCCTTACACTACGCTTCTTAACGAAGTGTATGAATAGTGTTTCCAGAACATGCTAAAAACAATTTCTGAATAATTTAGAAATTAATTCCAATTGTTCAAATACATAAATATTTCTCCCAAAAATAAGAATATAAAGAATATTAAATTCATGAAATACACTTAAAGTAAAATCATTAGAATAAAAAATAAGGGTATTTTTTAGCATCAAAATCATCATAAAGAGATAGAGTATTGTTCTCAACAATCTACCCCTTTTTAATAATAAAATTATGAATTGTTGAAAAAACTAATTTCTCAACATCTTTGGAAAATAGAATCATTACCTAAATATATAAGACATAAAATAAAATATCGTAATTGATAACTTCTTTTACATTACCAGAATATTCTTTTGTACTTAGCATTGAATTGGATAACATGAGGACATACATAAGAAAATGGTGAGTTATAGAACCCAATAGGGAGTAAACCAGGAATAACATTAAGAATATAGTACATGTTAAGAAATATTGATATCAATAGAGAATAAAAGAAACATTAATATAAAGGAACGATATAGCATGAAAATCATAACATTGAAATGTGGAAACTACAAAAAACATAATATTAGCATGATCCAAGTCTCTTTGCACATAGATTAACATGAGTAAATCCTCATTTCACATGAATTATTATAATTAAACCCTCACTGCACATGAATTATAATGATTAAACCCTCATTCTTGTTGTCATATCATGATACTAAACATTTCCCAATGAATTGGAGCATTATCAGGGTGCACCCTTCAAAATCATTTCATTTTCATGTATAAGTGCTGCACATAGATCATACAACATGGATTCATAAGACATAATAATTTACTCCACGAAAAAGGAATGTGAAATACATAAATGTATGTCACCAATAAATAAGTAAAAGAGAATAAATTTGAATATCAATGAGATAGAAATGGGTATGGTTTTCAATACACAATGATTTTGACCTGGAAAATTGGGGTGCAGTTTCAGCACCATAACGACATCAAATGAAAATTTATAAAATGGTTTGATGAGAGAGAAAATATTATATCATAATTTATACATGAAAGTTATAGTTATTGGATCATTGAAATAATATCACACCATATTAAATTTAATTTATATTCATAATATAAATTAAATTCTTAAAAGGAAATGGGACAAGAGAAATCCCTTACAGAATTTTAGCATGGTAATAGGTGTACATGAGAGTGATTAAGGGGAGAGAAAGTGGTATATCATCATTCAAACCTAATTAGGGAACTATGTTTGAGGTTAAAAAACATACTCCATCATTTTTAGTTGAAAACAAAAATGATGTAAAATATAAGGAAAGTTGGTCAAAATTTGAGAAGGGAAAGAACCCTTACAAAATTTCGGTATAGTAACAAATTATGTAATGGTAAAAATGGGGGAGGGTAAATTATAACTCAATGAAGTAACATAAAATGGTAAATAGTAAATTTATTAAAATAGGATGACAATATATCTGATGGGAATTTAAAACACAAATTTCAAACAAGTTTCTTGAATTGAAAGGAAGAGAGAAGGGTGAGAATCCGTTACATGGATGTGTGATCACAAATGCTTGTGGGGAGATTATTAAGAGATTTGGGAACCTTGGGAGGAATATTTAGAGTAGGTTTGATAGGGTGGTCAAGCTTCAAAGATCATGAGTGAATAGAAATGGGATCTTGTGTGGGTTTATATAGGAAAGGATGGAGATTTCATTATTATTTTGGTTTTGGACAGTACATAATAAAATATTCAAAACCAAAAACCATCCCATTTTTTTTCCAATGGTTTATAGAAAAGGGGAGTGGTATAGATTATTTTATAAGCCTAAGGAAAGAATATATTAAAATATTTCCCTATATTATGTGGAGGTGAGTCACACTCTCAAGGAAATAATTTTAAAATTTTAAAATATTTTATATGTCTTGGAGGATTAACTAATGCTTTATGAAATAAATTAAATAAACCTAAATTTAAATAATATTAAATTTAAAATATATATTTTTCTGATGATAAATTTTATAGTATTTTATTACATCACTATTGGGACATTATGATGACATAAAACACATTATATATTCATAAGATACTTAATTTATACCCAAAAACTAGACTGTCTCATAAAATTACAAAAAAATCACCATCGTTTAATTTCTATGTCATCATTCCATAAATTATATTAATTTTATCTTAATAATTTTCTAAATGTGTGACTTTTACCTTTTAAAATAAAATAATGACATTTATTAAAAATTCATAGGTTTTAGAAAAAATAGTTCTCAAACCATGATAAAATTTACATTTGAATTAATAACATTATATGATCAATAATCATTAATAAATTTAATATAATAATAATATTTTATTAAAATACTATTTATTTCATAAATTCAATAATTCATAAAAATAAATTCATTAATTTAATTCAAATATTAACCAAAAATACTAGTTGTTCTTTAGAAAATAATTTACAAAGTCAAAATAACAGTATAAAGATATATTAATTATTCTATAAAATTAATAATAATAAAGATAGGGTCTTAATATATAACCATTTATTACACCATCATATTCTTTAAGAGTAAGGTGTGCGATGGTGGTGCTTTCTTTGGGTTGTTCGATGAACATGGTTTGGGTTCTGATATCGATGAGCTTGAAATTCTCCTATAAACATATTCACTCATACTTATGTTGTTGGATCTTATCTTGGGATTGATCATGGGAAAATCCTAGAAATAATATCTCCCTTAGAATATCAAACAAATGGGCTTCATAGGGTATGGTCATATTGGTTGAGTCCATCACTTCCATCATCTGTGCCAAAACTATTTGTTAAACCATTAAATTTATACTAGTAATGTGATAACTATTTAGAGGCTATATTATCGATGGTAAAGATACATATCATTCATTTAAATCAAATTGTATATTATAAAACAAAATTAATTCATGTATTTTCTATATCCCTAAGACATTTTAAATAATGGTAATTTTATTCATAAATGTTCGAGTTGTTACAACCTTCCCCCTTAAGAAATTTCACCCTTGAAATTTAATTTTCAATCATTAATATAGATGAGGATAATACTTCTTCGTCACAGCCTCTAGTTCCCACATTAGATCTTTATGCTTTTAGTTTCTCCACAACACCTTGACAAGGGGAGTCGTCATATTTCGAAGAAATTTTTCTTTATGACCTAATATATTCACTGTATTCTACTCAAAGGAGAGGTCATTTTCCAATGGTACCACCTCTATATTGAGTACATGTGATCGTTTAGTTATGTACATCCTCAAGAGTGACACATGGAATTTATTATATACTTGATATAAGATCAGTGGGAGTGCTAGTCTATATTCCACTACTCTGATGTGATCAAGGATCTCAAAACAGATGATATACCTTGGACCAAGATTTTCATTCTTACCAAGTATCATAACTCTCTTCCATGGAGATATTAAGAGGAATACCATGTCTCCAACATTAAACTCTAGGTCTCATCAATGATTTTTAGCATCACTCTTTTGTCAAATTTGTGCATATTTGATGTGTTGCAGGATGGTCTTAGCTTTATCCATCATTTCATAGATCATTCTTGGACCTAGAAGTTTTAGTTACCTACATCATCCAGACATGTCGGTGTTATTTACCACTTCCCAGAATGGGCTTCATAAAAATCCATTTGGATTCTATAGTGGAAAGTGTTTTTGTGCAAGAACTCCACCAAAAGAAGATGTTGGTCACATCTTCTATTGAAGTCCATTGAGAAAGTTTTCAACATAACCTCATGTTTATGTATAGTCTACTCAGATCATGATCAGTTTGACAGTGATAGACTTTGATGAAGATCAAATCAGTGTTCATAGCATATTGGAGAAAATTCCAGAACATATAGGTGAATCTGGGATCTTGATCAGACACAATCGATAGTGGTACTTCACACACCATTAAAACTTCTCTTATTTATATCCATTCTAGTTTATCCTATGAGAAATCCTCTCAAATTTAAATGAATTGTCTAGTCTTTGTAAGACTATCCACAACATCCTAGATATAATCGTTTCCTATGGATGTCTTTGGAAGTCTGGTGAATATGTCCATGGTGATGTTTTCCCATTTCCAAGTTTGTATAGGTAATGGTTGCATCATACCCATAGATTGTTTCCTCTAATACTTCACTTGCTAACAGACTAGGTACATTGACATATATTTGATGATCTCTTTCTTTATGTCATCCCACCAATAATGATATTGGAGATCTCGATACATCATTGTGTTTCCTGGGATGATGGTGAAATTCTAACTATGTGAGTCATCCCAATGTTATTTCTTTAAATCTAGATTTGTGGCAACACATATTATTGACCCAAGTCTCACAATTCCTTCTACATTATCATTGAACTCTGATGTTTTCAATTTGTTGATAGTTTCCACTTTTTTCTAAATTCAGACGTTATATTTTTGAGCATCCTTTTACCTTTTAAAAAAAGAGGGCTGAGAAATCATTTGTGAAGGGATTGATGATGTTCCCTTTCCTTATGATTCCCATATCCCTCTTCATGAAATCTATGAATATTAGATCCTTTTAAATTCTCATAAATGATATAATTTTTGGGTTCTTTCTTCTTGGAGTATCGGCCACATCGTTTTCTTTCCTAGGGTGGTAATGGATTGTGCAGTTGTAATCCTTGATGAGCTCCATCCATCTTCGTTGGTGCATATTCATCGCTTTCTGTGTGAAAATACATTTTATATTATTTTATGTGTATATATTTCACACTTTTACCCAAAGAGATAATGCTTCAAAATTTTCAATGCAAAGATCCTATATGCAAACTCTAGATCATGTGTGTGATAGTTTTTCTCCTGAATTTTCAGCTTCATTGAGGCCTTGGAAATAAATTTGTCATTCCGTATCAACACACATCCCATTCCCTTAATCAAAGCATCGTTGAAGATTACAAAAATCTCCCCACTTGTGGGTAGTGTGAGCATAAGGTAGTGATAATCCTCTTCTTCAAATCCATGAGTCTTTCTTCAGATTCATCATTCCAAGAAAACATAAATCACTTTCGAGTTAGCTTGGTAAGAGGGTTTGAAAATCGTGATAAATTTCTAAAAAATAAGCAACAAAATATAGCAAAACCTAGGAATATATGGATATATTTCACATATATTGGAATCATACATCCCTAAATTTCTTTTGATTTAGAAGTATCCACCGATATCTAATTTTGTGTGATGATATTCCAGAAGAATGAGACATTTGTCAACCAAAACTCACACTTGAAATACTTTTCATATATATTATCATTTTTCAAGGTCTCTAGCATAGTTCTAAGAAGCTCCTCATTCTCCACCTTGGTTTTGGTGTATATTAGAATATTGTCTATAAATACTACCAAAAATTTGAAAATCTTATCACTAATGATTATTTTCATCATGTAACGGAATATTTCTGAAGCATTTATGTTTACAAAGGGAATTGATATGACTTTATTGTGTCTGTATATTATACTAAAAGTAGTCTTGGGTATATCTTACATCTTCACCTTAACTTAGTAATATCCCCACCATATATCCACCTTGTAAAAGTATTTTGGTCCACGTAATTGATGGAACACGTCATCAAGTCTTGGTAAGGGATACTTGTTCTCTACTGTGATTTTGTTGAGCTCATGGTAATCAATTCAAATGTGTATTGACCCATCCTTATTCTTGATGAAGATGACTGGTTCACCCAATGTTGAAGAACTTGGTAGTATAATCCCTTTATCCAAATTTTCCTGTAGTTGTTTCTTTAGCTCCTCAAACTCCAAAATATCCATTATATACAAAGCCTTAGATATTAGAAGTTCCCCAAGTATATGATCAATTGATAATTCAACATATCTTATAGGAAGAAGCTTGGGGAATTACATGCGAAACACATCAGTGAATCCCGTCACAATAGGAATGTATTCAAGGATGGTTATTTCCTTAAAATAAAACATCTAAGAAATTTATATGTTCCCATATGGATGTCATATCCATGATTTAGATGATAGTTCTAAATAATATCCATCCTCCTCCTTGAACTTGTATTGAATCGGGGGTCGATTCACTGTATGGAGAGTCATTTCCCTCTCACGGAAACATATGTTGGATCTATACAAGGAAATCCAATTCATGCTAATAATTGAGTCAAATCCCACAAGAGGAAGCATGATGAGGTTTTTTTATAATTTCAATCCACAAACTTTGACAGGGGAGTAGTTATATACATTGGATGCAATAATTCCCCCAATTTTTTTTTTCACTGATAGCTCTACTTCCATTATTTGTGGTGGTGTTAAGATTATTCTTCTAAACTTTTTGGATATAAAAAATGTGTAGAACAATAATAAAAAAGTACATTCAATATTAATGAATTAATAACAAGTGTACTTTTCACCACTTTGTTGTTAGGATTCACATCGGTGACACTGATGGAAAAATTTCATCATTTCTGCCTTGGATGTTTTTGGTTACCTCCAATTACCCTAGCCTTAGGGCACTACATCACAAAGTTCGTAGGTTCCATACAGTAGTAGCAATGAAAAACATGTAGAGGTTCAACCATATAATTCCTTTCCTCTGTCACATTGAGGATTTTCTCTTGTTGGAAATTATTCTCCAAGATCCATTCTCTTCCAAACCGGTATCATTTCCTTGACCCCTTAGGAAATATCTAGGGTACTACTTTCCACACATTTGACATGCAGGGTGCTGGAATTTCATAGCACTTATGTATTTATCCATTAGATCTCCAGAATTAAATTCCACATTCCACTTATTTTCCACATGATATCCTTGATATTATCCAATATTCATCATGAAATTGATGGAACATCTAAAAAATTCTTCATTGCTATCAAAATCATAGATTACCGAGGCATTTTGTAGGCTAGGTTTTAACCCACAAAAGATGTTATCAACATTAGATTCATAGTAACATCAAATCTGAAGGAATATCATGCAATACATGTGATATATTTCTCATACACTCTATTGGGTTCATCATCTATTTAATTTATGTAAAGGAATTACCTCTACATCTTAAGTCGGAGGGTACAAGGAAAATATTTATCAAAAAACATTTTCCAGAAACCCTTTAATTCCATTGACTCGATCTCTTCCTTAGGCTTCGTATTATTGATAAATGGCTTCCATTGATCAGATTCACCACCCATATGATATATAAACAGAAGAACCTTCCCCTATGTAGAACATTTAAGGATGGGGAAGAACTTCTCAATAGAGTTAATCCATTGTTTAGCGTATGAGGGATCATATTATCCAATGAAAGTAGTATACCTTTGTCTCATGAAGCTATCAATTTCAACTAGTTCCTTCCTAGGGGGAGGTGGAGTTGGACGTTCTTCTTGGCCAAGGTTTCTATTGAAAACATGATCTAACAAAGAGAGTATGTTGAAAAAGCTTATGATTCTATCTCTCATTGGAATGGGCATCTCATTAGGGAATTCATCACATTGATCTTCGCATCTATTGTTAGCTCGATTCATCCTATTACTGTATATTTACTAGAATAAAAGAAAAATATGGGATGAGAATCTTAAAATTTAAACACATAAAGTGGAATCTAATGAAATTTAAGGGATATGTTATAAATTACATTTATCTCATTAACTTATGAATTTCTAGGCTTTCAATCTATGTCATACAAGATGTATCTCCATAAGTATATTCTTATGGGATTTTTTTGTTCCCTTAACAATGGTTTATACTAAACATATGAATTTATCCATGAAAATCCCCTGGAAGTGTCGAACCAAGAGTGCAAAAAATCCCATTATTGTGCACCAGTTCCATATTAGAGTCTAGCTCAAAGACGTGTTTTTGGTTTTTACCCTTAGATACTTTTTTGCTAGAGCCACCTTTACTTGTTCGTATCTATACCGAGATGTATTTTCTTGATAAACCACTTACTCTATACTCAGCAAAAGTTGTGGATTATTTTATTATACATATTTTTATCCCTAATGATTTCACTAGTTATTTTTAATCCTAATCCCAAAAACAACTAAACCTATCCTCTGATACCTACTATAACAAACCTTGTCATTATTAAACATTTAAATATGATTTATTACATAAACATGAATATAAAGAAACTCATAAGATAGAGAGGTCTATTTCCTTTGGGGATTAGGAACATTACATGACAATATAAGATGTAAAATACAACATATTTATTGAAAATTTAATTTACTTAACCACAATAGTCCTTTATAATTATCATTGCATGGGATAAATTAAGGAATTACATAAGAAAAGGGTGAGATATAAGGCCCAGTAAGGGATTAAACACGACATAAAATGAATAATATATACATATTAGGAAATAGGAATATCAATGGAGAATAAGAAAAACATAAACATAAAGTCTTTATATAGCATGATTATTATAACATTGAATTGTGAAAACAACATACAACATGATATAATAATGACCCAAGGCTCATGGAAGATGGATTAGCATGAGTAAACTGTCATCGCACATGAATTAGCATGATACCATATTTTTAATTAAATTAGAAAGAGTAAACCCCCATTTCACACGATGTATCATGATGTAACAAATCATATTTTCTCAGTTCTATTTTTAGAAAATTCTAGAGAAAATTGTTAGATCAAGCTCTAAGACGGAATGCGATTATGTGGCTCAGAGTGCCTAGAATGTTCCATCGAATAATGTTATGTTTTTAAATAGCGTATGTGAGATGTTTTCCTTAAAAGGTGAAATAAATCTTAAATGGGTGCTTGAATCAGAAATCTGTGGGCACCGTTGCATTTGGGATGTCATGTTTACCCTAGGAGCGAAAAAACCTTCATCAACACAGGTCTTTATGGAGAAAACCAGAAAATGGAATAGCCTTACATAAAATAATTAAATATAATTAATTTATTTTTCAAATCTTTATAACTCATAAATAGTAACTTGGATTGGAAATCCGAGAGTACCATTGAGCTCATGTGGATGTTATTTCCATGGTTCAAACCTTACCTAAACCAGAATGGGTTGAGGGTAAAAGTTAATTTTTTATCCTTCTGAAGGAGAATAACATAAACTTACATAAGTTTATTTTATTTCCCTTTAACATTTCGCAGTGTGGTGATGTTTTGACCCAACGATGGAGCTACCCATTCTACTTTAGTAAATGAAGTGGCGTGGTGATTCAGTTTCAAAGGGAAATAGTAAGGCCGGATTGCATTAACACATTAACATATTTCCTCTATTAATTTGTGGCATGGTCTAGAGTTAGAATTCACAACACTTAAGAATTTATCAAGACCCCTGTAGTTTCCCTAAGGAATGGTGGATGAGTCTCTCCCACTAGCGATAATGGATCGAATGTTGGGATTTGATCAAGGGATAATGAATTGACGAATGTTGGTGGAAAAAGGATTGTATTGATGACACGAAATAAATCTATGTCTGCAAGCGATCCAACTAAAGGTAGGGGTTGTAATTTAAATCTCGTATTTCCCCATTAGTCATTTTAAATGAAAAACGTGGATCAACCTATTAATAAGTCGACCCATGATTTTATCATTATTGCACGAGTGTTTAATTTGAAGGGTTTTAATCAGATACTATCTTAGTGATTCTTGGTTAACCGTTCTAAAAACAACGAACCCCAATCCACACGAACATTTATTGGGGTCCGTTCATCTTTATAGATTCATGCCATTACTCGCTCCATTCTTCATTCATCATAGGAATTCATCATTTAGACTACAACATGACATTTGGAGAACAATATATCATTACAAAACTAATATATGGAGAAAAATATGTCATCACAAATCCGGGATGGACTCGGCACGATAGAGGTGTGACGACAATGGTGGAGAACAGATCAAGATGGTGAAATGGATATTACCGCTCAAACATATTTTCTTCAGAAAGGATCATGGCGTAGAACACATTTCATGATAGTGACGATGACATCCCAAGGATTCTTAAACCTCATTCGGATTGAATAATGGACCACCAGATCATGTCTTGTGGCATGCAGAAGAATCCACTAGTGCACCGGTGATAGGTTTTCTAGCTTCGGTCTTCAGCGGATATGGCAGTGAGTCACTTCACGCGGCTAGAGAGCCACAGTCCAACTGGACTATGACAACCGGACCTCACATCATCCCTTGGGGTGGTTCGTAGATGTGTCTCCCATCGCATCCCAAGTGGAGCTGACCGGCCCGCTCTAGTGGACCATGTTGGGTAAGTAGGTAGGCATACTGGGCAGGGCCCAGCAGACCTAGTCAACCTAATGGATCATGTTAATGGAGCCTATATAAGGCCAGGTCGGGTCGGTCTAACCATGTCACACCGGACCTAGACCAAACTCGCCGCTTTTCACAAAAATATCCATAACTCTCAAACTATAAGTTTTTTTTACAACCCGACTATGTCAATGGGAACATCTCGATGGGGTGGTACATTTGTGATGTAATTGTGGGTATTTTAGATGAACTAACATAGGATGGTTCTATTATCTTTTTCTTTCATTTGAGGGATCGATGCAGAATCTAGATCCCATCATATAGGGTTAGTGTAGAGGTAAATATCACACACTTGGGCTTCTATAGGAATGTTCAATGTAGGAACCCATTCTATCATAAAGAATGAACCGTGTTCTGAAGTGAGTGGCACTGCCCAGCTTTCCCAGTGACTCTGTGTACTGGATCGTGGATCACATCGAGAGGACCGTTCAATCTTCATTTCTCTTTATGGTACCTTATATTGGGTTTGTGGTATGGGTATAACCAATATTTACATGGGAACTCATCCTCTATCTAGGATGATACTTACAATTGGTCTAGGATGTCCCCCAGTGAGTCCTGGGTGTAGGACCCCCTATCTATGTGTCGATATCTGATTCTTTCCTTCATTACATGACATAACCAGCAAGCTTTAGGTAGTACTCAGTGTGTCATTTTTTGGTTGGGGCCCAATTTAGTGATTCCTCTTGTATGGTTCTATGATGAATTAATAGCTCAAGGAGTGATTTCTCCTAGAATGAGCATCCCTTGAGTAGAATACATTGACCAAGGATTGGCTATGATATTGAGACTCATTATCTCTTTGGGACCAGAAATATTAGGGAAAATTCGTGACATATAAATACCATATGTTTTCTATGATAATTTGTGTGGACTTGTTTTGTGTTCATTCATTTAGGTAGCATGAGGAGTGGGATCTCCCTGAATTGAGAGTGCTATGAGTGGAAACATATGACTGGGAGTGGATGAGATGTCACATATTTGAATCCATTATGAGTATACCAAAATGTTATTATTAAATGTGTTGTCGACATATACATGTTTTGAGCTGGCTATACCTATTGGGCGGTGTTTCCATTGTGGTATTTTAAATTGGGATTCAGTGTCCCCTACTAATTATTTTTTTACTCACACCTGGATGGGATTTTCCCTGACATGTTGTGTCTTGTGCAGTTGACTGATGCTTTTCTAGAGTCCTAGGTGGAGTAGGACCAGGACCAGGACCAGATGGTGCCTTTTGAAATCATACGATCCTTGCTGTTTCCGGTAGCTTTTTATAGCAACTTCTGTACTAGTGTTTATAGGTCAGACTTTTCAGTTGTCTTTATTTTAGTGGGCTTGTATTCTGGACTAGTTTTACTTTACTACTTTACACTCTATCATACTCTATTGTTGGGTTGTAGTGGTATGTGTGAATTTTCATTACTTAGTGTTTTCTCTCTCCATCCACTGTGTCTTGGAGTTGGGTGCATGTGTACAATTTCTTAGGAAAATTCCTCCCATTTGTGGTATATGCTTACTCAGTGCTAGTCACCATCCCCTAGCCTATCAGAGGCAATTTTACGGTAGTCAAGACACAAGCATCGAGGTACGGGTCATGAAATTATGGTATAAGAGGAGTTTCAGTTCGACATTTGGAACATGATTCTATAAGATTGGTTTCAAGAAACAATGTTAAGTTTTTTGAGTTCGGATTTCAGGTAAGGAATCTTGTGTTGGATTTGTAGCTGATGTATCCATATACAAAGACTTAGGGTACATACTTTCTAACTAGGTAAATAACAATACTTGTTTTAGTGAAAAATAAAAGTACATAAGTCATATAAGAATGGGTTGTGTTTTCCTTGTCCTTCTTGATTCATCTCATAATGTATACTCTTTTAACCATGATACATCTTGTTTTCCTCAGGATGTGTTCACGATTCCAGCTAGCGAGGTTTCCACAGCATGATCCTGATTTTGGACTGATACTCAATGTGTCCTCTCATATGGGATCCATTCATTGAGAAGTTCATATTTATGATGGTTAGTAGGGGAAAGTTTCTCCAAATGATCAGTTAGCAAATCCACCTATAGTGGTTCAGGGGGATGCATCTTGCCAGACTGAGTTGTTGATGGATCTTTTAGAACTGGATGAAAAAGCACAGGGTTCGAAAAAGTGTGATAGGATTCCAGGGTAGAGATATCCCAGGATTCATGGTCTATAGGACCTATTGATAGAAAGTGTACAATTTAAGCCACAGAACCTCAGGTTTAGTCAGAAGATAAAGTGACGTACTTGTTCCTAGAAGAAAAGGATTTAATTTTAATTTCGAAAAAGGTGGAATCTCACACAGGATTGTCCCAACATTCGTGATGTAGTTAGATAGGTTTTTTATGAACCACCATTGAAGAGGAATTTTCAATAGCAGATAGCTCAGTCAGGTGATGGTTGTGGGAGGAGAGTAGGGGACCCAGTAAGAGGTGGATAACATTTTGACGTGATACTACCATCACCACTAGGTGGTCCATACCATACTTCAGAAGCTGGAGGAAAGTGGAATATTTTTTGTCTATCAAGGGTATTCCAACATGAATCTAGGGATTATTCAAGGATTGATTTGTGTCTTTATACTTTTTTGGCAATATTGATAGACACTTCTACTATTGATTTCTTTTCCTTCCACTTTACTTTTTTGATACATAGAGATTCTGGTTAAACCATTGAACTGAACCTCACATTTAAAGGATCCTACTAAAGGATACTAAATGACCATGAATTTGAGTCAAATGTATGACCTAAATCATGGAGGTGAGAGTTTTGGTTGATATCACTTGGTAGTGGCGTCGAGGGATTATGATATCATTCAAAGTATGGAATAAATCCACAATTCATTCTCAGATTTATTGTTTTAGGAAAATTATATGGTAAATCCATGGTAATGAAACTATTTATTCCATTATCAGCAAAAGGGAAATGCTTAAATCTCTAGAAGGACTCCAGTAGAAGAGGGTGAAACCGATTTCTAATCAGTTGGATAGCCCAACCCTCAATGTTGTTGATGTTATGAGTCCTCATGTTTCTTAGTGGTGAAATAGTATAAGGATGTATTCTTTGAAGATGTTCCATGTTTACCACTCTGTCCAGAGTTATACTTTGGGGTTGGTCTACACCCCTCTATGGAAATTATATTTACATCAGTATATCAGATGGCTCCTGAAGAACTTCATGAGGTGGGGGTGCAGATGTGGGGAATGTAGAGTAAGGGATTAGTAAGATCCAATGTTTCACCCCGTGGAGCCCCATGTGATATTATTTGACGACATCTTAGTGTTCTTGACATCTGCGATGGTGCAAGAAAGAAACTTGAGGATGGTCATGGACCCACATTGAGAATACTAGCTACATGGAATGATCTTGATTTGTATATATTGGATTAAATATGTATTTTTTTCTAGGAAATGTCACCCCAGAGGCTAGAGTTTCAATGAATCCAATGAGGGTTTTAATGGAGTTTGATGAGTAGATTATCCCAATCCATAATCTCCAGATAGTAGTGGTGGAATTCAAATTGATTATTTGGAGATACTACCTGATGGGAAAACGATACATCATCCACTTTAACCTTGAGATTCTCAATTATGTATTCTCTAAGAAGGACCATGGCTTCAGAAACAGGTGGTTCCTAGAGTTCTTATAGGACTATGACATAGAGTTTATCTATACTCCTTAGAAGAGTAGTGTATAATTATATGTTATCTATAGGAATCTGGTTAGCATTTACAGAATGAGGCATTGGAGTGGTTGGCCTCGTTGCGGTTATCTATCATGGATGGATATGGAGAACCTTATATTTTTTTGTTAGTTGTTACCCTTCCACTCATAAATTTGTCAATGAGGTATTGTTCGATGATAATAGTTGTTATGATTTATGTTCTCAGTTATCCATAGGGAATATCCTTGATGGGAATTGGAATGGTGGGGAGCATGTCGTTATTTTCTAGAGACGTGTAGTTGTAGAAGTAGTCACCCTGAGTGGAAAGATGCATTGGAAAATGCATGTGGGTGTCGAGGTTGACACTGGGGATGATGGAGCGAGTTTAAGATGGGATTGAATGATGAAATAAATACTAAAATATTGTTTATATTAGTTTTTGTGTTTCAAAAAACTTTGTCAAGCCCCTATGCTTGGTAGGGGTTGCTCCATCTCTTTTTTGGGGTCCTAGGAAGGAAGTGGGAAGGGATATCTATGGATATCATGATAGGTTTACCACATACGTCTTGGAGACATGATTCCACCAGGGTGATCATTGACTAACTCACGGTGTGGGTACACATTATAACTTCATAGGAACATAGTTTAGTTGTGGGCTTGGGATGCCTCTACAAGCATTAGTTAGTTCCTCTCCATGGAGTTTCTTAGACGATAGATTCAGATCAGGTTGCGCACATAGTATCCTACTGGTATATATCAAGGATCGTCTAGAGAGTAACCTCAGTGGAAATACAATTCCTTTATTGGATTCCTAGTGGCAGCATGAGAAACTTTGGAAGAGCACGTGGGAGTGGGAGGCTCTGATTTTTTCTCATAGCTCTCACATTTTTGTTTTAGTAAACCTTTTTAAGATTTTTCAGGATGTAAATCCATAAGGTGTGGAGAATGTAATGAATCATATTTTCTTGTTTCTATTTTTAGAAAAATCTTGGAAAAATAATGAGACCAAGCACTAAGACGACGTTCGATTCAAAGGCCAAGAGTGACCGAAATGAACCACCAAAAAATGTTATGTTTTTAAATAAGGCGACATAGTTGTTTTCTTGAAAAGGTGAAATAACTATTAAATGAGTGCCTGAATTAGAAATCTGAGGGGATGGTTTCATTCAGGATTGTAGGTTTACTCTAGGAGAAACATGACATTATTCGGCACATGTCTCCAGTGAGAAAACCCAAAAATGGAATAATCACAAATAATGTAATTAAATAAAAAAAACATATTTTTGAAATCATTATTACTTATAAATGGTAACTTGGATTGGAAATCCAAGAATATGGTTGAGATCATGAGGATGTTCTTTCTTTATGTAGAGTGTAACCATGAATGGAGTTGGTCGAGGGTAAAATTAATTTTTTGGAATTTTTAGCGGAGAATAAAATAAAGTTAATGAAGTTTATTTTATTTCATTATAACGTTTCACAACACGGAAACGCTCTGACACAGTGATGTAGAAACCTGATCTCCTTTCATAAATGAAGTAGTGTGGTGACACTGTTTCAAAGATAAATATTAATTCTAAAATGCATTAATGCATTAACGTGATTCATCCGTTAACTAGGGGAAGGGTCCAGCGATAGAATTCATAACGATGGATAATTTCTATGGAACCATGGAGTTTCCCTAAGGCAAGGGGGGTGAGGCTCTCTAACCAGTGGAAATGGATTGGAGTTTAGGATTCAATGATGAGATGAGGAACCGATGAACACCATTAGAACAAGGATCTACATGATGACGCGTCCTCAATATACATCTACAAAAAATCCATCTTGAGGTAGGGGTTATTATTTAAATCTTATATTTCCTCATTCATGGATTTAAATGACAAACGTTTATCAACCCACAAATAGGTTAACCTACAGTTCGATCATTCTTATGGGAGGGTTCGATGCGAATGGTTTTAAAAGGACATTATCTTAGTTATTATTGGTTACCATTCAAATGGTAACAATCCCTGATTGACATGAACATCGATTGTGGTCTATTCATCTTTTTTTATTCATTCCCTTCCTCTATACCTTCTTCTATAATTGCAGGAATTCATCATTTGGCCAGTGAATCTATATTTGGCGATTGATTGATCATTGGACAACCGATCCATTGCACAATGATCTTACATCACAGATCTGAGATGGACTCAAAATTATAGAGGTGCGATGATGACTGGGGAAAACCAATCGAGGTGGTGCAGGAGAGATCACCAACCGAACGAAATTGAATTTTAAAGGATCATGGCATGGATCAGAGACCTTGGTAGTGAATATGGAGACCCAAGGATTTAAGAAACTCTTTCGGATGAAAGGACAGATCACTGGAGCACATTTAGTGGCCAATAGAAAAGTCAATGGTAGGGGAACCAGTGCCGACAGCATACCGTTGCGGTAGAGGAGCCTGCGACCACCACTATGGGAGGTCATCAGGGGCCACCGATAAATAGACTTGTGGAAATCATTAACGGGCACAATAGTGAATCATGTCCCATGAACCAAAGAAATGTGGTCCTGTGGGACCACGGCAGCAGGACCCCATGGTGAACCACTAAGTGGGTTAGAGATGGGACACCCACCACATCTCAGGTAGAGCAGACTGGCCCACTCAAGTAGTCTTTGTTGGGTAGTTAGGCCAGAACCAGGCTAGACCGGTGTGTCGGGATAGTCTCGTCCAGTCTGGCATGGGTCCAGCAAATTGGGTCAACCTAGTGGGTTTGGTGGGCGGTGCCCGGGCTGGGTCCGGTCAGACCTGACCCGTACCCAACTAGCCTCTTTTCAAAAAAATGGTCGTAACATTCAAACTGTATGTTCGTTTGATGAGCCATCTATAGAATTGAGTCCCTCTCGACAAGGCTGTCTTTTTGAGATGGATTATGTGGTTTTAAGTTGGACCAGTTGGGGCTTGTGGTGTTTTCTTTGTATTTTTTAGGGATAGATGTAGGATCCCAATATTGTCATAGAGGTTGAGTGTAAAAATAGAGATCATACACTTTGGATCAACTATGAAGGTTTGATGCAGGATCTGATTCATGTCGTGGATAATGACATATATTCTAAAGTGAGCTGGCTTAACCTAGCTTTCTTAGTGACTCCATGGGCTAGTCCATGGATCACACTAAGAGGCCCAGTCGATCCTCACGTATATTCGCAATTCATTAGATAGGTTTTTCAGTATGGTTGTGACCAATATTTATACAAGCACTCTTCCCCTATCTAGTATTATATAATTCTAGTAGGGCCAAGATGTCCCCCAATTAGCCTTGGGTGAAAACCCCCTATTTGTGTATCGATATATGATTCATTCCTTTATGACTTGACCTGAACGGTGTTCTTCAGGTAGTTTTCATAGTTTTATCTTGTGGTAGGGAACAATTTAGCAAGACCACTTTCTAGGGTCTTTGATGACATCATATCTCAAGGAGTGAGTTCTCCCGGAACGAGCGTTCCTTGATCAGAATCCTATTACCAAGGATTGGTTGGGATATCGAGACACCTTTCTACAATTAGAAAGGAAGTCTCTGGGAATATTCATGATGTATCGAGACCAAATGTTATCTCATATCCTTTTGGTTGACTTGTTCTACATTCTTTCATTCATGAAGCTCGAGTAGTGGGATCTCCCAGAATCGAGCATGCTACAAGAATAACCTTATGGCTGGAAGTGGATGATACATTGAAGCATGGAATCTGTTATGAGTGTAGATAAATGTTCTTTTAATATCTGTTGCTGGCATATACCTATGTTGGGATGAATTTACCTTCTTGATTCTATATCTTTTGTGGTCTTTTAATTTGTGTCTTGGGGTCCCGTACTGATTATTGTTTTACTAACCTCTTAACAGTATTTTCTCATACATGTAATGTCTTGGAAGTTAACCAATGCTTTGGCAGAATCCTAGGTGGAGTTGGACCTGGACTAGGACTAGATTTTGCCTTGTGAGATCAGAAAATATGATGATTTTTCAGTAGCTTCCTACAACAACGTCATTACCCGTGTTTACAAGTCAAACATTGCAATTTTATTTCTTTTAGTGGGCTTGTATTCTAACCCAATTATACTTTACAACATTAATATATATCATATTTGTTTTTTGTGTTTTAGTGGTATTCATTCATTATCTTTACTTGTTTTTTTCTCTCTCCATCTAATGTGGCTTGGAGATGGGTTCAGGTTTAGAGGTTCTTAAGAAAATCCCTCCCATTTCAGGAATATGCCTACTCAGTTCTATTCACGAGCCCCTAACTTATCATAGGAAGGATTAAGTTAGTCATAGAACATTCCCCAAGTTATAGGTTGTGAATGATGATACTATGAATTACCCAATGAATTAGAGTGCAATTAAGGTGCACCCTTCATAATTATTTCATTTTCATGTATAAGTGGGCCACATAGATCATACAACATCGATTAATTAAACATAATAATTTATTCCATGAACAAGGAATGTGGAATACATACATATAACTCCCCAATCAATAAGTACATGATCATAGAGGTGAATAATTTTCATAGGGAAATGGGTATAGTATTCACTACAAGACGATTTTTTCATGGAAAAATTGTGGTGCAATTTCAGCAGTATAACGACATCAAATATAAATTCATAAAATCGGTTGAAGAGAGGAAAAGGGGTCACTCAGAATTTTTACTTGAAATGAATAGTAATTGGATCATGGTAAATAAAATCCAAATATATTAAATGGAATATATATTCATAATATAAAATAAAATCTTGAAATGAAATGGGAAAAAAGATACCCCTTATAGAATTTAGGCACAACAACAGGTATACACAAGAGTGACTAAGGAGATATAAATGGGACTCTCACCATTAAAAAATAATAAGGAAAGTATGGGGGAGTTAAAAAAACAAACCATATCATTTTTAATTGAATATAAAAGGATGTAAAATCTAATAAAATGTGGAAAAATAGATAATTGAAGGAACCCTTATGGAATTTTGACATAGTAACGGCTTAGGTAAGGGTTAAAATGGGGGAGGATAAATGATACCTCGTTGAAGAAACATCAAATTTATAGTAGGTAATTTATTATAAAAGGATGATAACATAACCAATTGATATTTAATACATAGATATCAAACATGGTTCTTGAATTGGAAGGAAGGGAGAATGGTGAGAATCTCTTACATGGATGTGTGATCCCAAAGGATTGGGGGAGGCTTCTTGGGAGATTGGCGGCACCTTGTGAGGAATCTAGGGAGTATGGGGTAGAGGGAGGTTAATAATCAATGATCTTATGTTATTAGAAATTGTATCTTATTTGAGATTATATAGGAATGGATGGAGATTTACTTATTGTTTTGGATTTGGATGCAACAAAATAAAATACTAAAAACCAAAAACCATCCCATGGTTTTTTACCATGGTTTTTAAAAAAGGGTAGTGGTATACATTATTTTATAAGGAAAAGGTCTGATGATATTAAAATATTTCCCTTGACATGTTGAGGTGATTCACACATTCAAGAAAAGGATTTAAAAATCCTAAAATATTTTATATGACATGGAGGAATCACCAATGATTTATAAAATAAATACAATAAACCTAAAATTACATTATAATAAAGTAAGAAACATATATTTGTCTGAAGATACTATTTTCGGTATTTTATTACATCTCTGTTGGGTCATTATGATTCCATAAAACACACTATATATTTATATGTAATTTAGTTTTTGCACACAAATTCGACTGCCTCGGAAAATTATGAAAAATTCCCCATTGGATAATGTGGTCATCAAGATTCCAAAAATAATCTTCATTTTATCTAAATAAATTTATAAATATGTTAATTTTGTATTTTAAAATAAAAAACTACAGTTATTTAATATTTATGGGTTTTGGAAAAACGGTTTTCAAACCTTAATAAAAGATAATTTTAGTTTCATAAAATTATATGATCATTAATATATAATAAATGAAATTTAAAAATATTATATTTAAAAATATAATTTATTTAAAAATAATATTTATTTAAAAATAATATTTATTTAAAAATACATTATTTCATCAGAATAGATTCCTTAGTTTAATATGATTATTAGCAAAAAAAATATTATATATTCTTTAGAAAATCATTTAAAATGTTACAATAATAGAATGAAATTATATTCATTATTCTATTCAAAAAAATAATCATAATACTAGGGTCTTGATATATATCCCTTTATTACACCACTATATGCCCTATCGGTAAGGAGTGCGATGATGGGGATTTCTTGGGGCCATTTGGTGAACTTGGTTTGGGTTGTGATCTTGATGAGCATAAACTTGTCTCGTAAATGATTTTTCTCACTCGTAAGATGTTCGATCTCAGCTTGGGATTGGTCTAGGAAAATCCTAGAAATGAAATATCCATTTATGATCAGATAAATGGGATTTATAGGGTATGATCCTGCTAGTTTAGGCTATCACATCTATTGTCTGTACCAAAAGGATTTGTTAAAACCCTATATTTATATTAGACAAGTGATCACTGTTTAGTGGATATATTATCAATGGTATGGATACTTAGCAGTCATTTAAATCAAATTGGATATAATAAAACAAAATGAGTTCATGTATTTTCTATAACCATAATACATTTAAAATAATGGAAATATTATTCATAAATGTTCAGGTCGTTATAGTGGTTTACCGCTTAACTCTAACCCTAAAGTTAGACCGAGTATACGATGCCTTCTACATGTCGCAGCTGAGGAGGTACATTAATGAACCATCACACATCATCAAATGGGCTGAGATAGATAATGAGTATGGGGAGACTTTTACTAAGTACCTAGTTGATATTGAGGATCGATAGGTGAGGATCCTTTATGGTTGAGTGATTCCCTTATTGCGTTTCTGTTGGAGGCATGGGAATCTCTATTAGTGAACATGGAAGTGAAACAATCAAGTTCTTACACTGTACCCAAATCATATTTTATAGGTTTTTTTTAATTTTAGGGACATAAATCCCTAAGGTCAGAAAATAGGATGTCCCAAATTTTTTGTGTATTTTTTTTAAATATTATATGGGATTAATTCGAGACTATGTGTGCAGATGGTGTGTGATTCCATGTCCAATTCTGTCTGAAATAAATGTTCATAATATATTAAATATTTTAAATATCACACATGATCAATTTTCCTGAAATAGTGGAACAAAATATAAATGGGTTCTTGGAATATAAATCTGAGGGCACCATTACTTTCAGAGTAGTGATTTTACCCTAGGTGTGACCTATCATTGGCCAGAGCAGGTCAACTATAGAAATTAGTTTTTCCATATTAATATATAAAATAAATGGTGAATTTATTTTATTTTATTATTTATTCAAATTAGTGGTATTTAATTTTTAGATAAGTAATAGGCAATATTCTAGGGTTATACGAATAGCCCTATGATTTCCTAGAGGATTTGGAGAGAAGATAGAGAACTATCTCGGTGGTGAACGATGATGGGATTGCAGATCAGAGATCAACATACACTATTTTTGATGGATCTCACCAATGGTAGAAATACGATGACCATTCCTCATCAATGAAAAATCCAACCCTGAGGTAGGATGTGTTATTTGGATTTCATTTTAACATTTATGAATTCAACGACATAAAAGGACCAACCTACGAAAATATTGATATATGGTTCATCATTCTTATAGGATGGGATTATATTGAGGGACTATTATCAAAGTTTCATTGTGTATATAATTGAATTAATTTTCTTACTCGTTCTCATTTAATTGATCAAGGACAGAATAAAAAACTACCGAGGTTTGTTCCTTAGGTTATTTATTTTGATTTTTCTCCCCTGATGCTCTTCGTGTTCTTCATGTTTTATCAATGAATGATCATTACATATTCATTTTTTAGTGCTACAATATGAGATTAAAGATCCATCATTTAGGCGATACACTGTAATTTTGATGACAATGGAAAAGGACGGATCGAATAGATTCAAGAGATATGGTACATCGTGTGATTTTCATGCGAGTGATTGAAATCAGATTGTGGAGGCGACCGAAGGCCCAAAACTCACCAATTTGGTTCTATGACGATGAGAAACCCATGTATTTATAGTATCTAAGATAATGTAATAACATATCAAGCACCGGAGGATCATCCAAAGCATGAAAAGGGAGACCAGTGAATCTTGAAAATCACAAAGGACACTGCATGTATTTCAAAATACACGAAATGCGGGACCCTCTTAGCAGTGGTTGGGGTTTTCGAAGTCGATTGTGTGTCACATGTCATCTGGCCCAAGTCACAATGTGAATTACCCATATCACATTGTGCATGACATTCCTTGAGACTTAGCATGCATCTCAAAAGATACATAGACACAATGCAAAGTGCTTGGGGTTCCGACATAGCATGCACTCACCCATATGGATTGGATGAACTAGTTACGTAGAATACCCTGTGTAATGGTACATGGGAAGAGGTAAAAGGGTTTACACCATGTACTAACACATGGTCAGATTACATGGGTGGACCCCAGATGGAAGGGCACGACATGTAAAATTTGATAAATGTAATGTAATAAGTTTTTATAGGACTTGTTCTAACGACATATGCCACTGTACATGGGCAGTACCCGGGGTCAAGGAACATGGAATGTGACCCTACTACACTCTATTTATTCCTTTCTACATGATTTGAATATATTTTACACCATATCTTGGAAAATATTAATTAGAGTTCGTACCCATGATTGTTTCCTTAAAGGTTGGTGGGTATCATTTCGTACTCATAGGAGTATCATCCCTTAAAAAGGACATATGGATAGTGTCATTGGAATCCCCTATAAGAATCTCAGAGAAGGGTCCTCTATTCATATTCCATGCCCTAGGTATAGTCCTTGGTATTGACATGACAAACATCATCAAGTTTCAATCCTCTATATATGATGTTAATCTAGATTGATTTGTTGGAATCACCCTGTGGATTTAGCTGTGATCCTCATATGTGTGTCATATGTCTTTTCAAATATATTAGAGTATATCTCTAATTACGGTTCCCAAAAAACAATACTTCTTGTGTGGATTTAATTAGTGCTATCTGACATATGATTCTTCTTACTCCAAATGAATGCTTTGTAGAATCTTAAAATTGAATCCATAGTGCTATTAAAGGGTAGTTGTGACTTACCTTTGGACTTCATGTCTTGGATTGAGTATATCTAAATATTCTTGATATATTTGTTATAGACATGTACTGTGTAGAGATGGTTTTATCTTCCTTTCTGTATTTCATTGTGAGTTCAAGCAGGTCAAGTTGTTATTACAGATTTTAGAAGTAGTGACAATAACTATTTTATTTATAGTTCGGATTTTTTTAGTATTGAGACTCTTTCTTTTAGTGGGATTTTATTCTGGCCCAGTTTGTATTACTGCACTTTACATTCCTGTATTACTCTAGTTGGGATAGTGGTGTGCATTCATTTATTTTCATAGTGGCTTTTACATTTCATCATTTGTGGGCTTGGGGATGTGTGCATACATACAAGTACATAGTTAATGCCTCCCATGATCGGGATATTTCTACTCGGTGATAATTACCATCCTCTAGCCTATTAGAGGAGGGCATGGGGAGTCATAGAATTGGCCCCATTGGGACGGGTCGTGACACTCTATATCTTATCCATATGTTCTATGATGATATAAATGATTATCTAGTGGTACACAGGGGGATTTCAATTTTGTGTCTGTAAACTTTCATATATCCCCTTAATGTATGCATAAACATATAATGTATTGATTATTTATTTCTCATTCATAATAAGAGAATAAAAGATGAATCCCTTTGATTCTTGGGATATATCTAGAGAAATTTATATGTAGTGTTGATGGAATAAAGTTTGGGATATATTTTGTATAATAATATCTTACCCAATAAAATGATATATCTATGAATTTTGACAAATAGGTTAGAGAAAAAAAATTACAGATAGTCGTATTATCATTTTTATAATTACTAGTGAACCCCACATCCAAAAAATAATAGGTTTTACATTATTTACTTGAAATTTTATAATCTCACAAAAAAAATTAATATCAATTAATTAAATATATAATCTAAAATTTATTTAAATATCATTTAATATGTAATTACTCCCATACTTGAAAACTCTATACGAACATCCTATCCATTTACAATACCATCAATTTGAAAAATAAATTAAATATTTACAACATTAATTATCATTAGAATAAATATTTTATTATTAATAAGAATATCAATATAGTGAATGGGTATATAGAATCAGTAAACTATAAATTAACATTATTCTATTCTATAGAGAATATTTTTTATCCAAATAAATAAATTTAGATTGAAATCAAAGGACATAAAAAGAAAACTATGTGTATGATTTATAGGCCTCTTCCCCAGTGGGATTAAGAGAGTTCTCCATAATTCCAAAGTCCAATTCTATCAATCAATAAAGGAACCCAATGATACAATGTTAATGTCAAAACATCGATAACCATATATGAATATTAAATGTGTTATTTGATCATTATGTCTCAATATCTCACCATGAAAGTTGCATATTCATTTCATCAATCTATATACTCGATAAATATTTAGGTAAATATAAAAAATTAACGATTAATCACACCATGGAATAAAATTTATTTTGATAGTTAAATCCCATACAAATTTTAGAGAAATAATATTTCCCAAATATATAAGGGATAAATAAATAATTGAATTATTCATTAATAACATTTCATTTAGTATACACAGATAATATTATACTTGTCCATAAACATATGGAACCATAGTTTCTTTTAATAGACAAAATTATGAATGTCCTGATACACATCATTAACAATATCAATGTATAATAATCGTTACACACACTCACATATTGGAATATCTATGAACCAAAAAATGTTGAATTTCTTAATTTAAAGTCATCCCTTAAAATAATTAATATTGATGATTAACATTGTGAACACCATGAGATGATGTATCATCCTCTAATGGGTATATTGTATTTGAAAGTCGACACCATTTTTCTCCCATATGATTATTTCTTATGGATATATGACATATAATCAATGAATATTTTAATATCATTTCAAGATTCTCATTATAGAATGAAATGAATAGGACATTGTCAATATAACTAATACTCTAGGAAATTATAAAATTATTGTATAATATAATAAAAAATAATATATTATAAAATATTTATTCATTTTAAAATACATGAAAATATAAAAAATCTAATGTAAAATATAGTTGTTAGGGAACCAACAATGATATGCACCCAAATGGAATAAAGGAAATCACTAAAATCAACGGGACGATTACCTATCACTTTATGTTCATGCCTCTATAGAGATTGTTCTTTAGTAAGTGAGTATTCCACATTAACACATGTGGAAACACTTTTTATTACAACATCACCTCTTTGAGAAAAATAATTCATGTGATGATATTTCCAATGCATGTTCTTCATCTACTAATGTGACCTTAGTTCCATTTTAAGATACAATTTTTTAGTATTATAAACTGATATTTGGATAGTATATTTAACTTTAAGTAACAATTCAATCCTTTTTATGAGTATTCATACTAAAAATATTTCTTTAGCTACAGAAAAAATTAGAAATATACTCATACTTCAATATAGAGAGGGTCACCATGATTTTATTTGAGATATATACTCCCACATCACCTCCATATAGAGTGAAGACATATCCCAATTATTATTTAATATATGATACGTTTTGAAACAAGAATAATTATATCCCATAATGATACATTCCCCATGTACTCTATAAACCATGAAATAATCATTTGTACGAATGAGGTACTTTATGATAGTGTTTACTACCATCTAATGGTCATATCCTTGTACAAGTTGATACCTACCTACCATGTTAATGGAACAAGAAATATAAATCATCATACACAAAACATCATATATGAATGAAAGATTCATTAATGATTATGGGGCCATAACCATACTTGATCTCTCCCCTTTCCTATTTGGAACAATTCCCCCAAAAATATGAATTCCATGTGACATTTTAATCAATTAATATTTTGAATCATCCTTATTTAATCACTTAATTATCATGTTAATGTGTGGAAAATAATGTAGATCGTGTATCCTTATAGTTATATCAATAATAATTTTGATCCCGAGAATGTATGTTTCTTCACCTATGTCCTTCAAGGAGAATCATGTGCATAAGCATAGACTATGAGACTGTTGGAAATTTATTTCATTTCTAAAATGTAATATATCATCCAAAAAATTATTAAAAACTTAATTCAATATCACTAAACCATTTATAGGCCAAAGGGAATCAATCCTTATTTTTGGAATGAGATTATTTTATAGATTCATTAATTTTAGTATTACATGACCCAGATACATTCATATTTGGATATTTAGATCTCTATAATCTTCATTACTTTTTGGAATCCATCAATATCCAAAACAATTTTATTTGTTTCATATAGAGAAATTCATTATGTTTCCCATTAATGAAATAAAGTTTCACATGAATTTTAAAAATATCATATTCATGGTGCAATGCTATTTCAGTTAAATTCAGATTGGTTTTAGAACATAAAATTTGGAAATTTTCTCTTTGTTGTCTATGTCGTGAAACTTTTTAAAAAATTATCAAATCAGTCATTCCATATAGATAGATTCATATAAACCATCGTAATGATTATTCTTGAATACTAATTTCCAACTAACTAGATTTATAACAACTAGAGAATCTTTCATTATTCATACATGGTTTTTGAGCATAGATTCTATCTCATAATTGAGAGAACCCTTCCATTATGATGCATATGTTCCACTAAATTATTCTATATAGGTCACATGATATTTTTTATCCACCAATAATGATTCACCATTCTTGATGAATAGATCACCATATCATTCTGGTTAAACCTCTCTTGTACAACTATGTAGTTACTGTGTCTCTAAAAAATCCACATACTTGAGGCTTTGTGTAATATTTTCATGTGACAAATATTATCTATATTTATATATGACTTTATAAATATCTATATCTCTATTATATATATTTTATAAATGTTATACAGTTTCATAAATATGGGTTTTCTTTACAGTATTACATTTTTTTGGGGTAATATATGTAATAAACTCTAGTTTCATTAGGATGTACTACTAATGGGAAATTAGTACCTTTAGGTCCAAGTTTTAACTCGAATAGGTATTAAATAATACATATCATCCCCAAACATATAAATAAAAATAATTGAGATTCTTTAAATTCTAGATAATGAATTGAAAAAACAACACCATATTAGTTGGCATTCAATTTAGTTTGTATGAGGATGTATATAATCCATGTGTATAAATTTAGAACAGAATAATTTGATGACACTTCATTGATATTACCATTCCTAGAAAGGTAATGTTCCTCCAATCACATAAAAAATTCCATTTGTGTTGTATATGGAAGATTGGGTTGAGAAAAAAATACCAAACACCGATAAATAATCAATGAACACATACATTAGATACTCTCCATCATGGTCAAAGTTATTTTTCATTACCATAATATCAATTTTTCCCTTAACATGATTCTTTTATTCATTAAATTTTATAATGAAAAATGGAAAATAAATTATTAATTAGTCATATCCATATCTGATATATTAATAATTAATATTTATAAAGTATGAGTATTCACCCCATTATATAATGGGAAATGGTCCCGATATGTATTTATAAACAATCTATAAAAACTCTATTGAACTTTTAACTTTTTTACGAAAAGTATCATTTCCCGATTTTCCTTAAAACTTGTTTTATATATTCAAATTTAGTTTAGTTTTAATGAATTGGAAAATCTATCTTAATGTAATTTAGTCTATCAAATTTCATTTAAATGATAAATGATGTGATTATACCAGTGAATATGATATGTGTCATTAAAAATAGTTTTTTATCACTTTCCATTACTTGGTTTTTGTAATGTAATACATGAATATCATTATTTCGATGTACCTAACCATAAAAAATGATTTATTCCAAAAATAAGAAGCATTTATTACTAAAATTGAAAATAAATCCATCCAATGATTGACTAGACATCAAAATATATTTTTTTTGTAATTGAATAATCACAACGAAAATTTATTAAATCCAAGAACATTATATTTTGAAATATTTGATGATTTTCCCCAATAGGTATTGTAGTGAGACTAAATGTGCAAGAAAATTTAAGATCCACCCCACCTCATACAACTATACTAATGCCTTTTTGTCCGCATAATTGAGTATAAATCAGATCACCACAAACTATATATAATTCCAAATTTGAGGAAATGAGTTCACTTTTCTAAAAAATGAAAACACATAAATTTCCCTTTACATATTTGTAGTGTAGTAGTTTGTCCATTGTACAATCATTTAATAAGGGAAAAATTATCTTGATTCCTTAATTACATTGTAATATTAATTTTAATTTAAGGGGATATTGACAAATATGTGGAAATATTTTTTAACATATATATTGTAACATTTCCCTTCATATTTTTCACTATATAAGCATAATTTTTTCATTATTAATTTCCTAATCCACATTGGAAATTTGATTAAGGATAACTGGGAGAGTCTTATAAATGTTTTTTAAATTTAAATTCATAATAGAGTTGGAGAATCTATGAGTTGGTATAAAAACAAGAAATTAGTTACCAATTCTTCTAGATGCTTAATCCATAGAAACTATAATTACTCACTGTATAAAATAATTATGTTTAGGTGAGGCCCAACATTATGAATTTATATCTATTTTCTCATAAAGAGAAATTTTTTACATCAAACTATTCATATCATGCTCTCTCCTATTAATGACCATGATTTTTCTTAACCATGATATACGAATCCATGTTATCATGAGATATTATGATTTTTATAGACATTGATGATAACATAAAACACTAGAAACATAGCTCATCATTTAACTATTTTTCATGGATAGATAACTCATCATCACTCACCTCCATAGATTGAACATTGAATATTGGGGTTTCTAGCATGCAGTTATTTTATTCATAGAGTAATTCAACGTGAACGTTCATGTACCATTAGTGGATGTTAATACCAATCAAGATAATTAATTTATTTATTATTAGTAGTAGAGATAATATGGTTGATGAAACATATATTTTAATATTATATATTAAAATCATATTATTATAACATTAATTTATTTCAAAACAAAAAGAGATGAAATAATGTATTTTTATTATTAGTCTAAGATATTTTATTAAATTACTATGTCCCTCTCCATTGGACATCCCATATATTATAAAATGGGAATTATAGAATTAATAATCCATATATCCCCTCTCATAATGTAGACAACCTAGTTTTTTATTTGAAATATTTAAGTTGAGAAGTCTCACCAATTATGATATTGTGGCTCCTTTTACTTTTAAGTGGATTACCAAATCATAACACCCTTGTTAAGATATTCTCAACACATTCATTTAAATAATATCAAATCCTTATTTTTTTCAACCCTTTATGGTGCTCAATTTTTTCATCCTAATTTTTTTTACTCCCTAAAAATTAAAAATGAAATTTTGTTTTTTATAAATGTACCATTAACTATCACTACTGGAATTCCCATTTTGTGCAATGGGCTATTTGCGACGGGATCCTGTCACAAATATCCCGTTGCAGAAAACGTCGTCGCAACAGATATTTTTTGTGATGGGACCGTCGCAAAATATATCTATTACGACGAGGTATTTTATCCATCACAAAAAACCTTCGGATTATATGCATTATATAACCAAAAACCTTTTGTGATGGTACCATCACAATTATTTTTTGCGATGGGTAAGTTCCTTGTTGCAAATAATATTCCGATTATATACATTATATACTCATAAACCTTGTGCGACGAGCCCTTCGAAAATACTAATTGAGACGGGCATGTTGTCCTGTCGCAAATATTAATCATAAAAAAAATATTTCACTTATTTGCGACAGGTCCTCGTCGCAAAAGACCCCGTCGAAAATACAAAAAATAATTAAAATTAATAAAAAAATTATGATTAATGAAAAAATTATATTACTATTATAAAAATAATAAAAATACAAAAAGTATTATTATTATTAGTAAAATAAACAAACCATAAAAAATATAATACAAAAAAATTATATATAATAAAATTATGATTAATAAAAAATTTATATAAATAATATTAAAATAATAAAATAATATAAAATTATTAAAAGTTTCAATATTTTCAAAAAAATTATAAAAAAATCATAAAATAATATTATTATTATTACTATTAAAATAAAAAAATATTAAAAAATATAATACTAATAATAAATAATAAAATAGTAAAAAAATTATATTATTCAATATTTCCACCAATATAAAAGACAAATACGGTAAATAGTTCATATTATTACAAAACATGAATTCAAATATTTTTAAAATAAAAAAACGGGGGGGGGGGTCGTGTGGAAGAGGTGGAGGAAACTCCATCCCTAAACTACGAGTCAGACGGTGCATGTACTCCATCTGCTCGTGATACTCCTGATATCGCCGCTGCTCCAATAGACGCAGCTCCTCCTCATGATGTTTCTCCTACTACTGCTACAGCTGACACATCTCTTCATGCTGCTTCTACAATGTCTCTATAAGCTAAGCCTGAGTTCGCAACTGCTCCTGATACTGTGAGCCAGAAGATGATGTCTCTCCACGAGCCCCTCTCAAGTTGGACGCTGACATCACAGCAGTACCATAATAAGTACCAGGAGTCAAATGAGAGCTGATATCAACTACTCGGCCCTTCTCAAAGCCATATTAAGTCGCATGCATCCATGCTGCATCATTGAAATGGTGAGCACCTATCTGCTCAGTCATGTCGTCCTGACCCTCAACCTGTGTCTAAGAGGTCGTACCCTCATATGACTCCTTCAATTTCGATTTAAAATTAAAATTGTTAAAATATTATATGCAGATGATTGTCAAACTGAAAAAATAATACTAACCACGATTTGAAGCTGGTGATCACCTCTAATCTCTCTAGTGGTTGGATCACTATACATCCTCTGATAAATGTCAAACTCCGTAATATCGGGATGCTGGACTACCTAAAAAAATATAATATAAACTATTTATATTTAAAGTTAAATAAAATATTTAAAAAATATACTTACCATATGCTCTCTATGAAAACTGAATGTACGACTACCGTCTCGATGCGTCACCTCCTGTCTCCCATGGTTCTTTCGTCCCACTGAAGATCTCATCTGAAATCCACCACCCAACCAGTGTAAACATAATCCATCCCAAAAGTGAGATGAAATATACTTTGGTTGGTGAGCTCTACACGACTCATCAAATTCTGCCACTCCTACTTTCTTAATGGATTTCCTTCTCAAATTGTGCAAAAACTGACGGAAACGGTCATGCATAGAAACCTACCAAGCCGCGTGGATATTGTCGCGCATGCTATCATCGATTAGATACCATAAACCCTACGAATAATTTATAATATAAATTTATTAAAAAAATAAATTTCAAAATAAATATTATTTATTTACGTACCATCCAATGATGGAGCATGTCGCATCGCACATCAATGGAAATTTGTTCCCATGTGATCTATGGCTGAGAAAAATAATTGTGCAAGATAGCACTCCCCAGTCTAATAGATACATGAAAAAAAGTGTGAAAAAGGAATAAATAATCAAACAATTAGTATATATATAAATAAATTGATGAAATCTAACTAAAATATATAGGTTACCATACCTCTGCATGTGTGGATCGAAACCAAGATGTGGACATTCCTCAGGGATACGGTCAAGAATCATCAGTTGTGCAAGACCACACCCCCCTACACATACCCCCTAAACTGCCAGTAGGCTAAGGGTTAGATGATCCACAATATCCCTCATCCAATGGTAGGTAAGCCTCCTGAAACTTGTGAAATATATTGGAGTCCATCTGAATAAAAAAATGATTGTTGTTAGCAGATAGTTGAAAATAACTATTTAATATAGATATATATTAGTTATGATTATAACCAGCATTTAACTGTTTCAATGTTCATCATCATCCTCTTCTACATAGCTCTTAATGTCAATGTCTTCATCTTCCTCCTCAGCATCATCAATATCCATATGAGTTTCAGTTTCAGCATCTCTTGTCATTTCAAATTCATTTGTAACATCATTAACATCTTCATCACCATCGATCCTTAATTACAGGGTTTCATCATCGATATTCACATATCTTTGTGAATCAGATGGATTTTGAGCAGTCTTTTGAAAAATTTCAATTCCTTCCACTTCAGCGGAACCACATTTAGTTTGAGTAAACTGAATTTCCCGAGATTTCATTTTTATTCTGCTCCACTAATCGCTCAAGTCTCTTGAAGTACCACAATAATTTTCATAATAAATTTGATGTGCCTATTGAGCCAATAAAAATGGTTAATTTACTACAAGAAGACTTTTATATTTAATATCGATGTTTCCATGAGTAGGATGAACACGCAAGCCTCTCTCAGTATCCAACCACCGACATTTAAACATTGTTATGTAATTCTATCCTAGATAACACAGCTCAAAAATTTCATCCAAAATTCCATAAAAGTCAACTTCAGTTTCTCTCTGATGTGATCCATTCAAGAAAACTCCATTGTTCATTGTTTTTTTGATTCCATGTATGCATGTGTGTGAAATCGAAAACCATTCCCCACATATGCATTATATGTTTTAACCATTTTGTATTGTGGGTTACTCAATAAACACAGTCACTTATGAATTTTATCAGCATATTGAGACACCAAAAAATTTGTAAAACAATTATCAATATAATAAATAATAAACGGAATTGATATTAAACCATCAATAATTTATGATATCAGATTTTGAAACAATTGAGAATTTTTTTTGTCTGCATTCTTCAAGAGAAGCTACTGTAATCGTTGTGGAGATGGTTACAAACTTTCCCTTCATTATCCAAGCAGTTTTCGTTTACTAATTATTACTAATAAAAAATTATATTATTAATATTTATGAAAAAACAATATTAATATTATTAAAATAATAAAATTCAATAAAATATTAAAATTATCAATATTCTCAAAAGACTATGCTCTATTATTAACATGTTCGAATCTTAAAAGGTTTCCAATTGTCAGGTCATGCTCAAAAAAAAAAGTTTTTGTCAGCCATGTCCAATGTAAGCTCTATAATTATCAATTCATGGTTGATCACCTCGCAAGTAGTGATGCAATAGGACGGCCAAAGTAATGTCATTATTGTCTCTAAGAATCATCTCACTCCTTTTTCATAGATCATTCTTCCTTAAAAATTTTATGGGACATTAGTATATTTACCATAAATTTTCAAGGAAGAATGGTCTATGTAAAAGGTCATGTGAGATAATTCTTATAGATGAGAAGGGCATGACTTGGGTTGTCCTATTGCAATGCTACTTGCAAGGTGATCAACCAAGCGAGGACAATTATAGATTTTACATTGGACAAGACTAACACAAACATTTTATTGTGCATGACTTGACAATTAACGACCCTTTGAGATTTTAACATGTTAAGAATAGAGCAAAGCCTGTTGCGAATATTGATAATTTTAATATTTTTTAAATTTTTTATTATTTTAATAATATTAATATTGTTTTTTCATAAATTTGGATAATATAATTTTTTTATTAGTAATAATTAGATATAATTATATTTATTATTTATTACTATTTATTACCAATTATAACAATTTATTTCTATTTATTCATAATTATTCCTAATTATTTCAATTTATTCCTAATTATTTCAATTTATTAATAATCATTGCTAATTATGATAAATTATTGCTAATTATTACAATTTATTTCTAATTATTCAAATTAATTCCTAATTCTTCTTAATTATTCCTAATTATTGCTAATTATTACTAATTATTGCTATTTATTACTAATTATCCATAATTATAACTAATTATTGATAATTAAGCCTATTTAGTGCTAATTATTGCTAATTATTCATAATTATTTCTAATTATTCTTAGTTATTTCAAATTATTCGTAATTATTGCTAATTATTGCTAATTATTTCTAATTTTTCGTAATTATTGCTAATTATTCGTAATTATTTCAAATTATTCGTAATTATTGCTTATTATTCCTATTTATTCATATTTATTCCTATTTATTCATATTTATTCCTATTTATTCCAATTATTCCAATTTATTCTTATTTATTCCTATTTATTCCTATTTATTCATATTTATTCCTAATTATTCCTAATTATTCCATATAATTCCTAATTATTGCTAATTATTGCTAATTATGGCTAATTATTCTTAATTATTGCTATTTAATTTTAATTATTTCTAATTATTCCTAATTATTTCTAATTATTCCTAATTATTCCTAAATATTGCTAATTATTCCTAATTATTTCTAATTATTCCTAATTATTGCTGATTATTCCTAATTATTGCTAATTATTTATAATTATTGCTAATTATTCGTAATTATTCCTAATTATTCGTAATTGTTGCTAATTATTTGTAATTATTGCTAATTATTCGTAATTATTGCTAATTATTCATAATTATTTCTAATTATACTTAATTATTCCTAATTGTTCCAAATTATTCGTATTTATTGCAAATTATAACTAGTTATTTTTAATTATTACTAATTAATGGTAATTATTACTAATTATTGCTAATTATTTCTTATTATTGCTAATTATTATAGATTATTGATAATTATACAAAAATTATTGCTAACTATACCTAATTACTGCTAATTATACCTAATTATTGCTAATTATACCTAATTATTCCTAATTATACCTAATTATAACTAATTATTACTAATTATTACTAATTATCTCTAATTATTACTAATTATATCTATTTATTACTAATTATATCTAATTATTACTAATTATATCTAATTATATCTAATTATTACTAATTATATCTAATTATATCTAATTATTACAAATTATATCCAATTATTACTAATTATATCTAATTATTACTAATTATATATAATTATTACTAATTACCCCTAATTATATCTAATTATGACTAAATTCTCCTAATTATCTATAATAATCTCTAATTATTGCAAATTAACACCAATTATTTATAATTATCACTAATAATATCAATTTCTTACTAAAAATAAATATAAATAAAAATCAATTTAAATCTAATTTAATTACAACTAATAAACAACAATTAAAATTAAAAAAAATTAAATTAAATAGATATAAAGAAAATAAAAAATAAATACCTTAAACTTTGATATTCTTAAGGTGTTAGCGCCTTCCAATTGCTCTCGTATAAAAAAATTTAACTAACAGAAATTTTTTCTTTAAAACTGGAGAACCAAGAAAAAGGGAGAGAATGATCTGAGTGATTTGAAAAAAAAAATCAGATGGGGGTATATATAGGTTAGATTAGTTGTGACGGGGTTAGTTGCGACGTGATACCCCTAGCAAATGGTGGTATTTGCGACGAGGCCCGTCACAAATACCATCGCCCACGTTAATTATAGTCGGAGGTTAAAAGGGTATTTGTGACGCGTCCTGTCGCAAATACCACCTGCCGACATACGATTTGCGACGGGTGGCTATGCCTGTCACAAATGGTATTTACCGCCGTCGGGCTTTTGTGACGGGGCCGTCAAAAATACACTAACCCGCATTAATTACAGTCGGCGGTTAAAAGGGTATTTGCGATGGGACTCGTCGCAAAAGCCCGGCGGGGGTAAATACCATATGGGACGGGCAATGGGTCCCCGCCGCAAATGCCCTTCCCACATTTTGGCGCGCAAATCGCGCCAAACCAATTGCGATGGGTCGCCTATTCCCGTCATAATTAAACTACTATTTTCGACGGGTAAAGACTCCCATCGCAAATGCATAGATCGTCGGGCCTTTTGCGATGATATACATTCTTGTCACAATTGACCCTTTGCAAAAAACCACTTTTCCTGTGTTGTATAATTTTATTCCTAAATTATGTAATAAAATTATTTAATGATTTAATATTTTATTTTTATATTTCATTTCTTATTCATAAATTATTTTCTATTTTCCTTTTGAATACTTTGTTGATATTAAGAGGATTTTAATTAAGAGATTAACCATTTGTTGGAAAAATATATATGCATATTATTTTAAATTTATTACATATGAAATTAAATAAATAATGACTAATATGAGAATATATATATATATATATATTCCATGATCATGTGCATTACCTACTGGGTTTTATCGAGAAGAAAATAAAAAACCAATAACCCAAGGGAAAAAACATCGTGAGATGGTTTTTTCTTGAGTTTTAGCATTTCACCTCTTTCATATGTATATCCTAGGTTGATTTCACCTCATCACTATCTTGAACTACATCAAATCACATGGTAGATTCATCCTTACATATGATTTACATAGACATCGGTGAGGTGAAAAATTGAATTATTTATGGGGGTTTACATTAAACAATTTATGGACACACATACCCTTATATAATTAAAAGAGGGTATGACTCAATGGGCATCAACTTAATTTAAATACAATTATTGAAAAACTCAATGAAAATAAAATTAAATTATTCCAATCCTAGTGATGGTATGTCAATATCATGTTCATCCATGCATGCAATAGATAGATATTTAATAATCTAATATTTAATTAAATTAATATTAATTAACATAAATTGTGCTATAATTTATTATTTATAATTATTTATAATTTAACTATTTTATTTTGTTAATAATCCAATGTTTCCTTAAAATTATGGACAAAAATAATTTCAAACAATTTAAATAATTTATCTTTATTAAACAACCCATCATGGTATGTGTCTTGTGCTATATAATAAAAAGGAATGTGACATACATTTTCCCTCTTTGTAATTATATATTGTGTAATTTAAAAATATAAAAATTTAGAATATTACATATTATTTATTCATTAAAAATCATGTGGAATACAGAATGTGTCTGGACTATACACAGAGTATTGTTCTGATTTCTAAATGGAAATTAATTAAGAATTAAATATTAAAAAACATATCACATGATCTGTATTGATAATTAATGACATTGGAAATTGTCTTAATTAGGTTTGATGAATTAATTAGTAATTGTTTTCATGAAAATAGGTATGATACACGATGTGTACAAGACAGTTACATTCCCTTTATGTTTCTATTAATTTTTTCAATGACAAACACATAGAGACCAAACATGTATGTCAAAAAAAGAAATAAATAGCCACACACCATGTGCAGGGACTAGACACCCAATTTTTTATGAATTAAAAATTGTGTGTCGCCCACCAGATGGGTCAATATAAGACACATCACGGACTATGATTTTTCCACCATGAAAACACATAGAATACCTGACATTTATGCATGTTTCATGGAATATAGTTTTATGAAATGTGTGCCAGATTATTTTAGTCAACATAAATCAAGATGATAATTCCACATATTCATCAAAAAGACTATATATTTTTTATGTGACTTTATCCTAGTGTGGTTAATATGGGCACACAATAAGTTATTTTGGTATATAGGTTGGGTAATCTCATGCTATCCTTCCATAAAGACCCATTATTATTAATGGATTATTCATAAGTTTCTTTCATGTTAATTTTACAAGTTCATAGTTCTATGATTGAGAAAAAATAAGAATAAGCATTTATATCAGTGTTTCAATTTATTGATTTTTTTAGAATAAAAAAAGATTATTAAATGCATACAGTGATCAATGATTAACAAATAATTATAACTTTTAATATAAAAACATTTATACAGCATGAATGTTTCTGACACAATGGAAGAACCAACTAGGATAAGTCCAAATAATATATTTTTTGGATTAAAAGAATAAATAGCAATGCACATGATAGTAAAATTCATGAGGACAAATTAAATCCATCAAATATTGTCATTGGTCTCCAAAACTAAGAGAAATGATTTTCCATGTTAAAATTTCAGTTAATTTACATAAAAAAATTTCTTAGTCGAGATAATTATTTCATTAATGAAATCGTTGATTATTTCATACAATAAAAGTAGTGTATTTCATTGTGTCATATGATCTATTTTAATGTTCCTATAGCAGTGATTCACATATTCTCATATGACCACAAAGAATTGTTGATTTTACTCCATGTTCTAATATGGTGGAACTAATCATCCTACCTTACTCCCATTAATCACTACACATACATTTTATGAATTAATTATTATTCTCATATTCTTAAGATGATGATGAAGGTGGTATCCATAGGTTCTTGAGAGAAATATAAATAATTGTATCCCTATGGTTATGATAATATATAATAGGGTGTTTTATTCTCAACAACACTTGAAGATTAGAAATGATATTACCAAGTATTTAAAGAGTGTGGATCGAGAAAATATAATTTCACATAATCCATTTATTTTTTCCAAACCCATAGAGAACCTTATTTCTAAATTATAATAAAATTATTATTAATTACATGACATAATCCCTATAAATTAGTAAACGTATTATTTATTTAAATGATATTTAATAAATCATTCTCAGTAGACATAATAAATAGATCTGATCTTCCTCCTCATTAACTATACAAGGAATTACATAAATAAAAAATTTATTTATAATATTCATGGTCTGGAAGATACATATTTTAATTATTTTTGAACTAATATATAAATTTGGTTACTGTATATTTGTGATCAATAAGTCTGGAATATATATTATTCCATCACCAGGAGAGTAATTATTTTTCCAATAAAGAAATACATATTGAATTTAATTGAGGTCAATAGAAATACAATAGGTGTGACCTAATAGGATTATTCCTCCATGATATTAGTTGGGAAAACCTAGTGTTGAATATCAGTATCTTGAAAAAATTAAAGACACCCATGTAGTAAAGTTAATGCCACAACATTGATAACTATATTAAAAATCTCACTATATAAGATAATATTATTTCCTTTGTATCACATCAAATATGTCTCATACTTGTTTCATCAGCCTAAATTCCTGATATGTCGTTCTTTAACTATTTGAAATATACCTGTCATACACCATGACCAGGGAATTTAATTTGAAAATTCCCATCTAATAAAATTTCCAATAAATAAAAATCTATAAATATGGACGTTAACTATCATTCCATAAGTTATTCATGAATCATATACTATTAATGATACCGAAAAATATTCTACCTCAACATGAATATATAGCGTCCCAGTTTTATCTAATACCTTAAATTATGTTATTCATGATATTAATAAATAAAATTTTTATAGTCTATGGATCATTAAACATGAATGTCGACTGGAATACCCAATGACAAAATACATGTCGAATTTATTACTGGCTAGTTGGTCCTCATAATCTCCAGTATAGGTTTTTACCAAGTGTGAACATCATGATATTATATATCATCCTCTTACTAGTATCCATCACTTTATAGGATTCATCATTTTTTACCCATGAAAGAAAGTTATTGTACCATATTAAATATAGTTTAATAATATAATCTTATTATTTAATGATTCTTATCATAGTGGGTAACATTTATGAAAATTCAGGGAGATGTATTTTCTAATACATTAATAAATTAAATTCAAAATAAATAATAATCAATGTATGACAAAATTTTAGTTAATATTAAAATCCAAAAATATAAAAACAATCTAGATTGAAAAGTAGTTTTTCATAGGGAACCAACATAGATATGAAATAATAATGAAAACATAGTAAAAAATATCATATAATATCATAAATATGTCCCAAACATATCCCATTTATCAAATAATGAAATTAAAAAGAATAAAATACAACATATTAAATTATTTCATTTTGAATCACTAAGGTGAACTAAAAAATTCCACGGTTATTGCAACACTAAACCCCTCTCAATCTCTATCATCAATATTTTATATCACTAACTCTTGGTCAAAATTATAAATTTACCTTACCTATATAATCATACGTAAATAAAATTAACTCTATGTATGTAAACATATAAAGAGTGGGATAATAATCTCTGCAGATCCACCATGACACAAAACCAACCTTTGAAATTTGTTGTCTATTTATAATAAAAAGGATATAGAATACCTTGGAAAATTATAAATCATAGAAATATTAATAACATTGATATTCTATGATATGGTTCTAATTATGACACCATAGTAATACTGCCCATGTTTCTACCAATATTAGTTAGACTAAAAACCCTCTATCCACGTATCCAAATTCATAAATTGAAAAATGTTCAATTGGTCAATATATGGAATGTCATGGTACATGAGTCTGAATCCACATTCATTAAATCCTATATATGAAATCATTTCCCTTTAATGGCATGTGATGTTTCAAAACCAATATTAATGGAATTATGAATGTTCACTCAGTGAGACATCATAATATATCAGGATTTATAACAACACTAGGATAATTTTTTACACATTTAGTTCAAAATAAAATATTCACATTATTTAAACACATAGGTCACTGTCAATATCAGCTACTCATGGAAAAATATCAAAAATAATAACCAAACAACCCAAGTATAACAGCTAATATATTTTCACAATTACTTTCAAGTTGATTTTCAAATACAAACCATATGGTAAATAATCAAGGAAAATTCCTATTATTAAGAAACATAGTATTTTATGGGGCTCCAAAAATATAATAATTCCACTATAATAATATATATCACATTTTATAACCAACAAGTAATAATCTAAAATATATCATATAAACTTTTATCAAACAAAAACATTATATTTATATTTCTTTCTTATTACATCAAAAAATAAACAAAAACCTACATACCATAGAATTTATTTCTAATCCAAAAAAAATCGTAAAATAAATAGGAAAACCAATTATTTCAACATGGAAAACATCTTTTTAATTATGAAAAACTACTTAACCAAGGATAATGAAACAAACATTTCATCGCATTCTTAATCTACAACATTCATTGAAGAAAAACACAATAAAAATTCATGAATTCACATTATTTATTTTAAAACAAATTAAATTTTTATCAACAATTTAAACTAATATAAATTATATTATATAATTAAAAATTAAAAATTAATTTCATTTAAATTCAGTATAATAGTAAATAATTTATTCTTCATCAAATTTTTTTATTGTAGACTAAATAAAATGAACATAATTTTTTTGCAAAAAGATAAGAAGAATTATAGAATACATAATTTATTTCGTAATTTAAAAATATCAAGATAAGTATTATATGTCATAGAAAATAAATACTCAATGGAACATAAATTTATCATTTTTGTGCCTAATTATTTTACCATACCAAGTAATCTAAGAAACATAATTTATCATTTTTTTATCTTTTTTAAATTTCAATAAGATAATATTTATTCATAAAAATATTAAATTATCATCTATTCCACATCACATGAATCGAAATAAGATTAATTCACCCAAAAAATATAATTAAAAGATATAAACACAAAACATAAAAATAATTAGATGCTTGTTGTAGCCTACCCCATGTTTAAATTAGTAGTCGTATTTGAAAACAAAATCATACTCTTTAATTAACATGATAAATTAAAATTATTATCAATCTAGAAAGATAATAATGAAATTATTCCTAATAAACCTAATATTGTCACTTGTAAAAATAAACAATGGTTTGAACATCCACTCATCAGTGAAAATATTGTACCACTGATGGTTCATAATTCAAACAAGTATCTATTTGGATATGATAGATAGAATGCAGGGTTTTACGTAGAGAGGATGAAGTTTATCATATATGAAAATAAGAGTCCTATGATACCACTTTAGGAATGATTTAAAATGAAATATCGAGTTATTTATTTCCTCTCTGTAATTCTAGACAAATTTAAAAAAAAATAACTGAACCATTTTAAGTTAATTAAATATATGTCAGTATGGAAACACATCCCCTTATGATAATGAGTTCTTAAGATTTTACATATATTTATTTTAAATAAATCCCATATTTCCCATTATATATATATATATTCCTAAGAACCCCTTTTATATTGTGATCCAACTTTTTAAAATGTATTTTTTTTATTTAACCAAACACACATTGTTTCATCGATCACACACCCCTCAACAAGACCAAATTTATCACCATGATATGCAGGGTCAAATTATTTTTCTCAGGCCCGGTTCTAATTGAACAATCATTGTTCCAATGACACATAGCCTAAAAATTCCTTAACTTGTAATTTTCAATAACCCAATAATTATAACACTCAACAAAATTATCACATACATGGTTTTTATCATCTTGCATAATAGGTGATTCTAATGTAATTTTTAATCTATGTTAAGTTAGAAATTTGTCCCTTATGAAGCATTTAGTCCATGTTCCATTGGAATATTAAATTTTCTAGTGGAACGAGCCCTAAAATATTACACTAGAACCTCTAGTTAATGGAGAATATTATGTTCCTCCCACCGTAATCAAATTTCCCACACAACAACGCACCACCAAAATATATCACTCATAAATTTAATGGTTTTAGCACACATATATTTAAAAATTAATAATAATAATAATAATAATAATAATAATAATAATAATAATAATAATAATAATAAAAGTACAACAACATCATCATTATTATCATTAATATATGTAATCAATAATCAAATCAATAAACAAAATTTATAATTTTACACGGATACACATGTTTTCTAATATATATATATAAATTAAATTTTTTATATTTCTAACAAAAAATAATAATAATAATAATAATAATAATAGTACTATTATTATGTCAAACATATTAATTTTTCTAATAAATAAATAAATATAAATAAAATTGTAACATTATTTTTTTTATCTTCTAAACAAATATTCAATAATAATAATTGAAAACATCACAATATATATATATATATATATATATCCCTATAAATTTAAATACATACGTAAATACATTCATACATATATATCTATATAAAAATTACATACCAATTAGTTTTTATATTTTTATTTTACCCTAGTTATTATAATAATAAAATAATTTAATAATTCAACTAAAATGTTTCTAAAAAAACAAACATACAAGAGAAATTTCACCATAAGAAATTTGATGTCACATCACATATCAATATATTATCATTAAGAAAGTGATCTTATAATTTTCTCTAAGTAATATTATCATTATTTACATATCAAAACATTATTTTTAAAATAAGTAATGAAATTTAAATAATGAAAATAAAAGAAATCAATTTACATAATAAATTTCCAATTGTTCAAATTTTCCCATTTAAATAAAAAGTTTAAATGAATAATTAATATTCATGGTCTTGGGGGTATTACAAAATGTAAGATCACAATCATTTATTAGAGAAGTATTGATCTTGATTTTTTGTATTATTTTTCATTCTATTGAGTATATTTATTTGTGTTTAATCTTGGATGAGTATGAATGAAAATTGAGAAAAGTTTACAGAATAAGGGATGTGCATGGTTGGCCCATGGTTGTCCCAAACTGTGCGCCCTAGTCGAAAAAACTATAAAACCCATCAAAGAGAGGGATTAAAAGATTTTTGTTCCATTTTACAAGACATTCTCCATCCTAGGAGAAACCATCCCCACCTGAGAAGAGTCACGAGGTTTCGAAATCCATGCACCCCTACTAAGGAAATTGTGATCATGTTTTTAATTAACTTGAAATTTTTATTTAAAAATATCGAAACCACCATTTTAACCAGAAATTGACCCTAACTTGTACCTAATTGATTCATCTCATTTTTTTAGGCTGAGGAACAAATTTATATGGCTCTTGACCTCCATTCTTGTTGATTCGAAGCCTGGATTGAATATCTTTACCTCTCTCTAATTCATATCTAGATCTTGTTCTTCATATTAATTGTTGTTGTTCCACTTCAATTTAGTTATTTCCATTTTTTTATAATTCTTCATCAATTTTGATGTAGGTGGACTATTATTCCGATCCCAATGTTTTTATTTTAGTAAAATGTATTTAATTATATATTTTTATTGGTTTATTAGAAATTGATATTCATTAATTGAATTAATTAATTTGGTAAATTGATTAATTAAGGGATTATGAAATTTGGGAAAATAAATTGATAGAATTGGAATAATTAACTTTTGAATTAATTTTGGCATATTGGTAATTTGAAATTGGAATGAATAATTGTTCAATTTATTATGGGGTTATTTGATCTTGAAATATGATTAATTAATTAATTTATTTATTTAATGTGATTATTTCATTTTAAAATTGTTGATGTCATTAATTAATTACTAAATTAATTAATAAAATTGATGTGATTAATTAAGTTATAAATTAATTAATTATAATTATGTGATAATTAATTGTTTAATTAATTGATGGAAGTGGTGTGATTAGCTTAATTTTGGATAAATTAATTAAATAGTGTGAATATAAAATTATTGAGTTGGATTAATTAAGTTGAGAATTAATTAATGGGTTGTTGTGGTACATTTCATAATGGGATTCATATGAAATTGTGATATTGTGATAAATGGGAAAAAGTTTTTTTAGTCATGGATTACTGCATCAATATCCCATAGTGATAAATATTGACATTCATGTGTGGGACATCATCTACTACATCGTAAACCATAGTGATAAATATTTACATTCGTGTGTGGGGCATGGTTTGACACATCAAAAACCCAAAAAGATAAACATTAACATTCATGAATTAGACAATGTTTTGTACAATAAAATACCATATTGATAACTATTAATAAATTAATGTGGGATAAGGAATTCTACTTTAAAATCCCAAAGTGTTTATTGAGGTGTGGGATAGGGACTGAGGATCCAAAATCCATGGGTTGTTAATCATAATGTTATACCCTCATGAGATGATATTAGACTATGATTCTAATTGGACATGGTATTAATTGTCATTGCAAATTCTTATAATGAAATTTTAATATATGATATCATGTGGAGATAGTTCAGACACTAGTACCTGGTGAAGAAGATATTTTGAGTTCAGGTGTCATCAGGAAACTGAGAAATATATGGTTAAATAAAGAGTAATTGAATAAATGTAAACATATTTAATTTATTAGTTGTACTTTATTATTTATACAAATATATATAGTGTTATAGATTGGATATTGTTTTAGAAGAAATTGGTGGGGCCTATAGAGTTTTACTCACACCCTACTCGGGATGCCTGATCAGTACCTGAATAGAATTCATGGTTGCTGGATAGTTTTAGTGAAATGGAACTATCTTATATGCTTGAGTCAAGATGGAGCATGGATGAGGGAACCTGACTTGGTTTCATGACTCTCTTGGGGGTTGTTAGTGTGTTTCCTTTTGGTTTTACATTTCTAAAATTGACACATTCTTTGGAATGGCTTGTCTACTATGTTAGTTATGGTATTTTATTTTATTCTTTGGTCACCATGTGATATTTGTATCATTTTTTTTATAGTTTCATGATTGAGTTATTGTTTATTTATTTCAAATGGTTTACTATAATGATAAAGAGGGTATAGTATCTTCATAATCTATTTGAGACCATCATTTCTAGTCAGTATCCTCTAGCATATGAGGAGGTATGCTTGTGGTCATATATCGGTCTGGCTCGGGGTACCGATGTGTGGCATCTGGGTCGGGACATTACAAAGTGAAATCATAGACCAATTTTTTTTAATTTATTTTGTCTTACTTCTTGGGAAATATAGATAAGAGACATGGAAGAGTTGGTCCTTGTACATGGGCTCATGCATGTGAATAACTAACCCATGTATGGATGAAAACCCATGTAACCATGGTGAGATTACTATTATTAATGTTTTTGTTACATTTTAATGTCATTTCACAATGGGAGATACACTTGGGGTGTGATTTCATCATTATTTGTGAAATTTGTTAAGGTTTTCCTTATGGCCCAATATGGAAACATAATTGAGTATAAATGAGTCATTCTTGGTAGTTATGATTATTTATTTACCTACATCATTTTAGGAATTCATGGGAAAATAGATTTTGGGTACGTTTTTGAACTTGAAATGTTTTTACTTATTTGTGAAATTGAAATAGAGAAGGTTCCTAATATGAAATTGAAAATTTTGTCTAATTACTAATATGAATAAATGGGTTTCAATTGAAAAACATAAAAATGTAGAAGAGTATAACTTTTTTGTAACAATGTCCTAGATGTTGGATGGTTATGTGAAGTGATAACACTTCAGTTTTTACAATTTGGTGTGGGTTGTGAAAATTATTTGATATGGATTTATGGGAATCCATGTAAATGTGTTAATGTGTGATAGGATTCCTAAGATATGTTTTTTGAATTTTTGAGATATTTCTCCATGCTGATGTGTGTTGAGAGGATGATATGAGCTTATAGATGGAAATGATACACCAGCAGTGGAACCTAAGGCTCTGATAGTTCTGGGTGGAGGAGTAGGAAAGAAGATCCATGAGAACATTGATTGCATAATGATATTTAGGGAGAGATTCCTAGACTAGTTTGTGTATAGTATATCTAACATGACATGGGTGTTTTAGCTACATAACCCTATATTATTCAGTAGGGATGGTTGACCTAAGAAAGTTGAATTATGGAATGAATCCAACCAAACAATACATGACAATTTTATAGTCTTTGACTGAGAATATGATCAATTTTTATAATAACATTGTGTGTGGATCAATGATTTGATGTGTTAGTGGGTTATTCATGTTTAGATTGGTGAATTAGATGTCATGGCATTGAAGAAATTTTTCGAGATGTTCCTAGAGAACTTTTATCCATAGATATTGAGACATGATAGAGAAATTAAGTTCATGTGAATGACTCAGGGGAATATCTCTATGAAGGACTATCCTGTTCACATTACTGACTTGCTTCAATTTTCTCCAGTACAAAAAAGAGACAAGATTGATTTGTTATGGCATTAACTGGATGAACATAAATGTGATATTTAGTATCAAGTTAATATCTTTTGGGTGTGGTGGATCAGGATCTCATATATAAGGGAAAGAAAAAGTAAACTTCTAGGGGATGACATGTAGTGGTTTTGGATGGTCAAGAGGCATGCATTTTTAGATAAGGAAGAATCATGGTTAGGATTTAATCCAAAGAAGTGGAAAATATAGTGGCTATGGGAACAGTCAGTTACATAAGAGCAAAATCTTGTTATCTTTCACAAGTGTGGTTGGTCAGAAAAGTTTCATATATAGTTCCCCCTACCACTGGTATAGTGTTGAGCCTGTGGTAGAATGGTTTATCTCTATTGGTTTTATAGGGAAGCAAGATAGATGGGTTGTGATGGAGGATATAGGTAGAATCATAGTTTAGGAAAGAGATATTATACATTGTACCAGTCTGGAAGTCATGTTTCCACTAGATATAGCGGTATAGGAAGTGTATGAGGTAATTATGGGATGGAGTTCTCGTATTTTCAGAGTGGTGTAGCTCAACCGACCTAGAATATGACCCAAGGAAGAGGGTATCGACAGTTTCATGTCATTCATCCAACATTAGTGGATAACAAGGTTGGATGGTCGACATTTTGAGGAACTATTATTATAGCTTTTATGTCAGACATCCCTTTATTTGATATTGGTGAAAATAATTATTTTATATCTAAAAAGATGGTGAATTTTTTTATCCTAATGTTGGATTTTTTATAGGTGGTATACTGATAGATACAACATTTGGAGTAATGCAAAGGGGCATCTGCGTGGTTAAAGGGTGTTCTCTCGAGGTTGGGGAGTATCGTTTTAGTTGGGAACTTTACATCCACAACATATCAAGATTCATCCTAATTATGGGAATGGACTGTTTAGTGGAATACTGATACCACTTATATTTTTACCACATGGGAGTGACATTTATGTTCCATGAGGATGAAAATTATGTTCTTTGTGGAGAGTTGGATATGAAGGTGGGTCATGAAGTGCTAGTTCACCAGCAACTGGGGGGAGGTTACAGCCAAGGTTGTTATTTTATTTTTGGATGATGGACGAGTGAAACAATATGTATTCCCAACCATAATGGATATTTTTAGGTTTTATTTTTTGGAAAACATATCATGAATTCCACCTAAGAGATATGTTGAAATTACAATTGAGCTCACGTCAGGGTTGAGCCAATTTCTATTCCACTATATAAATGGAACCAACAGAGAATCAAGGGATGAATTATTAGATAAAAGAGTTTATGGATAAACGGTTTATCCATCCAAGTATATTGCCTTATGTTTCTCCAGTCTTATTTACAATGATGGCTAATGGAATACAGTGCTTATGTGTGGGATATTATAAGTCAAACAAGATGACTGTGAATAAATGGTAACATCTTCCACATATTGTAAATCTAGTGGACAAGGTGAGGGGTTTTGTGTTTTATCCATGATCAACTTATGTTCATGGTATTATCAGTTGAGATTTTGACCATATAATATATTGAGTACTACATTCAGAAGTAGGTATAGACTTTATAAATTTTTTATAATGTCATTTGGTTTGACAAATGAACCAAAAATGTTTATGTACATGATGAACAAAATATTTCAACCATTCCTAGGTTAGATTTTGGTTGTGTTTTTGGATGAAACTTGTCTTTAATCCAATGCTAATGACAATCATTCCCAATATCATGACATCTTCTCAAGTACATGGGGAGAGAATTGACTATATTCCATGATATTTAAATATCATTTTTGGATTGATCAAGTACACTTCTCGAGTCATATAATCTAGGATAAAGTTGTGTCAGTGGACCCAGAGGAGGTTCAGGTAGTAGTTTCATGGGAGTATCCTATGAATGGTTTCAATAAATATTTCTTTCTAGGGTTGGAATTATGTTATTAGAGTTTCATTTAAGGATTTTCACATTTGAAATCACCTCTTATAGGCTTGGATAATTAGGGAATATCGTTAGAATGGTATGAATCAAGTGAGAATGACTTCTAGAAGTTGATGTAGTGGTTGAAAATGACACCAATAATGATCCTACCGAGATAGGTGAGGAGTAAACCATGTTTTTTATGATTTTAACATTGGGATTGGAGTAGTGATAATGTAGGTAGATCAAGTCATGTTGTTTGGGAATCAGAATTTGAGGCCACATGTACAGAACTACCCTACACATGAACAAGAATTAAATTTAGTGTTTTTTGATTTGATGTTTCATTTAAATTATCTATTTCATGGAAGTATTATTGTGTATATTTTTTACATGATCATGATATATATCATTTCTCAAATGAGATATGAATCTCAAAAAGTGTATATCAGTAGAGTATATGTAGTCATTCAAATTTGCTCTGGAATATACACCCAGAAAGGGAAATCGTTATCCAGATAAATTAAACTAAAAAACATAGACTCATGGTGTTCAGGAGTATAGTGATGAGAAGAAGATGATGAATTGACTAGAACATATGCATGCTTTCATTCAATATATTTTGGATCATATGACACTCGTATCAGTTTTAGTGGTTTCTAAACTTTTGATAGGGGTTAGGGATACACAATATTTATATTTAGAATTTTTTACCATGTTGGAAAGCCTTGAAGGTGGGGAGTCACCATTATATTGGACTATAGATGAGGATGAGATATATTATGTATTGAAAGGTGTATTTTTTCCTACGAGCATTTAGGGGATAATTATGTGTGAATTTCATGCCTCAATGTGGGAAGTGCATCTAGGTTTGACTAAAATGTATCATGACCTTTGATGACATTTTCAGCGTCAATTTATAAAAAAGGAGATTGTAGGGTTTGTGACATAATGCCACACTTATCAACAATTTAAGGCTCAGAATAAATGACATGGTGGTTTACTATGATCATTAATCATTCCAAAATTTTAGTGGAATTACATTACCATGGAATTTTTAGTATCCCCCAAGGATTCCCAAAAAATGATGATATCTAGGTGATTGTGTACCATTTTAAAATGGTAGAGCATTTCTAACTATTACGAGTGATTTTATCAGCAGATAGTAGAGAGAATTATACATTAGGGAGATAGTCTCTTTGTATGAGGTGCCACAATGTATTGTTTCATACCATTAGTCTCAAATTACATCGCAATTCTGGAAGATCTTATTCATGGCTCTTGGTACATAGGCTTTATTGAGTATGGATTACCGCCCATATAGAGATGGGTAGCCATATTGTATTATACATGTTCTTGAGGATATGCTTTATGCATGATTCTGATACTTTTTTTGTGTATTGAGAGAATATGTAATCCATAGTAGAGTTTTTCTATAACAAAAGTTAACAGGAATAGATAGATATGGAACTAATAAATGTACTTTATAGTAGGATATGTAGATCACCTCTATGATAGATAGAGGAATGTGAGTCAGAGTTTTTGGTAAAGAGTCTCATACAGGAGACGTTGAAGAAGGTTCAATTTATTAAAAATAGTATGGATACATATCAGAGTATAATTTTTTTATGCTCATATCCATCGGTAACCCCTAGAGTATAAAATGTGGATTTTTTATTCCTTTAGGATTCATATATATTGTTCAATCCAAAGATAAAAATATATGTAAATCTAGCACCCGGGGTTTTTTGGACTATTTGGGGTTGTACAGAGAATCAGGTTGGTGGAATACTTATTGGATCATCTAAAGAGGTACAATGGTATTCATGGTGTTTATAATGTGTCACAATATCAATGATGTCACCAAGAACCTTCACATGTGATTAATGTTTATTATGGAGATATTGATACCAATGGAGCCTTTGATGTGAAAATGATACGTGTGTTGGATCACAGTGATAAATAGTTCTTAGAAAATACCATGAAAATTGTTTTTATATGGTGGTATCATGGCCATGTTCTGGAGGAAACATGGGAGTGGGGAGTGGATATGTGGGCTCAGTGGCCTTATATTTTTTACATGGAATCTAAGTGATTGTTGGGAGTACATCTTGAGGACATGCTATTATTGGGTGGGGTAGTTATAAGATCTCAAAAATTTCTAGATATGTCCAAAGCATGATTTGGGGTATTCTTTTTCCTAATTTTTTTTATACATTCTTTATGCTTCATCTTGGTTACATTTGGGTTAAGTAATGCGAAAATATGAAGGCTGAAGGGTAGTGTACCATTAGTAAACCGTTTTCCCAAATTATGTTCCCTGGCTGTAACACCTAGATGGTTTATGAAATATTTTCTTTAAATAATTTTAATTCTTCATTATCTTGACTTTCGAATAATAATGATTTTAAAAAAACCATGAGATTCCCTTTATATAAAATTACCATTATAGCCAAGTTGTTTGGTTACCCAGAATAATTATAACTAATGAAAATGCATTATGAATTCATTGGCTATTAAATATTTATGATAAATATAAATCAATTAGATATTTTTATTTTTGAGTGAATTAAATTTGGTAATAAAATTAATAAGATATATGCGTTATATACTTAATAAAATATTTTTGATATTTACCCAATGGATGTTTTAGTCATATGGTATAAATAAAACCCTAATTTTTAAAATGTTAATTTTACACATTTGATTGGGGAACCCATTTTAAATTAAGATTTTGGGACATTAATAATTTATATACGAAAACATAAACAAGTTATTTTGAATAATGATATAAAAATTTATTTGGATAAATTTATGATAAATTTATGATAACATTCATGTTTTGATGAATATCAATAATACACTAAATATTAATTAAAAATACCTTTTAGATCGAGATAATTTATATGGTTAAATTATATTATTTCATGGTTTTGAAGTATAAATAAATTTTATTTTTATTATTTAATATAATTTATGGCATTATCATTAATTTTACATTGAATTTATGGGTAAAACAATTTTGTTCTTTTGTAATGTTTTAACTTTTAGAAACTGTTTTCTCATTTCAACAATAGGAATAATTTATTAATTAATTATCGCAACTTCTGTGTTTTAAATTTTTAAAAATGGATTTCATATTTGGAATCAAAAAGTCTGAATTGTTTGAATATGTTACTTTTATTCAAGGACATTATCAACAGTAACTTCAGTAATTATTTTATTTACAATGGTTAAAGGGTAAATCTAGTAAATAAGGGTTAAAAATAATATTTTAATATTATAAAACTACCATAAAACGTTTCATACTCCTATTTTATGAGATATTTCTGAACATTGGTATCGTTGGGTCGATTTTGGGACCCCATGGATTCACATGGATGTAAAAATGAAATTTTATAAGAATTAATTTAAAGTAAAGATAATTATTACCTAAACATATATCTTTCACTAAATAGATTTTAATATAGGGTTAAATAACTAATATCAATGTCTATAAATAGTCATTATAAATCTAAAAAATATTTCCTACATCAAGTATTTTTATTTATAATTTTTAGACTTTAGATAAATATATTTATGTATGACATAACTATGATGTTGTGATTACCTCATTAATGAACGATTCAAATAAATGAATTTATAAATATTAAAATAAATTTAATTTAACATTTTGATACCATCCTTGAATTTAATAGATTAAATTTAAATATCAGGTATTATTTAATGCCATCATTTTGAAGGAATCAGGTTGTTATGAATTTGTTTAAATAGTCAAGTATGAATAGTGTCCAAAATTGACATAATTCACAACATAAAACATAAAATAGTTTATTAAATGATATTAAATCCCTATAAATATATGATTAGTAAAAATGATTAATATATGTAAAAATATTTCATAAATAAATTTTTGTGCATTCTTTGACATGATATGGTAATTACATCAACCCACAATATGTAAAAAACATGATATCATAGTAAGATTAAAGAGGGTAAAATAATGGTCAAACAAAAAATATAAGGATAAACAAATATTCAAAACATATCTAAATTTTTATGGATTATGGGTATTCAAACCACTATCATCTTATATTTGAATTAAATAATTTTTTGATCAATTTTAGTTGAAATTGAATTTACAATAAATTAATATTTTGAGTTTACTAAAGTGACCCTCTCCTCTCTTATAAAAGGGACCTTCCTCCCTATCCTCTTCACTCCATTTTGAGGCTTCAATATTGGCCAAAACTACCCATTTTTCTTATTAACTTCCCTATTTACATTCTAGGGGTGATTTATTTCTCAAAAGTCAACCTCTAGTGCCCTAATAGTAAATATAAAGGGGGAACGTCAATGAAGAGTTAATATCTTCTACCGATTCTTTCATATTTCATTCTTATTATAATTTCTATTATTTAGTTTTTTCATTATAAAGTAATAAAATAAATATCAATAATGTAATGATATGTTATTATAGATATTAAACAACCATATTTCATCTTCTATCCATCCTACGAAAATTGAAATCACCACGTGTGCGTATGTATGACGTACCGTCTCCACACTATGATGTAATCTGTTTTTCACCATCGCGTTACATGGATGGGTATAATGTTGGAAATAATAACTACATATTATTATTATAACATGATATTAATTCTGAGATAATATACACCATCCACTTCAATACCATTCAATAATTATGGGAATGATATTGTCGCTCGTGCGTGTGTAAGGATTACCGTCTCCACGGTGCGATGTTATTCGTTCTACATAATATCAATTAAACCTTGATTATATAAAAAAATTGAATGAAAAAATATGATATATATTATACTAATACAACATTTTAAATGATATAACTATAACCTAAAAATATTAATAATAACTTATCTGAAAAAACATACATAATAACATAAAGTAGTTAATACTCGAATAACGAGTTACAATGAAATGTTACTAACAAACAGATGAAAATATGATCGTAAATGTTTTCATAAAAATTATTATGATTTTTGAATAAATAAATAATATTATTTAAATCATCATACTGGAGGTTTAGATACATACAAATGAAATTGTACCTATGGTAGGGGATAACTTTTTCAATCTTGGTTTATTAGAGATTGTTAATTTATAAGTATTTACTGAGGATATATTTATCATCCACGTCCATGTTTTTTAAAAATATTATTATAAAATATTTACTATTATCCTATGTATTTTCAAAAACATGTTTACCCATTTGGACTTTTACTACATTATTTGGATGGAATCGTTCTTTTGTTTATCATAGGAGGTATTTTTGACTTTTCTAGAAAAAGTACGAGGAGAATGTTTTTTTAATTATATGGAATGAATAGAATTTTTCATATTCATAAATCCTTATTTCCATGAATAATTAACTACATGTTTAAAATTTTATTTTCAATTAAATTTTTTAATTTTAAAATTGCATGACATTTTGAGAAAAGTAATCATTTTTGAAGAAGAATGATATTTTCCTAACGAATAAAGCTCAAGTGTTTTACCAAAATTATTTTCCATCTAGGATCACATGGTTTTATGTTTATATCCCCATTATTTATATGATTTTATTGGGTTTATTATTGAATTTTATTTATGAAATCTATTTTCGTTATGTCAATTATGATGGAATGATGTTTAAGAAACCCATTTAATTTCATGGGTTATGATATGGTTAATGATTCTATATTTATGTATCACATGTAATAATTGTTTTATTATGAAATTTCTGGGACCTATATATCCCTCCAATTAATTGGGTCAATATTTATATCTCATGATATAGACATGACTGGAATGAAAAGTAAATCCAGTTTTGTGATATAGGGCTGGAACGAGGAGTAAACTTGGTTCCGTAATGGGATTTGTCCACTATGATGGTCTTGGCAGTGAGCCTTGACTAATATTAAATAATTTTCTACGATTATTTATTTATTCCAAAAACATTCATGTCTTATTCTATGACTATTGGGATTTAATTGATCTTTTTTTATTTATCCCATGAAATGATAGTATTATCTTTTATATGTTGGATACGATTTTAAAATGTTATGTTCTTATGAATATGATATGATTGATATTTCATTTTTTTACCCATAAGGAGAATTTTATCTCACCATTTACATGTTTCTTTTCCCCATCACATGAAGAATGTTACTATGAATTATATAGAAAAAATGAATTGTAGTTATGATGAAATAAACGGGGGACAATGTAGATGTTTTATGAACTAGTTGTTTATGTTTCCCAATATTTAAAGACATTATACCTATATGGTCATGTCATTGATTTTTTATATATTGTAATAAATGTAATTCAATTCAGAAGTGATATCAATGTATGTAAATAACGAGATTCTATAGTTGGTATATATGGAAAGGAATAGTTAACCTTTGGAAACTAGGATGAGAAAGAGTTAAGGATATGTCTAAGTATTTGATACAATCCTAGTGTTTTAGAAATGACTAAGAATAATCAAGGATAAAACCTAATGAGTATTAAATTGAAATTTTATTCTTCATTATGTGGTTTTCCTATTATCATTAGTGTTTCTCAATCTCTTATTTTTGGTTTTAGTTAATGGGTAAACCCGAAGGAATCAGGTTAACACTGAATGCGAAGAGCAATGCGATGATTGTCCCCCTAAGAAACCAAATGTTATGGGAGATGGAATAAAAAATATTTTATCCATTCCCATACAACTTTCTCAAGCTATGAATCATTCTAGACTTCCAAAAGAAAAATGAGGGAGCAAAATTCTGTTGAATCATTCACCAGACAATGTCCACAATCATTAAACGGTTCTTCTGATTCATTAGCGACTAAAAAATGGATCAATACCACTAACATGATATTTTTAGTTTTAAAATGTTGTAAACATTATGAAATTATCTTATTAGTATATCCTTTTGAAGTTAATGCTGATCAATGGTGGAATTGTATCAATAATACGATGCAAATAGATGAAATTGAGTCCATGTAATTGGACAAGTTCGAGAATATATTTATCAATAAGTACATTCATCATATTCTTAAAAATTAGATAGATAAGAAGTTCCTTGAACTTAACAAAAAATATTATGAATCAGTTGGTACCTATGAAGAAAATTTTATAAGACTTATAATGTACGCATCTGGAAATAAAAACCAAACTGAGAGTAATATTGATCGATTTTTTAGTGTCATAAAACCAAGTCTACTAAGGGCATTAGACATAAGGGACTTCAATAGATATAATGAAATATTTTGATGTGATCTCATGGTTGAGATGGATATTAGAGTAACCCATCAGTCATATGGGTTTGATAAGAAGATAAAATGGAGTTCAAAGGGAAACCTAAAGACCACACTGAAATGTAGACGAGTCTTCCCTTATGATCAAAGTGTGCAAATAAATATGGAGTAAATTTTCATAAAGGGACTAGTAAATTTTTCATGTGTGGAAAAGAAGGCCACCAGGATATTTAATGATGAAGTGATGGGAAAAATATTTCTACTGATGCGAACAAAGAAAAGGTTACACATAATGAACCTCCTACAATTCAATGTTACAAGTACAAGGAAATGTTCCATTATTATAATCAATTACCTAATCCAAGGGTTATTGACGATGATCGACATCAACAAACTCTTAGGGATAATGAAAAAGTAAAATCATATGCAATTACTATTGGTGATGTGGAGTACAATAATTAAGAGATGAAAGGTACACTTAAAATCCACTCTAAATTAGTAAATGTTTTATTTAATTCTGAATCCACCAACTCTTTTATTTAGAATGAATTTTCTAAGGGTATTTACGTATTACCTTAAAAATTAGATTTTGTTTTAGCTGTGACCATTCGTAATGGAACAAAGGTCGTATCAATAGTGTGAAATTCTACTCCAATTGAAGTTTATTGGAATGTGCTTCCTGTAAATCATTTAATTTGTCATATATTGGAATTTTATGGGATTCTTCACATTGATTAGATTTTTTTATATTGAGATCCTATAAATTTAAAAATATGGGAAGTAAAATTTGTTATTACAATTTAATCTATGATCATCTATTGATGAATGTATGAATATAACCTTCCAGTAGAAATTTAATCCATTTTATGGGTTGAGATTCCAATAAATGAAGGTTATTTATCTGAAATCGCTGGAGAGAAACTCATGATTAATAATACACCCATTATACTAGAGTTTTATGATGTCTTTCTGGAGGAATTTCTTGGTCATCCACCAAATCATGAAGTTGAGTTTTCAAAAGAACTCATATCGGGTGCTACGCTTAATTCAAATACAACTTATAAAATGGAACCAATTGAGTTGTAGGAATTGAAGAAGAAACTTCAAGATAATATTGATAAGGGATTAAAACACCCTAGTGAATCACTTTGGGGAGTACCTATGTTGAATTTTATGATGAAGGATGGATCAATGATAATCTTCATTGATTATTGAAAACATAACAATATCACTATCAAGAACAAATTTTCACTCCTGTATATTGATGACTTATTTGACCGACTATGCAGAGCTGAATACTTTTCCAAGATTTATCTTCATTAAGTATATCACAAATTAAGGGTAAAAAAGAGGATAAACTAAATACTACATTCCTTACAAGGTATTGACACTATGAATTTATAGTGTTGCCTTTTCGTATTACTAATGCCCCTTCTATCTTCATGGATCTAATGGATAAAATCATTAGAGATTATCTAGATCAATTTGTGGTAGTCTTTATGGATGATATTATTTTTTATTAAAATAGAATGAAAGAACATGGATATAACTACATATTTGTACTAATAACCCTAATAAATGAGAATCTTTATTCCAAATTTTCAAGGGTGAAATTTGGATTCAAAAATATTCATTTTGGTTCACATAACCTCAAAATAGGGGATATCTGTGGATCCAGGAAAAACAGAGGTTATTGAAAGATGGTCGAGACCATCAATAGAAACTGATATTTGATGTTTTCTTGGTTGGGCCAGATATTATTGAGATTTTGTGAAATATTTTTTAGGATTATCTAATTTACTCACCATTTTTACTCATAAATATTTAAGTTCATTTGGAAAGAGTAATGTGAATATAGTTTCAAAGAGATATAAAGAAGGTTAGCTACTGCACATGTGCGGACACTAACTTGTAGTTGATAATGGTTTGTTCTCTACATTGATTCACCCAAGAAAGAACTCAGGTGTGTTATCATGAAAAATGATGTGGTCATAGATTTTTCCTCACAATAGTTGAAAATCCATGAGAAAATTACCAAACTTATGATTTGGAGTTTGTTGTAGTGATCTTTACATTAAAAATATGGAGGCATTATCTTTCTGGTGAAACCTGTGATATTTATACTAATCATAAAGGTTTAAAATATATTTTCACACAAAAGTAGATTATTATATTCCAAAAAAGAGGTTTGGTGTTGAATAAAGATTAATACTTTTCAATACATTACCACCCTCAGAAAGAGAACAAGGTGTCAGATGCGTTGACTTGAAAAGGTCATGCTAGCTTATCCATGTTGAGGATCACGAATGATCCAATATTTATGTATTTTCAAAAGATAGATCTTGAAATTTAAATTTATGGGAGAAATCCTATCTTTCTCAAATGAATGTTCAACGATCTATTCAAGTGAAGACTAAAGAGGAACAGAAGGAAGTTGTAGAGTTACAAATGATGGTGAGAAATGTTCTTGAATTCAACCTTGATTTTGAGGAAATAACAAGGTTCAAGAACTGGGTTTGTGTTCCTACTATAACAAAATTAAATAAGGGGCTATTGTATGAGGCTGATAGTTCTTAATTATCTATTCACCCTGGAAGCACAATGATGTACATGGACCTGAAAGAGAACTTCTGGTGGGATGGCATGAAAAGGGAAGTTGTCGTATATGTCTCTCGATGCTTGGTTTTTCAGAAAGTTGAGATGAGGGATATAAGTCTAAGGTAATTTTACAATCATTACCCATACAAGAATGGAAATGAGAGAACATCACTATGTACTTTGTCATCAATCTTCCAAAATCATCCTAAGGAAATAATGCAATCTGGGTTATAGTTGATCATCTTAAGAAGTCGACACACTTCATGGTTATTAGCGAGGATTTATCTCTTGACAATATTTCTAAGATATATGTAAATGAAGTGGTAAGATTCCATGGGGTACCACTTTCTGTTATAACTGGTCGGGATCCAAGGTTTATCTCGATGTTCTTGAGAAACCATTGGCATTTTCTTGATACAGAGTTAAGTTTTAGCACTACATATCATCCTCATATAGACTGTCAGTATGAGAGGACAATTCAAACTCTATAAGATATGTAGAGAGCTTTATCTATGGATTTAAAAGGTTGATGGGATCAACACATACAATTAGGGAATTTTATTACAATAATAGCTTTCACACCAGTATTAAAATGGCTCCTTATGAAGCCCTTTATGGAAATATGTTCAAAACCCCAACTTGTGGGGATGAAGTTGGGGAATGAAAGCTATTGGGACATGATATTGTTGATGAAATGGCAGAAAAGTACAGATCTATTAAACAATGCATAAGAATAGCTCATATTCAATAGAAAAGTTATGCTAACAACTAAATAAAATACCTAGAGTTTGATGTGGGTGATAAGGTGTTCTTACAAATATCTCCCTTGAAGCGAGTAATGAGATTTTAAAAGAAGGGTATGTTAAGCCCTAGGTATATCGACCCTTTTGAAATATTGGATTGTGTTTGGAAGGTATCTTACGGATTTTAGCTTCCAACGAATCTCTCTTAAGTTTATGATGTGTTCCGGGTATCTATCCTTAGAAATTACATACCCAATACTTCACATGGACTAATCTTGGATGTCATACCTCTAGATCAAGATCTTTCTTATGAAGAACAACCGATATGGATTCTGGATCTTAGTGAAAAAATTCTCTAAAACAATACCACTCTCTTGGTTAATGATTTATGGAGGAACCACCAATTTTAAAAGGCTACATATGAAATTGGGGGTATGATGAGGGAGAGTTATCCCCATCTATTTATTTCCTAGTGACAAATTTCAAAGGAAAAATTCAATTTAAGGGGGTTAGAATGTAAAACCTGAATGGTTTTATGAAATATTTTTTAAATAATATTTATTCTTTAGTAAGTTTATTTTCATGCAATCATGAGGATAAACAAACTATGAGATTCCCTTAATATAAAATTACCATTATATCATAGCTGTTAGGTCGGAAGGAATAATTTTAACTAACTTATGAAAATGCACTATGAAATCATTGTCTATTAATTATTTATGAAAAATATAAATCATTTAGATATTTCTATTTTTGGTTGAATTACATTTTCTAATTAAATTAATGAGATATATGTGTTATATACATAATAAAATATTTTTTATATTCATCCAAGGGATATTTTAGTCATAGGGTAAGAATAAAACATAATTTTTTTAAAAGGTTAATTTTACACTTTTGAATAGAAAAACCATTTTAAATTAAGATTTTGACACATTAATAATTTCTATATGAAAAAATAAACATTTTATTTTGAAGTGGGATATAAAAAATGACTTGGGATAAATTTATAATATTTTTATAGATAACTTTCTTGTTTTGATGAAGAGTAAAAATACTCTAAATTTTAATTAAAAGAAATTTTTTTCATCTAGAAAATTTATAGGGATAAATTATAATATTTTATTGTTTTAATGTATAAATAGAATATATTTTTACCATTAAATATAATTTATGTCATTAGCATTAATTTTACATTGAATTCGTGGGTAAATGTTTTTTAAAGTTTTGTAATGTTTTTACTTTTAATACTCGTTTTTTCATTTCAACAACTGGATTAATTTTTAACATAATTATGACATCTTTTGTGTTATGAATTTGGAAAAATTGATTCCATATTTGGAATAAAAAGTTCCAAATTGTATAATTACGTACCATTTTTTAGACATTATTAATAGTAATTTTATTAATTATTTTATTTACCATGTTAAAAGAGAAAATATGGTAAATAAGGGGAAAATAATAATTTAATAGTATAAAACTATCCTAAAACATGTCATCGTCTTATTGGATGATATTTTTACGACCATGGTCATCCTTGGGTCTAGTTTTGAACCTCATGGTTTCACATGGATATGAAAATAACATTTTATAATAATTAATTTAAAGTAAAGATAATTATAACCTAAACATATATATTTTACTGAATATATTTTAATATAAGGTTATATAACTTATATATGTGACAATAAATATTCATTAGAAAGATAAAATGATTTCTTATGTCATGGTATTTTATTTATAATTTTTAGATTTTAGATAAATATATTGTTTTTGATACAATTATGATGTAGTGATTACCTCGTTATTGAATGATTCAAATAATTGAATTTATAAATATTAAAATAAATTTTAGTGAACATTTTTATACCATCCATAAATTTTTGGAATAAAATTTACATATTAGGGATAAGTTAATTCCTTTGGTTCGAAGGAATTATGTTGTAATTATTTTTTAAAAAATTTCAAGTATGAATAGTATATAAAATTGACATAATTCATAACTTAAAACATATGATTTTTTATTAAATGATATTAAATTCCTAAAAATCAATTATTTGGATAAATGGTTAATATATGTCCAAATATGTGATAAATAATTTTTTTTGGGTTGTTTGACATGATATGGTAATTACAATAAACCACAATTTGTAAAAAAAACATGATACCATAATAAGATTAAAAAAAGGTAAAATAAGGGTTGAACAAAAAATATACGGATAGAAAATATTCAAAATGTGTATAAAAATTATTGTATTATGGGTATACGAACCAAAATCATCATATATTTCAATTAAATAATTTTTTGACAATTTTTAGTTGATATTGAATTTATAATAAATTAATATTTTGAGACTTTCCTAATGTGCCAATCTCCACTCTTATAAAAGGGAACCTCCTCCATCTCCTTTTCACTTAATTTTGTGCCTTCATACTTAGACAACCCCTAACCATTTCCCTTCTCAAAATAACTAGTTAAATTCTAGAAGTTCTGGTCCTCCTAAAAGACCAACACTAGTTCTGTAACAAGAAATTTAAAGGAGGCACATCTAGGAAGAGATAATCTATTCTACCGATTCATCCAAATTTCATTCTCCTTCTACTTAGTATTATTTTGTTCTTTCACTATAAAATAATAAAATAAGTATAAATAATGTACTGATATGTCATTATAAATATTAAAGAACATTATTTTACCTTCTATCTATCCCATGAAAAATTAAATCACTTCCTGTGCATACATACGACTTACCATCTCCACACTGTGGTGTAATCTGTTTTTTATCACCACCTTACACAGATGGGTATACTGGTGGAAATAATAAATATATATTAAAATTATAGAATTTTATTAATTCATAGATAATATAAACCATCCAATTCAATACCATCCACCAATTATGGGAATGATATCATCGTTCGTACGTACGTACGACTTACCATCTCCATAGTGCGATGTGATTCGTTATACATAATATTCATTAAATCATGATTATATAATTAAATTGAATGAATAAATATGATATATATTATAATAATACCATGATCAAAATGATGTAACAATAACCTAAAAAAGAGGAAAAATAACTTATCTGACAAAACATTCATAAGAACATAAAGTAGTTAATAACCGAATCACGAGTAAAAATGAAATATTACTAATAAAAGAATGAAAATATGATCATAAATGTTATCATAAAAATGATAATGATTCTAGAATAAATATCTAACATCATTCAAAACATAATATAGGAGGTTCAGATTCATACAAACGATATCATACATAAGGTAAGGGATAACTTTTCCAATCTTGTTTTATCCGAGATTGTTTATTCCTAAGTATTTACTTGGGATATCTTAATCATCCATGTCCATGTTTTCTAAAACAATTCTAATAAAATGTTTAATACTATCAAATTTATGTTTAAACTCATTTGTACCAATTTTTACTTTTATTTCATTGTTTTAGAAGGGACATTTCTTTTGATTAACTTACAAGGTAATTATTGAATTATCTGGAAAAAGTTAGAGGAGAATGTATTTTACTTATAATTCATTAAAGGGTTTTTTCATATTAATACTTCCTTATTTCTATGAATATTATCATACATTTTTAAAAGTTTATTTTCAACTAAATTATTTTCTTTTAAAATTTCATGTCATTTTGAGTAAAGAAAATGTTTTTCAAGAAGAAAGGATATTTTCATCAGGAATGAAGATCAAGTGTTTTACCAAAATTATTTTCCATCTATGATTGAAAATGTTTATGATTATATCCCTATAATTACTATTATTTTATTGTGTTTATGATTTAATGTTATTTATGAAGTCCATTTTTTATATCAATTATGATGGAATAGTGTTTAAGAAATCCATTTTATTTCATGGATTATGCTATGGTGAATGTTTCTATGTTTCTGTGGAACACGTATGAATAGTTTTATTATGAGATTTGTGGGACCTATATCTCCCTCCAATTTTTTGGGTAAAGATTTATATCTAATGAGATAGACATGGATAGAATGGAAAGTAAATCTGGTTTAGTGATACGGGGCTGGAACGAGGAGTGAATTCGATGCAGTAATGGGATTTGTTCAGTATGATAGTCTTAGAAATGATCCTTGACTAATTTGAAATGATTTTCTATTCATAGGTGTGTATTCCACAAAATTCCATGTCTTATTTTTTGAATATTGGGATTACATTTCACTTTCATGATTTATCCCATGAAATTATATTGTGAATATTTTATATTCCGGATAAGATATTAAAATGTTGTGTTCTTATGAAGATGATATTATTGATATTTCATATGTTTACCCTTACAGAGAATTTTTTTCACCATTTTATATGTTTATTTTCCCTAGGTCATGAAAAAGGGTATTAGTTATGATATACCAAAAATTATTCTATTTGTGATAAAATAAACAGGAGTCAATGTTGATGTTTTATGAACCAATTGTTTATGTTTCTTAGTTTATAAAGACAATATACCTATACGTTTATGTCATGGTTTTTTATATGTTGTAATAAATATACCTCAATTTTGAAGTGAAATAAGTGTATGTAAATAATGGGTCATTATACTAGCCTAGTAAACCGTGATGTCCCTCAGAGAGATATACAGTATGGTTAGTGTATTATTTTTCTAATAGTTCTCCCTCTTAAGAGAAACCATGTTTCCCCTACATCAAGAGACCCACAATTAATGTGTATAGTTTGGAAAACCATTCCATTTCACAGGAAACCATTCAAGGGGTTTTAATTAACCCAAAATTTAGATTGTAAATTCCCAAACATCACATTTTAACCTAATATCGAACCTAACTCATGCATAATTGAATCCCCGTATTTTTTAGTCTCCCAAAGGAATTCATAGGGCTCTTCACCTACGTTCATGGTGATTCAATGATCTGATTATAGATATGAACCTCTCCTAGATTCGAATTATGATCTCATTATTTATCATTATTGTGGTCGTTCTACTTCAATCTAGAGATTCTCGTTGGCGATAATTCTTTCTGAATTTTGAGGTTGGTGGTCTATTATTCAAATTAAAAATTATAGATTTAAATTATGTGAATTTATGTTTATAATTTCTTTTATATAATTTGAAATTGTGTTTATTAAAATTATTTACATAATTTTTTAAATTAATTAATTTAGGTATTCTCAAATTGGGGATGTTTATTTGATTGAAATTGAATAATTTATTGTTGAATTAGTTATGATTATATTGGGATTGTGAATTTGGATGATTAACTACTGAATTAATTAACCGATATTTTTGATATTTTAAAATTATTTATGTTATTATATAAATGATGAATTTATTTATTTAATTGATGTGATTAATTAATTAATAAATTAATTAATGGGCTTGATGTGATTAATTAATTTTTTACTTAGTTTATGGAATTAATGTGATTAATTAACTATTGAAATAATTCATAGCGTGATGTGAATATGGAATTATTGAATTGAATTTGTCAGTTGGTGAATTAATTAATGGGGTTTTTGGTACATGTATTATTGGGATACCTGTTTATTTCTCTTAAAAATAAATTGGAATGCATGATTGGTGATGTTGGGATACATGAGAAATTAAGATATTTTTATTTATTTTAAAATCATGTTTGGGACATGGAATGCTCCATAAAAATCCCGTATTTATAAATATTGTTATCCATTTGTGAGATATGGGATACTGAATCAAAACCAAATAGTAAAAAAATATAGGCATTCATTTGTGGGACATAAACTTCTTCACCAAAAGCCCATATGATAAATGTTGACATCTTTTTCTGGTACATGGTCTGTTGTATCAAAATCATAAAGTGATAAATATTTAAATTCATGTGAGGGGAATGGTATACTACATCAAAATTCAAGAGTGGTAAATATTAATAAATGAGTGTGTGACATGTTCTATAACTTCAATATCCCATAGTGATTATTTATGTGTTGGATAGTAACTAATGCTAAAAATACCCACATGATATAAGACATGACTTTATACACTCATCAATTAGAATTGGACTATGATTACAATTAGGAATGATATGAATTGATATGGATAATGATAGAAATAACATTCTTATATATGATATCCCTTGGGTATTGTCTTGAATTCAGTGTGGGTCGAAGCATGTATTGAGAGTTCAAGTGTCCTCAGGAACCCGTGAGATGTATGGTTAAATAAATATTAGTTGAATGAAAGTAAATTGTTTATGTTATTTCTTATAATTTATTCATTATAAAACTATATAGAATATTATTAACTTGATATTGTTTTAGAAACTGTTGGTGGTGTTTGAATGATTCCTAAATAGATTTCATGGTTACAATATAGGTTAAGGGAAAAAGACTTATGTTAAAAGGCTATAACGAGATGGAGCAAGGATGATTGAACCATACATGGTGACAGAACACTCTAAAGGGTTTTCAGTGTCTTTAATTTTCGGATTTCATTTTGAATCTTTTCAAATACATTAGAATGGAATGTATTCTAGTTTAGTTTTGGTATTTTATTTTCTTCTTTGTTCATCATGTAATGTTGTCATAATTCTGGTTATGGTTACATTAATTGGTTTTTTGTTTGTTTATTGTTGTAATTTTTGTACTCTAATGAATAAGGTATTGTATACCCATTACCGATATTATACCATTTCTACTTGTCTGAAATGTCTTGTGTATGGTGAGGCATGCTTTAGGTCATGTACTCATCCAGATCGGGGCATCGATTTGTGTCACAGAGGTGATAATTTTACACAAACTACCCACCATAGTGCTACATGTCATTGGGATGAGTCTAAAAACAGTAAAGAAACCACATTTTTCACCCAAAACAATGATATATTCAAAAGATCTTCAAAAAATGTGGCATACCATCCAAAAACATTCCATTGTAATTATTACAAAATATTATCAATTCTAATTTATATAGATTGTCTAGATTTTTTTTTATCAATTTCATAACACATTTGGTGAAAACATTCCAATTTAATCAAAAACACTTTTTTATAAATAACTCAAAAATACAATTATACATAAAAAAATTTAATAATCCCATTTTCAGTAAAATTCTAAACACATCTTCTCATACAGAATGAAAACATATAATTTTGAAAAAAATATTTATTTTATGTTTTCCAGGCAACAAATGTAACTATTTATTCAACTAAATCCTTAAAATTTCATTTTTTTGAAATATGATGACTTATTAATGGAATCCCACCATCAATATAACGACCCATACTTTACATACATTATTATTAATTCAAAATTTAAGCATACTTATTACAACATATAACAAAACCATGAAAGTACCGTATAGGTATAGTGTCTTTAGAAACTGGGAACATAAACAACTAGTTCATAAAGCATCTACATTGTCTCCCATTTATTTCATCATATCTATAGTCCCTTTTGGCATATCTTACATAATAACCTTCTTCCTGACCTGGGTAAAGAAAACATTCAAAATGGTGAGCTCAAATGCTCAGTAAGGGAAAACAAAAGAAATATCAAGCATATCATAAGAACATAACATTTTGAAAATCTTATGATGCAAAAGAGATCATAACATGGGATAAATCATAGAAGTCAAATGTAATCCCAATAATCATAACTTAAAACATGAAACTTTGTGGCATACACACATAATCATAGAGAATCATTTCTTATTAGTCATGGATTATTGCCAAGACTATCTTAGTGGACAAAGCCATTTCTGAACCGAGTTCACTCCTCGTTTCAGTCCTGTTTCACTAAACCGATTTAACCTGTCGTTCTAGCCATGTATATCTAATGAGATATAAAATCATTACCCAATGAATTGGAGGGAGATATATGTCCCACCCATCTCATAATGATACCATTCTTATGTGTGCCACAAAATCATAAACCATACATCATAGCATTACCCATGTAATAAAAATGGGATTCTTAAACATCATGAAATCATAAAACAATTCATATAAGATAAAGAAATTCATAAAAATAATTCCATCACAACATAATCAAATCAATGTAATAATAGGGATAGAAACATAACCCTTTATTATCTTAGATGGAAAATAATTTTGATAAAACACTTGAACTCCATTCTTGAGGAAAATATCCTTTCTACTTCAAAAACACTTCTCCTTTCTTAACGTGTCATTTAATTCTAAAATAAAAGAAGTTGATTAAAAATAAACTTGAAAACTTGTAAAGGAAGCTTCTTGGAAATAATGTTTTAAAAATCCATTCATTCCATATAAGTTAAAAAAACATTATACTCGTACTTTTTTCGGAAAAGGCAAAAAGTACCTCGTACGAAAAACGACAAAAGATTCCTTTCATGTCTTTTACTAAAAACTCACCGAAGGGTAAAATTGGATATAAACTATTTTAGAATGACGCAAATATTACATATTGAGGAAACATTGATGTGGATGATAAAATGCACCCCAGTAAATTCCAAAGTATAAACAAACTCAGATAAAAATGATATTGTGATATTTCCCTTACCTTAGGTCCAATTTGCTTCGTAACTGTCCGAAACTCATATATAATGATTTAAATAATGTTATTGACTTATTCCAAAAAGATATCATATATGGTCATATTATTAGCTTCTTATTAGTAATATTTCATTACTTCATGTTATTCGGGTGTTTATTACTTTTTGTTCTTATGCGCATTTTGTCGAATAAATTATTATTTTTATTTTTAGGTTATAGATACCTCATTTCCAGAATGGTATTAGTGTAATATATTTCATATTAATTCACTCACTTCATTTATATAATCATTATGCAATGAAGATCATGTATAACGAGTCGCATCACATTATGGAGATGGTATTCCGTACGTACGCACGAGCGATTATATCATTCCAATGATCGTGGGATTGTATTGGAGTGTATGTATAATATTTCAGAATCAATATCACTTTACAATAATCATATGTAGTTATTATTTACACCATTATACCCATCCATTTAAAGTGGTGGTGGAAAATAGATTACAGCACGGCGTGGAGACGGTATTCCGTACGTACGCACACGTGGTGATTTCATTTTCCGTAGGATGGATAGGTGGTGAAATAGGGTTTTTTCATACTTATAATAACATATCAGTATATGAGTGATACTGATGTTATTACTTCATAATGAAACAACTAAAGAAGAAGAAGTGGAAGAAGAAATAAAGATGAAAGAATCGGTAACGGGCATTACCTCTTCTTTGAAGTGCTTCTTTGAGACAACCTTTTAGGGCACTAAAATTGGTCTTTGAAGAAGACTAGTACTTCTAGGATGTCTCTAGGGAAGTGGAGAGAAAAAATTTTCAGGGGTTGGCCGAGCTTGAAGGCTCAAATTGGTTTGAGGAAGAGAGGGAGGAGGTGCCCTTTTATAAGGGAGGAGAGGGGCACCTTTGGAATAACTAAAAATATTATTTTATTATAATGCCAAATTCGATTTTAAATAGCTCCAAATTGATTTATTTCAAATCAAAGGTGGTAATGGGTCGCAATACTATCATAAAATAGAATTTAGACAAGTTTAGGTTCCTATTTTATCCTTATCATTTAGATTTAACATTAAGTTATATAATTTCACTTTTACCGTGTCTTCTTGTGTTCTTATACTATAAGGTTAATAAACTTACTATTACAAGCCAAACGAACCCCAAGTTGTTTATTATTAATATATATAACCTTATCTAAGTAATTTGGCCAATCCTTATATTTTTAGGAATAAAATAACAATTAATAATATAATATTTGTTTTAAAAAATATTTTATGTCAATTTTGACACTATTTAGTAATTGATTTTTGTAAAACTCATAACAGACTTATTATTTCGAAAAAAGGTTACTAAATCAACTCTAAAATGTCATATTAACCTATAAAAGTAGTGTAATGCATAAAAAGTCTCAAATTTCATTTATTTGGGTATTTATAACATCAATTATGTCAATATTTCATTAATAAGATAATTACAGCATCATATTTGTGTCATAAATAAATTAACATATTTAAAGTCTAAAAATTACAAATAAAATATCATTATGTAGGAAATATTTCGAGATTTCTAATGAATATTTATAGTCGAATTTATCATATGTATAACCCTATATTAAAAATTATTTACTTATTAAACATTGATTTTAACTATTTTGACCCTTCTTTAAATAAATTAATAATAAATGTCCTAATCTAATCCAAGTGGGCCTAAATGGTCATATTTTATTCCTAAGGTTGTTTTTGGTCGAAGTTTACTTATCCAAAAGAATTAGGACATGTGTTAGGGTAATAATAATATCATTTTTACCCTTAATTACCCTATTTACATTTAACCGTGGTAAATAAAAGTAAAAAGTTACTATTCACCAAAAATTATTTTTATCTCATTGAACCACATTTTACTTACTGACATCAACCGTGTCTCTCGGATTTTTGAAATTCCACTCACAGAAGCGGAAAAATTAAGTTTTATAAAAGTTTCAATTTTTAAAACTACCACTTAGTGGTTTCACTATTCATCAAAAATTGAAGGTTTTCAGAAAAATACCAAAATTTCACCCTAGGCTAATTTCGATATTCCGAATCCAAAAATGAAGTCCATTTTGAAAAATAAGATTCATAAAGTTTAAAAAAGTGGTTATTATTATTCATAACGGCTAGTTTTAATAATATTTTAATAGCATATCGTTGTTTAGTGAAACTCGGTATTGCGTACGACGCAAGCTATCGAGGAAGGTCGCGGTTGCGTGTAAAGCAATACAAGCTAGTGTTGTGTGTAGTGAAAGATTCCTTTGATGATTTATATAACATAAAAACAAAATATTTCTCATAAAAGTCTCGGGTGTTACATTCTACCCCCCTTAAAATGAATTTTGCCCTCAAAATTCGTCAATTTGTAACAAACAGATGAGGATACCTCTCCCTAATCATATCCTCAAGATCCCATGTATCTTTTTCTAGTTGGTGGTTCTTCCATATAAATTTCACCAAGTGAGTGGTCTTGTTTTGTAGGACTTTTTCGCTACGATCAAGAATCTCTATCGGTTGTTCTTCATAAGAAAGATCTTGCTCCAGCGGTATAACTTCTGGGCTGAGTACATGTGAAGGATCAGGTATGTACTTTATCAGGAGAGATACATGGAACACATCGTGAACATGGGAGAGATTCAGTGGAATCTCCAATCGGTAAACTACTTTCCCAACATGATCCAGTATTTCGAAAGGACTGATATATCTAGGGTTCAACTTCCCCTTCTTTCCAAATCTCATGACCCTCTTCCAGGGAGATATTTATAAGAACACTTTATCACCCACTTCAAACTCTAGGTCTTTTCTTCGGTTGTCGGAATAACTTTTCTGTCGACTCTGAGATGCTCTTATGTGTTGTTGAATCGATCGGACCTTTTTTTCCATCTCATCAACAAGATCAGGTCCTATTAGCTTTATTTCCCCAACTTCATCCTAGCAAGTTGGGGTCCTACATTTCTTTCCATAGAGAGCTTTATAAAGAGCCATCTGAATACTGGAGTGAAAGCTATTATTATAAGAAAATTCCACCAAAGGTAGGTGTTGATCCCAACCACCTTTGAAATCCATAGAGGAAGCTATCAACATATCTTCTAGAGTTTGAATTGTTCTCTCAGACTGACCATCTATCTGAGGATGATAAGTAGTGCTGAAACTCAACTCTGTATCCAGAGTATGCTGAAGACTTCGCCAGAACTTCGAGGTAAATCTCGGATCCCGATCAGATATAATAGAAAGTGGTACTCCATGCAATCTTACCACTTCCTTTACATATATCTTGGAAAGCTGATCCAGAGAGAAATCCTCTCTAATAGAAATGAAGTGTGCAGACTTTGTAAGACAATCAACTATGACCCAGATAGAATTATTGCCTTTAGATGTTTTAGGAAGTCTCGTGACGAAGTCCGTAGTGATTTTTTCCCATTTCCATTTGGGTATGGGTAATGGTTGTAACATCCCCTTAGAATTCTATCTCCCAGCTTTAACTTACTGACAAACCAAACATCGAGAGACATACTCCGCAACATCTTTTTTCATTCCATCCCACCAGAAGTACTCTTTTAGGTCCCTATACATCTTCATGCATCCCGGATGAATAGAGAATGAAGAACTATGGGCCTCATCCAGCAGATCCTTCTTTAATTCAGGGATGGGAGGAACACAAACCTGATTCCTGAATTTTATTATCCCATCACAATCAAGGTTGAATTCAGGAACATTTCTCACCTTGTTTTGTAACTCTACATCTTCGTTCTGTGCCTCTTTAATCTTCACTTGTATAGATGGTTGAACATTCATTTGAGAAAGATACGATTTTTCCCCTTTCATTATAATTCCAAGATCCATCCTTTGTAAATCCATAAATATTGGATCTTTTGTGATCCTCATCATGGATAAGCTAGCATGGTCTTGTCGACTTAATGCATCTGCCACCTTGTTAGCTTTCCCAGGGAGGTAATGAATTGAGTAGTCGTAATCCTTAATCAGCTCCAACCATCTTCTTTGGCGCATATTCAGCTCCTTTTGTGTGAAAATATACTTTAAACTTTTATGATCAGTATAAATATCACACCTTTCACCATAAAGATAATGCCTCTAAATCATTAATTCAAATATTACTGCAGCTAACACCAAATCATGAGTTGGGTAATTTTTCTCATTGATTTTCAACTGTCTTGAGGTATAAGCTATCATCATATCATTTTGAATGAGAACACATCCCAGTCCCTTATTTGATGCATCACTGTAGATCACATACATTTCTCCACTACAAGGTAGTGTGAGCACAGGTGCACTGGATAACCTTCTTTTCAACTCCTTGAAATTCTCTTCACATTCATCCGTCCAAAAAAACTTAACTCCTTTCCGAGTCAACCTACATAGTGGATTAGATAATCGTGAAAAAGCTTTCAAGAAACGTCGATAATATCCAGCCAAAACAAGAAAACTTCGGATCTCAGTTACTGTTGTTGGTCTCGACCATCTTTCAATAACCTCTGTTTTTGCTGGATCCACAGATATCCTCTATTTTGAGATTATGAGACCCAAAAATGAAACTTTTTGAAGCCAAAATTCACACTTGATAAATTTGGCATAAAGCTTCTCCTTTCTCAGGGTCTTCAATATAATTCTCAATTGATCTTCATGTTCTTCCTTGCTCTTTGAATAGACAAGAATATCGTTTATAAAGACTACCACAAACTGATCAAGATAGTCTCTAAAGACTCTATTCATCAGATCCATGAAGATAGCAGGGGCATTAGTAAGACCAAATGGCATCACTATAAATTCATAGTGTCCATACCTTGTACAGAAAGTCGTATTTGGTATATCCTCCCTATTGACCCCTAATTGTTGATACCCTGAATGAAGATCAATCTTGGAAAAGTATTGAGCTCCGCGTAGTTGGTCAAATAAGTCATCAATGTGTGGGAGAGGATATTTTTTCTTGATAGTGATCTTGTTAAGTTCTTGATAATCAATGGAAAGTCTCATTTATCCATCTTTCTTCTTAACAAATAGAACATGTGCTCCCCAAGGTGACGCACTGGGGCATATGAATCCCTTATCAAGATTCTCTTGGAGTTGCTTCTTCAATTCCTGCAACTCAATTGGGTCCATTCTATAAGGTGTATTTGAAATAGGCAAAGCACCCAGTACATGTTCAATTGAAAACTCAACTTCACGATTTGGTGGAAGACCCGGAAATTCCTCCGGAAAGACATCATCAAACTCTCGTACAATGGGTATATTTTTAATTGTGAGTTTCTCACCATCCATTTGAGATAAATAACCTTCATTCAGTGGAATCAAGACCCATAAGATGGAAGAAATTTCCACTGGAAGGTTATGTTCATCCTTGCATCGATAGACGATCATAGATTGACCTGGAATATGAAATGTGACTTCCCTTATTTGGAAATTGATATGATCTCCATATAAAGAAATCCAATACATTCCAAGAATCACATAAAATTCCACTATAGGAAGGATCACAAGATTTTCAGGAAGCACTTTCCCACAAACTTCAATCGGGGAAGAATTATAAACTTTTGATGCGACTGTTGGGCCATTAGGTGTTGTCACAGCTAACTCAACATCTAATTGTTGAGGTAATACATCGATATTCTTAGAAAAATCATCAAAAATAAAAGAGTGGGTGGATCCAGAATCAAATAAAACATTTTCTACTTTAGAGTGGTTGGTAAGTGTACCTTTCACCACAACGTTATCGTACTCCACATCGCTGATAGATATTTCATGTGACTTTCCTTTGTATTTAGCCTAAAGATTTTTTTTATGTCAATCATCATCAACAACCCTTGGATTAGGGCATTTATTGGAATAATTCCCCATCTCCTTGCACTTGAAACATTGAAGTGTAGTAGGTTCATTTTGTGTGTCCCTTCCTTTTTTTGCATCATTAGACATCTTCTTCCCATCATTGTGGCATTCAAATGCCCGATGTCCTTCCTTTCCACATTTGAAACATTTACTTGTCCCTTTAAGACAACTCCCTCCATGTTTATTTCCACACTTTGAGGATAAGGGAAAGCTCATATTTTTTTCAGTGTGCTCTTTAGATTTTCCTTTGAATTCCATTTTCCTCTTCTTATCAAACCCATATGACTGATGGGTTACTCCGATCTCCATCTCGACTTTGAGAGCACATCGAACGATTTCCTCATAGCTATTGAAGTCCCTTATGGCCAACGCCCTTCGAAGACTTGGATTTAAGCCACTAAATAATCGATCGATCTTACTCTCAGGTTGGATAATAATACCAAAAAACATACCTTGCATGTCTTGTAAAATTTTCTTCATAGGTACTAACAGATTCATCATCCTTTTGCTTCAGTTCAAGAAACTCTTTCTCCATCTTTGTTCAGAGAATACGAGGGAAGTACTTATTGAAAAATAAGTTCTTGAACTCGTCCCATTCCATGGACTCAATTTCATCCATTTTCCTCATATTCTTAATAAGATTCCACCATTTATCAACATCTCCTTCCAAACGATAAACTTCTAGGATGACTTAATCATGTTCAGAACATTGAAGAACTGAAAATATCTTTTCAGTAGTACTAATCCATTGTTCAGCAATTAATGGATCAGTAGACCCACTGAATGAAGGAAGACGCTACCTCATGAAGGATTAAACAGAATGTTGCTCCTTCCTTTTCTCATTTGGAAGTCCTTCATGATTCATATCTTGAGAAAGTTGTGTGAGCATGGCTACAAGATTTTACATTCTATCTCCCATAATGTTTGGTTGCTCAAGGGGACAATCATTGCATTTCCCGTCACATTCCGTATTAACACGGTTCCTTCGGGTTCCAGCCATTGACTAAAACCAAGAAGAATAGTGTGAGAAACACTAATTATAATAGGAAAACCACATAATAAAGAATAAAATTTCACACTTAAGGTCTTATCCTAGGTTATTCATGGTCATTCCTAAAACACTAAGATTTTGTTCTCTGCTTAGAATTTTCCTTAGGGTTCTTACTAAGTCTTTCACATCCTAGTTTCCAAAGGTTGACTATACCTTTCCTCTGATACCAACTATAACGACCCATACTTTACATACATTGTTATTACATCAAAATTGAAGCATACTTATTACAAACTATAACAAAACCATGAAAGGACCGTATAGGTATAGTGTCTTTAGAAACTGGGAAGATAAACAACTGGTTCATAAAGCGTCTACACTGTCTCCCATTTATTTCATCATATCTATAGTCCCTTTTGGAATATCTTACTTAATAACCTTCTTCCTGACCTGGGGAAAGAAAACATACAAAAGGGTGAGCTCAAATTCTCATTAAGGGTAAACAAAAGAAATATCAAACATATCATAAGAACATAACATTTTGAAAATCTTATCCTGCAAAAGAGATTATAACATGGGATAAATCATAGAAGTGAAATGTAATCCCAATAATCATAACATAAAACATGAAACTTTGTGGCATACACACATAATCATAGAGAATCATTTCTTATTAGTCATGGCTTATTTCCAAGACTATCTTAGTTGACAAAGCCATTTCTGAACCGAGTTCACTCCTCGTTTCAGTCCTGTTTCACTGAACCAATTTAACCTACCGTTCCAGCCATGTCTATCTCATGAGATTTAAAATCTTTGCCCAATGAATTGGATGGAGATATAGGTCCCACCCATCTCATAAATATACCATTCTTATTAGTTCCACAAAATCATAAACCATACATCCTAGCATAACCCATGTAATAAAAATGGGATTCTTAAACATCATGAAATCATAAAACAATTCATATAAGATAAAGTAATTCAAAAAAATAATTTCATCACAATATAATCAAATAAATGTAATAATAGGGATAGATACATAACCCTTTATTATATTAGATGGAAAATAATTTTGATAAAATACTTGAACTCCATTCTTGAGGAAAATATCCTTTCTACTTCAAAAAAACTTTTCCTTTCTTAACATGTCATTTAATTCTAAAATAAATGAAGTTGATTAAAAATAAACTTGAAAACTTTCAAAGGAAGCTTCTTGGAAATAATTTTTTTAAAATCCATTCATGCCGTTTAAGTTAAAAAACATTCTTCTCGTACTTTTGTCGGAAAAGTACCTCGTACGAAAAACGACAAAATATTCCATTCATATCTTTTACTAAAAACTCACCGAAGGGTAAAATTGGATATAACCTATTTTAGAATGACGTAAATATTTCATATTGAGGAAACATTGATGTGGATGATAAAATGTACCCCAGTAAATTCCAAAGTATAAACAATCTTGGATAAAAATGAGATTATGATATTTCCCTTACCTTAGGTCCGATTTGCTTCGTAAGTGTCCGAACCTCCTGTATAATGATTTAAATAATGTTATTGACTTATTCCAGGATGATATCATATATGGTCATATTATTATCTTCTTATTAGTAATATGTCATTACTACTTTTTATTCGGGTGTTTATTACTTTTTGTTCTTATGCGGGTTTTGTCGAATAAATTCTTATTTTTCTTTTTTAGGTTATATATAACTCATTTCCAAAATGGTATTAGTGTAATATATTTCATATTCATTCACTCACTTCATTTATATAATCATTATTCAATGAAGATCATGTATAACGAGTCGCATCACATCGTGGAGACGGTATTCCGTACGTACGCACGAGCGATGATATCATTCCAATGATCATGGGATTGTATTTGAGTGTATGTATAATTCTTCAGAATCAATATCACTTTACAATAATCATATATAGTCATTATTTACATCATTATACCCATCCAAGTAATGTGGTGGTGGAAAATAGATTACACCACGGCGTGGAGACGGTATTCCGTACGTATGCACGCGTGGTGATTTTGTTTTCCGTAGGATGGATAGATGGTGAAATAGGGTTGTTTCATACTTATAATAACATATAAGTATATGAGTGATACTGATGTTATTACTTCAAAATGAAACAACTAAATAAGAAGAAGTGGAAGAAGAAATAAAGATGAAAGAATCGGTAACGGGCATTGCCTCTTCATTGAAGTGCTTCTTTGAGACTTCCTTTTAGGGCACTAAAATTGGTCTTTGAAGAAGACCAGTTCTTCTAGGATTTATCTAGGTAAGTGGAGAGAAGAAATTGTCTGGGGTTGGACGAGCATGAAGGCTGAAATTGGTGTGAGGAGGAGAGGGAGGAGGTGCCCTTTTATAAGGGAGGAGAGGGGCACCTTTGGAATAACTAAAAATATTATTTTATTATAAAGCCAAATTCGGTTTTAAATAGCTCCAAATTGATTTATTTAGAAGATAAGGTGGGTATGGGTCGAAATCCTCTCATCCAATAGAATTTAGACAAGTTTAGGTTCCTATTTTATCCTTATCATTTAGATTTAACATTAAGTTAAATAATTTTACTTTTACCGTGTCTTCTTGTGTTCTTATACTATAAAGTTAATAAACTAACTATAACAAGCCAAAAGATCCCCAAGTTGTTTATTATTAATATATACAACCTTATCTAAGTCATTTGGCCGAACCTTATATTTTTAGGAATAAAATAACAATTAATAATATAATATTTGTTTTAAAAACTATTTTATGTCAATTTTGACACTATTTAGTAATTGATTTTTTTGAAAATTATAACAGACTTATTAGTTCGAAAAAAGGTTATTAAATCAACACTAACATGTCATATTAACCTATAAAATTAGTGGAATTCATAAGAATTCTCAAATTTCATTTATTTGGGTATTTATAACACCAATTACGTCAATATTTCATTAATAAGATAATTACACCATCATATTTGTGTCATAAATAAATTAACATATTTAATGTCTAAAAATTAAAAATAAAATATCATTATGTAGGAAATATTTCTAGATTTCTAATGAATATTTATAGTCGAATTTATCTTATGTATAACCCTATATTAAAAATTATTTACTTATTAATCATTGATTTTAACTATTTTAACCCTTCTTTAAATAAATTAATAATAAATGTCCTAATCTAATCCATGTGGGCCTAAATTGTCATATTTTATTCCTAAGGTTGTTTTTGGTCGAATTACACTTATCCAATAGAATTAGGACATGTTTTAGGGTAATAATTGTATCATTTTTACCCTTAATTACCCTATTTACTTTTATCCATGGTAAATAAAAGTAAAAAGTTACTATTCACCAAAAATTATTTTTATATCATTGAACCACATTTTACTTACTGACATCAACCGTGTCTCTCGGATTTTTGAAATTCCACTCACAGAAGCGTTAAAATTAAGTTTTATAAATGTTTCAGTTTTTAAAACAACCACTTAGTGGTTTCACTATTCATCAAAAATTGAAGGTTTTCAGAAAAATACCAAAATTTTACCCTAGGCTAATTTCAATATTCAAAATCCAAAAATAAAGTCCATTTTGAAAAATAAGATTCATAAAATTTCAAAAAGTGGTTATTATTGTTCATAACGGCTAGTTTTAATAATATTTTAATAGCATATCGTTGTTTAGTGAAACTTGGTATTGCGTACGACACACACTATTGAGGAAGGCCGCGATTGCGTGTAAAGCAAGACAAGATGGTGTTGTGTGTAGTGAACGATTCCTTTGATGATTTATATAACATAAAAACAAAATATTTCTCATAAAATTCTCGGGTGTTACAATCAAGTCCTCTTTCAAAATCAATTCCAATGTCATAACATTCCATTAGTGTATTTTATAAATTAATCACAATCAAACATGGTTTATAATTATTTATTTTTTAAATGAAAAAAACTATATTAAGTGGTTATAAAATAATCCAAACGATCTCTTAGGTGTATAAAAACAATTTATTTCATAAAATATTTTTGAAATGTAGATATAGCCATATAAAATCCATAACTATCAACCACTTTTAATGAACCTCAAAATGACAATGTAAAATATACATTTTGTTTTTTAACCCATGCAATATCCTTTTAAATGTTATACCATATTATTTATCACACATCCAGAATTTAGTAATAATTTATCAAAAAAATTATATATTAACGTTTTCTATAATAGTATAAACAAACTTTATATATCATTTCACAATTTTTTTTTTCACAAAATAGTTTTACAAAAATACACTACTGATTTATGGTCAAGTTAAATTTTAAATTTAAACCATTTCATGTACAATATTAACAAAAAATACATATTCAAAATATTTAGATTCACATATTCTATGAATAGTTTTCTATAAAAATAAATTTTTACTTTCATAATACTTCTGTCAAAGAATTAGTTAGGGATAGAAAATGTGTCGTGTTGTTCCACCAAGATATTTTTAAATAAGAAAATTATGCTTGATAGAATATATTAAACAAAACATTGATCTTAGAATAGAATGTAACACCCTGCAACATTATGATATATATATATTATAAATATATTAAATCACTTTGATATCATGTGATGCAATCAACACCCTGTTTAAATGAAATATAATACTCTATTAAAATGTGACTTTAAAACAGAAATATTGTGTTTTAATCAATGGATTGGAGTAAATATTTTTGAAAATCTAATTTTAAAAAAATTCATTAGAAAATAATTTATTATAAATAAAAAATAAAAAAAATTAATGAGGAATATTTTTTTCGAAAAAATGTATTTTTTAATCATTGTTTATTCTTTCTTTTAATACATAATTTAAAATTAATTTTAACACTATTATAAAATTTATTTTGAAAAATGAAATTCATTTTTTAATTAACAGAATCCAAATTATCTTAGAATTAATTTTTTAGATATTTCAAAAATGTTTCACATTTCGATGAATAGTGAGAAGAATATATTTTTCTCAAAAACGGTATTTTCATATGATTTATTTAGAAAGGTGAAATATTTTTAAAATATTTTTTAATGAATAAAATTTAATATTATATTACTATATATAAATTTCAATTTAGTGGAATCAATTTGATATTGGGTTTTTTTATTAAAACAATCTACTCTTAGGAGAATTATCTCTTTTCAAAAATATCTTTTTCATGGTGTCTTTGGGTGTAATATTAAATTGGATTTTACCAATTATTTTAATTAAATTTAGAAAAATTGATCCATATATCAAATCATCATAATATATATTATATAATATTATAATTTAGTTCTTTACTGTTATTAATTGTAAAATTAATTAAAATTAATTAATATGGTTAACGTAAAAACTAATTTACCAAAGTGTTAAACAAAAAATATATAGATTAAAATGATCAACCAAGATGTAAAAAATCTAATTTATTTCCCAATTTCATCCTTAAAACAACTAAGGGTCAATAATTATACATATTCAAGAATTTTTCCCTTAAAACTATGCTTATAATTGATTAGTTTCATACACTCTATGTGTGTCCTCTCCCAAATTACAAATAGATACCCCCTCTCATAATCTCTCCACTTTTCCAAATCAATTTAGTTTTGTCGAGACTACCCAAATTAATTCCATAAAACCATCAAAACTTTTTAGGGTAAGTCTGTTAATAAGAAAATCATCCTATGTGGGTTTTTTTGAAAACCTAAAGACGTCATCTGAAGAAGAGGTCATATTCTAAAAGAATCATTTTTATTTTATTTCTTATTCCACTGAATTAAAATATTTTTCAATAGTGATAGTATAATAAAACCATTATCTAATATATAATAATATTATATCATGTTAATGTAATATCTTTTATTCAACTCGACCTCTATCAAATGGTACATAAAATCGTCAATCGTGCGTTCATCGTACTACAACCTCAGGATCCAATTTAATACATTTCCTTGAATGAATCTGAAAATGTCTTATATTTATGGACTATATATATATATATTATTTATGATATTTTTATTTTATTTTTGAATTATAATATCAAATATAACATCATTATTTCCATGCCATTTAAAATATGATAACACCGCTCATGTGGAATTTGGACTACCACCACTTGAAGCTATACAATTCATTTTTTACTTAGTATTTACATTGAATGAAACAAGAATATATTTTATAAATATATGTGATATATATGTCATTAAATTTATTATGTAATATTAATATATCACCCACTTCCTTACCTTTTCACTCATAAATGGGAAGATAGCATCGTTCGTGTGTATGTATGTCCTTCCAACTCCATGATATGTTTTGATTCATTTTATAAGTCCAATAATCAATAATAATTAAGAAAATTTATATAATGATTAAATATAATATTCATAACATTATGATAATTGTATATATTATGGATCTATATCCTGTACCCAGGAACCAAATCACTCATTAAAACGACCATGATAAAACAATGAAACTAAAACACCAAATAATTAAAAAAATGAATTGTCAATAAAAAATGGGAGGGAAAATGTCATAAGAGAATTATATATGTTATTATAAATATAAATATGGTTATTTTATAAATTAATAAATTTTTTATAATGATTAAACATAAAGATAAAATATGTTCAACCAAACTGAATTTTTATGTAGTGGACTTCTTTTAAATTTCATTCAATAAGAATATTGTAATGCTACGCACCAAATTTATTTTATATAGTCCATATATTTTTAATTTTATATATAATATCAGTAATACTTCGTAATTAAATTTTCATAAGTATAGATTTTATTTATTTTATCTATGGGGATTTTACTACAAAATTATAATGTGGTAAATATTTCATTAACTATACTTTCTCAATGGGTTATATTACTTATTAATTATCATTTCGATTATTGGATTATTTATGTATTGAATATAAATTATCTTATTTTCTAATTCAATATTTTATGTGGATTTACATTTTATAATCATAATCTATTAATTTAAAAAATCCCACTTCAACGATATGATCATTGTTTGGGACTTTATTAAAATTCCCCTTCAATAATACATATTATAATGTTATGAACCTAACTTTATTTATATGATGTATACACTATCAAATATAATTGTTATATAGTTATTCCTTTATAATTAATGGTATTTTATGCCAAAATTTTAATTAATTAATTCAAGGGTATTTGACATGAATTATATATATTGGTTAGCAATTTCATAACTCAATTTTATTTCATTCAGTTATATTACTTATTTATTGACATTGATATTCTATGATCACATGTGTGATGACATTATATTATATTTTGTTTAATTTCCACATATTTTTGTGGATTTAAATTTTATACACATATTTTATTTTTTGATTAGTTATCGCTTCAATGTTATGATCATTGTAATATATTTCATCTCAATTTGGATTTTATTAAGTCATATGTGTCAATATGAACCAATTCAATTTTATGTTGTGTATATACTTCCTCGTTTATGTATTTAATATTAATAATGATTGTTAATGATTAATAATTCCACATTTTAATTTTATTATTAATGGTTCACAATTTATAAGTTACCAAGAGGTAAAAAATAACTCTACAATGTCACTTTCTTATGTGATTATTTATTTTCTATTGAAATAATCACTTTCTAGTGATTATTTTTCATTATAAATTCTAATAAATATCCATATTCATGTGTTAATCTTATGAATATTTTCTAAAACATATACAATATTTACATACTTTTTTAAATTGAATGTTATTTTATTAACTGGGGATAGATTCGATAAATACGTATCATTTACTCAATAATGGTATTTGATGATAAGGAATATAAATTCACGATTTAAATAAATGGTTCAAAATACAATGAATGGTTTTTACATGCAGTTATGGGTTGGGGTTTATTATAGATAGCCCCTAGATGAATGGGTAGTATCATGATACTAATAAGTTGGCAAACCTTAACTAAATTTGTATTTGGTGTATACATACCCACCATTTTTTAGCTATATTATTATGGGTTTTGGAATTATAGGTATCTTGGTTCTTGAATATAATTTCAATCATTATAAATTAAATAATTATTATACATGATATTATCACAATGATATTTTCTCAAGATGTATTTCATTCTCAGTTGATTGAATAAATGTAATATGTTTTTAGTTATTTACCATCACATGATGATTATTCCTTATCTATTCATTTTATCAATGGTATTTAAATGGAATGTGTGTTCTGGTAGTTACATTTCCATATTGATAATTCTTTATCTCTTCTTGATAGGAAGGTTACATAAATTTCATGGTAGATCAATTATTTACATTTCAATATTGATTATTATTTATCTATTAGTGATATTCAAGCTATTTAAATGGCATCTCTGTTAAACTATTTACCTTCCCATATTACCTATTTCATGTCATTTCATGATTTTCTTTTTATTTAAATCAAATGTGTGTTCAGTTATTCAACTTTTTATATTGATAATTCCATACCTATTCATGATATTCATCTTAGTTAAATGAAATATATGTTATGTTATTTAACTTCCCACATTTAATATTCATTATCTATTAATGATAGTTTAGTTATTTAAATGGAATGTTTTTCATGTAATTTAAAATAACATATTTATTATTCATTTCTTTTATTAATATTCATGTTATAAAAATTTCATGTGAAATCAATTATTTTCCATTCCATATTTAATATTTATTATATATACATAATGTTAAAGCTATTTGAATATATTATGATCATTTCCATATTTATTATTCCTTATCTATTAATGATTGTAAAAATTTATAAAAGAATGTAAGTTAAATTATTTTTCATTCCATGTGGATTATTCATATTAATTTATGATATCTTTAGATGTAACTAACACTTATAATAATTTGATCTCACCCTTATTATTTTCCTCTTTGATAAATCCAGGAGGATTACTAAGAATGATATACAAGGATATTCAATAGGGGATAATGATATTTTTTAAAAAATATTTCTTAATTTTTATATTTAAATTTAATATGGTAATTATGTATGTATCAAGTTTACCATGATTACTAAACTCTTAGGTCCTTTTGGATTTTATTTCTTGATTCTTATAAAAATATAATAAATTAGACACTAGTTTGGGGTTATTATGGTTGTGGTCGTCATGTGTTAAATTTTTAGTGATGACTATAATATGAGCCTTACTCAGGAAAAAAGATTTAATAAAGATTTTCACACTTAATATAAAATATATAAATGGGATCACCATGTGTCTTATGAATACTCACACAATAATTGGTAGTGGACCATAATAACATTTACCAATCTAATTATGTGGTGGTTAGAACCTCTCAATAAGAGTTCCCCATATATTTCATACACCATTAGAAGAAATGATTCTCGCGTATTTATATGAATTTTTATAACTTTTTTATTTAACTATAATATCAACTACTGGTATGATTTCCATCTGATTGTTTAGTTAAATTCAATGGTTTTGATCAAATAGGTCTGAGATAAAAAATGGATAGACAATAAAAAGGTTACTACAATTCAATGTTGAAAATTTGTGATGGAGTTTTATAAAAGTCCTTGCTTAAGACAATCGATAGGAATGATTGAGTCTTGGATATTTATTTTCTATATACTAATCCAAGGTTTTGATGCACCCTTTCCCTTAGATAGTTCTAGAGATAGTGTTTTTATGTTTATATATCTCGGGCTGTGTCTAGTGCGTAGATCCTTACACTCCCATGTCTCAAACCATATCTAGAGGAATCATCCACACATAAAAAAACTATGATATTTTCAATATCCATGTATAATATAGTCTTTTTCTAATTAACTTGTCTACCTGCACATGTTTCTAGATATCCCACATCCTTCCAAACATTCCTATCCTCACACCTTTATGTTTGTGTTATGCCTCAATCCCTGAGGTTTTTTCTTGGACACCTACCTGGGTGCCTAAAGGGGTTAAGAGTGGTTTCTTATAAAGAAACCCAATATTTCCTAAATATAAATTACATCATTTTAGATAAATATTCAATATATTTAAAAATTACACAATAATGATGATCCTAATGGTTTAGTTTCTTTGGAGACTATATTCATAATTGTTTTCATGAAATATATTCAGTATATCATAAGAAATTAATCCCATATAAAAAAATTGTAGGATTATAATAACTAACAACCAACTTCATCCCTTAGTTAAAGTGTAAATACAAGGATGGGTGATATCATATTCCTGGTAAGGGTAAACATGTTAGTTATCAATTAATGATATTAAGTTAGAATAAGGTAAGAATAATAGTATGAGAACCAAATTGTAATGTACAAAAACATTCCAAATTAGTCAAGATCATAAATACAATTCAAGGAATATTTTTATTATCCCAATATTTGATGTGTGTATAACAACGAAGATAAAATAATGAACCATGTATCATAAAATCATTATATAACATAGGATTGTGGGGGAAATATAATATTCAAAAAATTTAGAATTATGAACATGTATAAATATGAATAGGTATATTCATTATGTTAATGAAATAAGGTATAGTGTCCACATAAAATTATATAACTAACTCCTTGAAAAAGATAAAATTTTTCATATGTCATAATATAAATTGGTAAATATTTAATATTGTAAATAAGAAATAATATTTTCTCATTACATAGTTATATCATCAGATATAATGATTTTCCAAATACATTTTAGAACTATATATTTCCAGGTCAACCCATCATATAATAAAACAAAGCATATGTGTTCCACATTATCCTAAAATCCTTGTTCATAACATAATTAATCAAAAGAATATGGTATTTTCAATTATTTCATCAAAAAACTAATTTACCTATAGAAATAATAGGTTTTATGGAATTATCTATAAAACCAAATAATCATAAGCTTTCTAGAGAAATAAAATGCGGAGTATAACAATATCATGTTCCCATTCAAGAATAATAACCCATAATAGATATTTACATAGCCAAAAAACTCATTTATAGAACAGTTGAAAATATGATTTGAAAAATAATTTGAAAATCCTTTTCCTTTGGTGAAAATTAAGTCTATAATTTCACAAAAATTATTAATATTGTTTTATTTTAAAAAATTTATATTTTTAAAGGAAGATACTAGATGAACTATAAGTTTTTGGGAAAATATATTCATTCTATATATATTAAAAATATTATTTTTTGACATGGTTGTTAAAATTGAAGAGTAATACATTTGAATAAAATTCAAAAATATTCATTTTAATTATATGTAACTAAAGAAAAAAGGTATTAATAAATAAACCTTCCAAAAATTTATGTACAGATAAAATTAACAATTTTATTTTGATGAACTTGTATATAGTGGTGAAATATTCCTAAAAAAAGTAATATTGTCATTTCTCAAAAACACATTTTCCAAATTGTTTTAATTAACAAATATATGAAAATATATAGACGACATGAAAAAATAAATAAAATAATTATATTTGATGAATAAAAATACTATATAAGGTATAAGGGTTATATTATTTCCATAAATTCAAATTTAACATTTAAAATACCAAAAAATAAGAGGTATTATCACATAAAACCTTATCACATTGATATATTTTGAATCATAAACTAATTGAAATAAATAAATTCAAATTCATCTTCAAATAAAATTAATATGATGAAAATCAAAATATAAATATCAAAGGGGGAGTATACAAAACATAAAACTGGAAATAGAATCATAAAATGAAAAATGTTTCAAAGAAAAAATATGGAGAAAAAGAACCATTACCTCACATACTCACATTCTCCATACATTCACATAACTACCTCTTCTTTGGAAATCCTTGTTTTGATTACACATTAACCATTATAGGATTATATTTTCATTACTACAATACCTATAATACATGTGGAGGGATTTGGGAAGGTATTTTAGTAGTTCTAATGCAGATTAGAGTTCTCATTTGATGTGGATAAGAGAGGAGAGGAGGATACCATTTATATGTGAGGGGTGTGGACCACAAATAATTATTATTTCCATTTAAATATGAATTTTTTATTACTGAAGGTTAAGCGATATTTAAATAGTTAAATTTTTATGATAAGGTGATAAGGGTCCAAATATTTTTATCCAATAAGAATTAAGTTGATATTGTTTACATCATCAAAAATTTCTAACAATAAGAATGTTGTTTTACACTTTTATAATGGTGATAAATTTTTTATTAATGTTATCCTTCATAATGTCAAAAAATAAAATTGATATTATTATTAAATATGAACATTTTGATTTAAAATATTAAATCCAATTTTCATGATTCATTTTCATTAAAGTAATAAATTAATTTAAATTTATGTGAGAAAAACGAAACCAATTAGAGTTTTTAGAAAACAATGTTTTTTAAGAATAAAATTAAACTAATTCCAAAATAAAATATAATTTTATTTCTTATAGAATTTATTAAATTTTATTTAATCAACATTATCTTATGTTTATTTATATATAAATTTTAAATAATATGAACCTTTTAAATTAATTTAGTTAATGAAAATAAATTATTGTTTTTTAAAAGTTGGATTTTTTTAAATTTTTACTAAAAAATTAGTCTTATAAAAATATATTAATAAACCCTACTCTATAAATCTTTACATGTTAATTTTAAAAAATATTTATATTTTCTAAAATTTATTCCTTAATGTTTCATGGATTAATTATAATATTTGTGCATAATATGCAATAAAATCATTTTTGTAGAAAATATATTTTTAAAGAATCAAATTATTTCATTTTAATTACACAAGTAATATCTAAAAATATATAAATGATAATTCATTTTAAGGAATATATAATATAGTCATTTCATTATAATAATTTATTAATTAGATATTAATTTTATCTATTAATATGAAAATGAATTACAAACATAAAAACATTTTTAAGGAAAATATATATTTTCTCATCAAATTTGTTGTTTTCTTTTCTTAATAACTAATAATAAATGTATAATTAATTGAACATATTTTTATCTGAACCCACAATTCATATTTGTTTTAATATTATTACATGTTTTTTTATAGTGATGCATTAAACGAAATCCATCAAACTCGAAAAATGTAATAAAGTGAAATATATATTAAAATATCTTGAGGTGTTATATTCAACATCATTATAATAATTTCACAAATGTAATTATGTTAATCCAATAAAAAAATATAATTATTTCACATCTCATCCTTAGGATCCCAGGTAGATTCCACATTTTTATGGTTTCATAAAAAAACATCTAACTAGGTGAGTGGCCTTGTTCAACATCGCTCTCTGTCTTTGGTGAAGAATATGAAGTTGTTCTTCAAAAAAATAAAATTTCAAGATCTAATGGTAAATCCATTGTGTTTAGTATATGTGAATGATCAAGTATTAAATATCTAAAAAAATTATTCATCCAACTCCTCATTGTCATAAGATTGGATTGTTAGAAGCACCAAGTGATAATCTATTACTCTAACATTACCAATGATCTCAAATTGGTCAATATATCATGGGATAAACATTCCCTTCAAAATATCAAAACCTTCATCTGATGAGATATTTTAAATAATACCTTATCATTAAATTCAAACTAAACATCTAATAAATGATTATCATAATATAATTTTAGTCAACTATGACACACCCTAATATGTTGTTAAAGGGTACTATCATGAACCAAACATAAATGAATCCTGAATTGGGCACTTGAGCATCCCCAAAAAACATCCTAAGAGGAGTTCCCAATCCTCCAAGACTAGAAACTAGTGTCAAACATCAGATAAAACTCACTTGGGTATGATTTAGCTCATAAATTATAGAAAAATAAATAAATAAAAACTAAACTAAAATAATAAATATTAATAATGAAAGAAAATTAAACAGTACATAACTCAACGTGACTCTACAATTCATCACAAAAACTGAGCCCATGTCACCACACAATCATCGATTTCTAGATGGTAGCTTCACCCTAAGCAAAAAAATATAGAACAATAGATGAATGTATTAAAACTCAAAAGTCCTTCATGAATAAACTATTACACATTACATACCTTTATAAATAATTATATGTTATGATAGTTTGAAAATATGAAATATAAAAATAGGGATCTCTTCTATTTGAGAAAAATAAATAATAGCCTTCTATTTTGAAGAAAAACAAAATTATATTATATTATAAAATTAGTTTCCAAATCTAGAAGTTCAATTGTGAAAACATATTTAAAAAAGATAACTAATGGGAAAAAAAGATTCCAAGGTACGAAAATATAAAAAATATTACATTTTAAACTCATTACCATATAAAAAATAAATGAAAGTAAGAATTAACTATGTGAAATACATAAGTAACTAGGTTTATTGGGGTCTTTGGATCATCATACTCTTGGTGATCAGATCCTAGACATGGATTTCTATCTCCTGCTTGAGACAACTAATCCCCGTCATAAATTTTTAGATTGTGTTATGAAATAATTCTTCTAGGGTAATCATGCAACAACTCTTCCAAAATGCCTAGGGTATTATACCTAATATATCCCCCAATATTCTCAAGACTCCCAAATTCACCAAATTTCTAAATCATGGATGTCTCCACTTTTTAAACCACACAAAAATTCACTATCATTAAAAGAAAACGTTCCCTTGTTAAGTACTAACATTCAAAAAGTCCTTAGAATAAATCCATTTCACAACTATTTCACACAACACAACAAATTTTGAAAAAACCCAATAGATATTCAAAAAAATTATTAAACATGTGAAAACATTAACATAATTTAGGTTAAAATCATATATCAAAAACATGTTTGATGAAAAAGATCCATGCTAGAAGATTAGAAAATTTAATAAAATAGATGAATATAAAATTTCTAAAAACCACAATCTTTTTTCAAATAATATAAATAATACTTAATATTTAAAGAATACATTTAAAAAATTCAAGAAATTGTGTAATTCAAATTAAAGGATCGTATAATTGAAACCCACCACAATACCCGCTTCTTTTTTATAGTGGTCACTTGAATATTACATTTTCTTTTTAATTGAATACCCAAATTGACATATAAATAAGGAAAAATATCCCAATATACATATTTGAATGGCCAATAATATGTAAAAAGGGGTCCTTATATATTTTTCCTATATAAGCATATGCCCCTTCACACTTACACATGTATTAGTTTTTCACACATACACAAACACACACACACATATAAGAAAACATACCCCAATATATGTATTCAAAAATCCTAGATTGAATATATATAATGTGGGAACTTATATATTCATTTTCTTACTTATGCCTACACATGTAAGTATTTTTTTAACAATAGCAGCTCAAATAAACCTCATTGGCATCCAATGTAATTTTGAAAAATATAATAAAAACAAACAAAAATCCCCATATAAAATTTGGAAAAATTGATGGAAACAATGAACCATTAACTAGAACCTTTGAAAACCACACTTCCTTTGATATTAGTGGCTAGAACCATACACAACGGGGCCTAATATCCCAAAACACTAAGAGAAATCAGAAGAAATACCCAAAGGTGGTTAGGGTTCATACCATTTAATGGACACCACATAAGAGGAAAGGAGAAAAAGAAATATTGGTAGAATAAAAAAGAAGAGGATATGAGAAACTAGCTTTAGAAGATCAAAAATTGACACATGGATGATGTTGTCTATGGAGGGGTTCAATGAGGAGGGGTGTCAGGTGCATGGGGAGCCCCTCTTGGTGGTATTTCAAGCAAGAGGGGATAAGGGGCTTTGTTGAATGGGGGTGGAGATATAATTTGGAGTTTTTATTTATATTATTAATAATTTATATAACTAATATTCTTTTTATTTTATTTTATTTTATTTTATTTTTATGAAAATCAGATATGAAGCATAGTTTGGTTGCACTGTTGTATGAACCATGCCCCAACCATTCACACATTACTAGTCCCCTAGAGTAAAACACATAGGAAGGAGAAATGATTTGGAAAACCATGTTCTGACTATGTTATTTTATATATCAAAACCCTAGACAGTCATTCATTTGTTGCACATGATTTCTACTAACCATGCACGAGCCATTCACGCATGATAAAAAATAAAAATTTTAAAATTTAATTAAGAACTAGACTGAAACTAAGAAGTAAGGATATAAATAATTAAATTTTTAAAAATAATTAATATTTCAGGGTTGACGTGTGAAAATTATTTCTACCATTACACTTTCTACCCCAAGAAAGTTCAAAATATTTTGTTGGTAAAAACATTTGTCAAAAGCTACTACACAAGATGAGGATCTTGAAACCCAAAGTACAAGAGATAATAATAAAATTCTCATAACACCCATTTCCTAAAAAAGTGATTATAAAGTTTATATCCAATGAAATAAACTATCATGATAATGGAGAACAATCGAGTACCCATACACAAGAATCTCGAAAAATTATTCAATGATGAATCCCAAATCCAAACACAAAACCCTAACATAGAACACAACAGACAATAACATAGAAATCATCAGGTCTTATTTAGGATATCTATGTTCATTATTTAGGTGACTCACTATCTGGGAAAACCAAATACCATGATCAGTGTTGGGAAGAGTAAAAATAAGTATTTTTTAGTCATTAATTCCTTGAAGTCAGTGTTTATCATGAGAATGTTCTACTATGTTCTCCCCACCATTTTACTAATCTGACTGACATTGTTTTCCTTATGATGGAATAAGATAAAAAAATAATAGTCACAAAGATTGAAAGACCACCATCCAAAGCCACGTTAAATAATTTTCCTTCTGAAAAGATACAGCTATTGGAGAACAACATTCAAAGGAAGGGAGAAAGGACAGATGTGATCCAGCAAAAACTCCAAGACTAAATGATTAAGAAAATCCTAATTCTCTAGATGGAATGAAACCGTTAAACTAAAACAAAATTCTTGGAAATCAAGAAGGAATGATGTGTAATTTTTGTTTCCCAACCCACATTCATCTAACTCTATTAAAAAAAGAAGATACAAGATGGGTCCCTCTTCCATTTATGATCCAACTAGCATAATGGCTAGAAAAAGATCACAATTCATAATTCCCCATGATAGATCATCTTCAAATTGGAACCACCCAAAACCAAAACCACTCAAAATTAATTCCAACCATTAATTATTTCCATTGAATAGGGAACAACCATAGAAATCCCAATGAAATGAGCCCCTGATTATCTCATAAAAAATGATTCCAAAAATGAAACATCACAACAAGGGGAAATGAAAATAGTTTCTACTCCATCGTCAGAGATAACATATTGGTTTCATATCCACTACACTTGGAAACACCTCCACTGCCTGAAGAGATTCACTATAAGATATGTGGTTGAATTCATGATGTCATGAAGCTTCTTATTCCTATTATTAAGGATATGGATATCTCTTACCAAAACATACTCTTTCAATATTGTAACATACATAATGACATTTAGGTGGCCCAATCATCCACCCCAAGAAAAAATTAATTTTATAATCCAACAAAGAAAGAGTAATTCATGTTTTTTAGATAATTAGGGTGGGTCACAAAACAATAAACTCAGGTGTGGTCCAGTGGACATAATGTATCAAATTATAGCACTCAATTTAGAGTCTAGGTAGAGTCATCAATGGGAATACCCAAAGAAACATTTTTTTATAACTTTCACATCGACAAAAACCACCACAAATTTGAAATTTTTAGACCACTAAAAGGTGAAAAATCTAATTTCCATAACTGAACTTCACATATAAAACCAAGGAAGGCACCTTAGAGACAAACCACACACTCATCTCTAGGACTTTTCTAGGGCATACTCCAATGAAAAAAAAATCCATATCAAAAAGCATCAAAAGTAAATATTATATATCCCAAGAAAAATCTACAACTCAACTAAAATAACAAATAAAAAAAACTTCCAACACATCCTAACTAAAAGTCCCAGAAAAGGAATAATCCAAACACAAAAAGGAAACACCACACCACTCCCCCATTGTAAAAAGTATAAACCCCCTTCCATTATTTGAGTACTATTTTTACAAAACCTAATAACCTTATGTGGTTATGTAAATTCCATTAATATTACATGTATCCTAACATATATAATTCCCGTTATTAGCCGAAGAACCCATCTACACATGATAAAAAATTATCCACTCTCCACATACAGACATCCATATTTGAGATCATTCAAAGGAATTAAAAGGGTCTATTAAAAAATACATTCCAAAATCAAGAAAATGATCCTAAATTCAAATAAAAACCCAATTTTAATCCATCATTGACAACCCCAAAATAATGCATTTGAAAATTCCCAATTTCAATGTAATTTTCATTTCAAATTTTAAAAATACATTGTCATGACCCGTCCTCGGGACCCGTGCCGTGACTACCCCAATCCCGCCTTCCAAAGGCCAGGGCTGGCGACTTGCACCAAAGGCGTAAATCCCGATATAAGGGAAGGCATTGCCTTTATGTAAGAAACAAACACCACAGAGTAAGCAAGCAGAATTAAACACTAAGTAAACTGAGTACAATAGATTGTGCTGGAAAGTAAATGGGATAGTATACAAACCCAACTGAAAGTAAAGTTCAACTGAAAAGAGCGTACAGTAGCAGAAAAGTAAAGCAGCAACACCGAGCTATCCACTAGAAATCCCACCTAAAGGGTGGGTACAAATAGTCTCCTCCACTCCTCGGCTCCATCCATCTGCTCTGTGTACGTCTCGTCTAGTGATCCACCTTCAGGTACCATCCATCTCTACGAGATCCTACCTCGATCAGCATTGTCCATCATCTGCACCCAACACAACGTAGTGCGGGCAAAGCCCGTGCAGGGGTGAGTATTTGCTACTCAGTAGGGACCTCAAGACCCCCTAAGGTATCCTTGAATCCAAAAAGGATAAACCACAAAGAAAATATACAAACACGAAGTAACAACCAACTCTACTTAGGTATATGACCATACATATACCTAAGTCATCAAACCCAGTTCAGCTCCAACTCATGAGCTCATGTACAACCTAGTCCACTTTGGAATGTATAACATAATCCCCACCAGAAAGTATGACCCAATCCACATAGGAAAGTATGATCCAATCCACACAGGATATCAAGTCAATCACATCGATGATAATGATTGAAAGTCAAGACTCAGCTCAAACCAAGATTTTATTCATGATGTAGAATCCATAGCTAATGGAGAACTCATCCTCTATCGAGTACAGCGGGTATGCCGCTACAACCATGCGCTTCCCACTAACCTTGGACTGTTGTATTATTCCACCTGTCGAGTACTATGGGCATTCTGCTACAACCAAGCGCTTCCTACCATGGGTCTGCCACTACAACCAAGCGCTCCCACTCATAGCCTACAGAAGTACTCCTTCTATTGAGTACCGCGGGTCTGCCGCAACAACCAAGAACTCCTCCGCTGTGGGTTTTCCTCTACAACCAAGCACTCCCCACTAGGCTATCCGAATCACTCAGAGTCGATCAATCAGCAGTCGTCAAGTCTCAGCCAGCTACTAGGTCTCTGCACTCTGTTCGCTCGTCACCGGGAGGGTCCACTCCACGAGCTATTGATAGATACTCCTAGTATCACAAATTCCCATGAAGAAGTATCCCAAAGGTATGCCACATCAAAGGAATCTCAACACAACAGACGGTGCGTCAATTGGACGCCCAGTCTGTGTGTTATTGGCCTTTTCATCCCGGGGGACCGGTTGGTTTCGTGTACAAACCAACCCGACCGTATCTCAACTTTACCCCAAACTCTCATAGGGTATACTCATAGGGACCGCTTCTCAACAAGATTACCTATGCCACTAATGGTTCGTCAAATGGACGTCCGGTCTGAATGTTATCGGCTTTTCCGTTCCAGGGGTTCAGTTGGATTTCGGGTACAATCCAACCCAGCCATAGTCCAACTATGCCCAAACCTCAGGTGAATTATACCAAAAGAACCTTCTCTACAATAGGAATCCAACAAAGTCGACGGCACATCAATCAGACGTCCGGAACTCATGATATAAGTGTTTCCACTCCGAGGGCCCGATTGGTTTTTTGTTCGAACCAACCTGGGCATACCCAAAGTTCTTCAAAACCTTGAGTTTAATATACCGAAACGACCGTCTCAATCCAAGGATCACATCTCAACTGATGGTTCATCGATCGGAGTTCTGTAGACCATGTTATGGGCCTTTGAACGATTCTGACTGAATTTAGGGGGTTTGGGCATGGTCCGACCTAGCCCAATACCCCCTGGGTCACCCCGAACCGGGTCAACCCGACCCGTGTCCTGGTCCGGCACGGTTGGGCGCGGCCCGGCCTAGCTGGCGTGGCCCAACCCAGCCTGCGTGGGCGGCCCGGCCCCGCGCGGGCCGCGGGTCGGCTCGAAGCCGAGCTGGACGCGGAGGGGGGGGTGTTGTTCCCCCCCAGTTGACCGAAATGGCGCAGCTTTAATGTCACACCCCCTAAACCCGGAATGGCTTAGCCATTCCAGTCCGCCGCGGTTCAGCCGCGGCGGTCTTCTCCGGCGGCACGCCGCTGCCGCTCTCCGCGGACCACCGGACGCGCACCGGTGGTCCGTTTCACCCGCCGTCTACGCCTGAGGTCTTTACGGGACCCGTACTTCACTATAGAAACATCAAAACACTATTGCGGTCTCGTTTCATCGTTGGCGTCAATCCGCGCACCAACACAAATCTGCGGAGGATTGTCGGGCCATGTTTGTTCGGCCTGCGCCCTCCTCATTAGGTGTTATCAATTAGTAGTCATTAAAACACATTCTTTTAATATTAATGAGGGTATAATATATTCAAGTATAAATTATACTAACATCATACTAATAAACGCTCAAGCATGTGTGATAAAATCACTCAAAATAGAATTAAACAAAATTTCCCCTACCTCGTGAAATTCAAAGAAGTTAGCGTCGTGGAAAGAGGCTCCGTATACGTTAATGGAGAACGTCCGAGGAGAAAGCGGTGTCTCCATTCCATTGACGTGGAGAGAATATGGAACGGTGTGTCGGTGTGCGTCCTAGAAGGGGATGTTGTCACACAACGACTGTGGAGAGAAGAAGAGATGGCACGTCGATCTCTCCTTGCGGTGACAGAGTTATTCATCGAAGTCTTGGTGTTCTTCACGTTCTTCAATGAGGAAGTAGAAGTTCTTCAGACTTAGAGTTATCTCCTAAAATCTCCTCACACAATCTCTAACCAAAATAAAATAAGTTCTTCCCTTATTTTATTAACACATACAAAGCTTTTAAAAATTCAAAAACTCAAATCAATTGCATGAATTAGTGCATTGGCATAATTAAAAGCAAGGATAGGGAAAGTCACCCAATAAAGGAGGAGTTCATGAGTTATAAAACTTAAGTGGGGGGGGGGGGGGTTTGAGGAGTTAGGAATGTGAGGGGTTGGGCTCATTTGGGCCCCACCCAACTAGTATCCTCTCAAGGTTAGTTAACAACAAGTGGGTCCCACCCCCAGCTCCCTTACTTAGGATATAACTACTTAGAGATATAGAAATAGAATTGTAATACAATTTTAATTTATTCCTCCCTAAAACCACATTTTTAACAACTCCTCCCAAGAAAATACACCTTCGGAAAAGGTGATCATGAGCAATTACTGGGGTTTCGGTTTCATCAGTGCCCTCAGATTTCAATTCTGAGCACCGGTTTAAAAGTTAGAAAAAACCCGCTCGTTCGTTCACTAAACGTACCTGAGCTAAACTTCGGAAATTGATTTCGGGCACACCGGGCCTCGGAATTAGGTGCCGTTAGAAACTGCGGACTTGTAAAATTCCAATAAAAATAAGAAAAAAATTCCCTTGAAATTTCCGGGTCTTTACATTACTCCCACCTCAGGGATTTACGTCCCTGTAAAGATTCAACACATACTAAGGAAAACAAAGTGGTACTGAGCACGCATCTGAGCCTTCCACTCTCAAGTGCTCTCCTGGAGGTTCTCGAGCTACCAGTGAAAGCGCACCTGAGGAATCCACCATCCACATAGGACCTACTCTTGTCGATCCTCGATCTCTACTAGAAACTCCTCAAATGTAGCCCCATCATCGATGTCCATCTCTCCATGATCAATGGTATGGGTCGGGTCGAGCACGTATCTCCTCAACTGAGATACGTGGGAGACGTCATGCACCTGGTGCAACTGAGGTAGATGGGTCAAGCGGCAAACCACCATGGCTACCCAGTTGAGGACCCAAAAAGGTCTAATGAACCTAAGAGATAACTTGCTACCTGAGCCAAATCTCCGTAAACCACGTCGAGGTGAGACCCATTAGAAAACGTGGTTGCCATCCTCGAACTCTAGTGGTCTATGTATCCTATCAGCTTAGAACTTCTATCTGTATTGTGCAGTCTTCATCCACTCCTAAACAAACTATGCTTTCTTCGTCGAAGTCTAAACCATTTATGGTCCTACAAGAGCTGCTAAGATTTCTTCTTTGCCAATAAGAGAAATCTGCTCTTATCCCCTCGATGAACCACATTCATTGCCTAATACAGTCAATCTTGACATGAATGATACTAATCTATACCATGGATGATGTTGTAAAGCTTTGATGCTACTACTAAGATATCAAACCATTACTCTGGCCTCCAAGGGTTGAGTCACACTATCGACATTAGTGTGTGGTCACTAGGTCTCCTCCAGTAGGAATCTCAAAAGTGAGGGTCAAGTAAATAGTTTAAACTAGAAACTCCTAGTACACAAAAAAATAGGAAGCAAACATCACAAAGAAAACTGTCTTTTATTATTGCAGCTCAAGTAAAAAGACACACAACAACCACAAACAACAACAAAGACAACAAGGAAACTAAAATCCCCAAGATCAAAGGTCCAATGCATGGAACTAGTCTCGCTCTTGTCCGCCTGCTTCCGGAGCTCCATAGTCGTATGCTTCAGCTGCCAGAAGCTGAGCTCTCCCATGTCCAGATGTTCCCTGTTGTCGGGGTGGACCTCCTGGTGGTGGTGGTGGCAATACTTCGAAGCATCGTCCACCTCTAGCTACACGGCCAGTTCCCCTGCCTCAGTCTCCTGTTCCTTCTGATCTACCTTGATCGAACCTCTACCTCTGCCTGGGAGGTCCTTCGTTTATCTGATGGTCATATGTATGGCGGGTCAGACAGTCATGTGCCATGTGACCAACCTCGCCGCAGGAGTAACAGTGTCCGCTCCTGGTAAGTTGTTATCCACCCGGGGTACCTCACACATACGATCTTGTGTCATGCGGTCGACCACATGTAGGTCTGGTCCTTTTGGACCTCTATGTCATCTGTCTACTGCATGTTGCAGAAGACTCTGCCACATGCCAGCTAGTGGTGGGTCCTACTACTGGAGACTGCTCAGCAAGGAAACTCTCCACTAAGAGGGCTTGCTCCAACACCCTTGTCTGCATCGGGATGCTATGAGAAACAACTGAAGCTCTAATCTCTCGCCTGATCCCCTGCTCGAAGGTTCATCCCCTAAAGAACGGTTCCCATACCATATCTGTGGAGTACCGTGAGAGATTGGTGAACCTTGCTGAATACTGTTCCACCGTTATGCTACCCTGCTGAAGATGAAGTATCTCATGTATACGCACCGCTCGAAGGGTGGATGGTACAAACTCTTCCCAGAACAGGCTCTAAAAGTTTGCCCACAGAAGTGAGGCCTTGTCGTGCACTTGGATCATTAGGATCCACCATTTGCCTGCCGCTGCCTGAAGGCGGCTGGCAGCAAAGATCACCATGAAGCCTACTAGTGTCCCTAAAAATCTGCAAACTCATACAACAGCCACCATCCAATCCTTGGCTGCGTGAGGGTCCGTCTCTCTGTGGAACCTGGGCGGTCTCTAACGCTGAAACTCATGAAGTGCACTAAGGCGATGTGCATTCTCAACTGCAGGGGCTGGTGGCATTGGTGGATCGGCAGGTAGAGGTACCGCCGGTGCCACCGCTGTAATGGGGCCCTACACCGAGGCCTCGTCACTCGGTAGGATTCCATCTCATACAACGCTCGAAACCCTAACTGGATGCCGTCGTGGGGCCATCTTGAAAAGAGACAGGTGCACCACAGTCAATACAGTAAACCTAGTGAGCTAACACAAGTAATCAAAAAGAAAACTTTGAAACACACATGCAATCAATGTTTTCGTGCATTGGGTCGGGAATTAGAATTCCGGGTCCTGGTATATGGATACGTTGGCCGCCGCACCAACACTGGACTCCCTAGACTGATAACCACACTCAATACCCTTAACACTATTGCTTCACATAGAAGAAAGATCAGAGTTCTGAGTTCTGCAGTAGAACTGAACTCCTCTGATACCAATTTGTCACGACCCTTCCTCGGGACCCGTGTCGTGACTACCCCAAGGTCGTCTTCCATAGGCCAGGGGCCGACGACTAGCACCAAATGCGTAAATCCGGATATAAGGGAAGGCATTGCCTTTATGTAAGAAAACAAACACCACAGAGTAAGAAAGCAGAAGTAAACACTAAGTAAACTGAGTACAATAGTATGTGCTGGAAAGTAAATGGGCCAGTATACAAACCCAACTAAAAGTAAAGTACAACTGAAAAGAGAGTACAGTAGTAGAAAAGTAAAGCAGCAACACCGAGCCGTCCACTGGAAATCCCACATTAAGGGTGGGTACAGATATTCTCCTCCGCTCCTCAGCTCCAGCCGTCCGCTCCGTCTATGTCTCATCCAGTGATCCACCTTCAGGTACCATCCATCTCTACGAGCTCCTACCTCGATCAGCATTGTCCATCGTCTGTATCCAACACAACGTAGTGCGAGCATAGCTCGTGCAAGGGTGAGTATACGCTACTCAGTAGGGACCCCGAGATCCCCAAAGGTATCCCTGAATCGACAAAGGATAAACAACAAAGAAAAGATATAAACACGAAGTAACAACCAACTCTACATCGGTATATGCCCATACATATACCTAAGTCATCAAGCCCAGTTCAGCTCCAACTCACAAACTCAAGTATAACCCAGTCCACTTAGGAAAGTATAACTTAATCCACACAGGAATGTACGACCCAATCCATACAGGAAATCATGATCCAATACACACAAGATATCATCTCAATCACAACGAAGATAATGATTGAAAGTCAAGACTCAGCTCAAACCAGGATTTTATTCATGATATCGAAACCATAGTTGCTAGATAACTCCTCTTATATAGAGTACAGTGGGGCTGCCGCTATAACCAAGACCTTCCCACTAACCATGGACTACGGTAGTACTCCACCTGTCGAGTACTGTGGGCCTACTACTGCAACCAAGCGCTTCCCACCATGGGTCTGCTGCTACAACCAAGCAGTCCCCCTCAAAGCCTACAGAGGTACTCCTTCTGTTGATTACCGCGGGTCTGCCGCTACAACCAAGTGCTCCTCCACCGTGGGTCTGCCGCTACAACCTATCACTCCCAACTAGGCTATCCGAATCACTCCGAGTCATTCGATAATCAGTCATCAAGTCTCAGTTAGCTACTAGGTCTCTGCACTCCGCTCGCTCATCATCGGGAGGGTCCACTCCACAAGCTACTGGTCGATACTCCTAGTATCACAAAGTCCCATGAGGAAGTATCCCAAAGGTCTGCCACATCAAAGGAATCTCAACACAATAGACGACGCGTCAATCGGACGCCCGATCTGTGTGTTATTAGCCTTTTCGTCCTAGGGTCCCGGTTGGTTTTGTGTACAAACCAACCCGACTGTATCTCAACTGTACCCCGAACTCTCATAGGGTAAACTCATAGGGACCGTTTCTCAACAAGTTTACCTACGCCGCTGATGGTTCTTCCAATGGATGTTCGGTCTGAAAGTTATCAGCTTTTCGGTTCCAGGGGCCCGGTTGGATTTTGAGTATAATCCAACCCGGACACAATATAACTACGTCCAATCCTCAGGTGAAGTATACCAAAAAACCCATCTCAATAATAGAAATCCAACAAAGTCGACGGCACGTCAATCGGACGTCCAGAGCTAATGATATAAGCATTTCCGCTCCGAGGGCCCGGTTGGTTTCATGTTTGAACCAACTCGGCCATACCCAAAGTTCTCCAAAACCTTGAGTGTAATATATCTAAACGACTGTATCGATCCAAGGATTGCATCAAAATTGACGGTGTGTCGATTGGAGGTCCGTAGCCCATGTTATGGGCCTTTAAATGATTCTGAGTGAATTTAGGGGGTTTGGGCCCGGTCTGACCGGGCCCAATACCCCCTGGGTAGGCCCGAACCGGGTCGACCCGACCCAGGTCCGGTTACGGCCCAGTTGGGCGTGGCGTGGGCGGCCCGGCCCGGCGCAGGCCGCCGCTCGGCTCGAAGCCGAGCTGGACGCGGAGGGGGGTGTTGTTCCCCCCCCCCCCCGGTTGACTGAAACGGCGCGACTTTAATGCCGCCCCACCTAAACCCGAAACAGCTTAGCTGTTCCGATCCTCCGCGGCTCAGTCGCGGTGGTATTCTCTAGCGGCGCACTGTTGCCGCTCTCCGTGGACCACCGAACGCGCACCGGTGGTTAGTTTCACCTGCCGTCTGCGCCTGAGGTCTTTACGGGACCCGTACTTCACTGCAGAAACTTGAAAACACTGTCGCGGTCCCGTTTCATCATCGCTGTCAATATGTGGACCAAAAACAATCTGCAGAGGGTTGTTGGGCCATGTTTTTTTGGCCCGCGCCCTCTGCGTTAGGTGTTATCAATTGGCAGTCATTAAAACACATGCTTATAATATTAACGAGGGTATAATTTATTCAAGTATAAATTATACTAACATCATAATAATAAATGCTCAAGCACGTGAGATAAAATCACTCAAAATAAGATTAAACAAAACTTCCCCTACCTCATGAAATTCGCGGAAGCTAGCATCGCAGAAAGAGGCTCCGTATATGTCGATGGAGAATGTCTGAGGAGGAAGCGACGTCTCCCTTCCTTTGACATGGAGAGAAGATGGAATGGCATGTCGGTGTGCGTCCAAAAAGTGGATGGCATCACACACCGGCTGCGGAGAGGAGAAGAGATGGCACGTCAATCTCTACTTTCGGTGACGATGTCCTTCATCGAAGTCTTGGAATTCTTCACGTTCTTTAACGAGGAAGTAGAAGTTCTTCAGACTTAGAGTTCTCTCCCAAAATCTCCTCACACAACCTCTAACCAAAATAAAATAAGGTCTTCCTTATTTTATTAACCCATACAAAGCTTTTCAAAATTCCAAAACTCAAATAAATTGCATGAATTAGTATGTTGGCATAATTAAAAGCAAGGAGAGGGAAAGTCACCCAATAAAAGCGGATTTCATGAGTTATACAACTTAAGTGGGGGGGGGGGGGGGTTAAGGAGTTTGGAATGTGAGGGGTTGGGCTCGTGTGGTCCCCACCCCACCTTTATCCTCTCAAGGTTAGTTAACAACAAGTGGGTCGCACCCCCAACTCCCTTACTTAGGATATAACTACTTGGAGAAAAAAATACAATTTTAATACAAATTTATTTTATTCTTCACTAAAACAACATTTTTAACAACTCCTCTCGAGAAAATGCACCTTCAGAAAAGGTGCTCTTGAGAAATTACCAGCACTGTGATTTCATCGATACCCTCAGATTTCAATTCCGAACACCAGTTTAAAAGTTATAAAAACCTGCTCGTTCCTTCATTAAACTTACCCAAGCTAAACATTGGAAATTGACTGGGCACACAGGGCCTCGGAATCAGGTTCCCTTAGAAACTGTGGACTCGTAAAATTCTGAAAAAAATAAGAAAAAATATTTCCTTGAAATTTCTGGGTCTTTACATACTTCTTAAATCCCCCAAAACATTTTACAAAATTTTTTTCATTAAATGTTTTTATATATTGATTAACCCCTTTCATTTTAAATTATCCAAATAATATTATTTAGTAAATACATTTTGAATAACCCAATTACAATTTTATAACCCAAGTGAAACACCCCAAAAATAACAAAAACTAGTACCATGTAAGAATTAGAGAAACCAAATAATAAATAAAAACACTACAATATCAATGGATAAATTGCTACACATATCTTGACCACACTGTTCGGACAGACATGCACCAACTAGGTGAAAACATTAGAGGCTAACAAATGTAGTTTCATAGTCTACACAGGGTTTGAAAAACCAGACACAATATCAATGAACCCCCCTGACTCCCCCAAAGTGTACATTCCAAAAAATTAAGTTGCAAAAAACTACCCAAAAAATATCAAATTCAACAAAAAAATACTCCAAAAAATACCTAAAACCTTAATGAAATGTTAGAGCGAGAAGCTCATATTTAGAGGCGCAACAATCCCAGAGCACCCTGACAATTTGAGATTCTTTACGTATAGGTGGATTTTATGAACCTACCTACAAATCAAAAACACAAGTCCAAAAAATCATTTCTTTGAACCAAAAGACATCCCCAAATAACCTGTAAACATGTGGTGATACCATTTTGTCATGGACTGACCATTTTAAACCCCGAACTGATTACCTGAGCCAACCTATAACAAGGATTGAGAGGTTTTCTAGATCCCCCAAGGCTATAAAATTAAGCCATACTTTAGATAAAACTAATTCTAGAAGGTTTGAATCCATAAATGAAATAAAAAAATAAATATTATCTACGAAATAAATATTAACATTAGCATAGAAAGGAAACAAAATAATTTCATACCTCTATGTGACCATATGGGTCGCCACCAACAATTAAACCCACATTGCTCTATAAATATTGAGTCCATGATGTAAGTCGTACTAGAATATAAAAAATGAATATAGGTCTCTAGTAATGAGTATTAAAACTAAGTATGTTTTCATGAATAAATTATATCATATTCCATATATTTAATAATAAATTCATGTCATGATAGTTTGATAATAATACATATATAAATAGGGCTTTCTACTCTTTGAGAAGAAAAACTAACAACCTTACCTTATTATGAAAAAATAACTTATTTTCTATTTTAAAATCAGTTTTCAAATCTTAAAATAAATTTCTTAAAAATATTTTATAAAATATATGTAATATAAAAAAGATGACACAATATTGAATAATAAAAACAAATTTCATTTTCAAATAATTACCATGGAAAAAATATATAAAAGTATGAAATAACCCTAGAAAATCCTTAATTAACTATGGTTGGTGTAGTCCTAATAACCTCATACACTTGGTGATAAAATTATAGTCATAATGGTCAATCTCTTTCTCAAGACAACCAATCCACATCCTAAATGTCTAGTATGTGTTTTGTTGTAATCATACTAGGGATACTAGGCCTTGGCCTTTCCGACTCACCTATTGTACTAGTCCTAGTGTACCCACATTTATACCTAGGGTTACCATATTCTTGAACTTTAAAAATCATGGATATTTCCCCTTTCATTGACACACCAGAATCTACAATCATTCTTTACCAAATATCACATGTCACGAAATAAATTTCAATAATTATATTGGAGAAATCCATTTCAAAATAATTTCACACACACCAAAAATTTTTTGTAAATTACCCATTACATAGTAAACACCATTTAGAATGCAAATGTGACCTTGAAAATAATTTATACTATAATTAGAGTTGTAAAATATGTTTAACTAAGAAGACACATTCTAAAAGCTTAGGTTAATTAAATAAAACATATGAAAACAAAATTAATAAGAACCAAAACCATTTTTCATATAATATACATGATACCTAGTATTAAATTCATACTTTTAAAACATTTAAGAAATTATGGAATTAAAATTAAAGGCTCAGATACAAGAACCTACCTCAATACATAATGATTTATGATAAAATCTACTTGAATCTTCCCTTTCCTTATAACAAAAATTCACCTTCACATATATATAAGTTAAACTATCCCCAATCTACATATTCTCTTGTCCATGAATATATTTGAGGGGGTCCTTGTATATAATCATATTCATTGGTATTCCCCTTTACACTTACACACATATTCATTTTTCATAGACATATATATTTATATAATTACACATATCCCCAATTCATATATTGAAATTTCATTGGTGAATATATATTAATTGTGGTCTTATATATGTATATGCATACCTATTTATACAACTGGTTGTTTCCTTCAACAACATAGGATCAAATCCATTCCAATGAGGACCAAAGTAAACTATTAAAATAAAGGAGAACTAAAATATTACATATTGTCCAACTAAAATTGGGCCACCGTGATGGAATTGATGCACTCTTACTAATAACCAATGAAGTACATGAATCCTTCGACGACATTGGCTATTACTAGCCTCATCAGCACCCAAAATCCCTAAACATTAAGAGAAAACAAATTAAAATCACAAAGGGTGTTTGGGTGGGGACCATATCTTTCTCACCACTTAGGAGAAAAGGAATCCAAGAATCAATGGTAGAATAATACAGAAGAGGAGATGAGAAAATCACCATAGAAGATCTCAAGTGTAGAAGAGGAAGATATTAGGTGAAGAGTGGTTCTAGGAGGAGGGTTGTTGCACATGTAGTAAGACCATCTAGATGGCCTATAGAGTGAGAGGGGAAGGGGTGGATGCATCTCACAAGGGAATAAAATTAGGTTTTTTTTCTTATTATTAATTATGTTATTTTATTTTATATTATTCTTTTGAAATTAAAATATAATGCATGGTTTGGCCACAGAGTTGGCCAAACCCATCACAAACCATGCATCCCACATAGGGCCCCACGAGAACCTCGCACGGGTAGGACACATGGATAGGAAAATTGTGTGATTTATATGTCATTTGGATCTATAAAAACTATATATGGGATCACATGGGTTGCAAACATTTTCTACAAACTATGCACCATGAAAAAAACCCAATATTTCTGTATTTAAAATTGGAACAACCCAAAATTCAAATAAAACTGTAAAAATGTTTTAACAATTTAAAATAACTAATTTTTTTATAGTTGAATAGTGACATGTTATAACTTTAATTACCATTTTATTATATAGTTTTGTTCCTAAAAAAATCTTTCTCAAATAAACATCCAATAATAGTTTAGTTATGCAATTCCTTCCATAGAGGACTTCATGAAGAGACACGTGAAATCTATAATTAACGATACATTTTTAAGAATATTCAACCAGTGGAATGTATAAATCCAAAACACATTTGAAATACCTATAGAATTATCTCAGTATATATTCTATGGTTTAAATGGTCATTTTATAGTTACAATATACCTGATGATGATATAAAATGTTAATATTCAAATATTTATTGAAGGAAGACAGATGGGTTATAAAAAGATTTGAGGTAAATATTATACCTAGATCATTGATAATTTAATATGGTCATCCATGAAATTGTCATTTATTCAATTTATATTGTGGAAAACTAATCATGAGAGAAAACTTATTGGATTTCAATAATATGATTTTACTTCATAAAGTGATCAACTATAACCCAAATAGTGTTATATCTTTTAAATATTATGTGGAGTCCTATGATGAATTCTATGGTGATTTTTCCAGAATCTATTCATGTATGGGAAAAGGGTATAAACCCCCTTATACTTATAATGTTAATACTTTAATTTTTGACACTCCAAGAATCATGATACGTACTCTAAAATATCATTTTTCATGATTTGCTATGAGAGATGGCACCGCACTCCCTCGGAGTGCAGCGGCCTTAGGGTTCCATGAGCTGTGGCGACCTCAACCGGGTGTCGATCCACTCCGACCTCAGCATATTTGACTGGAACCTCTTCCCCTCGTTGGCGTCGCACTTCTGCTAGTCCCTCCTTCCCTCGCCTTGAGTTCCTGGCGTACCCGATGACCCCCTTTTCCACTGCGCGATCCCCCCATCAGATCTATCCAGATCTGGTTTCCTTGCGCGGTCGCTGCTCTTTCGAGTGGTGACGGGTGTGTGCATCTTCGACGACCTCGGCTTCTTCAGAGGCGGTTCGTTTCAGTCTTGCGGGAAGCTGGCTCAGACATTGACGTCCTGCTGTTGCCTTTTGGGATCGTGCGGTGGTGTCCGGCGGGTTGAAGGTGACATTGGTTGTTCGGGTGGACGGTGTTGGGTTGTTCATGACAATGATGATCCCCCTCGATCTCGTCGGTTGTGGTTTCTTCATTGTATATTCTAGGTGACACTCCTCCTCATCCTTGTTTCCAACACTCTCACCCTTCTCGATCTTCTCTTCCTCGATCTGTTCTCAGATCTCGGCTTCCCCGGTGATGATTGGTGTTCGTATCTACGACGGTGATCTGTTTTTCGAATGGTGGCGGCCAGGTGTCTTTCGATCGACGACTTTCGAAGTTATGAGAGTGTGTGGTTCTTGGGTAGCAGTTCTTCGGACTTGATACTGGTTCTTCTCGAGCGACGGCTGGGGATCGTTCGAGAGGTGATGTGTTGGATTCGCTGATGATGATGGAGGACCTATCTTTTGGTGGAGCACGCATTTGTCTTCAGTCGGTGTCATGAATTTCCTGTTATTTCTTCGTTCTTCCCTCTGGTTTGATCATGGCATGGCTCGATCTGGTTGCAGATCTCGGCCTCCACAGCACAGCTCGATGTCTCTCTGGCGACGACGTCCTGTGTCAGATGGCCTCTGACTGGCGCCTCACCTGGATGACATTTTTCGAAGTGACTCTTTTTTCTTTTTTCCAGCTTAATTTCAGTGATTTGACGAGTTGGAGGCACAGATTGAAGATTTTTTATCCTACTCTTGTCAAGCAGTTTCATGCGGTAGTGGTTCATCCTCTCTTTTGGCTGCTTTTGGTGTTAATGGACGCAAGGATCAACTAAGTGTTTTTGTTTGTGCACATGAAATTCAAATGATATTTGCAGGCAGTTTTAAGATGCTTTGATTGTTTCAAAGAACATTTTGGGGGCATGAAGGGAGTTTCAAGAATGGATTTGGTAAGGTTTTCCTAATGGGGATCTTGGAAAGGTGGAGTCTGTTGTTGAGGTTTCGAGTGACGACTGAGGGAAGTGAGAAACTTGTTGCGGTGTGATTGGTGACTTTGGTTTTTCACTGGTCTTCCTGTTTCTACTTTCTCATGGGGAGAATATTTCTCTGTGAGCTTTGGTCCTCCTTGTCGAATTTGGAAGCGGCGCTGCATTTAAAAGTGATTCTGCGTCTGCGAGTTCTTGAGGATCAGACCACTTTATGTATACTGGATTTTCTTATTTCATTTGGTGCGACACTAGTTGGTGTCGCTGGGTGGGCGGCCTCGAAAGAGGGATGGGTGTGTTGACACCCATCATCCAGCCATGAGTCATCACATTGATGGACGAATAGGTGCCTCACCATGACATTTGCTCAGTGGTTTCTGTCTTTTCTGCATTTTATCAGGTTGACATTACTGGACGTTCCTTTCATGCTTTGTCGGGTGGGCGGCTCTAAAGAGAGAAGGGTGTGCTGGCATCCTTCATCTGGCTCTCCTCCACGTTCTTTGTTGGTTGTAGAGGGGCTTTGCCTTGTTTTACTTCCAGCACGGTGCAACTCTTGGCAGAGGGGGTGACACATTTTCTCGACTGATCTCACTATGGAAATTTCTGGCGAGGGGGTGATTAGTATTTTTAGTGCCTGTTTCGACATTTTATTCTTTTGTACATGTCGGAATTTTCTCTTTTTTTGACTTTTGTCTTTAAGGAACTTTGCCCTTCTTGTAATGGGTTTCCTCTTTCCCAAACAAAAAAGATTTTCTATATTTTAAATTCAATTAAGGGGGCTTTGCCCTAAAATTTTCTAAAAAAATGATTCCCCATGATAAATACACATTGAGATCCCTATACATCTTCGTGATTCTATGATTAATAAATTTTGCTGATTTATGTTCCCCTAATCACAAATACTTATTTAATTTTAATATTCTTGGGAAACATACCCAATTAATGAATATAAGAATTCTATCAATATTAGGGAGGAATTCAGAACAATCGTTACCTTCTTCCATGACTCTACATGTTCTTTCCTCACATCTTCAACCTCTACATAAACGAATGGATATGAACTTTTCTGTTAAAGATAAGATCTTTCCAATTTTAATATTATTTAATTGTAAATCATCTAAATGTTCATAAATATTGGATTTTATTCAATCCTCATCATGGAAATACTAACATGATTCTCCTTACTCAAAGCATCAATAACCTTTTTTAATGAGCCTTAATTTTTCCTGGGACTAATTATTACACCATCTTATTATACATAATTAAATATCCAAATACCTTATTTGATGTAAGACTATAAATTGATAATGTATATACTTTATATAGAAGGTTGTATACATTATATCTTCACTGTTGACTCATAAATCAGGATAAATAGATGAAATAAGAATCATTAAAAATTATTGGCCCACAAAATGTTTTCCAAACATGTTATCAATATTGGGTAGAGTATATTTTTTTGAGATATTTTTCTTTGTTAATTCTATATAATCATTTCAAAGATACATTGTACCATAATTTCTATTCAAAATAATAATAGGTTTACCCTATGTTGGACCATGTTGCTAAAAGAACCCCTTATTTAGATTCTCCTTGAATTTATTCTTCAATTATTTCAACTTAATATGTTACAGTCTATTTTATATCCTTGAAGTAGGTATAACACTTTCCATGAGTTATATTGAAAAATCAACGTCATGATTTTGTGAGACTAGGAATAATTTCTAGAAATATTGTGAAATATTACAAAATAATAGGCATATATTCAATTTTGAGTTTCTCCCTAACTATTATAGATATGTACCACTCGTGTATTGGTATAAATACCAATATAATGGATGTCATATCCATTGGATTTTCAAATTCATTTTCCTATAAATAGATATTCATGAGTTGATTTGGAATATCAAACAGAACATCCCTTTCTTAATGATTAGTATGAGATGTATATAGAAATACATAATCATTTCTTAAAATCACATAAAATTTAACATTATGGTTACAAAATGATTTTTAGTAAGCACATTCACACAAACATCAATCAGATGGGATCTATACAAATGATTTTAAATCATCATACCATTATATGTATTTATTAATAATTCAATACATATAAACAAGGGTGTAGATTTTATGTAATTATTAAACATTTTTGGTAAAAATGAGTGGTTTGAAAAAGAACCAAATAAAAAATTCTAATTCATATGTGGATGATGAGTGTATGTTGATCCAATTCATTTTAAATAGGTAATTTAGTATTTTTGAATTTATTGGATTCCCTTATTCCATTGGTTTTGGTATTTTTTATCAATATCTTCCATGTTATCCTTGGTATTTGGTAAAGGATTTGAATAGTGCCTATCTTTCCCATATTTATTACATTGATATATTTAAAATACCTTTTGATATACTATATTTATCTTTATTACATCAACTAAAATATTATTTTTATGTTGGAAATTTTCAAATTCATTCCATCATCTTCCACATTTAAATCATCTTCTTATTTCATTGAGACATGTCCTTGGGTGCATCATCCAACGTTCATTAAACATAGTAAAATAATTCTTCTTTTCCCCTGGTAGTTATATCATAAAAACCCTAAAAACATAATTTTTCTATTTTTTGAAACTTCATCTAGGTTCATATTGTTAATCATCATTCATGATAGTTGATTAGGTATAACCATATGATTTTTTTATAGCCCCCAATTGATTTTGTTGCTAATGTGGATGATCATTGAATTTGTTTCCAAAATCATTGTTCACATGATTCATCTCATGTTAATCTATTGACTAAAACCAACACAATACATTTCAGTATTAATAAAAATTAATCTGATTAAGAAATTGTATTATTATAAAAAAATTCAATGTTTTTCTTAATTATCAAAACCTTCTCATCAACCCATCACACATTGGATTCATTCAATATTCCATTTTATTATCTTACAATTTCATAATTTTAGTCTTCTCATTAATCCTAATAGTTTATATAGATACTATGAATTAAAAAGTCATATCCCATAATATATTAAATCCAAGTTTGTCAATAGGCCTCTTTTTCAAATTCTACGTGAATCTCAAGTTAATAACCAATATAACTTTTTATACTTAATAACCATTGTGGAATCTCTTCTAGAGCCTATATCCATGTATTTGAATCCTAGATTGAATTTTATTTCTATAAAACATCACATATATCATTAAAATTCAACTGTTTGTTATCCTATTAATAGTTATCACCCCATGATTTTCTACTTTTTTCTAAAATTAATATCGAAAACAACTAAACAGTACTCTAATAACAAAAATAGTTAACCACTAAATTATTATAAAAATACTAATTAATTTTACGTAAATATTTAATATATCTAACCAAAATACATTCCTAAAAATGTAAGGGTTTATGGTATATGGATTATTGGTAACTAAATAAATTATTATATGGAAATATCATTAACATATTCCCCTATTTTTTTCAAATATAGTAACCTTCTAGTATTTACAATCTTAATTCCCCTCTCCATAATCTTTGGAATGTGGAAACATAAGAAGGGGTGAGCTCTGATTTTTTGTAAGGGTAGACATGGGTGATGTTGAGGAATGATTTCATGTGTACATGAAATAAGTATAAGGGTATGATAATACAATCCTAATATAGTTAGGATCATAAATCATGATTCAATTAATTAAAATATTGACTTAACAAAACACAATTCTATAATAATGAATGAAAAATCATGATCCATGGATCATAACATGACCATAAAACCTAATAATGGGAAACAAGCACAAAACTATAAAATCATAGCATTGTGAACATGTGTAAACACCAAAATCTCTACTCATCAAGAAAAGGAATTTAAATTAGGTAACCATGTAAATTTATTTACATGAATCATGGACCACGCATAAAATTGGGATCTAGTCATAATATGAATTGGTCGACACTTAATGTTGTGAACATGAAATGGGGATCACACATAACATTATTATATAATGAAATATAACTCATTACCAAATGAATTATTGAAAAATTAAAATTAGGTTATACTAATCACATAATGAAATCAATTGATATGTTTTCCGTAAGATCCTAAATACATTTTTTACAACATAACTTGTTAAAAATAAATGGGTTTCATAAATATTTCACCATTTCATAAATTTACATTGGAAAGAAACAAGATTCATAGAATCATCCTTCAAAACTAGTCATCATAGGACATAAAAATATTTAAAGTGTATGGTATCATATTATCATATCTATTATGAATAATAACAATTATTAAAGGATGTTTACATAGATGAAAATATCTTAAATAAAAAATTAAAATTTTATATTTTAAATTTTAGAAAATAAATTTAAATTATTTGGATATTATAAACAAAAATTCATTGGAAATAATAATTATAGTTTCATTATAATTAATTTTAATCATAAATATAATGCTTCATGTCATATTAAGGAAAAGGTGATTGGAATAGCCATTTATTTCATATATGTCAAAAGATTGTATTATTTTCACACTTTTGTAAAATGTCAAAATTTATCTGTAGAATAACATTTGAAAATATTTCGTTTAATAAATAATATATAATGTCATGTGTATTAAAAAAACCATTATCAAACATTTAATTATATTTAAAAATTTCCATATAAAAACTCAAAATTCATGCACATAAGGTATAAATATTCTTGACCTATGAAGGATAAATATGTTTCTATTTTCTTAAAGAAAAAATTTCGACGCTTTTAACAATAAAATAGCAAAATGTAAGGAAAAATGAAAGCCCATATAAAAATTTATGAGAATAAAATATATGTGTTTTATAAGATAAGTATTTTATTAGTTCTCTTAATATAATTTTAATATTAAAAATATAAAAATGAAATATGATTTTAACACCAACCCTTACCACTTTTGTAACTTTTGAATCATAAATCCCTTGGACAAAATAACAATAAATTTAACTTTATATACCATACATATGAAGAGATCCATAATATAATAAATTATAGTTGAAGTATATATACCATATAAGAACAAATATGTGCATAACAAGAATCATGTCATAATGAAAAAAAAAATTGATTAAGAACCCTTACCTTATGTCATGACATTTCCATCAAATCTCTTAATCCTATTTTCTTTAAAAACCCTACTTTAATTTGACATTAATCTATGCATGATGTAATTTTAGTGACCATCAGACCTCTAGGATATGGGGTGGAATCATGGGAATGGATTTATGTTGGTCTTGACCAAACTAGATTGATTAGGATGTGTGGAGAATTGAGAGATGAGGCATCCTTTTACAAGTTAATGGATTGGAATACTTTTAATTTTTATTATCATTTAAACAATATAATTTTATTAATCATGCTAAGTATGAAATTATAAGAAATTAAATTTATAATATAAGGTTATAAGGAATGAAATTTCTTCATCAAATGTTAGTCAAGTTGATATTTTTTTACCTAATAATAATTTTTTAAGTGTGGGCAGTGGAAAAGAGGTATTTATTCATCTATTTTAAACATTATAAGTGTATTAAAAAAGATTAAGTGAATATAAATTAATTATAAATCAATTATATGTTCATATTTATTAGAATACCCTAAAAAAATAATTATTATATTTTATAACCATATCATAAATGTGTAAATAATGGGAGTGGAACATTGTAATTATTCTATGTGTTAAATTATTTTAATTCTTTTACTCATGGTCAAGTGGAATTAAAATAATTAAATTTAAATATTAAAGTGATAAGGGTTAAAAATAAATCATTTAATAAGAATTATGACGATGTTATTTTTTAGTAATCATAAGTTATTAACCTTAATTAACACATTTTTTTCTTTTTCTACAGTGATGCATTTTTTAATATGTATAACAATTTTAATGACCAAAAATGACAAAAAAAATCAATAATGAATTTTAAACTACTAGTTTTAAATATGAAATAAAATTTCCAAGAATCAAATTTTATAAGTGAAAATGTTAACATTAATATAATTCTAGTAATCAAAGGGGAAAAATTAGAAAAAATATTATTTAATAATATATTTAAAATTTTACCAAAATAAAATATAATACTCATTCCTATAGAATTAATTATATTATTTATAATAAAAGGTAAAATATTTTACTTAAAAAAATTAAGAATGAGACATGTAAATTTATAAATTAAATGAAATGAAATGAAAGATATCTAGAAAATGGTCATTTTTCAATATTCACTTAAAATAAAATATTTTTAGAAAAATCCCAAAACATCACTATAAGAAAATATTCACTTGAAAATCATAAAAATTTAACAGTTATTTTAAATATAGTTTCTATAATAAAAAAAAATGATAATATTCTACAAAGAAATATAATATAAAGGATTTGTGGAAAATGTTTTTTGAAGAATAAATGACCTTATTCTCATTCTATGAGTAATATCCATAATTAAATGAATGTCAAATATTTTAATTGGATATATAATCCAGTCATTTCATTAAAATAATTTTTTAATGTTGATTCTTTAATCTATTAAGCTCAAAATATATTTCAAAAATAAGAAATGATTTATTAAAAATATACTTTTTACTTTTAAAATAGTTTAGCTTAAATTATTAAAAGTATATAATGATTATACAATTGATTAATCATTATATTAAGAAAAAAAATTCCATATAATTTATAATAGTATAAAATTTCAATTATAATATTTGTGCTGTGTGTATTGAATGTTATCAAACACTTTTAATTTAATATTGAGAAAAAATATATAACAAAACCTCAGGGTGGTATAATCTATGTGGCTAGCCATAACGTTCCAATAAACAAACCATCATGCCTCCCATTTTGGAATCAATTTTTTTATTGTTGATAGTTTTCAAATCACCAGATAACCTAAATCACAATCCAACATTCTCTAATATCTAAAGTAATCAAATAGGTTATTTTAAAATGATAACGTAATGTAATGAAATTTATGATGATTGTAAATTTATATTGCTCCAAAGGTCAATTTCAAATGGATACTTTCCCTACACGCCATTACACCCACTAGGGATAAATACCAAAGATACCATGTATTCTCATAGAAGATTACTCTAAAATTAATCCCCTGGATCCATTACTAGGTTATCTCTTGGATAAATTACCACTCTATATATTCACTATTAGGTTCTCCCATGCACCCAAGCTTATAAATTGAATATTGTTCGGTCACTACCCATTCTGGCCACCTAACTCAGTTCCCAATAACCGAAGTGATCCACTATGGAACACCTTCATGATGGTAACCTACATGGGTTCCCATTATCCCAATCCATCTACATGGGCACCAATTGTTCTATATTTTATGGTATCTTCCCTCGTATCTGTAATTAGGATTAGTGATGGTTTGTGGTCTCAGGAAGATGAGCTGATCCCTCTACATGTATTACTAGACCCAATGAAAAATCAATAGTTTTACCAAAAACATTTTTGAAAGTATCAAACAAGATATGGGTTCTTATACCTATAACCCCACATTGATATTAATAATACCATTAAATGGATTTATCCCATTGTCTCCTCATATGTGTCAAAATTATTCTATTTATTTCCTTTAATGACTTGATATAGGATTCTATTCATGGATTCCTCAAACAACTAAAATCAGGATTCCCAACTTTGTTGTTGAAATATTTTTTGATATGAGACTCTCCACCCAGTTTCCATTAGATTACATAAGAAAATATTCACATTATGGTTTCCATAATTTCATGGAGAACAGATCCTCATTTTCTATTATATAAAATATTTTTTTGCAGAGATCCACCACTTTGTATCCCAATATCCATTGTTTTGATATTTTCCTCTTGGTTTCATGAAATTCCTATGGTTGAGAGCCTCCTATTAGATTTTAAAATATAATATTGTCAAGATTATAATTATAGTTTCCCAAAACTCTATGATTCATAATCATCCACATGGAACCAAAAAACACATTCACTGATATTATCATCTGTACCTAATTAGAATGGGCTATCTTGGTGTAAGTCATAATACACAACACCTATAGGTACCTTTAATATAATAGTGAACTCTAAATGGATTTTATCTTATTGTATGTTCTTATAGATTAAAGTCATTGAAATAAACCACTATGGTATTTATAACATGTCTTTAAAAGGTACAACACACCTCATTTAATGTTATAAAAACATTATTTTTGATTCATACCTCTAAAAAATTGGAATAACCTTTTGTAGTCCCAATTAAAATTCTATAACACCTTCCGCATCCTATCACTATATTCCAAATCATCCTTTGATTGTAATAAATTATAGACCAAATTTTTTTTAAGATTCTAAATATAGAGTAACCAAAAAATTCAATCAAACGATAGATAATAAATTTCCCATGTAGTGTTTAGTTTAATATATTACTATTTATATTCAATAATTTATAGTAATGATTAAAAATTATTATTACAAGGGATTATTTATTAAACATGATTTAATTATATGTGAGTTTACCAGACTATGAAACAAATACCCTAATGGAATGAGCTAACCTCACACAGTATTGTTTGAAAAAAGGATTCATTATCAGCACAATAGGTTATTAGAAGTCCCAAATCATTTGGAAAGATGTAGAATTATGTGATAATTTAATGAAAAAAAGAATCATGTGATAAAGAAATAATAATTAAAAAACATTAACCCAAATTTGAAACCATTACGGTTGAAAAAGATTAACTCACCGTGTATTTTCTCAATGCTACTGCACTAATGAGTGTCTTTTCCTTCAATAAAAATATTAATGGAATCTATGATTAAAATTCCATGAGGGACTCAAATTCCCAAAAAAACGTGGTTTAACTTCACTATAATAATGGTTTTCTTGAAACAATTCTCGATGACACCTTAATCAAATACAAATACATCACTACATCAACCTATGCTTTGAGGAACATATGTCCTCGATCTTCAGGGGAGTTCTTACCAAACTCGAATGTGAATGTCATTGTGTTACTATAAATCCATTAATGAATATTTAAAACCATTAAAATACCATTTTATTACCTAGAGGGGAGGATTCCCTGAAATCCAACACCATACAGAAAAATCAATCGGGGGTAGGCAACCCCCACCCCAACATCCAACTACTCTTGTAGTGTCTCCCAAGATTAAAACATTTAAGATTGTCCCTACCCATAATAGATTGATGGGGAATTCTTATATTTTATAATATACACAATAATGATATATAGGGATGTTATTCTAATTTTGGTCATCATCAATATTTCCACATTGTCTAAGTTCCATAGGATTTCCCAGAGGATTCAATATGAGCCCCGATCATCTAAACATTAGAACAAAGAAGTAGATACCTCTAGGGTCACCAACCACCAAAGATAAAGATTATGTTTATATCCATACTATTATTTATACTCTTGATGCACATATACATATACTAATAGTGCATCATGTCCATCTAAATATCACCATGGCCTAAACTCCTATGACATCCATAATGATATCCTTGGAATTTACATTAATAGACTCCACACCAATGAGAGAGAGCACTAACTTACATAATTGTTTCCAAAAGGAATATCTCCTCATATTATACCTAATTTAATATTGATATAATAATTAAGGATATATGTATAAATAGCTACTAAATCCGAGGGGATATTCTAGGAAATCGAATTGGGGGAGTTTTTTCCCACTACCATCTCTTGTGTTATACATTGGGAAGCAATGTAACCAAATTCATGATATAATTCCCCCAAAAAACAATATATTTTACTATATGATATTCCTATTATTAACTATCACTAAATCTGTATTGACTAGTCCTATATAATGTGATATTGTTGAATAACTTGAAAAATATGTCAATTGAGAAAATTAAACTCACATAATGGTATGTGAAGTGAATGCACATGCATATAATCGAAAGGAATATAATGATTTTGGATACAAATTGAATTTTAAAATTCCAATAATAGGGAAAGATAGTGCTTTTTAAATTGTAAAAAGGGTGTCTAGTGATATAATTAACTCTCTATCGAATGATTATGAGATCCTATCAAGAGAAGAAAATTTGGACGAACTCAATAATTGAATAGAAAATATTGAGTAGATCAATGATATATTTCTGAATTAAAACATTAACATTGAGTATAATCATTAAGTTAAATCCATAATGAATCCTCCATATATAATATTCTAATAATAGGAGATTTCAAAACACGAAATGGATTGATTTTGGAAACATTTCAACTTAACATAGTATCATATGGGCTACATGACTATAATGAAAATTGATAATCAAGAATTTCTTCCAATGGGTTGATATTTTTTAATGACCCAATAATGTCAAAAAAAGAAACACTAGGAAACTCACTGATCCATAGTTCAAGTAGGATAGCTATGCAGATAATTTATAGATATTCTAATATATGTTTTAGAACAAAAGGTTGTGTCCCAAAAATTTCTAGATACTATTATTTTCTCAGATGAATTATTTGGAAGGACAATGAGAAGTAGAAAAATATGACTGATATCAATAAATAGAGTTAGTGAATTTGACTCACCAACACTAATTATGGAATTCCAAGTTCTCAACAATCAATGGAATGTAATATATGGAGTTGAATATCACAAATTTTTCTTCATGTTGTAGCCAAATATTGGGAGCCTTTGAAATTTGTTTTTTCTTATAAACATATTTTTTGTTCATACCTTATATGGAAACATATTATTTAGGTAAAATAACGAGTAAAAAGACCATAGTACATGTTGGGAAGATTTATTTTAACAATTCCCATACCAAGTTAACTCTATAGTCAGGGAAAGAATAATTATTGACCTTCAAAATACCAAAATAAATTTACTGATAGGGTAAATGATTTCATTTCGTTATAGAAGGTTATATCAGAACCCTTAAAAATATATGTTCCTCTGAATAATTTATAGAGATATATATAGAGAAACTACTAGGTGATTTTGTAGCCATAATAACCCCTTAATTAGCTTTGGGTTTTCTATAATTTTGTAAATATTACACTAAATCATGAGGAATATTTCTAAATAAAAAATAGAACTCATCACAAACCATTGATGGATATAAGGAAGTCAAATAAATATGAAAAAGATATTTCACCTTCAATCCAAATATTTTGAGGTGATGTTACAGTGATGATTGATAGAACAATGTGTATTTGTTCCATAATGATCATCATGTGGAGTAATTAATCTTTTTCTTATAAAAAACATGATCCCAATGATATAAATCTACACATTAGATGATGTATGGTAATATAATCTTCCAAATTTCCTCCCTTAGAATCTTATTTTTGGTCAGATGATCCATTAATTGATTGTATTCAATTAAAAAATATCTAGAATTATAGATAGTGGTCAAGTACCAATAGACATTCCAAATGACAATGTAACATATGTGTTGTTCATTATCATATAATAATAATAATAAATGGGAGAGAACCTATATCGGAATATATAAATTAATTATATTTACATATACTAGAATTGAGTGTTTCCTGATCGTTCAATCATCAGGCAATAGTGGACTCATATTTCTATAACCCAAATGAATAATGAAATATATTTTCTATATGTTATTGTCTTAAAAATCTGAATATCCAAAGAAATAAGAATAGGTGCAACCAGGATAAAGAAAGAACCCCAACGACTCCATAAACATTCCAAACTGTTATGGAAATTATATCTGCATCATTGAGTGAAATAGAACTATCCCTCCAAATGAGCCTTTGGGAACCATCCCACCAACAAATAATATTATTTAATGATGTGTACCTGTTTAAAACTATTAATTCTATACAATTTGAAGACAAATTCATTAAGAAATAATAGTTACATAAAACTAGATCCTCTATTTACACCCATATGGTATTGTAAATGGAGTAGAAATCCATATCAATTATAAAAATGTAAAATTGAAATTTTCACATTTATTAACATGAAATATATGGTGAATAGAAATCATAAAACAATATGTGAAGAAGGATCATGAGTCCAATGTCAAAGGATTCTCCAATCACTTGGATACCAAAATATATTGTCATCGCCTTCCACTGATCATGACAATGGGGGATGAAATGGAATTTTCACAACTTTAACATATAATCTTATAGAAGCATTCAGTTCAATCATTAATGAATAATATATGACAATTTTTTAGTGAGAAAATGAAAATCATAGGAAAATAAATACAGATTTAATATAGGAAAAAACTCCATTTCAGAAATATTATTTACGATAAATTCCCCATTAAATGTTTAGACCAATAGAATGTCATCCCCTTTAATAAAGAACCAAATTGGTGAATAATCAGTGATTTTTACCATTTTGTTATCCTTTCCTATAAATAAATAGTCATCCTTGGAATTATATACATTGATCAAATGGTTTTGGTAAATTTATATGTTATTCCCCAACTTAATAGGCGTATTAATAAAAATTCATGACATAGTGACCAATACACAATCTTAGTAAAATCATATATATCAAGTCCCAAGATGGAGCTTTGAATTTCCCATCCAAAAATGACTTCACGAACTATCCCCATATTGTTCCAGGTTATGGAACTTCTATATATAAACCAAATTTATTCATGTGATCATGTGGACAAAGACATATTGGGTGTAAAAGTGAAGTGATTTTGTAAACATACTTGGGGATTACAAAAAAAATTATATTCCATTTAGATGATGAATAATTTTAATTATTTCATTACCTCTTTATGAAATAACTTCCTTGATCTCTCAAGGATTAAAATTCCTTAGGTGGATTATTCAAGAGATCATTCAAGTTTCATAAACAATATATTATTATTTAGAACTAAAATCAAGAAGTGAAATTTTTTATGGATTTGATTTATATGAAAATTGATGGGTGGATAATGTAGTTGTTGAAAACCAAATCACTAATTTATCTATGTTAGCACTATGAGTAGAATGAACAATGTGTATAATAGAATAGGGATCAACTATCTCCTGATGATAGATGAACTAATTTAAAATTCAGTCTTGACAATGTGGATGAATACTTCATCATCTCATCAGAACAAAATTCATTTATGTTTTCAGGATTTAAGAGCCATAATTTAGATGTTAGGAATTATAAACTCTATTATTATATTTTTCACCTATTTTTTGGACATATGATATAATAATTTTTTTCATTTAATGAATAAAAGGAGTATTAGATTGACAAGGTCATGATAAATTATATAATTCTTCAGATTTCTGATAAAAAATGAGATTCATATAAACTATATTGGGAAAGCATCATTTCTAAATGTAAAAATTGGATTCAAGTCCTTACTATTGTGAATATAAATATTTCATCATAATATCCTTATTAATTGTCTCTAAAAACTATGTAACAGTTCCCATAACGCATTGACATAAAATTTTCATTTTATATTAAACCATATATCACTTTAAACTATTTATATTTTCTAGTATATTATAATCTAAAACTATATACCACAATTCACATAAGGTATTTCACTTCATAATTTCCTCATATTTTATTTTAGATAGTTAAAATACATGTCAAAACATATAAAGTTTTTTCTAAATGATAGTATTTACATATCCAATGAACATGATTCCTCATATTTCATATTAACACCACACTCCATTTCTTATAAGGGATTATTTACCCTCCCCATTAATTGAGTTCTTTTCCTATTACTAATATATCCTTTCTAGAACATAATGGTGAAATCCTAAAGTATTCCACACACTATTATAAATATTATATTCCTACCCAAGCTACTTCATACCTTTGATGACTAAATCACAATTATCCAAAAATAATTTAATCATGATTATCGACCCTGAAAATTCAAAATCCTCAAGTCAGGATTAATCTATTTGAATGGAATAAAATTGATTTCAAATGATTATATTTATTTCCCATATCATAGTAATTGATAATATGTTATTTGATCCATCTGAATAGACCCCTATAAATTATTGGTCAAAGGAATAGTTTTCATGAAAACACTTTGAACCCGTTAAAGAATGTTTTAATCCCAAAAAGAGAGTCACCCAAAATTGATCTTCAATTTTCTGATGGAGCAGTGGTATCTTCTCAATTACTAATGGTTTACTTATTCCCACAAAGTGTAATTACATTTTATTATTATTATAAATTTCAAAATATATTTACATTAACTTCATCACCATTGTATAATTGATTCTAGAATGTATATCATTTGTATATCGTTATAGATTAATGAAACTACTAGGAATGAATGATGCCATATTGTAATAAAATACCCACCTATTGGTAAAATATTCATGAGCATAAAAATATTCATAATAGGTTTATGTTTTAAAATGATAAACTACATAAAACATGGTCCTTATAAAGTTACCATAAACTCTATAGTGTAAATTTTACTCCACATGAATCGAAGATATTTATATTGGTTCATCCCACAGATCCCTAAACATCTTTGAGTGTTTGATTCTAGGTGACCTAAATTTGTAAAATTACACCTTATATAAGAGATCAATTTATATGAATGTTAATGTTTTTATATGTTTTATGGTTTTCGAAAGATCATACCACCGTAATAAATGGTTCAAAAATTCCTGAAATGTATTTCCCTTTGTAAGAAATTATGTGTCCTGATTCACATTTTCTATTGATACATAGAGATTCTAAGATCTATCATCCCCAACCTAGTAAAAAGTTCAATTTTCATGTAAAATTCTTCTTCATTGATGTTTCCTTTTCAAATTTATATTGGGCTACATCCTTTCTTATCCTACTAGGGAATCCACACATTTCCCCACTTCTCCCCTTAATAAGATCTAAACCACTACAAATTCACATTTCCCAGAACTACACATAGATTTATTATTATTGTCACATGATATAGAGCGACACCCTGAACATTTATGTTGGGAATAGTAAAAAATATCATTCCCATCAACTCAACCACTTCAATATTGTGCTTGGAATTTCTAATTCACATTGTGTTTCCTTCGATGAACTAAACATTCATAAAACCGTATTATACAAAGGATGATAATTTTCCTACATTATATTTTCAAAGGAAACATATTTAAAAATTAATATCCTATTCTAGTCCTGGATTGAAATTTATTATCCCATTAAATCCTCATTTCCAATGTTTTTATAGATTCTTTTTTTTAACAATGGATTCAAAATCTTATCATCTTAATAAAGAACCTCATCCTCGACTCCATATTCTATTAAATATTATTAAGATATTTATATAGGACCTTCATGAAAAAAATATGTACTAGGTCATATATGTAATAAATTGGTATTAGCAGTATTATACAAAAAAATAGTAATGTTTCCTCCCTATTAATATTTATTACCAATTTGACATGCATCATTCATGTTAGTTTAATTATTTCTTTTTCCTGTAAAGAAAAAATATTTTAGTCAATGATGTATAAAATAAAACTTCATCCACTTGTATTCTAAGATATATGACATTAATCCTCCTTTAACCAAAACATAATCTAAATTATAATACCTTAATATAATAAAATCGTAACACAACGACTTCTCTGGATAAAAATTGACAATGTTCTTCTTGAGGGAAATTCAATAATTATCACTCTTATCATTCCCATTTAGTATATTAAGAAAAATTTGTCGCATAAAAAACATAAAAAGGGACCCCCTGATATTTAAAGTTGAAAACCTACAAAGGGTAAAAAAATAAAAAAGGTAAATCTCAACTCACTAAGCCTTTCTCATTCCTGTGTTTTAAAAAAGGCTGATCAATAGAATCATTAAAATATATATTAATTTATTGAAAAAAAAATCCATCAATTAATAATGAAAGAACTATTTATTTCATAATTATTATTTTTTGTTATATTCTAAGATGTAAGTATATAAAAAATGAGAAAAATAATATTATATGTCATCAAATAATATTTATTAATATAGCTAATATATGTAAAAGGATGTGAAAAACAAACAGTTTCCACCCAATGGACTAGAATATTGGATCAAACACTTTATGATGGTTTCACCATACATGAAAATTAATAATAGTGAAATCAATGTTAGGAATAAATATAAATTATCAGTGTAATTATAAAATTAATTTTGAATGAAGGGATAAATGTTGATGTTTATGAGTAAGTATATTGGATGTAATTGTAAATGCGACCACTGAGACACTATGTTTACATTACTATTACATTCATTAATATAGATATTAGAAAATATAACCATTTATCCATATAAAGATTAGTAATAATTCTACCAATTGAATTAGAGTTCATAAAGGGTAATAGAAAAACATAATTGATGTAGAAGGGTAAAAAATGACCTCAACAAGTAGGATATATATTTTTGAAGCCCATTTGTCGAAACAAGGGAAGGATCTATTGTTTCTAGGGTTCATTATTGACCTTTCCCAAACATATTTTCAAGATGATAGTAATGAATGCAATTGATTAGTGAAAAATATCATGATAGTTGGGGTCACCACTAGTTAAATGTTATCTTAACCACCTAATGAAACTACCAACATCATACACCTTACCCTTAGGAAATATTCTTGTATAATAAGGGGCCACGTATCAAGATATTAGTATCATAAAATCGTAATTGTCATTTAATAATAGAAATTCCTATTTCATCCAAATTATGTATATTATAATTTTTATTAATAAAAAACACATGAACATGCGATGGATTTAAAAAATATATTTTAAATGAAAAATAAACATTAATTTATTTCAGATTTTTTTTAATATTTTATAATTTAATCAATCTAAAAAAAATTACATTCATTAAATGGTTATATATATTCCAATAGGTTGATAATGTAATGAAAACTAATTATTTTCAATAAATATAATTTTATTATTCCAATGATAAAAAATTAAAAATTGAATATTTGTTTTGAGAAAATATACAATCTATTTTATATCATCATGTTGAAACATAGTAAGTTTGAAAATTTGAATGTTTCTAAAATAATTTTTTCAGTTATATATAATAATAAGGATTTGTGTTTTTATATGATTTTTTTCATAAATTATATATAATAACGATATAATAATAATTAATTTATCAAAATACATGAATAATGATATTTTATATTGGTCTAATTGTGTATTTTAATTATTTTAAATAAATTACAAAAATATATAAATGACATACCAAATTATAAAATGGAAATTATTATTTTCAAAACTAAATTGTTTTTGAAAATTTATATTTCCATGTCCAAAGTAATAATAAAAAATTTATTTTGGAACTAATGAATTAAAATTTATTAAAATATTACATAAATGATTAAATTCATGACAATAAAAATTGGGTTAGGAAATATATATGTGTTCTCCAAAAACATTTAATTCGAAGACTAATATTTAGAATTTATTAATTAATTCCTATTTTTTACTATAAATAATGTCCCATTATACCATTCTTGTCGAATAAAAATACATTAAAAATAATATTATTATCATTTAACCACCGTAAAATACTTCCACGTTTTCTCCATATTCTTAATTTTCCCATTTCCTTAGTTGGAATGTTACTTCCAATTGAAAGGGAACTCTGAGCCTCTAGTTTTTATTCCAGTACCACTTTTTTAGTATATCTAAAAAATTTAGAATTATTTTCTTTTTATATTGATTTTATTATCAAATTAATATATATGTAATTTTTTTATTATTGGATTCTATTTTCCATTTTAGTTTTTCTATTTCCTTGATCAATATTGTACACACATCATTCTACTATATTAATTTCATGAACATTCTCTATTTTTCATGAAATATTAATAAATTTTGATTACCAAAACCGCATTAATATATATGTGTACTCAAATAGATATAACCATTATTCACTGATTCAGGGAATCAAAATATAAAACCTAGATACCCTTCTCAATATTTTAAAAAATGATGTAATGATCATATATTTAATCAATTATGAATTTAATGGATTAGAAAATTGTTATTTCATATGGTTTATTAATGAAATGGTTTCTTATTATCTTGGTGGAACACAAGAATACATATACATGAAGGTTTTTTCTAGATATTAAACAAATTCATTAGGTAAATATGTATTCCCATTATATTACATGTTTTATGATAACTTTGGGGATAAAATGGTACATATGTTTTGTGACACCATAGTGATAAACATTGGTTATGTGTTTTTTATGTTATCATCTTTGGTAGTCAAATTTTCATGTTATTCTTCATGTTCATTATTTTATTTTATGCCTCTTATTTTATGGTAATGATATTTTTTTATTCCTCAATATCACATGCTAAATTTCACAATTTTTTACTACCATACTGGGATTTATACCCTCATATTTTTTTAATTGATTTTCCTAGGATACTCTATGGACTGAAATGCTTCTTATGATTAACCTATGAAGAATCTTTTCATGTGGATTAAAATATATTTTATGTTTTTTATATAATGCAGTCCTAATTTCCATGAAACTAAATGTTGAAATACACTATGTTTTATTAATTTTTTTTTCTATTTAAGGAATGTTTTCTATACTATAAACGAGAGATTCTATATTTGGAAACTGATGTAGGTTTTGTTATCTATGGAAACACGGACAAGAAATCATTATTAATAATTTTAGGGATAATCATTAATATGGGAAAACATACTGAATTTTATTTATACATATTAATTGAGTGGTTTTAAAAAAATGAAATCCTTATCGAATTCATACATTTAGGAAAAAGTTAGTCAATGTGAGGGAAATGATATGGGTAGAAGTACATAGAGACTATGATTTTTAAATTCATTTTAATACTATATGATAAAACAAACTAACAAATTCATCGATTATGAAGTCTTGTGTTCTTACTATTATAATGATTGAATGAGATCCATTTATGATGAAAATAGTATGTTTGGACATGGGAATCATAAGAATAGGGAAATCACGAATCATATCCCAAATAATTTATTAAAAATTATCACAAAAAAAGGTCATGAATGGACAAAGTAGTGATATATTTATGTAATAGAAGATATCAGATATGAAAAAATGGAATGTATTAGGAATTCATTACGAATAATAATTTGTACTAAAATTTGGAATGCGGATGGGTATTCCATATTCTATTGATATACCAATAGAGTTGGTGGGTATATCTAATTAATCATCTTTCATTGTATATGATGAAGGTAGTAAAATGTATATGGACCTCCATGATCACTATTGGTAGGGTAATATGTAAAGGTTGGTTTCTAATTAAACACAATGGCGTATGGTGTGTCAAAAGATGTATCCAAAGTGACAAATCTATAATAGTGTATTAGAACAATTAACCATACCTTTATAGAAATGGGATAACATCACTATATACTATTTAAATAGACATTGTAATATATACAAGGTAGAAAAAATCTATAGGGGTAATCATAGATAGAATGGAAATGTTTTACTTATATCATAGGATAAGATTTATCCATAGAGCACCTAGCTCACCTCTATATTCAAGAAGTAATGAGACTATATGAAGTATCAATGTTAACTGTTTATAACCAAGATAAATGATTTATATCTATATTTGGGAGGAACCTTCAATATTATGTGAATAAAGAAGTAAACTTGATCACAACTTACCATCCTCAAGATGATGGGTACTCTTAGAGGGAAACTAAATAATTAGAAGACCTGAAATGGGATAAATCAATATTTTTTCAAGGGATTTGGGATCAACATACTCGACTTATAAAAATATCATTCAAAAATATATTCTACTTATTAATTTCAATGGATTATTATAAATCATTATATAGGAATGGGTATTGAACTACAACATTCAGGGATGATGATATTGGTATTTCATTCATATATTTTGTAGTATTTTAATGAATTTATTTATATATTTAATTAAATATTCATGATAATTTTTTATCATTTTAATATGTTTTTGGTATTATGGTGAGATACAAAATAAAATTGAGAAATGAAATAAATGAAAGTTCATGCATAAATATATGTGAAGTGGAATGACATTAGATTCTTGATGATGATAATTCAGAACTTCTATGGTGTAGAACTAAATAACCGAGAAAAAATTGATTCTTGAGTTTAAAAATAAAATTAAACATCTTGTAAATCATTACATGTAATGTATCCGTAATAGTGGTGAAAAGGGAGGCATGGAATAAAGTGAAAAAAATATCAGGAAATTACACATCATGTAAACATGTTACTCATCATGTAAATTTTTAGGATGAATTTTATATGACCATATTCAGTGTATCTTTAAATTTTGAAACAATTTTTGACATGGAACCCACCAATAATCTCAATCTCGCCATTAATTATTGATTTTAAATGTTTTATAAGTCATTTGGATCCTATAAATAAGGATCCAACCAACTTGTGTTGGAGAGTTATGGATACCAAATCATATAGTGAGAAAATGTGTCGTGGAGGGCCCACTTTGATTTCATAACCCTTTTCATTATTCTTTCATTTTCTTATATACTTCTATCTTTTCCGCTTATAAATAAGATGATGGGATAAGCTATCCTTGTTCTAGGGTTTGGTATATAAATGGGGGAAGATGCGTCAGATTTATTTCATTTTATTTATTTCTATTTTTGGTTTGTAAAAATTAAATCTTTATCATTCACTCCCTTTATTTTCACTTTTTCATGATCATTAATAATTGAATATTAATGAAACCTTAAAATTATTTAACTAAAAACCCGAAATAAGGAACAACAATTTTTCAATTCAATGGAAAACTTTTTTAAATTTGGTATTGAGACAAACATGGTTAGGCGCGACCCTAAATTACCTGAATAAGGGGAATATGGTATTATAATGTTGAAGAGGAGATACCATGGCCATTGGATGTTCCTCCTCTCTACCTTGAGACCAATCATGAATTTGTCAAACTATTTTATTAAATCTAATAACACCTGGACACTGAAATTTAAAAAACGTTGTGGGATTTCAAAATCTACATTCAATCAAACCCAATATGTTTCAGTTTTCTTCCTTAATTTTGTTTTCTTGAAAACAAAAATAAACCAATCTACTTTCACTACTTTCTCAAAATTTAAAATATTAAATATTTAGAAACACAAATCCATCTAATTTATATATATCTATGTGTTATCTGAGACCTGATTCTATACTCATTTTAATTAATTAATTATCATTATTTCAGTTTTTTAGGATTTTTTGCCTAGAACTATAGCAAATTAATTTCTCCTTCTAGGCCGATAAATCTGGCATCATTTTTTGTGATAATTTCCATTTAGTTTTTTCAATTTCAATTTTTATTTTATTTTATTGGTTTATTTCAATTTTTATATTTACGTTGGGTTTTTTCATACAGTGGATCTTAGAATTCGAATTTTAAATGCACAACCACGACACACGATCAAATAGAAAATAAGTTTTTGACATCAATCCCAAATTAGATAAAAATATAAAGAAGTTCAAGGAAGATACAACCAATGGAAAGGGATGAGAAAAATAAACCTGTTGGACTTATTCAAAGAGATAAGGGGTGGAGGATGATCACAGACTCTATACATTCATCAAAAACAAGATTTAAGCCAATCATATTAGCTCCCATGTTTTTGTGAACCACTTCAACATCAATCCTGAAATCATTTCAATGATATCTGACAGTGTAAAATTCACCAGGAATCCATATGAATATTAAAACAAACATTTGGGAATAATTATTGAGCTTAATGACATGTTATAACTTCAAATGTATTCAAGAGATGTGGTAGGACTATTTCATTTGTGATTTTAATTATGCGATAAAACTGACGATTGGATTCAAAGCATGCCAACAAATTCCATTACAACATGGGATGATATGAAACAAAAAAACCTCACCCTATTCTTTCCACCTTCTATGGAAATGGAAATACAGGTAAATATTTTAAACATATTTAAATTTTGTGACGAGTCACTACATTCTTCAGTGGAATGATTTAAATAAAAAGAATAAAAAATTCCCTTATCATGGAATAATTATATGGATACTAATTAAAAAATATATGTGTGTTTTTCACAGGGAAACATGTTGATTCTGGATATTGTAGAAGGAAAATTAGTAATGATTAAATCACCTGGAGAAATCTATAAATTGTTAGGTGAAATGATGAGAAACAACATCCAGTTGAAAGGATAAGGGATGAAATGAAAAGACCTTCATTAAATAAACAATAATGATTATATGGAAGAACAAATGGATTTATATACAATGAATATGGACATAAAGATGTTTGATCAGAAAAAACCTCCAAGTTATGAGTATATAAGATAGAAATTATACTAACTACAATCATGGTAATCAATTTTAGGGTTGGAGACCAAAATAATAATGGGGATATGAACTTAAAAAAAGAACACAGGGTACCAAAAACAAGAAAATCAAAGGCCCACACTGACATGTTGTAACACCCCGAGATTTTATGAAAAATATTCTTTTAATTTCATTAATGTCTTGTGTTGTATGCTACACCAATGTTACCTTGAGCTATAAGCAACACTGTATTAGCTTACAATATACGGAACACTATTCTTGGATCGTGTTACACATAATTTTGATAATAGTTATTCTACGCAACATTGATTATATATATATATATATATATATTCAATGTATAAATGAAATATGGTTGGATTATGTTATACGAAACAACGAAGGATTCTTGCACAACACGCAACCCTGACTTGGCTAGCAATACACGCAATCACGACCTTCCTCGATAGCTTGTTTCGTACGCAATACCGAGTTTCACTAAACAAGGATATCCTATTAAAATATTATTAAAACTAGTCTTTATGAATAGTAATAACCACTTTTTGAAATTATATAAATTTTATTTTTCAAAATTGACTTCATTTTTGGATTCAAAATATCGAAATTAGCCTAAGGTGAAAATTTGGCATTTTTTCTGAAAACATTCAATTTTTGATGAATGGTGAAACCACTAAGTGGTAGTTAAAAACAGAATTTTTCATAAAACATAATTTTACCGCTTCTGTGAGTGGAATTTAGAAAATCCGAGAGACACGGTTGATTCCAGTAAGTAAAATATGGTTCAATTAGATGAAAATAATTTTTTGGTGAATAGTAACTTTTTACATTTATTTACCACGGTTAAAAGTAAATAGGGTAATTAAAGGTAAAAATGTTATTATTATTACCCTAAAACATGTCTTAATTCTATTTGATAAGTGTAATTCGACGAAAAAATACCTTAGGAATAAAATAGGACCATTTAGGACCACTTGAATTAGATTAGGAAATTTATTATTAAATTATTTAAAGAAGGGTTAAAATAGTTAAAATCAAAGTTTAATAAGTATATCATTTTTAATATATAGTTATACATAAGATAAATTCAACTAAAAATATTCATTAGAAAGCTAAAAATATTTCCTACATAATGATATTTTATTTGTAATTTTTAGACTTTAAATAATTTAATTTATGATCCAGTAATTTTCTTATTAATGAAATATTGACATAATTGATGTTATAAATACCCAAATAAATATAATTTGTGACTTTTTATGAATTCCAATTATTTTCTAGGTTAATATGACATGTTAGGATTTATTTAATTAACTTTGGTCGAAGTAATCATTCTGTTATGAGTTTCACAAAAATTAACTATTGAATAGTGTCAAAATTAACATAAAATAGTTTTTAAAACAAATATTATATTATTGATTGTTATTTTATTCCTAAAAATCTAAGGTTCAGCCAAGATACTTACATCAAGATAGGTGTATCATTAATGGACCACTTGGGGGTCGCTTGGATGTATATGGTAAGTTTATTAACTATATCATATAAAAATACAAAGTGACATGGTAAATGTCAATCTAATTAACTAAGAGTTAAAACTAAAAGATAAGGTTAGTATAATGACCTAAACTTGTCTAAATTTTATTTTATGACAGGATTTCGACCCATCCCCACCTTATATTCGAAATAAATAAATTTTGAGCTATTTAAATCCGAATTTTACTTTATAATAAAATAATAGTTTTGTTATTCCAAAGGTGCCCCTCTCCTCCCTTATAAAAGGGCACCTCCTCCTTCTCTTCCTCACACCATTTTGAGCATTGAAGCTCGGCCAAACCCTGCCAAATTCTCTTCTCCACTTCCATAGAAACATAATAGAGGTCCCGGTATTCTTCAAATACCAATTTTAGTGCCCTAAGATGAGGTCTCAAAGAGGTGCTTCAAAGAAGATGTAATGTCCGTTACCGATTCTTTCAACTTTATTCCTTCTTCTACTTCTTCTTCTTTAGTTTTTTCATTATGAATTAATAACATCAGTATCACTAATATACTGATATGTTATTATAAGTATGAAACAACACTATTTAACCATCTATCAATCCTACGGAAAACAAAATCACCGCACGTGCGTACGTACGGAATACCGTCTCCACGCCGTGGTGTAATCTGTTTTTCCAACACCACCTTACTTGGATGGGTATAATGGTGTAAAGAATAAATATACATAGTTATTATAACATAATAATGATTATTATATATTGTATCATCCTATCCAAATCAATTCAATAATCATGGGAATGATATTATCGCTCGTGCGTACGTACGGACTACCGTCTCCACAACGTGATGAGATTCATTCTCCATGTTAACCATTTAAGAATGATTATAAAGTATATATAAGCAATAATAATTAAATATATGACATTATAAAGCTACTGGATTTATGTATATATATATATATGTATTTCATCTACTTAATTCCATTCAACTCAATAAGGAAACGAAAACAGCGTTCAAGCGTACGTACGGCCTACCGTCTCCATGAACGGTGTATTTCTTTCCTTTTATCGATATATAATATATATGTATATGATGAATATATATTATATATAAGTCATGTTTTACATTCTGGAATTATGTAAATCAGGATATAAGTAATAATATCAAAAAACGACAAGTCGAAACACATACGATAAATGAAATGATTTTACCCAAAACGCTACTTTAACAGGGAATTTACAAAAGAATGGGTAATATAAAGTCATAAGTGAAACATATATGATATCATAACAATGAATATGATTATCAAATAAGTCAATGACATTATTTAAATCATTATACAGGAGGTTCGGAACCATAGTAAGCATATCAGACCTATGGTAAGGGATAATTTTGCAAATCTCATTTTTATCTGAGATTGCTTATTCGTAAGTATTTACTGGGGCTATTTCTATCATGTCCATGTTTTATAAAAGTGTTTTCATGTATGTATAAAGTCATTTTTACCCATTTTTGACTTTTACTACATGGTATGTATGGAATCTTTCTCTTATTTACGTTACAAGGTACTTTTTTACTTTTCCAACAAAAGTACGAGGAGAATGTTATTTTTAACTTATACGGCGTGAACAAATTTTTACGGTTTTATAAATCCTTGTTTTCATGAAGCTTCCTCCAAAATATTTCATGACTATTTTCAACAAAATCCTTTTCTTTTAAAATTGAATGACATTTTGTGAAAAGAAAATTATTTTGAAGAAAAAAGGATATTTTCCTCAAGAATTCATTTCAAATGTTTTATCAAAACCATTTTTCATCTAAGATGACATTATTTCATATTTGTATGTTTCAAGTATAATTTCTCTATGATTTAAATGGTTTCACTTCTCTTATTATGAAATTATATCCATTTCTTTTATATGGATTATGTGATGACGGTATGATGTTTATGAAACCCATTATACTCATTGGGTTTTTATGAATGATGTATGTTTATTTTGTGGCACAAGTAAGAATGATTTCATTATGAGGTGGGTGGGACCTATATCTCCCTCCAATGCACTGGGTAAAGATTTTATATCTCGTGAGATAGACATGGCCGGAACGGTAAGTTAATCCGGTTCAGTGTTACAGGACTGAAACGAGGAGTGAACTCGATTCAGAATGGGACTTTGTCCACTAAGATGGTCATGGCAGCAATGCCTTGGCTAATATGGAAATCATTACATGTTCTTTATGGATTCCACAATTACATGTTTTATTCCCATGCTATTTTATCATGGTTTATGTTCCATTATGATCTATGCCTTATTTACTTCCATGTTTTATATCGTTGCTCAATATTTTGATGTTTAAACATTATGTTCATGTTTTTCAGTTCAAATGTATATGGTTTGTTTTATTTTATCCATGCTTACCCTTAAAGAGCATTTGAGCTCACCCTTTTTATGTTTTATTTTCCCCCAGGATCAAAAGAAAGGTTTTAGGTAAAGAAACAAAAAGTGGAAGGTCTTTTTGGGAGATGTTGAAGATCTTTCACCATGATTAGAAGATTACGTTCCAAGTTTCCAAAGACACTAAACTATTACAGTCCTTGTTTGTCTTTTTTGTTATGTATTAAGTATTTCGAAAAAGTAATGTAATGTCCATTTACGTCAAGCTTCGGGTCTCTACAGTTGGTATCAGAGGAAAGGTTTAGTCAAACATTGGAAACTAGGATGCAAAAATGTTAGTGAGATCCCTAGAGATATTTCTAAGGTATGTCTAGAGATGTCCCTAAGGATAAGTATATATATAGGATATAATCCTAGAACTATGGTAATGATCATAGAATTTAACCTAAGATGTTAGATATTGAGGATACTCCCCCTTTACTCTGTTTTTTCCCTAGCATGATTTTTTCCTCTCACACTATTCTTTTTGGCTTTTAGAAAATGGATGGAAACAGGAAGATTCACGATAATGGAGGATATGATAGAAAATGGAATGATTTTCTTCATGAGAAACCAAATGAAATGGGAACTGGAAGTCCAAACATCGTTATTATTCCTAATCAGAAATCTCTTAATATGATCAATAATCTCATCTTTGGTAAGTTTCCCGACTCAGATAATAAGAGAAAGATGTAGTTTCGTGATGATCATAGAGGAAAGAAAGTTCAATTTCCCTCATGTAAATCATGTGGTAAGAGGAATCAGGGAGATTGTTTCAAAGGAACGGGAAGATGCTTTGGGTGTGGAAAAGAAGGATACAATGCTAGTAAGGGAAATGTCAAAGGTTCAGTTAACACCATGGACAAGGATAATGGTATTGCTACGACATAAACAATGATTAGATGTTTTAAATGTGGAATGTACGGGCATTATGCAAACCAATGCCCTAAGGGAAAATCTCATGAAGAGAATCAGCATGGTCATATGGGTAGTATTTATGTGGATGATGACGAGGAGACTACAAATAATATATGAGATGAAAGAAGTTTTGAAGCTTAGTCAGTTGTTTTAGAAGGTAGTGGAACGATTGTATGTTTATCGAGAGTTATGTTGTATAGTTAGACTATTGTTTTTTCTAAAAGTACTTGAAAGTATATGATGAATGGTACCAGTAACCATGGAAGGTTATTCAGATATTTTTGTAAAGCAGATGATATGCGCATAATAAAGGAATAAGAAGATAATGAGATGTTTGATTGTATTCATGAGCTCGTGGTTGATATAAAGACTAAGTGATATCATGGTTTTAGTATATAGAATTTTAGGATTTTTGTATGTGGAAAGTGTTAACTTTTAATTACATTCATGTTTTCACTAAGGTTCAATGGGTATTCATTTTTCAAGAGAATACATGAGTAAGGCCTTCGAATGTTTGGAATGTGACCAACAAGACATATCTTATGATATATGGGGATCAATGATGGTATTAAATCTCTTGTAATCATTTTCACTATATTATGAGAGTGGACTGAAGTATTATGGATAAGCCTAAAGATTGGAATGGATTATTTTGGACATAAGTTTGTATTGTTTAAGGATAGAAGTTTTTTCGATATTATTGATGGGATAGTAATATAGTTTTAGAAAAAGGACAACCTGCAGGACGGGCGACAACCCATCGCGTTGGACAAGGCTGTGGGAATCGAACCCACAACCGAAGTGCGAATGGCCTTTATCACTTACCACTGCCCTACATGAAGTCCCTGGTTAGTAGAAACTAGTTTTATTTTATTAAGCAGCATGATATATGAATTATAAGTTCATTTTTGGAACCATATACGGTTAATCTAACCATAAGATGGACTTATAACTTTTGCTAACTTTTTTTTGAATGAGATGGAATGACCCATCATTCTATCACATGATCTGCTGACACATCACGAATAAGAAATTCAACTTCATTTATTTAAGGGATGAAGTGGAAATTGTTCAATTCACGAACAATAGTGAGATTGTTCCAAAATCATGTAAGTATTTCTTTAAATTCATCAACTTTAGGGAAATGATCATGAAAACAAAAATTGTTGTCCTAGTTCCCTTATATCCTATGAATTAGATGGTACCTTAGATCATCAAAAATCTATAGCTTTGTGATTGTTGGATTTTTCATAGCCATGTTCTCTACCACTCTCCATCAGAACATGATGGTTAGATTTTTCTTCCATATCCATATTTTCACCTATGTTCTCCTATGTGGAAACCCAGTGATGAGTTAATTTGGGTAACCGTTACATTTCATACTTTAGTTTTTAAAGCCATGTTTTGGTATTCCTTTTTACGATATGGGTTTCTATTAAACAAACTTTCGAGTAGTAAACCATTTATAACCCCGACGAATTTCGAGGGAGAAATTAATTTTAAGGGGGGTAGAATGTAACACACTGATATTTTTTGAAAAATATTCTTTTAATTTCATTAATGTCTTGTGTTTTATGATACACCAAGATTACCTTGCGCTATACTCAACACCGTATTAGCTTGCAGTATACGCAACACTATTCTTGGATCGTGTTACACACAATTTTGATAATAGTTATTCTACGCAACATTGAGTATATATATATATATATTCAATGTATAAATGAAATATGGTTGGATTCTGTTATACGAAACAACGAAGGATTATTTCACAACACGCAACCCTGACTTGGATTGCATTACACATAATCGCGACCTTCCTCGATAGCTTGCGTCGTACGCAATATCGAGTTTCACTAAACAACGATATGCTATTAAAATATTATTAATACTAGTCGTTATGAATAGTAATAACCACCTTTTGAAATTTGATAAATTTTATTTTTCAAAATGGACTTCATTTTTGGATTCGAAATATCGAAATTAGCCTAGGGTGAAAATTTGGCATTTTTCTGAAAACTTTCAATTTTGATGAATAGTAAAACCACTAAGTGGTAGTTAAAAAAACTGAATTTTTCATAAAACATAATTTTACCGCTTCTATGAGTAGAATTTCGAAAATCCGAGAGACACGGTTGATGGCAGTAAGTAAAATGTGGTTCAATTAAATGAAAATAATTTTTTGGTGAATAGTAACTTTTTACTTTTATTTTCCACTATTAAAAGTAAATAGGGTAATTAAGGGTAAAATTGATATTATTATTACCCTAACACATGTCCTAATTCTATTGGATAAGTGTAGTTCGACCAAAAAAAACCTTAGGAATAAAATATGACCATTTAGGCCCTCTTGGATTAGATTAGGACATTTATTATTAAATTATTTAAAGAAGGGTTAAAATAGTTAAAATCAAAGTTTAATAAGTATATCATTTTTAATATAGGGTTATAAATAATATAAATTCGACGAAAAATATTCATTAGAAAGATAAAATGATTTCCTAGATAATGATATTTTATTTGTAATTTTTAGACTTTAAATAACTTAATTTATGATGCAGTAATTATCTTATTAATGAAATATTGACATAATTGATGTTATAAATACCCAAATAAATATAATTTGATACTTTTTATGAATTCCACTAATTTTCTAGGTTAATATGAAATGTTAGGATTTATTTAATTAACTTTGGTCGAATTAATCATTCTGTTATGAGTTTCACAAAAATCAACTATTGAATAGTGTCAAAATTGACATAAAATAGTTTTTAAAACAAATATTATATTATTGATTGTTATTTTATTCCTAAAAATCTATGGTTAGGCCAATATACTTATATAAAGATAGGTGTATCATTAATGGACCACTTGGGGGGTCTCTTGGATGTATATGGTATGTTTATTAACTATATAATATAAAAATACAAAGTGACATGGTAAATGTCAATCTAATTAACTAAGAGTTAAAACTAAAAGATAATGTTAGTATAATGACCAAAACTTGTCTAAATTCTATTTGATGAGAGTATTGAAACCCATACAAACCTTAGATTCGATGTAATTCAATTTGGAGCTATTTAAAACCGAATTTGACTTTATAATAAAATAATAGTTTTTGTTATTCCAAAGGTGCCCCTCTCCTCCCTTATAAAAGGGCACCTCCTCCCTCTCTTCCTCACACCATTTTGAGCCTCGAAGCTCGGCCAACCCCTGACAAATTCTCTTTTACACTTCCCTAGAAACATCCTAGAGGTCCTGGTCTTCTTCAAATACCAATTTTAGTGCCCTAAGAGGAGGTCTCAAAGAGGTGCTTCAAAGAAGACGTAATGTCCGTTACCGATTCTTTCAACTTTATTCCTTCTTCTACTACTTCTTCTTTAGTTGTTTCATTATGAAGTAATAACATCAGTATCACTCATATACTGATATGTTATTATAAGTATGAAACATCCCTATTTCACCATCTATCCATCCTATGGAAAACGAAATCACCGCGCGTGCGTACGTATGGAATACCGTCTCCACGCCGTGGTGTAATCTGTTTTTCCAACACCACCTTAATTGGATGGGTATAATGGTTTAAAGAATAAATATACATAGTTATTATAACATCATAATGATTATGATATATTTTATCATCCTATCCTATTCAATTCAATAATTATGGGAAGGATATCATCGCTCGTGCGTACGTACGGACTATCGTCTCCAAGACGCGATGAGATTCATTCTCCTTGTTAACCATTTAAGAATGATTATAAAGTATATATAAGCAATAATAATTAAATATATGACATTATAAAGCTACTGGATTTATGTATATATATATATGTATGTCATCTACTTAATTCCATTCAATTCAATAAGGAAACAAAAATAGCGTTCATGCGTACGTTCGGCCTACCGTCTCCATGAACGGTGTATTTCATTCCTTTTATCGATATATAATATATATGTATATGATGAATATATATTATATATAAATCATGTTTTACATTCTGGAATTATGTAAATCAGGATATAAGTAATAATATCAAGAAACGACAAGTCGAAACACATACGATAAATGAAATGATTTTACCCAAAATGCTACTTTAACATGGAATTTACAAAAGAACGGGTAATATAAAGTCATAAGTGAAACATATATGTTATCCTAACAATGAATATTATTATGTAATAAGTCAAAGAAATTATTTAAATCATTATACAGGAGGTTCGGAACCATACGAAGCATATCGGACCTAAGGTAAGGGATAATTTTGGAAATCTCATTTTTATCCGAGATTGCTTATTCGTAAGTATTTACTAGGGATATTTCTATCATGTCCATGTTTTATAAAACTGTTTTCATGTATGTATAAAGTAATTTTTACCCATTTTTGACTTGTACTACATGGTATTTATGGAATCTTTCTCTTATTTACGTTACGAGGTACTTTTTTACTTTTCCGACAAAAGTATGAGAATAATGTTCTTTTTAACTTATACGGCGTGAAAGGATTTTTACGGTTTTATAAAGCCTTGTTTTCATGAAGCTTCCTCAAAATTATTTCATGACTATTTTCAACAAAATCCTTTTCTTTTAAAATTTCATGACATTTTGTGAAAAGAAAATGATTTTCAATAAAAAAGGATATTTTCCTCAAGAATTCATTTCAAGTGTTTTATCAAAACCATTTTTCATCTAAGATGACATTATTTCATATGTGTATGTTTCAAGTATAATGTCTCTATGATTTACATGGTTTCACTTCTCTTATTATGAAATGATATCCATTTCTTTTATATAGATTATGTGATGATGGTATGATGTTTATGAAAACCATTTTATTCATTGGGTTTTTATGAATGATGTATGTTTATTTTGTGGCACAAGTAAGAATGATTTCATTATGATATGGGTGGGACCTATATCTCCCTCCAATGCATTGGGTAAAGATTTTATATCTCATGAGATAGACATGGATGGAATGGTATGTTAATCCGGTTCAGTGTTACAGGACTAAAACGAGGAGTGAACTCGATTCAGAATGGAACTTTGTCCACTAAGATGGTCTTGGCAGCAATGCCTTGGCTACTATGGAAATCATTACATGTTCTTAATGGATTCCACAATTACATGTTTTATTCCCATGCTATTTTATCATGGTTTATGTTCCATTATGATCTATGCCTTATTTACTTCCATGTTTTATGTCGTTTCTCAAGATTTTCATGTTTAAACATTATGTTCATGTTTTTAAGTTCAAATGTATATGGTATGTTTTATTTTATCCATGCATACCCTTACTGAGAATTTGAGCTCACCCTTTTAATGTTTTATTTTCCCCCAGGATCAAAAGAAAGGTTTTAGGTAAAGAAACAAAAAGTGGAAGGTTTTTTTGGGAGATGTTGAAGATCTTTCACCACGATTAGAAGATTACGTTCCAAGTTTCCAAAGACACTATACTATTATGGTCCTTGTGTGTCTTTTTTGTTATGTATTAAGTATTCCAAAAAATTAATGTAATGTCCATGTACGTCAATCTTCGGGTCTCTACACATTCCAAGTCCATATATTGGAATAAATGTATGGAAAATTCATGACTGACTTCAGGGATAAAATCAATGAAATAAAATCATAATCACTGAAACCAAATGATTTAATATGGAATCTAGAGCATCAAGTTTGCTAAATTACTGATCATCATAGATAAAGACCCATAGGAAAACTGAAATCATTCCCTGATGTATGACCAAATGATTATTTAAGATCAATATATCTTGGAAGTGGGATGGATACAAAACAAATTGGTATAGTTTTTTCATGACAATAAACAATGGAAGAAAGAGATGAGGAAGCTGACAAGGAAAAAGTAACTAAAGAAGAAGAACAAGAACTATCTCAGTAAAAGCTACGATTTTCTTTTTCTATAAATAATGGTTAAATTAAATAACAATGGTTAGAATGTTATTTTTTTGAACAATTTAAAATTTTGAATATTAATATACCTTTTATAGTTTCTCTTGTGAACATGCAAACATATGCCAAATTCATGAGAGATCTTGTAACCAATAAGAAGAATCTATAAGATATTGTTACCTTTACACTCACATGGGAGTGTTTAGAAGTGGTATCAAAGGACCTACCTAAGAAAAAAAGTGATTTATGCACCTTTTCAAATCCCATTTTTATTAGAGATAAAAAATGTGGAAAATAAATTTGTGACTGAGGTGATATTGTAAATATAATTTCTTACACAATATTCTAGAGATTGGTACTGGATGGACTAAATCCAATGGGGGAAATTCTTCAATGATCTTATTTAATAGTGAAATCTCCATGATTATTCATCAAATATATCCAGATCAATGTTAACATATTCATAGATAACATCGACATCCATATGATGGATATGGAAGACTAGATAAATCCACTAATTTTTTGGAGGACCATTTTTAGATACTAGGCATGCGCTAGTTGATTTTCAATGTGGATAACTCTACCTTAGAGTTTTTAGTGATCATGTAAATTTCAACATCCCTTGATAAATTAAGAACTAAAATTTGAGAGAGAAAAATTATTTTTTAGAAGTAGAAACACTTGTTGGTATGGTGTTGTTGCTATTGAAGAGGTTCATGAATTATCTAATGTTGTGAAAAAGGATCCTCAACTGAAGAAGAAAGAGAAGCTAAAGAGCAAGAATTATAACACTAGAGGTGGGAACAAATCCCTAATATTTACAAATTAAAATAGTTATGGATGGTATTTGAACAAATATTTAGTAAATCAAGATTGAGGAACAAATTATAGATCGGTCAAATGGATATCAAGAATGTATTACCAGTTGGGAGAGATAATTTTTTCAGAGAGTAAGGATACATGTCATCCTACATTGATAAGACACAACTGATATCATTCATGGGCATTGAAGAGATACAAAATTTTCAGTCATCTGTCATGTGAGATGAAGATAAAGGAGGTAATTTAGACCCAATGATGAAAAAATAGCTCTTCGGAGAGGAAATATGATTTTTTTGTTTTTATATTTATTTACTATTTTTTGTGACACTTAATATCTCATTATAAATAATTAAAAATTCACTAATAATGGGATATTATTTCAACTTCATAATTTTAATTTTTCACACCATTAAGATCTAAGATGGTAACAATCAGTAGGATTCAAAAAACGATGTTACTGAAAAATTACATGTTGTGAAAGAAGTAAACATCCTGAACCTTTAGTATCTAGAAACTTCACATCAATGATTGAATAAAAACATGTAGGGGGTGTAAGTGTCTCAAATTAAAAAATTAATTAAACTATATTACAAATATTTATTTATTTTTTCTACCAATTACATACCCACACTTAAATGATTCATCAATCAACTGAACTAGAAAACATAAACCTCTTTGGATAAATATCGTTCCATGAATTCCAATTTATTTTTCAATGAAATTTAATGTTAAAAATGGGGAAGTTTATTTGTAGAGATAAGAATTTAGATTAGGATTTCCCAATCATTATTTTAGTAGAATGTTGAACATTGTAAATGAATTTTTTTTTGATATTGTTCATTTTTTGGATTTTTGATAATTATATTAATTGAGTTAATTATTTGTGGGAATTTAAATGAGTTTTCACCCCTAAAATTAAACTTATTCTGGAGAAATCTCTTGAGAAAAATATTTCCCATTAATTATGTTATGTATTTCATAAGAAACTCGGTCCAAATTTCTTGTAGAAATATCTTTTCATCTTTTTAAATCTGTGTCTAAATATTATCAACATTAAAACTATTTAGGAAATCTTTTTTTAGACTATATCCTTATACCCTCCTTGAATTAATAACTATCAAGCCAATAGTATCCATGAATAGCCTTTTTATAAAATTATCAATGTTATAATACTATATTATCCATTCCAACCTTCCTCCAAATATTTTTCCTGATTATGAAACATGAGAGTTGGGGAAATGAAGTCTAGTAGAAGGGAATTTTTTTAAATGAATAACTATACGGTAAATTTTAGGATATTTTTGGAAGTCACATTTATTATATTTATTTAACACCCTTTTAAAAAAAGAAAAAAATGTGTTATTTATAGGGAAATTCAAAGATCATAATATTTGACCTGTGATGTTCATATAAATATTAAAAACAGTTCCATGTAGATAACATTAGGGGTTCGGTAGTGGATGTGATAATTTTTACTAACATAATTTTAATAAAATAAAAGAAAACATAATAAGAAAGTGCGTGTTTCAATTATTTCATTTCATCTCTTCATGATCCTGCTTTGAGATACTGGGGACGATGAGACTTTTCTTCAGTTATTCTTGATTTTAATGTACTTTTCATTATTGTTGAACCTCTTTCTTTAGACAAACTTGATTTACACCATTTACCTACCTTCCCAACGCCTCAGATTCATTTGATCTTAAATGGTGAGGCCTCTGGATAATTTGTGATTCTGTCTTTCTGTGGTAGAAATATTAATTTCCTTGCAAGACTATAGTAAGTGACTCATTTTTTCTGTATGTTATAAATTATATTTACATTTTTACTTTGAATATGGGTGGATAAATAAGTGTACGGTAAATTAAAAATTTAATGGATATTAATAATGAATGAAAAATGGAAATTGAAGATTAAAAATGCTTTGCTATTTCGAAAGAGGAAAAGTGAAATACATGAATGATTTTTATTCTTCGAAAAGTGAGGTGTTGATAAATTTTATATGTGCGATGATCATTTTTTCCATTTGAACAATTAATTTTATTTAAATTACCTTTTAAGAATGGTAAATTAAAATTCTTTTATAGAATATTGAGATTCCATCCTTGATGAAAAGTATGAATTCAAGTGTAGGGGAATTCTGATATCCATATTTCATATATATATATATATAATGGTATTTTAATATATTTATTTCTATATTTAATTTTTTATCCAATCCATTTTTCAAACAATTAATTTATTTTGTGTTATATGGTACACTACAATATATTTTAGAAAAATGAGAAAAATAACACTTCACTCTACAAGAAAAGAAAAGAGGCACGATAGTAGATTTTTTAGTATGATCATGGATCACTTATAAGGAATATAAATAATGAATTTAGGAATATTGAGTCTTATTGAGAAGAAAAATTTAATTACACAACATGTACCTGTCAATTTTGTTAAATGGGATACATAGAATTATGTGAATAAAGTGTTATCAAATTACACACCTTGTAAACACATTACACATTGTGTAAATTATTGGGATGAATTTTAAATAACCACATTAAGTGTATATTAAATTTTTGACACAATATTTGACATGGGACCCACTCATGAAATGAATATTAAAATTCTTCAATGATTTTCAATTTTGTATGAGTCATTTAGAGCCTATAAACGAAGATATTGCATGAGGATGTGGGAGAGATCCGGATACCAAATCTTAATGTGATAAGTTTCATTGTTCATGCCCCTCCTTGAGTTAATATCTCATTTAATTATGATTTAATTTTCTATTTTCCATCCATATATTCCTCTCATAACTAGGATGAGGGGTTTAACATGCCTTGTGTTAGGTTTTTGTAAATAGACGGGGGTAGGTTCATTGAATGTCTTTCAAATTAGTAATTCATGTTTTATGTTTTTTGAAATTTAAAATTATACTTCAAACCCATTTCTTTTCCATTTATCATGAAAATAGAAATTTTAATCTTAAAGGATACATCAAATTGTGAAACCAACAATCCTAAACAAGGCATAACCATTTTTCAATTCAGTGTAAAACATGTATAAATACGATGTTGATAAAAACCTAATTCATCATAACCCAAAATATCGAAACCAACGAAAATTGGGTATTGGAACATTGAGTAGGGGATACCATGATCATCGGATCATCCAAATCTCAACTCTGACACTAATCCTGAAATAATCATCTTATTTTCTAAAATCCAATTTCACTCAAACCATGTAACTAAAAATACCTATGAAGCTTTCAAAATCTTTTTTCAAACTAAACCAATAAATTTTATTTTTCATTATTCATTTGTTTTCACAAAACCCAATCAATCCAATATTCTCTAATAGCATTCTCAAGAATACCGAAATTTCATCTTTTTAAAATATAATCCAACAAATTTCTCTATATCTCTGGATTGACTTCGATATAATGCTATATTAATTTTAATTAATTAAGTAACATATCTTTAGTTTTTCTAAATTTTTATGTTTTATAGAGCTATAGGGAATTAATGATGCCATTTGGTCATATCAAATGGTGACAGTGAAAGAAAAATATTGAGACCATTCATTATGAATGAAACTATTTAAATTTATGAGAAATTTCAAACCATATCAAGGATACTCTGTGTCTATGAATATTTATGTTGAAATTTGATATAAAGAAATAGTGTTTTAGGTCAAAGATTATAAATTCCCAAATATTTTTTCATGGAATGGGTCATGAGGTTTAAAAAAGGGGAAATTTATTCAATGTTATATTCGATGATTTTAGATTCTAGGGAACATTAGAGTTGTTAATTATTGTGTATTAGTACATCCAAACAATTATAATGACTATAGCATCTTACACATGTCCCTATTAAGAATGTATATGTCTAACAAAATGTATAAACTAGAACAAAATGGAATTCAATTGGAATATTCACTATCATATGAAGAATAACTAATCGAGATTCATGGAATAAGGGAACATGTTTTGAGGAGCATGAAATCATGTCTCTTGAATGTTTTAATTAGAAAACAATAGTTTAAAGAGTCTATTTGGGAACCTGATAAATCAATACAAGAAAAATTCATAAAATTATTCTTGGCGTAATAGTCAAATATTTAGGTTTATATTTCATACTGAGGGGTTGTGACACACTAAAAATAGTTCTAAAATTAATAAAATAACATATTTATATATAATTACTAATATATTATATTCTAAAATGGAATTACATAGGAATTCAATTAAAAATAATATTACATGTCATTTAATAATTCCAATTACTATAGATAAGACTAGTACCTTGATATAAAAAAATAAAACTGTTTTAATGAAATGGTGTACTATACAGGATCAAAACCTCCATGACTTTTATACCTTCCATGAAAACTAGTAAAAGGATATTGATTTTTATGAATATAATTGTCATTATTGATGTAATTTAAAAAAAATTGGGAATAAAGTAGTAAGTGTTGATGTTTGGTGTAAAATATGTATGATTTAAAAGGAATTGAAACCATTCATATATGAGTGCTACATCAATATTTTATGAAAACTTGTTAATATGGAAATTGGTCAAAATAACCATTCTGAATTACTATAGTTGGTAATCTGGTAACAGTTAAAATTAATTTTTATAATGGTTAATGAAAAATAATAATAAATGTAGAAGGGGGAAATGATAGGCTTAACTAGTATGATAAATCCATTTGAGACCTATTTTTCACAAATTGGTAAGGAGTTGGTGTCATTGGAGTTCTCCCTTGACTAATGTCACATAGATCTTTAGGAGGTGATTCATGATTGAAATCAACTATATGGAATATTCATGTTAGTAGAGATCACCACTAAATCAATGATAGCCAAGTCGGTCCATGAAACTACCATCATCACACACCATACCAATAAGGATTATACTAGTGTAATCAGTTACTATTTATCTAGACATTATTATCTTAAAAGTATTATTTAAATTATATAAATGAAATTTTTATTTATTCAATTCCATGATCATTATTAATTTATTTAATTAAATATGTTGGAATATATGATGAATTATATATATATATATTTAAATAAAAATAAAATATAATTTTATATTCAAAATATATATACACTTCTATTATTCATTCATTCTAAAAATAAATTAGTTTAATGAAATAATCATAAAACTAAATATTTATTTTAATATAAATTATTATATTATAGTATAATGTCTTAGGAAATTTTTATAAAAATCAGAATATTGACAACGATGTAGAGACTATTATTTATCAATAAATAATTTTTTTATTTAATATTTAATAATATCATATTCATATAATTAATTTATAAAATTAAAAAATATATTTTATATCATCACATAATAATTATGCAATTTTTAAATAATTATAATTCTCTAAAATAAATTATTTTATAGTGAATGTTAAAAAAATTATTTTCAATTTATCTTACTACTCAAGATATATGTAATAATTATAAAATTGTTAAATTAATTGGAATAAATGACCCGAAATGTTTTATTTTATATATATCATGTATTTTAATTTATTTTAAATTTTTTCCAATCATAAATTTGACTCTTAGAATTCCGAAATTTAAATTATTATTTTTAAAAATATATATTATGTATCATTTACATTTCCAAGTCCAAAGTAATATTAAAAAAATGGACTTGGGTTGTAATAGATTAAATTATAATAGAGAATGAATTAAAAGTCTAAAACCAAGAGGAAAACCCATGTGTATTCCAATGGTTGTTCATTTCACAGTATCTAGGATTCCAAGATCTATATTTAGAAATTTTTAATGAATCCCCCAAATTTTATTGTTAATACCCACCCATACCCCTATTTATCCTCATTAAAAACTCTTTATTCATGAAATTTTCCTCATTTTCCCTCTATAATGCTCCTCCATGGTGTCTCTAAGGTCTTATGGTTCCCTCTCCAGACATTACTAAGTTACTTCCCAAAGCAAGGTAACTTTCATAAACATATTTTATTTTCCAGAACCTTGTTTAGTGTATGTATTCTAAATGTTTAATTACTTACTTTTTATACACTTTTGATTATCTCATTACTTAGAAAATAATTTTTTACTAGATGGATTCTTTATTTCCCTCTCATTATGCAATTTCCTAAATCCATATTGTATTCCTATGATGTTGCTGGATTTATTTCTATATATTTATCTATTATATTATATATTCATATATATCTATTAACTAAACATCTTTATTGTGCATGGGTATTCATTTAGATGTAACCATGATTTATTAACTGGGGACTTCTATGTATGAAACACAAATAATCTTTTTGTGTGTCAAAACTATGATGTTAACCTCATCTCATTAAGAATTTATCAATTCAATGACTTAATATTTATTTTTTTCCCACGTTTTATTAATGAAATATTTTTTATTAATTTATACAAAGCCTTTATTCTATAAATATGACGAGTCTACCCTGATAGATAACTAATAGATTTTCAAAATAATTAATATCTAAAAATGACATGTTTTAAAATACCATGGTCAATAACTTCAATAATTTTGATTCACGACACCCTTGTGATAATTATTTGGGACAAGTTTTTAAATTTCATAATTTTTTTTGTAGATACATTTCCATGTTATTTTTCTTGAATATTCTTTTATTTCATGAATCCAATTATTTTGGTCATCCTCTATATTATTTTTAATGATCACTTGTTATAAAAATCCTTTTTATTCACATATTAGGATCCATTCTCACCCATTACATTTTATATATGTCCACATGATATGATATATAGTAATAGTAATATTGGATGAATCTATGTTGATGAATGTCCTATGGATTTTAATAAGGATTATTTTTTAATGTTTAATACACCTAACTTGCAAGAATCTAATCCTCAAAAGGTCCACTATTTTAGCAAATTTTGTACTATGTAAGGAATTTTTTACATTTTAAAAATATGGGATTCCATAGTTGGTATTAAATGTTGGTTTAGTTATTTTTTCATATTTGGACTGTAAATTATTTTTAATAACCCTAGGGATATGTTATAATATACGAAAAATCCAAAACAATTTGGGGAATTATTATGTGAGTGAATTAAATGTAATGGGATGTCTATTTAAGGTATATATTTATATAAATGATAGTGAACATGAGTTAAATGAAATTGTTGGAACATCTTAAACACTACTATTTTTCAAATCATTATCACACTGGATGAGAATATGAGGTGATATATTAATTGAGTAAGAACACTCATGTATTTCCTAGAATAACGAGGATTGAAAGGAATCCACTGATCAATGTCCTAGTGTGGTTAGACATAGAAATAATTATAATGACTTAGATTTTCCCAAATATATATTTAGAAATAATTTGGAAAAAATTCTGAGACGAGATGCTGAGAAGGCATGTGATTTTGAAGCCCAGTGTTCCAGGACAAAATCATTCAAAAATGTTATGTGTTTAGTATCACGAGTTCATGGGTTTCTTTAAAAAAATGAATAAATATTTAATATATTCCCAAATCAAATATCTAACGGAACCGTTGTGTTTAGAGAAACGTTGTTACCTTAAGTGATGTACAAAATTACCTGGCATGGGACGACTGTGAAAGACAGTTTTCAGACGTAACCATTAATAAAATAATTAAATAATTATTATTTTATATTTAAATCATAATAACTCATGAATGTAGACTAATATTGAAAACCTAAGACTCATTATGTTCATAATGTGGTTTTTTCCCTAAGAGAGACTTAACATTAGTTGGCACTATTCTTCTATGGAAATCCCATGAAATAAATTTATTTTCATTAAATAATTTAAATATAAAAAAATTTCATGATGCAGAGATTATTTGATTTAAAATAATCGTTATACAGAAATCCCAGGGTTAGCCACATATCCCTTGAAATGTTAGAATATTTTTTAGGGTGAACATGGAGGATTTTACCTTGGTGAATGATGACCAGATCATTGATTGATGATCTGCGTGTGATGAAATCAAAATATCGTTCCAACCATCACAACACAACATTGTTCCTCATCGACATTTGAACCAATGAGTTAGGGATTTTTATCCCTTTGTAATTTCTTTTCGCCATTCATAGATTCAATTATAATCACAAAACAACCATGGAACATGTTGATCCGCGATTCAGTTGTTCTTGGGAGATGGATAAGTTGTGTGGTTTCATGGGTGATATAGCTTTTTGATTATCCATCTTCGTTCTTTCTTATGATAAGAACGAATCATGAATGACATGAACAAAGTACTATATCTGTTCTTTGGTCATTCATGTGTTTTTATTCTCTCCCCTTAATCTCTCGTGTTCTTCTTGTGTTCTTCATATTCACCTCGTTCTTTGAAACCCCAATGAGAACTATCATTCATTGCACTCTTGTTTCATGGTACAAAAATTCAAGATTTAAGATCCAACCTTGTAAAAGCATAGTGTAGGTGTGACGACAATAGTGCAACATGATTTGGATAGGACATCGGTGCATCGTGGCGCAAGGCAAAGATCGGTCTAAGTGAACTAAGACACAGGTCCCAAGGTCCAATCCAAGAAGACGATGTGCTGGTAGGGTGAGGCTGCCGACAGGGTAGCCAGCGGAGAAAAAATGTGGAAGGAGGCCATGTTGAGGCCGCAACAGGGCGCCACAACATTGACATGGGGACATGACAGTTAGGGGGCCATGTACACAGAAAACAGTCCCTGTGTAGACAGTGATATAGGGAAGGCCGCGAGGTAGGTGGACGTGGAAACCGACCATGTCGAATGTGGTGGTTCCACGTTGACCAGATGGCATGCGGTCGATGTAGACTACTTATGGTGTAGGAAACTATCCCACATTGTGGGGGGGATTGAAAATCCAAGCTGATCTAGGAGTATGGTAGTCTGGGTCCAATGGGCAAGACCCAGCAGCACTACAGGCCGAGCTAGTTCAAGTTGGGTTGAGCCAGTTCAGGTCAGACCTGAACAAGACCCGAGTCATACTATTTTAAAAAAATGGTTATAACATTTGAAAGATATGTCCATTTGATGAGATGTCTATGGAATTGGGACCATTGTGATATGTTTTTACATTGGATGTGTCTTTTTGGGATTTTAGACTAACCCTATATTGGTGTATAATTTCCTTTTATTAATTCCTCAAGGGTTCATTTAGGTATTTTTTCCACATCACTAGATATTATTCCCCTCTAGATTTCGAGTCTCAGATAGAGTTATGGTATCCCTCTATGGAACAATACCAATCCTTGATCACCCCTCATGGAGATTTGAGGAGAATGGATGTGGCCTCATAGAATAGGGTGTTAGTCCTTTATATAGTGGGTCATATTGATAGTGTTGTTGGTATTCTATAAGAAGGATCCCCAACGTTACAGGACATGTCAATTGGGTTGTTGGTATTCTCTGACAAGGATACTATACACTGGGCACTAATAAAAATTGGGTTTTGGGTATAAGGATCCCATATATATATATTATGATATATTTCGAGTTTATTTCTCTTTGGGTGGGGACCAAATTAGTTTGACCTCTTTGTGATAGTCTCCGAAGATATCATGGCTTGAGGAATGTGTTATCTTGGAAAAATCATTCCTTGGAAGTATCATGTGGCAATGATTAGTTGTTACTTACCAGTTTATTTTGTTTCTAGTTATGAGTATACATGGATATCCTTAGTATATGTGTTACAAACATATACTTGGATAGAGCTGACTGTATGATTCTTGGGTGGTATACATATTTTGTTTCTATATGGTTTACTTCATGTATTTCTATGTGGAATACGAAATGTATTTCCATGTGGTATAAATTGTGTATTTATTTATGGTGTTCCTTAGTGGTGTTCTTTCATGGTGTCCCTTAGTGGGTTTCCTTCATGGTGTTCCTTTGTTTTTTTCCATAGTTATGTTCCTTCATGTTATTCCTTAGTGGTGTCCCTTTGTGGTGTTCCTTCAGGGTATTCCTTCATGGTTTACCATAGTGGTGTTCCTTTATGGGTTTCCTTCAGGGTGTTATTTTATTGTTCCATCATGGTGTTCCTCTATGGTGTTCCTTACTAGTGTTATTTCATGGTGTTCCTTCATTACGTTCCCTAGTGGTTTTCCTTCGTGGTGTTCCTTAGTGGTGTTCCATCATGGAATTACCTTGTGGTTTCTTTTGGTGGCCTTCTTTTTTGGTCTTCCTTTGTGGTATTTGTTTCTAATTTCATGTGTTTTATATTTCCATTTTGGTTTTGTGTTGACCTACCAGGTATTGTTTTGCTCACACAGATGTGGGATTTACCTACACGTGTAATTCCTTGTGTGGTTGATTGATAATTTTACAGAGTCCTAGGTGGATGAGGACCAGGTGGTTCTTAAAGAGACCAGACAATCATGATGTTCTCCTACATCTTTAGAAAGATGTTATTGTACTTAACCTTTAGGTATGGTTTTCTACGGATGAGTTTCAAGAACTTATGCATTCACTTTTACACACTCTTAATATTGGTGGGCATGTATTCGGGCACTATGTACATTCAGTTTCCTACATTCATACTCTTTTGCTGGTATCATAGTGTTATGCATGTTTTTTTGCTTAGTGTTTCACATTTCATCATTTTGGGCTTCGATATGTGTGTGTGTGTGTGTCTAGGTGCTTAGGAAAATTCCTCCCATTCGTGGGATATGCATTGTCAATGGTACTCACCGCCCCAAGAATATTGAAGGTGAGCTTGGACTAGTCACAACATGGGCCCCTTTGGGATGGGTCATGATAGGGTGGTATTGGAGTGGTTAAATTCTACCTAAATTCCCAAGAGTCTATGATATTGTTTTGGGGAAACAATTTAAGTGTTTCAAGTTCGGATTTCATACCAGGGAATCTAGTGTTGGTGTGACGACGGATGTATCCATACACTAGGACTCAAAATTCTTCATTTCTACTCAATAAATTAATACACTGGTTGAAATAAGAAATAATGGTACAAGAATCATATAGGAGTTGGGTGTGTTCTCATGTCCTTATTGAGTCATCTCACTAGGTATACTCCACTAATCATAGTACATCTTGTCTTACTTCAAGATGATTCCACACAAAAAACCATCCAGTATTCCACTATGTGATCATGATGATGAGGCACTGGGTGACGTGACATCGGTACATGGATTTTTACTAGAGATAACACCTCAATTGGGTGCACTAGATATACCACCACGTATAGAGAAACACATGGTACCCATAGTACCAATAGATGAGGATAGAAGGGTGAGTGCGCTTCATGTGTTTCACTGAAGGAGAACCCTACGGATCTGAGGCTAGCCCGACACACAGAAGGATGAGGACTATATTGAGGTAGTGATCTATGTTTTTCATCTAGATAAGAGACCAATATATTATACGGTCATCCTAACACCAAGTCTACTACACAGCTTAGTAGAATGGGGGTGGGTTTTGGATACCCGATATTGTTATGTGGAATCTTTTTTATGGCTAGATTGTGAGAACCATTTCAATGAAGAGTTGTTGTCGTATATGATAATGGATGTGTGTTTCTAGGAGCTTTTATATCTTCAATAGGACAAATTTTCAGTATCTCAATATTCTTTGAGGTATACCATCCTTTCCAGGTACTCGATGAATGTGATACATGACCAGAACTTCAGGTATTATACCTTCAAGAGAGTTATATATAGGGAAATCTAAGTTAGAGATATCCCTATTTGAATTCCTATATATACTAGGGTGCTAGAAGAAACAATTTTTATTAACAGTCTCTTGGCTGAACATATAAAACCAGTGATAATTAAGAGTGTCCATGTGGGAGCAGACAGACCCACATGGAGGTAGACATGAAAGAGGAGTTAGGAGAGCAGTAAAAAGTTGTAGAAATTTATCCATGTTACAAAAACTAATCCATGTTGGTCCACATCAAGATTAGGGAGAAGGGGGATAGGAGAGGGGAAAACTACATGCAGTTGAGGCTTATGACTTTGGGGCTGTATGAATGATTTTGGGTACGATATGTGCCTATTCTACTTTAGATTCTATATTAATAGACACTAGTAGTACCCATTATTTTCTTTACATAAATATTGTTCGAGACTTGTATATTATTTTTGAACTTTTTAATAAACCCTCATGATTAGATACTCTTACTAGAAGAGACCCAATGATCATGTACTGGTGTCGATAGTGTGGACTAACTTTTAGAGGTGAGAGTTTTTTCGTGGATCTCTTGGTATTATCCTTGAGGCCTTACGACATCAATCTTGGTATGGATTGGTTACCTATAGTTCATTCTCAAATAGTCTATTTTAGGTGAAGAGTCTAGTGTGTATGCAGTGGTGGGATGAGCTTTTTCTTGTTGGTGAAAATGAAACACAAGAAGCACTGAATGGACTCTCAAACAGGAGGGTGCAGAATACATCTCATCAATTGGCTATCCAAACCCTTGATATAATGGGTGTTATGAGTCTATAGTTTTTTTGTAGTGGTGGAAGAGTTATTGTAGATCCATAAAAAGATTGAGACAGAGGCATTGGATAGAGTTCCTCCTGAATTTTGACTTTCAGATATTATAAACTCCTAGGATAAAGAGAAGGGTGAAAAATACTCTAATCAAGATATTTAATTTGAAGTCACTGAATGAGGCGTCAAAGTATTTTCCCTTGTTATAGTTACCCATTGAGGATGGATATGGAGAAGCTTACCTCCAGTCGATGGATTCCAACCCTCCACTCTTATAGTGATTTTGGGAGGCATAAATCAATGATATCTATTGTGAGACATTATGTGCTCAGAAGTCCATAGGGAATTCTATTCATAGATATTCAAATGCTAGGGAGCATGTAGTTCTTTATAGAGGATGCATAGTGGCACCGATAGCGTTACAGAGGTGGTCTTGAGGGAGTTCTATACATCCCCTTTGGTGGTACATTTAGTTTTAGAGGGGATGTATGGGGACATCCAATGTGAGTTCTGATGGACTGGGTTGATGAAGGAAGTTTCTGATTTTGTCTCCCAATGCCTCACTTGTCATCAAGTTATGGCTGAGCACCAAGTTCCCTCGGGATTTACTCAACACCTCGTGGTTCCAAAATGGAAATGGGATGGTATATTGATGGCCTTCATGATGGGTTTACCACATTTGTCTAGGTGATGCGATACCATCTATGTGATTATTGACTGATTGACCGTGTTGGACCACATACTAGAATTGCAGGACAAAAGTTCAGTAGATTGCTTGAGACAACTCTATGTGCAGAATACATTTCGACTCCTTGGATTTCCTTCTATGATAGTTTCAGATTATGATGATCACCATACATCCCATTTATGGAAGGGATTACGGGATCCATTTGGGACTTAGATTCACTTTATCAAAGTATTTCTCCCACAGAAGGATGAAAGACTGAGTGGACCATTCATGTTCTAGAGGGAATTGTATTGGATTTCATATTAAATTTTTGGTTAGTGTTGAGAGTATTCTTCATGGGTGATCGATTCATAGGATTGTATTTGGTGGTGGCACAGGAATCTCCCGGAGAGTACATAGAGGTAGGATGATCAGATTTATTCTCAATAATCTCATATGTTTGTGTATCCCTTGATTTAACATTGAAGGATGTAAATCCCTAAGGTTCGGAGAATGTAATTACTTGTATTTTCTCTAATTTATTCTTATAAATTAGTTGGGAAAATTTTTAGACTAGGCGCATAGACGATGTGAGATTATGAGGCCCGTTGTGCCTAAAATAGAACAATAAAAAAATTTATATTTTTAATTGCACACGCGCATAGTTTTCTAGAAATATTGGAATTACTCTTAAATGGTTGCCTGAATAAGAAATATAATGGAAAACTTGTGTTCAGTTTAACAACTTAACCATAGGCAAGGACTAAAATAAGCGAGCATGGGATGAATGTGAAAGATTTTTTTCAAACGTAACCATTAAAAAAATAATTAAACAAAAATAATTTTATTTTAAAATACTAATAACTAATTAACTGAGACATTGATTGGAAATGAAACACCACCGTTGAGTTCGTAATGTGGAGTTTTCCCTATGTGTGACTTAACTACAATCAGTGTGGGTCTTATATGGAAAAACCGAAAATAACGTAATCATCATTAGAGAATGATGACAGGATCGTGGATCGACGATTGACACATGATAAAATCAAAACATCATGCCAACGATCATGGTGAAAATTTATTATTCATCTATATTTGAACTGAATTAGGTAGGGAATTTGATCCCATTTTATTTTATTTTTACTCTTCTTAGATTCACAAACAAACATAGACCACCCAACAAAGAAGTTGATCTACAGTTTTTTTATTCTTATGGGATTAATAATTTTTCGGGTTTGATGGGTGATGTATATTTGTGATTATCCTTCTTCATTATTCTTTCTAAAATGAAAAAAATTAGGTAGGCATGAACAAAGTCTAAGGTCCACCCCTTGGGCATTCATGTGAATTTATTCTCTCCCCTTAATATCTCATGTTTTTTGTGTGTTCATTATATTCTTCCTACACTTTGAAACCCTAATGAGAATGATCGATCATTACACCTCTGATTCAGGGTGAAACAATCGAAGATCAAAGATCTGACCCCATAATGAAATAGTAATGGTACAATGAAAAAGGCATGGTGTGATTTTTCCTAGAATGAGCTGAATGACAGCACAAGGTAGTGACTCATCCAGTCCAGTGGAGTGACGGTGCAGGTCCAGGGGACAGATTTAGGTGAATGGAGAGCTTGTAGGGCCAGGCATCCCTTGTGGCGGTCGGTAGGGATAAAACGTGGAAGGGGGCTACGTTGGATCTAGGCAGGAAGTATAGGCCACGACATTGATATGGGGACGCGATGGTGAGGGGTCTATATACATGGTAGTTGGGGTTTGTGGAGAACATTATGATAGTGAGGCCATGGGGAAGACAAACGCGGTGACCGACCACGTCGGACATGGCATCTTCACGTTGATCGGGAGGCATGTGGTCGGGGAATACCGCATGGGATAAAATAACACAACTTCCAATGCAGGATGGGCTGGATGTACTAGAACACTCCAATGTACCAGTGGGCTGGCCGGTTCAGTTTAGGTCGATCCAGTTATGGTCAGACCTAGATCAGATCAGAGTCAAACCTTTTCACTAAAATTGTGGTAACATTCAAAGGGAATTTCCATTTGACAAGTCGGCTACGATATTGGGACCCTTTCTACAAGGTGGTCCTTTTGAGACGCCTTTGTGGAATTTTATATTATACCATTATAGGTGGAATGTTTCCTTTGATTCTTCCCTCGAGGTTTCAGTATGGTATTACATTTACATCACTTGATATTTTTCATATCTAGAGGTCGAATCATTGATAGAGTTATGGTATCCCCCTATGGGACTAGAGTGATTATCTATCAACATGATATATTTTTGTGGGAATTGACTTTCCTCCAAGAACATGGAATTATTCTTCCATCTTGTGGGTTGTATCGATAGGGTTGTTGGAATTCTCTAAGAAGGATCCCCTACGTTACGAGACACATCGATCGCATTGTTGGTATTGTTTGAGAAGGATCCCTTGTGTTGTGGGATAATATAGATTGGATTGTTAGTAATCTCTAGGAAGGATCCCCTATCTTTGTATTATGATCTTTGAGGAGTCTATTTATCTTTCCGTGGGGACCAAATTAGTAGTACCTATTCACGAGAGTCTCTGATGATATCCTAGCTCCAGGAGTCAGTTCTCTCTGAATGAGGGTGCCTAGAGAAAAATCCAGTGGTGGTGATTGGTTGTGACTTAACTCTTTACATTATGGCTTGTTATAAGTATACATGTATATCCTCGGTATACGACTTACAGATATATACATTTTTAGAGTTCACTGTATGATTTCTGTGTGGTATAATTCTTGTATTTCAATTTGGTATGCTTCATGTATTTCTATGTGTTATACTTGGTGTATTATTGTGGGGCATACTTCGTGTATTTCATCATGGTGTTCCTTTGTGTTATTCCTTTATGGTGTTCCTTAGTGGTGTTCCTTTGTGGTTTAATTTGGTGGTGTTCCTTCATGTTGTTCCTTCATGGTGTTCATTCATGGTCTTCCTTCACAGTGTTCCTTCATGGTGTTCCTTAGTGGTGTTCCTTCATAGGTTTCCTTGGTGGTGTTCCTCAGTTGTGTTCCTTTGTGGTGTTCCATAGAGGTGTTCCTTCATGGTGTTCCCTTGTGGTGTCCTTTAGTGGTATTCCTTTATGGTATTCCTTTGTAATTTTCTATGTAGTATATTTACATTGTGGTTTCTGGGTGTCCTACTGAGTATTGTTCTACTCACCCTGACATGGTCTTTTCCCACACATGTCATGTCTTGTGCCGATGAACACTGATTTTATGGAGTCCTCAGTGGATGAGGACTAGGTGTTCTATAGAGAAACTAGACAGTCGGTGTGTGCACATACAACATCATAAAATTGTTCTTATAGATACCCTTATGGTAGGGTTTTCTACTGATGAGTTTTAGGAACATGTTCATCTACTTCTATAGAATCTCATATTTGGTGGGCTAGTATCTTAGGCCTATTTAATTCTAGTTTCCTACTTCTATAGTTTGTGTTGGTATCTTAGTTCTATGTATTATTGTTTACTTAGTGATGTACATTTCATCATTTTGGGCTTTGAGATGTGTGTGTGTGTGAACAAGTTCTTAGGAAAATGCCTCTCATATATTGGATATGCCTAATCGGTGCTAGTTGCCAGACCCTGGCCTATTAGTGGTGGTCTTGGGGTAGTCATAGCATGGAACCATCTTGGATGGATCGTGAAAATAATAATGTATGGGATGCCATCAATATATTCTAAATGTATTTATGTTTTATCATTGCTAGAGAAGATCATGAAAACTGAAATTGATGATTCAATAATGAAAATGAAGACAGATAAAAATAAATATGGGATTTTTTTGAATTCAATATTGATTATTATTTTTTTCTAACAAATTTCACAATGTTATGTATTCAATATATTCCAATGATATAGAAGAAGTTGTTGGATGAAGATCATAGGTCTATATTCTCTATTTATTCCAAAAGCACTAAAGTATATAGGCATAATGTATATAATTATTAGTTGGATAACATGAAAATATATCTTTATAATTACACCAAAACGTTATTTATGTGTCAACCTATGAAGGAAGATAAATAAAATCCTATGTGGGTGTTAAAATCACTAAATATATATGTATTGAAGTGAGAAAAAATCAATATAAAATTGTTCAATTTAACCGAAACGATATCCAAGGGGTCATGACATTCGAAAAGAATGGAAAGGGGTCTTGAAAATTGAAAAGAATGGAAAACTATGTCTAATATACATTAAACCATTTTATATTCTAGATGGTGTTAGATTTGTTTCATATCAGGTATGCCGACCTCTAACCCATTCCAATGTCCACATCAACTTCCATGTTTTCTTGTTGTGAAAGTATATGTCTTCCCCAATAAATATAGTAGAAAAATATGTTGTTGATTCGACACTGGATTTTATATAAAAAGAGGAATACATATATAATTTTAATATAAGGGAACTAGTATTGAGGAATAAGACAATATATCTATTGAAAGTCATGTAAAGAGATCAGATGATTTATGTAGAAACATCGGAATATGATGAAGCAATGAAGGAAAAATGAACCAATTTATTTTGATTCCAGAGACAAATTGTGAGTATAAAATTTCATGGATGGGGTGAATTTAATGCCTTGAAAATTCATTCAATGATTAATAAAAGAATTATTTGTTTATAATGATTGTTTATTATAATCCACAATATATGTACATAAAATTATTATTTAAAAAAATCATTTCATGTTACGAAATAATACTGATTACTATAAGTAAGACTAGTCCATATATATATATATATAATAGAATCCACATAATGGTATACTCTATTGGATCAAACTATACGATTAATATTATACCATCCATGAAAATTATAATAAGAAAAATAAGTTTTAAGAATATAATTGTAATTCACTATGGAATATTAAAAATATTTTTAATTGATTTATTAAATTTTTTTTAATGTGATATATATATAGGTTGTAATAAAAAATATTATAGTTATGATATGAATGTTAAATTAATATTACAAGATATTTGTAAAATATGATCATTTTTCAATGTAACCATTAGATATTATGACCATTGGTAATAATGTCACTATTAGAATTTATTTTTATAAATGGAAATGACAATAAAGAAATCATAGTTATGGGAGAAATGATGGAATCGAATATAAGGATCATGACCTTTGAAACACATTTGTAAGAACATGGGAGGTAAGTTGTGTTAATGGGGTTCTCCCAAGAGGAAACCTATGGCGTTCTTTAATAATTGATTCATGAATGCAATATACTATGGGAGATATTCATGTTTGTAAAGATTACCCCTAGGTCAGTTTTAGATAATCCTCCGAATGATATTACAACCATCACACACCATACCCATAGAGAATATACTAGTTTAAGAAGGGGTTAAGTACGTAAATAATAATATTATAAAAGTGATATTTTAATTGTATAAATGTAATATTTATTTCTTTATTAATATTTTCATTTTAATTTTATTTTAAAAAATAAAAATCAATATAATATGAATTTGTGAAATATATTTTTTAATACAAATAGAATATAATTTTAGTTTCGTAAAATATATACTTTTTTATTATTTAATCATTCAAAATAATATTAATTTTCATAAAAAATTATTATGAAACATTTTTTATTTATATATAAATTGTAATGTCTTTTAATAATAGCCTATGAAATTTTTATATGTTTGAGAGAGAAAAATATGTCATAAAAACTATTACTTTTCAATAAATAATTATTTTTTATTTAAAAGTAAAAATTCCCATATTTAGAGAATTAATTGAAAAAAATAATCATTATAATAGAAATCAACATGTCGAAATTAGGTTACGATGAAATTATTAAAAATTTACAAAATATTTATTTTTCATTGAATAGTAAAATATTTTTATATGTTTTCATATATTTTATGAATTCATATAAATTTAATAATAATTTAATAATTAAAAACATAGATTCAATGTCCAAATATATGATAGTTTTATAATAATTATTTAGATGGATTTAAATTAATTTCCAAATATATAAATGACATTCCAAATTCTAAAATTGAAAATATTATTCAAAAAATGATATTTTCTAAAATATTTATATTTCCATATGTAAAGTAGAAATAAAAAATAATTTAGGATCAAATTAATTTAATTATTATAAAATTTGTATGAAAATATCTAAAACCAATAGTAAAAAACCATGAGTGAGTTTCTAGTTTTTCATTTCCCAAAACACAGAATTCCAATACCTTTATTTCAAAATGCTTAAACAATTATCCTATTTTACTATAAAAACCATATGTTACTCCATTTTTAATTACAAAAATACTATTAACATGAAATAATTATATTTTATCCTCTCTAAATTCCCTCTATGGTGTCACCAAGTTCCAATCGTTTTCTCTCGAGAGATTAGTATGTTACTTCCCTCAGTAAGGGAAGCCAACTGTTCTTGTTTTCCCTCACGAACCTCTGTTGTGGTACATCAACTAGAAGTTTAATTACTATCTTTTTATACAATTGATATTATCATGTTACTTATAAAATATTTTTTTTCAGTTGGATACCCTTACTACCTCTCAATATTCCCATCCAATAATCCATATTGTATATGAATCTTTCTTCAAAATTAATTTCAGGAAAATTTTCACTTTTAAATTAATTATTATTATATTTTCATTAATAAAACACAATTTTTATCTAGGGGTAATCATTTATATGTAAAAATGATTCATTTATCTGGGTCATCCAAATATGGAAACCCCATTATCTTCAAATTGTTTAAAAAAAGACTTTATGATCATAAATTTCAAAAATTATGACATTCATGACTTTTACATGAAACCATTTCATTATTTTTGATGTGTTATTAATGATATTTTTTATCATGATCTATGTGGAAAAAGATAATTTTGACATATGAGGGGTGTTCCGAAAAAAGTTATCTAATATAATAGGTAATGAATTAATCTATAGAAATGACATGTTTTATGATACCCTAGGGAATAACCTTGGTAACTATGTTTTATGACACATCTATGATAAAACATTTTAATATATTTATGAATGTGCTATTTTTTATTTGAATCCAAATTTATATTTCATTATTCATGACCATTCTATATTGTTATTCCACATGTTCTTATTTCCATTACTAATTGTCTTTCCTCGTGATAACATTGTAATTATATCATTTGATTATTTGTTTATTGGGATTCATTCACACCAATTTTATGTATGTCCCCAATATATAATATCCATTAATAATAAAAAAGGATAAATAAATAAAAAATAATTTAATTTTTTAGAATAAATGGAATTTCATTAATTTATTACATTCACAATTTCCTAGACTCTAAACCTCCAAATATCCTAGGTATTATAAAATGTTATATTATCTAATGAAACTTTAATTTATTAAAAATGATTGATTACTTAATGATTACCTATAATTTTTGATACCCATTAATAGATTCCTTTAAAAAATTCAGATCTACAATCAATGATACAACCTCAAAAGTTTCATTGGAAAAAGATTTATCACAAATGGGAATGGTAAAAATCTTTTAGAGACCAAAAGTTGTCACTAGAAAAAATGAAGCTATTCATGGTTGACCCATTAGTGTAGTAAATTATTAGATAAGAAATTTATTCTAACTAAATGTCTTATTAGATTTTTACATGGTTGAGTTTTCATTCATGAAAATCCCACCTCTTCATATAGAGTGGAGTATCCAATTAATTTGATCATATACCCAAACTATTTCAAATTATTTCAATTCTACCGAATAATTTTTTCAATTCATGGTGGATTAAAAGTTATGGTCATCAGACACTTATTTAACATCATTTTATATATAAATACACTTTATATCAATTATTTTGATGTCATCGACAACAAATATGATTGAGATAGGATTCTACTCTAAGTGAAGTTAGAATAATCTTGTTGAGATTTCCTTCCTAGAAACCAATGAACGTGACTATATATTGTTGATTCCCCTTTTAATATTAATTATTAATAATGTGATTAGTTTCTCTAAATATACCACCTATTACAATTAAATAATATAATTATTTATGATAACCAAAGTAAAAAAAGTGAAAAATTTACAGACAGGAATGAAAGGCCCCCACAGACACCCTGAACTATTTCTAGATAGTGTAAGGTTGGGCCTACTATTAAAATTTTTTGACCTATTTTTAACTTTTATCATCTCCCATTGAATTATACATTTTTATGTTAACAATTATCATTTATATAACATAATTGTATAAGTAGATTCAAATATCGTCGGTGTAGGACATTAGTTTGTCGTAACCATTATAAATGTTTTATTATATAATCCAAATTTTATACGCATTCAAATATGGTTATGAATTTTTTATTAGAAAAAAATTATTTGAGGTTCTTCTCATGGTAGATCAAATTCCATTATTCAGTGTTATCTTCTTTGCATCCAAAATTCCTTGAGCCTTGATACACATCTTGCCTAAAAATAGTCTCAAGTAGAGATTCCCCTATAATAAAAATCCATTAGGAACATAGACCTCATCAAATGACTTCAAACATTAATAAATAATTTTCAATGCAACATGACCTTAAATTTCATAGACTGGGAAATTTTATGGGTCATAATTCACATATATAAGATCCAAATATATGTAAGAGTTCATTATATATGGGTTTGACAATTCATATTGAGTGTTTTACCTATAACATTTTCCAAGGATAGAAACTATTTTTTATCTAATATATATGATACTGATCTGTATAGAGGATCTATTTGATGAACTAGATGTTGCTCGACTTCTTCTCTTATTGGACACACATTGACTTATATACCAGGTGTCCCAGGCTGAACTGTAAAACATTTTTTTCTCTCTATCCATTATGTTGGTACTATTAAAATTTAATATTGGTTTTTATTATTCCCTATCTCAAATGGTATTCCATACATTTCCATTCATTTTCTGCTTTAAATGTCATAAATCATCATAAATACCCACCTTCATGAATTTTTTATTTAATGATTTCTTCTCTCATAGGATTCATAATAATATAAAAATCACATATTCAAGTCCATTATATAAACATCACATTAATTCAAGGTCTCCTAGTATATAGTATATTTATTCACATCATATACTCTTTTTTATTCATTCTTATTGACACTATATATAGAATACTAAATATATTTTTATAGGTAAGATCATATAGATTCCTATGGTTTTAATAATACACCAGAATGAAAATACACCTTGTAATAACTAAGGTGGTCTAAATTACATTTATAATAGGATTTATAGTTATATATTCATTACTTATATGAGATCCAACAGATAATTACAATTTGGTTTCATTACCCATACAATCATAGCATTTGGACTGACCTATTCATGTCATGAATTTCTACACCAACCATATTTTAGTATATAAAATTACTCTATTATAATATTCAACATATAAAACCATAGGGAAAATTTAATTATTTTCATTTGAAAAATTAATTCCCCATGAAAAGTATTCCACTTGGTGAATTAAATACATGATGTTTATTATCCCTCTTCATGAATCAGAATCCTTACGGCAAGTGTTACACATAATTGAACATAATTCTTCAAGATTTTCTTTCCACTGGGAATATGAAATTTCTCAATTCAGTTATTCCTCTTCGTGAACAAATTTTTTAATGTTGATTCTTCCTCTTGGAGAATTAAAATCAATTATTAATTTTTTCTTATCGGTGGTACCAAAGGATTTGAGTCAATTATTCTTTTTTGGAAACACTACTGAATTTAGTCAAATATTCTTATTAGAAATTAAAATATATGAATTTAGTATTTTTCTATGGAAATAAAATTCTTTTATTTAATATTATCCTCTTATTGATCCTCATATTGTTGAGTCGGCCCCATGATGCTACATATATTTATGAAATGTGGCGATGTATTTCATCATACATCAAAAGGATTAATTACATTTTTGACTTATTATAATTCTATAGGGGGATTTGTTTGAACTGAAAAATGTTAGGAACACATTTCAATGATAACACCAACAGGATCCTCACATGGTGGTGAGAACCTCTTACAAGGATTTTCCATTGATTTCATCCATCATAAAAGAAAATAATTCTCCCACATTATGATCAATTTTAGGTCACTTTTGTATATGTAAAAAAATCAATAATGGGTATGTTCTTTATCTTGTGAGTTTATTAATTTCATTGGAATCAATTTTTAGGATGTGGGACAATAATAGAATACAATTTCAAATGTTATATTAATTTGATGTTGAACATTTATGATGGATTTTTAGTATTGTCTCCACTCACACCATGTAATGCCTGATTGCAATTCCCACACAGTGTCTCACAATTATGAAATGTGTAAGGAATAAAGGGGATGAATTAAGGTTTGGAGAAGACAGTGCTTAAAGATTAATGATAAGTAGTATGTGTGTTAGGAATATATGTAACAAGTCAGTGAAAAATGTTGTAATGGGGGGATGGTCTGACATATATGGTATGCGCGTGTGTGGTTAAAAATTAAAAAGTAATGATTAATTTGAAAATAGAATTTCTTAAAATGAATGGAATAGGATAAAAGGGAAAAAAATTAATAAATATTATTATAATATATATTTTTTTCAAAAATTCGTTTCCATGTTTCTAAAAAAATTCGTCAATTTTGTTATTTACCATTACGTTGTAAATATAATTGAGTTTACCTACCTTATTTGGATTTTTTTTTAAAATGTATGTAATTAATTAAAAATAATTTATATACATAGATAATATTATATATAAACGAAAATAAATAATTTTTTTTGTTTGTAGGGTGTGAGGGTGTAGTTAATAAGTAAAAATTTAAGGAATTATATTTAAAAATAATGTCTTATGTGGGAAACAATTATATAATTTACCCCTTTTTTGGAAATGGGGAAGAATTATCCCACACCCCTTTTAGTAGTTTTTTAAAAATTTAGTTAATAAATTTTGAGATATTTATAAATGTGGATAATCATAAATAAAAAATATTAAATTAATTTTTTATACTTCATTCATGTTGTGATCATAACACAAATTATGTCACTGCAAACAATTTCCCAAATAAAAACCTTTATATGTGTTCATGCATATACTAAACCAATATTATTCTGCAATATTACATGACCACACATGTCATCACATAAGGTGATCAATGATATATCCTAGTATTAATCACATACCAAATGCTTCTAGTGTAAAAATGGGAAGGTGATTCCATATCTAAATGACAACATGAGTGTGAATAATCTGTCACCATTAATATTATTAGTTTAATAGATTGAGTTATATCCATATCATAACATTTATATTAATAAATAATGAACCATATTATAGATTCAAAAAATTTTATACGAGTTAATCATATTTAAGGTGAACAATGCATCACTATATTTCATTGTGGGGGATGATGCACCCCCCAAAATTGACATAAAAATGATGTACCTTCTAGTGAATGATGTATAACCAAACAAAAATGTGTAGAACAGTATATCACTAGGTGAATGATATATCACCATTCACATATCACTTGGAAAATAAATATATATTATTCACATTATTTTTCATTTATATTTCAATGATTTAATCTGCAAAAATTTATCAATTATTGGTTAATTGAGTCATTGGTTGGTTTTTATAATTTTTAGGCTAAATTATGAAAATACATTATTTAGGAATATTAAAGGTTTTCATTATCTTCTATAATTCATGAATATCAATTTAAAGATTAAGGCGAATTGGATATTTCCTTTTTTTGGCCTTCCAATTCATTATGTGATTCAATTATACAACTAAACCAAAAGGACATTTGAATTACAATAGGATCAAACATTGTAATTAGTTTGGAATCTATTTTTTCCCAACACATTGAATCTTCCCTCATTAGATGAGTGATATCTTGGTATATATGTAAACAATTGAATTTATTCTAGTTATCTCTGAATGAATCATCTATTAATAATATAAAAATTAAATTTCATGGAGTAATATTCAAATTAATAATATATTTTCATGCTTGAAAATCCAGAAAGATAAAGGCTATATTTAGCGATAAAAAGTTATCTTTGATCTTATATGTAATAGTTTTATTTTAATGTATAAAATTTTTTAAAATATTATTTTTCTAAAAAGAAATCAATTCGAAAAAACCTTCATTAAATATTCTCAATGGTTTTCGGTTGTATGGATGGAATATAAAGAGAAAACATTTGAAGTGCATATTTTGAAGAAAATTTTTATGCTCTCACTTTTATTTTAAATTTGTTCATAGTATTATAATGTCTTATTATTTATCCTTATTCTTATTTACCCATTACATGGAGGGGTAAAGTTCAATTTTTTATGAAGTATTGGTTTCCTTTTAAGAATTTATTGAGTTCGTAAACATCATTGTATAATATCTTCTTTATTTATATGTGAAAATTATTTCTACTATCTATAGTTGTTTTTATAATCATGTAATGTTTTTATTCGATTATAGATTTTCCTATTATTTTTAATTTTTCCATTTATCCTTATCTCATCTTATTAGGTTTTTATTTATATGTGATGGAATATAGTAGTTAATATTGGTTATGTACTTTGTGATCATTATTACATGTGTGAGAAGTTGTTGATATTCATAAATTTTCATGATTAAAATGACCAGACTTGTCATTTTACATGTCATTTAAAGGAATTAAAGACAACTCTCTTGCACATATTTAGGAGAGAAAAGAAACATAAGGATTTTAAGTTGATACAAATTTATGTGAGGTAGGTGATTTTTGAGCATAAGAGGATAAATGAAGTGGAAATGGAATGACTGGGAAAAGTTGAGAACTTGAGAATATGGTTTTTATGGAGGAATTATTTCTAATTATTTTTAGATTTAGTATTTTGATCCTCATGGGTATGTGTTTTGAATTTTCATTGATTTTACATTAAATATTTATTGTTCTGGGGTCCATGTAGTACGTGTGGCAGAAATAATAGTGTTATTATTTCCATAATTTATAATTTATATTACAATGATTTATTCCTCATATATTTAACAATTTACACTTAATTTTATAACATTGGATTTCTTGGAGAATTTTTCTCTAAATATCAAAAACATTCTTCATTCATGAATTTTACCATTTTCAGTAACTTCTTTCTTTTGATCAAACAAAATATAATGTTGATCGAAAATGGGTAATTATTATTTTTTTAATCCTTTTCATTATGGGCATAAATTTCTTCAAATATACTTATAGTACATAGTAATTATAATTGTTGTACAAAATGGTCATTTTGAACAATATTTTTGGGAAATCGTCTTAAGTTTTCCCCATTAAATGAGTCATATTATGGGAAATATGAACCAATTTAGTAAATTCTACTTGAATATAAAATAATAATCGACGATTCATGTCATAATTAATATGATGGAGAACTTTTATAATTATGGTTGTCTTTGTATTTATTAAATTTTATGAAAATGAAAGGTATGTTTAAAAAATATATATTTGCTGAATAAGATATAAATTGTTTCACCCAAGTAAAAAATCATTGAAATTTTGTATTCTTATATAAATCCAAATTTGGGAAACAAATAAGAATGAAACATGAATATTTTCATCCATTTTTTGTGTATAAATAGAAAATGTTTATAAATTACATTTTCATGAGAATAAATTTTATGCTAATAATTTTCTATTCTTTTTGTTCATATTTTTTGTAATATATTTTTATTTTTCCTTATTCTAATTAAAATAATATATAAAGGACAAAATTATGTGTGGTTGGGTATGGGGAATTTTTACTTTTTATAATTCGTAAGTTCCCAAACATTATGGTATAAAATCCTCTTCATTTTTATATTAACATAATTTCAATATTTATAAAGGTGGTTATTATCATGTATGATCATATTTAGTTTAAGATTATTTGAATATTATTTCTTTTTTCAATGATTATTATCTCAATACACTTGTTTTGGATTCATATATGATATAATAAACTAGTATTTTGTTGTGAATTACTTGAATATATTCAGTACACATGGGTTGGGATGTTGATATTTTTAATTTTTTGGGATAAAGAAATCCTGGTGGACAATTTTCATTGTCATTTGAGGGTATTCACAGAAACTCTATCACATATATGGAATAGGGTATAAAACTATAATATTTTGGAATGGTTTTTTCTCACAATTACCATTTGACAATGGTTAAGAAATTATATGATTTTGGAATGTTACATTATCCAAATTAGTAGATGATGATAGGAGACCTTAAACATGGATATCATTACAATTATAATATCAACATCAACCTGATAACCATTATAATATCACTATTTTATTTCAATTACATCATCAATGTATTTTTAATAAAATTTTCATTACTTTATTGTTTATTTAAAATCAAATAAAAAATTAGTACTTCCATTTTTCATATTTCATGTGAAAAACATGCTTGTTATGTGCTCCCATTTTCATACTTCCTCGGTTAATGGTTGTTGTGCATTTTTAAATGGGTAATTTCTTTTAGACCCCGAGGATAGAAGGTGTCAGTAATCGATGTACATTTATATGAATGACATATCACCATTATCATATCACAATGGAGAATTATGTATCGGTGGTTGAAAAATAAACTACCATGCTCATATCATAAGGGAAAATGATGTATCGCTATGTGAATGATGTGTCAAACTTAATGACAAGGTGAATGATGTGTTTCTTAGTGACTTAATTATCTTCATACTATTAAAAAATATAATCATATATCATTATGTGATGGATTTATCACCATTTAATAAAAAGGTTGAACCGTCCATCCCTTGGTGAATGTTGTATCAATATACAAAAATAAGGGTTAATGATGTATCACTAGGTGAATGATGTATCACCAAAAAATTATGCATGATGTATTCCTCAGTGAATTATGTATCCCATATAATAATAATGTAAAATGATGTATCACCATACAACAATTTGGGAATATGATGTATCACTAGGTGAAAGATGTATCACCATAAAAAACAAGGTGAATGATATATCATTAAGTGAATGAAGTATCAAAATAAAACTACAAGGATAATTAATTATCAATAGGAGAATGATTTATCATTATAAAATGATAATTTAGATGATGTAACACCAAAAAAATTCATATTGTAAACTATGGTGGATGATTTATAATCATTATACCAACCAAGGGGATTTATACGTCACCAACACCACACATATGGTGAATAATCCATCACCACAAAATAAAAATTCTAGATAATGACATTTCACTATTACTAAAAACATAACATTAGATAATCCATTCATGGGGATTGGTTTCTCACCATGGGCATTGGTCCCACCGACCTGATTACTCACTATGATACACACATCCATGATGTACTTTTAAGAAAAAATTCATGATGTCTAACCATTATTTTCATAGATTAGGATATTATTTTATTATCAATGTCACGTGGTTAATTACATAATAATAATCATTTAAACATATTCCATTCACAATGGCCATGCCACCAATTTACCTAATGACCACATGAGTTCCATCACCAATGGACACAAAACAAATTTTTACAGTAGTAACATATAAAATAGGTGAAGTATCAAATGGTGTATTATATTATTTATTTTGATAGTTTATATTTTTTCAATATAAATGTAAATTATAATGATATAACATGGGTTAAGGTAATGATTAAACCATAATAAAGTGAAATCCAGAACTTCTTATTAATATATTACTAAATTGCATATATGTAATTATATTTTAAGATTGGAAAATTTTGTATTAAATAATATTAAAATTGATTAATTTAAAGAATAATTATCATGAAAATGTTCAATGGAAGAGATAGAATGTGAATTTGAGGGTTGAACCGATTTTTGGACATCCTTCATGGCTAATGAATATCACGTAGCAATAGGGTTCAAAATGTAGATAAGAACATAGTGAAAATAGAGAACACTTACAATGATCAAAAAATTTGTTGGATGATAAAATTCCTATTATAAAACTAATTGATTAGAATTTATTTGTCTAAATATGAATTAGGAATGACTGAATAAGAGTTTCACCATATCTGTATTATATATTCACTAAAAAACTTATATTATAGTTTTTATATGTTCTATAACATGACATAAAAAAATTTAATAGAGATTGAAATAATTTTAATATCCCTAAATTTAATTTGTTAAATATATAAAATAATTTTAATACGTTTTGAGAATATTTATATATATATGATGCTTGTTTGAGGATACTAATAGAAATCTAATTTTTTGAGATTAATGAAACAAGTCTACGTACTGAGCATAAGGATTTTAATTCTAGATTAAATGAATTTGTTGGGAACATAAATTTTTTATAAAAAAGTAATTTTTATTTTACACTTACATGTATCCATTTTATAACTTTTTTGTATGCTTAAATTTTACAAATCAAGGATTATAAGGCTACTTCTATAAAACCATTGTATTTAAAGTCTACATTGTAATGAGTTGGATGAGCCTAAAGCTTAAACACATAGTGAAATTTGTAAAAAGATACTATATAAAAAATAACTACCCATAATAGTATTTAGTTATTAATTATCAGTATTTGCGACCTATATATTTGAAATCCCCAATAAAATTAATTAACACTTAATGAAATTTGAATTTCTACTCGGTAAAAAATAAAGATTCTTGGTTTTAAATATGATGACGATTAAATGAATTAGATGATGAATGAATTTTTTGATAATTTTATGGCCATAAAATACACCTAATCTTGTGTGTGATCCATTATTTATAAGTAATATATAGTAATACACAACCATGAAAAGGTAATATAAAAAAAGTTAAAACCGGAGTTTCCAAAATTTTATTCCTTCGAGGAAATTAAAATATGATGATTATGATGTTGTTTATAAGTTATTAATATATCACAAATATTATTATATCCCTTGTTCATTCTTTTTTCTAGTATATTAAATGATTATTTTACTATATATATTTCTCAATCATGAAAATGGAATTATAACCTCCTAATAAAAAATATATATGAAGTTACTTCAAAGATATGGAATGATTATTATTAAATGCTACAACTTTGTGATCAAATCTTGTTTGAGTAATATATGAGTAGAAATAATATTGAAATTTATGAATTTATCCATTATTTAAATATTTAGGAGTGTTGATATTAAATTATGTTTATACAATTCAAAAGCGTTTTACAAATGTTTCTTTATTCATGACCTCAAAAAATTAATGATCTCCCAAAAAAAGGAACCTTTTTTGTATGAACATCATTCATTTGTATTATTTGGAGTAAAAAATTATTGTTTATTTAAGAATAATCAGAATATAATATATATTAATAAAATATTATTTTAGTTTACTATGTTTCAAAAGTGAGAATTCTTTAATAAGGGTATTATTGGAATACACTTTGAGTTGAAAACAAAATCCATATAATATCACAGGAACCTAAATCTAGGTATTAAATAATATTTATTTCTTAAGAAACTACTTTTGTCAACATGAAATCCATTAATAGAAAATTTTAAAAGAAACATCCAATTAATTTACCATCCGATTAATGTGTGGTGATGAGAATATTGGGGATGTAGAAAAAGAAATAGAATATGTATTCATCACTACTAAGGTTTTTTTAAGATATTAAATTATAATAGAACTGATGATCTCAAAGAAGAAGAAGAAGAATCTACTAAAACTATAGTGATAAATAAATGAGAGTAAGATAAAATCTATGTTCTTTAGTATACCTACCAAGAATTATTTTGAGAATGTGTTCACATGCATAAAATAAAAGTAGTATATCTTCTGTGATCTGTTCTTGAGTAGTGATCTATGATAATGCATTGAAAATATTAAACAAAATGTATTAATAATACTATAGTAGGGTATATTTTAGTAGTTGAAGCTCTATATGGTTAAGAAACAGATATGATTTTATTTTTATAGACCACCCAGTGTTTACAGAAGAACTAATTCAGGTGGACGAATTTAAATAGGAAGGTTTGGGGCCTGTGTATGAAGAACATACAGGGGGAGATCAAGTCACCAAAGTAATATGGTGAACAAATATGTATAATACTATGTTAATATATTTCTATAATTATCTTTTTACCCTAATTATAATTGAATATTTTATTTTAGTAGATAATAAATGACTCAATATTATTTGACTTCAAAAGAAGTAAGATTTCCACCCTGAACTATCTAATTATAACATTTAGTACTGCATTTTATAAAAAATTTTGGAACGGTTAAAGAAATATATATCTATCTATAACATATCAACTGATATGGGTAATAATAAAAATGGTGTTTTTGTTTTAAAAAGTGTAATATGATATCAATAAAATTGGACCAGACCTAATTCACATCCATGTGTGTCTAAAAATAAACTATCTATCTAAACTGATATCCAATCCTAGGTGCACTCTATATTAATGTACTTTATTTTCTCAATAAACATCAGATATATAAAATAACTCAGATTAGACTCAATGTTCCTCTTCATTTTTTCTATTGATAACATGATGTTTAGAATTCAAATTATAAATGAATTGGGTAAAATATAGGAATCAATTTATACTACAATCGGCGATGAATATAATGTTTTGGATAGAACATTATCAAGCATCATGCATATTGATTTCATGAAGGAAATAAATATTATAAGGAATCAAGTGAGAAAAAATATTAGATGATCATAGTCAAAATTTTGATAACATTTTAGGTGGATATGTTGAAGGTAATTCCTAAAATGAACCATGATGAAATTGTGAAGTTGATGAGTTTAATGAGTCAGTCAAAGACATTTATCAAGAATTTAATGTTTAATTAAATTTTTTTTTGAATAAGTTAATTTATATATGATTTCCTATATAACAGGGCTGATTTATTGAATTTCACAACTATAAGATTAAGATAATGAATAAGAAAAAGAATTAGTAAAAAAGTTGAATTGGTACAATAATCTCACATAGTGTGTGAATGTCAAAGAAGAATCATGATCACCATTAAATGAAATATTATATGATATTTTTTAATAAATTATGTGTTCTTTGAGTGAAAATTGGTATTAAGGATGTTTTGAAGGAATTATTCCATTTATTAGAGATGTTTCACAATACCTTAATTAATGTTAAATATTCTCAAATTGCAGTCAAATAAAAATGGATAAAAGAAATGAGTAATTATTATAACGTCCCAAATTTGGGTTCCACCCAAGTTTGCCCCATAATGGGTTGGTTAGGTGACTTCAACAACATTTTCCCAAATTCTAGAGGCTACCAACTAGAAGCGAGGACCAAGGTCTAACAATGGGGAATTGATTCACTCATTGAAAAAATATGAACAAAAAAATTAATAATAAAATAATTGTAGAAGCAGTAATACCATAAACAAAAGTAAATAGTGGAAGACAAATAGAAATAAAAAACTATAGAATATATATGTGTGTGTTTGTGTGTGTGTGTGTGAGAGAGATTAATTCCATATGTGACTTTGAAAGTAGAAAAAAAAGTCAAAAAATGTGAAATACAATAGAATTCGATAAAATGAAATAGAAATTAAACTCTTGTAGCATCACAAGCCTCACCTTGGTCCCATGCCCCTAAACCCCAATAACAATCATGTACCTGATGAAGATGGGTGCTTTCCCATTTCTATACCTTCAATCATATAATCTTATTGGGTCCAAAAGAATGACCCAAATAGGGTGTGAGGTGAATCCCCTTAGGAAACAACAAAAATAACTTTTCTTATCTGTCAGTGAATATATGTAAAAAGTAATATTCCAAAAAATGAAGCAATTAACTAGTGAGTACTCAATATAAAAAATCCTATAGTTTTCAATTACATTCATTTAATACTTATTATTCATCCTTTGAGTCCTGTAACCCTAGTTTCTATCCTAATCTCTGTAACCCCCTTGTAATGTAACTGAACATATTCCTCAGAATACCATCTAAACAATCAAGAAAGACCAAATCCATGATTGTTATTTGGATCGGCGGACTCATCACAATCATTCAATAATTCAAAAGTGACCATCTGGGAAATCTTGCATAGTCAATCCCTTCTATTTTGATCATAGAATCAATTCATTAAATAACATCCCTCTAGGAAAATTTTTAATTTTCTAACACCTTTGGTCCAATGTAGAATCAATTCATTAAATAAACACCATATGGGAAAGCTCTCACTATCTAATCCCCTCAGGTCAATCATCTATACCATGTCTCTCATGATCCTATGAAAATAATTTAGAAGTCCTCTTAGTCTTATTTGTCCAAGGATCTCACAGTTCATTGGAAAAAAGGCATGCATTTCATATCAAAGAAACTCATGTAATCTATAACTACTCAATGGGTAAACATTCACAAATCATTTCCAATGAATCATAGGTAATAATAATTCATCCTAATTAAACAAGTCATCAAAAAAAATGTACACCACAAAGGTAACATTAACTAAAGGACCGTAAACAATCAAACCATGGAAATTCACCAGTTGGGTGTCCCTTAGACAATGTATATAACCTTATGCATAAGTAACAAACCATTATCAATAAATAAATCCATAGTAGGTAATAATAAAGATAATTTACAAATCAAGAAATACCCAAAATGCGTCCATGAAGTAATTTAGCATATATAATTCAAAGATAAAAAATGAAATGAGGAAACAACCTACCTCGATGTTGTACGATTGATATACATGAACATCTGCCCTTGAATCATCCTAGATCGTCATAGATCTATAAAATGTGAAAATTCCCAACCTTGAATAACTCACAAGAGAGAATGAATCTGGAATAAGTGATCAAGTGGGTTTGATAACTCACAGGTGGGATTCCAACACACCCAACAGTGTCTTGATCGGAGCTCGGATGACGAATCAGGGGTTCGGACTACGTCAGTCATTCTGGAGCGCTCCTCTATGAAACATGGAGGAATAATATGGTTCCATATATGAGATGTGACCCCCCCTATGATATATAAAATAAAAATAAAACTGCATGGGGTGTTCATTAACAATACACACCATATTTTAGCCTCAACCGGCCCCCAACAAAAGAGGGTCTTCTGGGTCACCACATGGCCATGTATTTGGCCGTTACAATGTAAAAACCGGTTGTAAACCGCATGCTTGGAATAGAGAGTGAACACATAAGTACCTGGAGTGTACTTAGAAAATCCTTTTTTCATCCATTTTCCTCAAATAAACCCGAAAAAATATTCACACCTGAAAAGAAGATTTGGGTTCTTACAAACTTACACCCATAAATAAATTCATCCACGAATTTTCCTTCAAAGGGAGGTGATTAAGAATCTGTGAACAACTCCGGAAACTGCAATCCCACATCAGGCTCCCTCCCCCAAGTCTTGTCCTACACTTTCCTGTGCCACTATAGCACCCATACTAGGGGAATAAACCAGCCACATAGAACCTTCGGGCCATTACCCACAATCTGAATAGGGTTCTCCTCAAAGGATGAATCCCACTCCATCTCAAGCTCCTTAGGTTGAAAAACATGAGATGTGTGTGAAAAGAAAGGCCATTGATGAGAAACATGAAAGAAATCATGCATATCCCGGTACCTATTAGATAAATACAACTGATATTAAACCAGACCGACTCTCTATGAAACCTCAAATGGCCCAACATATTTCTGTGAAAGCTTCCTCTGTCTCATAATCTTCATGTCTCCCATGCTCGGTGTGACACACAAGAAACATTATATCCGTCCTAGATCACCATAGGTCATCTCCATTGAACAACATATGATTTCTGGAGAGACTGTGCATTTTCCATCTGCTTCTAAATCTACTCCACTTTCTTAGTGGTCTCATGGGCAAGATGAGGTCCCAACATAGCTGCCTCTCCATCCCCCGACCAAAATATGGGGTGATCATAATGGCCTACCGTACAAATGCTCATAAGTTTCCATCCGAAACGTTTCATGAATACAATTATTGTAGGAAAACTCCACCAGGGGTATTTGTCTCTCCCAAGATCCCCAAAAATCTAGGACGCATGATTAAAGAATGTCATCCAAAACCTGAATCATGTGCTCAAACTGGCCATATGTCTAGAGATGGTATGTTGTACTCAAAAGTACCTATGTACCCAAATCCCTCTATATCCACTTCCATACATGAGAAGTAAACCATGAATCCCTTTCTGAAATGATAGATTGTAAAACGCTGTGAAAATTTACTATCTCCCATATGTAAAACATTACAATCTCGTCAACACTGAAGGAATCATTGATTGTAATGAAATGTGAAACCTTTGTGAGTCGGTCAACAACAACCCATACAACATCATTTCCTCGAGGAGACCTTGTTAAACCTGTCATAAAATCCTTTGCGACATCATTCTACTTGTACTCGGGAATAGTTAACTGATGTAATATCCCTACCATTTGCTGATGATCCACCTTCACCTACTAACTAGTGGAACATATCATAACAATACCAGCTACATCGCTCTTCATTCCAATACACCTACACTAATTATTTAAATATTGAATCATCATGGTGACACCAGGATGAACTTCCCAGACTAAGGCATGAAAATATCACAACATCTCCTTGTGTATGTCTACTGACACCCATAATAACCCATGAATATGAAAAACCTCATCCTTACTTATGTTCCAAAAATGAATAGGGACCTCGCCAGACACACTCTCCCATAGTACCAGGCCTTTAGAATCTGATTGATGCATTATTCGCACTCAATCCAATAGAGTAGAGGTAACATATATAGAATAAGTAAATGTATTCCCCTATTTGTCTTGCAAATCCAAATGTGTCTCAGAGAATAGAGTCATAAGATACCACTCACTACTAGCCTTATGAACTGTCTATATCTGATACATCCGACTCAAATTATCAACCACTTTGTTTCCTTTCCCTGGTGTGTAGAAAATATCAACATCAGAAAACTGAAGGTTCTCAACCCACCATCGTTGTCTCAAATTTGGATCACGCAGAGTATAGATATACTAGAGAATTTTGTGGTCAGTGTATACCGAAAAAGTCTCTCCCAAAATATAATGTCTCAAACAATGGAAGTCCTAAAAAATAACGGATAACTTGAGATAATTCATTAGGTAGTTCTTCTTATGTGGCCTCAACTACCAAGACCTATATGAAATGACTTTTTCCCCTGCATAATAACTGCTCCCATCCTGATACCTGATGTGTCATAGAAAAAAGTGTAACTCTTACATGGATATAGAAAAATTAGTATTGGTGTTGAAGTTAATCCCCCTTTCAAATCATGAAAGGATGAATCACATGATTCTATCCCCAAGTACTTCACTCCCTTCTTAGTCAGGCCCATTAGTGTCACTAATAAGCATGAAAAGTCCTGAATATAGAATCTATAGTGACCAGCCATCCCTAGAAAACTTCATACCTCAAATCCATTCCTTGGATATTCCCACCACTCTCACCTTCTCTGGGTCTACTTATACTCCTTTATCTAAGATTACATGACCCAAGAAATGAATCTTGTCCCTCCAAAGGTGAACTTTGAGAGATTAGGATATAACTGATGCTCACTCATTGTAATCAATATGATATCAAGATGGATGTCATCGTTGTGTCGACTATGAGAGTACACCAAGATTTCTTCTACAAATACTACAACAAAAGAATCCAAGTAATAATTGAAAACTCATTTCATTAGTGCCCTGAAAAATTTCGGTGTGTTTGTGAGACTGAATGGCATAAACAAATACTATTATAGACCATACCTACTCTGAAAGGTTGCACAATGTATATGTGATGGTCTAACATGCAACTGAAGAAAACCATATCTCAGATCAATCTTCGAGAAAACCATAGCTCCTTGAAGATGATCAAAGAGATCATCAATCCTTTGAAAGGGATATCTATTTTTGATCATCAACTAGTTCATCTTTCGATAATCCACACAATGTTTGAGGGTATGATCTCTATTCTTCACAAAAAGGACCAGAGAATAGCAAGGATATGTACTTGGTCTAATGAAACCCTTTCCCTACAACTCTTCTAACTATTTATTGAGATCTTGTAATTCTAGTTTGGCCATATTATAAGGAGTAATGGACACCACCACAACACCTGGCACAAGATGAATAGAGAAATACACCACTCTCTCTAGAGGTAAAACTGAAATATTGTCTGGAAACACATCTATAAAATGATCCATCGATGTAGTAAATTCCAACTGTGAAGAACCCAAGTTAACCATATATAAACTATCAATCTAGGTTTTGATTCCTCCCAACCCATATTTCACGATTATATATCTACTCACCTAGAAATCCAATTCAACATTATGTAGTAAAGATCTACCCTATGGTAACTTGAAACTCAACTTGCTGAGATAGAGTTAAACAAAGGCTAGAAAGGAGACCAAGCAGTCCATTTGAATAATGACATCGAATCTTGGAATCTCTAAGTCTTAGAGGAACCATGAGAATTGACACCCACAAAAGTCAAAAGTGTACTTATTTGACTAACATAAACTACCCCTCCTAATCCCCAAAAATGTGTATAGAATCAAAACATCATTATAGGTAATGATATAGAAACCAAGGCTCTCCAAAATAGAAATAGAAATAAAAAATTGTGAATCCCCTGTATCAAAAAGAGAAGAATCTGAAACTGAGGAAACTCGAATTGTACATATAAACATAGAGGGTTCGGGATCATGCTTTGGCTGGGTCTACTCCATAAAAAACATATGATCTGTACCGCAGTCCTGTGACCCTACCTACATACCCTTAGCTGGTCCACCCTACTGTCACTGAAAACCTATTATATAGCTACCACAACCATGGCCACCTCCTCATAATGAACACCCTGATGAACTCCAGTTCCCTCTCTACTGAGGAACTAGTGGCCCCACCATTATACATGGTGTAATAGTATATCCCCTCTCAGTAGCTTCTAGTGAGGAAATCCTACAAAAATTGTGAAGATCGCCATCTTGCCGTATGATCGGAACTTAAATGGGTTTATTAGGCTTTATGGTATCATTTTCCCACTCATCCCACACTAGTAGCATCTCACATAAGTACATGAATTTACATCCCTGCTACTGGAATCACTACACAATGGCTCTCTACAACACTTCTGGCTATCAGTCGAAGTAGTACCATCCTTGGATTCTGAACCGCCCTGGCTCACTACTCCTAACTCCCTCAGATTATGCTCAGTAATCAATGTATGGTTTACTATAGCAGTCACTAAAGTCAACTTGAAAACATTCATATGTGATTAGATTTTTTACCTGAGACCATCCTTATATCTCATAGAAATTGGAAACTCATCACCCCCCAGAATAGGTGCGAAGTGGTGAAGATTTGAAAATCAAGAAGAGTAATCTATCACAGAAAGAGAGACCATCTCTAAATGCATGAACTCTCGGGCTTGGTCAGCCCTCAATGTCTCAGGGTAGAATTAATCATATAAGGTCCTCTGAAACTCTTCCCAATCCATTTCCTGATGACGTCCCTCCTTTAAAAGAATATCCCACCATCTATTGGCGGAATCACATAGCATGTGAGTCACTAGATTCACCCCCTCTCAAGAGGCATATCCAGATTCCATAAAATAGAAATCATGGCCCCCAAACATGAATCTACTGCATGTGGTCCTCCATCCCCTTAAAAAGTGGTAGGATGATATTGTTGGAACACCCATGTCAACTATACCATAGTCTGGGAAGGATGTGGTGTTACCTAAAAGGTATGTATCGTCCTCATAAAGACATCACGAAACTGTGAATCAACAATAGTGTTCATTATCACATTCGGTTCCAAGACAGCTATGATTGGAGGATCTGCTAGTATTCATTGATCTACCATATCCATTGTCTAATAATCTCCCTATACATGATATACAACTGGAGGACATCTAGGTGGCATGACTCTGTAATGTCAAGCTAACAACTCATTACAAGATTAATAAAATTGAAAATAAAAAGGGAAAGAATGGAAGATGTGAAGGAAAGATTTCAGGTTTTACAAAATATGGTTACATGGCATGTAGAACCACTATACATTGTGGTTCATTAAACATTAACATGGGTGTGTACCTCTGCCAACATGGTTGTGTAATACCCCATACACATGACATGTTCCTCATGAGACACAATGTTTATGTGAATATTCCCTCCAGCCTGGGTACTTATACATGGCTAGAACTACACAAGTTCTACATGTGTAACACTACACAACATTCAAACTCTAGACATAGTGTGTGCAACAAATGTTCCATCCACCCATGTCATTAGTCACACGACTGGATACTCAGTCTATTATAGCACATTGTGCACTCCCATTTCAGAGCATGTTATACCAAGAGTTTACCAACCCCGTGTCTCTTCTCCCATAGTTAGTCACATAGTTAAAATATACACATCATGTACATAAGAAAATTCCTTTCTTCTAGAACAAAAGAACACATGGCATGTGTTAATAACATCACACACCATGTTTTCTTGGTTTTTTGAATAGTAAGCCTCTGAAACTTATCTACAAACAATCAAATCTTAAAATTTGGACATTGTATGCCATGTTATGATCCATGAGAGCCCATACTCCCCACGAGTCAAAGGTTGTAATCCTTATTCATATCATATCAGAACAGAATTCAATTAAAGTTCAAACATGATCCACCAAAGGGAGATCCAACAGGGACCATAACACCTCATAGACTAAATCTTGTCATCCATCCCAATGAAAATTTATATATTCAAATACCAAATCAAAATAACAATTAATTTTGTGATGACATATATCACAACAACATACATATCTAGAACAACATCTATCACCACAACATGTAATTAGAACTGAATCCTACTTAGAATGACAAGAATGACTAACATGTGATCTCTATAAATTTCCTATATGATGCATGTAATATCATACCATAATATCATCAGGTTGGAATAGAATAAGACCTCAAATAATATTATTGATAACATCACAATACATGTGTATTACCCAATGTTGAAACAAAATAAACTGTAACAATTTCAAAAACAGAAAAATTGCAACATTCGAGGTAACTTGTCTCTTACTTATACACGGGTTAGCTACTCCAATGAATAACTTATTACCAACTTATTATTCCTTCATATCCCATACTATTGGATCTAAATATTAAGGATACCAAATTTAAACCCACTCTTATACCACATTGAAATTGTTTGGATTCGGGTGCCACCCAATGGTGCCCCATACAAAGTTGGTCACATGACCTCATGAACATTACCCAAACACCAGAGGCCGACGACTAACATCAAGGGATGAGGCCAGATAATGGGGAAATTATGCACTCACTAGTAGAGTGTGCACAATATAATTAATAATAAAACAATAGTCAAAGAATTAATACCATACCACAAAAGTAAATAGTTAAAGAATGATTTTAATAAAACTATTAAATCATATATATATATATATATATATATATAAATGATTCATGTCATGTGTTTCTAGAAAAGAACCCAAAACTGGTCACAAAGTTTGAAATACAATACTTTCTGATACATGGAAATAGCATATAAAAACCAATAGCATCGCATTACTCATCTAAGTTCTATACTCTCCAGCTCCAACCTCAATCATATAACTAATAAAGAATGGAAATTGACTTTATCGATACCTATAATCAAATAATATTTTTTGTTCCAAAAGCATGACCCATATAGGGTGTGACACAAATCCTAGTATGAAACCACAAAAATAATTGTTCCTATCTGTTAGTGAATATATATAGCAGGTAATATGCAAAAAATGAAGCAATAAATAAAGAAGTACTCAAAGTGAACAATCCTACAATTTTCAATTACATTCATCTAAAACTTATTATTCATATGTTCAATCATGTATCCCTGGGATCTTGCCTAAACTCTTTATCCCCCATGTAAAGTAACAAAATTGATGTCCCGGAAGACCATATAAACAATCATGTAATAACCCGTCCAATATTCTCGATTGTCTTGGAAGATACATAACAATCATTCAATTATTCATAAACGACCCTCTAGGAATGTTCTGAGAGTCTAACCCTTTTGGTCCAATCACAACACCAATTCATTATAAAACAACCCTCTAGGAAATCTCTCACGTCCTCACCCATTTGGTCCAATAAATAATCAAATCCGTAAATAATGACCCTCTATGAATTCTCACACAGTCTAATCCCATCAGGTCAATCATCTACACCATGTATCTAACGATATTGTGTAACTCATCTGGAAGTCCCCTCAGTCTACCTGGTCCAAGGGTCTCATGGTCTATTTGAAAAAAATAATTCTAATTTCACATCTAAGAAACTCATGTAATCTATAACTACTACATGGATAAACATTCGAAAATCATATCATAGGAATTTCATGTAATCAAACTTCTTCCTAATGAAACAAGGAACGGAAAACAAGGTACTCCTCAAAAGAAACCTAGAATAAATGGCCATAAATAATTAAACAAGGGAAACTCACCCATAAGGTGTCCCTTAGACAAGTTATATAACCTTAAGCATCAAAAATAACCCTATATAAATTAGATAAAATATAAGAGATAATAACATGGTTGAATTAAAAATCAAAAAATACCCAAAATGTGGTTATGTGAAACATTTTGTATATATAATCTAAATAAAAACAACGAAAGGTGAAAACCACCTAAATTGATGCCATACGATTGATATACTTTAATTTCTTCCCTTAAATCAGCCTAGATCGGTGTAGATCTTCAAAAAGGTGAAAAAATAACAACTTTTAGAAACTCACAATAGAGGATGATTCAAGAAGAAGGGCTCCAGAGGGTTTGAGAACTCATCAATGGGATTCCAACGCACCTAGAGATGTCTTGATCGGAGAACATATGGAGAATCAGGGGTTCATACTTCATCGATCATTCCAGAGTGATCTAGTATGAAACACATAGGGAAGAAGATGGTTGGGGATATGAGACGCAACCCCATATGATATATCAAATAAAAAGAAAACTACACGGAATGTTATTTAACACTACAATCCATATAGTATCCTCAATCAGCCCCTGACATATGTGGATCTTCTAGGTTACCACGCGACTATGTATTTATACATTATATGGTAAAAACATGGTTGTACGTAGCATGCTAGGTACACGATGTGTTCAAAAAAGTACAAGACTTTTACTTAGAAAATCCAATTTTCTTTTTTTCCTCAAAACAATCTGAAAACAGGTTCCATACATAAAAAGAACATTGAAGTTATTAAAATTATTCAATGGAGTCCCAAATAATTCATGTGGTTCAAATGAAAATTTTTAAGAGTGATTGGGATAATTGGTTGAGATTAATGGAGGATAATATGAACATTCTCGACCAAAAATACCTTAAGATGAATGATTGAAAAGAAAAAAATGAAACACAGTAATCTTTTGAGAAATGTTGTACGAACACATAAATTACATTTGTGTGACCTTCTTAAAATGAGTATCAAAATAAGGCTCGATGTTCATCATATAATCCGAAGAATCCTAAACCTCATGTTCATGGAAAATGGGGTTTCAGGGTTAAGTGAAACCCAATTCCATTTACATAGTAATGTTGATATGTACATGGTAATTTTCTTAAAAACATTAAAAATTTAGAAGTCTAAAAGTTCTGGGATAACAACCTATATTTTAAGGATGGATATTATCTTTTCAATGGATGACTATTTTCCAAAATCTACAGGTCATTAATAAAAATAAAAATAAATTCATTTCCAAACACACTACACATAATGTGAAAAGAACAATGTTCATTCAGATATATTGGTTCCACTTGAATATTGGGTATAAATCTACAAATTTATAATAGAATATATAAGTATATAATTTTTTTCGAAATTCATATTTAAGAAAGTGGAATTTTGTAGAATTAATGAACCCTACTAAAAATATATTTCTAATAAAAAAATGGATGATTTATTCTATAACGAACATATATTAAAGTATATGGACCTTACATAAGATATATTGTATTTGGTAAATTTTTTATGAAAAATAATATTAAAATAATTCCATGTTTATTTTATAGAAAAATGAGAAGAATTAACCACAATATAAGAGTCGGGTTAACAAATAAAGTTAATATACCATGTGTAATAAATTGAGAAAATCAATGAAGGGAAATAATACTAAAAATGGAATGAATAAGTGAATCAATAATATTAAACTATTGGAAATAAGAAATTTTATTGGTGTAATTGAGGCCATATAATACACTATTGAAAAATTTCCATTATTCATTTAAAATGTGAGAGAAATATGAAACACAAAATAGAACCAATTATAGAAATAGGGAGAAAAATTGGAATTGGGTTCAACACTCCACACTCATTTTTTAGATTATGAGTAGATTGTTTTTGGCCAATGTGATTTCATATTCAAAACACGATTAATAAAATAAGAATATTTTGTAAAAACTTGAGGGAAATTACCAATGATCTCATCTTGTATAACCAACGTTGAAAAGAAGAAACAGATACTCAAGAATAAGTACACTACTATTCCTAAATGTGTTCCTAACATATGTCCAAATTATATAGAATTGTCTAGAATGATATATAAATTATTAAAAAAACATATTGGTCTTATTTAAAATGTAAGAACCAATGTTTTCAAACATGAAATATGATTAAAAATATGATTTATTTCATTTAGATGATTTTAAGGGGTAAAATGGTAATTTAACCATAGAAAATGAACATAGATAATTATTTTTACCACTACAATTGTCATGGAATATAGTGTTTATCTAAGGAAAAGATTTTGGTTGATTTCAGATCAATTTGAAAATCCATAGAATAATTAATATATTTCGTTAAGTAAAAATTAATTCCTATGACCATGTCCTTTTGGATATATCTTTTTAAAGGAGCATGAAATTGGTATTTCTTCTCCATCATTCATTATGGGACTAATATTTTTTCTTATATGACGTGTAAACTCATTTCGGGTGATAAGGTTGGACCCAATCTCCATTTTTTTATTTCCTATTTTCTTTTATATTCATTCCATGACCTCTCGTGCAAGATCCTATAGAATTCATTATTCATTTAACCAATAGATAATGGGAGATGGATAGTATAAGAAAGAATTATATATATATAAAGAGATATACCACCATGGAGCTTGGGAGAAGGTGCAACATTGTATAGTATCCAAGGACCATGGATACAACCAATGCTTCATTAGACTCCACTAAAAGGTATACCAAGTTTATGCTTTGAAATAAAAACATGTAGATTTACTATATTCACATTTTAACCCCCTTTTCAGTTTAAAAAACCCCTTGAGGTTCAATGCATATCTTCTACGGAGAATATAAGGGTTTTAGGTAGATTTATGGGTTTCCCATTTTGAAATCCGAACATCATAGCGTGTAGTTCGAGAACGCATTCCATGTTTTCTTCCCATTTTGGGAAGATGGTATTTTTATTATTAAAAATAATTTATGGAGTCTACATTCCATGTACTAGGACTCATCTGTTTATCCAAGAAACCATCCAAATAGTTTTTAGTGGAAGATGGCTATGTAGATTACACAACCAGAACCCATGTGGGTCGGAGACCGTGTAGAGGTACACAACTAGGGAAAGTTAATGGATAGGCCATGTGTGGTACACATGAATATACCTAATGTATGTTATATTACATTTACCTAACATAAACATAATGTACATGGTTTTGAAGCACCATGCCTACCTGAAGTACATGCCTAGGTGGAGCTCCATGGGAACACACTATTTCCCAATGGTATACACACAATGTACTTCTCTCCTACTACCCTTTTGATGGTTTTCATTATTTTAAAAAATAATAATAGAAATATACCTATGATTAATAAATTTTTGTCATTTCACCACAAATACCTCCATTGTACTACCCTTTGTAGTTTTTTATCAATCCATGGGGAAATTTCTTGATTTTTTCTAAACAGAGATGTTTGTTCTCTAGTAAAAGAATATATTAATTTACAGTGAATCTAAAAAATTGATCTATGATGGGCCATGGGATATCAATATCGAATGATTCAATAATATCTATTCTTTTTAGGACATCTACCTTTAAAGATTTTCTCTTATGGACAAAGATACCATCAACATAATTGTTGTCGAGGATCACCTCTATGATGCCTCTTCTTACCATTCGACTTAGAGGACCCCGTGTAGGTTTCCTCTACAGTATTACTAATACTGAGGGTCCCTTATAGGATTCCTTGTCTTAAATTCATTACATGGTGTCAATTATAGGATCCTTATACATGTTTACCCTATTTCAGGATCCCTTGTAGGAAACCTATAACTTCGTACATTGTTGTTGTGGGTACCATGTAGGACACAGTATCCTAGGTACCAATCTAAGGATCCCATGTAAGATGCCTCTATTTAAATACTTTCAAGGATACCACGTAGGATTCCAAATTTTACCTTTACAAATGAGGATACCAAGATGGATTAAGGCTCTTAATTGTAGATTTATTGGATCACAAGTAGGATGAATCTCTAGTGTGTTGACTTGATGGACCCAATGAGTTTTTCAATATTTAACTGAACCTGAGCATGTTTATCTAGGTTGGGAATAGATGGTAGTGGTTTTAACATTAGAATTCATTCCAAAAATGTTATCCATGAGTTTTCTATAGTGGTGGTGGGTTTAGGCATTTTGAAACCCTCACTCTTTATATATGTATTCACATGCTTACTATTGATGCAGCTATGGTTGTAATAGGTTATTCCCAGTTCATGGGTGATATCCTAAACATAATGTGGTATATAATTATTATTTTTACGGGTTCTAAAACATACTTAATAGGACCTAGTTTATGATTCCAATATATTGACTTCCATTTGATCAATATATCTACGTTTACTTCCTAGGATTTAGTCTTCATCGATACCAGGGTTCCTTATATGTAACTCCTTGGATAGGATTATAGGAAGAATGAATAGTATAATCCTTCATAAACACTCAGGTTACTTACCCGAAATGCCACATATTGGATATGTGATTACATGAAATAAATTATGCTAGGAGTGACACATGGGTTCTATTTATGGAATTAAAATGATAGACTCAGTGGGGATGTTGTTATGTTATTCCAAGAGTGATACTTTAGATCCCATTATGGAATAATAAGGATTTAATTAGAGGTAAAGTTGTTCTACATTCCAAGAGTGATAGTTGGTCTCATTACGTCGAATGCTAAGGTTCATCTAAGATCAATTTTACTAGTATTCAACACCTAGAGTGAAACCTAGGTTCCTACGAGGAATTAATTTTATGGGATTTTATGTTGATGGTTTTGAGTTACATTGGGAGTGATACATAGTTTCTTGATGTATGATTACATAGATGGGAACATGTTTATGGTCATAATCAATTGACTATACAATGTGTCTGCCAAGTCCAAGAACAAATTTTTGTATGGTCAGTGATTTAAATTTATGTTAACTTTATCTACCTTTTTTATTTATAAGTGATGTTTTGGGACTAATTCATCCCTTACACAAGGTTGAAAAATAGGGGATGCCTTCGCTATGTTCAGGGTCCTAAGACATTGTTTTAAATAAAACCTTGATTCTTCTTGCTAAACTAAAATTTGGACCTCATTTAAGTAGGTATTTTTTATCAAGATTAAAGATATATATATGTAATTAGTGATACATCGATTGAGGGATACATCATCCAAAGAAACTAATTTTTTATGGTTGTTTAAATGATCAGAATTACGGGACGATGGATCTACTATTATTGATTTATATAATTTTTCTCCATACTCAAGCATGTATATATATATATATGAAACTCTTTATATATGAATGTAAATATATATTTACATGGTTCTCCATTACCAGTTTTCCAAGATCACAAATAATTGGATAAACTGTGTTTTTTTATATATTTGATTTATCAGTTAAGTTATGTCTATGATATAATGAACATTTTCCATGAGCCTGAAATTATGATAACAGAATTATTAGTTCATCAATGGGGTTTCCTATATATATTATTTATCAACCTTATACATGCACTCTAGTGTAAAAATTTACCTTATTTATTATTTTCAAATTTTTCATAGATGCCATGATAGATTGGGATGCATCCGAAGGTTTTATTATTGATCAAAGCTGCTCGTGTGGATTCTTATGATCAGGATGGAGTAACTCAGCATTATTTGGGAGATTGAGACTGTGATCTGGATCTTTTTTTAGTTGTGGATCCCTAAAATTTTATTTTATATCTATTATCTAATCCAATATATGTAATTATCCCTCTTGGAAATTAGTGTTTTAGGAATGATATGGTTGTTCCAGATTTTATATAATATCATTTATTATTATAACATTATTCAATTTTAGTTATTTTTTTCTTCCACAACTAGGTTACTCTAAATTTGGATGATATATATTTAATTCATTTGTTGTTATTCTACTGTGAGGGTATAGTCTCCCCACTATACTACCTTTTGACCCTCGCTACTATTTGGAAGCCTCTAACAAACACGGAGGCCTATTTGAGAAATTATGGAGAACCAATTTAGGGAACCTATTTAGAGGAATACATTTGGGATGTTAAATGTTGGAATCATTTTTATTCCTATCATTTTGATATTATATTTTGAAATTGGTATATAAGGGTATTAAGAATGTGTCAGAATCCTTGATGGATATCAGTTTGGTGAATCCAGAAAACCTATTCTGGAAAGAAATCACGGTTACCCTGGATATGTGGCTAATTTTTTGATCTGTGATGTTATAGTTGTTTGTGATTTTTGATTTTTAGTGGTGCACATTTTTGGGAATGTTATGGTTTATTATGTATTCATGGATCTTTTTCATTGGAAAGAGGTCAGTGATGAGTTTTGAAACAAGTAAAATAAAGTAATGGGGTGTATCATTTATCATATTTATCATGTATGATTCACATGTTATAGGTCTATTGTTGTGTGATTTTACTAATGATAGATTATAATTGATTATTGTGTCAAAAAACATAAATTCTATTTTTTTGTATAGTTTTTGGATATAATTATACATGATTGGGAAAACATCCATATATATTTCATTTGGATGGAATGTGAAGTGGATATATGTTGAGATGATTGACAGTGAGACTGATCACTCGGTCATCATGCATGTGAAGTAAAATATCCATTATAGGACAATAGGGATCATGATTTCTAAATTTTTGACCCATCATAGAGTGTTACTTTCTTTATTTAACAACCTCTATAGTATGTTTATTCTTTAGTTTGAATGAAATTATACCTAAAGAATGTAATTTTTTTGTAACATTGTCAAATCGTATATTATGATAATGACAAGTATCATGATGTTTTTAGTGAAGTAATAATTGATTGAGAATTATAGTATTTGGATCCCAAGTGTGTGTGGATTTTTTATATCTTATTAATTTTTATCATGACCTATAGTGTAAACATCATTATAAGGATGGTCAGATAGGATGGTGGAACTTGTACGCTGATGGTTGAGAGTTTTGACCATTATAAGTTAGTTTTATCCTTACCTAATTTAGAGTTGTTTGAATTTTTTTCTAGGTGGTTAGAACTTCTGACATGATTGGGAGAATTTATTAGTATGCCTCTAGGTGGGATACCGAGATGCCTTTAGTCTTGACTCAGACCCTTGAATGTATAAGTTTTTGTTTTGATCAAGGGAAAACTACAAATGAGGTTTCCCCATGTTTATGGATCATGTTTTAGGAATGGTTATTGCCTATATGATCATTTGAGACCAATCCACTAGTAATTCTTGGGGTTTTTTGATATATTCAGGTTGATTCCATTGGATATTGATGAAGGATTTTGGTTGATTTATTTTTGACATTAGATTAGGTAGGTAGTATGTTTTATGTGCCTATGCCTATTGACCAGTGGTTCCACAGTTTCCAATGTAGTCAGATCACATGTTAATGATCATGACTGGAACAACACAAGTTTATGGGAGGTCATTTAATAAATCTTGGAATAGGTGAGGTTCCTGGTTTTAAAGTGGAGTTCCAAGAGAGATTCACGATTGTTATGAATGAAATTTCATACAACATTGTAATCTTTGTTTTGGTTGTAAATGACATAAAACAGTATGAGTTAGGTCATAATGGTACCATGCATTTGTGCATGGTATCATCTATATCTTATGTTGTTGAGTGCCATATAAAATCCAAGGACCGTTGGTATCAATAAATTTTTCAGGAGACAGTTTCACTACTGTGGGGGTTGAATTCATGATTATCCATCCATGTTAGAGGAAGCACTAAAATTGAATTGGGTGTCATGTAATTTTTCCCCAATGTTGGACCAAGACATGCATTATCGATATATGTGGTGTGAATTGTTGATTCGGGAAAGTGTTACATGTTCTAATGTGAATATGGCTTAGGATAGTTATATAATCTTATTGATGGAATCATATTTCACTTAGAGTTAGATATGAGCATTATCTATCTTCACATTAACATGAGTTTTCTTAGAGAGAATCATCTCTACATTGAGCTTATTTAATTTTAAATATCTTTCAATGTATGATGATTGAACCTATTGAGTTTGTACTTGAGGAGTGTTTTAATGTAATACATAGGTCAGGGACATCACTATTTTCTATTTGAGTGTGGTGGACCTCACTTTTAGTTTAAATTTGGGGATGGATAGAGCATATGACATTGAACATTATTTCAGGTTCTTAAGGAAATGATAAGGATGCTCCAATGATAGGGTGTACTAGATTGGTCACTGTTAAATGTATTCTTTGATAGAAGGGTTTTAATTTTTTTTAAAGGAGTCATTTTATAGTAGAAATGGAATTTTTGTCAAAATTTATAGGATTAGATCCTAGATACAAGTTTTACCATAAAGGATTCATGGGGATGAGATAGATTACAATATGGGGACTATATGAAAAACTATTTTTCCAAATAATATATTTTAATAGAAATTCAAATGTTTTCTTTTAGATGCATAGATGTGGTGAAATAATAATTTTTTTCCCTAGAAAGTGATCTAATATTTTTTTATTAACAATATTTTGGTCTCTAATTAAGGTGTTTACCTTATGAAATTAGTTTGGTAGAATTCCTAACCATTCTAATTAATGTTAAATAACAAATAGTTAATATTTAACTAAGTATATAATAATTTATTTTCATATGTTTTTTTGACTCTGTATCTTGAATATAGAATTGGATTGAGATTATATCAATGTTGTTCAGTCTATAATATTGATTATTTTCTATGAGGGTTATTTACTCATGCTGGTGACCAAGGTTCGGCCCCATTTTCTTTTTTATTGTCTTTTATTTCTTTATTTTTGTGTCCTCTTCGTACCCTAGATTCTTTTGCACACCTCGGTGGGATCCCTTGTTTTCAGGACTGACATATAAATTCATATTGAGAGATATAGATTGATGGATAGAAAAACAGAGGTATCAAAGTGGGTCTTGGGATGAGCTGAATCATTATGTAGTAATCATTGACCTTGTAAATGGGAAAAGCATCCAAAAATTATTCCTAGAGGTTGACTATTATATATTTTTCTATAAATCCCCATATATTTACTATTTTCATGTATTCAATATATTTTTTACTATTTTGGACACCTTGAGCATTGATCTGTCACTTTTTTGTAGAAATTGGGTTTTTGGGCTAATTTAGAGGTTTTATGTAGAAAAATTCCCATTTCATGGAATGTAATCTAAAAAATGTCATGTGTTCTTCCCATTAAAAGAAGATAATATTTCGAGAAGTAAAATCTATGTATGGGGTATACACAACTTGTAATATGAGTCATCCATGTAGTCGATTAGTTATCCAGACGTCCCATGTAGGGGTATGTGGTTGTGTATAGTACACAGCTAGACCCCATATGGGTCGCACACCGTGTCTAGGTCCACACACAGAAAAAGTAAATGTCTAATCATTATGAGGTACATGGGAAGGTAAAACCTATAGGTTACATTCTATGTACCTAACTTATATTCTATATATAATGGTTTTAAAATTATATGTACAGTTGAAGTACATTCCCAGGTAGAGATCTGATGGTACACATCATGTACCAAAGTATACACATATTGAACTCATATATTTCTTTTGTTTTAGTTGTTTATAGTGTTTTACACCCCATATTTAGAAATGGACCTATGATTTGTCAATTTTTGGTATATTTCCTCAGGGATCATGATGGTACTACCATTGATGGTACTTAAGGACTCATAGGATCTTTTATAGGTTTTTTACACCAAATGGAGAGGTTTTTCCCCCAGTAATATAATCCATCAATATCTTGAGAATGAGACCCGTTGATCTAAGTTATGAAATGTAATTTCTCTCTGGAATGATATTTTGACAGCTCTTTTTTTTTTGGGATTTCTCCCTTGTAATATGTCACCTTATGGGGTAGGATTCCATGATATTTTTTGTTTCAATGGATCCCTTATAGGATTCATATACTTATGTTTTTACCTAAAGGATACCATTTAGGATTAATTTACCTTATTACTATTATGGAGAACCCCCTATGGAATTCCATACCTTACAACCGAACATAAAAAACACCTTTTAGTGTCCCTCAACCTATTTATACTTTCAAGGATCGTGTGTAGGAATTCTATACTAACACAATATAGATGTGTTTCCAATGTAGGACACTTTTTCCTAGGTTCCATTTGAAGGATATCATGTAGGATGACTATATTTACATACCATCAATGATCCCACATAGGGTTACTCCTATTAACTTCATGGTTGAGGTTACCAACTAGGATTCCTTCAAATCTGTTTAGACTTTACAGATCCCAAGTAGGATACCTCTCCATTGTTTTGAAATGAGGGTCCCAATGAGTGTCATTTCATTTAAATTAACCTGATCTAGTACATATAATTTGGGTCAATATGGAATTGGATGTCACAATAGAACCCATATATATCTTGTGAACCATGAGGTTTTGGTATTTGACACAGGTTTATAAATTCATGAATCATAACCCTTTTTTAGGTATTAATATGTGTATGGTTGATGAAAATATTATAAAAAGAGTTGGTTCTTGGTTTTTGGATGATTTTCTAGATGCGACAGTATATAATTATTCTTTTGTTTCCCTGATGTAGCTCTTGGGACCAGGTTGATAAGACCTTTATGTTGACTACCATTTTATTAAAATAACAATAAATACTTATTATTAACTATAATTGAGCTATAATCAGGTTCCTGATATGAAATTCTATTAATGTGATCATAGGTATAATGAATTATGTACACCTTGAGAGGAACATACGATCCTTACAAGGAATTCCTTATGGGATCTGAGGTTAAATTGAAAAAATTATTCTAGGAGTGATACATGGGTTCCCTTTTTGGAATTCTAAGGCAACACTCTAAGGGAAGATTTTTATAAAGTTGTAAAAATTATACATGAATTACCTTTATTGAATTTCAAGGTTAGAATCATATGGATGATTATTCTATATTCCATGAGTGATACTTGGTCACCTTAAATGGAATGAAATAGATAGAATCAGATGGGATATGATAGTATACCGCACATAGAGTGATACCTTGTTTTCTATGTGGAATTACATTGATTGGATTTTAAGGTGATGGGTGTCATGTTACAATAGGATCGATACCTATGTTACCGATGAGGAATTACATGTATGGGCATAGTTTTACATTAATAATTAAATGACAATAAGTAAAATATACCAAGATAAATATGAAACAAAGATCCAATAATTTATTTTCATTTATGATAGCCATATTTACATATAATATGGATAAGTGATGAAGTGTGACTTTTGTATCCCATATATGAGTTTGAAAAATGCGGGGTGCATTATCTATTTTATGGGTACAGAGACATTCTTATTAATTAAATCAGAATGTGTAACATAAAAAGTAAGTAAAGAATAATATATTTTCATATCTATGTTTATTTATTAATTAGATAGTGTTTTAAAGGCATAAAATGGGAATAAATCCAATCGTAAGCATAGAATACTCTAATATTTTCAAAATATTATTTTACCGCCTTTTGATGGAGAAACCTTTTTAAATCATCTTTTTGACAATTTAATATGTTATATTTGAAAAAATAAAATCCTTCTTTATAATAAAGACATCAAAATTTACTTTGTGTAAATGTTTGTTATTTTTCCGATAAAGTTCATTTTTTGGTGAATAGTGAAAAATGATGTATTTTAATTCAGAACCTTCTTTTACTCTAATTTATTTATATGGTTATATTATATTTTTAATTTGGTTTAAAGTTTAATTAAAATATATTTTTATAATTTAATACAATGGTGGTCATTGGAATTAATTTCACTTCTAAATTGAACATAAACAAGTGTCAATCTTTTGATAGATATTGTTTCTTAAAACCACACTATTTGTTTTGACAGCGGGAATTAATTATAAAATTTATTAATGCAACTTCTATGTTTTAAATTTGGTAAAATTGAAATAATTTTTTAATTTGTAATATCAAATTTACATTGGATAAATTTTTGGTATTTTTCTGACAAATGTTCATTTTTAATGAATAGTGAAAAATACTTCATTTTGCTTTAAAACTGCTTTTTCATCTAGTTTTATTATATAGTTAGATTTTCCATTTAATTGGTTTTAATGTATAATTGAATTATGTTTGTATCACTTAATGAAATTTTTTTCATTGGAAGTAATTTCACTTTTCAATTGGATGTAAAAACAAGTCAATCTTTTGATAAATTTTACTTCTTAAAAAACCCGTCTTTCATTTTAACAACGGGAATTATTTTTAAATTAATTACTGAAATTTATGTGAATGGAATTTGGAAAAATTTATTCCATATTTTGAATCATAAGGTATAAATTATTTAATTAAGAATCTTTTGTTTTTAGACTTTTTTAATAGCAACGACGACAATTATCTTTAATTATCATGATTAATTAGTAATTAGGTAGTTAAGGGTAATAATATAATATCATAATAATATAAAATTTCCCATACACGTGTCTTAATGAAATTTTTTTATTCATGTCCGACCATGGGATGCCTTGTTCCAACTTTGGGTTCCCATGGGATAAATTTAGTGTGATGGTGACCTTTTATCATATTAATTTAAAAGAAACGAAAAGATACCCAATGTATGTATCACCTAAGTAAAACAATTTTAGTGTTGTTTATATAAATAATATTTTTGACTATAAATATTCATTGAAAATATGAAAATATTTCCTACATCATGTTATTTTATTTAGAATTTTTAGACATTAAACAAATAAATTTATTTATGACACAACGATGATGCAGTTATTACCTCATTAATGGAAGATTTAAATATATAATATTATAAGTTTTAAAATAAATTTGTTTTTAAACATGGTATTCTATACAATAATTTTATAGATATGTATGACATGTAAAATATATGTTAATTATTTTATTTCGAAGGAATAAAGCTTTTATTCCTTTATCAAAAGTGAACTACCTAATAATTTCGAAATTGGCATAAATGAGTTTTTAAAACAAATGTAATTTTATTAAATGGTATAAAAGTCCAAAAAATATAATATTCATCCAAATGACATATAATATATTACTAATATCATTATTGGTACAATTATGGGACTATTGGTATTTTAATGTAATTATTATGACCTTATAGTTTGAAAAGAAAAAAAAACGTGGTAAGAATTATTAATTTTAACTAAGGGTTAAAATGAAAAGATAAGGTGATTTATATGACCTCCAATTGTCTAAATCCTACTGGTTGAGTTGATTTCTACCCCTTATCCTCTTATACTCGAAATACATCATTTTGGAACCATTCTAATTTAAAATACATTTTATAATAAATTAATATTTCATGACTTTCCAAGAGTGAAACTCTTCCCTCTTATAGAAGGCCCCCACATCTACCCCCTTACCCACACCTCTCAAGGCCTTGGCTCATCCAAAATCTGCCCATTTCATCTCTAAAAATCTCTCTATCACTCCTATAAGCCTCACTTTGGGCTGAATTACTTCCAAGGAAGCCTTTCTCTCAAATCAAAACGAGTTACCTGATTTAGAGGTAATGTTTTATCTCGAGTTTCTTCCTTTTATTTTCATTCTTCACTCACCACTATCGTCTTATTATTTTAATCCCATAATAAAACCAGTATAATCAATATATTTGGATGTTTTTATGAGATGTATTTGATTTACACATACACACACCCCCGTCTAATGGTTAAAGAACATACTGTTTCTGTGGGTGGCGAATTACAGCCTCATGAAACGATGACTGTTCAATATTTTCTTAACACCTTTCATGGTGGAAATTATGATGGAGCTATATATATATATTATATATATGGTATTTATGTTTTCTATATGCTTATGTATTTTATTTTTAAATCATATCATTATGCTTTTCATGTCACGTAATTGCGATAATTTCATTTGAGGAAGTGTGGACTACCACCCCCTTAAGTTATGTGACTCGTTCATGAAATACATGGAATGTATATATAAAGAAATTAATGAACTTATGTGTCCTATATAACATATATATTATACTGGAATTATAATAAATATATCTCACAGTTAGTTTTAATTCCATTAATATGATAATGAAATGAATGTAGTGTTCATGCGTACATACGACCTACCATCTCCATGAACGGTGCATTTCATTTTTCATCTCCAAATGTTAAGAAATTGTATAAAATGAAAATATACTGGATATATATGATATTTAAATCATTAATACTATTCTAGAGATGATTTACATATAACTACATGGACAATTCTTTTCAAACAAGTTAATTTTTGACTCATGTACCAAACATCGATGAAAGCGTCTGATATTAACTAACATAATAATCTAATTATTATAACCTGATAATATGTGATATGAATTGAATAATAAACTTGAAATGATTTTCTCAAGAAATTATAAATTGACCAAAGTTTATTATTCAGTAATATAATGAAACAAACAAGACAAGTCAGAATCAAGGTAAGGGATCCTACCTCTCTTTCTTTTTAAGTATTCTGTTTTTTTTCATTTATTTTAAGATACTCTTTATTATGTTGGGGTATGTTCTTTTAGATTCAAATTAATATAATTTTTGTGTTCATATAATGAGAGACCCTATTTGATCTCATCAAACCATTTTTGTAAGTTTTAAGTGGTATCGTTAGGCTGCCGAATTTTCCTAAGGGATTTCTTATCTCACATTTAATTCCGTGAGATTTCCATTGGTCACCAATTATTTATGGAATGTGGTGTATTGTGTACTGAAAATTGATATATATTATAATTATTCTATTTATATTCATGGTGTTCTGTAATTCATTTGGTGGTTATTATCTTTTAGTCATACGACTTGATTGATTACAACGAGGTATGGGGGTTTTATCTCACTTTTTATTCCCGTGAGATTCATGCTACATTTGCCACTATTTCCATTTGTGTGGTTTATGTACTAACCATGATTTTATTATATGTGTAATATAATTTAATTTATTGGTATTTAAATCTTCATTGTATGACTCATCTTTCATGGGGTGTACGTTTCGAAAGATGCCCAAATCGGTAAGGGATCCATTCACCCTACTCTTTTTAAAAGACTTATTTTTGTTAGGTCTTTTAATTTAAATCTTCTTATGTTGGGATATGTTCTTATATATCCTTATTTCTGTAAATTTTATGTCCAAGTGATGAGATACCCTTTTTATCTCTCATTAACTCAGTTTCGGAATATTAATGTGACTTCGTTTGGCTGTCTAATTTCTGTAAGGGAACTTCTTAACCCAATTTCAATTCTTTGGGTTAAACATAAACTTCTTGATTATGTCATGTTATGAATATGTGTGAATGTCCCATGTTTGTTTTAAACTTAATATCAACTTATATTGGGTGTATTTATATTTTTCACACATAATTATGTCATTGATTTATCCTTAATCAAAGGATATCATCTTTATAAGGGACTTCTTCTCAATCTCCTTTCATTGAGGAATAATAAAATTTATATAAGACCTTATTTTATTAGTTTTATAATAAACCCTTTTGAATGTTAATTTCATTCAAAAGGAATCTTTTTACATGAAGCGTTTTACTAAATGACAAAAGGGAATGTTTTTGTCTTATGTATGCGATGACAATGACTTCTCCACTGCCATGACCATTATTTGAGTTTCGGCTTCCTCTACAAGCCATAAATTTATTTAAATTAAAAATAAATACCATGTTTTAATTTTCTATTATTTTTGTATTGAAAATGGTTTTGATAATGTTTTGATTATATTAATGTGTTGTATTGATATCTTATTATTGAAATGTGGAAATGTTATGTTTCCTATATGCATGTTTTATGTGATACAATTATGTTATGGTTCTTGGGAATTGTTTATGAAGTCAGGTGGTTTCGTGATAAACTAAGGGCCAGTGACCCCGAGATAGCTCTCCAATGCATTGGATAACACGAAGGAGTTAAACGCAATGGTTTCTCTAAATAGATTTAGGTAATATACTATGGTGGGCATTCCAAACGTAACTATGAGGGTTAATCCCTATGTAAGAATGTTATGAATGCCTCAAGTTACATTTATGTCTTATGATTTTTATGATTTATTCGTAAATCTTATGATTTCATGAGGTATGTTAAATTACATATGTTTTATGAGTAAAGTATGATTTCATTGATTCTTATGTATACATGGACTGATGTTTTCGTTCCATATTTTTATATCCATTACTAAGCTTTTTATGCTCATCCCATGTTTTTGAAATGGTTTTCACAGAACATAAAGAGGAATATAGTCAAGGATGGGATCAATGAAATGTCATGATGTCTAAAACAAGGAACTAGACATAACTATTTTGTTCAAGAGTTTTTATTTTGTGAAAAAAATGGAAATTGAGTAGATGTGTCTACTTTTTAATCTTTGAGATGTAATAGTTATGTCCTAATACTCTAAATCTCTAAACCTGAAAAGATCCTGAATGTGAATTATTCATTTAATTCATTATAATGTAATGTTTTAAGGCTGGTTCCTTATATAAAGTAGCATTCTCTGAGTAAATTTGGTGTTGGATGGAGTAAATATTTTTGATCGGGATTATAGACCTGATGATCGACTTAATTATACATGAAACGAGTTGTATGATATCCTACATAGTGCCATATTTTATAGGAATTATAGACAAATGAGAATATGATCCACATGAACAACTGTTGTTGATTTAGGTTATTCTTTACCTATCTCAGGTACATGCATATTCGTATATAAATATATATATCTGTGTTTATGGGAATAAATATAAATACACATATAAATATATATATATATACATGATGGATCTTAGAGTATTTGACCAAGATCATGATTAAAGGTATCATTTATGGTCTCTCATGACATATTTGATTAATCATTTGAGTTATGACTCCACTATGGTAGGAATATTTCATTATCATTCACTTATGGCGGCATATATATAGGTTCATCATTAGGGTAGCCTAATGAGATTATTGTTCACCCCTATACATGCACCTTGGTGTGTGTGTATAGAACCAATGTATACTTTTTGGGTTGAGAATAGATTTCATGATTGATGAGGCCAACTTCCCATGTTGCATGATTGAGAAGAGCTGCTCATATAGAATCATATCTTCAAGCTGGACCATCTCAGAATTGTCTTAGAGAAAGGGTATAGGGTGTTTTTATGAGTTATTAGTGGATCCTTGTAATTTAAATTTAGTTATTTTCTATACACCTGTATATATGAGTGTCACTATGGGTGATAATTGTTTTATGTATTAAATATATGTTTGGGATTTTATAATATATATTTTTTATCACAACTTGAATCTATTTCACTTATTTATTGCTTCCACACTCTGGTTATATACTTCTTGGATATTGTATTTTTTTAATATATTATTACATTGATGATACTGTGTTGTGTGTCCAATATACTTCTTTTATACCCTCATCACTAGTCTATAGAATTTGGCATACGAGAAGGTGTGCATGAGGCCTTATGGTTAATCCCCATCAAGCACCAGTTTAGTTGATTCTTGGTTAGTACATTACGACACATGTAGAAAATAAAATACCAAAAATAAAGAAAGTAAAAAATGGATATAATACTATACTAACTAGATGTTAAAATGGTATGAATTCCAAATATGTTTTAATCATGATGAGTTAAATGAATTTTATTTCAAAAAGAAAACTATTCCTTGGGTTTTGAAATTTTTATCAACCTTATCTATCATAATGTGAATTTGTTGGAAGATCTAACTTAGGACCATAATTGTTATGGGTTTTCAATTATAGATGATTAAGGGTAAGAGGTATATAGATTATTCATTAAGGATACTATCTTAATTGATTCTAATATTCAATAGATTTATAAATTCAGTTGATTATGTAATTCATGATATCCACATAAAAATATGAATTATGTTGTTTTATTTCATTCTCCCACCACTTTTTTAACAAAAATATATCATGTACATCTATGGGGGTGATTATCAAAAAAATGGGGAGGACATGGAATGGTAAATTTCTTGATATATTTGATTACGATAGTTTATGTTCCTCAACAACTCATTAAAATAGATTTGTACTTCCACAAAAATATTATATGGAGAAACTGCTATCACATTTTAAAATGTGAATATCCTTATTGTCTAAAATTTTCGCACATCATTTTTAAAATTGGATACCCCATGAAGATATATAATTATTTTTTTTATGGTACAATGCTATGAAAAATATGTATTCCAATGTTTATTTCAGATGATGTTGGGTTATTTTGAAGATTAAACAGTCACATGAATTTGACAGGAATTAACTATTATATAATGTTTTCATGGTTGTGTGATAAAAGGTAGAATAATTTGAAGATGATACTCCCATTATTTATCAATTGGAATTATTTGGAATATTAATTTTTGTTAGAAGTGGTGTTAGGAATTTACGGTGGAGTTGAAAGTGAAAGAATAAACTTGCTATATGATGTATATTAGGGGTTCAATAATTTACTTCATAGAGCGACCCTAGCCTTTTAAACATGTCACTGCATTAATTTAATCATAATAAAATATCATATTACAATTCAGGTTGACTAGATGTTTATTGTCTTAGAATACTAGGATGTAATGTCTCAGATTTTTTGTGCATTGTTTTTAAATATTATATAGAATTATTTCGAGACCAGAACTTTTGAAAGCATGCAATTTTGAGGCCCGGAGTTCCCGGAATAAATGTTTGAAATAAATTTAAATTTTAAAAAGCTTGCCTGAGCATTTTTCCTAAAAAAGTGGAATATATTTTAAATGGGTGCCCAGATTAGAAATATAAGGGCACCATTGTGTTCAAAGAAGAGACTTTACTTTAGGCGCGGCCTAACATCGACCGGTGTGGGTTGGATTCAAAAGTTAATTTTTGGGCGTTTTAAAGAAAACATTTTAAAATAAATAAAATATATTAATAATTTATTTTATTTTAAAATGTTTTATTAATGCAAAAAAGGTTATTTTCAATAAATAAGTCGGAACCTAGGGTTAGGCTCATAACTCTAGAGTTACCCCTAGAATCATCTCGCACATTAGAAAGGATCCAACCTTGCAGGATTTTTGATAGACACCGAAGAATGATGATGTGTTGATCGTTGTGTGTCGAAATCGAATCATGAACCACCACCGATCTCCCCCTTCATCGAAAATCAAGGTAGGGGTTTTTATTTCAATTCTTCCTTTCCCGTTTTGGATTAAATGACCAATGCAGACCAACCCATGAACTGGTTGAACAACAGATTCATGTGTTCTTGTGGGAGGATTTTTTATTGGGTTGATCTCGTGGAAATAATTCATGATAGATTATTTCATTGATTTTCCTCCATTTAATCCTACTAATGGGAGCTGATCAATTCCATGAAGAATAATGGCAGAAGTTCATTACTTGACTTTCTTTTGGATTTCTTTCCACATTCTTTTTCTCACGTGTTCTTTGCGTTCCTTATGGGGCGACGAACAACGGATCGTTGCGCATCCGTTTCGTGATGAAACGATCCCAAATTGTAGATCTGTTATCGCGGCGACCTAGAAGAGGTGAAATAGTGATGGTGGTGGACGAATTGACACCTTTTGTGAAAAATCATTCTTTGACTGTTCAACGCACGGATGATCAAAACATGTTTTTGGGGCCGATTAGAGGCCCGAAACTAAAGGAATCATCTTTATAAGGATCATGCGACCTCAAACATTTAGTTTTATTGCAATCGGACAGCTAGATCGGAGACCGGAGGATAAACCGGGGCGTGGCAGTAGCGGGTGTCATTTCTAGAAATTTCTGAAGAACACGGCGTGTATCCTTGAGGAACAAGTCGTGTGGTACCGGCTCAGAGGCGGCTAGGGTTTTGCATTGTACAAAGCGAAGGAACGGAATGTTCTCCAAAGAACATGGAATGTTGGTCCTTACACAAGACTTGGTGTGTATCTCGGGTGATACACGGACACGAGATGGAGTACACGGTCGTATACACCACCACACGGCCAGACCAGGTCGGCTACATAGGTTATCCTGTGTACCAGTTTCACAGAATGGTGCACATAGGATAAAACCTTGTACGGGCACATGACCATGTACACAGAGTGGACCCAATTTACTCAGACATGTCGTGTGATCTGTACTACATGTCGTGTACTGACTTTCCTACATGACCAGCCTTGCGACACTGGCTGTAGTACACGGGCAGTACCCGGGGTCATATAACATGGTGTGTGACATTTCTACATGCCATGCTCTTTTCAGTACATGGCTTGATCTTTTTGTCCACTGTATCTTGGACTTGTTTCTTTCGGGTTAGTACCCCATTTCCTCATTCCCCTAAAGTAATGGTATCATTTCCTACTACAGGTGTATGATCCCTTCCGCATGACTATCTGAGATATAGTCATGTATCCCATTGAGAGGCCCGAAGTGAGATCATGTATCCATTCTTGACCCTATTTAGATTTAGGTATCGATGTTACCACTTCCACAGGGCACCGATCCTCTACCTAGAAGTTGAATACGGATGAGTCATGGTATCTGCCAAGGCCCTGTTAGTGATCCGCATATGTGTTTCGTGATCTTTCCCCACTCAGGAGTGTGTTCTCCCGGAATGAGGGTATTTATCTCTCATGTCTTTTCCCGAAAAACAGTACTTCTCAGACAGAAATCATCAGAGATACCAACTCGGGGAGTGATTTCTCCCAGACGAGTGCTTCGTCGAATTTTCAAACTGAATCCCTAGTGGGGGTATACGGTTTTGCGACTTGTCTCTAGACTATGGGTCTGGGTTTTGAGTATATCTATATTTTTTTAATCCTGCTATATGTTAAGTAGACATATATTGAGTATATCTAACTCTACCTTTCCTTGTGTATTGCTTTTTATTTTTTAGGGTCCTCTAATAAGTGTTGTTATACTCAACCCTGCATGGCCTTTTCCAACAATTGTCGTGTCTTGTGCAGATAAGTAGCCTTTTGACAGAGTTCAGGGTGGACCAGGACATGATCGAGCTTTAGGAGCTCCCTACAGGCCAAGTTGTTCCTATGGCTATAAGCAAAAGTCTCATTACCTCTTTCTATTTACAAGTTTGACTATGTAGTTTTCAGATTCTTGTTTTTGGTGGGCTTGTATTCTGGCCCCGTTTACATTAAGTACTTTAAATTCCGTAGTACTCTATTGGTTGGGATTAGTTGTATGCATTCATTTTTGTTCCCTAATGGTTTTTACATTTGAGCATTGTCGGATTGGAGATGTGTGCATGTGTACAGGTACATAGGCAGTGCCTCCCATGTTAGTAATATTCAAACTCAGTGATAATCACCAGCCCCTGGCCTCTTGGAGGCGGGCTTGGGGAGTCGCGGCACGGGCCCCACTGGTACGGGTTGTGAAAGAGTGGTATCAGAGGAGGTTGGTTCTACCATAGGATTAAGAGTCTGTGAGATTGGTTTGGGGAAATAGTGTTAAGTGTTTCATGCTCGGCTTTCTGGCTAGAGACTCCAGTGTTGGTGCGGGCGGTCGACGTAACCATACACATAGACTCTGATATCCTGCTTTTCAACTCGGTACATGGAAATACTGGTTGTGGGGAAATAAAATAATGGTACATGAATTATATAGGAATGGGTTGCGTTTTCTAGGTAATGTGTGTCTGCTATCTAGATATACTCTTTAAACAGGGTACATGTTGTTTCTTTATAGGATGCCTCCATGATGCATACCTAGAAGGATTCAACAACGTTATCACGAGGATTACCCCCTCAATGATGAGGCTTCGATACAGGGACCAGTTCTCTAGGCATTGACTCCAAGTAGTACACTTGCTATACCAACACCATTGGAGTTGCCTATGGTACCTGCAGTATCGACCGACAAGGGGCATAGGCTGAGCGCGCTCCATGAGTTCCAGAGACAGAGACCCCTCAGGTTCCAAGGTGAGCCCCACCCTCAAGCGGTTGAGGATTGGCTTGAGATGATCACTATAGTTTTCTGTCTAATTAGGACACCAGCAGACCAGATAGTGATCATGGGAGCGAGCCTTCTTCAAGATTCGGCGGGATGATGGTGGATTTTGACCACACAGACTCACGACGAGGAGACTCATCCATGGACAGAGTTTGAGAGACTCTTTAGGGAGGATTTATCTCTGGTTATGCTAAGATTAGTGCACATCCATGAGCTTATTCAGCTCCAGAAGAGCATCTTGACAATAGCCGACTATTCATTGTGGTTCACCAAGCTCTCCAGGTACTCGATTGATATGGTAAGGTATTAGTACTTCAAATCTCGGACCTTCGAGCGAGGTCTACGAAGGGACATCCGAGCAAGTGTCATGCCTCATTGCATTTCAACTTATGATAGAGTTCTCTAACGAGACTTGGTGATCGAGAGCTTCTTAGAAGAGAAGAGACAGGCGACGGCAGTCAGCAGCAGGTAGACAGGCAAGAATACCTCAGCAGTAGGGATCCTACATCAGGCATAGGGATCAGGACGTGAGACACATCATAGGAGGACCCAGGATAGGGGATCGATAGTACATGGCTATCATCCTAGTTCCAGTTAGCCTAGGGAGAGGTGGTTCTACTCATGCGACGGTAGGGGATATCTCTCTAGAGGTTCTCCAACCCGTCGAGCTACTGATAGGGAGGTGGTGGATGGACCACCAAGGTAGAGGACGAGACTAGAGTAGATATACCCTCCAGGGGGTGGATGTGGTAGAGGAGGAGGGAGAGCTACAAGTGGTGGTATAATCTTCGATTTACATCCACCACAACCCCCAGGAGGTCCTCATTGGGATCAAGGTGCTAGGGACAGTGACATGACGGCTACATGCGATCGAGGTGTATGACCCAGGGACTCCTGGGATGATATGAGGTACGATATGTGTCTTCTCTACTATAGCTACCATACTTATAGAAACATGTTCATGTCATTAATTCATCGTAACATGTCTTGTGAAAAACCTTGAGATTCCAATAGATTCTATGACTCGATCCTTACGCATGGAGACACCTATGGGAGGAGGCTCGATGATCATGCACCTTTGTAGTAAATGTTATCTTTCCCTTGGTGGTGAGTGTTTCGGTTGGAACCTCTTAGTGGCAGCGTCGAAGCCTTGTGACGTCATTCTCTTTGTGGATTGGTTATATTCAATCCATGCCCAGCTTGACTATTTCAGGCAAAGGGTGAGGTGTGTCCGTAGTGATGTGATGAGTTTGTATTTTTTCAGATAAAAGGAGACCCATTCAGCACAAAATGGGCTCATTCATAATAGGGTGCATCTGATCACTCATGATGTCGAATCTAGGGGAGGGGCAGTTCCCGTGGGTTGGGCTTACGGGTCATGTATTGGGCATAGTATGCCTCTGGGCCTTCATGTCATGTATTGAAAGTCGTGTCATGCCTTGTGCCTTGGGCCTATGGGTCATGTACGAGTTCACCTTCATCCCCTAAAAGGGGGATTATCTATAATGAAATAAAAAAGAAGGCCTTTGGGCCAATCAAGCAGGCATCCGATCACTCATGAGTTGGCTAGCATGACCCTTGGAGAAGTATTTTTTGTGATCTTCTAGTTCCCAATAGTAGTGGGAGAGTACGTGGAAATATTTCCTGAAGTTGTTTTGGGACTACCTCCTCACCGAGAAATCAACTTATGCATTGACTTACACCCTTGGACGACACCAATTTCCTGATCAACATATTGGATGGCTCCCACAGAGCTTCGCAAGCTGAGGGGGGAAGTTGGAGGATTTTTAGATCAAGGGTTTTGTAAGACCAAACATTTCACCCTTGGTGACCCCATTCTTGTTTTCCATAAAGGCATATGGGAGTTTGAGGTTTTTCATAGATTACCGGTGCATGAATCAAGTAATGGTGAAGAACGTGTATCCACTTCTGAGAATCGATGACCTCTTGGATCAGATCAGATGGGCACTGTGGTTCTCAAAGGATAACCTTCAATAAGGTTATCACCAATTACGAGTACCGGATGAGGATATACCAAAGATGTCTTACAGATGCCACTACAGTCACTATGAGTACTTGGTGATGCCTTTCGGCATGAAAAACGCCCCCGTAGTGTTCATGGGACTGATGAACTGGATCTTCCAGCCATACTTAGACTGGTTCTTTATGGTCATAATCGACGACATCCTTGTGTACTCGGCGTCATAGGAGGATCATGTGAGACACCTGTGGATGGTTTTAGACGTACTCTTAGAGCACCGACTTTATGGGAAGCTCTCAAAGTGCTAGTTCTGGAATCAGTAGATCCACATTCTAGGACATGTCATCTCATCATATAGTGTAGATGTGGAACCAACCAAGGTGGAGGTAGTGCTAGCATGGGAGCCACCTCAGAGCATGAAGAAGGTGCAGAGCTTCCTTCGTATGGCAGGATATTACCAGAGATTCATTCCTAACTTCTCTCGAATATCTGCACCGATTACAGCCATTACCAGGAAGGGAAAACCCTTCATATGGATGGAGAAGTTCATGTAGGCTTTGAAGATGTTGATACCGAGTTTGAAGAGTTCCCTGATCTTGATATTACAAGATGAAATTGGTGAGTACGTAGTTTTCTTCGACGCATCAGGGACCGGGCATGGCTATGTCTGATGCAGAGACATGAAGTAATTGCTTATGGTTCGCGCCAGCTTATGAAACATGAGTCGAACTATGCGACCCATGATCTTGAGTTGGCAGTGGTAATCTTCATGTTAAATATGTGGTGGCACTACCATATGGGCATGTGGTTCATCGTATACTCTGACCATAAGATCCTTAAGAATATCTTCTCGCAGAAGGATCAAAATCTGAGATAGATGCATTGGCTAGAGTTCCTATAGGAATATTATTTTAAGATTATCTATACTCCTAGGAAGGGGAACAAGGTGGCAGATTCTTTTAGAAGAAGGTCGAGGTCGTAGCTGTTGAGTGAGGTTAATGAGTAGTTAGCCATGCTGTAGTTATCCTTTGTGGACGGAGAGGATGCAGTTTAACTATAGTTGATGGTTGTCAACCCTCCACTCTTACATCGAGTTATGGAGGCACAGCTTAGGGATGTCGACTATGAGTTTTACGTGTTTATTTATCCAGAGTACATACTCTTGATGGATATTCTCCAGGTGTGGAGCATATTTTTAATTTCAGGGGATGCACTATTGTACCAGTCGCATTATGGGAATAGGTCCTGAGGAAGTTTCATAAGTCATATTTGGTGGCACATCATGGAGGGGAAAAGATGTTCCATGATATCTGATGACAGTTCTATTGGTCAGGCATGAAGAAGGTAGTAGTAGAGTTTGTTTCTTGATTCCTTATATGCCAGCAGGTGAAGGCTGAGCACCAGGATCCAGCAGGATTAGGTCACCCCTAGAAATTCTTGAGTGGAAGTGGGGTGGAATATCAATGGACTTCATGACCAGATTACCACGTATGTCCAAGGGGCATGATTCCATATGGGTGATTGTTTACTGACTCACCAAGTCAACCCACTTCCAAGCTATTAGGGAGCAGTGTTCTGTAGAGATCTTGGGACACCTCTACATGTAAGAGATAGTTTGGGTTCATGGCATCCCTTTGACAATAGTTACAGATAGAGATGATCGCTTCACATCCTGGTTGTGGAATGGATTGCAGGAGGCTTTTGGGACTCAGCTATTCTTGAGCACGGTGTTCCATCCCCAGACCGATGGTCTGATGGAGAGGACCATTCATGTTCTAGAGGATATGTTGTGGGCCTGTATCATGGACTTTGATCGTAGTTGGGATGACCACCTGCCACTGCTAGAATTTTTGTACAACAACAGCTACCACTCAACCATTGGTATGAAACCTTTAGAGGAATTATATGGGAGACCCTTCTAGTCACCGCTTTACTAGACCGACCTCAGAGAGTCAGCACTCATGGGTACAGAGTACGTGTGAGCTACCACCGAGACGGTGCAGATCATTTGGGAGCGGATTAAGACTGCAAAGAGCTGGCAGAAGTCTAATGTTGACAGATGATGGAGACCTCTAGAGTTTGAGGAGGGAGACAATGTTTTTCATCAGGTCTCACCTCAATGAGGGTTAAAGAGAATTGGCCAGGGCAGAAATTATCTCCGAGTTTCATTAGACCTTTCTAGATACTGTGTAGAGTTTGCGAGGTGGTGTAACTTCTATCTCTACCAAAATAGTTGCATCTAGTACATGATGTTTCCACGTATCATAGCTGAGGAGGTACATGCATGACCCATCGCACGTCATCAACTGGGTAGAGCTGGACTTTGATGATGGAGTGACCTTTACTGAGTACCTAATGAAGATCGAGGATTGGAAGGAGAGGATCCTTCATGGGTGATCGATTCCCACGATGCGCGCCCAGTGGTAGCACAAGAATCTTAAGGAGAGGACGTAGGAGAGGGAGGCTCAGATCCGTTTCCAGTACCGACGCCATTTAGTGTAGCCGATGTTTTGGATTTTTGGGGATGCAAATCCCCAAGGTGGGAAGAATTTAATGTCTCGGATTTTCTGTGTATTATTTTTAAATATTATATGGAATTATTTCAAGACCAGACCTTTTGACGGTGTGTGATTCTGAGGCTCGGAGTGCGTGACATAAATGTTTGAAATAAATTTAAAATTTAAATAGTGCACGTGAGTGGTTTTCCTGAAAAAGTGGAATATCTTTTAAATGGGTGCCCAGATCATAAATCTAATGGAACCATTATGTTCAGAGCATCATCATTACCATAGGTGGGGCCTAACATTGGCAGGTGTGGGTCGGCTGCAAAAGTAAGATTTTGGGCGTTGTAAAAGAAACATTTTAAAAGAAATAAAATAATTTAATATTTAATTTTATTTTAAAATGTTTTCCTAACACAACGAAACTAATTTTCTTTAAATAAGGAGCCTGGGGTTAGTCTCACAACCCTTGAGTTCCCCCTAGAATCCTCTGGTGCATTGGAAAGGAGCCAACCTTGGAGTATTTTTTTACTGATGCCGAAGAATGATGACGTGTGGATCGTTGCATGGAGAAATCGAATCCCGACCCATGATCGATATCCCCCTTCGTTGACGATCAAGGTATGATTTATTATTTCAATTATTTTGTTCCCCATTTTGTTTTAAATGATGAATTAGGACCAACCAATGAACAGGTTGATCCGCAGATTTGCGCGTTCTTGTGGGAGGGTTTTTATTTGGTTGATATCGAGGAAAAAATCTAGGTTAGATTATTTCTTTGATTTTTGTCCATTTAATCCTACTAAAGGGAGAAGATCAACTCAGTGATAAATGTTGGCAGAGGTTCGTTCCTGGATTTTCTTTTGGATTTATTTCCCCTTTCTTTTTATCGTGTGTTCTTTGCGTTCTTTGTGGGGCGATGAATAACGGATAGTTGTGCATCCGTTTTGTGATGCAACAATCACAAATTGGAGATCCGACATCATGGTGACATAGCGGAGGTGCGACGACAATGGCGGAAGGTGAATGGACATGGTTTGGGAATAATCATTCTTTGAACGTTCTTCACGTAGAAAATCAAAACACATTTTCGGGGCCGATCTAAGGCCCGAAATCGAGCGAATCGGCTTCATAAGGATCAGTCAACCACAAACCTACATTTTCGTTGTGATCAGATGGTCAGATCAATGACCGAAGGAGAAACCAGGGTGCGGCGGTGACAAGTGTCATTTCTCGAAATTTCTGAAGAACACTTCCTTTATCCCCGAAGAACACGCCATGTGGTACCAGCTCAGCGGCCGCTAGGGTTCCGCAATGCAAAAAGTGATGACACAATCTGTTCTCCGAAGAATACGACATGTGGGTATTTGTGCGGGACTCGGCGTGTATCTCCGGCGATTCACAGACAGGGGATGGAGTACACGACCATGTACTCCACCACATGACCAGACAAGGCCAGCTACACGGGTTAACATGTATATTGGTTACACGGGATGGCGCACATGGGATAAAGCCATGTACGGGAACACGACCATGTACACAGAGCAGACCCTAGTTACTCGGACATGGCGTGTGATCCGTACTACATCCCGTGTACTTACTTTCCTACATGACCAGCCTTGTGACATGGGCCATAGTACATAAGCAGTGCCTAGGGTCAGAAGACACGACATGTAACATTTCTATACACCATGTAATTTTTAGTAAACGACTTGATCTTCATGTACACCGTATCTTGGACATATTTTTTTTGCTTTAGTTCCCATTTTCCTCATTCCCCTGAAGGTCAGGTATCATTTCTTACTACAGGAGTATGATCCCTTCTGCAGAACATTCCGAGATATAGTCAGGTATCACTCTGAGAGACCCAGATAGAGATCCTCTATCCATTCACGACCATAGGTACGGTCAAGTATTGACATGACCACTTCCACAGGGCATCGATCCTCTACCTAGTAGGTGAATCTGGATGAGTTGTGGTATTCGCCAAAGCCCTGGATGTGATCCCCTTCTGTGTATTGTGATCTATCCCCACTCTAGAGTGTGTTGTCCCGGAATGAGTGTATCTATTTCTCATGGATTTTCCTGATGAAAAGTACTTCTCAGACGAACATCATCAGAGCTATCAACTCGTGGAGTTATTTTCCCTAGATGAGTGCTTCGTGGAATTTTCGAACTATATCCCTAGTGGGGGTATGCGATTGTGCGACTTGTCTCTAGACTGTGGGTCTGGGTTTTGACTATCTATGTATATTTTTTGTTACTCGTGCTATATGTTCATTAGATATATATTGTGTAGAGCTAATTATACCTTTAATGGTGTATTGATTTTTGGTTTTTGGGGTCCTCTACTAAGTATTGTTATACTCGCCCCAGTATTGGCTTTGCCCGCAAGTGTCGTGTCTTGTGCAGAGGAACAACCTTTTGGCAGAGTCCATGGTGGACCAGGACAGGAACAATCTTTCTGAGTTCCCTATAGGTCAAGGTGTTCCAACAACTATTAGTAGCATTCTCAGTACCTCATTGTGTTTAATGATTGGAATTTTTAGTTTTCAGACTCTTTTTTTTGTGGGCTTGTATTCTGGCCCAGTTTACTTTCAGTCATACTCTGTTGGTTGGGTTTAATTGTAAGTATGCATTTTTGTTCCCTAGTGGGTTTTTACATTTCAGAATTGTGGTCATGGAGATGTGTTCATGTGTACAAGTACTTAGTAAATGCCGCCCATGTTAGTAATATGACAACTCGGTTCTAGTCACCAGCCCCTTGCCTATTGGAGGTGGGCTTGAGGAGTCACGGCACGGGCCCCACTGGGATAGATCGTGACACAGGTGCATAATTAATTGTTATAAAAACAACCTTTTATTTAATCTATATAATGATCTCCTATCATAAATTTTTCTCATACATCTATAGAGGATAACTAGGGGATAATAAAAACAAAGGGATGAGATAAAAGACATATATGGGAAAAAGAATATTAATAAGGATTTCGAACATGGGTTAGAATGCATGTCATAATGATATAAAAATGAATCGAACATGTGAAATCATAAAATATAAAAAAAGGGATCATATAAACATTGATTCATAATAATGTAGAAGCAATAAAAAAAAGTCATTAGCATGAATCATGGCTTGTTTCCCATAGAGGTGCACGAGTCCAGGTTAACCACCATGATCTTTGCACACGGATGCACAAGTCAAGGCTAACCAATAAGACAATTGCCCATAATGTCTCATGAGACTCAACATTACCCAATGAATAGGATCACTATTTGGGAACACCCATCATAACATGTTCATGAATATACTTTCCACATAAATAATCCTACATAATCAATCATACATAAATATAAGGGTACCCACAGAATGAAATGGGTATCATAATCATGACATAAAAAATAATATATGGGTTTATCATACTATTTTCAATAAAAAAATGAATTAGATCAAGCATGGACATTCATAAGGAATAATAGGTGTAACGCCCCGACCCAAGTTACCCAGAGTCGGTCCATTATCACAAAACATTATCATGATCACAAAATATCAAGTCTCGAAAGACCAATTAGTTTAGTAGCCTTGGAATCACTAGATACATTCATAAAGTTTATATTACATCATAATGTGAAAACTACAACAACATCCTATCTCCACACTCATATCTTATTATACTATTCCTGCAGGTCATTCATAAAATACTTCTTCACATCCTGAAAAAAATAAAACATAGAATGGGGTGAGCTCAAATGCCTAGTAAGGATAATAATAAAGCGGAAACTTTCATAAATAAGAAAAAACATTTAAGGAAATGTATAACTAAAACAAAAGCCTTTTAAACATGAAATTCAACATAATATGGTAGAAATAAAATGAAATAATGCAATTTTCTTATTCACATGGATATTTTACTAGTCGAATAATCCCATGAAATATCAATAACCACTATCATAATGATGGAATGCATAATTCGAGACTGTCATAACCACATAGTCAAGGCCTTGTGCCAAGACTACAAATAATATTTTGTCAAGGCCATGTTCCAAGACACTAGTTTGTTTCATGAGACCTACCGATGCATCAAGGAGCTGTAGCGGGCTCCACCCGTCACTTATTAAGTCCAATACATTCCTCATATTAACAGTTTTAAACATAACATAAACATTCGTATTAAAACTAGCATATGAAATGTCAATACTTTCTCCATAAACCATGAATGGTATAATAATAACACATCCACAGTCAAACATATAAAAAACCATCAATACTATGTGGATGTTTTGTATCATAATAAATCAACTTCAAATAAGCTCAAAATCCATCAAAGGATGTTGACATAGATGAAATCAAAACTATTTGAGAGAAATAACTCTTTTTTGAAATCATTTAAAAGTCACATAATTATAAAATAAAACATTTAATTTGAAAATATTCTTATAATCTTGTAAGGGATGCTTCGACGATTTTATAATGGCCGAAAATATCCGCACCCAACGTATAAGTTAAAAAAAGACATTCTTACCATAATTTTGTCTAAAAGGTTAAAAAGGAACTTGTTTGGAAAACGACGGAAAGATTCCTTTATAAAAAGTCAAACAAGGGTATAAATGAATTTAACCCATATAAAATTGTAAGAATTATTTTAAATACATTTTTATGAAACATGGATGCGGATGATAAAGAGGTCCCGTATAAACAACCTCGGATAATGAAGAGATTGTGAAATAAACCATTACCTTGTACATGTCCTTGGTTGAGGTTTGATTAAAATACTGTATAATGGTGAAATAATTATTATTAAATTATACATGAATCATATAAATTAATATGAAATCATATATGATCTTTTAACATTGCTTTGTTAATAATATCTTATTATTATCATCGTTTCGGGTGTTAACTTACTCATTTTCTTTTATATATTTTGTTACATAAGTCATGTTTGTTATGGATAGGTTGTATATTATTTATATGAAGAATGATATCAAGTCCTTAAAATTATTATTAACCATCAAATGGAAATTATTCTTGAATGGATACGATGGGGAATGAATCTCATCCCGTTCGTGGAGACGGTAGTCCGTACGTACGCACGAGCGACAATATCATTCATTTGATATTAAAATAATATATAATTGGATGGTATATCATATATAAAAAATTATTATCATGTTATATTTATTATTTACATCAATTGAACATCATTATCATACCCATCCAAATAATAATGTTTTGAATAACAATTACACCCCAACATGGAGATGGTAAGCCGTACGTACACACGTATGGTGACATGTCGTTCAAAGGATGGATAGAATACTGAATATGGTTGTACCATATTTATAATAACATCACGGTATAAAAGATATACTAGAGTTATTATTTTATAATGGAAGTAACAAAGAAAGAAGAAGTTGAAGAAAAAGGAACATGAAAGAGGGTGGTGAAAACATTACCTCTTCTTCGAGTTCTTCCTTTTGATTTTATCAAAAGGGATCCTTTAGTTGGATTTATGATCAAAATAATGCCTCTAGGTTGAAGTGAGGTAATTTGGGAGGATATTTTGGCAGTGGTTGACCGAGCCAAAATGTTTTTAAGGTATGAATTTGAGCGAATGGGGAGTGCCCTTTTACAAGAGGGGTGAGGGGTACCTTTGGAAAATCTAGAAATATTATTTTATAATAAATTCATATTCGGTTTATAATGGATCCAAAGTGGATATTTTAAATGATAATGTGGGTATGGGTCTAAATCCTTTCAACCAATAGATTTTAGACAGGGTTGGGTCACTATATTAACCTTATCATTTAAATTTAACTCTTAGTTGTATAGTTTGACATTTACCACGCCTCTTTGTATTTTTATATTATATAGTTAATAAACATAATATATATAACTCCAAGAGACCCCAAAGTTGTCCATTAATGATAAAACTATCATTATATAATTCCTTTGGTAGAGCCTTAGATTTTTAGGAATATAATATCAATTAATAATATAATATTTCTTTTAAAAACTCTTTTATGTCAATTTTGACTCTTTTGGGTATTTTGTTTTTGATAATTTCATAAAAACATTATTACATAGAAAATAATTTATATAACAAATACTAATATGTAATATTAACCTAAAAAATTAGTGGAAATCATAAAAAGTCTCAAATTACATTTATTTTGATATTTATAATATCAATTATTTTAATATTTCATTAATTAAGTAATTACTGCATCACCATTGTGTCATAAATAAATTAAAGTATATAATGTCTAAAAATTATACATAAATTACCATTATGTAGGAAAGATTTTTAGATTTATAATTAATATTAATAATCTACTTTATCTTATGTATAACCCTATATTAAAAATGTTTCAGTAATTAAACTTTGATTTTAACTCTTTTAACTCTTCTTTGAATTATATAATAATAAATGTCCTAATCTAATCCAAGTGGACCTAAATGAAAATATTTTATTAATAAAATTGTTTTTGGTCGAGATACACTTGTTCAATAGAATTATTACATGTTTTAGGGTAATATTAATATCGATTTTACCCTTAATTACCTTATTTACTTTTAACCGTGGTAAATAAAAGTAAAATGTTACTAGTCACCAAAAATTATTTTTATATTATTGAACCACATTTTACTCATTTATATTAACCGTGTCTATAGGATTTTTTAAATTCCACTCACAGAAGTTGTAAAATTATGTTTTATGTGAATTTCCTTATTCTCATATGAGGTGGATAAAAGACGGTGAAAAGTTCAATAAAATTTTGATATATCAAAAATTATTCTAAACTAACTCCAATTAATTACATTGAACTTATATAGGTATTATGTATCTATTTTTACCTTAATTAAATTTAAATCAAATAAATAATTATTTAAATAAAAATTCTATTTTAAACTATAACTAAGTGTTTTTTCACTATTCATCAAAAATTGAATTCTTTCAGAAAAATACCAAAACTTCACCATAAGATAATTTCGATATTCCGAATCTAAAAATGAAGTCCATTTTGAAATATAAAATTTATAAAATTTTAAAATAGTTGGTGTTACTATTCATAACGGCTAGTTTGATAGGTTGTGGTGTTTGTCAGAACTTGAAGTTGCGTACAACACACGCTAATGTATTATTTAAAGAGAAGTGTACCGTGGACGCTTGGGGTGTTATATTCTCCCCTCCTTAAAATAATTTCTTCTTCAAAATTTCTAGAATATTACTGCATAAAAAGACTCAGGTGGTTCTTCATCATAAGTTCCTTGGGTTCCCATGTTGCCGCTTCCATCTTATGGTTTCTCCATATATCTTTTACTAGTCGTCTCATCCGGTTTCTTAACACTTGTTCTCTGGTATCAAGAATCCTGACAGGATATTCGCAATAGGACAGATCAGGTTCCAGTTGTAATTCCTCATAGGTGAGTACATGCGTTGGGTCAGGCATGTATTTTCTAAATAGTGATACGTGAAACACATCGTGAACTTCGGAGAGATTTGGCGGCATTTCCAAATGGTAAGCTACAGCCCCAATTCATTATAGAATTTCTAAACGTCTGATGTACCTGGGACTCAATTTACCCTTTTTACAGAAACGTATAACTCTCTTCTATGAATATACCTTCAAGAAAACATACTATCCTACCCGAAATTCCAAATACTTCCTTCGGTTATAATCATAGCTCTTCTTCCTACTTTGAGCTGCTTTGATGTGGTTTTGTATTACCTTCACCTTTTCCATCGTTTCCTCCACCAGTTCTTCGACTACGAGTTTTCTTTCACCAATGCCATCCCAACAGGTTGGTGTGAGACATATCTTTCCGTATAACTCTTCATATGGTGCCATCTGAATACTCGAATGGAAGCTTTTGTTATAGGAAAATTCAACCAGAGGTAAATATTGATTCCACATACCCTGAATGTCAAGTGATAAAGATCTCAACATGTCTTCTAAGGTTTGAATATTCCGTTCTGATTGTCCATCTGTTTGAGGGTGGTAAGCAGTGATCAAACGATGTTTAGTATCCAAGACCTTCTGAATACTCTTCCAGAATATTGATGTAAAACATGGATCACGGTCAGAAATAATTTTTTGGGGTACTCCATGAAGTCTCACAACTTCATTAATCTATAGCCTTGTTAGACGTTCAAGTGGTAGATCTTCTCTTATAGCAAGAAAATGTGTTGATTGTGTAAGACGATCAACAATGAACCATATTGCATCGTTCCTTCTATGAGTCTTTGGTAGTCCCAGGAAAAGGTCCATCGTGATATTATCCCATTTCCACTCAGGTATGGGAAGAGGTTTCATGACTCCTCCAGGCTGTTGCCTTACAACATTCACTTATTGAAAAACCATACATCTTGACACAAAATCAGAAATCTCCCTCTTCATATTGTCCCATAAAAAATGTTCCGTAAATTCTCTATACATTTTGGTGCTCCCAGGGTGTATAGAGAAATTGGAACTATGAGCATCATCCAATAATTCCCTTTTTAGATAAGGGATATCAGGAACACAAAATCTCCTCCCAAATTTCAAAATTCCATCTTCATACACAAAGTCACTCAATCTCCTATCATTAACCACTTTAATATTCTTTTGAAATTCTTCATCATCGGTCTGAGAACTCTTTATCCTTTCTAGGAAAGATGGTTTGGAAACCATTTGAAAAAGCATTGATGTTTCACCTTACATGGTTATTCCCATATCCATCATTACTAGATCCATGAAAATAGGATCCCTCTCAACTCTCATCTTGTTCAAAACTCAATGATCTTTTATACTCAAAGCATATGCGACCTTATTTTTATTCCTCGGGTGGTAGTGTATCATCAAATCATAATACTTGAGTAGTTCAAGCCATATCTTTTGCCTCATGTTGAGTTCTTTCTATGATAAAATATACTTCAAACTCTTGTGATAAGTATAAATCTCACATTTCTCACCATAGAGATAATGTCTCCATATCTTCATAGAAAAGATTACAGAAGCTAACTCAAGATCATGAGTATGATAGTTCTACTCATGAATTTTTAGCCGTCGTGATGCATAGGCAATAACTCTATCATTCTACTTAAGGATACAACCACGTCCTTTCTTCGATGCATCACTATAATTAACAAACTCATCATTTCTCGATGGTAGAGTCAAAATAGGAGCATTGACTAATATTCTCTTCAGTTCTTTAAAATATTCTTCACACTCTTTTGTCCAAACAAATTTAACTCCTTTATGTGTGAGCTTTGTTAATGGGTTAGCCAATTGAGAGAAATTCTGGACGAAACGTCGATAATAACCTGCTGAACCAATAAAACTATGTACCTCAGTTATACTCATTGGTGCTGTCCATTCTTGGATTTCTCTTTTCTTAGAAGGATCAACAGAGATTCCATATTTAGAGATAATATGGGCAAGAAAAGAAATCTCTTGAAGCTAGAATTCACAGTTTCTAAACTTCCCATATAATTCATGTCTTCTCAGATTCTTCAGGATAATGCACAAGTGATTTTCACGATCTTTGTATCTTTTGGAATATACCAAGATATCATCAATAAACACCACCAAAAAATCATCGAGATATTCCTTGAAAACACTATTCATTAGATCCATAAATACAGAGGGTGCATTAGCCAATCCAAAAGGCATTACTATAAACTCGTAATGCCTGTACCTAGTTCGAAATGTTGTCTTCCGAATGTCTTCCTTCTTCACACACAACTGATGGTATCTAGATCGAAGGTCAATATTTGAAAAGTATTAAGCTCCATGTAGTTGGACAAATATATCATCAATGTGATGTAGGGGATTCTTGTTATTTATTGTTATAGCATTGATCTCCCTATAATCGATACATGACCACATAGATCCATCTTTCTTCTTTACAAAAAGGACAGGGGCTCCCCATAGAGAAACACTAGGGAGAATAAATCCCTTATTACTCAATTCCTCTAGTTGTTTCTCTAGTTCCACTAATTCTATAGTGTCCATTTTATAAGGGGTCTTCGATATGGGCCTTGATCCTGGAATTAAATCAATGGAATACTCAATTTCTCATTCTGGAGGATGTCCAGGTAAATCTTCCAGAAACACATCAACAAATTCTCTCACAATAGGTACATCCTCTATTTGAACATTCCTTTCCTCACCCACAGTCATTTCATTCTCTTCCTCCCCAATAATTGAATTTAGTTGAGCTATTGGGGGTGGATCTAGATAACAATTAAGTGCTGACGATTCTGCTCTAAAGATAAGGTGTTCCTTGTCATCATCATAAAAAATCGTAACCTCCATCTTCATACAATAAATCTTCACATCATAGTCCGAAAGCCAATACATACTGAGGATTATATCAAACTAAATCATGGGTATAACGATGAGATCCACAGATAAAGAACATTTATATTCTCTAATGGGAACAGATTCACAAAACTTTGTTACGATGATACTTACCTTAAGAGTTTTGAATGACAAATCCCATGTTAAATAAAATTGGAAATATCTAATTTTCTTAGAAAACTGGGAATATATAAAACAATGCGATGATCCAGAATCAAATAATACATTATGTAAACTTGAGGAAACCATTAAATTACCAACCAACACATCTTTTGGAGCTTCTACCTCAGTAATAGTGATAACATATGTTTTTCCATGATCCCTTGGCCTTTTCTGAGGTAATTTTCTCTGAAGCTTAGGATATTCATTTTCAAAATGTCCCATCTCCCTGAAATTGTAGCATTGATCATCGGTACCTTCTTTCTTCCCCTTGTAATCAAGAGCTTGGTGGCCTTTTTCACCACAACTGTAACAGACTCCCATTCCTTTTAGGCAAGTACTGGTGTGATTATTCCTACATTTACTATAGGATGAAAATTCACCTTTTCCCTTCTTCCCCTTATTTCCATTTCTATATTGATCAGCAGATCTCTTCTTCTATTAATTTTCATTAAATTAATAAGACTTTGAGAATTCCTTTTCTGTCTTGATAGAACATGAGACAATATCATCATACGATGAGAAGGATTGTGAAACTAAAGCTCGAAGGAGAAGTGGTTTTAACCCATCAATGATATGATCAATCTTACTTCATGGGTTACGTATATAATCTTCAGCATGCCTTGCTAACCCTGTAATGTTAGACTTATATTTTCAACATTCTCGTCCTCCTTTTTCCTCAGACTCAGAAATTGCCTTTCTATATTTGCTCGATGGTCACGAGGAAAGTATTTTTCTAAGAACAGCTCTTTGAACTCCCTCCATTCCATATTTTATAATTCATCATCTTCCTTCGTGTTTTGAATCAATTACCACCATTGATAAATATCACTAATGAGGCGGTAAACTGCCTGGATAACTTTTTCCCTTTCACTACTCCCCAAGGCATGGAATATTTTCTCTAAGTAATTTATCCATTGCTCATCTACTAATGGATTTGTACTACCATTGATTGTTGGTGGTTGTTGCCTCATTAAGAGATATAACATTGATCCTCCATGCTACGGATCAGGGTTCTCCATACGGGTAAGGTTATTATTCATAACCTGAGTGAGTTGTCCCAGTATGGTGATAAGCTGATCAGCACCAGTTGCATCACCACATCCACTATAATTATCTTGAGTAGGATTTAAATCCCTACATGGAGTGTGTGCATTTATACGGTTTCCAATTCTTCTACGAGGTGCCATTTCAAAACAATGGCATACACTAGATTAGTTTATGAATCACTATACATAAATCCAACTTGTAAAACACTTAACATAGATTGAACAGTTTATGGATATAATCCATAATCATAAAAAAAATATTCTTTGAGGAAGTATATACTCATAAACAATTTATAATTATTTTTAAATAAAATGAGAATTATCCTAAGAATATCCCTCGGGAGTTTCGTAACCAAGAGTGCAGCAAGGCCCATTGTCGTGCACCCATTCCCGTTCGAGTCTAGCTCAAAGTGGTGTTTTCGGGTTTTACCCCTAAGTACATCAATGCCAGATCCACCTCTACCTACTCGTATCCAGACAAGGATGTATTGCTCAGAAAACTCACAAAATCTCTACACTACCAAAAATCTAGGAAGTTCTTCTATACTAATCATCAAAGTCTCTCTTATGGCTATGTGCTCTAATCAGAGTTTATCTAAATCAAGTTTCCAAGGTTTGTACTAAACTTTCTCTGATACCAACTGTAACTTCCCAACCCCAGTAACCTAGAGTCAGTGCAATATTAGATAACATTTTCATGATCACAAAAGATCAAGTCTCAAAAGACCTATTAGTTTAGTAGCTTTGGAATCACTAAATACATTCATAAAGATTATATTACATCATAAAGTGAAAACTACAACAACATCTTGTCTCCCCACTCATATCTTCTTATACTATTCCTACAGGTCATTCATAAAATACTTATTCACATCCTGGGAAAAATAAAACATAGAAAGGGGGGAGCTCAAATTCTTTTTAAGGATAACAATATAGGGGAAAATTTCATAAAAAATCATAAACATTTAAGGAAATGTATAACTAAAACAAAAGCCTTTTAAACATGAACTTCCACATAATATGGAAGAAATAAAATGAAATAATTCCATTAACTTATTCAAATGGATATTCTACTAGTCGAATAATCACATGAAATATCAATATCCACTTTCATAATGATGGAATGCATAATGCCAGACTATCATAACCACATAGTCAAGGCCTTGTTCCAAGACTACAAATAAGATTTTTTCAAGGATTTGTGCCAAGACACCAGTTTGTCTTATGAGACCTACCGATGCATCGTGGAGCTGTATCGGGCTCCACCCGTAACTTATTAAGTCCAATGCATTACTCATATGAACAGGTTTAAACATAAAATAAACATTCATATTAAAACTATCATACAAAATGTCAATACTTTCTCCATAAACCATGAATGGTATAAAAATAACACATCCACCGTCAAACATATCACAAAACCTTCAATACTATATGGAAGTTTTGTATCATAATAAATCAACTTCAAATAAGCTTGAAATCCATCAAAGTATGTAGACATAGATGAAATCAAAACTATTTGAGAGAAATATCTCTTTTTTGAAATAATTTAAAAGTCACATAATAATAAAATAAAGCATTACTTTGAAAATATTCTTATAATCTTGTAAGGGAAGATTTGACAATTTTATAACAATAGAAAATAGATGCACCTACCGTATAAGTTAAAAAAGACATTCATACCTTACTTCTATCAAAAAGGTTAAAAAGGACCTTGTTTGGAAAACGATGGAAATATTCCTTTAAAAAAATTCAAAAAATGGTATAAATGAATTTAACCCATATAAAATAGTAAGAATTATTTTATATACATTTTTATGAAACATGGATGTGGCTGATAAAGAGGTCCCAGTAGATAATTACGTATAAACAACCTCAGATAATGAAAAGATTGTGAAATAAACCCTTACCATGTATTTTTCCTTGGTTGAGGGTTGGTTAACCTCGTGTATAATGGTGAAATAATTGTTATTAAATTCTACAAGAATCATATATATTAATATGATATCATATATGATATTTTAACATTTCTTTGTTAATAGTATCTTATTATTATCATCGTTTCAAGTGTTAAATTTCTCCTTTTCTTTTATTTTTTTTGTTACATAAGTTGTGTTTGTTATAGATAGTTTATATCTTATTCATATACAGAATGATATCAAGTCCTTAAACATTTTTTTAACCATCAAATGAAAATTAATCTTGAATGGATACGATGGGGAATGAATCTCATCACGTTCGTGGAGATGGTAGTCTGTACATACGCATAAGCGACAATATCATTCCCTTGATATTAAAATAATATAAAATTGGATGGAATATCAAATATATAGAATCATTATCATGTTATATTTATTATTTACATAAGCTACACATCATTATCATACCCATCAAAATAATAATGTTTTGAATAACAATTACACCACGATGTGGAGACGGTAAGTCGTACATACACACGAATGGTGACAGGTCATTCAAAGGATGGATAGAATACTAAATATAGTTTGACCATATTTATAATAACATCACAGTATATAGAATATACTGGAGTTATTATTTTAGAATGGATGTATCAAAGAAAGAAGAAGTTGAAGAAGAAAATAACTTGAAAGAGGGTGGTGAAATCATTACCTCTTCTTCAGGTTATTCCTTTTGATTTGATCAAAAGGGCTCCATAGATTGACATTATGAGGAAAATAATGCCTCTAGGTTGAATTGAGGGAAGTTGGGGGGATATTTGGGTAGGTTTTAGCCGAGGAAAAAGGCTTTGAAGGTCTGAATTTGAGAGAAGGGGGAGTTCCCGTTTATAATAGGGATGAGGGGCACCTTTGGAAAAGCTAGAAATACTATATTATAATAAATTCATATTCAGTTTCTAATGGATCCAAAGTGGATTATTTAAAGGTTAAGGTCAGGATAGGTTTAAATCCTTTCAACCAATAGATTTTAGATAGGTTTGGGTCACTATATTAACCTTATCTTTTATATTTAACTCTTAGTTAAATAGTTTGACATTTACCATGTATCTTTGTATTTTTATATTATATAGTTAATAAACATACTATATACCTCCAAGAGACCCCAAAGTGGTACATTAATAATAAACCTATCATTATATAAGTCCTTTGGCCAAACCTTATATTTTGAGGAATATAATATCAATTAATAATATAATATTTTTTTTATAGACTCTTTTATGTCAATTTTGACACTATTGGGTATTTTGTTTTTGATAATTTTATAACAACATTATTACTTCAAAAAAAATTTATATAACCAATCCTAATATGTCATATTATCCTATAGAATTAGTGGAACTCATAAAAATTCTCAAATTAAATTTATTATGATATTTATAATATCAATTATTTTAATATTTCATTAATTAGATAATTTCTGCATCAACGTTGTGTCATAAATAAATTAAATTATTTAATGACTAAAAATTATAAATAAAATACCATTATTTAGGAAATATTATTATATTTATAATTAATATTTATAATCTAATTTATCTTATGTATAACCCTATATTAATTTTTTTTATTGATTTAACATTGATTTTAACTCTTTTAACTCTTCTTTGAATTAAATAATAATAAATTTACTAATCTAATCCAAGTGGACCTAAATGATAATATTTTATTCCTAATATTTTTTTTGGTCGAGATACACTATTCCAATAGAATTAGAACATGTGTTAGGGTAACATTAATATCATTATTACCCTTAATTGCCCTATTTACTTTTAACCGTGGTAAATAAAAGTAAAAAGTTACTATTCACCAAAAAATATTTTTATCTTATTAAACCACATTTTACTCCTTGATATTAACCATGTCTCTTGGTTTTTCGAAATTCCACTAACAGAAGCGGTAAAATTAAGTTTTATGTGAATTTCCAAATTCTCCTAGGAGGTGGGTAAAAGACCGTGAAAAGTTCAATAAAATTTGTATATAACAAAAATTATTCTAAACTAACTCCAATGAATTAAATTAAACTTATATAGGTATTATGTATCTATTTTGACATTAATTAAATTTATATAAAATAAATAATTATTTAAATAAAAATTCGGTTTTATACTATAACTCAGTGTTTTTTCACTATTCATAAAAAATTGAAGGTTTTCAGAAAATTACCAAAAATTCATCCTAAGATAATTTTGATATTATGAATTCAAAAATTAAGCCCATTTTGAAAGATAAAATTTACAAAATTTCAAAAAGTGGGTATTACTATTCATAACTGATATTTTGATTTGTTTTGGTGTGTGTTAGAACTCAAAGTTGCGTACAACACACGCTACTGTACTATTCAAAGAGAATCGTACCTTGGAATCTTGGGGTGTTACAATAGGTATATATCATTATAATTGATTTCAAATTTATGCGATAACATGTAAAATATTTTTTAAGAAACATTAAAATTAAAACATTTTAGTATGGTTTATTAAAATATAAACGAACATTTAAAAAGAAAAATGGAATAATATTCTATATTAAACAAGAATAGAACCAATAGTGTTTTCAAGATAAAAATACTAGTTTTAAAAATATAACGGTTTCTTAAAAATAGATTGTATAGTGTACTTGAAATTGGGAAATAATTTGGGATGTTCCCTTAAAATAGGTTTTCTATCAGGAAGTATTGAGGTCGGAATAACCTAAAAACAAGTTTATAGACTAAATAAAAGGATTAATGGATATTTATACATGTTTTTTTCCATATAAACCTAAATTAGAATATGTACACAAATATAATATAGAATTTCATTTGGTTAAAAAAATAGAGAAAGAATAACCTGAAAGAATAATGGTGGTTCGGGTAGAATCCCTTACATTAAATCTGATGGTGTTCTCCACTTGATATTAATGATCAAAATAACAAAATAAGGATTATTAATTAGTTATTAGAGATCCTATTTTATATTTAATTGATATATTATAACCTATTTGAGTTCATTAATAGCATTTTTGATTAGTTATGGGGATCAATTTCATTGTCCAGGTCTGTTTGTTTCATGATCGATTTACATATATACATGAATGGATAACCATGTAAAATGAAGATGGTTGTCTATAATTTGAGTTATATTTTATTATTAAACATCAATCTGGTTACATGGTTTTAAATTTCATTTGGATATATGGAGTGAAGATAAATAATTATGTAAAACATTAGTGATAACCTTTTGGGTTAGTTGGTGGTTTTTGATCACAACGAACACATTTTGATTTATAAATCAAATCTGTGTATAAAAAAAGATTATAAAACCATATATGAGTCATAAAAAATTTATATTATTTTTCAATGATGGATATTGTTTCCTGACCAGAATTGAAGATGGTAACGGAAACTAAAAACCCATCGTCCTAGAATGTCATAAATTAACACATCTTAGATTGGTTTTATAATACTAGTATAAAATAAGGGTAAATTAGATATGATAATAACATGTTCTATTATAAAAACAATAATATAGTACATAAAAGGAACTAAATGTTTCATAACATTTGTATGTGGAGGGGTATGTGTAGAAAATAAAACAATGTAACGTGAATGGAAAGAAAAAGAATTGAAAAGAGGAATTTACCACTTGAGTTAATATTTATTGAGAGCCTCATAAAGGGAGAGGATTTGGTCTTTTGAGACAAATGACTGATGGAAATGGGGTAGAATCTTGGTGAGATATTTGAGAAGAATTTAGGCAATGAAAAATGCTTGAGATGAGTGAATAGTAGAGGGGAGCGTGGGTGGTTTTTACAGTGGAGGGGAGAAGGGTTTTCATAATATTTTAATCATTAGTTTAATATTTTTTTCTCGAGACTATGAATAGTAATGATTCTTGTGAAAATGTTAATATACTCAAGTGAGTTCAACCCAATGGACATTTACATTATCCATGAATCAAGCATGATGCAGAAATTCAGGTTTTAGAATTTATCATAATTTATCATGTTTTACTATTCATCATAAAATTAAAGTATTTCTGAAAAATCCCCAAAATTATCCTTAACCATTTAATAATGTGTAAAATATTAAAATTACATCCACTTTTCAAAAATAAAATTATAAATATGACTAATTTTTTTTAATTAAAATCATAATTTACTTGAATAATACTGATTTTAAAACGATAACTGATTTTATGATGATTTAAAAAAATTACACAAGGCCTTATAACATTATATTAAAACTAGAAGAAAACTATTGTTAATTAGTAAACACCTTTTATGAAAATACATTATCATTTAAATTAATTACTTAATTGTAATTAATTATTTATGACTTACGAAAATACCCATACTTTTACTATGGTCATATTATCAATTATAAGTTACCTAAATATAATTTTTTACATTAAAGAGTGAGGTTAATCTTCTTTTTGACAATTTACTATTCATAAGGGTCATATTACTGTTCTTAAGTGTAGTTTAATATTAATAAGGGTATGTTTCTATTCCACACAAATTACTTTTTTTCCATCAGAAGCCAAACATTTTACTGATCAGAATCGGGTATGTTATATTTTCAAAATTCAAACCAAAGAAGTGAAAACATTATGATAAAGGTAACATAGTTCTTAGTAGTTCATTGAGTTTTTATTTAATGTGATTATATGAGTTAATTATAATAAGGTAATTTATATTGATAAAACATTGGGTCGTTACATTCATCACCAATTATGAAATTTCTTCATCAAAATTTCGTTTTATATTCTAGGACATAAACAGGTGAAGATGCTTTTACTACAATTCCTCCTACAATTCCCAGGATTCCTCTTCGTACTAATGGTTCCACCATAGTACATTTACCATATGAGTAGTATTATTACGTATAACTTTATCTCTAGGATCCAAGATCTTCATTGGCTACTCCTCATAAGAAAGATCATTCTCCAACTGTATCACCTCAAAAGAGAGTACATATGAAGGATCTGGTATGTACATCCTTAAAAGGGATACATAGAATACATCATGTTCTTTGGACATGGTAGGTGGAATTTCCAGTCGATAGACCACAACCCTGACATGATCAATAATATTGAAGGGTGCAATTTACATGAGATATATCTATCATTTCATCCCAAACCACATAACCTTATTCAATGGAGATATGCGTAGAAATACCATGTCTCGAACTTTAAACTCAAGGCATCATCGATGAATATTTGCATAAACCTTTTTTCAACTTTGGTCTTCCTTCTGGTTCTAATGAATGGTTTTTTACCTTCTCCAAAATTGCTTTGACCATTTCAGGTACTATTAGTTTACACTCAAAAATATCAATCCAACATGCTGGTGTTCTTCACCTTTTCCAATAAAGGACTTTGAATAATTTTATTCAGATGCGTGAGTGGAAACTATTGTATTAAGTGAATTTGACTGGTGGAAGATGTTGGTCCTGTTTTACTTTTAAGTCCATAGAACAATATCTCAACATATCTTATAGTGTAAGAATGGTTTTCTTAGATTAGCCATTAGTTTGAGGATGATAGGCCATCATGAAATTCAGTTCAATGCTTAAAGCATTTAGAGATTTTTACATAACATCAAGATGAATCTCAGATCTCTATCGGATATAATAGATAGTGGTACTCCATTCAACCTTACCACATCTATTATATATATCCATGAATGTTGATCCAATGAGAAGTCCTCTCAAATTTCGATAAAGTGAGTTGTATTTGGAAGACGATCCACAATGACCTATATAGAATTGTTTCCCCTCAATGCCCTTGTAAGTCCAGTTAAAAAATATGTGGTGTTGTTCCCCCACATCCATGTTGGTAAGGGTAGTGGTTGCATCATCCCCTTAGACTTTTTCCCTTTAGACGTCACTTGCTGACATACCAAGCACTTCGATATATACTCAGCAATCTATTTCTCCATGTTATCCCACCAAAAGCTCTCTCAGAGATATCAATACATCTTTGTCGACCCTAAATGAATTTGGAAGGTTGAGCTATGTGCGTCATTCAAAAGCATATCCTTTATCTATGGATTGGATGGTACACATAATCATGATCCAAATATTACAACTCCTTCATCATCGATCATGAACTCAGATGATTTCCCATTTCTTATGGTGTCCACCCTTTTCTGAATGTCCACGTCTCTTCTTTGAGCATCCATTATTTCGTCCATGAGAGATGGTTGAGAAATCATTTGAGAAAGTATTGATGATGGTCCTCAATTAATGATTCCCATGTCCATCCTCTAAAAATCTAAAAAGATTTGATCCTTTTCAATTATCATCATTGATAAAGATGCAGGTTCTTTTCTACTCTGAGCATTCCCCATGGTATTTGCCTTACTATTATGGTAGTGGATTGATCTTTAATAATCGTTGATGATATATAATAATCCATGCTGGAATATATTAATCTATTTTTGTGTCAATATATATTTTATAGTCTTGTAATCAGTATATATCTCACAATTCCACCATAGAGATAATGAGACTATATTTTCCATGCAAAGATCACAGCCGCCAACTCGAGATCATTTGTAGGATAGTTTGGCTCTTGAATTTTCAGCTACCATGGGGTTTAGGATATCAGTTTATCATATTGCATCAAAACACATCTTAGTAAATTATATTAAGAATCAATGTACAACACAAAGAGTTATCCACTCATTGGTAGTGTGAGTATTGGTGAAGGGATAAGCCTCTTTCTCAACTCCTTAAAGCAGTCTTCAGATTCTTGAGTCTTGATGAACATCATTCTATTCCGTGTCAGTTTGGTCATTGGGTTTTTTCAATCGTGATAATTTGTTCAAAAATCTTTGATAATACCCATATATACCTAGAATTATGTTGATCTTTTTTACAGATGTTGTCCTGGTCCAATCTTCAATTTCCTTTTTCTTGTCACGGTCTACAGATATACATTTTAAAGTGATAACATGCCACATGAATGATACTTCCTCCATCCAAAACTCACATTTACTGTAATTTTAATATTTTTTTACAATCCAATATTTCTTTAACACAGTATTCATATTTTCCTCCTGTTTATCTTTTCTCTTATAGTATATGAAAATATCGTCTATAAGGACTAAAATTAATTTGTTGAGGTAATCTATAAATAATAAATTCATTAAATCCATTAAAATTGCTGGAGAATTAGTGAGATATAAGAGAATCACACTGAATTCATAGTGTCCATACCTCATCTAAAAGTCAATTTTGGTATTATCTTCTTTACTGAACTTTAATTGGTGATATCCTGAACAAAGTCCTACCTTATAGAAATATATATCCCCATAAAGTTGATTGAATTAGTCATCTATCCAAGGAAAAGGATACATGTTCTTGATCATGATTTTATTGAGAACAATATAATAAATGCAAATGTGCATTAAAAAAATTCTTATTGATGAAATTTACTAGAGCACCCCATGGTGATTTACTCTGGCTTATAAAACTATTATCTAGATTCTCCCTTAATTGCTTCTTCATCTCTTCCAGTTCTACAGTGTACATTATATAAGATGTTTTTGATATTGGTAGAGATCTAAGAATGTGTTAAATTGATAACTCAACCTCTTAATTAAGAAGAAGTCTAGTCAACTCTTCTGTGAATACATTAGTGTAATCCCTTAATATGGGAATATCTTTGAGAAGTATCATCTACTTTGGATCCATCATTCGATCTTGACATTTTTTCTCATATGGTAGTAATATCCACACTTGAGAAAATGATTCTAAAGGATATTCTTCTTAATTATTACACTTCTAAAGAATTTGAAGATTCTTTAGGATGTAATGAGTGATCTCCCTTTCTCGAAAATTGATTTAGTCTTTGTATAAATGTAGCTAATTAATTACCATTATAGAATCGAACTCTACCAAAGGAAGTTTTATAAGAATTACTAGGATGATAATTCCAAAAACATTTACTAGGGAGTGGTTATAAACCTTAGACGCAATAATTTTATAATTCGTTTTTATCACAGATAACATGTCCTCCAAATTTTGAGGTGGTGTTTGAATAGTTATACTATACTGGAAAGATATGAAAGAAAGCGTAAAACTAGAATAAAAGAGTTTGTTCTCTATTCTTGAATGAATAACTAGAATACCTATCACCACATAATTTTTTCTCACCACCTCAGCAGTATTGATAGCATAAACCCTTCCTTGTTTCCTTGGAGGTTATTGTTGATTTCTTCTTATAACAGTTTTCTTAAGGAAATTGTTCACATAATGTCCATGCTCCGTGTAGTTGTAACACTACACAACAGGCTGAGCATTGATCTGAACCTTTTAATATTCTTCCACCATAGTGGGATTCTTCATATCACTTTCGACATTTCTCTTCTAGATGTCCCATATTTTAACATTTGATGTAATTCCCCGTTCCCTTTATTTAGTTCATAGGATTCTTCTTCCCACAATTTTTACATGTGGGATGTTCGATCTTCTTTCCATCAAGGGATTTATTTTTTGAACAACCCATATTAGATTCCATTTTCTTCTTTTTTTTATTGAGCCCACAATGTCACGACCCGTACTCGGGGCCCGTGTTGTGACTACCCCAAGCCCGCCTTCCATAGGCCTGGGGCTGGCGACTAGCACCAAAGGCGTAAATCCTGATAAATGGGAAGGAATTGCCTTTATAAAAGTAAAAAAACATGACAATGTACAAGCGGAAGTAATACACTAAGTACAAAAGAAAGTGCTGAAAATTAAATGGGCCAGAATACAAACCCAACTGAAAGTGCAGCTAAAAATGAATAGAAGTACAACAGAAAAGACAAGCAACTGGACGAATAGAAGCAGCTCCTAGGTCTTCCACCTCGGATCCTACCTGAAGGGTAGGTACAGATAGCGTAGCTCCTGGATCATCCACCACAGTTCCTACCTGAAGGGTAGGTACAAATAGCCTCCACAATTCTCTCACCCATCAACCTCCTCCGAGTATCATCTCATCGTGATGTCCACCTCTGGATACTGACTCGTCGTGAGGTCCACATCTGGGTACCTTCCATTCCTCGAACACTCGGCCTCTGTCAGCATTGCTCATTGTCTGCAACCAACACAACGAGGTGTGGGCATAACCCTTGTAGGGGTGAGTATAACAGTACTCAGTAGGGACCCTGAGACCCTCAAGGTCTCACTAAATCCAACAAGGATAAACACAAATAATGATCTCAACAGATGACCTCTACTTACGTATATTCCCATACATATACCTAAGTTATCAAGTAACACATCTCAATCATGAGGAAAACACAAAGGTTATTGTCTCATCTCAACCAAGATTTTCATTATCAAAACTGTAACTACTGAATACCTCCTTCTCTGATGAGTACAGTGATCCTATCATGACTCCAAGGTACTGCTCACTAACCTAAGACTGTTGAGATACTCCTCCTGTCGAGTACCGCGGGTCTGCCACCTCACAAAGTAGTACTCCTCCGCCATTGGTCTGCCACCTCACACAGTAGTTCTCCCCATCATAGCCTACAGAGGTACTCCTCCTGTCGAGTACCGTCGGTCTTCCACCTCACAAATTCGTGCTCCCCACTAAGCTATGCAAGTCACTCAGAATCGAATCGGACAAGCAGTCATCATGTCTGAGCCAGCTACACGGTCTCCGTACTCCGTACGCTCATCTCTATGAGGGTCTGCTCCACGAGCTACGGGTCGATACTCCATGTATCACAAATTCCCACGAAGAAGTATCTCAAAGGACCGCCTTGTCATAGGAGTCTCAACGCAACAGACGGCGCGTCAATCAGATGCTCGGTCTGTGAGTTATTAGACATTTCGTCCCAGGGGCCCGGTTGGTTTCATGTACGAACCAACCTGACTATATCTCAACTATACCCTGAACTCACATAGGGTATACTCATAGGGTCTGTTTCTCAATGTGATCACCAACTCCACTGACAGTTCGTCAAACGGACGTCCGGTCTGAAAGTTATGGGCTTTTCCGTTCTAGGGGTCCGGTTGGATTTCGGGCACAATCCAACCCAGCCATACTCCAACCACGTCCAAACCTCAGGTGAAGTATGCCAAAATTTACATCTCATCAAGATAAATCCAACAAAGTCGAGGAAACGTCAATCAGACGTTTGGAGCTCAGGTTATAAGTGTTTCTGCTCTGAGGGCCCGGTTGGATTCGTGTTCGAACCAACCCGACCATACTCAAAGTTCTTCGAAACCTTGAGTGTAATATACCGAAATGACCGTCTCGATCCAAGGATCACTACGCAACTAACGGTGCGTCGATCGGAGGATTGTAGCCCAATATATGGGGAATAGACCAGAAGTGATCTGAAAATGGGGGGTCTGGGCCCGGTCCGACCCGGTAGGGTGCGGCCCAGCTCGGAGAGCATGGCCCAGCCCGACCCGGCACGACCCGACAGGGCGCGGCGCGGCCCGGTCAGTTCAAACCAGCCCGGCCCGGCCGGGTGGCACGCTGGCTCGGCCAGCGAGCTGAGTAGCCTTTGCGCTCCGCTGAAGCGGCGAGCACTGCGTCCTACACCCCCAGATTCCACGTGGCCATGGCATCTAACCGCCTGCCGCCGCGGAGGTTCCTTTTGTCAGCGCGCCGAGGTGCCGCTGGTGATGTCTACGGGCCACCGGAGTTGCTCCGATGGTCCGTTTTCAATTCTGTCTGCCCCGGGAATCCTTACGGGACCCAAACATCACTGCGGGATCATCAAATCGCCTCTACGGCCCATTCTGTCATCGTCCGTCGATCCGCACGTCAAATAAACAAACTGTGAAGTCTTTGATTAGCCTCTGCGGCCCCGAATCCGACCACGGTTTCGTTTGGCCTCAACGGCGCCGCGCGATGGCGACGCGCTACTTCGTCGTGTTCCTCCTTGTTTCTGCGCCGTGCCATTGCACCGTGCTACCTTTGTTCGTGTCGCGACAAACACAACATCAAGGGGGAGGAGAGTCGGTTGTGTTCGTGCAGTCCTACCCCCTCTCATTAATCCAATTGGCTAAGAAATTTACGTTGGAAGGAAAAGAGCATTTATGAACAAAACAAACCCCTACCTCGATGAAGTCGTTGAACGAAATTCGTTGCAGAAAAAGGTCGTTGCGGAAGACGGCGTCGTGGAATGATGCTCCGTAAGCACTGTCGGCGTCGCGGTACACGGTGTCGCGGAGAAGAGGATCGTCAGTGTCGCGGTACACGGCGTCGTGGAGAATAGGATATTCGGTGTCGCAGTACACGGCGTCGCGTCGTCGATCTCTGAGGAATCAGCGTTCTTCGTCGTCCTTCGTCGGAGGTCGGCGTTCTTCATCGTTCTTCGCGTTCTCCAACAAGGAAGAACGTTCTTAAAGACTAGAGGTCTCTTCTTTGTTCCACACAATGAAACAACAATAATAAAGTAAGGTTTATCTTATTTTATTCCTCATGTCAAACCCTTCAAAATAAAAAAATAATCCACGAATTAATTAACATGTGTTGACCAATTAATGTGGCGTTTAATAATCCAAACAAATTTGATAGTTGACTTGGCATTAAGTGGGTGTGCAGATGCGTTACTCAATTAAAGAAGAGTTTAAAAAATTAATGAGGGAGGTGAAGAGTTATGGAAAAAGTGAAGGGGTGGGGCTCGTGTGGTCCCTATCTCTCCTTTATTCTTACAAGGGATGTTAGCAACCCAACGGGTCCCACTCCAACTCCCACACCTAGGAGTTAAACCACATAAGAGAGGGAAAAAGTTTTGTGACACAACACTTAAACCACTTAGTAAGAAATAAAAATAAAATTGCAAAACAATTATATTTTTATTCCTCACTCTTTTTTTTAACAACTCCTCCCGAGAAAATGAAACTCCAGAAAAGGTCTTTTTAAGCAATTAACAGCACTGCGGTTTCATCAGTTCCCTCGGATTTTGATTCCGAGAACCAGTTAAAAAGTTAGAAAAACCCACTCATTCGTTCACTGAACGTACCCAAGCTAAACTTCGGAAATTGATTCCGGGAACACCGGGTCTCGGAATCAGGTACCGTCAGAAACCACATACTCGTAAAATTCCAATGAAATTAATAAAAAAAAATTCCTTGAAATTTCCGGGTCTTTACATTACTCCCACCTAAGGGCTTTACGTCCCCGTAAATCTATAACACAAACTAGGGAAACAAAAGTGGCACTGAGCACGCATCTGAGCCTTCCGCTCCCATGTGCTCACCTGGAGGTTCTCGTACTGCCATTGAAAGTGCACCAGAGGAATCAATCGTATATGTAGGATCCGCTCATGTCGATAGTCGATCCCCACTGGAACCTCAATGAATGTCTCCCTGCCCTCGACGTCCTACTTCCTGTGGTCGATGATGTGTGAAGGATCATGCACGTATCTCCTCAGCTGAGATACATGGATGACATCATGCACCTGGTGTAACTGATGTGGAAAGGTCAAATGGTAAACTACCTCGCCTACCCTGCTGAGGACCTAGAAAGGTCTGTTGAACCTCATAGATAACTTGTCGTCTCAGACAAATATTTGTAAACCTCGTTGAGGTGAGGGCCGTATAAGGACGTGATCGCCATCCTCGAACTCTAGAGGCCTCCATTTCCCTATTATAACTGAAACAAAAAACTCCTGCTGCCACGAGGTTAAGGTTGGACGACCCAAGAGTGATCGACCAAACCCTCCTATGCATGAGTTTATCCTGTGCTACCTGGGGTTTCCTTTTCGCTGACCAAGGAAAACCCATCTCGATGTTGTAGTTATACCACAACCTTTTTGCCTAATACAGTCAATCTGAGCATGAAATGTGAATCCAATCCATAATGAGACCAACGTCGTAAGGCCTTAACGCTGCCACCAAGTGATTCCAACCGAAACTCTCGCCTCGAGGGTAAGACCACACTGTCGATGTAAGTGTGATTATCGAGTCTCCACCCAAGGTTTCTCCAGACGTGAGGGTCAAGTCTACGGCATACCGGAAACTATAGGTATGGGAAAAGATTTATGGAAGGAAGGAATGATTCATATCAACGTCTGTTACTACGGCAGTTAGTAGTGGACACAAACTATCCCTTGAATCATTTTTAGAGCCATTGGGTCACACTCCTTGACCGCATGCTGCCGCACTCTTCCCCTGCCCTCTGGCTCCCTGAGCCTGGCGGGGACAACTAAGGCGGGTGGTTGTAGCATGTTGAAATGTACACCACCTCATGCTGATCTCCTAGCTCTGGCTCCACGTCTGCTGCTTCATAGAATCATGTCTCATTAATGCTTCCTCTTATTGAAACATTTAACACGCCTGAGTCTCTAATACTAGTGCTAGTTTACCATTTCTTACTGCACTGTTCAGTCTTCATCCGCTCCTGGATGATCTGCACCATCTTTGCCTATGATCTGTAAGAGCTTCTAAGATTTCTCCTTTGCCGAAAAGAGAAACCCCGTCTCATCCTATCACGACCCCTTCCCACCAAAGATTCCCCTCCTGATCTGGCAATGATGAAAGGGAGATAATGACCCCCCGAGTCCCGCCTCCAGTAGGCCCCTGGGTGGCGACTAGCACCAAGGGTATAAATTTTCACAAAAATGGGAGGTATTACCCTTTTTATTTATTTAGGATCGGTAAATAGGACAAGTCAACCACCAAAAAGGAAAAGAAAAAGTGTATATAAATAAACCCAAACCAAGCCCACATGCATGTTTAAACAATTTTATAACAAGGTGAAAGTACAAGAAAGCTCAAAGTACAATACCAAAAGAAAACAAGAGTACAACAACTGAAAAAACTCAAACTGTCCAACTAGTAGGGTCCCGCACGGCCCTGGTAGTCCTCCTGGAAACCTAAAAGTAAATGTAGGGTGAGCATACAAGTATACTCAGTAGGGAAACCTATAGCTCTCAAGCACAAGTGGGGAGACATCCTAATGTCCCGTGAGAACAATAGAAGAAACATAGCAAGGAATTCTATCCTCCCAACCTCACCAGCCACACTCACCAAAACACAAGCACAATAGGTAGTAGTAAATAAGAAACAAGAGTATTGGGTAACCCGCACCATTTCCCTTTGGTTAGCTGCTCTTCCTAACGGCGAATGTCCTGACGCTGCCATACTCTCCCCACTCGCACACACCTGGGCCTCACAACCACGTATCCCACCCACACACACCGGGGCCTCACAACCATGTATCCCGCCGGCACACACCTGGGCCCCACAACCACGTATCCCACCCGCACACACCTGGGCTTCACAACCACGTATCCCGCCCTCACACACCTGGGCCTCATCCCGAAGATTCTTGGGAAACAGTAGAACCTACCCGAAGAGTCTTGGGCTAAGGCCACCTCAATCAAAACCTACCCAAAGAGTCTTAGGTGTAAGGTCACCTCAAACCATCACATCCTAGGGGAGAAGGAGCAGGAAGGAGCTAGTAACTAAGGGAAAAACACCCTCTCCCATGAAATGGGAGTGTTCGACACTAAGTTCTCAACATGGGTGGGGTGCGATAAAACACAAAATATATATATATGTATATATATATATATATATATAACAACCATAGAGCCCAGCCTGTGGCTTCTAAATAGAGAAACTGAGCACGTGCCTCGGCAATACTACTATAAAGCATGCATACAACAAACAACCTCAACCCCATTTAGGTTTTCACATTTTAGAATAAATTAGTTTATTTAGTTCCTTAACTACTGGGAAACTATCCACAACCAACCACATCAATTGTTCGTAATACATATACCTATCATCCACAAATCAAGTTAGGAAAACACAAGCAGCACAACAAGCCCCCTCTTATCAACCAACCAACCCCATTGATTATTAATCCCGTTCCATTTCCATGACCCACCATTTATTAACTATTCCACTTTTTATTTATTATTCACAACCCATAGTCCATTCACATTCAACCCATCCCCGCAGCCCCGCTGCCATCCACTATAACCACAACCGCACCGAAACCCGTACATCAATATCCCTTTAATACCACTTATCACAGCCCCGCTTCCCATCACCAACATAGCATTTAAACCAACCCACAACCAAGCCAACCGCAGCCCCGCTACTCACCCTATCCACAAAAACCCAAAAAAAAACTCCCCCATAACATGCCATGTATCCATTCCAACACCCACATGTTCATTATTCCGTTTTTGTTTAACCGGGGGGATCACACAAGTGTTCCATATTTTAAACAACCAACTTTACGTGATTAACCAAATTCTACATTCCACAAAGTTCTATCCAAAAAAACGGTCTAGAAAGATAAAGCAACATTTAATTGCGCATGCAAAGGCCCCCAACGACCGTGATTTTCAGTAGCCAGAAGCTCATTCAGTTCACTACATAATATCACAGGATATAAAGTAACAACAATCTCAAACTTCCCAACCCATTTCATTGACTAGTTATTATCTTCATTTAAACTGGTTCAAAAGTGTTAAACGTAAACAAGAGAACACCCACCCTGCATGATGCACAAATTAGAGGGACGAAGGTAAGATCCCTACCTTAACAGGTTCCGATCGCAACCCTCCCCCAGATCAACCTTAGAAGACGTTCTTCGGCGTCCGTCACTTCTGTCAGGTCCCGGAAAAACCTCCTCAGGTGGATGTCGAAAATGAAAGGCCGAATTAAAGACAACAGATCCAAGTTCGGAAGTTCCACCTCATTGTTACGATCCCGTGGCTGCTGACGGATCCTAAATCGGAGCTCAGACGAAGAAGTTATGGAAGAAAGAGCCTTCGAGTCTCTTGGGAGAACTCTTCTCAGAGGAAAGGGGAGGAGAGGAGTGAGTTGAAAGGAGGAGGGGACCCCTCCTTTTATAGGCGAGAAATGGAAAAGTACACAGCGTGTACTTTATGGTACACGACGTGTACTCGGTTATTTTACACGGTCTCCACGCGGCTTCCAACACAGCTACGCGGCCGTTGATTGGTCAACACACTGTTTGAGGGTAACACATACGCGGGGAAAGACTACACATCATGTAGTATAGACACACGACATGTACTCATTAATTGCACATGGCAAGGACATGGCTCCAACACGGTACATGGCCGTTGACTGGTAACGTGTACGTGGGGAAGGACTACACGGCGTGAATAACTAGACACACGACGTGCACCCATTATTTCACACAGCGAGGACACGACCTTCAACACGGGGTATACCCGGCAAGGGGGGGTACACGGTTTGTACTCAAACTACACTGCGTGTAGTTTCAAAATTCTGGAATGTGTGGGAAAAGTCCATTTTACCCTTCAGAACACTTCTTGACCTTCTTTTTGACAAAGGAATGGGTCGGAGAGGTCTGGGACATTACATCGGATACCTATTAAAATATTCTCGTCCCCAAGAATTCAAAAACCAACCCAGAGGGACCGAACAAGATACCTCTTAGGGTTCTCGTTATAACAGGAACCCAACCAACAACCCTAATCATATGTGTTAGCAATTCCTTCTCCTATGTCGAGATACTATCCGCTTTAGGCGGCACTAACTTGCCTGCACGGGCTTAATCGCATCCTTATTAATTTGTCTCGATTAAGAATTGGGTCTTCCCACTTTCATATAATAGGTCTTTTCAACTCATACTACCCCCCAACACCAGACAACCAAAACACTTCCCGAACACATGGTTTTGGGAAATTTCTTCTCCTATGTTGAGATATTATCCGCTTTAGGCAGCCCTGACTCACCCGCACGGGGTCAATCGCATCCGCATTAATGCGTCTCGATTAAGGGTCAGGTTTTTCCCTTTCCCCACACATCCGGACATGTCACACATTACCAGGGAACAAGGAAACAAAAGGCCTCACAATCAACAAGACAATCATTCCATATATCAAGGGTACAGATTACAACATCAACACAAAGCTCAGAAGAACAAGGAAAAAACACAAGTCAAAACAACTCCGGGTACTGAGCATGCATCTTGGTCTCCCGCTCCCAAGTGCTCTCCTCGAGGCCGTCATGCCTCCACAACACATGAACCAACAGAATGGTTCTTCCATGGAGCACCTTCTCTTTATGATCCTCGATCTTGACTGGATGTTCCTTGAAGGCCGCGTCGTCTCTCATATCTAACTCTCCCCAGTCGATAACGTGGGAGTCTTCATGTAAGTACCGATGAAGCTGGGAGACGTGAAAGACGTCGTGAACCTTTTCCAACTGAGGTGGAAGGGCTAGCTGATATGCCACCTCGCCAACTCACCTTAACACCTCAAAAGGTCCGATGAACCTAGGTGAGATCTTTCTCCCTTTCAAAAACCTCTTCTGCCCCCATCGAGGGGAAACCTTCAAGAACACATGATCTCCCACCTCGAACTCCAAGGGCCTCCTCCGACGATCCACAGAAGACTTATGTCAGTCATGAGCCGCTTTCATCCTCTCACGAACAAGCTGGACTTTCTTTGTGGTGCTCTGCACTACCTCTGGACCAATAGCACCTGTCTCACCAACCTCTACCCAGCAAATGGGTGAACGACATGGTCTCCCATACAAAGCCTCATATGGTTCCATGCCAATAGTAGAGTGGAAGCTGTTGTTGTAGGAAAACTCTACTAAAGGCAAGTTTCATACCCATGATTCTCCGAAATCCAGAATGCATGTTCACAACATGTCCTCCAACGTCTGGATAGTCCGCTCCGTCTGCCCATCGGTCTGGGGGTGGAAAGCAGTGCTATGGAATAGCTGGGTGCTAAAAGCATGTTGTAACCCCCTCCAGACTTGTGAGGTAAACCGAGTATTCCAATCTAAGACGATAGTCTTTGGAAATCCATGCAATCGCACAACCTCGTCTACGTACCTCTGTGATAAGGTACTCACTGGGCCTAACTCCTTAATTGTAACACCCCAAGATTCTACGGTATGCTTCTCTTTGAATAACATGATAGCGTTTGTTTAACGCAACACCGAGTTCTAGCACACCGTAACAAATCAAAGGGAACTCCTCCTTCTCATTTATTCACACCTTCAAAGCCTTTTGGTTCAGCCAAACTCTGCCCAAATACTCTCTAAACTTCTCTCACTACAACCTAGAGGCCTTATTTTGATCAGAAAACCATCCTAAGGTGCCCTTTTGATCAAATCAAAAGGAAGAACCCAAAGAAGAGGTAATGATTTCACCACCCTTTTCCAAGTTCCTTTCATCTTCCACTTCTTCTTCCTTTGTTGTTACCATTCTAAAATAATAACTCTAGTATCATATATATACTGTGATGTTATTATAAATATGGTACAACCATATTCCGTATTCTATCCACCCTTTGAATAACAAATCACCATACGTGCGTACGTACGACTTACCATCTCCACGTCGTGGTGTAATTGTTATTCAATATATTATTATTTGGATGGGTATAATAATGATATGTAACTCATTTAAATAATAAACATAACTTGTTAATGATTCTGTATATATGATATAATAACCATTTATATATTATTTTAATATCAAAAAAATGATATTGTCGCTCGTGCGTACGTACGGACTAGCGTCTCCACGAACGCGATGAGATTCATTTTCCATCTTATCCATTCAAGTATAATTCTCATTTTATGATTAATAATAGTATCTAAGGACTTGATATCATTCTGGACATGAATAATATACAAACTATCCATTACAAATATTGCTTATGTAACAAAACATATAAAAGAAAACGAGTAAGTTAACACCCAAAACAACGATAATACTAAGATATTATTAACAAATCAATGTTAAAAGATCATATATGATATCATATTAATGTATATGATTCAAGTATAATTTAATAACAATTATTTCACCATTATACAGGAGGTTAACCTACCCCAACCAAGGAAAAATGCAAGGTAAGGGTTATTTCACAATCTCTTCATTATCCGAGGTTGTTTATATGTAATAATCTACTGGGATCTCTTTATCATCCACATCCATGTTTCTTCAAAATGTATTTGAAAACATTATTACTATTCACAATAATATGGGTTAAAGTCATTTATACCCTTTTTTGACTTTTTATAAGTGGTTTATAAAGGAATCTTTCCGTCGTTTTCCAAACAAGGTTCTTTTTAAACTTTTCGATAGAATTAAGGTAAGAATGTTTTTTTAACTTATATGGCAGGTGAGGTTATTTTCCGCCGTTATAAAATCGTCGAAGCTTCCCTTACAAGCTTATAAGAATATTTTCAATTTGAATGTATTATTTTATAATTATGTTACTTTTAAAATGATTTAAAAAAAGATATATTTCTCTAAAATAGTTTTGATTTCATCTATGTCAACATCCTTTGATGGATTTTAAGCTTATTTGATGTTGATTTATTATGATACAAAACATCCATATTTTATTGAAGGTTTTTTGATATTTTTGACTGTGGATAAGTTATTATTATGTCACTCATGGTTTCTGTTTAAATTATTGACATTTCATAAGTTATTTTTAATCCGAATGTTTATGTTATATTTCAACCATTCATTCAGATGAATGTGTTAGACAAGTATGTTCCGGGTTGGGGACCGGTAAAAGTAAGCCCTCTGGGTTGGGGACCGATAAAAGTAAGCCCTCCGGTTTGGTCTCTGGTTATTAGAGGAACTCCGGGTTGGTGTCCGGTTATTAGAGGCACTCCGGGTTAGTGTTCGGTTATTAGAGGCACTCCGGGTTGGGTTCCGGTTACAGTTAGCCCCTAGGTCTTGGGATGAGGCCTTGAAAAAGAAATTAAAGTTCAGCATTATGCATTCCATCATTATGAAAGTGGTTATTGATATTTCATGTGATTATTCTATTAGTAGAATATCCATGTGAATTAGTAAATGGAATTATTTCATTTTATTTTTTCCATACTATGTTTAAGTTCAAGTTTAAAAGGCTTTTGTTTTAGTTATACATTGCCTTAAAGGTTTATTCTTATTTATGAAAGTTTTCGCTAAATTGTTATCCTTACTGGGCATTTGTGCTCACCCCTTTTCTATGTTTTATTTTTCCTAGGAAGTGAAGAAGTAAATTATGAATGACCTACAAGGATATTATGTGGGGATATGAATGTGGAATATGGAGACAATATGTTGTTGTAGTATTTTTTTTCACTTTATGATGTAATGTAAAACTTTATGAATATATCTAGTGTTTCCAAGGCTACTAAACCAATCGGTCTTTCGAGATTTGATCCTTCTTGTGATCATGCCAATGTTATGTAATAATGCACCAACTCTAGGTAACTGGGGTCGGGGCGTTACAGTTGGTATCAGAGGAATTTTAATACAAACCTCAGAAGCTAGATTTAGATAAGCTCTGATTAGAGAACATAGTTTTAAGATGGACTTTGAGGATTAGTATAGAAGAACTTCCTAGAATTTTAGTATTGTAGAGATTTTGTGAGTTTTCTGAGCAATACATCCCTGTCTGGATATGAGCAGGTAGAGGCAGATCTGGCACACTTGTACCTAGGGGTAAAACCCGAAAACACCGCTTTGAGCTAGACTCGAACGGGAACTAGTGCACGACAACGGGCCTTGCTGCACTCTTGGTTACGACACTCCCGGGGGATATGCTTAGGATAACTCTCATTTTCTTTACAAATCATTATGAAGGGTTTATGAGTATATACTTTCTCAAAGAAAACATTTTTATGATTATGGATTATATCCATAAATAGTTCAATTTATGTTAAGTTTTTTATAAGTATGGGATTATGCATTTTGATTCATAAACTGATCTAGTTTATGCCATTGTTTAGAAATGGCTCCTAGTGGAAGAAATGGAAACCGTATCAATGCACGAACTTCATGTAGGGATTTCCCTCCTGTTCAAGATAATTATATTGGAGCTAGTGATGCAACGGGTGCCGATCAGCTAATCACCATTCTAGGACAACTTACCCAGGTTATGAATAATAACCTTACCCGTATGGAGCACCTTGATCCGCAGCGTGGAGGATAAATGTTAGATCGATTCATGAGGCAACAAACACCAATGTTCAATGGGATTACAAATCCTTTAGTAGCTGAGCAATGGATATTTTCGCTAGAGAAAATATTTCTGGCTTTGGGGAGTAGTGAAAGGAAAAAAGTTATCAAGGCAGTTTACCACCTCACTGGAGATATTGATCAATGGTGGTCATTGATTCAAAATATGAAGGAAGATGATGAAGTATAAAATATGGAATGGAGGGAGTTCAAAGATCTATTTTTATAAAAATACTTTCCTCACGACCACCGAGCAGATATGGTAAGGCAGTTTCTGAGTCTGAGACAAAAGGAGGATGAGAATGTCGCAAAGTATGAGGCTAACTTTACAAGGTTAGAAAGGTATACTGGAGATTATATACATAACCCAAGAAGTAAGATTGATCGTTTCTTTGATGGGTTAAAAATATTTCTCCGTCGAGCATTTGTCTCACAATCCTTTTCATCATACGAAGACATTGTCTCATGTTCTATCAAGACCGAAAAGGAATTCTCTATGTCTTATGACTTTAAAGCAAAGCAAGAGACGAAGAGACCTGCTGATCAATCTGGGAATGGAAATAAGGGGAAGAAGGGAAAGGATGAATATCCATCCTGTGGTAAATGTGGGAAGAAACACCCCGGTACTTGCTTGAAGGGAATGGGAGTCTGTTACAAGTGTGGTGAAAAAGGCCACCAAGCTCGTGATTGCAAGGGGAAAAAGGAAGCTACCAATGTTCAGTGCTACAATTGCAGGGATATGGGGCATTATGAAAATGAATGTCCTAAGCGTCAAGAGAACTTACCTCAGAAGAGGTCAAGGGATCAAGGCCAAGATTGTGCTATCACTACTGCTGAGGTAGAAGCTTCGAAAGACGCGGTGGCAGGTAATTTAATGGTTTCCTCAAGTTTAGAAAATGCATTATTTGATTCTGGATCATCGCATTGTTTCATATATTCCCAGTTTTCTAAGAAAATTAGATATTTCCAATTTGATTTAACAAGGTAGTTGTCAGTTAAAACTCTTAAGGGAAGTATCATTGCAACAAAGTTTTGTGAATCAGTCCCCATTAAAGCACATAAATGTTCTTTATCTGCTGATCTCGTCGTCATACCTATGATTGAGTTTGATATAATCCTCGGTATGGACTGGCTTTCAGACTATGATGCGAAGATTTATTGTTAGAAGAAAGAAGTTACGATTCATGATGATGATGATAAGGAACACCTTATCTTTAGAGCAGAATCGTCACCACCTAATTCTTATTTAGATCCACCCCCAGTAGCTCAACTAAATTCAATTATTGGGGAGGAAGAGAATGAAATAACTATGGGTGAGGAAAGGAATTTTCAAATAGAGGATGTACATGTTGTGAAGGAATTTGTAGATATATTTCTGGAAGATTTACCTGGACATCCTCCGGAACGAGAAGTTGAGTTTTCCATTGATTTAATTCCTGGATCAAGGCCCATATCAAAGACCCCTTATAGAATGACCACTGTAGAATTAGTTGAACTAAAGAAACAAATAGAGGAATTGAGTAATAAGGGATTTATTCTCCCTAGTGTTTCTCCATGGGGATCCCCTATTCTTTTTGTTAAAAAGAAAGACGGATCTATGAGGTTATGTATTGACTACATGGAGATCAATGCTATAACAATAAAGAACAAGTATCCCCTACCACGCATTGATGATTTATTTGACCAACTGCATGGAGCTCAATACTTTTCAAAGATCGACCTTCAATATGGATACCATCAGTTGTGTGTGAAGAAGGAAGACATTCCGAAGACAGCATTTCGAACCAGGTACGGGCATTACGAGTTTACTGTAATGCCTTTTGGATTGACTAATGCACCCTCTGTATTCATGGATCTGATGAATAGAGTTTTCAAGGAGTATATCGATGAATTGAGGTGGTATTTATTGATGATATCTTGGTATACTCCAAAAGCTATGAAGATCATGAAAATCACTTGCGCATTATCTTAAAGACTCTGAGAAGGCATGAATTATATGGGAAGTTTAGCAAGTGTGAATTCTGGCTTCAGGAGATTTCTTTTCTTGTCCATATTGTCTCTAAAGATGGAATCTATGTTGATCTTTCTAAGACCAAGGCTATCCAATAATGGCCAGCACCTACGAGTATAACTGAGGTACGTAGGTTTATTGGTTTGGCAGGTTATTGTCGACGTTTCGTCCCGAATTTTTCCCGATTGGCTAACACATTAACGAAGCTCACAGGTAAAGGGGTTAAATTTGTTTGGAAAAAAGAGTGTGAAGAATTTTTCGAAGAACTAAAGAGAAGATTAGTCAATGCTCTTATATTGACTCTACCATCGGGGAATGATGGGTTCGTTATTTATAGTGATGCATCGAAGAAAGGACTTGGTTGTGTCCTTATGCAGAATGATCGAGTTATTGCCTATGCATCACGATAGTTGAAAATTCATGAAAAAAACTATTCTACTCATGATCTCGAGTTAGCAGTTGTGATATTTTCTTTGAAGATATGGAGGCACTACCTCTATGGTGAAAAATGTGAGATTTATACTGATCACAAGAGTTTGAAGTATATTTTCTCATAAAAAGAACTCAACATGAGGCAAAGTAGATGGCTTGAATTACTCAAGGATTATGATTGCACGATACACTACCACCCGGGGAAGGAAAACAAGGTGGCAGATGCTTTGAGAAGAAAAGACCATGGAGTTTTGAACAATATGATAATTGAAAGGGATTCAATTTTCATGGATCTAGTGAATATGGACATGGGAATAACCAGGGAAGGTGGAACATCAGTGCTTTTTCAAATGGTTTCCAAACCATATTTACTAGAAAGGATTAAGAGTTCTCAGACCGATGATGAAGAATTTCAAAAGATGATTAAAGCTGTGAATGATGGGAGATTGAGAGACTTTGTGTATGAAGATGGAATTTTGAAATTTGGAAAGAGACTTTGTGTTCCCGATATACCTGATCTAAAAAGGGAATTGCTGGATGATGCTCATAGTTCCAATTTCTCTATACACCATGGGAGCACCAAAATGTATAGAGATTTGAAGGAACATTTTTGGTGGGACAATATGAAGAGAGAGATTGATGATTTTGTGTCAAGATGTATGGTTTTTCAACAAGTGAAAGCTGGAAGGCAACACCCTAGAGGATTCATGCAACCTCTTCCCATACTAGAGTGGAAATGGGACAATATTACGAAGGAATTTCTCATGGGGCTACCAAAGACTCCTAGAAGGAATGATGCAATATGGGTTATTGTTGATCGTCTTACCAAGTCAGCACATTTTCTTTCTATAATATAATATCTACCACTGGAACGTCTAGAAAGACTATATATTAATGAAGTTGTGAGACTTCATGGAGTACCCCTATCGATTGTTTCTGATCGTGATCCCCATTTTACTTCAAGATTCTGGAAGAGTCTTCAGAAATACCTGGTTACTGAACTTCAATTGAGCACTGCCTACCACCCTCAGACAGACGGACAATCAGAACGGACTATTCAAACCTTAGAAGACATGTTGAGATCCTGATCACATGACTTTCAGGGTATGTGGGATCAATATTTACCTCTGGTAGAATTTTCCTATAACAATAGCTTCTATTCGAGTATTCAGATGGCACCATATGAAGCATTGTACAGAAAGAGATGTCGCACACCAACCTGTTGGGATGACGTTGGTGAAAGAAAACCTGTAGGTCTAGAACTGGTGGGGAAAACGATGGAAAAGGTGAAGGTAATCCAAAATCACATCAAAGTAGCCCAAAGTAGGCAGAAGAGCTATGTCGATAATCGAAGTAAGGATTCGGAATTTCAAGTCGGTGATCTTGTTTTCCTGAAGGTATATCCATGGAAGGGATTCATACATTTTGGTAAGAAAGGTAAATTGAGTCCCAGGTACATCGGACCTTTCAAAATTCTAGAACGAATTGGGGCTGTAGCTTACCGATGGGCAATGCCACCAAGTCTCTCCAAAGTTCACGATGTGTTCCACGTATCTCTGTGGAGGAAATATATGCCTGACCCAACGCATGTACTCACCTATGAAGAATTAGAACTGTAACCCGATCTATCTTATTGTGAAGAGCCCGTCAGGATTCTTGATACAAGAGAACAAGTACTGAGAAACCGGACGATGCGTCTGGTAAATGTTTTGTGGAGAAACCATAAGATGGAAGATGCAACGTGGGAACCCGAGGAACTTATGATGAAGAACCACCCGAGTCTCTTCATGTGATAAGTATTCTAGAAATTTCGAGGATGAAATTATTTGAAGGAGGGGAGAATGTAACACCCCAAGCTTCTACGGTACGCTTCTCTTTGAATAATGTGATAGCGTGTGTTATACGCAACACCGAGTTCTAACACACCGTAACCAATCAAACTAACCATTATGAATAGTAATACCAAATTTTTGAAATTATATATATTTTATATTTCAAAATTTACTTCATTTTTGGTTTCAGAATATCTAATTTAGCCGAAGGTGATATTTTGGTACTTTTCGGATAACTTTAATATTTTGATGAATAGTGAAAATTACTAAATTTTAATTAAAAACAACTTTTTTAATCGAAATAATTTATATTGATAAATTATGAATTTGAGTGGTTTTAAAGTATATTTAGAATATATTTTTACCATTTAATACAATGTTGGTCATTGGACATAATTTCACAATTAAACCGAACATAAACAAGTATCAATCTTTTGATAGTTATTATATCATAAAAACACGCTTTTTGTTTTGACAGCGGGAATTAATTTTAAATTAATTTCTGCCACTTCTGTGCTTTGAATTTAGAAAAATGGATTCCATATTTGGAATCAGGATTTTCAAATTTTGTAAATATGTAACTTTTATTTTTAGTCATTTTGAATAATTACTGCGGTAAATATTTTATTTACCATGGTTAAGGGTAAATCCGGTAAATAAGGGTCAACAAATAATATTATAATAATACTAAATTACCCTAAAACGCATCCTAGCCTTATTGGTTGATACAAGTTCTACTGTAGGCATCTTTGGGTCGATTTTGGGACCCCATGGAGCCACTTGTAGGTGATAGGGACACTTAATTTTAATTAAGTTAAAATAAGTACAAAAATGACATAAGCATATATCTTTTAGAAAAACAATTTTTACATAGGGTTATAAATGTTGGATTTTTGACTATTAATATTAATTAGAAATATAAAACGGGTTCCTACATAATTATATTTTATTTATAATTTTTAGATATTAAATAATTTAATTTATTTATGACACAATGATGATGCAGTAATTACCATAATAGTGAAAATTTAAAATAATTGATATTATAATTACCCAAAAAAATATAATTTGAGACTTTTAATGAATTACACTAATTTTATAAGATAATATGACATATTAGTATTGATTTAATTGAATTATTTCGAAGTAATCATTCTGTTATAAGTTTCAAAAAAATCAACTATTGAATAGTGTCAAAATTGACATAAAAGAGTTTTTAAAACAAATATTATATTATTAATTGATATTAAATTCTTAAAAATCAAAGGTTCGGCCAAGAGACATATATCATAAAAGTTGTATCATTAATGGACCATTTGGGGGTCGCTTGGATGTATATTGTATGTTTATTAACTATATAATATAAAACTACAAAGTGACATGGTAAATGTCAAACTAATTAACTTAGAGTTAATACTTAAAGATAAGGTTAATATAAGTACCCAAACCTATCTAAATTCTACTGGTTGAGTGGTTTTCGACCCATCCCTACCTTAATATTTAAATAATCAACTTTGGAGCCATTAGAAACCGAATATGAATTTATTATAAATTAATATTTCTAGCTTTTCCAAAGGTGCCCCTCACCCCTCTTATAAAAGGGCACTCCTCCTTCTCATTTATTCACACCTTCAAAGCCTTTTGGTTCGGCCAAACTCTTCCCAAATACTCTCTCAACTTCCCTCACTACATCCTAGAGTCCTTATTTTGATCAGAAAGCCATCCTAAGGCGCCCTTTTGATCAATTCAAAAGGAAGAACCCGAAGAAGAGGTAATGATTTCACCACCCTTTTCCAAGTTCCTTTGTTCTTCCACTTCTTCTTCCGTTGTTGTTACCATTCTAAAATAATAACTCCAATATCATATATATATTGTGATGATATTATAAATATGGTACAACCATATTCAGTATTCTATCCACCCATTGAATAACATATCACCATACGTGCGTACGTACGGCTTACCGTCTCCACGTCGTGGTGTAATTGTTATTCAATATATTATTATTTGGATTGGTATAATAATGATATGTAACTCATTTAAATAATAAACATAACATGTTAATGATTCTCTATATATGATATAACAACCATTTATATATTATTTTAATATCAAAAGAATGATATTGTCGCTCGTGCGTATGTACGGACTACCGTCTCCACGAAGGTGATGAGATTAATTCTCCATCGTATCCATTCAAGTATAATTTTCATTTTATGATTAATAATAGTTTCTAAGGACTTGATATCATTCTGAATATAAATAATATAAAAACTATCCATTACAAATATGGCTTACGTAACAAAACATATAAAAGAAAACGAGTAAGTTAACACCCGAAACAACACTAATAATAAGATATTATTAACAAATCAATGTTAAAAGATCATATATGATATCATATTAATGTATATGATTCTTGTATAATTTAGTAACAATTATTTCACCATTATACAAGAGGTTAACCTAACCCAACCATGGAAAAGTACAAGGTAAGGGTTATTTCACAATCTTTTCATTATCCAAGGTTGTTTATACGTAATAATCTACTGGGATCTCTTTATCATCCACATCCATGTTTCTTCAAAATGTATTTCAAAACATTTTTACTATTTACAAGAATATGGGTTAAATTCATTTATACCCTTTTTTTAATTTTTATAAGTGGTTTATAAAAGAATCTTTCCGTCGTTTTTCAAACAAGGTGCTTTTTAACCTTTTCGACAGAATTAAGGTAAAAATGTTTTTTTTAACTTATACGGCGGGTGCGGTTATTTTCCGCCGTTATAAAATCGTCAAAGATTCCCTTACAAGCTTATAAGAATATTTTCGAAATGAAAGTATTATTTTATAATTATGTTACTTTTAAAATTATTTAAAAAAAAGATATTTCTCAAAAATAGTTTTGATTTCATCTATGTCAACATCCTTTGATGGATTTTAAGCTTATTTGAAGTTGATTTATTATGATACAAAACATCCATATTTTATTGAAGGTTTTGTGATATTTATGACTGTGGATAAGTTATTCTTATGTAACTCATGGTTTTTGTTTAATGTATTGACATTTCATAAGTTATTTTTAATCCTAATGTTTATGTTATATTTCAACCTTTAATTCAGATGAATGTGTTAGACAAGTATGTTCTGGGTTGGGGACCGGTAAAAGTAAGACCTCCGGGTTGGGGACCGGTAAAAGTAAGCCCTCCGGTTTGGTCTCCGGTTATTAGAGGAACTCCGGGTTGGTGTCCGGTTATTAGAGGCACTCCGGGTTAGTGTCCGATTATTAGAGGCACTCCGGGTTGGGTTCTGGTTACAGTTAGCCCCTAGGTCTTGGGACGAGGCCTTGACAAAGAAATTAAAGTTCAGCATTATGCATTCCATCATTATGAAATTGGTTATTGATATTTCATGTGATTATTCGATTAGTAGAATATCCATGTGAATAAGTAAATGGCATTATTTCATTTTATTTTTTCCATACTATGTTTAAGTTCAAGTTTATAAGGCTTTTGTTTTAGTTATACATTGCCTTAAATGTTTATTCTTATTTATAAAAGTTTCTGCTATATTGTTATCCTTACTGGGCATTTGAGCTCACCCCTTTTCTATGTTTTATTTTTCTCAGGAAGTGAAGAAGTAAATTATGAATGACCTGCAGGGATATTATGTGGGGATATGAATGTGGAATATGGAGAAAATATGTTGTTGTAGTAGTTTTTCACTTTATGATGTAATGTAAAACCTTATGAATATATCAAGTGTTTCCAAGGCTACTAAACCAATCAGTCTTTTGAGATTTGATCCTTCTTGTGATCATGCCAATGTTATGTAATAATGCACCGACTCTAGGTAACTGCGGTCGGGGCGTTACATTAACTGCCAAGAAGTGAGCTGATTTCTTCAGTCAATCCACCACCACCCAGATGGCATCATAACCACCCTGAGCTCTTGGTAGTCCTGTGACGAAGTGCATTGAGATGTCATCCCACTTCCACTCAGGGACATCTAAAGGGTGAAACAAACCACTAGGAACACGGTGTTCAACCTTCACTTGCTGACACAGTATGCATTTAGCCACAAACTCTGCCACTGCCCGTTTCACCCTGGGCCACCAAAACTGTTCCCTCAGGCCTTGGTACATTTTTGAAACTCGTGGATGTACCTCCAAGGCTGTGCTATGGGACTCATGGAGAAACCCCTCATGCATTGTCTTCGGGACAAATAACCTTCCATGGAAAAGCATCCGATGTCGGCTGTCCTCTGACCATCCTTCTGGAGCGTTCCCCTGATCGACACGATCCTGCATCACTTCCGCCTCGGAGTCCCCCCACTGAGACTCTCCCACATGCTGTAACAAGGAGGACTGCACCGTCATCTGAAACAAAATGCCACTAACACCTTCTACCATGCCGTCCAAGTGCAAGGCAGCCAACTCCCCCATCGCCTTCCAAGCATCAGCGGGTTCCCGAAATACTTCCTGATGCGACTTCATGCTCAGGGAATCAGCCACAACGTTGCCCTTACCATCAGTGTAAGAGATCTCAAAGTCATAGTCTTGGAGAAACTCGACCCATCTCCGCTGCCGTAAGTTCAGGTCACGCTGGGAGAAGATATAACATAGGCTCTTGTGTTCTGAGAAGACCAAAAAACGCTCTCCAAAGAGGTAATGTTGCCACAACTTCAATGCAAACACTACTGCTGCAAGCTCTAGGTCCTGGGTGGCATAGTTACTCTCATGAGGGCATAACTGTCTAGACCCATAATAGATCACTCCCTTATTTTGAATCGGCACACACCCCATACCAAGTCCAGAAGCATCACAAAACACCTCATACAACAACCCTTCCTCTGGAAACCTGAGTACGGGAGCACTGAACAACGTCTCCTTCAGGTAGTCAAATGCTTTATAGCACAACTCACTCCATAGGAAGAGCTGGTTCTTCCTCCTCAAAGCTGTCAATGGAGCAGCAACTCGAGAGAAGTCCAAAATGAACCTCCGATAGTAACCTACTAACCCGAGGAAACTACAAACATCTTCCACGCTCTTGGGTTCTGCCCAAGAAACAACAGCCTCCACCTTCAACGGGTCCACTGACACTCCATGCTGAGACACCACGTGCCCAAGGAAGTGTACATCTTATGTCAAGAACTTACACTTTGACAATTTCCCATAAATATGGTGGTGTCAAAGGACTCCAAAGACTACCTACCATCAGCTGATGATAGCCAGATCATAGATCAATCTTGGAAAACCAACCTGCTCCCCTCAGTTGGTCGAAGAGATCATCTATCCTTGGGAGGGGATAGCGGTTCTTGACTGTTACCTGGTTCAACATTCGGTAGTCTATGCATAGTCTGAGACCACCATCCTCCTTCTTCACGAACAAAACTAGAGCACCCCATGGAGATACGCTGGGTTGAACAAAACCCTTCTCCATCAGATCATCAATCTGAATCTGCAACTCCCGCAACTCCGAAGGTGCCATCCGATAAGGGGCCTTCGAAGTCGGACATGCACCAAGGTGTAAGTCTATCCCGAACTCAATGTCACATCGAGGGGGTGGGGGGTAGAGTCACAACCTCCTCAGTAAATACATCGAGGAACTCCCCAACAACCTTCGGGACATCCATCATCTCTGTATTAGCTAGAACCACTAATAGCCCACCTAACAAGGAAAGGAGAGGCTCCACATGCCGGCTTCCCACCTGATAGCTCCTCTCGCCAACGAAAGCTACACGCTGCCCATCCACATCGGAGAACACGACTCTTCTCCGGAAGAAGTCGATAATGGAACTAAAATAAAACAACCAGTCGATGCCTAGGATGACATTGTTTGGCTGAATCTGTAATAGAAGAAGGTCCCCACTAGATCGATGTGGTCCCAACGTCAGTGTAGAGACCCGAAGCTTGACGTACATTGACATTACATTACATTTGCGGAATACTTAGTACATAACAAAAACACACACACAAGGATCGTAATAGTTTAGTGTCTTTGGAAACTCGGAATATAATCTTCTAATCGTGGTGAAAGATCTTCAACATCTCCCATAAAGATCTTCTTTTTTTTTACCTAAAACCTTTCTTTATATCCTGGGGAAAAGAAAACATAGAAGGGTGAGCTAAAATGCTCAGTAAGGGTAAACAAAATAAATTTCATTCACATCATATACATAAGAACATAACTTTTGGAAATCTTAACCTGCAAAAGAAATCATAATTTCATAACATGGGATAAATCATAGTAGTGAAAGGTAAACCCCAATAATCATAACTTAAAACATGAAACTTTGTGGCATACACACATAATCATAGAGAATCATTTCTTGTTAGTCAAGAATCTTTTCCAAGACTATCTTAGTGGACAAAGTCCCTTTCTGAACCGAGTCACCCTCGTTTCAGTCCTGTTTCACTGAACCGGTACAACCTACCGTTCCAGCCATGTCTATCTCATGAGATATAAAATCTTTACCCAGTGTATTGGAGGGAGATATAGGTCCCACCCATCTCATTATGATACCATTCTTATGTGTGCCATAAAATCATAAACCATACATCATAGCATAACCCATGTAATAAAAATGGGAATCTTAAACATCATGACATCATAAAACAATTCATATAAGATAAATTAATTCATAAAAATAATTCAATCACAACATAATCAAATAAATGTAATAATAGGGATAAAAAACAGAACCCTTTATTATCTTAGATGGAAAATAATTTTGATTAAACACTTGAACTCCATTCTTGAGGAAAATATCCTTTCTGCTTCAAAAACACTTTCCTTTCTTTAACATGTTATAAAATTTTAAACTAAAAGAAGTTGATTAAAAATAAACTTTAAAACTTGTAAAGGAATATTCTTGTAAATAATGTTTTAAAAATCCATTCATTCCGTATGTGTTAAAAAAACATTCTTCTCGTACTTTTGTCAGAAAAGTCAAAAAGTACCTCGTATGAAAAACGACAAAACATTCCTTTCATATCTTTTACTAAAAACTCACCGAAGGGTAAAATTGGATATAAACTATTGTAGAAGGATATAAATATTACATATTAAGGAAACATGGATGTGGATGATATAATATTCCCTAGTAAATACCAATGTATAAGCAATCTCGGATAAAAATGAGATTGTGATATTTCCCTTACCTTAGGTCCGATTTGCTTCGTAAGTGTCCGAACCTCCTCTTCTTTGAAGTGCTTCTTTGAGAACACCTTTTAGGGTACTAAAATGGGTCTTTGAAGAAGAAAAGAACCTCTAAGATGTTGCTAGGGAAGTGGAGAAGAGATTTTGGTAGGGGTTGGCCGAGCTTGAAGGCTCAAAGTTGTGTGAAGAAGAGAGGGAGGAGGTTTCCTTTTATAAGGGAGGAGAGGGGCACCTTTGGAATAACAAAAAATATTATTTTATTATAAAGTAAAGTTTGGTTTTAAATAGCTCCAAATTGATTCATTTAGAGGATAAGGTGGGGATGAGTCGAAATCCTCTCATCCAATAGAATTTAGACAAGTTTAGGTTCCTATTTTAACCTTATCATTTTGATTTAACATTAAGTTAAATAATTTTACTTTTACTGTGTCTTCTTGTGTTCTTACACTATAAGGTTAATAAACATACTATAAGAAGCCAAACGAACCCCAAGTTGTTTATTATTAATATATATAACCTTATCTAAGTCATTTGGCCGAACCTTCGATTTTTAGGAATAAAATAACAATTAATAATATAATATTTTTTTTAAAAACTATTTTATGTCAATTTTGACACTATTTAGTAATTGATTTTTGTGAAAATCATAACAGAATTATAAGTTCGAAAAAAGTAAATTAAATCAATACTAACTTGTCATATTAACCTAGAAAATTAGAGGAATTCATAAAAAGTCTCAAATTATATTTATTTGGGTATTTATAACATCAATTATGTCAATATTTCATTAATAAGATAATTATTTCATCATCGTTGTGTCATAAATAAATTAAATTATTTAAAGTCTAAAAATTACAAATAAAATACCATTATGTAGGAAATATTTTTAGCTTTATAATTAATATTTATAGTCGAATTTATCTTATGTATAACCCCATATTAAAAATGTTTTATTAAATATACTTTGATTTTAACTCTTTTAACCCTTCTTTAAATAAATTAATAATAAATGTCCTAATCTAATCCATGTGGGCCTAAATGGTCATATTTTATTCCTAAGTTTGTTTTTTGTCGAATTACACTTGTCCAATAGAATTAGGACATGTGTAGGGGTATTAATAATATCATTTCTACCCTTAATTACCCTATTAACTTTTAACCGTGGTAAAAAAAGTAAAAAGTTACTATTCACCAAAAAATTATTTTCATCTCATTGAACCAAATTTTACTTACTGACATCAACCGTGTCTCTCGGATTTTTGAAATTCCACTCACAGAAGCGGTAAAATTATGTTTTATGAACAATTCAGTTTTTTTTACTACCACTTAGTGGTTTCACTATGCATCAAAAATTGAAAGTTTTCAGAAAAAAACCAAACATTAGGCCTAAGGTATATTTGATATTATGAACTCAAAAATGATGTCTATTTTACCAAATTCAAAACATATCAGTTTCATTAACTAATTTAAAAATTAATTCCCGTCATCAAAACAAATAGCGTGTATTTAAGAGATAATAACTATCAAAAGATTGAAACTTGTTTATAACTGGTTTAAATGTAGTATTACATCAAATGACCAAAATTGTATTAAATTGTAAAAATATATTCTAAATATACTTTAAAACCACTCAAATTAACAATTTATCACTATTAATTATTTTGATTAAAAAAGTTGTTTTTAATTAAAATTTAGTAATTTTTACTATTCATCAGAATATGAAAGTTATCCGAAAAGTACCAAAATTTCACCTTAGGCTAAATTCGATACTCCGAATCCAAAAATTAAGTCCATTTTGAGAGATAAAATTTCTAAAATTTTAAAAGGTGGTTATTACTATTCATAAGGGCTAGTTTTAATAATATTTTAATATCATATCGTTGTTTAGTGAAACTCGGTATTGCGTACTACACACGCTATCGAGGAAGGCCGCGATTGCGTGTAATACAAGGCAAGTCAAGGATGCATGTTGAGAAAGATCCTTTTGGTGTAGCGTACAACACAAGACATTAATGAAATTAAAAAGAATATTTTTCATAAAATCTCAGGGGTGTTACATTCTACCCCCCCTTAAAATGAATTTCTCCCTCGAAATTCATCGGGGTTATAAATGGTTTACTATTCGAAAGTTTCTTTAATAGAAACCCACATTGTAAAAAGGAATACCAAAACCAATCTTTAAAAACAAAAGTATGAAACGTAAAGGTTACCCAAATAAACTAATCTCTGGGTTTCAACATAGGTGAAAATATGGATACGGAAGAGAAATCTAACCATCATGTTCTGATGGAGAGTGGTAGAGAACATGGCTATGGAAAAGCCAGCAATCAAAAATCCAAAAATTTGTGATGATCTAGGGTACCATCTGATTCGTCGGATATTAGGGCATTAGGACAACATTTTTTTTTTTCAAGATCATTTCCCTAAATTTGATGAATTAAAAGAAATACTTACATGATTTTGGTACAATCTCACTGTTGTTTGTGCCTTGAACAATTTCCACTTCATATCTTAAATAAATGAAGTTGAATTTTTTATTCGTGAAGTGTTAGCAGATCATGTGATAGAATGATGGGTCATTCCATCTCTTTCAAACAAAAGGTTAGCGAAAGTTATAAGTCCATCTTATGGTTAATCGTATATGGTTCCAAAAATGAACTTATACTTCATATATCATAGCGCTTAATAAAATAAAACTAGTTTCTACTAAACATGGACTTCCTGTAGGTCAGTGGTAGGAGATAAAGGCTAGTCGCACTTCGGTTGTGGGTTCGATTCCCACAGCCTTGTCCGACGCGATGGGCTGTCGCCCGTCCTGCAGGTTTTCCTTTTTCTAAAACTATATTACTATAAAATCCCATCAATAATATCAAAAAAACGAACAATACTAACTTATGTCCAACATAATCCATTCCAATATTTAGGCTTATCCATAATACTACAGTCCACTCTCAGAGATTTAATACCATCGTTGATCCCCATATATCATAAGATATATCTTGTTGGTCACATTCCAAACATTCAAAGGCCTTAATCTTGTACTCTATTGAATACCCATTGAACCATAGTGAAAACGTGAATGCAGTTAAAAGTTAACACTTTTAAAATACCAAAATCCTCAAAATTATATATACTCAAACCATGATATCAATTAGTCCTTATATCAATCATGAGCTCATGAATACTGTTAAACATTTCATTTTCTCATTTTCCCTACATTATACACATATCATTATTTTTCCAAAAATATCTCAATCACTTTCCAGGGTTACTGGTACCATAAAATTCTTGAAAACCACAATAGACCAATACATAAATATTCCAATATTCCACGATACTATATACAACACTATTTTGGAATCCCATTACATAAACACTTAATTATTCCACCACATCGTTGTCATATTCAACATCTCCAATAGTGATCGCATGTGACTTCCCTTTGTCCTTTGCCTTAAGTGGTTGCTATTTTTGATCTTCACTAACCCTTGGATTAGGGCATTTATTAGCATAATGCCCCATTTCCTTGCACTTGAAGCATTGAAGTGTTGGTGGTGCGTTTTCTGCAGTCTTTTCTTTATTCCCATCATTAGAAACCCTTTTTCCATTACTTCGACACTCAGCTGCTTGATGACCTTCTTTTCCACACTTAAAACATTTTCTAGTCCCTTTAAGACAATCTCCACCATGCTTCTTTCCACACTTTGAGCATAAGGAAACATTCATATTCTTTTCACCATTATTCCAAGATTTCTCCTTAAACTCCATCTTTCGTTTCTTGTCAAAACCATGAGATGGATATGTAACACCAACTTCCATTTGTACCTTGATAGCACAACACGCAATTTCTTCATAGCTACTGAAGTCTCTTATAGCTAATTCCCTTCGAAGACTTGGTTTTAAGACACTGAAAAATCGATCAACTTTACTTTCAGGTTGGATGATAATGCCAGATGCATACCTTGCAAGTCGTGTAAAATTCGCTTCGTATATACCAACATATTCATCATCCTTCTGCTTCATCTCAAGAAACTCCTTTTCCATCTTTGTTTGAAGAATACGAGGGAAGTACTTACTGAAAAACAAGTTCTTGAACTCTTCCTATTCCATGGACTCAATTTCATCTCTTGGCCTCGTATTCTTGATAAGATTCCACCATTGATCAGCTTCACCTTCCAAACGATATACTGCTAAGATGAATTTATCATGTTCAGAACATTGAAGAACTGAAAATATCTTTTCAGTGGTACTGATCCATTGTTCAGCAACAAGTGTATCAGAAGACCCACTGAAAGAAGGTGGACGTTGCCTCATGAAGGACTCAATAGAATATTGTTCCCTTCTCTGCTCATTTGGAAGTCCAGAATGATTCATAGCTTGTGTAAGTATAGCAATAAGATTTTGCACTCCATCTCCCATAACATTTGTTTGTTCAGGAGGACAATCATTGCATTTTCCATTGCATTGATCAACGTGGTTCCTTCGGGTTCCAGCCATCATCTAAAACCCAAAAAGATTAGTGTGAGAGGCAAAAATCATAATAAAGGGGGAGTAACTTCAATATCTAACATCTTTGGTTTAATCTAATATCGTTACCATAGTTCTAGGACTATATCCTATACGTATAATTATCCTTAGGGACATCCCTAGTCATACCTTAGAAATATCTCTAGGGATCTCACTAACGCTTTCGCATCCTAGTTTCCAAAGGTTGACTAAACCTTTCCTCTGATACCAGTTATAGATACCCGAAGCTTGACGTACATTGACATTACATTACATTTGTGGAATACTTAGTACATAACTAAAACACACACACAAGGATCGTAATAGTTTAGTGTCTTTGGAAACTCGGAATATAATCTTCTAATCGTGGTGAAAGATCTTCAACATCTCCCATAAAGATCTTCTTTTTTTTTACCTAAAACCTTTCTTTATATCCTGGGGAAAAGAACACATAAAAGGGTGATCTCAAATGCTCAGTAAGGGTAAACAAAATAAATGTCATTCACATCATATACATAAGAACATAACTTTTGGAAATCTTAACCTGCAAAAGAAATCATAATTTCATAACACGGGATAAATCATAGTTGTAAAAGGTAAACCCCAATAATCATAACTTAAAACATGAAACTTTGTGGCATACACACATAATCATAGAGAATCATTTATTGTTAGTCAAGACTCTTTTCTAAGACTATCTTAGTGGACAAAGTCCCTTTCTGAACCGAGTTACCCTAGTTTCAGTCTTGTTTCACTGAACCGGTATAACCTACCGTTCCAGCCATGTCTATCTCATGAGATATAAAATCTTTACCCAATGCATTGGAGGGAGATATATATCCCACCCATATCATAATGATACCATTATTATGTGTGCCACAAAATCATAAACCATTAATCATAGCATAACCCATGTAATAAAAATGGGAATCTTAAACATCATGACATCATAAAACAATTCATATAAGATAAATGAATTCATAAAAATAATTCCATCACAACATAATCAAATCAATGTAATAATAGGGATAAAAAACATAACCCTTTATCATCTTAGATGGAAAATAATTTTGATTAAACCCTTGAACTCCATTCTTGACGAAAATATCCTTTCTGCTTCAAAAACACTTTCCTTTCTTTAACATGTTATAAAATTTTAATCTAAAATAAGTTGATTAAAAATAAACTTGAAAAATTGTAAAGGAATATTCTTGGAAATAATGTTTTAAAAATCCATTCATGCCGTATAAGTTAAAAAAACATTCATCTCGTACTTTTGTCAGAAAAGTCAAAAAGTACCTCGTACAAAAAACGACAAAAGATTCCTTTCATATCTTTTACTAAAAACTCACCGAAGGGTAAAATTGGATATCAACTATTGTAGAAGGATATAAATATTACATATTGAGGAAACATGGATGTGGATGATAAAATTTTCCCTAGTAAATACCAAAGTATAAGCAATCTCGGATAAAAATGAGATTGTGATATTTCCCTTACCTTAGGTCTGATTTGCTTCGTAAGTGTCTGAACCTCCTCTTCTTTGAAGTGATTCTTTGAGACCTCCTTTTAGGGCACTAAAATGGGTCTTTGAAGAAGAACAGAACCTATAGGATGTTGCTAGAGACGTGGAGAAGAGAATTTGGCAGGGTTTGGCCGAGCTTGAAGGCTCAAAGTTGTGTGAGGAAGAGAGGGAGGAGGTTCCCTTTTATAAGGGAGGAGAGGGGCACCTTTGGAATAACTAAAAATATTATTTTATTTTAAAGTCAAGTTCGGTTTTAAATAGCTCCAAATTGATTTATATCTAGGCCAAGGTGGGTATTGGTCGAAATCCTCTCATCCAATAGAATTTAGAAAAGTTTAGGTTCCTATATTAACCTTATCAATTAGATTTAACATTAAGTTAAATAATTTTACTTTTACCGTGTCTTCTTGTGTTCTTACACTATAAGGTTAATAAACTTACTATAAGAAGCCAAACGAACCCCAAGTTGTTTATTATTAATATATATAACCTTATCTAAGTCATTTTTCCGAACCTTAGATTTTTAGGAATAAAATTACAATTTATAATATAATATTTGTTTTAAAAACTATTTTATGTCAATTTTGACACTATTTAGTAATTGATTTTTGTGAAAATCATAACAGAATGATAAGTTAGAAAAAAGTAAATTAAATCAATAATAACATGTCATATTAACCTAGAAAATTAGTGGAATTCATAAAAAGTCTCAAATTATATTTATTTGGGTATTTATAAAATCAATTATGTCAATATTTCATTAATAAGATAATTACGACATCATCGTTGTGTCATAAATAAATTAAATTATTTAATGTCTAAAAATTAAAAATAAAATAACATTATGTAGGAAATATTTTTATCTTTCTAATGAATATTTATAGTCTAATTTATCTTATGTATAACCCCATATTAAAAATGTTTTAGTAAATATACTTTCATTTTAACTCTTTTAACCCTTCTTTAAATAAATTAATAATAAATGTCCTAATCTAATCCAATTGGGCCTAAATGGTCATATTTTATTCCTAAGTTTGTTTTTGGTCGAATTACACTTTTCCAATAGAATTAGGACATGTGTTAGGGTAATAATAATATCATTTCTACCCTTAATTACCCTATTTACTTTTAACCGTGGTAAAAAAAGTAAAAAGTTACTATTTACCAAAAAATTATTTTCATCTCATTGAACCAAATTTTACTTACTAACATCAACCGTGTCTCTCGGATTTTTTAAATTCCACTCACAGAAGCGGTAAAATTAAGTTTTATGAACAATTCAATTTTTTTAACTACCACTTAGTGGTTTCACTATTCATCAAAAATTGAAAGTTTTCAGAAAAATACCAAAACTTAGGCCTAAGCTATATTTGATATTATGAACTCAAAAATGATGTCTATTTTACCAAATTCAAAACATATCAGTTGCATTAACTAATTTAAAAATTAATTCTCATCATCAAAACAAATAGCATGTTTTTAAGTGATAATAACTATCAAAAGATTGAAACTTGTTTATAACTGGTTTAAATGTAGAATTACATCCAATGACAAACATTGTATTAAATTTTAAAAATATATTCTAAATATAATTTAAAACCACTAAAATTAACAATTTATCACTATTAATTGTTTCGATTAAAAAATTTGTTTTTAATTAAGATTTAGTAATTTTTACTATTCATCAGAATATGAAAGTTATCCGAAAAGTACCAAAATTTCACCTTAGGCTAAATTCGATACTTCGAATCCAAAAATGAAGTCCATTTTGAGAGATAAAATTTCCAAAATTTTAAAAGGTGGTTATTACTATTCATAACGGCTAGTTTTAATAATATTTTATTAGCATATCGTTGTTTAGTGAAACTCGGTATTGCGTACTACACACGCTATCGAGGAAGGTCGCGATTGTGTGTAATACAAGTCAAGTCAAGGATTCATGTTGAGAAAGCTCCTTTTGGTGTAGCGTACAACAAAAGACATTAATGAAATTAAAAAGAATATTTTTCATAAAATCTCGGGGTGTTACAGTCAGCCCACATCCCCGGATAACACAAGAAACGCTGGTATGGCCTCCAACTGGTGTACTCAGCACCGGTGGTACAGAAAGTCTCTCTACGTCTAGCCCCAAAGCATGGGCTATACCAGGTGCAACAAAGGAGTGCAAATCTCCCGAATAAAACAAAGAAGAAACAAGAGTGATGAACAAACAAGTCGTACCTCCCACCACCTCTGGTCCTGCCTGAGCTTTCAACTCCGTTGCGTGCAACTGTCCACGCCCAGCTCCTCTATCTCTCTAATGTCATCCACCTCCCCGACCATGCCCTGGTCGAGGTCCTTGAGGAGCACCCTGAGGTTGGCCTCCTCCCACAAAGTCTTCCCTCGGAGGAGTATGGTCCTGCTACTGCTGGAAGGGCCTCGCCGGCAACTGGTGCTGCTGAGGTGGGCGATGAACCTGCCCACCTCCACCGTTCTGAGCTCAGGTCGGGAACCGACTCTGAATGTGGCTGAAACCTCCACAAGAAAAAAAAATTCGGTCCTAGGCTCATGAAAAAGGGAAGAGGACCCAAAGATCTGAACTGGAACTGCTGGGGCCTGCTCCCCACTGGCCTAAACCTGGAAGGTCCTATCGCAGGAGACCTGCTGCTGACTGCTTTCCCCTTCGACGAGCCTGGATGGTTCCCCTCACGTGGCGCACCTCTCAGCGAGTGCATCCTCTCTACAACCGCCGCCTTCTTCTGTACCGCCAAATACGTCGAATGGGTGAAGGGGGTGACAACATACTGGAGCGAAGGACGAAGAGCCTCCTCCAAACATCTCGCCCGAGACTCCTCATCCAGAAAGAGATCCGCATAAAAGCGCAAGAGATCATTGAACTTGATCCCCAGCTCTCGTACTGACATACTCTCCTGCTGAAGGGCGAGTAACTCCTACTGCTTCACTTCCTTGATCATCGAAGAAAGGAATTCCTCTTGGAATTCCTTCTCAAAGTCATCCCATGGAACCTTTTCCTCTATCCTCTCTCCGAGGTAGAGCGTCCACCATTGTCACGCCGCACCTCTCAGATGACTGACTGCTAGGGGAATCCAGTACTCCCTCGGAGCACAGATCAAGGTAAAAGAAATCCCTAGCTCCTCATTCCAACCCTCCATCTCCGTATCCGAAGTACTACCCTCATACTTCTTGAGGGTCTGCTGCTGGAAAGAACGGAGAGTCTTTTACCACTAGCTATCTTCCTCCTCTCGGTCAATCCTCAGCTGATGGACCGCCTGAATCTATTGGGTCTCGGCCGTCTGAGCCACCCGGGGACGACGTCCAGGTGCCATAGTTTTTACGGTAAACACGGATTGCCTAAGCCCATGTAGTAAGGAAAATCTCAAGGTTTTATTTTATCATTTTATTTCAATTTCTTTCCCAGAACACCCAAATCATGTGAAACACAATCATGATGATGCATGTACCTTCCCTAGGGTCTCTACCCTGCAATCAATGTAGTCTCAATTGGTCGTTTGGTAGTCTTAGATTCCTTGCATCGGATCACGGGGGGGCCTAAAATCCCGTGTCCTATCCAGTCATCCCTGGCCTATGTCATGCACCATGATTGACTAACACTGTTACCCTACCATCCCATGCAATCCTCATTGTGCCTAACTCCAGACTCCATGCTATCTCACAACCATCACCTCTGATACCATTCTATCATGACCACCTCCCACCAAAGATGCCCCTCCTGAGCTGGCAATGGTGAAAGGGAGATAATGACCCCCCCGAGTCCCACTTCCAGTAGGCCCCGGGGTGGAGACTAGCAGCAAGGGTATACATTTTCAAAAAAATGGGAGGCATTACCCTTTTATTTATTTAGGATCGGGAAATAGGACAAGTCGACCACCAAAAAGGACAAGAACAAGTGTATATAAATAAAACAAAACCAAGCCCACATGCATTTTTAAACAATTTTATAACAAGTTGCAAGTACAATAAAGCTAAAAGTATAATACCAAAAGAAAAAAAGAGTACAACAACTACAAAAACTCCAACTGTCCGACTAGTAGGGTCCAGTATAGCCCTGGTAGTCCTCCTGGAAACCTGAAAGTAAATGTAGGGTGCGAATACAAGTATAATCAGAAGGGAAACCTAAAGTTCTCGTGCATAAGTGGGGATACATCCTAATGTCCCGTGAGAACAACAGAAGAAACCTAGCAAGGAATTCTATCCCCCCAACCTCACCAGCCACACTCACCAAAACACAAGCACAACAGGTAGTAGTAAATAAGAAACAAGGGTATTAGTTACCCCACACCATTTCCATTTGGTTAGCTACTCTTCCTGACGACGAACGTCCTGATGCTGCCACACTCTCCCCGCCCGCACACACCTGGGCCTCAGAACCACGTATCCCACCCGCACACACCTGGGCCTCAAAACCACGTATCCTACCCGCACAAACCTGGGCCTCAAAACCACGTATCCCGCCCGCACACAACTGGGCCACACAACTACATATCCCGCCCGCACACACCTCGGCCTCACAACCACGTATCCCACCCGCACACACCTGGGCCTCATCCCGATGATTCTTGGGAAACAGTAGAACCTTATCGAAGAGTCTTGGGCTAAAGCCACCCCAATCAAAACCTAACTGATGAGTCTTAGGTGTAAGGTCGACTCAAGCCATCACAGCCTAGGGGAGAATGAGCAGGGAGGAGCTAGTAACTAAAGGAAAAACACCCTCTCCCATGAAATGGGAGTGTTCGACACTATGTTCTCAACATGGGTAGGCTGCGATAAAACACAAAAGATACAGATATATATATATACCAACCACACAACCCAACTTATGGCTTCAAAATAGAGAAACTGAGCACATTCCTCGTCACTGCTACTACGAAGCATGCATAAAACAAACAACCTCAACCCCATTTAGGTTTTCACGTTTCAGCAGAAATTAGTTTATTTAGTTCCTTAAATACTGGACAACTATCCACAACCAACCACATAAATCGTTCATAAAACATGTCCCTGTCATCCACAAATCAAGTTAGGAAAACACAAGCAGCACAGCAAGCCCTGTCTTATCAACCAACCAACCCCATTGATTATTAATCCCGTTCTATTTCCATGACCCACCATTTATTAACTCTTCCACTTTTTATTTATTATTCACAACCAATAGTCCGTTCACATTCAAACCATCCCCGTAGAACCTCTTCAATCCACCATAACCACAACCGCACCGAAACCCGTACATCAATATCCCTTTAATACCACTTATCGCAGCCCCGCTGCCCGTCACCAATATAGCATTTACACAAACCCACAACCAAGCCAACCGCAGCCCCGCTGCTCACCCTATCCACAACAACCCAAAAAAACACCCCCATCACATGCCACGTTTCCAATCCAACACCCCCATGTTCATTATTCCATTTTTGTTTAACTAGGTTGATCACATAAGGGATCCAGATTTTAAACAGCCAACTTTACGTGATTAACAAAATTCTACATTCAAAAAAGTTCCATAAAAACGGCCTAGAAAGATAGGGAAACATTTAATTGCGCAAGAAAAGTCCCCCAACGACCATGATTTTCAGTAGGCAGAAGCTTATTCAATTCACAACATAATATCATAGGATATAAAGTAACAACAATCTCAAACATCCCAACCCCGTTCTTTAACATGTTATTATCTTCATTTAAACCGGATCAAAAGTGCTTCACATAAAAAAGAGAACACCCACCCCGCATGATGCACAAATTAGAGAGAGAAAGGTAATATCCCTACCTCAATAGGTTCTGATCGCAAAGCTCCCCTAGATCAACCTTAGAAGACGTCCGTCGGTGTCCGTCACTTCTGTCGGGTCCCGGAAAAACCTCCTCAGGTGGAATTCGAAAAGGAAAGGCCGAAGTAAAGACAACAGATCCAAGTTTGAGAGTTCCTCCTCGTCGTTACGATCCCGTGACCGCTGACAGATTGTAAATCGAAGCTCGTATGAAGAAGTTTTGGAAGAAAGAGCTTTCGAGTCTCTTGGGAGAACTCTGCTCAGAGGAAAGGGGAGGAGAGGAGTGAGTTGAAAGGAGGAGGTGACCCCTCCTTTTATAGGTGAGAAAAGGATAAGTAAAAAGCGTGTACTTTATGGTACATGGCGTGTATTTGGTTATTATACACGGTCTCCACGCGGCTTCCAACACGGCTCCGTGGCCTTTGACTGGTCAACACACGGTTTGAGGGTAACACATACTGAGGGAAAGACTACACGGCGTGTATTTTAGACACACGATGTGTACTCATTTATTGCACACAGCAAGGACACGACTCCAACATGGTTCACAACCGTTGACTGGTATCGCGTATGTGGGGAAGGACTACACGACATGTAGAACTGGACACATGGCGTGCACCCATTATTTCACACAGCGAGGACACGACCTTCAACACGGGGTATACCCGGTAGGGGGGGGGGGGGGTACACGGCATGTACTCAAACTACACGGCGCGTAGTTTCAAAATTCTGGAAAGTGTGGGAAAAGTCTATTTTACCCTCCAGAACACTTATTGACCTTCTTTTTGACAAAGGAATGGGCCGGAGAGGTCAGGTCCATTACACATCCCCTGGATGAACCACACTCATTGCCTAATACAGTCATTCCTAACATGAAAGATGCATTCATGCCATGGATGATGTCGTAAGGACTCGATGTTACTACCAAGAGATCCAACCGTCAATCTTGAATCTAAGGGTTGAGTCACACTGTCGGTATCAGTGTGAGGTAACTGGGTCTCTTCTAGTAGGAATCTCAAAAGTGAGGGTCAAGTCAACAGTTTTAACCAAGACCTCTCAGTACACAAAAAGGAAGGAAGAAATAGTCACAAGGACAAGTGTCTTTTATTACTGTAGCTCGAAGTACAATGACACACAACAATGACAACAAGGAAACTAGAAGAACCAAGATCAAAGGTCCCATTCCTGGAACTAGTCCCTCTCCTGTCTGCCAGCTTCCGGAGCTCCGTAGTCGTATGCTTCTCCTTCCTAAAGATGAGCTCTCCCATGTCCACCTGTTCTCTACAGTCGGGGTGGACCTCCTGGTGGTGGTGGTGGAAACACCTCGAAGCATCATCCACCTCCAGCTGAACGGCTAGCTCCCATACCTCGGTCTTCTGCTCCTTGCGGTATGCCTCGATCGTACCTCTGCCTCTGCCTGGGAGGTCCTTCATTTATTTGATGATCATCTGAGCGGTGGGTCGGACAGTCACGAGCCATGTGACCCTGTCCGCCGCACATGTAACACAGCATGATAGGTCTGGCTTTGTCACTCCCCTTGGTGCCTTGCACTACCGACCCCGAGTCATGCAGTCGGCCACATGTAGGTCTGGTCCTCTTAGACCTCTGCGTCATCTATCTACTGCCCAATATAGAAGACTCTACTGCATGCCAACTAGTGGTGGGTCCTACTACTTGAGACTGCTCAGCAAGGAAACTCACCACTAAGTGGGCTCACTCCAACACCCCTGTCTGAATCGGGATGCTGTGAGATACAACAGAAGCTCTAATATCTCTCCTGAGCCCCTTCTTGAAGGTTCGATCCCTGAAGAATGGGTCTCATACCATATCTGTAGAGTAGTGCAAGAGGTCTGTGAACCTCGCTGAGTACTACGCCATTGTCATGCTACCCTGATGTAGATGCAGTAGCTCCTGTATACGCACCACTCAAAGGGTGGCTAGTACAAACTCTACCCAGAACAGGCTCTCGAAGTCTGCCCACAGAAGTGTCACCTCATCATGCATCTGGAGCATCAGGATCCACCATCTGCCTGCTGCTTCCTGAACGAGTCTAGCATCAAGGATTACCGTGAAGTCTTTTGGCATCCCTACTAGCCCGAAGACTCTCACCACAGCCTCCAGCCAATCCTCATCTACTTGCGGGTCCATCTGTCCCCTAAAACTGGATGCCCTCTAGCGCTGGAACTCGTACATTTCGCTCAAGCGACCTGCACTTTCTGCTGCTGGGGCTGGTGGCATCAGTGGCCCAATGGGTGGTAGTACCGCCGGTGCCTCCGCTGGTACCTCAACTGGGATATGGCCCTGTACTGAGGCCATGTCGCTTGACGGGCTATCAGTACATACAACTCTCGGGGCTCTAGCTGGTCGTCTACGGGGAGGCATCATGAAAGAAACAAACATGACACGGTCAAATGATTCATACCAAGTGATCTGATCTGGGTTGATCTGACATTTAAAAACTTTGGGAAACACACACACAATCAGTGTTTTCGTGCACAAAGTCAAAAATCAGTTTTCAGGGTCCTGCTGTATGGATATGTCGGCCGCCCGCACCAACACTGGACTCCCTGAACTGAAAACCACACTTGGTACCCTTAAAACTATTGCTTCACAAAAAGAAAATATCAGAGTTATAAGTTCCGTGGTAGAACCGACTCCTATGATACCAATTTGTCACGACCCGTCCTTGGGGCCCGTGCCGTGACTACCCCATGCTCGCCTTCCATAGGCCAGGGGCTGGCAACTAGCACCAAAGGTGTAAATCCCGATAACTGAGAAGGCATTGCCTTTATAAAAGTAAACAAAACATCACAGATTATAAGAGGAAGTAATACACTAAGTACAAAAGAATGTGCTGATAATTAAATGGGCCAGAATACAATCCCAACTAAAAGTACAGCTACAACTGAACGAAAGTGCAACTGAAAAGACAAATAGCTGGATAATAGAAACAACACCTAGGTCGTCCACCTCGGATCCTACCTGAACGGTAGGTATAGATAGAGAAGCTCCTGGATCGTCCACCATGGATCCTACCTGAAGAGTAGGTATAGATAGCCTCCACAACACTCTCGCCTGTCAACCTCCTCTGAGTATTGTCTCGTCGTTAAGCCCACCTCTGGATACTGACTCGTCGTGAGATCCACCTCCAGGTACCGTCTAGTCCTCAAACACTCAGCCTCTGTCAGCGCTTCCCGTCGTCTACAACCAATACAATGAGGTGCGGGCATAGCCTGTGGAGGGGTGATTATAACGATACTCAGTAGGGACCCCGAGACCCTCAAGGTCTCACTAAATCCAACAAGGATAACCACAAAGAAAGATCTCAACAGATAACCTCTAATTAGTTATATTCCCATACATATACCTATGTTATCAAGTAACCCATCTCAATCATGAAGAAAACACAAATGTTATTGTCTCAGCTCAACCAGGATTTTCATTATCGAAACTGTAACTGCTGAAGAGCTCCGTCTCTGATGAGTACAGTGATTATGTCACGACTCCAAGGTACTACTCACTAACCTAAGACTACTGAGATACTCCTCCTGTCGAGTACCGCGGTTATTCCACCTCACAAAGTAGTGCTCCTCTTCCATGGGTCTGCCACCTCACACAGTAGTGCTCCCCCTCATAGCCTACAGAGGTACTCCTCCTATCGAGTACCGCGTGTCTGCCACCTCACAAAGTAGTGCTCCTCCGCCATGGGTCTGCCACCTCACAAAGTAGTGCTCCCCATTGGGCTATGCATGTAACCCCGAATCGAATTGGACAAGCAGTCATCAGGTCTCATCCAGCTACACGGTCTCCGTACTCCGTACGCTCGTCTCCGGGAGGGTCCGCTCCACGACCTACAAGTCGATAGTCCAAGTATCACAAAGTACCAAGAATAAGGATCTCAAAGGACCGCCTCGTCATAGGGGTCTCAACGAAGCAGACGGCGTGTAAATCGGATGCCCGGTCTGTGAGTTATTAGCATTTTCGTCCTAGGGGCCTGGTTTGTTTCATGTACGAACCAACCCGACCATATCTCAACTGTACCCCGAACACACATAGGGTATTCTCATAGGGACCATTTCTCAATGTGATCACCAATGCCACTGACGGTTCGTCAAACAGAAGTCCGGTCTGAAAGTTATCGGCTTTTCCGTTCCAGGGGCCCGGTTGGATTTTGGGTACAATCCAACCCGTCCATACTCCAACTGCGTCCAAACCTCATGTGAAGTATTCCAAAAGTTCCGTATCATCAAGAGGAATTCAACAAAGTCGACGGAACGTCAATCAGACATCCGGAGCTCATATTATAAGCGTTTTCGCTCCGAGGGCCCGGTTGGTTTCGTGTTCGAAACAATCTGGCCATGCTCAAAGTTCTCTGAAACCTTGAGTGTAATATACTAAAATGAACTCCTCGATCCAAAGATTTCCACGCAACTAAAGATGCGTCAATCGGAGTTCTGTAGCCCATGATATGGGAAAAAGACCGGAAGTGATCCGAAAATGGGGGGTCTGGGCCCGGTCCGACCCGGACCAACCCCCCCTGGGTGGGCCTGAACCGGGCCGACCCAACTCGGGTCCAAGTCCGACCTAGTAGGGCGTGGCCCGGCAGGGCGCGGCCTGGCTCGGTCCGCGCATCCCGGCCCGGCCCGACCGGGCGGCATGCTGGCTTGGCCAGCGGGCCGAGCAGCTTTTGCGCTCCGCGGACGCGGCGAGGGTCGCATCCTACTCCCCCAGATCCCACCACCGGAGTTGCTCTAGTGGTCCATTTTCAATTCTGTATGCACCGGGAATCCTTATGGGACCTGAACGTCACTACGGGATCATCAAATCACCTCTACGGCCCGTTCCGTCATCACCCGTCGATCCACACGTCCAATAAACAAACTGCAGAGTCTTCGATTAAACCTTGCAGCCCCGACTCCGACCACGGTTTCATTCGGCCTCAACGGCGCTACGCGGCAGCACCACGCTTCTTCGCCGTGTTCCTCCTTGTTTCTACGCGGTGCCGTTGCACCGTGCTACCTTTGTTCCTGCCGCGACAAACACAACATCAAGGGGGAGGAGAGTCAGCCGTGTTCGTGCAGTTCGGCCTCCTCTCGTTAATCCTATATCAAGCGGCTAAGAAATTTACGTTGGATGACAATGAACATTTATGAACAAAACAAACCCCTTCCTCGATGAAGTCGTCGAACGAGGTTCATTGCGGAAAAAGGTCATCGTGGAAGACAACATCATGGAACGATGCTCCGTAAGCGCCGTCGGTGTTGCAGTACATGGCGTCACAGAGAAGAGGATCGTCGGCGTCGTGGTACACGGCGTCACAGAGAAGAGGATCGCCGACGTCGCGGTACACGACGTCACATTGTCGATCTCCGAGGAATCAGCGTTCTTCATCGTCCTTCGTCAGAGGCCAGCGTTCTTCATCGTTCTTTGCGTTCATCAACAAGGAAGAACATTCTTAAAAACTAGAGGTCTCTTCTTTGTTCCACACAACGAAACAACAATAATAAAATAAGGTTTCTCTTATTTTATTCCTCATGTCTGTTGGGCGGAGAAAAAGGAAGTGATGGCAAGAGGGGGGGTGAATTGCCTTTTAAAAACTGATAAACAAATTAAAATCAAAGTAAAGAATGCAGCGGAAATAAAAGAGGCAAGACACGCAATTGATAACGGAGTTCGGCAAAAAACCCGGCCTACGTCTCCGCTCCCAACAAACCCGTTGAGAGATTCCTACCGCTTGCTTTTCAATGGTTTTAGCAAGATACCCACTAGGCTTTGAGGTAGCACTAGGACCTATTACAGCTTGCTTTTGAATTGGTTTAGCAAGAACCCACTTGCTTTTAATGGTTGAGCAAGAACCCACTAGCCTTCTTACAGGTGAAGGCTAGCTCACCTATGACACAAGCCTTTTAAAAGGAAAGGCTTGAAGAAACCTCTTCACACCTTAATGGTGATGTGAAACCCAAAAGAAAGAGGGATAAAGAAAGAGTTTGGGGTTTGTAGGCACAAACCCAAATTTAAAGCTCAAAATAAATATACAATAAAAACCGTATATTAGAAGAAGCCTTGGGCGCCTTTGAATGATTGGATATGTTGAAGGCCGCTTCCAAGCTTCTTTGGTGGAGCTCCTTGGATGTGGAAGTTGTTGGAGCACTTGAGGTTCCTTTGAGGGAAGTCGCCGGAGGTTGGCCAATTGATACAAAATATGTCCGTTGGATTCGTATATTATCCGGGTAGGTGTCCGTGGCTTCCTTGGCCTTTATTTATAGGCATGGAACCCTTGGGGAGTCTTCGGAGCCGTTGTAAAGGGCCTCGGAGCCGTTGGAGGCCAAATGGGAGTTGACTGGTCAAAGCCAACGGCTAGTTTGACTGGGCTACCGGCGGGCCGGTGCAGGGCCACCGGCTGGCCGGTGCCTTGGATGTTGAGAAGGCCTTCTGCCCAGGCAGCACCGGCTGACCGGTGACAGAGCCACCGGCTGGCCGGTGGTGAGGCAGTAGCCATCACTGTTGCATCAGGTTGCCACCGGCTGGCCGGTGACAGAGCCACCGGCTGACCGGTGGAACCTGGCAGTGGGCAATGCCTCTGCCAGGTCCACCGGCGGGCCTGTGCTATCACACCGGTTGGCCGGTGGACTGAATTTCAGTCCACTTCTTGTCCATTCTTGGGCCAATCCTTTGGAAATCTTTTGCCTATCATCCACAACACTTAAAAACAAGGTTAGACAAAAAATAAGGTGATTGTGATTATGAAAATCAAACAACGAGGGGAACGAGAGGTACAACAATCTCCCCCTATTTTGATGATCACAATCACCAAAACAATTAAAGTAAAAACATAAATGAAAGACATGCTTAAAGGATAAAGAAAGTAAATGCTAAGCATGATCAAACGGATTCTCCCCCAATCAATCAAGAAATTCTCCCCCTTTGTGATTATCAAAATAGAACGGGGCATAAAACTTGATTGAGGGAAAATTGAAAATCAAGATTTTTAAATCAATTGGAATTTTTGAAAATTAAATTGAAAAATTTGAATAACAGTTTGAATTGAATGTATTGAATCAAAATTGAAATGAAAATTTTGAACCAAAAATTGAATTGAATGTTTTGAATCTAGGACAAGGTTTTGAAAATACTCCCCCTAAATAAAAACAATAAGTCACCGGGGATAGGAAATAAATTTTGGCCCGGAGAGACTCGCAAGAAGGGATTTTTCAATCCATACTTGTCTAGTGCCGGGTCTTCTCCTATAAAACTCGTCCGAATAAAAAATAGATTTGGGTTGACCATACCGGGCATTTTTGCAATCACACTCATAAATGAGGTGCCCGGGTTTCTTACAATAGTTAAAAAAATTTTAACTAGAGCTCCCCCTTACAAAAACAGTTGGAGCATGGGAGGAGGAAGCTACATTGGTATATCCTAGCCCTTGGGTGGTTCTTGAAATTCGTTGGGAACCAAGCAATTTTGAAATATTTTGTTCCCCTTGGGTGAATTTGGCTAGGGATTCTCTAAGGTCCTTGATGGTTGATTCCAAAGAATCAACATTTGGGAAATTTTGGATTTTTAGGGAGAGTTCCTCCTTCTCTTTGAGAAGTTGTTCTTTTTTGGAGGAAAGTTTTTTGAAATTCTTTTTCAAAGCAACGAATTTTGAAGAAAGCTCATGAAAACCATTTTCTAATTGGTCTCGCACATGTTGAAGTTCTTCATATGATAAATGATTAAAAGAATTAGAAGAACTAGAGGAGGAAGAAGAGGAAGAGGATGATGATACCTCATGTTTTTCCATTAGCCATTTTGTACCTTGGTCGCTTGAGGAGGAGGAGGAGGAGGATGATGAGGTGTCACTCCATGTCGCCTTGAGGACCTTTTTCATTCCTTTTTCCTTAGCCCATTTCTTGTTGAGTGGGCAATCGGGCTTGTAATGGCCCTTTTCGCCGCACCCGTAGCATTTCACCTTGGGCTCGGATTTTTCGGTGGGTTCTTGCTTTCGGTGCTTGCGGGATTTCTTCTTCTTGTGCTTCTTAATAAACTTGTAATGGCCCTCGTTGTTTGATTTTCATAATCACAATCACCTTATTTTTTGTCTAACCTTGTTTTTAAGTGTTGTGGATGATAGGCAAAAGATTTCCAAAGTATTGGCCCAAGAATGGACAAGAAGTGGACTGAAATTCAGTCCACTGGCCAACCGGTGTGATAGCACCGGCCTGCCGGTGCACCTGGCAGAGGCATTGCCCACTGCCAGGTTCCACCGGTCAGCCGGTGGCTCTGTCACCGGCCAGCCGGTGGCAACCTGATGCAACAGTGATGGCTACTGCCTCACCACCGGCCAGCCGGTGGCTCTGTCACCGGTCAGCCGGTGCTGCCTGGGCAGAAGGCCTTCTCAACATCCAAGGCACCGGCCAGCCGGTGGCCCTGCACCGGCCCGCCGGTAGCCCAGTCAAACTAGCCGTTGGCTTTGACCAGTCAACTCCCATTTGGCCTCCAACGGCTCCGAGGCCCTTTACAACGGCTCCGAAGACTCCCCAAGGGTTCCATGCCTATAAATAAAGGCCAAGGAAGCCACGGACACCTACCCGGATAATATACGAATCCAACGGACATATTTTGTATCAATTGGCCAACCTCCGGCGACTTCCCTCAAAGGAACCTCAAGTGCTCCAACAACTTCCACATCCAAGGAGCTCCACCAAAGAAGCTTGGAAGCGGCCTTCAACATCTCCAATCATTCAAAGGCGCCCAAGGCTTCTTCTAATATACGGTTTTTATTGTATATTTATTTTGAGCTTTAAATTTGGGTTTGTGCCTACAAACCCCAAACTCTTTCTTTATCCCTCTTTCTTTTGGGTTTCACATCACCATTAAGGTGTGAAGAGGTTTCTTCAAGCCTTTCCTTTTAAAAGGCTTGTGTCATAGGTGAGCTATCCTTCACCTGTAAGAAGGCTAGTGGGTTCTTGCTCAACCATTAAAAGAAAGTGGGTTCTTGCTAAACCAATTCAAAAGCAAGCTGTAATAGGTCCTAGTTCTACCTCAAAGCCCAGTGGGTTTCTTGCTAAAACCATTGAAAAGCAAGCGGTAGGAATCTCTCAACTGTTTAGTTGGGAGCGGAGACGTAGGCTGGGTTTTTGGCCGAACTCTGTTATCAATTGCGTGTCTTGCCTCTTTTATTTCCGCTGCATTCTTTACTTTGATTTTAATTTGTTTATCATTTTTTAAAAGGCAATTCACCCCCCTCTTGCCATCACTTCCTTTTTCTCCGCCCAACAATGTCAACCCTTTCAAAATCAAAAAATAATCCACGAGTTAATTAACTTGTGTTGACCAATTAATGTGGCATTTAATAAACCAAACAAATTCGAGATCTGACTTGGCATTAAGTAGGGGTGCGGGTGCATTACTCAATTAAATATTAGTTAAAAAAATTAAAGAGGGAGTTGAGAATTTATGGAAAAAGTGAAGGGGTGGGGCTCGTTTGGGACCTACCGCTCCTTTATTCTCCCAAGGGAAGTTAGCAACCCAACGAGTCCCACTCTAACTCCCACACATAGGAGTTAAACCACATAAGAGAGGGAAAAAGTGTTGTGACACAACACTTAAACCGCATAGCAAGAAATAAAAATAAAATTGTAAAACAATTATATTTTTATTCCTCACTCTTTTTTTAACAACTCCTCCCAAGAAAATGCAACTCCAAAAAAGGTCTTCTTAATCAATTACCGGCTCTGCGGTTTCATTGGTGCCCTTGGATTTCGATTCTGAGAACCGGTTCAAAAGATAGGAAAACCCGCTTATTCGTTCACTGAACGTACCCGAGCTAAACTTTGGAAATTGATTCTGGGCACACCGGGCCTTAGAATCAGGTGCCGTCGAAAACCGCATACTCATAAAATTCCAAAGAAATTAAGAAAAAAAATTCCATGAAATTTCCGGGTCTTTACACACAAGACCACTTAGAGTATCTGATCTCCATTTCATCCTTGAGGGAACAAAATACTATCTCTTCAAAACCGTCTAAATCATGAATAGACAATGCCTTTCCTAGACTCAAATTTAGTCCTGTAAAGAAGAGATGCACTTTGATTTTGTTGTTCATGACAAAGATGAAGGAGTACCAAGAATTCCTTGTGATGTTTTCTTTATACATCCTGATGGACTCATCTTCATTCTTCTTGGGTCTGAGGAACACTTATTCCATCACGAGGAAGATGATTCCAGAAAAAATATTTATTGGAAAACATAATTTTGAATTCCTCAAAATCCATGGAATTAATTTCCATTTGGGAAATTGTATTCTTGATCAGTGTCCACCACTGATCATCTTCCCCATCAAAATAACAGACTTCCAGTATAACTTTATCTTCTTTTGAGAATTAGAGGATATATAATATCTTTTTAGAGGTGTTAAATCACTATTATGTGATTTGGGGATCTAAAGATCAACCAAACATGAGAGGCCTTTCTTTCATGAAGGATTCAAAGGAATTTTTTTTCCTTATGGGAGGAGGTCATTCCACATTATTCAAGTTATTATACATAACATGATCCAGCTGTGAAATTACTATCCTAATATTTTGATCACCCACTGCCATCATATTTTTCATATCATACAGGAAATATTCAAATTCCATGTCACATTGATTGTTGGTATGTGTTCCTATATTTTCCTCCAATAACTAAGAAAAAGAACATTAAATTGGAGGGCCTAAATACATAGAAATTATGAATAAATAAAATCTTTGAACAAAAAAGTATAAAATTGTAAATAAGAAGTGTATCCTAAATTTTGATTCCATAGGTTTAAATATAGGATATCCTTGATCAATTTCATAACATATACTCTTATGGTATTTTGTTGTTCCCTTAATAATATTTGGTTCAAATATCATCAATATACCGAAGAATATCCCCTAGGAGTGTCAGACTATGAGTGAATTAAGGCCCATTATCATGCACTAGTTCTCATTAAAATCTAGCTAAAAGTGGTGCTTTTGGGTTTTCCCCCTATATAATTCTATTCCAGATCCACCTCAACCTATTTTTATCTAGACATGGACATATTTTTTTGTATAAACCACTTACTCTATACATACCAAAATTTAGGAATGAATTCTTATACTTAGTCTCATCATTAATGTTCTTACTAATGTTCTCTATTCCAAATCTCTAAAAATATTTAGACCTTCCTTGGATTCCACCTATAGATACCCTATCATTTTACACATTTCATTATATGATTTTCATCATAAAAAAACTTTATACTACAATCAAAGTATCATGATGTCTAGATTCATTGAAAACTGTGTACATAATAAAACTATATAAAAATATTTTTATTTAATCTTTATAATGAGAACCTATATTCCATTGTGCTCATTCCTATACATAGGATAACATGGGGATAACATGAACAATTGGATGAGTTAAAGGCCCATTAAGGGAAAAATCATAGAAACAAATATTAAGAACATGGGTTACAAGGCATGGAATAATGATATAAAAAGGCATGGAATATGTGAAACATAACATATAGACATGGGATTGTATAACAATGGATTAATAATAATTTGGAAGAAACATAAAATATAACTTTAGAATGATTTAAGGTTCATTTCACATAGAGGATCACACATCAATGATAACCCCCAAGACTGTTTCATTTGGTTGCACGAGCCAAGGCTAACTGTCAAGACCATTGCACATAGCATTTCATGACACTCATATGTAACCAATGAATTGGAGAACTATCTAGGAAAACCCATGTTAACATGTTTGTGAATATTATTTCCATATAAATAATCATACAAAATCAATCATACATAATATAAGTTTACTCAGTGAATGAAATGTGTTGTATAATCATGTCATAAATCATAATTTAATGGGAATATAAGAAAAATATCCATGAGAAAAAGGAATTAGATCAAGAATGGAAATTCAAAAATAATAATAGAAATATATCATAATATGTGTTGAAAAATTTATGTGATAACATGTAAAAGAGGTTTTAAGAAACAAAAAAATTTAAACATTTTAGTGTGCTTTAATGAAAATATCAAAGATCATTTAAAAAATAAAATGGAATAATTTTTCATATGAAAATAGAAGTGAATAAATATGTTTTTCATGGTAAAAATATTTTTTTTAGAAATATAATTGTTTCATAAAAATTTATTGTATATTTTACATGAAATTGGATAAGAATTCGGGATGTTCCCTTAAACTGAGTTTTCTTTTCGGGAAGGTTTGAGGAGGGAATCACGTAAAAACATTTATATCCACAAAAGAGAATGATTAATGGATATTTATAAACGAGTTTGGACATATAAATATCAATTAAAATTTGTACTTAAACAGAATATATGATTTCATTTGGGAAAAAAATTGAGTAAGAATATCATGATGGAATAATGGAGGTTTCTGGTAGAATCCCTTATCTTTTTTGTGATGTTGTTCTCCACTTTATATTAATGACCTGAATAATTAAAATTGTTTAATTAATTAATAATTCAAGAACATATTTTAAATTTTTATTGATTTATTATTACATTTTAGTTCAATCATATCCTTTTTTATTGTTTATGAGGTTCAATTTCATTATTTAGATCTGTTTGTTTCATGATCCGTTTAATTATATATATGAATAAATAATCTTCTAAAATGAGGATGGTTGTATAGAATTAGAGATATATTTTATTACTAAACATATAGAAGGTTACATGTTTTTAAATTTCATTCGGTTAATAGAGTGAAGATGAATCATTAAGTAAACATTAGTGATAATATTTTGGGTTAATTGGCGGTTTTTAATCACAATGATCACATTTTGTTTTATAAATCAAAACCATGTGTACAAAAAGATCATTGAACACTATATGAGACATAATAAAAATACTGTATTGTTTTTGAACTAGGAAAATGGTTTCCTAATCATAATTGAAGATGGTAACAGAAATTGAAAATGTATCATCCTTTAATGTAGTAAATTAACACATCTCGGATAGTGTTTTTAATACTAGCATTATAGAAAGGTAAAGGAGTGATAAGGGTAACTTATTCCATTTTAAAAAAATTAAATTACATATAAGTTACTAGTTTTTTACAACATTTTTATAAGGACAAGTAAGGATAGAAATGAAAACAAAGGAACAAGAAAGGAAAGTAAAAGAATTCAAAATAGGAATTTACCTCTTGAGTTAATCTTCCATGAGTGCCTCTTCAGGGGAGAGGATTCAGTCTTTTGAGGATACCTGGGACAAATAAAAATTTGGGAGGATATTTGGGATATTTTTTACCAATATTTAGGTAATTCATAAGGCTTGAGAGTAGTGAAGAGAAGTGGGGATTGTGGGTGGTTTTTATAGTGTATGGGAGGAGGGTTTTCTTATATTTTAATAATTATATTAATATTTTTTCTCAAGACTATTAATAGTCTTGATTATTGTGAAAAAATATTAATATGTGAATTTGAGATCGAACCAATGTCAATTTTCATCTTCAAAGACTCAAACATGATGCAGAAATTCGCGTTTTATGCAAAAATTCAGGTTTTAAAAATATTTTTTTAAATATTATTAATTTAATATTTAATTAAAATCATTATTTACTTAAAAAATACATGTTTTAAAATTATAAATGATTTTATAATGCTTTCAAAAATTACACAATGTCTTATAACATCCTATTAAAACCAGAAGACATAAAATTTTCAAATTACGAACATATTTTCGGAAAATACATTTTCATTTAAATTAATTTTTTAATTCTCATTAATTATTTATGAAATACCAAAATACCAATACTTTGACTATGGTCATATTATCACTTATAAGATGCCAAAATTTTATTTATTTATTCAATAGTGAGTTTACAATTATTTTGAATGATTTAATATTCCTAAGGGTTGGATAATTTTCATAATTGTAGGTTAATATTCACTAAAAATTATATTTGTTCCAGAAGACTCCAAATATATTACTAATCACAACCGTGTATGTTAGTTATTTGAAATTAAAATCACGAAAGTGACAATATTATGGTTAAAGGTCACATTGTACTTACTAGTTTATTCAGTTGTGATTCCATGTGATTATATGACATATTTAGAAGAAGGGAATTTCTATTGATAAAACATTGGGTCATTAGACTCTAAGATTCATTGTTTTCTTATAAATTATGGGATTTTATTAACTAATGAAGTTTATTTTTAATTTAATTAAAAAATGTAAAAAATGACGTGATTTTTAATGATGTTATTTTTTTAAATTATTTTTTGTTTTTAATATACAATTCAAAAAAATGATGTTAAATTGGATGATGAAGAATGAGATCACCTAGAGGAAGTTAAAGCTATTGGTTTTTTTGATGATCCTAGTAAACAACATTCAAGTAGATACATCAGATGATTGAACGATATAATTGTGAATAATATGAAATTTTCTAATGGTGAAGAATCCTTGTATTTAATTGGTCGAGTGGAAAAGTTGGAGAATTATAATATTGTTATTGAACCTATGGTCAGGAAACCTTAATGGAAACTAGATATCCTGTGATAATATGATATAAATTATGGGGGAAATATTGATGAAAGTGGACAACCCATCCGATGAGAACAAAGTATGTTTCATATTTATATTAGTGTTATATAACTCTAGGACGATGTTTTATGTATATAAATATGGGTAAACATTGATAGAAGAAGAGTTTCACATGATATGGTAGATATATTCATGGAAATATACATATTTATGTATTATATTGAAATATATATTAAGTAAAATAATAATTATTACAATCATTGAAAATTTCTATAGATCATTTACTATTAATTAATAATACATTTTGAAAATGGGCATTTATTTTAAGATGCCTATAAAAATTCGTTTATTAGAGTTCATTGAAAAATATTTATTTCCATAGTTGAACAATTTTGTGACAAAGAAAATTACTTCCCAGTGAATGTAAACCATCTTATGCTAATTGAAATCCTTTTCTATCCATATGGATTCATCCTATAACTTAGGAGTGTTTTGAAATTTTATAAGGTCATTGATCATAATACCTCTGTTATTGAGAAGAAGTATTTATTTCCCATATTGTAAATAATCTGGTGAGAATAAAGGCTCAATACATAGTGAAATTAATAGGAATCTAGTAGAAAAAATGATGTACAAGGAGAATATCATAACTATTCATCATATATATTTGAGAACAGAATTCCCTGAAACCCACAGTATAATAATATTGTAGTTTGAAATTTTTTTGTTATGTAAGATAAAAAACTGAGAATCAAGATTTTGAATTTGAATATGGTGATATAAATGGGACGGTCATAGAGTTATTAGATCATTGAAGGAACATCACAAACACAAAAATTAGTGTGAGACACATTCTTGATAAGGAATAGAAGATATTCTAAATAAATAGAATGGGAAGATCAAATCTTGCTGAATAAATGTGTTTCTAGAATTTGGAAATTTTGAGGAAATACAAATATGATTACTTTAATGATTTTATTAGTTGATTAATACAACATGTATCTTATTCAATCCAGAATTCAAGCATTTGTTGATGAATATTCATGTTATAGTTATATTTCATGTATTTCTAGATGCTGAATATGTACTTATCTAGTTTTTAAGAATAATGAAAATGATGTTCCATTAAAGCATGACATGTTTCTTATTAAATCATACATCGTTGTGATTTTTCATATTCTAAGTTTGGTTCATGAAGAATATATATGAAATTACATTAAATTTTCCTTATATGAATGATTAAGATAGAGTTTTGAGCTGTATATTGTTATATAACCCCAAGAAATGTCCATTTACATGATTCAATGTTCATTATCTCAATAATAAAATGAGTTTCCCCACATTATTACCTCGAATTATGAATGATATTTATAAATATGGGCTATTTTGAAGTGCATATTTTTATTAATCATTAATGGATTATAATAAAAAATAGTTATTAATAAATATACAAGTTATTAATTTTTTTTAAAAAAGATAAGGCATAATAAGATTATTCTTAAAACACATCTTGAGTAGTAAAATAAATACAAGGAAAATATTAGGATCACAAATCATTGTGTTTGATAATAATTTTTTTCTTGGTGGCTGTTTTTATACCAAGGAATCCCATTTTAGAATATTTAAAATGAAAATTTCAACTAATTTTTGCTCATAGGAAAATATGTTTTGGGTAGATCAATGATTACTAAGTAGAAATGGGACAATAAATCTCATCTTCTAATGTTTTTTTATATATGATAATATGAATAATCAAAGATCTTGACGAATAGGATAATTTTTCTCCACAAACTATGTTATGGAATATGTTAGTGATGATGAATATATATATTTTTGATTCATTGTACTATCTATGAAATATTTTCAAACTATGTTATAATTCCTATAATCCTAGAGAAATATATACTTGGTTGTGTTCTTGAGGATTCATCTAATAGAATCTAGTAAATAGATTCAAAATAACTATGAACTAGGTAAAATACTATAGATTTAGTTACATGTTGTGATATTTGAGTGATTTTTCCATTAAAATATCTCTGAGGTGATGAGGAAGATCCCATTAGTAGGCAAAAACCACATAATTAAATGAAAATATCTACATTAGGAAAAAAATAATGTATGGAGAAACTCATGGGATAAAAGTATAATGAACCATAGATATAAGATAAATTCACCTATTTAATATGGGTTCCATGGTTGGATTTTATTTTCTATGATGGATTTATGTTGACCCCAAACTACCCGTTATGATTACTGATTCAATTATAGTGTATAATCCATGACTCAAAAGGAGATGAAAAAAATTAGTATGTTTCCCTCACTTTCTCGAAATCATATAAAAATATATCTAATATTATTCCATTTAGAATCTTCATTTCATATAGTTGAATAGAATGGTAAAATACAAATATATATATTACATTCTAATTTGTTATAAGTGATAAAAAAGGAATTAAATTTTAAATAGAACGTTTTGTTTTTGGAAAAATTATTCCACACCCGATTCACCCCAACCCCAAACAAGTGTGTCCCCATGATCAAATAGGAAAGAAATATGGAAATGGACACCCCCACCTCAAATAATATTTTTCTTAGTATATATGAATTTCCCATGGATAATGGCCAATAGTGGATACTTGGTCAATAGACAATGTTTAACGGACCAACCATGAATTTTGTAGACCAGCCCATTACCGAAAATATTGTGAAAAAATAATTGGTTCCAATTAGGGTAATTCCCACATATTCAATCGAGCCCATATCTCACACATAAAATTATATAATAACAAAAAAGACTCACCCAATCCCACCAATCTATGTGAGAACCACTTACCACTAACCATAATTCATAGTTTTCTAGAGGCATACATCAATGAATCAAAATTACTCACATTTCCATGTTAACCTAACAAAGACTTAAACATATGTTAAATAAGAAACATTGGACAAATAATAAATTCATAACTATAAAACCCACTCTTTGATTGAAACAAAATACCTAGCTTAACAACTAATAAGTGTGAACACTAAATACTCTATATTGGTTCAATCACACTAACATACATTCTCCGACCGTCCATTCAACATATGTAAATACTTATGAAGTCATAAAATAAGGAAACATGTACCTCAAGAATTTTTTTATCCCATAAATCCAATATTTCTCAATCCATGACCATGAAACCAAAAAGATATATCATATATCTCGACCCCCTTACCCAAATAAGATTTATCTAAATTAATTATAAATTAATAATAATTTATTTCTACCAATTAATACATAATTATTATGTTAGGAATAAATTAATGATTACTCACTTAGTAGTTTAATGACAACAAATATCTAAAACAATAGGTTCTATTTTACATTAAAAATAGTCTCAAATCCACTATTAACATATTCCCCATTATATGAACAAAGATAATTAACCTATCCATTTTCAATTTTATATAAAACAGATGAATAATTATTGTAGTGACATAACTCATGTTATACAACATAGTACTATTCATGTACATACTCTAAGAGACTCCTCTTAAAAATCCATAAACAATCATCCTCTCCTTAACAAGATCATGTTATTTATTAATTAAATAATCAAAAAATCATAAATATAGGGGTTTTAATTTTTATGGTATAAATATAATAATGATAATGTGGTGGAAGTGTGAGGATTTTACCTCTACTAGTGAATCAAAAATCTCAAAACCTCCATAGATGAGAAGATTAAAGTGGGAAAATAGGGAAAAATTGTGGGGGGGGGTTTCATGTATCTTCTCAGTTGATAAACACAAAGAACATTGGTGGTTTATAATTTAAAACCACCTTTTAAAATAGATAAGGTCACATTGTGGGGTAAACCTCTAAGTTGTCGTGAAAAAACCACACATCGGTCATCCCGAATACTATATGAGGGTTTATTATGGTGTACAATCATGCATGAAAATGATATGTCTAGGATTCCCAAAAAACCCCAAACTAGTAATTTCATTATGGACATGTCCCACCTGGTGAAAAAACTCATTCTAGGGAATGAATAAAATTCGATGACCGCACCATCAAAAAATCATGCTGTGAAGTAGACCTCATCATCATAACATTACTCTTCTCACGAGTTTCACTAAACAATACTAGAAAATAACTATGGCATGGTTGAGTGGTTTTTTGTTCAAACATATCCCTTATATATGGTATTTAAGTTGTACTGCATGTGTTATAACATAAACAAACACCAACTCTTAATTTTTTCCCTAAATATCCTCTCATTAGGTTGTAATTCCATATGATGTGGACTATCCCTCTACAAATATAAAATTATCTTCTCAAAACATGGAAATCTCTTCATGATTATTACCATAAACCTCCAACCACTCATATAAAAGAATAAAACCAATAAAACCCATATATTTAAGACAAATATTAAATTATATATATATATAGAATTATATTGGGTGATACATGAATGTACATATTTTTTGATTATAAATACAAAAAAAAATCATGGAATCACATTTTTTTTAATATCAATGGAAGTAATCGGTTAACTATATTTTAATCGTTTCATATTTCTCTTAATTTAAAAGTTTTTTCCACAAAATCATCAAAATATTGAAAAATAATGGATTAATTTTCATCATTTCATAACTTACATAATTTAATATTATAAAAATAAATTTTATTTTTTACACTTTAAGGATGAGAATATTTCTATCATACTTTTCCATGTTCAGCATTACAAAATCACATGAAAATTATTATATGAAAAATAAATACTAAAAAATCTATGTATATCATTTAAATTCATAATAATTTTATCAAACATGTGTCATAAAAATGTATTTCAAATGTTTTTCATCTAATTTTCATGTTAAGAAAATATTATTTATTGTTTCATATACTAATTTATCCTCAATTCTATGTCAAATTAATTTATATAAATTACATTGATATAGAAAATAAAATTAAAACAAGTAAACACACAATATATATAGAAAGGGAATCTAGATGTCACCTATATTTATTTTAATGTATCATTCACATAAATAATAAAAATTTATATCCATCTATAAAATATAAATTATAAAATATAATAAAAATAGAACCACAATAGAATCATCTTTTCTCAGTTCTAGAATTGTTTTTTATCAATGATAAAAAGAATTGTTGATATAATATCCCTTAATAGATGGTAGTTTTTATCATCACAAAAAATAAATGATAAATATAATATAGATCAATGATGAAAAATTACTGAAAATATAGGACTTTAAGCAACATTATTTTTAGAAATGATAATGAAATTTTTTTATAGTTCTTTTTTAAGCACTGATAAAACTAAAAATATTTCACAAAACCCCACATTATGTATTATCTCCCTTTTTATTAGTTCTGGTTTCTAGTAGTGATCAAAAATTGAAAATATATTTATTAATTTTGGAATCCTATTCCAACACCCCTTCTCCACCCTCCCAACAACCCTCACTATCTCCATCATGGCCTCACATTATTCCAAAACCTTGCATGACCTCAACCCTAGGATGATTTGAACCTATGAACAGATATTCTATGGGGAATTTTATTACAATTGCTAAATATTATTCTTACCAACATATTATGATATATATATATATATTTATATTTACTTATTATTATACCTATTCATATCATTATTTATAAGTTTGTAATAAATTTTCAATACATTGATTGAATTTGTGAATATATTTTTATATATACATAATATTAATTTAATTATGTATTTATATTTTTTTATAATTCTATATTTACATAATGGTTTTTAATAATGTACTTTTAAATTTCACATTTATTGTAAATGTGTGTGTGTGTGTGTGTCTACTTCTGTATGTGTGTGACCCTCTATATCTTCCGCTCTCACTTTCATTGTCTATTTATATATGTGTATGTGTGTATGTATCTATATATGTTAATGTATATATTTTTTAATATATTTTTTAACAAGGAATACTTATATATAAATATATATAGACTCACAAATAGTACAAAATACCACTAGCCAAGATGATTTTAATTGTCATATATATAGATATTTAATATATATATATATATTATGAAAAGTATACTTATTTTAATATATACAATAAAATTTATTTAAAAATATAATTTTAATACATACAAATATATATATATATATATATATATTCTTATAAATACAAAATGATATATATAAATTTATATATAAACATTATACACACATCTATTTATATATATCCATATATTCACTAATTTTTATATTTTAATTAAAAATGTAAGATTTATTTTTTTAATTGATCTAATAATATTTATTTCTATATGATTTATGTGTTTAGAAATATATTTTATATTTAAATATGATTAAATATTTATTTACTAAAAATAATTTCAGTATGTATATAAATATAAATATAAATATAAATATAATTATAAATAACACTATAATATAAAAAACTATATGATTTCAAATACATAATATCTATATGAATAAAACCTCAAGGAATAAATATATTCTCCACTGAATGAAGGAAACAATATCATCTTTATAGAAGTTTAAACTCCATCGACTAATATTAATTTAGTGTATCACAAATAAAAACACAGTTTTAGAGGCCTTTTGGGACCTTTTAACTAAGAAAATAGCTATTGGGTTTGTCCTAGTTAGCAGGACATAAATTTCATCGCATGTTTGGATTTCAATTATCCTTTGTCCAAATCAATAGTATAATCAAATTTTATGGTCATTAGAACATAAATTATAATTTTCATCTTTTCATAAGATATTGATTAATTCATTAATTTTCTCCATCACTAAAATTTTATTGAATGTCTATCACTCCATTCTAAATAGTCATTATTAATTATTATTGTTTTTAAAATATTTTATAATTAAATTTATTTTGAATTTGTTACATTTTAAGTGATAATAAATATTTAGTATTTTTTATAAATAATATATTAGAATATATTATATATATATATATTAAAATATAATTTTTATAAATAATTAGATTATGAATTCCACCTTTTTAGTGTTAAAAATGAGTTCTTTTTTGATAAAAATATGGAACACTATTAATAGTTATTTGAAAATTAGGGATAAATTGGTACTTCTAATATCACTAAAAATAAATAACAATGGGTATCATTTTATCAACAAAATTTTAGAATAGATCATTGAAAACATTATTAGTGCTATTATCTTGTAATAATAAATGCAATGCCTTTATCAGTGAATTTGTTTTAGCACTAATAAAGGGTGGCCCTAAATAATGCTGATTCTAAATTAGTTTAGAGAGATATAGTTGAAGTATGATATAAGATCTAACATATCATTGTTTATTTTGAAAATAAATATTAGAATTACCTTTTACTCTTTGATGTGAATAAAACATTATTGATGATTTATCATATAGACACATATAGAATGAGATATGACCTTGTAGAGAGAGATAGATATTCTAGGAAATATAATATATCATGTTTGATCTCCCAACCCAAGAATACTAAAATCCAATATAAATGGTCCCATATTTTAGCTTTTTATAACCTTTTTCAACAAAAATTTACATTTTTTTGATTCACTATACTTCTAAGGGAGTGGGGATAGGTTTTCCCTTTCATTTATTTTTTCCGTTTTTAAAATATTTTACTAATAAAATTATAAATACCACACATATATATATATTTAATTTAAATATTTTCATTTTACTAATAATAATTTAAAAAACAATAATAATCCAAAACATGGGGTTTTATATGTCATTAATATAAAAGTGTTTTTAGAAATATAAGAAACAATTTCCTGATAATTCACCATTATAATGATATAATTATACATTAGTTTGTCATCTTCTAGATAATTATTCTTAGATTAATTAAACTAAAGGTGATTATTTTGACATTGTATCATGATGGTTTCTTGGGGAAGACATCAAAATACATCAAATTTAACAATTCATAAAATATAATATCATAAAAAGTTAGTGAAATAAATTTTTTTCTAATATTTGTGATATAAATTTAATAAAATATAATGTGACTATTATATTATAATTAGTTATCATGAAAAAAATGTTTTGGTTTCTACAATGAATTAAAATGTGTTCTATAACGATGGGGATACAAGTGTTAATGAAGAGAAGTTTAATAAGACATAGATTTTTTATTGATGTGATAATTAAATTAACATCTATTATTTATCTAAAAATAGGGATAGAATAACAATCCCATTAATTAATGTCAAAAAAAAAATGTTCATAACAATCCTTAAGGTGTAAAAGAGTTAGTGTTAATGTTGTAAGTTGAAATCAGGAAATGGTTACTAATTCTGTAGATAAAAGTGGATGATTCACTTGATGAGAATATGTAATCTATAGAGAAAAAATTAATTTACTCAACATAAGGCGTTTAGGGTTAAATATTAAATGATCAAAAACTTGTTTTACATTTGAAATTTTGTGTAGGAAGATGGTGGAAATCCCAAGTGTAATGCGATACCTTATAAAATATATATGAAATATTAAGATTAAATCAATAACAAAAGACCTCGAACTATGGATCCAAATTTTCATTTAATTTAGAATGATAAGATTAAATATCATAAAAATGGAATTCAGATAATGTGTGTGACACTAGTGGAAGAAGGAATAAAAATATTTGTCATGTAAATATTTTAACTTATTAATAAAATATTCTATGAATAATGATGTTAATTGTTTTTTAAAAATTAAATAAACAGATAAGTATAAAGTTGCAAACAAAAAATTACATACATTATATAAAATGAGTATGGAAAATATATAAATATCTAAAAAAATAGAATTTTAAGTATATATTAAGATGAATATGCAATAAAATTTCAATTTTAAGGGTTTTGTTGTTAGTGTAATGCTTTTGACCCTGAGAAATGGAATTTCACGTTTCATGGAATAAATTTTATAGATTTTATATGTAAAATAATTCATGATTTGATAGTGATAAAACCCACTCCTATAAGACATGTTTAGAAGAAAACTAAAACACCACAATTTCTAGTCGAGAATCAATTTCAATTATTAGAGGACATTTTTGAATAGTTGGAGTAATTATTTATTTATGAAAAATAATATAATACTATTTTAAAAGTAAATCTAATTGTAAATAAGTTATGGTATATGGACTATTGGTATATTATATTTCATGTTTTGGTTGTTGGAGTTGTTCGAATGAGGTTTCAGGATTTTTCAATTGATGTTGGGGATGTATTAAATTGCTACATGAAATACATATTGTGTAAGTGTATTACATGATTTGAAAGTTTGTTTCATGGATTTTCTAGGATTTTTATGGTGTATTGATTTTTCGGGGATAAATAATAAAAAGAAACACATTGTTTAGGGGAACCTAGAATCCCAGAGTTACACAACGTGAAAGGGGATTTCAGGTCATGCATTTCCCCAATGTTGAACAATTTTAAAGGGTTCATCCACTCTAGTTTTCAGCAAACCCTATAGAAAATGGATATTTTCTCGTTCTACGAATCTGATGGACTTCTACTTCAATTTTTGAGAATCCTTTCTATGAGGATAATTCCATGTGATCCCACATTCAATCATTTGTGAGTTCTCCTCTTATTATCAACTGTTTCATTCTATTCTTATTCAATGTTTTCTTTTAGTGGTGTAGTTTTTTCTAGTTTGTGATTTTGGGATACTTTTTAATGGTATTTCGTTGTTTTTAGGTTGATATGTGTTTTCTCGTTTTGTGTTTATGGGATTCATGTGTTCTTCTTCACCATGTTGTTCACATAGAGTCATAAAAACACATTAGAGGTAGGGTTTCTATTGTTCATCTTTATAGTGTATCAGGCAATAGGGGTTTTCTTTTTGTTACCTATGATTTATTATTGTTCTAGTATAATTAATGATAAATAATTGGTTGAATTTAAAATTAAGGGTAATGGGGTTTGTTTCACATGCTATTAGTGCTTTGATAATACTATGATATTCTAGATTGTATGGGCCTCATGCCCTACTAAAAATTTGGGTTATTGGGGGATTTTTTCCCAAGATATATGTAAAATTATTTATGATTTTGTTGTGATTATTATAACATCGCCCTAAAAATTAAATTTTGAATACTAATTATATATTGATAATAAATTTATTTCCCAAGGAATATGATTTTTTTGATAAAATCCAAAAAAATAATGTAGATTGTGATAAAATACCCTTTGAAAATTTGTAAATATATTTTGATGTGTGGTCATTCTTGTGGGATGATGATGTGTAATTGTAATGGGTTTTTTGGGGATATGTGGTTGTTCTACCGTGCTTTTGGGGTGGCAAGGTGAAAATATTCGAGATTAATGGTTTCTTGTGAAATATTTTTTATATCTCTAAGTGACAGAGTATTAAATGAATAAATTAATGTTTCATAATGTTTTAAATAGAATGGGTTGGATTGGTTAATGGGATGTATGTTTTCCAATGTACAATGTAATGATGTTTTGTGTGATTAAATGTTTTTTATTATAAATATTAAAATCAATGGGTTTTTAAAATGGTATAAATGTGAAGACACATTAGATTATCAGGGATTTTCACCGTAAAAATGACCATTAACGATACTAACAAATGTATTTTTAGGTTGTAGTAAATGAGACAGTGTTATGAGTTGGTCATTTTCTTTTTGAGAAACCATAAGTTGGGATTGAGTTTTTGAGTATATATATATATATATAATTTTATATTCAATGTGAGTTCTATATTCACTCCACTGATGTTGACCACTATGTTCCGAACACCCCCTAGTCATGTGGGGGGTGTCTTTCCCAACATCCCAGTGAGGGATGGTTGCTTGGTCACATGGTCTTCCTAGATCCCTATTCTAAGACATGATGGTGCAAGATTATTTGGGTGATTTGGGATGTGGTTCCCCAGGTTTCTTTGAGATGATTTGTGATGTGGTTTCCCATGAGACTTTGGTATGTCTTTTGACGTCGTGTCCCAGGTTTCATTGGGATGAGTTGAGATGTGATGTAATTATATGTGAAGTTATGTTTTGTTTTGTGTGTCACATGTGTCTGTGGGGTAGGATGTGTTGTGGTGTGTGGCCCAGGTTTCTATAGGTCAGATGTGTTGTGGTGTGTATCCTATGGTTGTGCGGGCAAGATGTGACGTGGTATATTCAAAAGTGATGGGTGCACCAAGACATCTTCTGTTGGGATGTGATAGTGGATAATTAGTGGTAAAGTGGTGCAGGGAACCCTATCATTGATGCGCATTATATTATATTATATTACCTCGATTGTGTTATTTTGTGATCATTCCTTGGTGAGGTTGGGGTTGTTAGTAATCCTCTATAGGTTCTAGTTGGTTCTGCTACTTTCTTATAGGGTCATTAGTATACTTCCCTGACATGTGAATGATAGACTTTGGTTTTCCTACTGAGTATATTTTTATACTCACCCTATATCTATAAAACTATTTTTAGGTTTCCAAGAGGATTTCAACGATCATGATAAGTATTTCTACCTCAGACATTGGGATAATTGTTTCTTTACTTATTTTTTTTTATTTTGGGTCTTTATCATGGAGGTTATTTGCTATATTTTTTATATTTACACATTCATTATGGGATTACATTGGTATATTTATTTTATGTAATGGAGTTTCTTGTAGATTATAGATTTTTTCTTGGGATATTTTTTTCTAATAGAGGGTAGTGCATCTCTTATTGTTAGAGTCTTATACCCTTAGTAATAGTTGTTGACCTAAGGCATACTAGAACAAGGAATCACGGGTCATTATCAGCCTTTCCCTACTACCATCCGAGGAGGGGTATCAATGGATGGAGGGGGACATGATAAAGTTGTATTAGATATGATGGTTGAGACATAGGGTGGAGTTCAGATATTAGAATAGAGGGAAATGAATGGTTTTTTTAGGAAATAGTGTCAGTTGATCATTATGTGTGATATAGTCTAGAGAGACTTCTAAGGACATGGAATTTTAGGGAAACCATGATCGAGTGCACAAACTTTGAGATTATTTATTGAGAAAGTGAGATAGGACTCCTTACAGGGTAGAGACCTATGAGAGGGTAATTAATCATGATGACTTGTGTTCTTATTGAAATTGGATTATTATAGGTAATTAAAAAATTGATTAAATGAATTAAAATGATTAATGTTAATTAAAATATATCAATATGAGAATCCATAATATCATTTTTTGTGAATCCTTATTTTTCTTGTAGTTATGGATCCTAGTTGTCAAATGCTTGTGATTGGGGAAGTGGAGGATCTGTAGGCTGACCTGAATGATCAATGGAGGGTTGATCTAGATAAGGATCATGATCAGTGGTAGTGGATGTTATGATATTTTCAAGGGATTTATTTGGAAAATTATTTAGATAGAATTTCTCATATGAAGAGAGAGTGTTGGCTAGAAAATATGGAGAAAAATTTCAGTTTGATCAAATCCCTGATGGAGTACTTGGTCCCTTTTGAGGGTATTTAGATGTGAGAATCTATGCTTCATTGGTGGAAGTTGTATCTTGGAGAGGGGAAGGATGAAGATGTTTCATGAGTTGACTTTCGTAATTACTTTTGGGAAAAGTTACATTCATCAACCACGATGTTAGTAAAGAGGAAAGATCTTGTTTATCTAAAACATGGGATCATATTAGTGAGGGAGTTGGGAATCAAGTTCAAAGAACATATACATTTTTTCCTAGATCATTTTTCATATGGGGAGTCTCATGCAAGGCATCTTGAGGATTCACTCCATCATTTTATTCAGTATAAAATTACTTGTTTCAGGTTTCCTATGTATATAGTGATTTATAGGAAAGATACAGTGATCAAGAGGATGAAATTGTAGTAAGGTTTTCTATGGGAAGGGACCCATTACTATACCTCTAGGAGAAGAGTTCTCAATGGAAGGTCTCCGGTACTAGGACATTCTAGGTTTCATATGTGAGGGAGTTGATCACAATAGCTTCAATTATATCCTTCTAGGTCCAATGATTTCTGATATTTTATTGGGTTCATTGTGCTTGTATTTTTTGGTAGTGGGGTTCTTTGAAATTTCCATAACAAGTTCCCAGTGGTTCCCTAAAGCCAGTTTGGTGGAGGTGGATAGGTTCATATCTATCCAAAACAATAGTTTACTGTGAGGATATTTCGGTATCATAGATCGTAGGCTTATGCTCTGTTGAGGGGATATAGAGTAGGTAGAATCCAGCCTCATGAAGTTCCTCGTGTTTTGGGATCAGGACCTGAGCCGATACATGTTGGTGGTAATTAGCAGAGAGGTAGGGGAGGTGGGTGTGGTACGTTTCAATAAATAGTGGTAGTAGTTCCAGAGGTTCCAAAGATCATTAGAAGAAAAATCATTTTTAATACTCTTTATTGTACCTTGTTTGATTTGAGCCCTTCAAAATCATTTGTTGCACCTGCTATATCCCTTTGTTGGGGACTAGATGTATAGAGGCTTACTTTACCTTTGGTGATGGATACTCTATTTGGAAGATAGGCCACCATCTTTGATGTGTGTCCAGGGAGTTGACTAATGATGGGGCTTCATTAATACTGTTGGGATATTTTAATTCTAAAATGCAGTCATATGATGTCATCCTCAACATCGACTACTTGTATTCCATATGTTCTACTATTGACATATATTGACGGAGAATCATTCTCTCAGACGTAGAGGGATAGAGAGTAGTTTTAATTCGCAAGAGAAGATTTCATGAGGGAATATTTCATGTAGGTGATGAGATAGATAAGGCTCACAGTTTTTTTAATGAATCCCCAGATGTTTTCCTTGAGGAGGCTGTTACAAAAAATCCTTATCATGACATTTTTTAGGATAGACATGTAGAATGGTGCTTCTCTAAATTACATTTAGATTTTTTATATGGGACCTTCTTAGTTGTAGGAGTCAAGGATTCAGGTAGACTATTTGATGCTGAAGGGATTTATTTGGACTAGTTTATCACCATAGGGATTTTTAGTATTGTTCTCCATGAAGGCGGATGGTATCCTGAGGTTGTGTATAAAATATCAAATGTTAAATCAGGTGATAGTAAACAACTACTATCCTATTCCAAAAGCAGATAATTTATTAGACCATCAGAGCGGGTCAATTTTATTTTCTATGATCAATACACGGTATGGATATCACCAGTAGAGGGTGGAGGAGTGAGATATCCTGATCACTACCTACCGACGTATGTATGGGGACTTAGAGTTTGTACTCATGCAATTCAGTGTTATGAACACACCATTTGTGCTCTTGGGGATTTTGAACACCATGTTCCATGAGTTCCTAGACCAGTTCATCATCATATTCATCAATGATATCTAAATTTAATCTAAGTCAATGGTGGAGAATTTTGAGCATTTCAGAACTCTCTTTCATGTTCATTGATGTCAGGACCTCTATGGAAAGTTGTCAAGGTGTACATTATAGACATGAAAGGTGCATTTCATTAGGGTTGTGGTGCCTCATATAGGTGTAGTAGTAGACCTTTTGAAGGATGAATAAGCTTCTTCTTGGGAAAAACCCAATAATGTGGAAGAGGAATTTAGTTTCCTTGGTCTCACTGGCTATTATCAGATGTTTGTACCCGATTTCTCTCAATTTTCAACCTCGATGAATGTTTTTACTAGGAAAAATCACATTTTTTTGAGTGATCGGTTCTAGGATGTTTTGGGATACCTGAAGTGGAATATAGTCAGTTCTCTAATGCTTTAGTTACCAAAAGAGGGTGTGATTATTTAGGGGTTTTGTGACGCTTCCCATCTATGATTAAGATGCATGCTGATGCAGTAGTGAGAAGTGATATCTTATGCATCTAGGAAGTTACATCTCCTTGAGAATAACTATTCTACTCTTGAAATGGAGATAGAAATGGTCATTGTTTTCACTAATATTGTTTTGACATTACTTCATTGGGGAGAGCATTGTGTTCTTCATAGATCACAAGAGTTTTAGGTTTCTATTTTCTCACCACGATCTGAATTGGCACCATAAAATGTAGAAGGTGTATCTTCAGGACTATGACATTGAGATCTCCTACACCATAATAAATGGGAATGCATTTTCTTATGCATTGATTATAAATTCACAAAAATATGTTGTCAAAGATTCGGTGGATTCTTAGTGAAAATGGAGGAATTGGAAGCCTTAAACTTGAATGAAACATTGGTCAATGGAGAAGGTTTTATGTTCTAGATAATGGTTCATTATTTTCTTATGCAACAATTTTAAGAGTCTATGTGTGAATACAGATAGGAATAGATGATGTGTGATGATGTTTTCATTGGTGATGTTCATAGGGATGGTCAGAGAGGAGCAAGAACCGATTTTTTCCATGTAAGTCTATTTTGTTTGGTAGTAATGTGTAAGGGATTTCTTCATTAGTTCCATAGACCACCTTTGGTTGTACAACCAAAATTTTTTAATATGTAACACAACATGTTACTTCAGTTTTGGTGGCCTGGTATGAAGTGTGTAGTTGCCGAGTTTGTTGAATGTTTCATGGTTTTCCATTATTTAAACACAATTAATTGTGTTCCTTTTGTTTTTTTGAAACCCTTAGATGTCCCTCTGTGGAAATGGAATTACATTTTGATGGATTTTATCACAGTGATACCTAGAGCTGAGGGAGGTTTTGATATTTTCTGGGTGATAGTGTATTAGTTGATGAAATCATCCCACATCATAGAGATCAAGCAGTCCAGAACAAAGGATTCCTTGGCTAAGATAAATGTGGATGAGGTGGTGTGGTTTCATATAGTTCCTATCTCCATTGTCTTGGATCAGGATACACATTTAACCTTTTGAGACTATATGTGACTGAATCATGCTTTTTATACCCAATTACACCTTATCACTCCTTTCCACCCCCATACAGATAGGTATACGGAACATATTATTCAAATAGTGGGGGATATTTTACTAGAATATGTCTTGGACTTTGGTTGATCATGGGAATTACACCCAACCATGTTCGAGACTGATTAAACTTATATATATCAATTATCCATTTCCATGGTCCCGTTTAAATCATAATATAGATGACAATGTCATTATCTATTGTGTTGGATTGACGTTGGGGAGATAACCTTTCTGGGTCCTTATGTGGGGCAGAGCATGATAGATAAATGTTAGCTTATTCATGAGAGGATGAAAGTAGTGCATGACTGCAATAAGTCTTACTCCAATCGACGACGTTGTCCCATGGATTTTGAAGTAGGTGAGCATGTTTTCTTGAAGGTTTTACCTTGAAGTGTGTAGTATAGGACTAGAATAGTTAGAAATTTTTATCCTAGGATTTTTGTGAACATTGAGTTGAGGGGGTGAGTTTGCGAAGTGGCATATCGGTTGGCATTGAAACCCCAATTTGAAAGGATCCATGATGTATTAAACTTCTCTTAGCTTATTCGGTATCATCACAATGACTCACATGTCCTTTATTGGGGAGAGTTCAATATTGAGGACGAAACGACCATTACAAATTGGCCAGTACAGATCTAGGATCTCTAAGATAAGTCACTTCATGGATGGAAAATTTATTTGGTTCGTGTGTTCTAGAGGAATGGTGGATAGAAGTGGAGTAATTGGGAGTGATTGATGCTTAAGCGTTCAATGTATCCAAAGTTGTTTTGACTTTTTATTTTCTCTATTTTTCTTTGTGAAGTAATGTTTGGATCCTTCTGTAAAGGATATCGGCTATTTTTGTTAGTTTGTGATGTGTGTGGTGTGATGTGTGATAATGCACTGAAATATGAAAAGGGGGAGACCAAATTTCTAATTAAGATGCATTAACTATGATGTGATTAAAACCATGTGGTTGAGTCAGTGCCTCCTAGAGGGAATAGTATCTTGACATGGAGGATGGAATTCCATAATTCATAAGTTTGAGAAGGTGTGGTTTTTTGGTTGTGCAATGGTTATGGGTCATTGTGGTAGTGTGAGAGGATACAATTTGTAGTTGTAGATTACTAGTGAGTATTTTTTTTGAGTTTTTTTGGTAATTCAGTTTCGCATGTCTGTTTGGTGGTAGCATTTGAGGTATGAAGAAATCCGTGAGAGGTATCTCACGTGGTGGTTGTGTAGAACCATTTTCTTTTGTTCTTGGATTTGTATTATCGAGGATGAGAATCATTTTATTGGTATATGAGGTAAGGTTCCATGACCTATTGGTCTGTTAGATTTCATGTTTTTATTTTTAGAGGTGTTTAGAGGAGGTTCCTAGAGTTTTTAGTGGAATCAGGGGGTGAAACAGAACTAATACAAGAAATACAGATCATGTAAGTGTATTACAAGACGTGGGGTTTGGTTTAACAAATTTTCAATGGTTGGTTCATGATGTGTATATTTCAATGGTTAAATAATAATAATGAGACATGTTTTTTGGATAAACCTAAAATCATGGAGTAACATTACGTGAAAGGGGAATACACATCATCTGATTCACCAATGTTGTGAAGCATTTAATAGTTTCAGGTGCTCATGTTTTCTCCACATTTTATGGGTAGTGGGTCTTCTCTCATTCTAGGTATCTGACATCCTTCTCCTTTAGTATTTGGAAATATTATTTGATGTGGATTGATCCATGGCCTCTTCTCATTGATCCGTGGTGAATTATTATCTCGTTCTCCCCTATTTACATCTGTTATTGTTTGATTTTTTTTGTGGTGGTGCAGTATAGTATGGTTTGTGATTTTGGGATGCATTTTGATTGTATTTGGTTGCAGTATAGTTTGATATGTGTTTTCACATGATACAGTTTTTGGTTATGAGGGATCTTCTTCACTCTATAGTTCATACTGATTCAAAAAATATTTTTTAGGGTAAGGTTTCACCCATTTCCCTTTATTGTATTTTATTCAGGAGGGAGATTCTTTTTTACCTATGGGTTATGGTTATGCTGGGTTATATAATGAAAATGAATTGGTTTACTTTAAATTGATGGGTAAAGGGGTTTGTTTCAAATACTTTTAATTATTTGTTATTAATGTGATATTTTGGATTGTACGACCCCAATGGAATGATGAAAATTGTGTACATTAAGTGATTTATTTTCATTGGATATATGTGTTTTGATTAATTATTTTGTTATCATTTTTTTTATATCACACTAAAATGGAAATTGGCTAAACGCTAATATTTGGATAAAAAAATTCCGAGGATTGTGATTTTTGATATATCATACATAAAACATAGTGTAATGTGATAAAATTCCCTTTATAAATCTATACTATAATATTTTTGTGTTTATTTTGTGTGGTCGTGCATGTGAGACAATGATTTGTGGTTGTAATGTTGTGTGGGGTGAAATCTGATTGTTTAGGAATGATTTTGGGGTGGTGAGGTGATTTTATTGGGTTGATTTTATCCTGTTATATATGGTTGATTTCTTTTATATGATTGCGAAGTGATGGAATACATGAAATTTTAACAATTATTGAAATGGATTGGTTTGGATTCGTTAAGTGGATTGAAATTTTCAAATGGAAAATTTAATGTTGGGTGGTGTGAATAAATGTGTTTGATGCTAATGAATAAAATAAAAGGTTGTTAAATGTGGAAGAAATGTAAATCCAAATTATATTATCATGGATTATAACCTTATGAAACCTCGATTGAAGATACTAATAAATGAATATTGAGGTAGAATAAATTGAGATGGGGTTGTGATTTGATTATTTGTTTGAGAACCCATAGGATGTCCATGAGTGTTTCCTTCTGTATATATTTTTATATATACTACTATCTTACTTCTAATTATTATATGATCCCCACCAACAATGAAAACCATGTTCAAAACATCCACATAGTCGCACGTGTGGGTGCCTTTCCCAAAATCTTGGTCGGAGGATAGATGGATGGACACCCCCTCTTCCCTTTCCCTCCTATAGTCAATGATGGTCAGAGCTTCTTCAGGTGAGTAGTGATGTTGTGTCTTATGTGTCTTGAGGATGAGTTGTGATTTGGTGTGCCATGTTTCCTTTAGATAAGTTGTGATTTGGTTTCCCATGTGTCTTTCGGATGAGTTCATATGTAATGTAATGTGTTGTGATGTTGTATATTCGAAAAAGCTGGGAGAATAAGGATATTTTCTATAGGGGTGTGGGTGAGGCTAATTAGTGGGAAAGTGGTGTGGGGTACCAAATAATCAATGTGATTTACTTTATATTATATTAGTTGGATAGAATTATTTGATGAGAGTTAATTGATGAGGTTTGGATAGTTAGTATACTAGTATAGGTAAGGGTTAGTTCTGTTGTTTTCTCACATGTGCATTTGTTTTCTTCCCTCACATGTGCACAAGATACTTTGGTTTTCCTACTGAGTATAGTTTCATACTCTCCCTCCATCTATAAAACTATTTTCAGGTTTCCTGGAGGACTTTAGGGAATGAGCATTCATTTCTAGATCATAACATTGGATAATTATTGATTTTTTTAATTTTATTTTCGGTATTTACCATAGATATGTTTTACTATATTTTTTCTATTTACACATAAATTTTAGGATGACTTGGGGTTATTTATATTATTTAATGGAGTTGTGTGAGGTTAATTCATTCTAGATGGCATTCTTGTCTACTAATAGAGGGAAATTCTTCCCATATTGTGCGATCCTTATACCCTCGGTGAAAGTAACTGAACCATTTCCTAGAGGAGTCAATACGTGGGGGTAATTATTTCCCTTTCTTCCCTTCCATCCCAGGACAAAAATCCATGTAGATAAAAAATATACACAAGATTTATTTAAGATTATACTATATTAATAATTTATACATATTATATTTTATAAATAGAGGATAGTTAAATTTTTATATTTGTTGATATTCAGACATAAAGACATTTGGAGTTATTTGATTCGAATATTTATATTTAATGATGCATAAGTCAAACTATAAAATTAATTATTTTATCACATTTATTAATGAATTGGTATTGGAAAAATATAATATATTTATTTCATATATGTCTAATGATATAGAGCTTTTTAATCATTTTATAAGGAGTTAAACAAATTGATGTTGTAATATAGGGAAAAGGATAAAATAAAATAATGTAGTTGAGTATAATAATGGAAATTTTGAATCATACATGGCGAAACATAGAATCTAAATTATGTGTAGCGACCCATAAACCCGATAGAAAAAAAGTATTTATAATAGAATAAATATAATTTAAGTGTATGATGTTCAGAAAATATTTTATGAACTTAGGCCCTATCATTATATTTAGGGTCAATAAATTTTCATTATAACTAAAATTAATAAAATCATTGATTTTCCCCCAAAATTTCTAAACGTCTCTATAATATATATATTTCAAGAATAAAATAAGTTATAACTAAACTATTTTATTGGTAAAAAACAAATTTTTAATCATAGTTACTACAACAATAAAATATTTTATGACTTTTATTTTTCAAATAGATTTTATTTTTTTGATAGCTTGTGCTATTTGCAACAATGAGCTTTAATGAACTGCAATATAATTTTAATTTTATTTTACGATTCCCATTATTCACATGATGTTAAATTTAGATATATAAATTGGAATAAACAAATTTTTGAAATAAATTATAATATTTTTATAAAAATAATACCCATTTACAGGATAATACATACTTTTAGTAAAGTCTTCATATGCTTCGAAAATACATTTTTTTAAAAAAAAATATTAAAATTACCATTTTCCACATTTACAAAAAATTAATGAAAATATGAAAATCATTTTTCAAATCAATGTGTGAAAGTTATCTTATGATTATCATTTTGGTATTTTTAAATGAAGATATATTTTTTTAATGAATATCGAATAAAACAAACTTTTACTGAAAAATATCTTTTCTTATGATTAATTAAAAAAAATTAAAATTTTTTAAGGTAAAATACTTTCAATTGTGTTATTATTAATCTATTTTGTGTGATTGGAATAAATTTCATATTTATTTTCTATATAAAAAATATTTATACATATAGGAACTTCTAATTTGGTAAATTGTTTTTTAATCATATATAGAGGTTTAATTTAATATAAAATTCTTTGACAACTATGATTTCAATCTGTAAATATGGATTATATAGTTTGAATCATAATTTTTAAAATTGTAGAAAATTTTAAAATTAATATTTTGTCACAGTGAATGTTAAAGACATTTAAAATTAATTACAATAGTTAAATTTAAAACAACGATACCAGGGGTTAAACTAGAATTATAAGGGTCAAATGACCTTTTTAAAATTCCTATTATTTGTTCATAATTCTCTATTATCACATATAATTTCTATATAGAAATTTCTTTTATTTTTCTGTCTTGTTTAAATATTGGGTATAAATTTGTCATATCAAAAATTCTAAATGTTCCCTCACTCCCTCTTATAAAATTGTACCCCATCTCCCGTAAAATTCCCACTCACAAAGTCTATTGTTTCAAAAAATATCATCCTAGATGCATTTTTTACATCCTTAACCACGTCTTATAAACATGTTTTTAAATATAAAACCCTCATTACAAAAATTTTGTTGCTAACCAAAGAATTTTGTTTAAAGAATAGGTATCGTTCTTCTCCATGAATTTTATTTTTAATTTTTTATTATAAGTACATTCGCTATTAAGTTACCATGGTTATATAAAAAATTTGTTCCAACCAAATAATTATTTTATTTTAATTAAATTTAATTTCATATATCTATCTCCCGATACATAATATGGGAAAATAAACTATCAATTGTGCTTATGGAGGACTACCACCTCACGACCGAATGAAAAATGAGCACCATAACCATTTCTAAGAGAATGATATAAAGATGAATTTAATATATTTATATTTTATTTATACATAACTATACATATATAAATATAATATCTCGTATACTTTTCTTCCTTCCAATCATTTGTAAAAGGATAACGTCCCTCGTATATTCATCTAGACTACCTCTATCACGAAGAAATTAGATACATTTATTGTTTTTTATTTAACAATGACAGTAATAATGATATATGAAAATAATATATATATATATATATATATATGGTATTACAATGTTTTTATAATGGTTAATTAGAAAATAAATTAAATTAGTTCGATATTTCGATAAAATTAAAACAATATTCATGTGTATATATGGCTTACTATCTCCATGATTTGTGTAAATAATTTTCTATATTTATCTATTATATATAACACTAAATATGTTCATAATTAATTTATACAATATTCATATCATTATTATCATTCTTCAAATTATGGATCCCAGATCAATGTATATGTACCAAAACTATTGAACCAAAACATACATGAAAAACAAGGCCTTTATTATTTGAAATAATCACTTTAACAACGAATTATTAATTAATGGGTAATAAGAGGACATAAGTAAATCATATATGGTATGATATATATGAGTTTGGATCTGAAATATATTCATAATTTAGATATATTTATTATACACGCGGGTCAAATGTGCACAAAGATCATCAATAATTCATGTAATGGACATAGTTTCAATTTTCATTCATTGATACATATATTGTTGTTATCCACCCAATATATTTTAAATGGAATATATACATCACCTTTGAATAGTTATATAATGATTATAATTTTTTTTCATGATTTTAATGTTTCAGTTTAATTTATTCTTAAATGAAGCTTATGATTTTAATGCTACTAAATATGAATGTGATTTTCATATCAAATTTATTACCATGGGAAACATGCAATATTCACCACTTGTTTCTTTTTGTAGTGCATATACAAACCTTAACCAAATAAAATATTTTTATAATGATATTTTGGGAAAATAAAAATAAATTTTAATTATTTTGTTTCATTTGTCTTATGATTTAATTGTTACCAAAATCGTAAAATTTTATGTTACATTTTCAGTATATATCGTGATTTTTTATGATTAAATTTCTGATAATGAAATATCACGGTCAACCTATCATGAAACATTTTAATTATCGTAAAAATTGGTTATTTATAGATATTCTATGATTCCTTTCATTTTCCACTATTAATGGATTAAAGAGACTCTATAAATATTTTGAAGAAAAATAATATTTATTAATTTCTAATGTCGAAATTTATTTTTAATCCAGGTAATTGTTTTCAAAATTTTTAAAAAATAATGTTTTAAATATTTTTAATTATGTTTTATATTTATTTTTACCCATAAATTAATTTTAACAAAAAATTATAAAATGAATTTTTGGGGTATTTTCTAAATTAATTACTTCTATATTTTTTACGGAAAATGTGAATAGTATAATTGATTTAATTAGTACTATATGAATGGTATTTTATTCCATCCTAACTAATCAATTATTTATTGATTTATTTTTAAGATTAGAAGGATAATTTTAAATAAAAATATTTCTTTATTATTTTTTGAATTTCAATATTTTTATTATAATTTTTATTTACATAAATAAATTATCCATTTGACAATTCCAAATAATTTTCCATCTAAAATAACATCCTTTGATATTAAATATGATTTACTAGGGATATTATACAACGATAATATCCTTATTATTTCACATAATGGTTTATGTTTATAATGGAAATAACATTATGAAACCCAATTTTTAAAAAAAATTATGTTATGATGGAATATTTATAAAACACATTTTTTGAAACGTGTAATTCTATGATGAAAAAATGAAATAATTATGAACCCTTTTTATTTTCCATAGGTAATACCATTATTAAATTTTTACTAAATCCATTTATTTTAACATATTCTAATATGATGACAATTTTATGATCCAGGGTCACCCATAGGTATGATATTCATTATCTGAAGCCTGAGACATATATCTCCCTCTAATGCATAGGGTAAAATTGATATCTATTGAGATTAATAGTACTAGAATAGGGAGTGAACCCAGTTCAGTAATGGAATTTTGATTTTATGATAAAATTTTGAGTGAACCTTTAAAACTATTATATTTTGGGGAGTGAACTATTTCCACTATGATAGATTTGGAAATTACCCTTTAATAATAAGGATGTGATTTTCTATGACTATATTTTTCCACAAATCCTTGTTATATGGCTATTTTATGATCACATGGCTATTATTTTCTTGATTCCACTATTCATCTATTATTAATTGACAAGATTAATTATACGAATCAAGGTTATGGTATTTTATATGAATTGTACAATTTTGAAATGTCATTCTTAGTTTATCATACCCTTATTATCTTGTAGTTATTATCTGATCATTGATGTCAAAATTAATTTTCCTTGTTGAGAGTCATATCTCACCCTTTATTACTATTATTTTACCAAGGGTATGAAGAATGGTTTAATTTATGATAAGTATATTACGGGTGATTGTAATGAATAAATATGTGGGAGATGATGTGGAACTCTTATGACCCATTTCCTTATGTTTCCATGTTTCAGATGACATATGGCCTATAAGATTCAGGTGTGGATTGTTTTTTTCATGTAATATATTATTAGGGATTAATATGTTATATTTATGTATGAAAAGTTATAATTTGTATAGGTTTTATCAGAGAAATGTTCAATTAATATTTTGTAACATGGAGGTGAAATATTTTTTGATACCCCTAGTGATATTTCTATAAATATGTAAAATAATAATTTGAATGGTAATTCAATGGAAAAATAAAAAATAGGAAAAGGTCCTAGAATTTTATTGAAGAATAGGGAAAGTGGTTTCTAGTTAATAACATCTAATTCTAGATACAACAAATGGATGTGTATCAAGTATGGTTAATCATAGGGTTAATAACTCAAAAGGGTTAATTCGGCATTGACTTGATTGACACCTTGTGTGGAACAACAATTATTGTTTCACATATGGATTGACATTCCTAGGGGATATGTTTTTGAAAGTCACAAGCTCTTTATGAATCATCATAGAGGATTTTATTAGATGAAGAAAACAAATAACCTAGGGTAAATCGAAAATTTCATAGATTTAATTGAAGGTGTAATGATTTAGATATCTTATACTTGATTTTTCCACATTATGTGTTTTTCCTATAATTATTTTCAATCACACTATGCAATTTGGGTTTTATTAAATGGATGGAACATGGAAGAATAATTGTAAAAATAAATTTTATAGAAAATTTAGTGATAGAGAGAGACTGAATTTGATGATGACTGGACATAATGAAATTTTGAATATCCATAATCCTCTATCATTATATATGATTGACAACATAAACATCAATGAGAGTAATAGTGTGTAAAATAAGAGGAAGATGGAATTTCTAGAAGACATTTATAGTAATAAACATATAGGAAGGAAAATATATATTCCTACATATTAAGATCATTTGATGAACCAACTAGAAGAATATCTTAAATTTATTGGAATATGTTTTCAATGTGGAAATAAAGTTCATATAAGAAAAAATTTCCAATGAAATTAATGTATTATATGTGGAGAATAAGTGAAATATTTGAGTCTATGTCATAAATAGTGGTTATCCTCTCATGGGAGGAAGGGCCTATATTATAAAAAATATCGTTTAATTAAAATGGATGAAGTGTTTATATATTGGGGTTTAATATTTATGTTACAAACATTCTGTTACAAATGTTATTTTATTATAAGAATCATGAAACCAGTATGCATTGTTCTAATTTTGGAAGCATAAATGTTTTCAGGTATGATTATCTTAAAAGTTATAAATACCAACATGGGTTTATTAGTTTCATGTTGATTATAAGTTTGAAGTTCAAAACACCCCTTTCTAGGTTTAATGTGATGGGATTTTAATAACATTTATAATATTTTGGGTGATTAATTTAATAATAATGTATATTAAACTCTTTAGTTCAATATGATGTAATATTAGAGGAGGAAAGATCCTTTCATAAGTTTAAATGTATTGATTTCCTTTAGTGTTTATATTACATTGGATGATCATCTATTTTTATAATATTTCCAAGGGCTTTATAAAAACTAAATTAATTTTGTTTTAATAAAAAGTAAAACCTATCACTTACGGTAACGCCACGTCGCTTGAACACAAAACTGAAGTGTGATAAGGGTGGAACACATACCAGAGAATATTATTTGATCATAGAAAATATATAGGTCAGACCACTGAATCATGAAAATTTCTTTTATAAATAACTCATGGAAATTATGAATCATATAGTGAATGTTCTATGAAACAAGAAAACTCACTTGGTCAAGGTTTTATGGTCAAATGACCAAACTGAGGAATCTACATCGGAAACATAGGATATAAATATGAATAAAAATCCTTAGTTTTATGTATCAATGTAATATATATTTGAGAATGAAATTTATTTTAATTGTGGTAGAATATATAACAATCATATTTTATAATTTTTTTCAAATATATTTAATTTCCTCGACAGGTTGTGTTACACATAACACCATGATTTAATAAACCAGAATACAGATTTAATATTATTTATAAAAAATTATTGTATCCTAGATTTTAAATTCTTAGGTATGAGTAAGAATATTTTTTTTAATATTAGGTATAATGGTTTTATCAAAATTTCCCATCTTTATAAATAAGTACATAATTTCTAATAAATACTTCATATTCTTCAAAAATACTTTTTCCAAAGAAAAATTAATATAATTTACTAATCAAATATTAAAAATAATTTTCAGACCTCATAGAAAATTTATAAAAAAAAAATTATTTCATTTTTAAAATAAACATATAATGTTTATCTTATGTTTAAGTTTTTTGTTTTTTCAAAAAATTACAATTTTTTTAATTAACATTAAATATGATGGTTTTTATTTTAAAAAAATATTTCATTTTTAAACCATTTTAAATAATATATTTCATTTAAAAATGATAAAAAATTAAATTATTTAAACTATGTTATTATTAATGCAATTTACATCTTCGAAATAAATTTCATTTTTATTATATATATAAATATGTTTTATATAGAGGAAAAAATATTATTTGGAAAATAATTTTTTGTCGTATCTATAATATTTATTTAAATTTAATTGTTTTAAGAAAATGAATTGAATTTTAAAAATTGTTCTACATGTCTAGAATAAGATGAATTAATATTATATAATATTATCAATGTAATTTTTGACCATAATTAATTGTAAAAATATTTAATATTAATCACCATGGTTAAGGTTAAAAAGGATTCATTGAGAGATAAATTCAAAGGGTAATGATTAAAATGATATAAAGAACATATAATTACCATTTTATGTAATTATTTCAATCTTAAATTATATATGTATATTAAATGATGCATTTTGGTGGCGTTTTTAATGTGTAAAATTTGGATATAATTTTTTATTTCTAAAAAATCATTGTGTATCCTCTCTCCCTCTTATAAAAGAGAACACAATATAATCTCATATTCAAACATATAAAGCATATATTATTAGCAAATATCTCCCTAAAACCATATCTTAAATCCCAAAATAAATCCTAGATTCAATATTTTAATTATGAAAACGTGAAAATGAGGTTTTGGTGCTCAAAATGGAGGTATCCCAAAGAATATGTATCATTCTTAATGATTCCTTTTGATTTTATTTATTATTCTAGATCCTTAAAATATTCTTTCTATGATGGTGATATAATATAATAATTAGTTGACATGTGCTGTTATTTTTATTATCCTAATTTAATTACCAATATAAATATCATTATTGATAAAATTAGAATTGAAACCTTAGAAATTGTGAACTATGGACTACCACCAGGAGGACTGATGTAATCTATTTTCAACCACCGCCACTCATGGATTGATATAAGGATGGATTTATCACACAAACACAAATAGATAGATAGATATATATATATATATGATATTTAGGAAATAAATCTACTTATGGAATTATAATATCATATCTACCTTGTTACCTTCTAATCCATTGGACAAAAATATTTTCCGTTATTCACACGTCTGGACTACCACTTCCATAAAGTGATACAATATGTTTTCAATTTATTTTATCATGGAAGGTAATTAGGATATATTAAATGATTTAAATAATATTTTTATTATTAAAATTGTTCTATTAAGGTTAACTGAAATTTAACATTTTTTCGTTCAATCATTCGATAAAATGAAAACAATGTTCATCCCTACGTAAAACAAAGAGCACCATTAATGGATTAATTAATATCTGATTTCTAGAATTTATGAATAATTATAAATATGTATATATAGAACGTATCTCATATTTATAACATTATTAAAAAAAAGTAGGTGTTCGATCCATGATAAATACACAATGATCAAAACTACAAAACCAAAACTTAAATGAAAAAAAAAGTAGTAAAGACCACAAACAATGATTTTAATAACAAATTGTTAATGAATGGTTAATAAAAGGTCATACGTAAATCATATGTGGTATAGTATGTGTTATTATGGCCCTAAAATTGATTTATAATTTATGATAATTATTATAAAATAGTTTAGAGTGTGTATGAATAAATTATAGACTTTAGGTAAGGGACTTAGTCTCAATTTTCATTCATTGAGACATATTTTGTTTCTATGCACATAATTTATTTTATATATTTACATACGTCCCATTTTAAATTTTATAACCTTATTATAATTATGTTCATTATATTTTGAGCATAATTTTATGTTATTATTTCTTATTTCTTAGAATTTAAAATCTACAAAAGTGTTAAAGGATTTAAATCCAAATTTTATTTTCCTGGGACACATGCATATTCACAATGTGTTTGTATGTGCGGCGTATATAATAAATGTGAATTTCAATTATGATTATTATAATTAATATTATGGGATATATATAACCAAATATTTTTATATCTTTTATAGTAATTACATTTTATATGTTACCATAGTTGTAAAATTTGTATATTATAATCTAATTGTTTATTAGGATTTTTATAAATAACATAATAATGATGACATATTATGACTTTCCTATGAATAAAATATTTTAATTTCTTGAACCTAGGTTATTTATAGATAATACATTTTTTCTATTAATTATCATTAAGGATTAATGATACCAAAAGAATGTTTTTTAAAAAATATGCAGTATTTCACTCTTCGATCAAAAATACTTTTACATCAATGTTTGTATGTTTTTAAAACGATTAAATAAAATTATTAAATATTATCCAAATATTTTTAAATTTCATTTTTACCAATGTTTTAATTTTTTAACAAAATTTAAAATAATGAATCTTTTCAATTTTGAATGATTTTATTTTGAATTATCACAGAAATTGTTAAAGGAATATATCTATTGATTATATATTTACTCAAGAAATGTTCCAATTCATCTTTAAATGCATTTTCCAACAAATATTACATCCTACAATGATTGATAATCTATATTATGGAAATTATCTAACAATAAATTCCTTATTATTTCTCAAGAATGATTATATTTATGATGATAATATGATTTGATTCCCATTTATTTTTAATAGGATATTCTATTGTGATAGGTTTTCAAAACCCATTTCTCTTCCACCAGTTATGATATGATGAAAAGGTGAAAGGTTTATGAATTAAATTTCTTTTCCTATGGTTATTATATGATTACATGTTTATAAAATCCATTTATTTTTATGAGTTATGATATTATGGATGTATTATGATATTATGAAACATGTAAGCATGATTTTCCTTATATGGTGGGTGGGATCAATATCAAGATCAACTATATTGGGTAAATATTGATATCTCATGCTATAACAAACTCTATAATTGGGAGTGAAGCATGTTTTGTAAGAGACTCTATCCACTATGATAGTAATGGCAGCTAAGCATAACTAATACTATAATTTTGGGAGCAAACCCATTACACTATGATTTCTATAGAAATGAGCCTTCTCTACAAAAGAAAAATATTTTCTCTTCTAATGGGTATTCCTATAATCTATGTCATATAAATATGATATTCTATCATGGTTCATGATTTTTGATACTATTATAATTCATGTATAATAAAAATCAAATATTTATTCCATGATTCATGATTATGAATTATTATTTAAAGGGTATGGTTTTTCTCATTTATTCTCCTATTACCATACCCTTATTATCATGTTAATTTTACGTGATCATTGATATCTATCATGTTTAATCTTATTGGGAATCATAGATCACCATTTATTAACTTTGTTTTCCCCATTGTATAATGAATTATTTCATATATGATATGTCTTAGAATGGTGTTAGTTAGGTATAATTATATTATTGATGGCGTAGAACACTTACGAAACAATTGTTTATGTTTCCATTTTTCCAATGGAATCATACCTACTTGATTCGGTTATGGATAATTTTTTATATAATGAATATTTTTATATTCATATGTAATATTGATGAATGAAATGTATTGGTCACTATAATTCCCTCTAAATGAGAAATTTTGTGTTTATGGTTCTTTATGGGATATTTTTATGAAAGACATTAAATATAATGGGATTATACTATTTTAATAAGAATTGGTAATGATTTTAAGTATAGAAAATGTGTTGATGTTTATATATTCTATAGTGTGAATGGAAAAGAATATATTTTTGTGGAATATGAAAAGAATTGTATTTATTTGATTAAAAATCACACTATAAAGTAAAAAAAATTAAAATATCTAGTGATGAGTTTTATGATCTATGATGATTAATATATTTCAATAAATGAGATTTAATTTTGTCTAATTTATCCATTGTCTCCAAAAAGGTGAAGACTCAGATCATTTTTATGATCCAAATGAAATTGGTAAGACAATTTGATATTTGAAGATATAATCAAATTGTTATTTTATTTCATTGGTATAATTTAATTTTTTGAATAATGGTTTGACATGTTATGAGTTATAAAATGTAGTGGATTATTATATAAAATATATAGGAAAATATAAACATTGGTTTTAATTGGGATTTCATTCCCTGGGAATGATTTCGAAAAAAATTAGGTGTTTTAAGCCAAACTAATTAAGTATTTTCTGTTTCACGGAACAAGGAAGTGTTATTTTTTAAGGGATTCTCATGAGTTGATGGTGTTAATGTTAAAAACATTTTTTTGAGTCATGTATATGTAATTTAATATAATATTTTTATAAAGTCGTAAAAATTTAATATAAATTTTAATTGGATGTTGTGTCTACAGTTTTAAATGAGGTTCTTATGGAATAAGTTTCTATTCACAAAAAATGATCTCTTTATAGAATTGAAATAATGATATATTAGTGTAAATGATTAAAATATAATTTTATATTATGAAATAATCCCAATGTTCATAGTACTCAAATTTAGATGACCATGGATATTTTTTAGATTCAATAAAATTAATAGTTTATAGTAATCATTTACAAGATTAAAAATATTTGAAATTTCACTCCTCAAACCCACCTACAATAGAAAAGAGGATAATTTCTATCTCTATGGTAACCACATATAATATTGGGGGTAGGTATTACTTGTAAATATAAAATAACATCTAAAAAGTGATTAAATCGACCATCAAGGTTTAAATAAATAAGAAAAAATGAAATGTGATTCATTCATTTATAATGAATACCTATATAGTAAAATAAAAATCATCATAATAAATATCCATATACATATGACATGTCATGCTAATATAAAATGAAACATCAAATGAATACATAATAAATCAATATTCTCACCCTATGAATTATTCCAAAGTAATAACTAGTATATCTCATATCCATATTCAGCATCCAATATCATTTTTCTACTATATCTCCATATTAGTATGAATAAAAGTTCAGAAAACACACCAGTTTTCATGTGGTGGTGAGTTATAATTCTGAGTATAGTTATCCAATGTAGTTTTTTGACTCCAATAAACCACTAGTGTATACATGAATCTTCTATGGAAAATATGTAACAAGACTCAAACTTCATGAAAAACATTATTAATAGAGAAAATTGAATATATGAATCCTTTTACATCAAAAAACCATTACTTACCATCACTGATATCTCCAGATTACAATTAATTTCATGTATATATATATATATGAAACTTACTCACAAACAATGTTATTATATAGGTCATTATGATCCTAGGACCATAACCCTTTCTATCTTGTCCCTAGACATTCATAGGCCAATGATCATCAAACTATATCTATTTAGCTAATCAATAAGCACATAATTGATAAAGGAAATCATCTACCAAAAAAGAGGATGGTAATTTAATTTCTGAAACAAAATGACATAAAATATTGGTATTATATCTTGTATCCAAATATATATTCTACATTTAATGAATCTACAAGGATCCACCACTCTAATGATAGAGTATAACTGTTACAACTAGTCTACCTCATGATCAGAGATGTTAAAGAGAACATAATATGTGATAGGTGCATCATGAAACTCTATTATCCTTTAACCATGGGATACAATGATTATATAAATAAATTGAGTAATAAATTTACTTTTTACTATGAAATACATTATCAATCTATATCCCAAAAGGAATATCCAGATATGATTCTATAAGCTATGAAAAAATGAACTATGATTTCTATACCATTAGCGTTTTAAAATCCATTGATTGGTTGGGTTCATTTATAAGGTTATTCCAGTTCCCTAAGATTATATTTTAATAATATCAATAATGAAATCATATAATCATTTCTATTTCATTAAAATTTATTCAAATCATTTCCATTCAATCTTCACATCATCATTTTAATTTATCTATTTTACAATATCATGAAATATTTCACTTTAATTGATCTAGATTATATTATCATTTCAAAATTTATTAAAATAAACTATAAATTATCAATTACATATCTCAGTAATTTGAGTCACTACAATTCAGTCAATGCCACACTATCAGGATTCACATTATTCACATTCACTATAGGAATTTTTCATCATAATAATAGTAAAACATTACATCATATTATAATTATAAATATTCTCTTTATTCATGTAATTTTATTAATTAATTATATGATATTTAGACGACGTAAAACTCATTTTTTATAGTTTCAATTTAATATCAAATTTTTACACACCATTTTATCTTTAATAATTATTAACATAATCAAACCTAACATGTTTTATCTCTTTGTAACCCATATAATAATAGGGTACATATTCTCTTCGATAATAATTCAAAATGTCTATTGGAATATCCATTCATTCAAATATCTATAGGTAAAATCATTTTTAATTTACAAAAAACTAACTAAATTACCATAAATATTTTATCACACCTTAATAATTAAACTCCATTATCACAACGAGGAGTCAATGTTAAAACCATATTATGCTCATAATGGTTTTTAGAAAATATTTCATCATAGGTTGATAAAAGAAAAAAGTAAATATAATATCATGATTCCTTTTTGATGAAAATTAATCAAATTGTATAACCCAATATCACTAGAATGATATAAAAAGTTTAAATTAGTATTTAAGTATTGAAATGTGTCCAATTAAAAATTTATGTTTAAATAATGATCCCAAATAAACCAAAAAACACTTTAAATTCTCCCCAACAATTTGGGGTGAGACATTGAACCCACATGTGCATCCAATGAATGGGTTACATCATCCTACCATGTTGTTCACATCTATCCATATAATATTAATGAATTTACTTAATATAAAAACTATTTATCTACAGTTTAACAGATGAAAGTTTAATTTATAATATAATCAAATCAAGATGATTAAATGATATGAACATATCACAGTTCATGACATGAAATTATTTTCTATTTCTTACAGAATGGGTTTATAAACCGTATCTTGAGTTTTTAATCTATGAAAAAAAACCATTAATTTTTACAACATATCAATTCCAGAAGAGTTCATCCAGATCATCATCATCATCTGTTTCCTACATATTTTCTATCATTATGGACAAAAATATCACTAAATTACTTAAATTTTCACCAAGTGTTTTTTTTATGAGGATTTCAAAATTATAATATTAAAATTATAAATAAAATGATATAACCACGAAAATTAGAGATATTTCAAAAATTAAGGAATGTTCTCCATTCCATAACATCAAATCTGTGTGACATATTGTAATATTCTTAGAATAATTAGGTTCATTTCATTATGATATATACCATGGTATATTTTTTCAGTTTTGTAAATTATTATCTAAATTCATCTAAATGTTTATAAATGTTTCATGAAGATGCCTACCACAAATATATGTAAAACTACAATTCAATATTTTTCAAATGATATATAAATATGTTGATTTTAGGTTTTATATTAATTATATGTAAGATATGTTTTATTGATTATAATTATTAATATTCAAATATTATATATTCATTTAGGATTTTCCAACTACTTTTTAGGAAAAAAATTATACATAGTTTGAATTGATGTCATTCCAATTTCATTTTTATTTAATCATTAAAAAATTTAAATTTAGGATTTTTTTCAAATTAGAGAAAAATAAATTAGACATTGGCTATTATATATCTTAATTACCAAAAAATGAAATCAAAATCAATGAACCATACTTTTTCTTCATTTAATATTCACACTAGAAATCTCAATGGGTTTTTGTGGTTTTTTCTTCAATAGAGAGTCGTATTTTGGTGTTTCAAGGAAATAAATCATTAAAAAAATAAATTTCTATATATAATATATCATATAGTCAATTTTAGTATAAACTTATATATATGAAATTATCCACTTATTTGATAAATTTATTATGATGGTTGAAATAATAAAAATTTTTACCCAAAAGTAATTGTCTTGTTCCTTAATTGATGAAGAAGTTAGTTTCTAAGGAAATCTTATAATATTATAAAACACTATATGGATTAATTTAATGAATATAACTACTAATTAATATAAGAAAACTAAAATGGGTGGTAAAATCATATTATAGTACCTATCATTATCAAATGGAAAATTGGTTACATCATTGTTCACACATTTAAAAAATTTCATCAAAAAAAAATCCTAAAAAACGAAATCATATATCATCTTTTCCTCTCAGAAATCCTTTAATCATATTAATACAAACATTTTAAAAAAATTAAATAAATGAGGGTAATGTAACAAATAAATTATTTTATTTGGTTCCCTATCACCAATAACAATATAAGTTTGAATTTATATTTATTCAGGGTTTTGAATAATAAGGAATATAATAACATATATTGGTTATTATTCTATATAATACTAATGCGATAGTGTCCTTAATTATTTTCACTTTTAAGGACAATAATATTTGATAGATATATTTAAAAAATTGATTAATATATAAATACCCCAAGCTAATGGTTGAATCTAATAGCTACCCAACCGAGTTTGCATCATTTTGAAGCATATATAAGTTGCACTAGCTAATGGTTGAATCAGGTGGCTAGCTTGTAGTGTTGAGTTTGAAAGTTAGAGTGCACATGCATGATACTCTTTAGTGATTCAAATGAATCTATTACACCTAAAACTCTACAATTATAATATATATAATATAAATAAAACCCATTGTATGCTTTTAATAAAACATCATCAAATGATTTAGGATGTCCTAAATTTTTCTAAATAGATATGACAATCAGATACATAATTACTTAAATATTGGATGTCCTTGATTTTCTATCTCCAAGAAGATTAATCTATGATTCATTTATATTTCATTCTATCCGGATTAAATTTTATATTTATTAATGAATTATGAGACTTTCTTCCAAGGGTTTTTGGTTATAAAATATACTCTTTCTCTCTCTTTTAGGGTCCTTGGTAAATCACCAAAACCAAGGTATTTCTCTTTGGTGTCATGAAATCAATACATAAGAAAGGTATCTTATTTACATTTACTTTTCTACCACAAAACAGTATTTTGGTTTTGTTTTTTTATTTATTTTCACTCACTAAAGTCAATTTAAATTCACGAATTGTTAATATATTAGGGCGGGAGGTGTTGGAAATCATAATTGAGATATTTCTAAATATCGTTAACAAATTATTTTCCTTATTTATTTTCCATATATTTTACCTTTAATTAATATTTCCATTAATTTAATTAATTAAAAACATAATCATAAAACACATCGGGGTCATAGATCATACATATCAATAGCTAGCTTAATTTACAATTTTTTCACTACTCTAATTATATTATTTTTTAATGTTCTAATACTTTTTTTCAATATTCTTCTGTATTGATTTCAAATAAACATAAAAATAATTTTGAAGGTAATTTTTTGATTTTGGATTATTTATTAATGTTTTATTTGAAGAGATTATTTTTGTATTTAAAATTTTAATGGAAATTAACCCCTCTTTCGATCATGCTTTGACCAATAATTGGTGTCAAATGAGAACTTGTTTTCAAACTTTTATTTAAATATATTTTTTCAAATTATGGATAGATTTTTTTATTCAATTTTTTAAATCATAATTTTTAGATAATTTTGAGACATTGTTCTCAGATGTTCATTTTATTGAACATTAATCAATTTCAGGGACCATTCTGTAAAATAGGTAGTATATATCTCACCGTAATTGTGATTCCAATTGGAAAATGAATGGGTCAAGACACTTTATTTAAAATAAATAAAAATAGTTATAGAAAAATTAACCATTTTTTATTTATTATATTCATTGTATACCTAGTTTGAATTTTTTTATACAAGGAAAAAAAATACAAAGGAATTGGATGAAAATTTGACCCCTGATGATATTATATCAATTTATCATAACAGTAAATACATAAATTATCTTTATTTTAATTTATATGGAAATGAATTTAATTGAGTTTAAATGTGAAAAAATGCACATGAAATCTTGAAATCATTTAGAGTTACTCTTTATGGAAATAATAGAATAAAAGATTTAGACATGATATATATATATATAACATTGTGAATGTTTTATTATGCATCTAAATGAATCAATTATTATAATTTTTCGTGTTTTGATATAAATAATATATGGAATAGTGTATTTTAGAGACACTATTACTACATAATCAATTGGGAAGAAAATAATTTCTGTCATTCGAAGTTATTGGGAACCCATGGTAATGAAAATCTATAAGGGTAAACATATTGAGAATAATCCTTTCAATGAATTCAATGTTTCCCTTTTAAAAATTGAAACCACCATGATGTGACAAGATGAATAGAAAATTAATCATGTTTAAAATGTTCTAATAATAATTTATTAGAAGGAAATAAATGATGAAACTGATAAAATTTAATCTAAAATGGAACATCTTATAATGAATGTTAACAAATAAATGATGAGGAAGAAATCCTTTTAAAATGTTAAAATGTATAATCAAAAAAATAATGGTGAGGTAAATTTTTATCATAAAATAATGGTTAAGAATCAAACTATATTTTACAATGATCAAAATGGATAATAATTAATGTAACAATGAAATAAATTATTTTAATTGGATTATAAGTGAGGATTCATCTTCCTCTTCTGACACAGTTATATAAGTGAAAAATGTATCATTACCAAAATTGATATATGTTATAAGGTTAATTCTCATTCATCATAAAAAAATAATTCTTACACCCCACATTTTTCTTTGTTCCTATTAAATTATGAATAATTAGAAATTTTTTTTTCTAAACTTACCATATCATTCAAAAAAATAAAATATAAATTTGAAAATGTTAATTTTGTAACAAATTATATTTATTACAAAAAATCTTAGTTATCCTTGAAATTAAATGATAAAAGTAATGTAAATAATCATGAATCAAATATTAATAATCTTTATATTTATCTTACTAAATTCACCTAAGGTGATGAATAATTAAATGAAAGTATTTGTTCTAAATTAAATATAAAAAAACTTTTTTGGTTTTAATTTAAAAATAAATTTTCACACAAATAATACATTAACTTCTTGTATAAGGATGTCCTCGATTTTTTTAAAATTATGTTTAAAAACTGGGTATCATATTTATCAATTTGGTTTTAAAAATTATCCTTATAGAAATATTAATCCATTTATTCTCACTTATAATTCACTAATTAGGAATTCCTATAGTATATAATATTTTAAACAAGTATAGATTCCAAAAATATCATTTAAATGACAATATAATACAAAATTACTGGGTAAATGGTCTGTCATTTCTTGATTATTATTTTTTAGAAATGTTCCCAAACAGAAAAAAACAAGCATCCACATGGTACATGTATAAAGCTTTTTAGAGAAACATGTATGGTGACTATATTTTGCTTTATCATCATAAAAATATCTGAATAATAAATGTCTCCTTAGGTGATAACTGAAGGACCAGGATCCTAAAAATATGTACAATTGGTTTTAAAAATTCTCATATAATTAAAATTTATTATATGTAATAGTTTTAAATGATAATTTTATAATTATTAGTCAATTAAGATATAATTAATTTAAAATATCTTTTGAATTTTTTTTAATTATTTGTATTCCAAATAAAATCATGTATTTTCATCTTTTGGTTTTCAAAATGATAATGTAAATGATATGAATTTTATTTAAAAAAATTTAAATGTTTAGATGAACAATATAGTGATTGATTCAATTATAATAAGCTAGTAGGTCATTTTATAACACGCACAATTGTCAAACTCATCCATTATCATCTAATACCCGAGTTAATTAAATTTCAATCAGAGATAACAGTGTTAATGAATCTTGAAAACAGGTAAAACATCATAAAAAATTCATTAAATCTATAATGGAATTTTCCATATATATATATAACATGATATAATTCATCCTTATTTTTTTGGACCAAAAAATTCCACAATTTATTGAGGGGAATCTTATGTCATTGTAATTATTGATTATTATACATGATTTAGAAGGGATTATTTCTTGAAAAGTCAGTATTTAATATTTCAAAAAAGTTATATAATCAAAAAGGATATAATATCATATATATTTAATGTGATGATTGGGGGATTTTGATTATAATTATTTTGAGGATCCCTTCACATCACATGTTTTTCATAATTTTTTTCTACTCAAAGACTTCACAATATAATGGTGTTCCTGAATAACAGAATCCAACACTTCATGACATTGAAAGAACAATCTTAATTGAATTTAAACCTACTAAATATTTTTGGGATATGGAGACCATTAATTCATATTATACATTGAATAACGTAATAATAATTCCCATTCATAAAAACAACTTAATGATGTTTTGAAATACAAATTTAGATAATTTATATTTTCTAGGGTTTAGATATAAATGATATATTATTAATAATAAATATAACAAAAGAATGGATAAAACTAAAAACAATAATGTTATTCTAATATAATAACAAAATTAAAGTAAATAATACTTAATATTTAATATTGATACCTCAACTATAGAATAATCTATTCAGATCAAATTTGATGAGAATTTTATTAATCCTCTTCCAAAATTTGATGATACTGGGGTTTTCCTAGAAATTTTTGACCTTAATAAACAAGATACTTTAAATAAATATATTTTGAGATTGGAATACATCTATATCTTTACCAAAGGAATGGGTAAAATCATTATATAATCCCTCATAATTTTTTTTAGAGATTTAAAATTCAGTACACATACTAGGATAATGGTTTTAAATAACATTCAACATCATGATGTTTTTCCACAACTAGAACCCCTAAATATTTATGATTTAATTAATGATGAGAATTGGATACTTTAAATTCATGAATAGTAAAATCCAATTAAATAAAACAATGTATGGAATATTTCTGAATGAACCAATTATTAACCAATTATTAGTACTAAACAATATTTTAAAAATAACTCAGTTGAGTAAGGAAACATCACTCATAAAAATATATAAAATTTTCCAAAGGCTATAATCAATAAGAAGGAATTGATTGTGGATTAAGATTTTCACACATATAATGAATTGAATCCATTATAATTTTATTTTAATTAACCATTCCTTTAAGTTTTAATTATTTTTAAGTGGATGTTATTAGGATGTTTTTTGGTTGATTTAATTTATACATGTATTTTTAAAACATATGTTTTTTTAAATTAAAATTTTCTAAACCATGAATTTATGTAAGCTAGAAAAATTTATGGATTAAAAAATGTTCATTTGGCTTCATTTGAGTTGTTGGAAAAATTGAATTTATTAATTGGGTTTAAAATGTGAATGAAAGAATCAACTGTTCATTTAAATACCATATAAAATTATTTTTCATTTGTTAAAATTGGTTTTGATGATGATACTTTTGATTATAATAAACAGTCTCCATAAAATGTGTATTTTAATATTATGAGAGATGAATTTGAAATTGGTTTTATATGAGAAAATAATTGTTTCCTTGTTTACAAATTTAACCAAATAGCAGTAGAATTTTTTATATAAAACAATATAAATCATTAAACTGTTAATTTTTTCCATGGATAATGTAAATAAAATAAGTAAACAAATGTTTACTTTTTGTAAGATAAATTTTTATGATAATTGTAATCATGTTTATAGTAAACTACATTTATTTATTAATGGGAAGATTCTTAATCATATCATTACCTATAAAGAAGTCATGCTTATTGTATGTATATGTGCTTGTTTTCAATAAAATCAATTTTTTTAATTTGAATGATATTATAAGAATTTTTAGATTTTTAAAATGATTTAGAATACATGGTTAATTTTATTTAAAATACACCACATTTAAATATATATGTTTTTTTGATGCCTATTTTAGTGGATGTCAATTAGATAGGAAAATAACATGTGGGACTTGTCGCATATTTGGAAAGTCCCCTATCTCTTGGTGTAGTAGGGGAAATCTCAATAATCATTATATTAGTTATATATAATATATAGTCATGGGGAGTTATTATACCCAAATTATTATTATTAAAAAAATACTCTTAGACTATAGGATAAATAAAAATATCATTACAAATAATTTTGGTAATAATATTTCCATTATAAATCCAAATCAACAATCAGTCACTGTGATCATTTACCTTACAAATCACATTATGAAAAAACAATTCAAAAAAGGTAATAATTTATTATTTTCATTACTATAAATCATTAATTGGTTGATATAATTATCATACATCAATAATAGATCATTTTAATTTATTATGTGTGTGTTTCTTATGGTTTTATTGTGACAAATAATACATAACGATATAAGTATTTTTTTCTTTTAAAATATATTAAATATTTTAATACATTTACAATTTCTTATTGAAAATGAAAATATTTTTATAAATTTTAATCATTCATTTTTGCAAATTAAATTCCATTTAATATTAATTTAAAGTAAACTCCAATCTTGAAACAATAAAGAGGATGTGGTACTTCCATAGATTCACTTTGGGGTTATAGTCTAAAAATGATCTGGTTAGATTTTATATCTAATCTCCACCATGGGAACATGTAGTTGACTTTATTTCAAACCTATATTGACACTCCCAAACAATATACTCAGGATTTCTCACAAAATTATTCTTATAAATAATGATGGATGTAATTTACAAACCAATTAATCAATTTCACAATATCTTTTAAATTAATTGTATTAAAATGACATCATGTTTTGATGTGTTATTTAAATTTTTTTAAATTTAATTTTTTTATTTTTTTATTTATCACTGTAATTACATTGTTTTATTGTACCATAAATTATTAATGCATTAACTATAGATGAACATGTCTTTTTAATTATTGATTTTTTTAAGAAGAGACATCCGATATTAGTTATAATATTTATTAAAATACATTACTTTAATATTATTATTTTTATTTTAATATTATATACTATTTATCTACTTGTAAAAAGATATATTTAATAATTTTTTATATATTAATTTTTCTTTTTAAAATTTTATTTTTGTGGTTAAAAAATGTTACTTCATTTTTATAAAAATCGTAAAATATATTTTTAAGTGTCTCAATGTATCATTAATGATGTGTAAATAAATATTAAAAAAATCATCTGTCATTCGTATTGATTTAATAATATCTATGATAAACCTATTTTCCTAGGATTATTCATATGTTCCACTAAGCTTTGGTGATATCCCCATGACATCAACTGATAGAAATTGATTCAATGTGTATAGTAAAATTTTGGTGGATTAATTTCCCTAAATAAACAAAATAAAAACCTAAAATGATAAAATAAAAATAGTTTATCCAACTATTTGATGCATTATTATATAAATTAAATCAAAAAATTAATACTAATAAATTAATAATATCTCATCAATGCAAAAAAAGTATATCAAAAGACTCTTTAACACTAACAGATGTGTCTATGATGAAACACCAATGTGGAATCATGATTTTCAATCCAAAATAGAAACTCCATGCTCCACCTCTATCCTATAGATTTGTTATCATGATCCACCCCTAGATAAGTATGATACCTTTCCATTACCTATGTTATGAAGAACAATGTCGGCATACTCCCCAAAGTGAAAATTAATGGGGTGAGATATCATAGGAAGTAGAATTTATCCATGATACTTCCAAACCCAGTATACTTTGATAAGATAATTTCATATTATAAGTTGATACATATTTATTAAACATTAGAGGAGAATACTAAAAAGATAAAAAAATAAAAAATTGAAATAAAAAAAATTAAAAGAAAACAAATTTGTCCACATATACCACATTACATACCCAAAATAATAAATTCAATCACTTTTACATGAATTTATGTTCATATTCCCATATTCATGACAGATTATTTGTTGATCAACTATGTCATCTCTAGGTGACCAATCTAATGTTATTTTATCCAGACATCCAACTTCTTATTAAGGGTCACATTAATGCAAATAAAATCGCAAAAACATTCTAATAAAAGTTATCATATAATTTTCTTACATATAAAAGATTTATTCCCTTGAAAACAATTTATATAACATATTTATTTTATTAACCTAACACATTTTTTTAAAACCATGAATATATATATATATATGAATGTGGTTATTAATAATCCATTTAAGATCCCATAATTCCAAATCTTACTCTAAAATATATTTCATTTTAGAAATAATTCAATGATTCATTTTCAAATATGAATAAAATATTAAATTAAACTAATAAATCAAGTTCTAGAACATATAAAGAATATAGATAAGAAACATACCTCTCAATGTGGGGTGAAAATAGTGAACAACACTATGGAACCTCACTATTTTGGCTCAAAACATATTTCAATCGATAGGTAAAATCAAGATCTCATTAAAACTATTCATAAATCATATATATTTCCCTAATTAAACTAATATAATGTTTTTGGTTAGGGGATATGATAATATATAAATAATCAATGAGATAATGGAGAATAAAAATTGATTTAGGAGAACTGATGCCCTTAGATCCATCAATACTGACTTCCAGATAAAATTGAACTATTTGTAATTCCTTACAGAGATTTGGATTATGAGAAAATATGAGGAAAGGAGAAAATTTTTGGTTTTCATTGTTTAATTTAATTAAAACTCAAACATTCACATTGTTTAATTTATATCACATGGTTAAGAAACACATATTAGGAAACCATTTCATATCAGTGCAAATGGTTTTATCCCCCAACATCCATTCTCTTGATACATTTAATAAATTTTAAAAACCATGCACTGATCATTATTTATCAATTGTCTTCACTCACATAGTTTCTCCAATACCAACATATTTTGGATAAACATTGCACCACCCATGAACCGAACCATATGACTTTTGTAGTTCCCTATTAATATTTCACATTTTCAATTAACATTGATCAAACCATACACCCATTAAAATAGTCAAAAACCACACTAACACAATCCATAAATTAACTAAACCCAAATAAAGTATTATAAAATATCAAAACTATTAATAAAATGGGAAATTACCTCAAAAATAGGGTTGGTTTTAAATTCTCCACACAACATGGATTTTTATACCTTTAAAGGTAGAATTTGTGGGTGATTTTTAAATATATAGGATATTTTTATATAATTACATTTTCATGTAACCATGTTTCGTCTAAATTATCACACTACAATGATAAAAAGAACACTAAATGGATAGTACTTACATGTAATAAATTCTCTTATGTATACCAATTTAGTATCAGCACATATAAAAAATAAGTATCTTGTAAATTATTAATGTGGTCCCACCAAAACACATTGTCCAGACTAGGGTGGTACTTATTTAATTAATATGAATGAAATTAATTATATAATTATATGAATCATTTTGGAAAACCAAAATGATAAAGTGAATCACTAATCAATTATATTTTATAATGTGCAGAACCAAGATGTCACATAACAGTGATTTGAGCCTAGTTGGACACATGGCCTCAAGTGAATCTCCCCAAATGCAAGATGATATTGATAAAAAGTGAGGGACTATTTGTGATATTGAGGAGATTATTCGCTCATTATAATAGTCTAACACAAAGAAACAGAATAAAAATTTAACATCGAAAGAAGTAATACTATTCAATATAAGTAAATGGAATAATAATGATATTATAAATATTCCAATGTCATATTATACAGAAGATGACAATACGTGTCACATGTTCAATAAAGCTGACAAAAAAGGTTACATTGTATCCATATACAATACAAGTGCAAAAATATTGAAATTGAAAAAAGAATCCTAGTAGCATCACAAGCCTCGACATGCTCGCATGCTCCTATTATTCTATGAAGCATATCTAGTACCTTTAGGTGGTAGATTTCCATTATCGACTCCTACAATCATATATCTATTTAGGTCCACATCATGACCCAAATAGGGTGTGAGACTAAATCTCATTAAGCAACCACTATAGGTCTGTTCCAATTAGTGAAGGAATATATATAATAGGCAGTATATAATAATGAATGACGTAAGCTATGAAGTAATAAAAAGTAAACAACCTAAAAGAACTGGTTTCTTGATTATTTAAATTTAATTATCAATTTAATAATTTAATTGCATTTATTTCGTAAGTCTCTAGAAATAGATCAAGCCCGCCATCCCCCGTATAACTATAATAAAAATATATTCCTCAGAAGGCCATATATGAAATCATAAGTGAACAACGAACCCATACTTTTTCTTTGGATTGACATAAGTATCATTAACCATTTAATTTCTATATTAAATTATAACCTGATACCTTCCTTGAAATTCCTATGTTTGAATTCATGTTTCACTCTAGGTGAAATTTTCACCAACACCATACAATCCCATCCTGGCGAATCTCTCAAAAATTAGGTATCACTCTAGGAGTTGTATAAGTTCACATCATAGAGCCAGTTCTTGGAAATCCTATAATGAAGCCCAAAGTATTACTCATTACATATAGTCAAATTCCCCATGAGACTATCCTTGTCATCCCTCAATGGATCCATTATTCACTCGGCATATAATTAGATCCACTATGATCCCATCCATGCAACCCCTCAATGGATCCATGGTTCACTCATGGATTTTACATATTTAAGACTTTGAGCCTATCCATGTAATTATAAACCAAATCCATTGTTCAATCAAGGTGACAAATCACAATAGTCATATGATCCCGTCCAAGGGAATTCTAATCTTGATCCATGACTCACTAAATGATATTTATCATTAAATCAATCAAATTCATTTAAGCATTTCATTAGGCATTGAAAATCCAAAATAAAGAGCATATAATCTCACTCACCTCACAAGGGTGAATCATTAATGGATTATCCTCCTATGTCTTGGCCTTCCATTTATTAACATGGGATTTCTTCTCAAAATAATAAACACATTAAAATTAAAAAATTATATGTATTTAACATTATTCAACTCATATGGAAAAATTAACTGAGAGTTTAATTCACTCCGAACATGCTCAATCATGAAATGGAATATACATGTCACTGGAAAAGTCAACCATCCCATACCCTTTAACCTATTCAATTGGAGTCTAATAATATTTTGATTCCATAAATAATAAATTTAATTTTTTAGTATCCCCTGAAACGGAATCACATGCATGCCTCATAGGAATCCTAGGACAAACATTCATAAAATAAACATTCAAGGAAACTCACCCATGTGGTGGCCTTTATTACAAGTATAAATTCTATAGGATGTATCAAAACACCTTTTCAATTATATAAACCATGATAGGTAACAAAATGTTTGATTCAAAAATGAAGGCAGCACCCAAAAAATGGGCACATGAAACACTGACATATATAAAAATCTCGACATTTAGGGAAATGCAAGAGATAACCTTCCTCAAGATCATCCAAGATAACTCATCCCGTATTAGGCTCTGATTCATCATGGATTAGAAGAAATTTGAGTAATTAACAATGAAAGGTATACTGGGTCATATAAGCATAAATCCATATAGTGAAATTGACAACTAAAAGAATTGAGAAAGGCTAAAAAGGAATCGAGGAATTACTATTTTGGATCCAATGATACGAACCATGTTTGAATCAGATATCAGACAGAGAATGAATCTAAAAAGAGATAATGGGATCAAGAGTGTTATTTACCATGGTTCCCCTACTGAGATATTATTCAATGTGATTATATTTTGAGGTTAAAAACATTTTAGAGGAAAATAATAATTTTACATAAATTAACAGGGTCACATGGATTCGACGCACATGCTGTCTAACCGTGCGTCATTTTTCACGATCACTATAAGTGGGAGGTTCATTCACATGGTTACCCCACATAGGTTACTAACTATGTGGTAACCGAGTGATACCTCTCTACCGAAGTTCTTCTAAAATTGAAGACCTAACTCATGAAATTGGGTTACCCACTACACAGTCATGTGGTACCTAACCCACATTGTTCTCTAACCATGAAGGCATTGAGATCCTACTAACCAATATTGCACGGTTTAGTAAACCATGTGGTATGACATGAATGGTTTCTACTAACCATGCACTAGGACCAAAACATCCAAAACCATGTTTCCTAGCTTCAAATGAGCCTCGAAAACCATTGATCCTTCCATTAACTCAATGATCATCCACCAAAAAATCATAATTAATCCATTTAATAGAGAGTAGATATAAAAATCATGATCTATAACTCAATATAGAAATGGGTTCTTACAGACACCTCCCTTTAAAGAATCGTGTCCCCAAATTGCACATCCAAATATAATAAAGAAAAATCTCAAAACAACTCTAGCCAAAGTGATCATACATCAGTGTCCCTCTCATAAGTATCATCTTGAACTTGGTCATGCTTCCAAATCACCAACACTGAAGTAATGGAACTCCATTTTAGAACCATTGTGCTACGATCCACAATTCATATGGGATCCTCTTTAAAGGACACATCTACTAGAAACTCATCCTCCTTTGGATGAATGAAATGAAACAGATCTGATTAGTTCCATCATAGTTGAGAAACATGGAAGGTAACCTAGTAGCTATGGGGTGACTGTAACTAATAAGAAATAATCCCAACTCTTTTTGAAATATCAAACGGATAGATGTATCTTGGAAAAATATTACCCTTTCTCATGATCCTCTTAAGTCCAATCCTTGGTGAAAAATATAGGAAATCCCAATACCAAACCTCAATCTCCAAATGACATCTCTGATGATATGCATACGATTTCTAAAGGGACTACAAAACATTCATCCTTTTCTGAATTAACTATACCTCCTAAGTGGTCCCCTGGACAAGACGAGGTCCCAACATAGCTTCCTCTCCTACATCCAGCTATCATAGTGGTGATTGGTATGGCCTACTGTACAATTCCTCATGGTTTTATTTGAATACTATCATGAACGATATTTTTATAGGAAGACTCAACGAAGGGTTTTTTCCTCTACCAATATGCCCCAAAATCTAGGACGCATGCCATAATTCAAGTCCTTAGGCACCTAAATCACGTGATCTGATTGGATATTGGAATGGGGATTGTAATCTATACTCATAATCACTTATATATATATATATATATATATATATATATATATCTCACTATATATTCATTTCCATAAATGAAAATTAAACTAGGAATCCCTATCAGAGATGATAGAATGTAGGAACCCATCTAGTCTTACAATCTCATAGATGTAAAACCTCCCAACCTCATCAATATGGAAGTTTTACTTGATCAGTAGGAAATGTGAAACCTTCCTGGTCCTAAAAACAAAAACCAAAATGGATTCATTACCTCTATGAGACCTTTGGTAAACCCTTCCCAAAATCCCTCATGAAATCATTCCATTTAGACTATGAATGGGTAGCTTTTGTAAATGTCATGATTTTCATTGTGTTCAGCCTTCTCCAGTAGACAGGTGGAGCACCTCATGATAATGCAAACTACATCTCTTTTCATACACGACCACCAATACTTATGGTGTAAATCTCAATAATACTTGGTGACACCAGGATGTACAGACCATACAGAGGCATGATAGTCCTACAACAGTTCCCCATGCATGTGTGAGGAGACCCATATGTGACTATGTAAACACAGAACCTCATCCTCACCTATGATCCAACTAAGAGGAGGGTGCTCACCTAGCACACTCACCCGTAGAACTAGAAATTTGTAATCTGAAAGATTCCTCATCCGCATTATATCTAGTAGGGTAGCGGTCATGGTTGAGGAAGATAGAAAATTATATCACTGACTATCTTGGACCTCTAGGTGTATCTCAGAGAACAGTTCCTTAAGATGTCATTTTCTACAGGCCTTCCGAACTACCAATATCTGAGTCATACTACTTAGTTCATCTATTATTGCAATACATTTACTAGGAATGTAGGCTAGTTATATGTTAAATTACTGAAGGTATTACACCCACCATTAGTTCCTCAAATTCAGATCATGATATGTAAATATGTACCTAAGGATTTTTTGGTTTTTCTGCACTACAAAATACTCTCCCAATAAGTCATGTCTCCCACAATGAAATTCTTGAACAACAACATCCAACTCGAGATCATACATTTGGGTAATTTATCTCATGTTGTTTCGAATTATAAGACCCATACATAATTACTTGATCCCCCTACATAATATCTTCTCCTAACCCAAAACCTGATGTGTCATAGTACATAGTTCAACTCCTTCCTATATCTATAAAAAAATAGTATCGACATTGAAGTTAATCTACCATTTATCTCTTGAAAGGGAATCTCATAGGAAACTATCCATACATACATTATACACATCTTAGTCAAGCACCTCAATGGTGCTACTAAGTTTGAGAAGTACTATAAGAAACATATATAGAAACCATATAATCCAAATAAACTCCTCACCTCAGAGACATTTTTGGGATTCCCCCAAGAAGCCACCACTCTCACCCTCTCTTAGTCCACTAATACTCCAATTAATTAAATGATGTGACCCCTAAAGTGAATTTGATTCATCAAGCAGTGGAACATTTTGAGAATAGAATATAATTGGGGATCTCTCATTGTATTCAAAATTATATCAAGATGATTGGAATGGTCATGGTGATTGTGATAATACACCAAGATATCATCCATGAAAACCACAAAAAACAAGTCAAGACAAGGATGGAACACTTAGTTCCTCAGTGCCACGAACATCATTGGGGCCTTCATAAGATCGAACAGCATAACCGAATACTCATATAGATCGTACCTACTCCGAATGTCTATGAAAGGTATGTCTAATGATCTAACACAAACCTGATGATAACCAAATCTCAAATCAATATTCTATAAAACTCAAGCTCCTCAGATCTGTTTGAAAATGTCAACTATCTGTGGGAGTGGATATCGATTCATAACCATAGTCTGTTTCAATTTCTGATGATCCACACATCGAATAAGGGTATCATCCATATTTTCTTGAAAAGGAACTATGAACACCATGGGGAAGTACTAGGTTAGATGAAACCATTTTCTTACTAATTCTCTAGATATATATTGATTTCATGAAACTCCGTCACAACTATCCTGTAAGGAGTAATGGATACCAATGCAACTCCTAGAACTAGCTAAATATAGAACTCTACGTCCCTCACTAGAGGAAAATATAAAATTTCTTCTCGGAATACGTCCCTAAAACGATCAAATAATAAATGGAAATTTGACGAGGGTATTCTCTAATCATCTATATATGAACTCCCAATCTGGGCTATCATTCCACCCAACTCACGATGCTCGTGTCCTACTCGGATCACCTAGACATCCAACTTACCTTGGTGAAAAAAATTCCCACCCTATGGTGACATGAAACTCACCCAACAGCGATAGAAATTAACAAAGGCTTGAAAGGGAACTAACTAGTCAATCCTGAGAATGACATCAAAGCCTGTCCTATAGTGGACTTAGAGGTTCTAGTATAATTGACACCCACCAATCTAAATGAGGAAATCCATTCACTAACAATCACCTTCCATCATGATACCTAAATGAGTTTCTATCATTATCACACCAGTATCAGTATAAACATAGAGCCCAATGAGCTCCACAATGGGCATAGATATAATGATATGTCAATCCACTATATCAAAAATTAAAAAAACTAAAAAAGAAGGCTATTATAATAGTACCTCTGATAGTCACTGGTCTGAGATCCTATTCCATCTAGGTATATTTCACTACATATGTTTGGCCTATACTGTATCATTGTGACACTGCCTAGATACCCTGAACTGATCCACCATGTTTTCCCTATGAATATGGGTTCTAGCTACCACGACTACAACCACCACCTCTGACTAAATGACCCGATACACACCATCTCACTATATGGTGACAATATACAATCCCCACTCTTAAATGTGGAGTCAGTGTCGACCCTCTATAACTAAATGCTGGTGGAAATTGTTTGATAAAATTCTATAGATGACGCATCATACTAAAAGATCAACACTCGACTGGGTCCAGAGAATACAGTGGCATCATATTCCCCAAACGACACACCTGGTAGCACATCACATTGATACCTAAATATACATTATGACTACTAATATCACTGTGATTATTTTCGAGATGATTATTCAAACTTCTAATAGAGACAATACCAGATCTAGGTTTCGAAAAACCCTCGCTCGTACCTCTAGAATCCCTCAGGTTCCACTATGTGATCATCACCAAATTCACTATTGAAGATATTGTAGTCAACCAGAATATATTCACCTATTATCATATGAAATACCAATCACCATACCCAAATCTCCTTGCCTTCACTACGCAGTCCCTCATCAGAATAGGTGAGAAGCACTGGAGCTTAGTAAAATGGTGTGAATACTCCATAACTAACAAAGAATGCTGCTCAAGATGCATAAACTCCGGGGAAATAACTGACCAAAATGTATCAGAATAGAAGTAATCATATAATACTATCTAAAATTATCCCCATACCATATCATGATGAATTAATGTTTGAGTGATAACATCCCACCATCTCTTGGCATAATCACACAAAATATACACTGTGATATTTTCCCTCCTCTATGGAGGTATGTCTATGTGATCGAAGATTGAATGCATGGAATTTTTCCATGAATCTACATAATGTGGTACTCCATCCCCTTAAAACATGGTTGTATACTGCTGAAGAAACACTCACACCATCTCTTATATAAATTTTGAAGGATTTGGATCACCCAAAATTGTTTTCATAAACCTCATTAATCTTTCACGGAATTATAATCAACTCCTACGTATGGTATAATACATGGTGCTGCATCTGAAACAACTGGATTATCCATTTATATTTTGTGTCCTACCACCTATGGGGTTTGGTCATCACCACACTCCTGGCATACAAATGGAGTTAATAATGGTGGAATTACACAAAAATTCCAAAAAACATACCTTAGTTCAAGATCATTATCACCTTTTTAGTTAAAAATCATAGATACCAAAAAAGGGTAGTTCAAAAACATCCTTTATAAGAACTCACCCATCTAAATACCCAATGGTTTATATCTGGGTGTCAATCAACTGAGAGACACTACAAAAATCCAACTACTACTGCAGGGTCAGGTCAATTTCACCAACAAAATCCATAACAGTTTCACTTTTTTCCAAGTTATTTTTATCATTATCACATACCCTTTTAGAAGGGTAATACAATGGTATGATTGATTCCAATCTGTGGGTGGCTATAGTCCCTTCGAGTCAAATGGTAGTGTCCGCCTATAGCACATCCTAACACAATTCTCCTTAAATATGGAACATGTTCCACCCAATTTTGATCCAAGATGGTTTATACACCTAAGGGACCAAATCATGCCTCCCATTCAATATATACCACAACATGTACCAATATACCTATCATAATAGTAGGCATATCAACCATGACATATATAACAACAACATGAAATCAGTAATGCTATATAAATGGCATTGCTATAATGCATGGCATGTGATTTTTGACACGTTCTTATATAATGATTGAGATGACATACCCTCATCTCATAGGGATTCAACTACATAGATCCCAAAACTGTATTAATAATAATAATAAAAATCAAGTGTGTCACCCAATGACAGAATCAAAAAAAATTTAACATCTAAGAATCCAGAAGTCTTCAATTCAATTTGAGATAGTTATGATTTTATCTATACATAGTTTAGCTATGCCCAAGAAAAACTCATTAACAAGTTCAAATTCATTGCAAAAACCTCATATTGTTTCCAAATAGTAAATACAACCAAGAAAGTAAAACATCTTATACAACTTTTTTACACCCCAAATCCAGATGCCACATAAGAGTTCTCAAATCCCCATTTGTCCATAGAACCTCAAGAAAGTCTCCTAAAATTGCATAGAATGTCATATAGAAGTGAGGGACTAGGTGAGATAGTGGGGAGAGTATTCCCTCATTAGTAGAGTGTAAAAAAGTAGAATGCAGTAAAAATTTAATAGTGGAAGGAGAAATACCATACAATGGATGTAAATAATTTAAGACTAATAGTATAAATAAACTAGAGTCATAACGTAGACAAAATTATGATATTTGTCACATATTATATAAAATAGAAAAAAAATAGGTTACACTACATTCATATAAAATTCATGTTCCAAACGTACAAAAAGTCCCAAAACAATCCTAGTAGCATCGCATGCCTCAGCTTAGTCCCCTTCTCCACTTCACCTAGGAAGCATATCAAGTACTTGTTGAATGAGACATTCCCTTATTGACACCTATGATTATATATTATCTTTGGGTCCAAAATATTACCCAAAGAGGGTGTGAGACTAAATTCCAATAGGCAACCACATTAGGTCTGTAGCAATCAGTCATTGAATATATCTAAAAGGCAGTACACAATAATGAAAGTAGTAAGCTAGGAATTACACAAAATTAAAAACCCTATAATAATTAGTTTTCAATTATTTACATTTCATTAATAATTTAATAATTCATTTAAATTGAATTTTTAAGTCTTGAGATTCGGCTCAAATCCAACATCCCCCAGATATGTGTAATCACAATAGATACCTCAGAAGGCTATCTAGGAAAGAATATATGAAAAATGAATCCAGTCTTGTGCCTTTCTATGGAAGATACATCATAAACCATTAAATTTCCATATTCAATTATAACTCAATCCCTCCATGACATTCCTAACTTGAAATTAATGAATCACTCCATGTGAGATTTACACCGCCAACCTATAATATTGTCTTGAAGAACTTCTCAAGAACATGGTATCACTCTAGGTGTGGTATAAGTTGACATCCCAAATATCGTCCTTAGTTGTCCTATAAAGAAGCCAAAGGTATCACTAATGACATATAGTCAAATTCATCTTGAGACATTTCATGGAATCCATTAATGGATCCATGATTCACTCATCATATAAGTAATGCCTCTATGAGCTAGTCCATGGAATCTGTCAATAGGTCCATGGTTCAGTCATGGCTAAAACATATTTAACCCTTTGAGGCCATCCCTGAAATTTTAAACCGAATACATGGTTCACTCAATGTACCATATCACAATAGTCACACAAGCCCATCTATGTCATTATAAACTGAATTCAGGATCCAATAAATGTATTTTATCTTATAATTATTTAAATTGATTTAAACAATTCATTAGGAATGCCAATGTCAAAACCACTAGAAACTAAAACAACTCACCTCACAAGGGTGGCTAAAGAAAGGACCGACCTCATAAGGCATGAACTTATATTTACTCACATGGGAATACTTCTCAAAACAAGTTAAATAGGTAAATTAATCATTTACAAGGAATTAATATTATTCGACTCACACGAGCAAACTGATAGATATAATAATTCACTCCAAACATGATTAAACATGCGATGGAATACATGGTTCATGGGGAATTTCAACCATCCCATACATGTTATCCAATTCAATTGTGACCTTACAACATTTTAATTCCATTATTAATAAAATTTATTTTTTAACAACACACGGAAGGGAATCAAAGGCATGCCTCATAGGAATCATTGGCAAAAAAAAGGTTCATCCATGGCCACTCACCAATGGGGTGGCCATTATTGTAGGTATGAAACCTATAGAATTAATTAAATCACCTATTTAATTACATAAACCATGATTGGTAAAAATGACGTTGATTTAATAATTAAGGAGACAACCCCAAAATGGGCGTAGGACACTCCGAAATTTATAAACAGCTCAACAATTAGCGAAAGGAATGAGACCACCTACCTCAGGTTAGTTTTCAATGACTCATCTAGTACCAAGCATTGACTCATCCACGTTTGGAAGAAATTTTAATAATAAGTGAAGAAAGAGGTATTAGGGAATATGGGCCAAAATCTATATAGTGAAATTGATAACCGGAAGAATCGAGAAATGTTAAAAAAGAATTGAGGACATACCATTGAGGATCCAAGGAGACAAACCATGGTTGAAAAAGAATTCAAATTGAGTGGGGATCTAAAAAGGGATAATATTCTCAAAAGGGAGATCTATCACAGTTCCCCTACTATTCAATGATTTAATGAGATTTTATTTTTAGGTTTAAATTTTTTGGGGGGGAAATGGATATTTTAACCAAATTAATTGCATTGCACGGTATAAGTTCATGTTTTTTCTAACCATGCACCATTTCTCATGGTCACTACTAGAATAATGGGGCACTCATAGAGTTACCTCAAATGGTTTACTTTTCATAGGGTAAGAAAAATCCCTAAGAGTATTGTGTGTGATGATGATACTTTCATGGGGTGGTTCGACATACATTGTTTGGGCCATGATCTCTTTGAGCTTAAACCTCTCCTATAAACGGTTTCACTCATTCTTTTTTCTTGTAACTTATCTTGGTATTGTTGAAGGTAAAGTCCTTTTTGTTCTATCTCCCTTGGATTCTCCAATAAATGAGATTTTTTTGGGTATGATCCTACTAGTTGAGGCCAATACTTCATTTTTCTGCGTCAATTGGAATAGTTAAAACCCTATATTTGTACCATTCATATGATCACTATTCAATGACTATATTATGAATGGAAATGATTCATAATGTTCAATTAATTCTAGTATTATATGATAAAAACATATAAGTTCAAGTATTTTCTATAACCATATTACATAATAATACATTTAATTAAATGAAAAGTTGAATTTTAGTGATAAGAGTTTGGGTCATTACAATATTCCCCCCTTTGGAAATTTTTGAATAGAATGTTAAATCTTTCCATACTAACAAATATTATGGTAAAGTTTTTCCATCACATCCTATAGATCCCACATCTCTTCTTGAATCATGTGGTTTATCCACAAGACATTGACTAGGATAATTGCTATATTTTGTTGAAATTTATCTCTATAGTCTATAATCTTAACAAGATGATATTCATATGTGAGATCATTCTCCAAGATTTCCACCATTGGATTGAGTACATGTGAGGGGTTTGGTATATACTTCCACAATAGGGATACATTGAATAAAAAATCTACCTGATACAGCTTGGGTGGGAGTGCCACTCGATAATCCACCACTCTAATGCGATAAATAATATCATAGGGGATGATGTATCATGGAATAATCCATCCATCCTTTACAAATATAATTAATTTCATCTATTTATATATGTAGATTAATACCCTGATGTAAAAAATTAAACTCTTATAATCCTTAATGATTATCATCATGGAAATTTTGTCAACTATGAGAAGGCATGTTGTGCTGCTGAATGGTCTTAGACTTCTACAGCATTTCCTCATCAATTTATGACCTTTCACTTTTCATTTTCCAACATCATCCCATTATGTAGGTGTTTAGAACCTCATCCCATGTATCAATGGATAGGTATCCATTTGGATTCATGAATGGAAACAATTATTTTGTGAGAACTCAACTATAGGAAGGTGTTGATCTCATCCTCCTTGAAGTCTATTGAAAATTCCCCCAATATGTCCTCAATTGTCTGGTTTGTCTCTCATATATGATATCCATTTGAGGGTGATAAGACATTATTTAAATCAAATCTATATTTATATCATGTTGGATAGTCTTCCATAACATTGAGGTAAATTATGGAACTCAATCAGATACAATCAATAATGGTGTTCCATAATTCCTCACCACTAGTCTAATATACATCCTCATATAATTGATATGGTGAGATATCCTCTCAAATCAAAATGATGTTTCCAATCATTGTAAGATGATCCACCACAACCCACGTAGCATTATTTTCTATTGTTTTCTTTATAATTTTAGTGAAAAATTCAATTGTGATGTTTTCCCATTTTTTGGTTGGTATGGGAATTGGTGGAATAATATCGTTTGATTTTTACCTTTCCTATTTAAATTGCTAACATACAATACATTTTGATTTAAATTACACAACATTCTACTTCATATTTTCTAACAAATAGTTCTATCAGATATCTCAAAAAATCCTTTGGATTCATGGGTCGATGGAGAAGGTCGATCTATGTGCATCCTACAACATATCCTCCTTTAACTCCGGACAAGATGGTAAACATATTTTTGATGAATATATCACATCTCAATTTTCATTAACTTTGATCTTTTAGAATTTTTTATTCTTTATATTTTCAACAATATAGTGAGTTACCACATCATCTCATTGAGAATCCTTCCAAATTCACAAAGGGGGTGGTTGATTAATCATTTGGAAAGGATTGATGTTGTTAATTCATTTATGATTCCCATGTTCATGCTATTAAAATATTTTAAGATCAGATCCTTCCATATTCTCATCATTGATAAAATTTCCAGAACAGTTTTACATATAACATATTCAACATTTTTCTATTTCATTGGATGGTAGTGAAATTAGTGATCATAGTATATGATAATCTTTAACTATCTATGTTGGTGCATATTACACTCTTTCTATGTTAATATAAACATGGGGATTTTGGGATCCATATATATTTCACACTTCTCCCTATAGAGTTGATGCTCCTACATTTTAAAAGTTATGATCACAACATCAAACTCTAGATCATGAATTAGTTATTTTTATTCATGAACTTTCTACTGACTAGAAGCATAGACGATGACTTTTTCATTATCCATTAACATACAACCCAATCCCTTAATCATAGTATCACTAAAATTGATGAAAATATCTTGAGTTATGGGTTGTGTGAGATATTTTTAAATGACAAGCCTCATTTTTATATCCTTGAATCTATATTATCATTTATTAAATAATGAAACAATTACTCCCTTCGGATTTATATTTGTTAGAGTGTACAAAAATCATCATAAATTCATCACAAATCAATGATAGTACACAATTAATCTAAGGAAACTACATATATCTTCCATATATATTGGCCTCAAACATCCTTAAATTTTTTCTATAATTTAATGGTCCATAGATATACTATTTCCTGTGGTGGTATACACCATGATAGTGACTTACTTCAACTATAACTCACATATTCTATACTTTTAATAATGATTCTTCTTTCATAAGGTCATTAGCGTAGTGCAAAAATGATTTTCATGCTCCTTCTTTCATTTGGAGGATATTAAAATATTATCTATAAATAAGACCAAAATTTTATTTGAGTTAATATATAAAGAATTTATTCATCATGTCCATAAATATTTCTAAAGAAATATTTACTCCTAAAGGAATTACTATGAACTTATAGTGCTTATAACATGTAAGAAATGTAGTCATGGGGATATCCCCCTACTTCACCATAACATGGAAGTATTCTGACCATAGATCCAACTTGGATAAGTATTTTTCCATGTATCCGAACAAAAAATTCCTCATTCCATAAAAGATTATACTTTTTTTGTATTGCGACATTGTTGAGATCGAGATAATAAATTAAAATGTGAATTGTACCATACTTCTTCATGAAAAGGATGATTGGTTAACCCCCATGGTGATGCACTTGGGTGTATGAACCATTCTTTCTAACTATTCTATAGATGATTATTTATCTACTCATATTCAACAACTAACTTTCTATCTGGAGTCTTGTATTGTGGTAACAGACCATATATAATCTTGATAAAAATTTAAACCACTAATCAAGGAGAAAGATCATGAAATTCCATGGGAAACACATCAGAAAATTCCCTCACAATGGGAATGTATTAAAGAATTATTCATTTCTTAGAAGAATTAATTTATTGTATATATGATTTCTTACTGGGAAATAATATCCACTATTTAGATTTTGGTTCTAATGAAGATTCATCTTCTTCCTTACACTTGTTTTGAATCGAAGGATGAGTCTTAATATGAAGAGTAATTTACTGCTCACAGAAATTTATACTGGATCTATATAGGTAAATTCAATCTATATCCAGAATTGTGTCAAATTAGAATAGAGGGAGTTTGAAAAGTTTTTCTTGTATGTTCAGCCCACAAATTTTTTATGGGAAGGAGTTATATACTCAGGATGTAATAATTTCTCAATTTTTCATTTTCCATAATTTCACTACTTCCATGATTTGTGGGGGTGTTTGAATAGTTATACTAATAATTCTTTTTTAAGGGAATGTGTATAACCATAATAAAAAATTACATTCTATTTTATTGAGTGAATAAATTGTGTACCAATCTCCACATCATTTTAGAGATCCACCTAAGTGGTTTTGATGGAAAAGTATCCCTCAGGTTTCCATAAAGGTTGTTGGTTTTATCTGAAAACCCTTTTCATAGTGAATTTTGTTTCAAAGTGACTTGGATCCATGAAATTTAAGCAATGAAAAAAGAAATGGTTATTAAATGGTGCAATGGAATCCTCCATCAGATTGTTGGGTTTCTCCTATAGGTAATATTCTAGTAGGTTCCCTTCTTTCTCACACTTATATCATTTACTAAAATCCTTAGGAAATTTCTGGGTTGCTTCCTTTTTCTCCTTTAACAAGTGGGATATTCAATTTTATTGGAACCATTATATTTATCCATCAAACTTAGAGAAATAAAATGAACATATCACTTCTTATACTCCTGATACCCTTTAGATTTAAAAATAACTATTTCAACTTTAAGGGAATATGAGACAATTTCTTCAAATTTATCTAAGTCATGGTTCACCATGGATTTCTATAGAATAGGTTTTAACCTACCAAAGACGTGGTCAAACATTAATTAGGGGTAATGAGAAAGATTAATGTGTATTATAGATTTCAAGAGATGTTTTCCAAATGTGCCCTGGTAGATTTTTTATTTTTATCATGAGGGAAAGGAAATCTAATTCCATTCTATTCTATGGAGTGTGAGGAAAATATATATCGAAAAATGTTTTCTAGAGTTCCTTCCACCCCATAACATTGATCCCTTCCTCATGGTTCATATTCATGATCAATTTCCACAACTGGGTAACTTCTCTCTCCATATGATAACCATATATTATAACCTTTCCTTTCTTAGAACATTTATTTGTGGATAAGATATTCTTAATAGAGTTGATCCATTATTCTATGATTACTGGATTGGATGATCCATGAAAATCTAGGGACCTTTATTGCATAAAGATATACATCGTAGATTGTTATTTTTTAAGGTTATTTCGGCACTCCTCCTGATCTAAGATTTTATTCATAACATCTGTCATCTGAGAGAGTATCATCGAAAATTTTGTGATTTCTTTTCCCATTGGGTTGAAAATATTATTGGGGTAGTAACCACATTTACCGTAACATTGATGGTTTACCTGATTCCTCATATTTATATCCATTGTATATAATAAAGGAAAATTTTGGATGAGTACTTTTAAAAAGTTAAATACATAAATGGGAATCCAGTGACATTAAAGAGAAAACATCTAAATGACATTTATTTCCTAAACTTATCAATTTATAGGATTAAATATATTCTATACATTCTCTATTTTATAACATATATTATTACGTGATGTTTTTCCCTTTATAACGGGTTTTAATGCGAATTTGAATCTACCAAATCATATCCCTTTAGAGTTTTAAAATAGGTGGGCATTACGACATATTTTTTCTCAATAGTTCTTGGTCATGTCTACCCCAACATGGTGTTCTAGATATTTACCCCTACGTACATATATTCCTAAACCACGTCCTCTTTTAGTATCCAGAATGGGATTTATTTTATTTAAAAACCACATAGTCTATACTTACTAAAATTTATGGATTTTTTATATATATAGTATTATGCTTGATGATTTTTTAATTTTTTATAATCATAATCATAAAAATAACCAAATATTTCTTTTGATGCAAATATGGAATCCATAATATTTATTAAAAATTAATTCATTATTTAATACATAAGATTAATCCTAATAAAATATAGAATATCAAAAATTCTAATGTGTTTGGGAATTATGTAAATTTAATAAAAATTTAAAATAGTAAATATGTCGTATTTATTGAAAACATCCTCAATATGATCGTACTTAAAACTACATGGGATAACACAGGGACATACATAAGAAACTAGTGAGCTATAAATCATGGTAACAGAATAAAAATGACATTAAATGAACAATTTAATACATGTTAGATATTAGGAAGATCAATTGTACTTAAATGGAGAGTATTGTAAACATGGATAATAAGTCATGGTATTGCATGATAACATAAATCCTGCATGGGAAATGTGGAAACAACATAATTAATTGAAAAATAAACATAGGTTAATAATAAATACCGTGACATAAATATGGAAAAAGTTACATAATAGAATCATCTTTTCTTTATTTACCAACTTGACATCTCATGAGACTAAACATTACACATTTCAATTTTTCATAATATAATTCCTTGTGAACCTATCACTTTTTATTTCATTCTCATGATTATTTGTTCCACATATATCACACAACATTGATTCATTCATCATACTATTTTATTCTATGTTCTAGGAGTGTTATTTATAAATTTAAGTCCCTTTTCAATTTTTTATTTGTGTATAAATGTGATTATCATTGATATGAAATGGTTATGGTATTAACTACACTTTTGTTTTTCTGTGGAAAATCATAGTAAAATTCCATCAGCATAACAACATAACATTAAAATTCATAAAATGAGTGGACGGTAGAGAATATAGTATCTAAAAATTAGAAGATAAAATTTGTAGAAATTTGGATATCTGATTACTTGTCCCAACATTAATTATTAGTAATATAAGGCATAAGACAACAAAGCAACCTAAATGATGAAGATAAGGTGGGGATCCCTTAACTTGAGAGTGTGAGACTAAATGATTAGAAGGGGATTCATAAGATATTGGGGAACCTTGGGAGGACTCTAGGGAGGGGGTATAAGAGTAACAGTTTCATCCAAGGATTTTGAGTGATGAGAAATTTAAGTATCCGACCCTAAACAACACCTAATTTAGTAAAGTCCTTTTAAATCACATATGTACATTGTAAAATATTTTTTAGATGTAGAGTTTTAGAAAATTAGGACATAATTCTTACATATGGAACCAAAAACATAAAAATTGGGTACTAGTAAAACAATATCCATTTCATTCAAAACATATATTTTTTTTAATAAAAAACATTAAATTTTTCATGAATGGTCTTCACACATTTATCTTGGATTCTTATTGTCTATTAACCATCCTTATACCCAGTGTAAAACATTCTAAAAGTTGAGATGAGCACAAAAATCTAATAAAATAATATATAATGATGGATTGAAACCATTAATTAGTGAATACATATAAACATATGGAATCATTTTCAAAAATACATACTTCTCATCAAATAAGTATCATGAAATTAAATTTTTAGAACTTAAGATTTCCATAAAACGTAGAAAATATAGATAAAACAATAAAGGTAATATGGGTAATTACATGCATAACATAGTATTCCTAATGGATACCATAGGATTTGTAACCATCATGTATTCCTTACAACAAAACTCTAATGGTTACCTTATAAGGTAACCCTCATAGCTACCTTATGGTGTAACCATCGTAGTCGCTCTTTAAGTAACCATAAAGTCGACCTACAACATAAACATAACCACTGCACTGGAGGTAGATATAGGTTCCACCCTTATTCAAAAATATTTTCCAATAACCGTTATAAAATCATAAATTATTATTATATTCAACACAGAAACATTTCTTTTAATTTTTTAAAAATAGAAATGTAAAATTGGATTTTTAAACAAAGAGCCCCTTACAAATATCATATTATTGATGTGGTAATTAATAAAATTATTGTAATTTTCATATAAACAATAAATTCACATAATAAAACATAATATAATCAAATTTTATTTAATATATAATCTTAGAAATACTTAATCGATGAGATAAATGTTTAACCCAAAGAATGGAAATTCAGTTAAGAATTCCCTTACCTTGGGTTAGTCTTACATCAATCATGTTAAAAAATAATGTATAATTGTTTAAATTTTGTTAATAATACATTATAAACCATATTAATATTTATAATTACATATATGATATTCTTATAAAATCATAACACCAAATTATTAATAATATTTTTCTTTTTTCATTGTTTTGGGTGCATTAATTTCATTGTTTTCATGGCTGGTTTATTATTGATATTTTTTTCAAATGAACGAAAAACTATATAAGTAGGATGAAATGGTATTAAAATTTATCCATAATTTTAATTCATATCATATATCATTTTTTTAAAATGAGGATGAATCATTTGATAAAACCATAAAGAGAATTATTTAATTTATGTTGGTATTTTTTTATGACCATCAAGAAAATATATTACTTTATTTAATATAATGTTTATATATTGGTTATATAACATTAAATAAATTATAATATGTATAGGAAAATATTAATTTACCATAATAATGATTTAATTACCAGAATTAAAGGTGGTAAATTAAAATGAAAACACATCATCCATGATGTTAGTAAATCAACATATCACAGATGATATTTTCATTTTTACAATAAAAGGGAGTGGAGGAGAAGTTTGATGTTAATATTTTTCATAAACATGATAAAATAATAGTATATACATTATACTAGAGTTTTTTTGAAACTTTTATAAGGGGAGGAGAATATAGTAGAAGAAAATAAAATTAATTGAGAAGAAAATAAAATTAAAAGAAAGGGGATTTTTCCTCATGAATTACCCCACTTGTGAACCTCTCTATGGACCCAGGTTTTGGAATTTTGGTAGGAATAGAGGGTCCTGATTGTAGAGAATATTATTGTTAAGGTATTTGGGTACATATTAGACAATATAAAAGGAAATTAAGTGTGATGAGAAGAAGCGGTGTGTGGTAGTATTTATAGCGGAGAATAGGGGTGTTTTCTCATAATTGTATTCAATAGTTTATTATAATGGAACAACAATGTGAATATATTTAAAATTATCACAATATATATTAATATAATTAAATATATTTTGATATTTTGGCCTTACAACAACTTGACATCATCAATGACTCGATAATTCATGAATTTTTTAAATACTATAAACTGTCGTATTTCTCTATTCAAAAAAAATAATGCATCTTATAAAAATTTAAAAAATTCCCTATAACCATTATTTATGTTTAAAAATAAAAAATGAACTCTATATTTTCAAAATATGAGAAATTTATATTTTAATTAAAATCATAAATTAATATAAAAATACCAAATTTAGAACTATAACTGATTTTATAACACAATAAAAAATTAATTAGGGTATCATAAAACTATCATATAACCATAAGATAATAAAATGTTTATTTATTAATATATATTACTAAAAAATATTATCTTTTAACTCATTATTTTTATTATATTATTTTAATTACATATTTATGACTTCCAAGAATACCAACACATAATTTTTTATTTCGAAAGCATTTATTTAATTATTCCATGATATAAATATTTTAGGATTACACTTATAAGATACATTAATTTTATTTACACTCTCATAGGTTAAGTTACTATTCTACTAGCTAGATTAATATACATAATATTCATGTTATTATTCTTTAACTTCAAGTAACTGTTCCCAGAGTAAACATTCCATACATTCTATAAATATCAGTTATTTAATTGTACATTTTTAATTAATGTAACTACACAATTGTAGAATGAGAAAAAAATTCATAAGAACCAATGTTTTTAAATTCCCCCACCTTTGTGAAATTTCATCCTTAAAATTTTTATTCACTTATTATAAAATATTGGATACCTTTCACTTATAGAATTGTCAGATTTCAATGTTGATTCTTCAACCATGTTGTCTCTCAAAAAAAAACATTCACCAAGTGAATTATGTTATTCTACAATAATTAATCTCTATGACCAAGAATATAAATAGATTTCTCTTCATAATATAGTTTCTCTTCCAGCAAGACTACTTTTGGGATCAAAAAATGAGATGAATCTGGATCATAATTTCTCTACATCAAAACATTAAAAGCATTATGTAACTAAGATAAAATCAAAGGAAAAGCTACCTGCTAGGTGACCGGTCCAACATTCTCCTGGATTTTATAAGGTATAATGAACCATGGAATTGTCTTTCTGTTCTGAAAAAATTTCATAACACTATTCTATAGTGAGATTCTAAGAAATAGATGATCACCAACCTTGAAAGAAATTTCTTTCCACCTACAATATATATAAATTTTCTGCCTAATCTGAGCTTTCCTCATGTGTTTCAAGATTATCGTCACTTTCATAGCCACTTACTCCACCAATTCAGATCCCGTCAAATTTCATTCCCTAACATCATCCCAAAATTCAATAGTTTGATGACTCTTTCAATATAATGCCTCAAAATGAACCATCTATATACTGCAATGAAAAATATTATTATAGGAAAAATAAACTAAAGAAATATGATGATCCCAATTTCCCTCAAAAACCCTTGAACAAACTCGAAACATGTCCTCCATGGTCTGAATTATTCTATTGTTCTATCTATCAGATTGTGGAAGAAAAGCACTGCTAAAATTTAATTTAATGGAAAATGACTAATAAAGGACCTTCCAAAAGATAGTGGTAAACCTAGGCTCTCATTCAGATATAAGGAAAATATGAGCTCCATGTAATCTGAAAATATCTTTGAACTAGAGTCATGAAATCTAATCTGAAGACATTGTATCTCAAAAAAGAAGTGTTCAGATTTCGTTGGCCAGACAATAATAACCAAAATCAAATTTTTACAAAGAGAAGTCTTTGGTAGTTCCACCACAAAGTCCATGGTTATATTTGACCATTTCCACTCTACTGTCGGTGATGGCTAAAGCAACACCTTTTTTTAGTTTTCTCTCTTCTTTTAACTATTGAGAAATTATATATTTCATTGTAAAATGTAAACTATATCCTTTCATTATATCCCACTATTATTAATCTTGAAGGTCTCAGTAACTATTATTACTAGTAGGATGAACTAAAAATGGAGAACAATGAGATTTAATTAATAATTATATCTTTAACTATGTATCACAAGTCACACATAATCTCTTATCAAATCTCAAAACACAATCATTATCATCATTAAATTATGGAAACATATACGTTTCACCAATTGAACCTTTTTCTATAACTTTTGTTCTTCCTTATATGATTGATTAATTTTGTATGATAAAGATGACTACACTGACACCTTAAAGAAAATAAATTAATATCTTTAACCAACAACATCCAATCTAAAATTCATCAAATTATTAATCAAGGTTTCGTGATTAATACATAACATGGTTAATGGTGAAAGATTTTTTGAATCAAGGAATCCACCACATTCTTTAATTTTCTAGGATTTTAATTGATTATGAAATAATAGTTTTTTATCAATTCAATCCATCATATCTACATCATGTTTAATTATTTCGGATAAATTATATAGTTCAAACTTTATTGTTCATTATATATTTTAAATTTGGCTTCATATAAATGATGCCTCAAAATTTATAAAAAGAAAAACATAGTTACTAATTCCATATAATTTTTGGGATAATTTGACTCATTTGGGTTAAGTTTTCTTTAATCATAATCGATTTTCAGATCATTCAACATCAGAACACACCCAAGTCCTTCAATGAAGTATCACTATAGTTGAAAAATTTCCCATTTCTAGATGGAATGTCCACAACTGGAGAATTCACCAAATTCTTCTTCATTTCTAAAGAAATACAAAAAATTATTCTATCAAAATAAATTTATCCTCTATTAATGATAACATAGTTATTGGGATAGATAATAATGAATTTTTTTTACAAAACAATATTAATAACCTTATAATCCAAGAAAACTAAGAATATATGTCATAATGTTATGTCTTGGCCATTAATCCAATAGTTTTGGTTTATATTGATGAACTATTTTTCCATAATTATTTACAATGCTCCCAAGTGAAAAAATTATTTCAACCAAAAATAACATTTTCTAAATATTCCGTACAAATTTTCTTCATTGGGAGTTTGCAAGAAATATGAAAAAATTTATTCATTATCCTCATAACTTTTCGAAAATACCAACATATCATAAAAAAATAAAAATATCCAAATATTAATGATAAATATTATTCATAAGCTCTATGATTATAATTGGGTCATTTTCACACAAAATAGAATAAAAAATAACTAATAATTCCTAAATCTTGTTTGAAAATATATTTTGGAACATCATTCCCATTAACCTTTAGCTAATTCTACCTATATATCATGTAAATATTATAAAAATACTGAGCTCCCGAGAGATAATCAAATAAATCATTGAAATGTGTAAATGGAAACTTATTCTTAATTGTAATCTTATTCGAATATCTATAGTCCCTAAAATTTACCATGGAGAACTATTTATTTTTAACAGGAAATTGGACCACCCCATGGTGAAGTGCTGGTATGAATACATCATTTACCAAGAGGATCCTCCAACTGATTTTTCAAATCAAGAATTTCAACTTGATCTATTTAATAAGGGGTGTTTGGAATTTTCTTAGCATTAATAACTAGGTCGATAGTAAATTAAACTTCTATATCTCGTAAAATCCAAATACACATAGAAGAAAAAAAAATGGTATAAATTTAAAACTACAAAAAGATTGATTTTAAAAGATAGATTATTTTGAAAAATATGTGGAAGGTATATTTCATATCTATTTTTAACAGTTTATTATCCTCTTAATATATTATAAATCGTATGGGTTCATTATTGTTAAAAAATGAAACCCTTTTTGGAAAAAAATTATTTATCTCTATAATCAATCATATCCTGATAAATTAATATCCAATCCATACCTGGGATTACATAAAACACAACTAATGGGAAAAAAATTTTTAGGTAATGTATTTCCAAAGACAATAAAAGATATATTATTATAAATTTATGTTTCCTTAATATTTTTCCCTAGTGTTTTAATGACATGCAATTGTTTCATTTCATGAGGTGAAATTTCCAATTAACTATGAAATTTCTCAGAAATTAAGGAATTTTTAGACCCCATATAAAAAACAGTAGAAAAATTTGAGTAAATAAAACTACCAAATACCACATCATTAGAGGACCTAGTATATATCGATGTAGTCACAAAGGATATTACTACCCATTTCATCTTATAATATGACTAGTTCCCATCATTCATATCATTGTTTGGGATGTTATTTTTGGAACGTCCCATCTTATCACATTTAAAACACATTATAGTTTTATTATTATAATTAAACATATGATCATTTTCATTGAAATTTAGGGCCATATGTAAAAAATTACCACATCAAAAACACTTTATAGGTTTGTTAAAGCATTACCTAGGAATATTTTTAGCACACTTCCCAGAAATTGGAAATAAGAATTTCATACATTCATATTTATTTTCTTGAATCTTACCCATTGCCTTCCATCCAAACCCTTTCTTATGATTTTTTTAAATAAAAATGTGATTGTTAGAAAACTAAATTTAAACATACCCATCATTTAAAACAAATATCTCATAACATTTGAATTATCTGTGGAAAATTCCATTTAGGATCATGTTTTTAATACTAAGTAAAAAATGATTGATTTTACTATCAATATCATGAATAAAAATTGGAGTGTACCTTACCAATATGGTGAAGTTTTCATAATACAAGGCCATTGAATATTTCTCATTTTGTTTCAATTCAAGAAATTAATTTCCCTTATTAACTCAAACCACATTAGGAAAATATTTCTCAATGAAAATATTCATCAATTGATCCCATTACAAGGAATTAATCACCTCCCTATCCATGATATTCTTGACCATTGACCTCGACTAGTAAGCTACACAACCAAAAATGATAAATAGATAGACTAAAAGATTTATTATCTAAACACCCCATAACATAGAATATAATTTTAGGGGATTTGATCAATCAATTATCTACCACTATGTTAGAAGATCTACTGAAGGAATCAACATATTTCCCCATAAAATTTTCCAATATCATCATGTTCCTTTATTGTACCTATGGTTGTTTTCATATACGGATTCCAAATATATTTATAACATACGTCAACTTATCCATTATTTTAAATAACTTATATGTTTCATTTTTCACCTTTAATGGTTGTAGATTCGAAATGATATCATCATCTTTGGCCTTTCTACTTCAACTTCATGGTTTCTTCTGTGGAAACCCATTTTGAAAAAGAGATATCTTAGATGAAGAAAAATTGTAATCATAAAATGCTAAATAATTTCAACATAACCATAAGGTATGAATAATTTAGGTTATTTATATTAACATCATCCTAACCCCTTAATTTATCTAAACCATGTTATGATACCAACTATAAGGACCCAACATTAAACATTACATAATATAATAAATTATTTAGAATTCACTTCCTTACATTCACAAACACCTTCTCAGTCTAGGGTTATATAAAACTAGGAAAAAATTTATACATATAATCCCACACAATTACAGTGTGGGTACTACTAAGAAAATATCCATTTCTTATATAATAAATATGTTTCTATTGAAAAAATAAATCTTTTATGAAAAGTCTTCACAACATTTATCTTGGCATTTCCGTTTATTTTACACATTCTTCAACCCTATGAAATTTTTTAAAACATGTTATGAGTACAAAAATAATAGTAATGGAAAGAAAAATGTTGAGATAAGCCATTAGTCTATTAATACTTATAAACTGATGAAATTATTTTCACAATGAAATACTTCTAACCCAATAATTATCAAATAGTTACTTTTTGAAAATAAGATATTTCCATAAAACATAGAAAAAATAAATAAAACCATATGCAGACCATTTGGAATTAATTAATTTATAATTTATACCTCATGGATACCATGTGATATTTAACCCTTATGGTTTCCTTACAATGTAGCCCTCACTTCAACTTAATAATTTATCCCTCACGGCTAACATATGGTGTCACCATCATAGTTACACATGGAGTAACTATAAGATCAGCCTAAAAAACAAACATGCCCATTGAATTAGAGGTAGATATAGGTCCCACAATTAATCACAAAAAAATGAACAAGAATGAGAACATAATCGTAAAATAATAACACTTTCATGATAGAGACATTCCTTCTAAATTTTGTAAAAACCTAAATTTAAAATTAGATCATTAATAAAAGAGTCCCTAAAAATATAATATAATTGAAGTAATAATTGATACATAAATGGGGATATGTGCAAAAACTATAAATACAAATAATAAATAATAATACAATAAAAATTAATTTCACAAATAATATTAATACCACAAAATGAATGAAGTATAAGGTTAAGCAAAAAAATGGAAATTGGGTTAAGAATTCTCTTACCTCAGGTTTATCTTACTTATAATGTGTTGAAAACTCCTTTATAATAGTTTTAATAGTGTTATTAATATATTATATAACCATATTAATATTTATATATAATTTTATGAAATTATTATAACATATGTTTTCATATCTATTAATAAAACTTCGTTAGTTTCGTTGTTTAAAGAGCATTTATTTCATGAATCCATGGTTGGTTCACTATGGATTTCCTTATAGAATGTAATAAAAACACCATAAGTGGAATTAAATGGTGTTAATAAGTTTAAAAAATTATAAATGACACCATATATCATTTTCTTCTGATATTATGGTGAATCATTAGATAAAATATTAATCATACTATTCTATTTTTTAATTGGTTTTATTATCATCACGAAATGAAATCATTTTATTAAAAATGATGTTTATATATTGGTTCAAGAACATAAAATTACTTATAACAAGTATAATAATGTATGATTTATCATAAAAAGTATTTACTGCCATTTTTTATGGTGTCAAATGAAAATTATAACACATCATATACAATGTTAATAAATTCACACATCACAGATTGTGTTTTTATTTTTAGAATAAAACAAAGAGGAGAAGAAGTTTGATGATCAATTTTTCAATGAAATTATAAAATTAAAGTATAAATAAGGTAATTTATTTTTAATGTGATTTGGATAAGGGAATGTGATGATATTATAAGAAATGAAAATAAATTGAAATGTAAATAAAAGAAATTGAATGTGGATTTTACCTCTATATTTATCATCATCGAGAACCTCCTTATGTCCTTCAGTTTAGGACTTTTTGTGTTATCATACAGACTAGGACATAGGTAAGAGGATTGGGAATGTAATTGAGGAAAAAACTAAATAATATATATGGATCTTAAGTGTGAGGATAAAAGGTGGAGAGGGTTTGTATTTATAGTGGATGAGATGGGTGTTTTATCTTCATTATATTCATTATTTTTTTATTTTGGAGAAATAATATTAATAGTTTGAGAATTATCAATAAATATATTATAATAAAGAAAGAGATTTCAATATTTTGTTCTTAAATTATCCTTTCATTTTATATGACTCAATAATTCATGATTTTTTTAAATACCAAAAATTTTCATATTTCATTATTGATAAAAATTCAAGTATTTTAGAGAAATACCAAAAATTAACACAAACCATTTTTTGGTATGTAGAATTAAAAAATTAATCAATTATATTCAAATAATTTTTTAAATATTATAAATTTTATTTTTAATTAAAAACATTATTTATTTTAAAAATACTATTTATAAAACAACAACTGATTTTCTAACAATATGAAAAATTAATTAAGATCTCATAAAATTATCTTATAACTATAAGAAAAATATATATTTATTTATGAATCTATTTTATGAAAATATATTTTCATTAATTAATTATTTTAATTATAATATTATAATTAAATATTGATGAGTTACAAAAATATCATCACTTAATTTATTATTTCCAAAACATTTTTTACATATTCGATGATATAAATATATCATGATTTCACTAATAAGATACATAAATTTAAATTTATACTATAATATGTTAGTTTACTATTCAATTTTCCATATTAATATTCATAATGGTCATGATAAAATTCCTAAGGAAATTTACTATTCAAACAATATAAATTATTTTATTTCTATAAATACAACTTGTTTCACGGTATCTTTACAATGAATTTCACTATATAATTAAAAAATGAAAAAAAAATATTTTTTATATACCTAGGTTTTTTACATGGAATGGGATCTTGGGTGGTTTTATATAAGAAATTAATGGGGAATTCTTTATTATTTTTCAAAATTATGTTTTCGACTATATATAAAAAAATATAAACGAGAAACCATACCATTGGTTTTTCCAATGGTATGTCCCACATATTGGTGTTTTTTATTATTTTATAATTCTAAGGGTATAAGATAATAAAATAATAACCTTTATTATTTTTAATTGAGTCATACACTTAAATAAATGATTTTATGAGAATAAAATATATTAATTATTTTTAAAGATTCATAATGGCTTTATACAATTAACAAAATTAAAAATCACATTATTTTGAAGGGCAAAAATTTTCATTTTGAAAACACTTTATATTATTTATTACATCACATTGGGGTCATTATGATGTCAAAATACCCAACGTAAATTTATATCATATTTAATTTTTACATGAAAATTCAATTACATAAGAAAATTACGAAAAAAATACCTAGTAGATACTTTTGATGTAGTGATCACAAATATTATATTTATTTTAAAAAACTATGTTTATAAATATTTTAATTTTTAATTTTGAAATATAATTGACATTTATCATGAAATGAGTGGTTTATTTAATGTAATAGTATTTGAACCCTTATAAAAATTACATTCCAATTCATAAAAATCACACAATCATTTATATTTAATAAAAATTATTTAATAATAATATATTATTAAAATACTACTTATTTAAAAAATACATTATTCGAGAAAAATAAACTTCTTAATTGATTTTGTGTATTATCTAATATGAAACATTATGTTTTATTAAATTTAAACAAACAACATTGATAATGAATCAGTAATAAGAAGTAATTATAACCATTATTATACTAAAAATATTGTGAATACACATATATCTAGGTTATTGATAAATATACCTTTAATACACTAGAAAGCTGTAACACCCCAGGTAAATGAATAATATGAAATTTTTATATTTATCTCTATTTGTGAATAAAATTTTAATATTAATATAAAGGGAACACTATTCTTGATGGCTTACCCAATACGCAACAACGAGTTCCTTTGAAATCTTACGTTGGACTCTAATAATAAAATAATTTTATTTTAAATGGTAGTTAACACCTACCCATTGTAATGACAGGAATGAACAGAACTAACTACAAAATGATTATATACGTTTGTCAAATATTTTTACATTTTACAATAAATGTTAGAGGATTAAAAATGCGAATGAATCCAATTTTAAGCGTAAACATTCTAATATTCTTTAAAAGGTCGATTAACCGCCTTTTGGTGGGGAATCTCTTTTAAATACACTTTTTGACAATTTTATGTGTTATATTTGACAAAATAATATTCTTCTTTATAATCGGGACATCAAAATTTGCTTTGTGTAAATTTTTGGTATTTGTCCGATAAAGTTCATTTTTTAATGAATAGTGAAAATGTTGTATTTTAATTCAAAACCTATTTTTAATCTAATTTATTTATATGATTAGATTATCTTTTTAATTGGTTTTAAAGTGAAATTAGAATTTATTTTTACCATTTAATCCAATGGTGGTCATTGGAATTAATATCACTTTGAGATTGGACAAAAATGAGTGTCAATCTTTTGATAGATATTGTTTCTTAAAAACATGCTATTTGATTTGATAGCGGAATTTAATTATAAAATTAATTAATGAAACTTATATGTTATGAATTTGGTAAAAAGAAATCATTTTTTAATTCATAATATCAAATATATCTTAGGGTGAATTTTTGGTATTTTTCTGAAAAACCTTATTTTTTTGATGAATAGTGAAACCACAAAGTGGTAGTTACAAAAACTGATTTTTCATTTAAATGGAACTTTACCACTTCTGTGATTTGAATTTCAAAAATCCAATAAAAATGATTTTTATTATTAAGTAAAATTTGGTTCAATGGGATGAAAATAATTTTTGATGAAAAAAAACTTTTAAGTTTTATTAATCGCGATTAAAGGAAATTAGTATGATTTAGGGTAAAAATGATATTATAATAAAATGAAAATATCTTGACACTTGTCATAACCCTATTTTATTAGTCATGGTCGACCAAGACAACCCATTGGTCTATTTTGGGGACCCCATGGAGCCACTTGGGTAAGATAATGACATTTATGCCTTTTATTTAAAGTAAAAGTAAAAAATGACACAATCATGTATTATTTTACTAAAACAATTTTTACATGGAGTTATACAAGTCATATATTGACTATAAATAGTCATTGGAAAGCTAAAAAGATTTCTTAAATCATAGTGTTGTTCTTTATAATTTTTAGACATTAAATATCTTAAATTATTTATGACATCATGATGATGTCGCGATTACCTCATTATTTAACGATTCAAATAAAATGAAAAGATATTGAAAAATATAATACCAAAACATGTCAAAAACCTATTTTAGGGGTGTATTTCGAACTCTTATCACCTTATCCTCTAAATAAATCAATGTGGGACCTTTAAAATACGAAACACATTTGAAAATAAAGTAATATTTTATACCTTTCCAAGAGTGCCCCTCCTCACCTCTTATAAAAGGCCCCCACCTCTACCACCTTACCCACACCTCTCAAGACTTTGGCTCGGTCATGCTCTGATCATTTTGTCTCTAAAAATCCCTCTTCTCATCCTATAAGCCTTAACTTAGGCATTAATCTTTTCAAGAAACCCTTTTTGGTTCAAACTAAAGGGAGTTACCCGATTTTAAGGTAACGTTTTCACTTGTGCTATTTTGTTTTATTTTGCTTCTCCAACCCCCTAAACTCTTTTTATTCATTTCTATTGTAACAAAACCAGTATATTACATATACTAGGATGTTTTAATAAGAATTATTTGAGCTACATTTACACACACCTACATCTAATGGTTATAGAACATACTATTTCTGTGGATGGTGAATTTCTGCCTCACGAAATGATGATTGTTCAATATTCTTTTAACACCTTCAAAGGTGGCCATTATTATGTCACTATATTTATATATGATATATAATATTTTTATTTTTTCCTTAGGCTTCTGTATTTTTCATTTATGTCATACCGTTATGGTTTCCATTATGGGTAAAAGCGATATCTTCATTTTAGGAAGTGCGGACTACTGCCCCCTCAAAGTGATTTGATTCTTTAATAGCATATGTGGTACGTAAAAAGGATAGATTTGATGATATTATATATGATACCATACTGGAATTATAATACTCTTATGTATCATTATGTTTTAATTCCATTAAATATAAAATAGAAATGGAAGTAGCGTTCATGTGTACGTACGGCTTACCGTCACCATGAACGGTGCATTTCATTTCTCACCACAAAATGTTATGTAATATTATAAATGAATGTATAAAATGGATATATATGATATATATGATATCTAAATAATTAATATAATTCTAAATATATTGGATATTTTACCCCATGACCAAAATTGTAATTATAAAGAGTTTATTTTTGACTCAAGTAGCAATAATCGTTAAAACGACCGTTATTAACTTAAATAATTACATAGTGTTAATCACATGGTAATAAGTGATATAAAAGGAATAATGAACTTGAAAAAGGTTCTTAAGCAAGTAGAAATTAACTTAAGTTTATTATTCAGGAGATTAAAGAACAATCGAGTCAAGTCGGATACGAGGTAAGGGATCCAACCTCTCTATTTCTTTTTAAGTACTCTCATTTTTGTCACTTATTTTAAGATCCTATTTGTTATGTTGGGGGATGTTATTTTATATTACTATTTCTGTAAATTTTATTTTAATATTATTAGAGTCCCTATTTGATCTCATAAATCCATTTTTGGATGTTTTAAGTGGCGCCGTCAGGCTGCCGAGTTTTCATAAGGGATTTTTCGTCTCACTCTTATTCCCGTGAGATTTATGCTACATTTTCCACCATTTCCTTTGAGTTGTATATGTACTGACCATTATTCTACTCTTTTTGTAATATAATTTCGTTTATGAGTTTTTACATCGATATTTTATTATCCTTCTTTCATGGAGTGTATGTTTCGAAAGATACCCAAGTCAGTAAGGGAACCTTTCACCCTCCTTTTTTAAAGACTTATTTTCTTGGGTCTTTTAATTTACATATTGTAATGTTGGGATATGTTCTTATATATCCATATTGATTTAAATTTTATATCCAAGTGATGAGATACCCTTTTTATCTCTCATCAACTCATTTTATGAATTTTGAAGTGATGCTGTTAGGCTGTCAAATTTTTGTAAGGGAACTTCTTAACCTAATTTTCGTTCTTTGGGCTAATCCCCTACTTTCAAATTATGTCATGATATTATTATGTACTATCTTTTATTTTTACTTTCTTTATGTGTAATTATAGTGAATACATATAATAGATCTATTTTATTTAAAAAAATGGTCTTTGTATTGGACTTCATCTCAATCTCCTTTCATTGAGGCATATTTTGTTTTATACACAACTTTCATTTATATGGTGTATAAACCCCTTTGACTTTTACATTTATTAAAAAGGGATATTTTTTATATGAAGCGTTTTACAAAATGAAAAAAAGGAAATGTTATTGTCGTACGTATGCGGCGAAAACGACTTCTCCGCCTCCGTGACAATTATTTGAGTTTCGGCTTCCTCTACAAGCCATAACTTTTTTGAAGGAAAAATTAATACCATGTTTTATTTTCTTTTATTTTGGTATTGAAAATGGTTTTCATAATGTTTTTTTATCAATGTGTTGTATTGATATCTTGTGATTGAAAAGTTGAAATGTTATGTTTCCTTTATGCATGTTTTATGTGATACGATTATGTTATGGTTCTTGGGAATTGTTATGAAGACGGGTGGTTTCGTGATAAACTAAGGGCGGGTGAGCCTGATATAGCTCTCCAATACATTGGGTAATGCAAAGGAGTTAAACATTAAGGTTTCTCTGAAGAGATTTAGGGGATATACTGTGATGGGTATTCCAAACGTAACCAATATGGTTACTCCCTACGTAAGAATGTTATGAATGCCTCATGTTACCTTTATGTATTATGATTTATATGATTTATTCATGATTTGATGAGGTATGTGATTATGTTTTATGAGTAAAGTATGATTTCATGCATGGACTAATGTTCTCATTTTGTACTTTTATATCCCTTACTGATCTTTTTATGCTCATCCCATGTTTTTGAAATGTTTTCCACAGGTCAAGGGAATGGTACATGATGTGATGATAGTGTCAAGGAAGTGTCAAGAATGAATCCATGTTTTATTTTAAATATGTTTTTGTTGATGGAAAAATGAGTACTATTTTTTATGTAACCACTTTGTTTTAATGTGGAATGTAATGCATGTTTTCGGTTCTAATTTTCTAAAACTATAAACCTGAAAAGATCCTCAACGTGTATTCTTGAAGTAACACAAGATTAAGTAAGTTTTAAGGCTGGGGCCTTATAGTTGGTATCAGAGGTCAGTTTAGACAACTTTAGGGATTTGGAGTTTTTTTAGACACATGGTTAGTCCATATATCTATTATTTCAGTTAAATCCTTGTTTTATAACTTTTTCCAAGTCAAGTAAAGTCAGTTACGAATGGAAGGAGGAGGATCTCAAATGACATTCCTCTCTCTTCATGATGACATGCTTGCAATAATTATTGCTAAGTCATGTTCGGATGATTGTGAAACTTTTTCTAGCATACAACTCTCTTGCATGAAGTTGTTTGAGATATCAAATACCTCTACTATACCTCGTTATCGTCGTGGATCATGGGTTGTATTTAGACAAATACTATTTTCACAATATTCTCATATTTTCAAGAATGGTAAATATTATAAAGGTATTTTCAAATATTTTACCTTATCACAAGAATTTGAAGCATATTATGATTTTAAAAATGGTGCTGAGGAAGGAGACCCTTGCGCAACCTATTTATATTTTCTTTTAAAATATAGTCTATCAGCACATACTTATGGTATTTTAAGAGGACAAATAATAGAAAGTTTTAACTCAAATTCTGTCCGACTATTTTATAGAAATCATGTTTTATCAGATGTTTTGGAATTATATGTCATACATGATTATTTTCCAAACCTGTTTTTCTGTGAACACCCATATGACCCATGTTGTACAAGGTGTATTTGGATGGAGGAAGAAAATGATTTTGAAGGATCTCTAAATCATTGTTTTAATGCATGAGACTTCTACCTACGTGAACAAGATGACGATGAAACCGAGTGGACGCTATGATCAAGGTATGATGTTATTCATTTTGGGAATCATTGTATTTTATGGTGGTGAAATAAGACTTCAAGAATTAAGATGTTGAGATCTTAATGAATTTGGATGAAAATGGGAGGTATAAGAAAACTATTGAGGTAAAAATATGTTAGGGTTATTTTTGAGTTTTATAAAAAGGACAACACGCGGACCATGTGACAACTCGTCGCGTCGGACAAAGCTTCGGGAATCAAACCAACAACCAAAGTGCGACTGGTATTTATCACCTACCAATGGACTACGTGAAGTCCCTGGTTAGTATGACTTATTTTTTTAGTTATATGGTTTTATGAATTACGAGTAAGTTGATTTTGGATTATCTATGGAAATTATTAACCTATCATGGAGGATATGTGATTATGTTAATTACTTTTCAATATGAGAATTTTAGAGCAACTGATTTTATTTGGAGATAAGTGTTAATTTGTACCTTGGAAGACTATGTGACTAAATCCTTCAAATATTTGGGTTTCGATCTTAGTTTGAATTACTTTGAATAATTTTATGGACAAATTATTTATCGAATGGTCCTTGTTGAACTTTGGGTTTTGTTGGACAAATTTTGGAGATTAAGAATAGATATTCGTTATATAAAGGGTTATCCTTTTCTTGTTTATCTGATCTTTTTCTAACAATTTTGGTTTTGGTAAGGGTCTAAAGACATGGGAAATAAATAGTTCTCTTTTCTGGATCAGGTGATTCTCAAGAAGTTGATTATAGTACTCTTAATGCGAACAAGCCTTCCTAAATACTAGTCTTTTAGAGAAAATATGAGTTTGTGTAAGAAATATAGTAAAAATTGAATATAAACATGACAAGTAAGTGTGTTTCCTTAAGATCAAAAATAAATTCCTCAATGAAAAGTATCTTAAAACAAAAATGTTTTCTATTAACTTTTCCTACTGGGGAATCGAATACCGTTTAACCCACCACAAGTTTGTGATTTTCTTGTGGTTAACTTTCTCCTAAACATTTTTTCAATCACTCTCCCTCAGAATATGACCCTTTGCTTTTTCATCCATATCCATATTTTCCTATATGGAATCCTAGTATGGGTTAACTCATGTGACCTCTGTACTTCTATTTCTTTCTTTTAAAGTGATTTTTACCAACTCTTGTTACGATGTGGGACTTTCAATGATGTTTCCGAGCCCAATTTTAAAATTTCGAGGATGAAATTCTCAAAAGGGGGGAAGGATGTTACACCCCAGGTAAATAAAAATATGAAATGTTTATATTTATCCCTATTTGTGAATAAAATTTTAATATTAATTTAAAGGTAACTCTATGCTCGATGGCTTACCCAAGACACAACAACGAGTTCCTTTGAAATCTTACATTGCACTCTAATAATAGAATAATTTTATTTTAAATGGTAGTTAACACCTAGACGTTGTAATGATGGGAATGAGAAGAACTAACTAAAAAATGATTATATATGTTTGTCAAATATTTTTACATTTTACAATAAATTTTATAGGATTAAAAATGCAAATGCATCCAATTTTAAGCATAAACATTCTAATATTCATTAAAAGGACGATTAACCGCCTTTTGATGGAGAACCTCTTTTAAATCCACTTTTTGAAAATTTTATGTGTTATATTTGACAAAATAAAATTCTTATTTAGAATCAGAACATCAAAATTTACTTTGTGTATATTTTTGGTATTTGTCGGATAAAGTTCATTTTTTAATGAATAGTGAAAAATGTTGTATTTTAATTCAAAACCTCTTTTTAATATAATTTATTTATATGAATAGATTATATTTTTAATTAGTTTTAAAGTGAAATTAGAATATATTTTTACCATTTAATCCAATGGTGGTCATTGAAATTTATATCACTTTGAGATTGGACATAAACGAGTGTCAATCTTCTGATAGATATTGTTTCTTAAAAACACGCTATTTGATTTGACAACGAAATTTAATTATAAAATTAATTAATGAAACTTCTATTTTATGAATTTGGTAAAAAAGACATCATTTTTTAATTCAGAATATCATATATGTATTAGGGTTAATTTTTGGTATTTTTCTGAAAAACCTTAATTTTTGATGAATAGTGAAACCACAAAGTGGTAGTTACAAAAATTGATTTTTCGTTGAAATGGAACATTACCACTTCTGTGATTTGAATTTAAAAAATCCAATATAAATAATTTTCATTTTTACATAAAATTTGGTTCGATGGGATGAAAATAATTTTGGATGAAAAACAACTTTTAAGTTTTATTAATCGCGATTAAAGGTAATTAATGTGATTTAAGGTAAAAATGATATTATAATAAAATGAAAATATCTTGAAACTTGTTCTACCCCTACTGGATGATTCATGGTCGACCAAGAAAAACCGTGGGTCTATTTTTGGGACCCCATGGAGCCACTTGGGTAAGATAATGACATTTATGCCTTTTATTTAATGTAAAAGTAAAAATGACACAAACATGTATTGTTTTACTAAAATATTTTTTACATGGAGTTATACAAGTCAGAATTTTGACTATAAATTATCATTGGAAAGATAAAAATATTTCCTACATCATAGTATTTTTATATAATTTTTAGACATTAAATAAATTAAATTATTTATGACATCATGATGATGGAGCGATTACCTCATTATTTAATGATTTAAATAAAATGAAAATATAATGCAAAATCTAAGACCTAAACATGTCAAAAACCTATTGTATGGGTGTATTTTGAACTTTTATCACCTTATACTTGAAATTAATCAATGTTGTACCTTTAAAATCCGAAACACAATTGAAAATAAAGTAACATTTTATACCATTCCAAGAGTGCCCCTCCTCTCCTCTAATAAAACGCCCCCACCTCTACCACCTTACCCACACCTCTCAAGCCTTTGGCTCAGCCATGTTCTGATAATTTTGTCTCTCCGCATACCTCTCCTCATCCTAGAAGCCTTAACTTTGGAAGGAAGCTCTTCAGAAAACCCTTTTGGTTCAAACCAAAGGGAGTTACCAGATTTTAAGGTAACGTCTTTACTTGTGCTATTTTGTTTTATTTTACTTCTCCAACCCCCTAAACTATTTTTATTAATTTCTTTTGTGACAAAACCAGTATATTACATATAATAGGATGTTTTTATAAGAATAATTCGAGCTACAATTACACACACCTACATCTAATGGTTAAATAACATACTCTTTTTGTGGATGGTGAATTTCTACCTCGCAAAATGATGATTGTTCAGTATTCTTTTAACACCTTCAAAGGTAGCCATTAAGATGTCACTATATTTATATATGATATATAATATGTTTATGTTTTCCTTAAGCTTCTGTATTTTTCATTTATTGCATACATTTATGGTTTCCATTATGGGTAAATGTAATATATTCATTTTAGGAAGTGCGGACTACCGCCCCCTCGAAGTGATTTGATTCGTTAATACCATATGTGGTACATATAAAGGATAGATTTGATGATATTATATATGATACCATAATTTAATTATAATAATATTATGTATAATTATGTTTTAATTCCATTAAATATGAAATAGAAATGGAAGTAGCGTTCATGTGTACGTACGGTTTACCGTCTCCATGAACGGTGCATTTCATTTCTTACCTCTAAATGTTCTGTAATATTATAAATGCATGTATAAAATGGATATATATGATATATATGATATATACATAATTAATATAATTCTGGATATAATGGATATTTTACCTGATGAACAAACTTGTAATTATAAAGAGTTTATTTTTGACTCAAGTAGCAATGATCGTTAAAACGACAGTTATTAACTTAAATATTCCCATAGTGATTATGACATGGAAATAAGTGATATAAAAGGAATAATGAACTTGAAAAAGGTTATTAAGAAATTAGAAATTAACTCAAGTTTATTATTCAGGAGATTAAAGAACGATCGAGTCAAGTCGGATAGAGGTAAGGGATCCAACCTCTCTCTTTCTTTTTAAGTACTATCTTTTTTGTCAATTCTTTTAATCTCTTCTTTGTTATGTTGGGGGATGTTATTTTATATTCCTATTTCTGTAAATATTATGTTAATATGATGAAATAATTTATTTGATCTCATCAATCCATTTTTGTATGTTTTAAGTGGCGTCGTTAGGCTGTGGGGTTTTCGTAAGGGATTTTTCGTCTCACTTTTATTCCCATGAGATTTTTGCTACATTTTCCACCATTTCCTTTTAGTGGTATATGTACTGTCCATTATTATACTCTTTGTGTAATATAATTTTGTTTATGAGTATTTAAATCAATTTTTTATTGTCCTTCTTTCATGGGGTGTATGTTTTGAAAGATACCCAAGTCAGTAAGGGAACCTTTTACCCTCCTTTTTTAAAGACTTCTTTTGTTGGGTCTTTTAATTTACATACTGTAATGTTGGGATATGTTCTTATATATCGTTATTGATCTAAATTTTATGTCCATGTGATGAGATTCACTTTTTATCTCTCATCAACTCATTTTATGAATTTTGAAGAGACGTCGTTAGGCTGTCAAATTTTTGTAAGGGATTTTCTTAACCCAATTTCCGTTCTTTGGGTTAATCCCCTACTTTAAAATTATGTCATGATATTATTATGTATTATATTTTATTTTTATTTCTTTATGTGTAATTATAGTGAATACACATAAAATATATATTTTATTTAAAAAATGATCTTTGTATGGGACTTCGTCTCAATCTCCTTTTATTGAGGCATATTTTGTTTTATACACAACTTTCTTTTATACGGTGTGTAAACCCCTTTGACTTTTAAGTTTATTCAAAAGGAATCTTTTTTATATGAAACGTTTTACTGAACAAAAAAAGGGAATGTTTTTGTCGTACGTATGCGGAGACAACAACTTCTCTGCCACCGTGACCATTATTTGAGTTTCAGATTCCTCTACAAGCCATAACTTTTTTGAATGAAAAATAAATACCATATTTTTATTTTCTTTTATTTTGGTATTAAAAATGGTTTTCATAATTTTTTTATATCAATGTGTTGTATTGATATATTGTGATTGAAAAGTGGAAATGATATGTTTCCTTTATGCATGTTTTATGTGACACGATTATGTCATGGTTCTTGGGCATTGTTATGAAGACAGGTGGTTCCGTGATAAACTAAGGGCGGGTGAGCCCGATATAGCTCTCCAATGCATTGGGAAACACGAAGGAGTAAAATGTTATGGTTTCCCCAAAGATATTTAAGGGATATACTGTTATGGATATTCCAAACGTAACCAAGAGGGTTACTCCCTACGTAAGAATGTTATGAATGCCTCAAGTTACCTTTATGTCTTATGATTTCTAAGATTTATTCATGATTTGATGAGGTATGTGATTATGTTTTATGAGTAAGGTATGATTTCTTGCATGGACTAATGTTTTCATTTCGTACTTTTATATCCCTTACTGAGATTTTTATGCTCATCCCAAGTTTTTGAAATGTTTTCCACATGTCAAGGGAAAGGTAAATGATGTGATGATAGTGTCAAGGAAGTGTCAAGAAAGAATCCATGTTTTATTTTAAATATGTTTCCATTGGTGGAAAAAATAAGTACTATTTTTTATGTAACCACTTTGTTTAAATGTGGAATGTAATGCATGTTTTATGATCTAATTCTCTAAAACTCTAAACCTAAAAAGATCCTCAACGTGTATTCTTGTTGTAACTCAAGATTAAGTAAGGTTTAAGGATGGATCCTTTTAAAATCTCTCTACGATCATGGTGTGTGGCTATGAGACCTTCTTGGGGTGGTTAGGATAAATTGTTTGGGTCATGATCTATATGACCATGAAATTCTCCGACAAACGATATAACTCATTGTTAAGTTGTTTGATATCACCATGGTATTGGTCAAGGGTCACAACCAATGAAGGTATCTCCCTCAGAAACATTGATAAATGGGATTCATATGGTACATTCTTACTGGTTAAAGTTGTCAATTCCTATGTTTGTGTCGATTGTATTTGTTTAACCCTAAATTTATAAGAATCATACGATCAATTTTCAATAACTATATTATCTATGTTAATGATGTGTAATTGTCAGTTAAATCTAATAGGACATAATAAAACTAAATAATTTTTTTTTCTATCATGATATTACATCATAATATTTTTAATTAAATCGTAATTGGAATTTTATTTATAATTGTTTTGGTCGTTACAATATTAATGTAGCCGAAATTAATATTATTGAAATTAAATTATTAATTCATCATTGACTCAATATAAAAGGATAAAACACCCATATCATATAGTATTACCATTAACAAGTCTACCTCATAGTTTTTTCAATGGCATATTATATAATATATACATGCAGTGTAATCTTGTATCATGATCCTCGGCTTTTTTGTGATAATGAATATAATCTTGAATGGAATAACTATATTAATTAAAATTAAGAAAGTGGGTAATAATAAGATCATATAATAAGATATATCATTTTTATATAACATATGTTTATGGGAAATGACTAAAAAACACACTTATATGTATTCATCAAACTCAATCCCCAGTTATTGGGAATATGAGGACCCGACATTAAACATTACATATTCTTGAATTATGTCAAGAATTCACATTGAGGATATTTTCAAGTTTAGTGTTTTAGATAATTAGTCCATAACTATTACATAACAACTTGAATATTACATGTAGACACTACTAACCAGTTTCTATTTTTCATAAAATAAAAAATCTTGATAAAAAGAGACATGTCTAGTTCCTTGTTTTAGACAGCACGACTTTTACTTGATCATATCCTTGACCCTATTCATCTTTATGTCCTGTGAAAAACATTTCAAAACATAGGATAAGGGTAAAAAGATCAGTACGTTTTATAACATAATTAAATGAAACATTAGATCATCAATATATACAAATCAATGAATCCATACTTTTCAATTATAACATACCTCTTGGAATCATGAGATTTATGAATAACATACAGAAATCATAAATCATAAAGGTAACGTATGACATTCATAACATACAAACATTATAGATATCACAACTACATAGGGAGTCACATTTGGAATACCCATCACACTATATTCCCTAAATCTCTTAGGATAAACATTAACATTTACCTCTATACGTTACCCAATGCGTTGAGGAGATATCTCAGGCTCACCCACCCTAGGTTTATCACGGAACCACCTGTATACGTAAAAAATTCCCAATAACCATAACATATTCATAAAACATAAAAAAGGCATAAAATAAAGATAACATTTCCACATTTCAATCAAAATTTATCATTTCATGATATTGACATAATCAATGCTTTATCAAACCATTTTCAAAACCATTTAAAACATTCAATAAAGAGATTTTTGAATCAAAGTGTCTCAGACCAATTTGATGATTTTAAAGGAATTAACATTTTAAACATTAATTTCCATATAAATAAATCCTAAAAACCATTTTTAAAACATGGATATTAATGAGAAATATTTAGAAGAATAAATCTTTAAAACATTTAAAACAATATTTTATATAAAGAGTTTTTAACAAAATCAGATACTCTTGAATACAATTAATTGAGGAATAAAATTTAATCAACACATAATAATATCATTATAATAAAGGTATTATTGATATAATATTACAAAGGATTGTATATAGACAATATAAGATTGAATTGGAGCATAACAACAATGAAGTCTCAATTAAATGTTAAATGAGATGAAATCCCTTATAAAAATTGTATCATTTGATTAAGGATAAATCAATTACATAATAATGAGTGAAAAATAAGAATACACTCAATATAAGTGGGTATTATTTGTGAAACAATAAGAGTTTATTCAAACATATTCATAGCACGACATAATCATGAAATAGTGGTTTAACCCAAAAAATTAAAATTGGGTGAAGATGTTCATTTACAGAAATTTGACAGCCTAACTGTGTGACTTTAAAAATCATAAAATTTATTGATGAGAGAGAAATGTGTATCTCATCGTATGAACATAAAATTTACATCAACAAGGATATATAATAACATATCCCAACATATAAATATGTAAATTAAAAGACATAACAAAAAGAAGTCTTTAAAAAAGATGAGGGTGAAAGGTTCCCTTACTGATTTGATAACATACGAAACATACACCCCATGAAAGGTGGATCATAAAATAAAGATGTAAATAACCATAAATTTAAGTATATTGCACAATTAATGAAATCATGGTCAGTATATAAACCACAAAAAAGGAAATAGTGGCAATATAGCATGAATCTCACCGAAATAAAAAGTGAGATGAAAATTTCTTACAACGTTGTAATCAATCGGGTCGTATGAACAAAAGTTAATAAACACCAATTATTTCACAGAATACCATAAATATAAATAGAGTCATGATAATATTTATCAAATATAAGTATACAATACACCACACCGAAGAAATAAGTGGAAAAAAATGAAATTCTCACGGAATTAAATGTGAGATATGAAATCTCTTATCTCGTGTCCGGCTTGACTTGTTTCTTCCTCTTTCTTCCTGAATAATAAGATTAAGATAATTTATACATGATTAAGAACGATTTTTCTAGTTTATTATTCATTATATATCACTAAATACCATGTGATAGACATTATGTAATCATTTAAGTTAATAATGATCATTTTGTCGATATTTGGTACTTGAGTCAAAAATGAACACCATATAATTACAAGTTGTCCATGTGGTCAAGAGTCTATTAACATCAGATTGATATTCATCATTTAAATATAATATATATCATATATATCCAATATATATATATATATGTATTTATTATAGCACATAACATTTAGAGATAAGAAATGAAATGCACCATTTATGGAGACGGTAAGTCGTACGTACGCATGAACGCTACTTTCATTTCTATTTCATATTTTAATTGAATAAAACATAATAATAAATAGTTATATTATAATTCAAGTATAATATTATATATAATTTCAGTAACTCCATCCTTTATATGTCCCACGTATAGTATGAACGAGTCATATAACTTTGAGGGGGCGGTAGTCCGCACTTCCTCAAATGAAATTATCGTGTTTACGAATAATGGAAACCATAAAGGTGTGATATAAATTAAAAATACCGAAAAATAAAGAATAATTAAAAATAAAATATATCATATATAAATACAGTTTAATCATAATGGCCACCATAAGATGGGGATGGAGATAATTGAACTTTCATCTTTTCGTGATTCCTTAGTTTTCCATCCATAGAAACAGTATGTTCTTTACCCATTAGATAAAGGTGTGTGTAAGTGTAGTTCAAATAATTCTCAAAACAACATCCAATAATATTGAGGATACTTTTTTTGTTATGATATAAAGGAAAAAAAGAGTTTAGGGGTTAGAGAAGTAAAATAATTGAAAATAATTTAAGAGAAGTTGTTACCATTAATTCAGGAAACTCCCTTCGGTTTGAACCAAAAAGACCTCTTGAAGTCCCTTATGCCTAATGTGAGGATTCTATGACGAGAATAGGGATGTAGGGAGCTTAATTGAGCACTGGTTGGACAATCCAAGGGGCTTGATAGGTTTGTGGAATTGGTTATAAGTGGTTTCTTTTTATAACCGGGGGAGAGGTTCTTTAGGAAAGTGTGAAAATATTATTTTATTATATAATGATTTTGGTTTTATAAATGTCCAAAACATATAAAAGTCAAATATAATATGACTCATGGTAGAAATAAAATCATTTAATAAGAAATGGACATGTTTTGAATATTTTTTTAATATTTATAATATCATTTATTTAAATCATTTATTAACAAGGTAAACACTGCATCATTATTGTGTCATAAATAATTTAATTCATTTGATGTCTAAAGATTATAAAAAAAATACAATGATGTAGGAAATATTTTTTTTCTTTCTAATAAATATTTATAGTCAACTATATCAATTATATAACCCCACATTGAAATTGTTTTTGAAAAACAATACATGTTTAAGATATTTTTATTTTTACATTAAAAAAATTTATTAATATAATTATCTTACCCATGTGGATTTAATGGGCCAAAATTCTCACCCAAGGATCTTCCTGGATTTCCATTACTCATCCAATAAGGTTAGGACAATTGATAAGGTAATTTTATATTAATTTAATATTATTTTTATGTTTAATTACCCTATTTACCTTTAACCGCCGTAAATAAAAGTAAAAAGTTACTATTCACTAAAAATTATTTTCATCTTATTGAACAAAACATTACTTATTAATAACAAAAATTTATGTTGGGTTTTATGAAATTATATTCACAGAAGTGGTAAAATTTTATTTAAATGAAAAATTTATATTTTTAACTAGTACTTATGGGTTTCACTATTCATCAAAAATTGGAGTTTTTTAGAAAAATACCAAAAATTCAACCTAATATAAATTTGATATTCCTAATTCCAAAATTATTTCTACTTTACCAAATTTAAAACATATAATTTGGTTTAATTAATTTATAATTAATTGATGTTGTCAAAACAAAATGCTTGTTTTTAAGAAATAATAACTATTAAAAGATTGACAGTTGATTATGCCCAATTTCAAAGTGAAATTTCTTCCAATGACCAAAATTGGATTAAATGGTAAAAATATAATCTAATTAAACTTTGAAACAAATTAAAAAGATAATTTAAACATAAAAATAAATTATATTTAAAGCCACTTTTGAATTAAAATACAGAATTTTTCACTATTCGTTAAAAAATGACTTTTATCAGAAAAAACAAAAAACATACCCAAATTAAATTTTGATGTCCTTATTCTAAAGAATAATTTTATTTTCTCAAATAGAACATATAAAAGTGACCAAAACTATATTTGAAGATGGTTCTCCCTTAAAAGGTGGTAAATTGACCCTTTAATGTAAATTATGCTTAAAATTTGATTCATTCCAATTTTAAGCCTATAACTTTTATTAGATAAATGTAAAAACATTTAACAAAAATATATAATCATATTTTAATTAGTTCTATTCATTCCCTCCAATACAATGGATAGGAATTAACTATCATTTAAAATAATATTATTATATTATTATCATGCAACGTAAGATTTCAAAGAAAACTGTTGTTGCGTATCGGGTACGCCATCGATCATAAAAACCCCTTAAAAGTAAATTTAATTTTTAATTCCCAAAAATTAATAAATATGAAAATGTCATATTTCTCTCTTTATCTGGAATGTTACATCCTTCCCCCCTTTTGGTAATTGCGTCCTCGCAATTTTAAAATAGGGCTTGGAAACATCAATGAAAGCCCCACATCGGAAAAACATTCAATAAAACTATCACTTTAAAATAAAATATGAGAAGTAAAAAAGTTAACCCAACATAAATGATAATAGGATTCCATGAAAACATGGATATGGTGGAGAAAATAGACCATCAAGTTCTGATGGAGAGAGATATAAAACATGATTAGGAGAAAGTTAACCATCAGAAAATCACAAACTTGTGATGGGTTAAACGGTCTTTGATTACCCAGTAGGAAAAGTTAACCGACCAAGTTTTTGTTTTAATATACATTTCATAATGTTGAGTAATTTTTTTATGAGTTTAACTAAAAACATAACAAAAAATACTTACTTGTCTTTTATACTTTCATTCTTTACTAAATTTTAACCACAAACTCATTTTTTCTTCAAACGATGAGTATTTAATATGACTTGTTCACATTGAAAGTGTGATAATCAACTTCTAGAGAATCACATATTCCACAAAAGATGAACTATATTTTTCCCATGTCTGTAGAAATTAACCAATACCAAAATCGTTAGTGTGAGATCAGATAATACCCAAAAATAAAAATCTATTACAAAAACAAAAACTACTCTTAATCTCCAATATTTGAAAAACAAAACCCAAAGTTCAACAAATACCATTCAAAAAATAGTTATCCATAAAATTATTTAACGAAATCCAAACTATGTTTGAAACCCAAATCTCAGAAAGATTTGATCACATAGTCTTCCAAGATAAATCATAACATTTATCTCCAAATAAAATCAGTTACTCTTAAAGTCTCATATTGATAAGTAGTCAACCAAATCACATATTCTCCATTATAGGTAAATAATTTCAATATATAACTCAAAATAAACTTATTCATGATTCATAAAATAATATAACTAAAAATAAATAGTCATACTTACGAGGGAATTCACGTAGTCTAGTGGTAGGAGATAAATCCCAGTCGATCTTTGGTTTTGGGTTAGATTCTCGCAGCTTTGTCCGACGCGACGGGTTGTTACAAAGTCGGCATGTTGTCCTTTTTAAAAAAATATATAATTTCATATCATTCCCAAAAAGAGATAAATTCATAAAAAATTACCATAACATATTTTAACCACAATGGTTATCTAATAACTTTCATTTTGCATCCCAAAATGCATTAACCTGTAATGGATTAAAATTCAAAGATCATATAAACCCAAATAATTATTTACAACTATATCCACAAAAGAAAATGATAATTATTCATTGAATAAAATTTTCATATATCAAACTTCATGGGTACACATACTATTAAAAGTCTTTTAATGTAAACAAATCATCAAAAGATCCTTAATACTTTTATGCATTTCACCATCCTAAAATCTACCATAACTCTTGAATCCCTTATATATTGACTTATTACTCATTAAATGTTCTTCATGATTAGTTATGCATTCCCTTCCTCATTATTCTGAAATACTTCTTTCCTACAAAAAAAATCATGAATCATATCCTATGATTCAAAAATTTCTAAACATCAGTTAAGAAATAATCCATACCTTTCATTGTTCATTGTCAGTTTCCTCATCCTCAATTGTAATGGAATTAGGTATTTGTAAACATATATTTTTATGATATTGGTTATCCAATTCCTAAAACGTTTTCCTAGGATATCTGTTTGTATAATGACCATTCACATCACATTTAAAACATTCAATTGATCCCTTAGAATGAACTTCTTTCCATTTCCTAGAGTCACTGGATTCTTACTTTTTCCATGGTAGGTTCTTGCTTTATGAACATCACTTATAAATATATACCATCTTCCCATACTTTTTAAACATTGTCCTATGTGTTTCTTTCCACATCCTTGACACATAGGTTTTTTAATATACTTACCTTTATGATTATTACCTAAACTTCTGTGGGGTTTTGTTTATCGCATATACGATGAATTATAAAAATCACCAAGGTTCAGGTGGTCAATCATGACACCATATAGTTGGTTGAGAATAACCACAAGATTTCTCATTGCAGCTCCCATTTCAATTAGTTTCTTATTCAAAAAACCCTCACAGTTTTCTTCGCATCCACTGTTACTTTGGTGACTGCTAGATACATCAATTTAATAAAAAAATGGTATGTGTGAGTATATCAGTAAAATCATCATATAATATCTAATGAGGAGGGAAAATAGTACGATATACTTATTCATGTTATCTTGAACTCATTCACTTTATCTAAAATAACTATTACTCTTTCTTAAATCCTAACCATTATGGTAATGCCACTTATGCTTAAAGAACACCCTATCCTCTAAAGTTATCTAAACCGACCTCTGATACCAACTATAAGGACCCAGCCTTAAACATTACAAAATCTTGAATTATGTAAAGAATTAACATTGAGGATATTTTTAGGTTTAGAGTTTTAGATAATTTGACCATAACTATTACATAACAAAATTAATATTACATATAGACACTACTACCCATTTTTCATTTCTCATAAAATAAAAAATCCTGAAAAAAAGAGAGACATGTCTAGTTCCTTGTTTTAGACATCATGACGTTTCCTTGATCTCATCATTGACCCTATTCATCATTAGGTCCTGTGAAAAACATTTCAAAACTTGGGACGAGCATAAAAATTTCATTAAGGTTTATAAGAAAATGAAATGAAACATTATCCCATCAATAAATACAAATCAATGAAACCACACTTTTCAATTATTACATACCTCATGAAAAAATAAGATTTATGAACAACATATAGAAATCATAAATCATAAAAGTAACTTATGGAATTCATAACATACATACATTTTAGTTATCATAGATACATAGGGAGTCATGTTTAGAATACCCATCATAGTATATTCCCTAAATCTCTTAGGAGAAATATTAACATTTACCTCCGTCATGTTACCCAATGCATTGGAGAGCTATCTTGGGCTCACCCGACCTAGGTTTATCACATAACCACCCATATACATAAACAATTCCCAATAATCATAACATATTAATAACACATATTAATGAAATAAATGAACGATAATAGTTCCACATTGAAATAACAATACATCATTTCAAGATATTTACATAATCCATACTTTATCAAACCATTTTCAAAACCATTTAAAGCATTTAATAAAGAGATTTTTGAATCAAAGTGTCTCATACCACTTTGATTCTTTTAAAAGAATTATCATTTTAAACATTAATGTCCATATAAATAAATCCTAAAACCATTTGGAAAACATTGACTTTAATGATATATATTTAGAAGAATAAATCTTCAAAATATTTAAAATGATATTTTAATTAAAGAGTATTTAACAAAATGAGAGAGGCTTGAATAAAATTAATTGAGGAATAAAATTTAATCATAACTTTATAATATAATGAGAATAAATGGATTCATGATAAAATATTCCAAAGGATAGTATATAAACCACATAAGAGTGAATTTGTGGATAACAACAATAAAGTCTCAATGAAATGAAAATTGAGATGAAATCCCTTATAAAAATGACGTCCTTAGATTAGGGATAAATCAATCACATAACAATGTGTAACAAATAATAATACACTCAATATAATTGGATGTTAAGTGTGAAACAATCATAGGTTTTTCACACATATTCATAGAACAACATAATCAAGAAGTATAAGTTCAACCAAAATAATTGAAATTGGGTGAAGAAGTTCCCTTACAGAAATTTGACAGCCTAAGGGCATCACTTTAAAAATCAAAAAATGAATTGATGCGAGAGAAAAGGGTATCTTATAACATGGATATAAAATTTATAGAAATAATGATATATAAGAACATATCCCAACAGATTAATATGTAAATTAAAATACATAACAAAAATAAGTCTTTTAAAAAGAGGAGGGTGAACGGTTCCCTTACCGATATTGGTAACTTACGAAACATACACCCCATGAAAGGCGGATCATAAAATGAAGATTTAAATACCAATAATTTTAAGTATATTACACAATTAATGCCATCATGGGATGTATATAAACCACGCAAAAGGAAATAGTTGAAATATAGCGTTAATCTCATAGGAATAACAAGTGAGATGAAAACACCTTACCACATTGTAATCAATCGAGACATATAGAAAAAAAGTTAATAACCACCAAATGAATCCCAGAATACCATAAATATAAAGTTAATAATGATATTATATATCTAATTGAAGTACAAAATACACCATATGCATGAAATAAGTTGCGAACAATGAAATTCTCACGAATTTAAAAGTGAGATAATAAATCCCTTACCTCGTGTCCGACTTCACTTGTTTGTTCCTTGTTCTTCTTGAATAATAAACAGAAGATAATTTATACTTGATTAAAAAACCCTATTTAATTTATATTATTCATTTTATATCACATAATACCATGTTATAAAAATTATGTAATCATTTATGTTAATAATGATTGTTTTGTCGATATTTGGTACTTGAGTAAAAAAATGAACACCTTATAATTACAAGTTGTTCGTGTGGCCAAGATTCAATTATCTCTAGAATGATATTCATGATTTAGATATCATATATATAATTTATATCTAGTATATATATATATATATATGTATTTATAATATTACATAACATTTGGAGATAAGAAATGAAATGCACCATTCATGGAGACGGTAAGTCGTACGTACGCATGAATTCTACTTTCATTTCTATTTCATGTTTTAATTGAATCAAAATTTAATGATACAGAGTTAT